>OU342736.1:456571840-457999340 GCA_910589765.1 Avena atlantica
CAATAGCTGAGATGCAAAAAAAAAACAAATCTGCTATAATATAATGTAAGCACGGTGTAGTATAAACTCCTCGTAAAACAAAACTATTTAGGAGTTCATAAATATGCATGGAATGAGAGAGCATATTATGCCAGTCAACTATGGATGCTCTAAGATACATGCTACATGAACAAAATGCAGTGTATATTTTCGCACAGATCTGGGATCCTCATTGTAAGTTCATATAATGTTTTACTACTAATTTGACTAAAAATAATTTGCACTATCTATATATCTGAACATTTGCACGAACTGACAATCATACATTTCATTAAAAGGTTATCTCATGTATTTTCAGCAATCATTGACACATAATTTCTGAATATCATGAATTTACAGTCTGTTCAATACATTTTCAGTGCAGAGGAGATAGATCAATGATATTAACAAAGTAATAGTTACTCATGCAAATTATTGTGTAGTGCCAGATCATGAATATATTTATGCCAGTGCACATGAACCATCGACTTCACTGCTAAATTAGCCTGGTCTTCAGTGATATAGTTGTATATGGAGGAGATAGGGTCAGACTGACCTGAGTGCGGCGATGAGATTCCAAACCTGGGCGTTGCATCGGGGGCTTGGAGGAGGTAGGAGGCCAAACCTGGAACCGAGGCTTGATCTTGAACTCTGGACCTGAATCCTCCTAGTATTGGCCGAGCTTATCCTGTTTGACAGATGCAAATAGAAAATAATTCATAACAAAATACAATTGAATTCGACAAAAGAAGATCCAGCCTCCATTGCATTCGAGACCTATCATTGCCGAGACAATGCACTGCATCAGACTTACCTAAAGCGTCTGCCCCAGTAATGGATTTGGCTCTAAAAATTGGCAAAGCTTGTCACGATCACTTAATAGGCTCTGCAACAATCGGTAAGAAACGTGTATGGTCACACACAGTTGGCAAATGACAATTTTTTAGTACCAAATTTATGTACAAAAAATCAAATTTCGTGGATAGCTTAAGGAGCCGAGAAAATTTGGTACATATTGATATCTCGTTGATATATCTGCTGTCGAGACGAACTATCAGCTTGTATACTCCGGTTTGCAAGTTCTGATTGTTCACCCACTTTTCTCGGGGTTTACGCAGAAAACTCCAGTTGAGTCTGGTCAGACTGCATCTGAAGTTGGTTCTGAAACTGCAAAGTCAGCTACTGGATGCGCGGAGGCAAATACCTTGGGCACCGGCCGATGGCGGGCGAACCTGGAGGCGTGCGGGTACCTTCCAGCGGCGGGGAAACCGGAGCCGCGCAAGGAATCAGCCGGCAGCATGCGTGAATCGAGGACTCGCATGAACGATCCATTTGGGAGGCTTCCCCAAACTCTGATAGCCGGATCTTCGGAGTCGACCTAGGTGGGCAATCAGCGGGGTGGCTCTCGGATCTTGACGGGAAGAGAGGGGGCGGCCAGGAAGATTGGAGTGGGCTTCCTTGTGTTTGACTCTTCACGAGAGCGGTGATGGGTGGGGAAGAGAAAGGGTGGAGAAGCGGTGGTGCCGACGCGAACCTTCACCTATGGACGGGTGGAGCAAAGGCCTGTCCGGTTCAATGGTTTTTTATTTACTGTTCGATGTAAGGTGAGCCGATGCTCAATGCCCAGGGTTTCCTCTAGGCGCAAGTCATTAAATAATTTGCTAAAAAGTAATGATGTAGGTGTGTACCCTCTGCCAGCAAACCTGATGACATGCTATCTTCAGGCACTTTGACAACAATCTTGTCTGGTATATGCAGTATTCTCTAAGCATGAAGGTAAAAAAAAGTATTCTTTGTAAATTGGACAATACACGTAAATCTAGACAGACCCTAATCACTTATGTCCTTTTTGGACAAAATACACTAGTGCACGGTATGGAGATTGCATCTGTTCTACAATATTACCGGTCCACATGTGCAAAGCTAACTCCTTATTAGTCAAATGTCTATATGTGCATAGTATGGAGATGCCATTTGTTCTACAATCCCTCATTCTGTGCAGCCTTTGTTCAAAATAAAGTCAATGGGCTATAGAAATTAAATAAAAGGTAGAGCACTAAGATTGACATGGTATGCCACTGTTCTGCTCGCAGCTGCTACGGGAAATTAAAGGTGCTAAAAGGAAATCCTAAATTACAGATTCAGTATTATAGCTAAACAGGTAGTAAAAGGTCTTGGTTTAAAAGTATTAGAACTGGAACTTGGTTATTTGGCTGACGTGGTTTCACATTGTGCAGCTAACAGTTAAAACCAAAGTGTACATAAATAAGTCCCCTATAGAGCTTAAGATGGTGTTCAAGTTCTATCCCGAAATCTGAATGTTATAAAAGAAAAAGGCCAACAGTAGGTTGCACATTCATCTTCTAAAGATAGTCGACAAATAAACTGAAGATTTTGGTTTTAGAGTTAGCATTAGTAAAGAAACTACGATTTATGTGTGATGAAAGAACATGTTATACATGACAGCCCTGAAGATAATGAGCATGTTAAATTTAGATACACAAAATTACTTAAACAGCGAGCAGAAGAATACTTCTGAATAGCTTTGACATCGAACATGCTCGGTGAAATTTAGAATTCAGCGTAGGATACTATACGGCCTGTAGATGCAGCGGTGGATGCACTCTTATACCTATACCTCCTAGTTATACCATGGAGGAATTGAGCTTTATCCAAAGTTAGTATACTTATCGAGGAACAAAGACATAGTTGCATCTGGCAGAGATGAGCATTCTGGTTAAGGAACTTTAATAGCAATCTTATTTGGGAATGGTACTATTTCTTGGGAACACACAATGCATGTAAAACCAGATGGATCATCCATTGACATCAAACTAAAGTAATAAATTTTCATTCAATACAAAGAATCACCTAGTTTAAAATAAAAGAAATAGTCATTAGAAGGCCCCTCCAAACTCCTGATCCAAAATGTAGTATGAAAAAACTAATGGATGGACACTCTAGATAAGAATATAACTCTATTTCTTTATAATAAGAAAATTTTCCAATATCAAAAGAACATTTCAAATATTAAAATCTCCTTACCACGCCTAACACTATCTGAATTTTGTCCTTTTTTATTTAGGAGTCAGAAAACCAGAGCTTTTTTCTATATTTTATTACGACACCTGATTTTCCAGTGAACACTCTCAAAGGTTACCCTAATCAAGAGGAATTATAACTTCTAGAGTTTATTTCCCGTTAGCACAATAACTCTTTTTGTTGGAGATGGAAGCGAGTACACAACTTCCCTGTGCGTACATTCGACCAGTTCTATAAGATTTTTGTCTTTGACTCATTTGTTTCTGAACATCCAAAAAGATAAAAAATGACCTGATTTAAAATATAAGAACCCTATCATGTTGAGAAATTGAAGGGGAATAAATATATGGAAATTGCCATGTACACACATCCTTCTTGGAAGAATAACAATAAAGAACCACGTCATTCAAAAGTAGGGTATAAATCAAGCTATTCATGGTATGGATCATCTCAAGCTAGAAATGGCATCAAGAGTGTAGGGAAGATATGATCAAAATAAAAAGCCTGAATGTGTACAGAACATGAACTCAACTTTAAATTTTGTTGGTAGACAATATAAGCCGAGAATAATAATCCGTGAGCATACACTACAAAACTTAAGAAAACCACCATTCTCATGCCTGACTTAATTCAACCAACTATTTGTGTTCATTTCATTGCCGGGATTTATACTTCAAATAAGATCTATTCTTCTTAGCTGACACAATTATTTCTGTGGGGTTCAAAAATAGACGACTATTTAGAAAAATTATTAAATGGCTTTGAGTTTTCTTCCTAGATGCAAAATATGTTTTAGCAAACTGGGTATATCGATAGCTTGGATTTGTGCAGAATATTCATTCATGATAATCAGGAGATAAAATAAATTATAAATAGTAACAAACATAGGTTTAGAAGTAGTGTTGTGCCAATCACTATTCATACTAAAGGAGAAATACATATGTACAAATATTGAGTAATCAGGTTCTACAATATCTACTTCCTGAGATTATCGGGGGTAATAAGGTTAGCGCGAATGACATATGGCAAGATAGTATAATATACTGACCGATAGGTAACTAAACTAATAGATTTAGCAGCCAAGATTTTGAAAGAATACCTTATGATCTGCAGCCATAAATTCTAATTTATATACAGTTTGTCTTGTTTGCTGATCCTTGCATTTCAGAGGTGATACGTACTGCTATAGCTTGATCAGGATGTCCTACTTTCTCTAACCTGCTTGTAAGTGAGAATATTCAGCATTGAATTCTAGATAGCATAACTAAGATTGAAGAAGAGTTAACGAATCTACAAAAAGATCCAATTTCTCATGGAAAATGCTGGGTGAGTGGAAAGAAAATGGAAGAGCAAAAGAAAAGAAAGTAGAAGATGTATAACACACCATAAAAGTATTTATCCTCGCGATTCATGTGTCAGAAGATGTAGAGACTGAAGGTCAACCCAATTGCTATAAAGAAGCCGAAATTACACAGCTCATGCAGGTCATTGCTTCAGCCCGCACCACCAAAAAGAGCAAGCTGCAATATTGTACTATAAGAGAAACTCCATGTGGCCTTCAATCTTCCAAAACACCCTGCAACACGTCAATCAGGAAGATGAGCACACAACCTGAAAACATTGCAGTGTCATGTGTGTAGTTTCCCCATAAAATTGAATCACGTCTGCTAAGGAAAAATAATTTGGATTTGATTATACAACCATGGTCAACACCACATGGGCACATCAATGACGACCATCAGCTTCTTGTCTGCAGCTGCAGGTTGCCACAGTCCAAGACCGGTGTCCCTCATCAATCTTGCCGACAAACAGAAAGGGGCGTAGGAGACATAGGACTGAGAGGAGTAGGAGATGGGGACTGGAATCAAGATTGAGGGACTCCGCCAAGCACAACATCACGCGGTCGTATAGGTTCCTGGCTAGGGCGAGCCGCGCACCTCGTCGTTGACGAACGAGTCCATGACCAGGTCGTCCAGCCCCATCGAGACCGGGAAGACAAACCTCCTCCAGGCGAGGTCCATGAACCCCCTGACGCCCGTGGCGAAGGCAACCTGCGCCACCACTGCCTCCTTCCCGGCGAAGTACGGGTGCACGGCCAGGAG
The DNA here is from genome assembly GCA_910589765.1 of Avena atlantica. Taxonomy (NCBI): domain Eukaryota; kingdom Viridiplantae; phylum Streptophyta; class Magnoliopsida; order Poales; family Poaceae; genus Avena; species Avena atlantica. The sequence goes on from OU342736.1 coordinate 456,577,003, forward strand.
GCTGCGAACCGTGACGGCGTCCTCAGCGGTGGCCGCGATGCCGAAGGAGGACCCAGTCCACACTAGGACGGCAGGTCACGAAGGAGCTCGGGTGAGAGGTAGGCGGCGACTTGGGAGGAGAGGAGGCTGGGTCCAGGCAAAACACCAATTGGGATGCCGATGGAGATAGGGCGGAAAAGAAGTGGTGGAAGATCTAGAAGCGTCAAGAGCCACCGCTTTGACTGGTACGCATCGATTGCTCCCGGTCGTCTCGTTGAGCATCGGGACGGAGCCGACCGCCGCTGCCGTGTGCCTCTGCAGACACCTCCGAGGCCGGGGCTGGGCAGCCCTTTCCTCTTATAGAACTACTTGGCCTTGGCGTCCGCCTCATCGCCGTCAGGTGCTGGGTGGGGTAGTTGGGATTTGGGATCTCGGTGAGGACAATCCGATGTCCCCCCATCGGTCAACGGAGCTAAGAACCGGGGAAGCCCACCGGCCACCGCTTGGCGCCTGCCCATGACGGATGCACAAACGGGATCCTGGCCCACATGCAGCGACCCAGACCGGCAGAGGCCCACGAGCAGCGACAACGCGCACTGCAAGTGGCCTGAGAGGCGTCGGTTTTGCTCACGCTTATAAGGAATTAAATAATATGCTCACCCCTTAAAGGTGTTACCACCATTCCAGTAAATATATTTTTTGAAAAGTCAAATCGTGTCTGCAGTACAATCCAATCCTGCAGCGGCTACACAACACACATACAGTACACCGGTATATGCCCTACGAGTCGGGCTAGGAGTCTGCGACACGACCTATGTCAGCCCGTCACAAATAGTTTGGAGTCGGCATCTTTGCAGGCAGGGCCGGCAACGGCGCCTCGCCTTGCAGCATGCTCATCGCCGTCCTGATGGACGGCCGCAGGCTGCAGTCCGGGTGAGCGCACGCGAGCCCAACCACCATCACGCGCTCCACTTCGCCACTGTCGAAGTCGCCGCTGAGCCGCTCGTCCGCGGCCTCCAGAGCGGCGCGCCGTCCGTACATGTCCCAGACCAACTCCACGAGGCGCGGCTCCTCCTGGTCGGGCGCCACCGGCCGGCGGCCGCACGCGATCTCGAGCAGCACGACCCCGAAGCTGTACACGTCCGTCTCAGGCCCCGCGCGGCCGGTGATGAGGTACTCCGGGTCCATGTACCCCATGGTGCCGATGAGGTTGCTCGTGTGAGAGCCGTGCCCGTGTTCTACGAGCCTCGCCAGCCCGAAGTCGCCGAGCTTGGCGTGGAACGACGCGTCCAGCATGATGTTGCTCGGCTTCACGTCCCTGTGCACCACGCACTGCTCCCACTCCTGGTGAAGGTACAGCAGAGCAGAGCCCACCCCAAGCACAATCTTGAACCTGCACAGTGCGTGCACCACAACAACCTGAAGCTACCAGATCGTCGAGTTACTAATATACAGATCTTAGTTAAATACCTGACTGGCCATGTTAGAAGAGTGGTTGGGTTGTACAGGTGGGCATCAAGGCTGCCGTTGGGCATGAGTTCATACACAAGCATGAGCTCCCTGCCCTCGTGGCACCAACCGATGAGCTGCACAAGGTTCCGATGCCTCAGCCTGCTGATGATCTTCACCTCGGAGGTGTACTCTTTTCTTCCTTGCTCGGAGCCCCTAGAAACTCTCTTGATGGCGACGTGGAGATCTAGCTCCTTGAGAAATCCTCTGTAAACGGATCCGAAGCCGCCTTCTCCTAGCTTATCCTCATCGGAGAAGTCTTTGGTCGCAGAGGCAAGCAGGCTGTACTCGAATCGCTTGGGTCCTGACCCCTTCTCGAAATCCTCGTCCATGAGCTTGTTTCTCCGAGCTTCACACTCTTGCTCTTTCTCAGAAAGAGCTATAGTCTTCCGTCGCAGTGCACGGAGCAAGGCTAGAACGGCTAAGCAGAGGAGGAAACTAGAGTGCTGCTCTTCCTCTTCGAAGAAGAAGAACCACCTAGAGTGAAAAGAAGGAGGTGTGAGCAAAAGAATTATCATGGGAATGAGCCAAGGTTCCCATGCGAATTAGGAACACAAGGTGTTTACAGCCAGATCATACACGTACCAACGTCCGGAGGTGTGCCAGTGTCCGTGCCGGGCGAGCTCCCGGAAGTTAACAAGCTGAAAGACCATGAGAGCAACTGGTGCAGCTCTACGGACGCACCGGTGGCCGCTGAGAATCCCATCGCCACCTGCTCAGGCAGAGCGGTCTGGAGGTCCACCTTCGCGCTCATGTTGAAGGTTGCGGTTGCGCCGTAGAACTCGGGGCTATGGTCGAACCGCAGCTCGACGTCCATCACGCCGGTGCTGCCGTTGTAGTCGACCCGCGCGCTCATCTGCCCGTCGAGGCTGAAGCTGGGCAGCGTGACGTTGGCCACGGACTTGATCGAGTTCACGTCGATGCCCATGTGATCGTAGCTCAGGCTGGGGTCCCAGCTGTCGTTGAACGTGTCGAACTCCACGGCGACGAACCGGCGGTCCTTGCGGACGGCGTCGACGCAGGCGCCCCTGCAGAGGCCGAGGGCGCCGCCCTGCGAGTTTGGAGGGATGGCGGACGGGTAGTGGCTGAGGAAGAAGGCCATGCCGTCGCCCTTGTTGTTCGGGTCCGTGACGTTGATGGCGAAGGAGAAGGAGGTGGTGAAGCTGGCCACCTGGCCCGTGGCCTCGTCCCAGAGCGGCACCGGGTGCGCGTAGGCCACACGGCCGACGTCGAAGGAGATGCTGGTCCCGTACGAGTTGGCCGTGAGGTCGAACAGCCCGCCATGGAACGCGGCGACGCCGGCTGTGGTGAAGTCGGCCAGGCTAAACGTGGAGGGGTTGGAGAAGTCGAAGTCGAAGGAGAGGGACGCCGTGGCCGCGTGGAGGCCAGCGAGCAACAAGCATGTCATCAGGGACACGAGGAGAAGACGACGGCGCGTTGTTGACGAGATCATCGTGGCAATCCACAGGTATATGCGCGTACAAATCCCGAGGAGCTCTTGTTCGTCGTCTTGGCTTGCTTAATTATTGAGGACGGTCTAAACAGTCACCTTCTGAGTCGTCGTGATTTGCAGGGCATAGTCAGTTGCCTCAACATCAAGTTATGTGCTCCACCGTTCATCCTGCCATGAGGTTCGAGAAGTACATTATTCCTGCATTTCCTGCTGCGTCTTCTCCCTCTCGCCGTCTAGTCATACTTATATGCGTAGACTCGCGCCACGTGTTTGTTACAGCAATCTCCGACGGCGGATGCCCTAAAACAAATTTGTTGCCAAAAAGAACTGTTTTAACAACACAAGAGGCCCCCAAAACGGTCCCTATCACTCTTTGGTTGCCCCTAAATGCTTAGATTTATTACAACTATCTTCCGGGTTCACACCAAAATTATGGCTCTGATCACTCTTTGGTTCCCCTATTGAAAAAATACCGCGGATTTGTTACGCCTATAACCCTATATCTGTTTGACACCGCTACCGTTTGCTCTATCTAACTTGTCCTCTTTAAAACTTTTTTTACATGTGCCACGAGTATATAGATCGGTTATATTAAGTTCTCCCATAGTATACGGAAAACAATTTTAGTAAAGATCACTCACGCCACAAAAATTCGATCATCTGCCAGCGGGACATCACACAGAAAGTTTTCTAAGACAGTAATAAAAACATCACACACAGCTTATCCTAGAAAAATTGTCTTCTTAGTGGAATCACGTCCCCACGATTCATACCCAAACAATGACATTTTGTCCAATTTTTACTGTTTTTTATGTGTCCCTTCTCACATGGTGAGTCATAAACCATGGTCTGTGTTGTGAGTTCTTGAGGTTGCCTCTTCTAGTATTACGGTTCACGCGTATGTAGGCTTTTCTCTTTTCCTCCGCGTGCCATGTATTCGTTGGGGACTATGCAATTTCCCGGCCACCAAATTTAAGCCAGTTAGCCTTGGATCGCTGCATCAAATGTACTTCCTCCTGCTCAAGAAGAAACTCAATCAGTCCAGCCATTTCTTTAGCTAGCGTCTCATTCTTCACTGTATACGGCCCACTCATTGCTTTATCAAATTCGTGTTGGTTTTGCGTAGACGTTTCCGAGGCTGCTTTAAAACCGAGGTATCCCACTCATGCAAAGGACCATGCAAGTGCCCTAGTTTGGACATCACACCTCCGTCGGTGCAGACACAGATGTTTTGTCCCATTCTTGCTGCACTACACCACCAAACCCCTTTTTCTTGCAGCCACTTGGCTTCAAAGCGTTTAGTTTTAGATCTTTGATTGTTAATACATGGCTGATGCTCCATGTCTAAAAGGATCGGACTGACAAGACTTTGCGTACTCCATATGTTGTAGCGCACCCCATGGATGCATATTCATCCAGGCTCCATTGACAACAACAACCCGATCTAGGCTCTCTTTGATCCTCCGCTACTTCCACATATATGTGTTACCCATATAGCCTAAATTCTCTATAGATCACAATCACAAAGAACATATCGAAAAGCTTGCATGAATAGGAGGGTGGTGACGGCTGCGGTGGCGCTGCTGTAGCATGGCGGCGGGGTCTTTACGGGCCTTCCGAGGCTCGGCCGGGCCGAGTGCCTGGTTTGTCCCTGCGGCCGCGTCCGGACGGCAACCGCCATTGGCAGTGGAGGTCGGGCTCCGCCGCGCGGCCGTGCTGTTACCACCAACCTGGGTCGGCCAGCACTATTCCATCCGCCTCGTAGGTCACGCAAAGCACCTGTCTTGGGTGCGAGCCCATGGACGTCGGGGCGGCGGCCCCGGAAGGTGGTCCGCAAGGCGTCGCTTCGGCGGAGGTGGCTTCGGAAGGCGCCTTGTGTTCTTCGGCAGGCGGCGTTCCGGCGGTGTTCTGGATGGCGGCAGGGCGAGGGCGCTGCTGCTTGGCGGCGGTGGTGGCCGAGACGAGCTTGGCCGGGCTCCGAACCCTAGGTTGGGTTTGGGCGGCCTGGCTTGCTCTCTGGTCGCTTCCATGGTTGGTTTGGGGTACGCCTCGAGACGGGAGGAGCGGCGTTGCCAATGCGTCTGCTGCAGCGTGGCGGCAGGGGCTTCACGAGCCCGAGTTGGGCTCGGCCGGGCCTTGTTGGCCTGGTATGCTCCTGCTGCTGCGTTTGGTCTGCTACCGCCCTGGCGGTGGAGGTCGCTCCCTCCCACGTGGAAGCAACGCTGTTGTTCCTTGTCTTCGGGGGGTCCCTCGTGTCGGCCAACCTCATGGCGTTTGCCATGGCGAGACTCCGATGATGACGACGAGACCGTTTTGGCGCATGTTGGTGGTCGGCTTGTTGGTGGAGTGCCAGGATTGACTGGGGTTTGAGTTTTGGGGGGTCGGGATAAATTCTTGCCGGCTGGGCTGGCTCCGACGCGGCGACATCTGCGGGTGCCGCCTTCCTTCTTGAAGGGCACCGGATGTACCCTCCTCTCACTCCCCGGCGTGTACCAGGTGAAATCCTAGGAGTAGTCCGGACAGCAACGTCTTCATCGTCGCCCCCCTTCTTGAAGGTGTTGCTTGGTACACGGCAATTCATCGGCATAGGAGCGTGGTAGGATTTTCTCGGAGGGCGCAGCGGTCGCGCGTCTTCATCGGTGGTTGACCCGATGCTGTTGTGCATTTCTTTCTTTTTTCTTCTTTTGTCTGTTTTCTTGGGCTTTTGCTTGTGCTGTTTCGGCCCCAGCAGTGTTTGGTCCTTCCTTTGGACGTTGTACTGTCTGGTCCAGCAGCGGTCTCACGTGTGTGTTTTATTTATAAAGTGGGGCGAAAGCCTATTTCGAGCTTTGCGATCGTGGGTTCCCACCATCTTTCTCACGTGAGTAGAGAATCTCATTAAAATCTCCTATGATTGCCCAAGGAAGATTAAATTGCCCATTATGCTCTCTTATTTTGTCCCATGTTTTATATTTATCTTCCCATCTCAGCTCACCATAAATCCATGTCAACCTCCAAGTCCTCTCCAAACTCTCCACAATACGAATAGATCCGAGAAATTTGTTGCACAACTATCTCTCTTTCTGCACTCCGTCCATTGCTTGGGTTAATAATTTTAAGGTCCATCCTCAATCTTCTTTTAAGAGAGTCTGCGGGATAGCTGTACTGGAGGGGAAGATTTTGTTGCGTGGCCGCATGACAAGTTTGGGTGCTACAGTGTCGCGTCGGCATACAACCTACTAGCTCGGACAGAAACTTTCTTCTCCAAGCGGGCCAACTTAGGGCACAACGTGTCCTCTGACAGAGCTCGGAAGATGAATAACTGGAAGGCCTTCTGGGGGATTCATGCCCAAATAAAATGAAGATCGTGTTGTGGAGGATATGGCACATGACTGTTTACCCACTGGTTTTCAACTTCAACGAAGCCACATTCTAGCGGCTGACTTGTGTGTCTTCCATGTGAAATCCTATTTTATTTTTTGGAAAATAGGTGCTTTACTACACCTAACCTCTATATAACAACGATGCACATAGCCGACAAACATCCAACCATAATACAACTAAAAATAAAATAGGCGGATACATGAGTCAACTCATACAATCGTGATGCCAACGAGATGGAGGACCAAGCCTCGGGCCACGCTGCCATCCATGTTGGTAAAAAATATTCCTTGTTGTGTCTTCTAAGCGTATACAAGCCTCCGTAAAATAGGACTCAAAACTCCACATGCTGAAGTGGAAACCATAAACGGAGTATAGCGGTGCAACGGTTGATAACCTACATGAGAATGGACAATTTATCATTAGAAACCTTATTATTTTACATAGTCATAGCGACCAAATGACGACAAGCGATCCCACCCTAGTAAGTATCCTTAACTTTACTTCGATCACATGTAGCCAGTTGCTGAATATGTTTGTAACGCTATAGGGAGGAGAAAGTCCAGAAGATATTTTAGATGACTGACCATATAAAACAAACAAACTTACATTGAAAAAAAAGATGTTTAATTATGTCATCATGAGGATAGAAAATACATTGTTTACTCCATGCCAATTTCATTTGATACGATCATTTTTAGTAAGAATTACCCCTTGATGTGGATACCATGCAAATATTTTTATCTTTAATGATACCTTCATCATCCAGATTTTGTTGTTGTCATTGACTAGAACTTCAGGCATGACTAGAGCTCTATACATAGTTGCCATCATTATGTCTCGTATCATTTCTAGCGTCCCATATATGCCAGCAAGTGAAGCAACCATAGTGCCGAAATGGCATTTTCCCGAGCCAACAGATCAAAATTTCATTGTATCGCATTTACTAGGTCCTTTCGGTGTAGCTTCATAGGAAAAAAAAAATCCTTAACTAAACTTCACACCGCTGGAGAAAAAGGACAGGCGGGAATATATGTTCCACTCATTCGGCCACGATGAAACATTTTTTCCCTAGGCAAATTTTCAATTAGTGATGACTCGGAGGTTCATTTTGGGAAGGACAACTGGCTGGAAAATACTACACTCTGGGACCAATATCCGTCTCTATACAACATTGTTTATCACAGAGAAGATACCATACCCTGGTAATGGAATTCTTCCCTCCGAATGTGATATCCATGAGACTTATTTCGATCGAGACTTGCTTCGTAGAACGGGCTATTACATAGGCTTTCCACTGTGCAAATGTGTCCAGATATTTTTATTAGAACTTACAAGAGAGCGGTAATTTCTCGGTGGACTCTTGCATCGTCTACGTATAGCAACGAAGATCAAGGCCTATGTTGACATGATCGCCTAAGACTGTTACAAGCGGAGGCCTGATTTGAAGGGGCTTATAGCTCCCATGCGACGTCTTTATTTGGAATTGGAAGGAACGCTACATCATTGCAAAGAATAGCTCGCATGCGACAATCAGCTGAGAACAGTAGGACCCACAGCCTCTCCATGTCACGGCGGAACTCACCTGATGTCCACCTCATATCGTGGGACCCACGATGTGGTTGAAGAGAGCCGTTGGCCCCGATCCGTCCCTGCACCCGAGCACTCCCGTCACCGTTCCAGCATCTCATCCCCTTTCGTTTTCTTCTCCGGCGAGCAAGTGCGGCAACGCCGGCGAGGGATGTCGAGCTCTGCTTCAGCCTCCCTCTGCTCATGGCCTCGGTATGGTACGGTGCCGATGAGGAGGTGCCCCGATTGCCCCCGTACCGCACCCCTGAAGCGGCTTGTCACATCCACCGACAAGAACGGCAACATTGGCCGGGAATTTGTGAAGTGTGAGAGCAAGCCCGAGCCGGGAAAGGTGAGATCTGAGTGTTCCGAGCGCGAATTTCTCGCTTTTCTTTCAAAATTTCATGCATTTCATCGAATTTGGGATTTAGGGTTTATCTCTACGATTCTAGGAACTGCCAAAATGTGGGCATTTTGAGTGGCTTGATGAGTACATCGAGCGAATTGGGGTGGAGGTAGCATCCCGGGAGCTCGAAAACCCGTCCGTGGTGGGGCAATTGGGATGTGGCAACCCCATTTCCGCTGGTACTACGGTGGATGCGGAAGTGAAGGTCGAGCTGAATAAGATGAACAAGCAGCTAAGGCAAATCATCGAATTGAAGAAGCAGGACAATCTGATGGCCGGTTTTTTTATTTTTTTTGTAATTTCTCTCGGATTAGTTTATCTCCTGATCATTAGTCATTAGACAGCGCAATCAGTGTTCAAGTGATGTTTTGTAATGTATGTAATGGTCTATGTCTTTGGCTTGAATAAAATGCAACACAAATTCGGGCTAATTTTGAGCTGCTCTGTTTTCGAAATCAGTATTCCTTCAGTTTCGTCAGTTTCGCCAGTGTTCCTTCAGTTTTATCAGTGTGCAGGGGAGGGGGAGGGTTTAAAAAGTTAAAAAAAACAATTGACGAGGAGTGATTGAAAAAGGTCAGGCCCAAATAGAACTTAGCCAGGCCAAAATGGTCGTATCCAGGCCCAATAGTAACTACTTGTAGATTGGGCAAAAAAAGGTACTCACGTTACAATCTAAATAGGGACGTGTGGATCTGCAGATACTCATGTTCAAGTCGCAATCTTTTAGTTTTTGCGAAAGTAAATATATAAATGAAGGCCAATGGGCATCCATTTAACTAACATAACTTGGGCACCCCTTTAATTTATGTAAATATGTAAATGTGTTGTTTGAAAATAAAACATGTGTTGTTTGAAAATAATCAACCATCATAAAGTTAACTTATTATTCCTTTTGAGATTTTCTAATTTCACTCATTTTATAAATATTGCACGAGTATTATATGAGAACTTGTTTTTGTGTATTTTGTTTTATGCACTTGTTGTTTTGGGTGTTTTGACAAATGACAATACAATAAAACACAAGTACAGTGATAACAGATTATAAATATTGCGGGCACCAGTAAAACACGGGACAGATAATATATTAGATAACATTACATATATTAGATAGCCCGATAACATTACAATAAAAGAAAAGGGGTACAATATAGAAGGGAAGGGCAACTAGGCACCTAAACCCTGGGTTAAACCCTAACCCTAGCTACTACGTGGGTTTAGCCCGGCTGTCGGTCAACCTCGCCGCCCTACTCCATCGACGATGGGGGCGGTGCCGGTGCCGCCGCCCTCCAAGCCGCCGCCGCAGCATTCCAAGCCGCCGCCCTCTCCCGTTGCTCCCGCCGCCGCTGCTCCTCCTGGAAGGCCCAACGATTGGCACCCGCCGCTGCTGCTCCTCCCGTTTGCGCCTGTGACACCCCGGTTCTGATAAGACCGCGGCCTCTATGTGACATGCCAATCCCTGGATCGGTTCATTGGCCCACAATAGAGTAAGATAGATAATCATAGCAAATAACCGTGTATCATGATCTACAAAGATCCAGAGTACCATTATTACAATATAAAAGCCTAGCATAAAGCTAGTTCAAATTGTTCAGGTAGCAACAAAAACGAATAAGATCTCCAATCTTCAAATTGCCCACAAGTGAACAAGTGCTGAGTGGAGTACCGTGGCCTCTAACGATCAATCAGAATCGGAATAACCTGCAGCATAAAACGCAACAGCCCCTAAGGGTCAATACATGGAATGTATGGCAAGTAGAGCTAGTAAAGGAGACAATAGTACTAACAACTACATGCATATTTGGCAAGTGGAGCTGTGTCTGGCTTGCATTTGCAAATACATTTGTCCTACTTTCATAAATAGTTTTGATTTTCTTTTGAAAAGAACCCAATTAAGTTAACCCAACAATATTAAAACAATTATGAAATTAGAATGAGAGAGAAACATGTCATGGAATCAATATCTAGCAACTCAGTTGTCCATAACCGGGGACACGGCTAATCGATTAGATTATACACTCTGCAGAGGTTAGTACACTTTACCCATGTGACTTGGCCAGCCCATCTCGTACCATCACTCTCATTTTGGGTGACGATAGGGAGAAGACCAAGAAGAGACTGTTCGGGAAGTAGCTCCTCAATCCCGACGCGCACCGGTCCAACCTACCAAAATTCTACATCTCTGGATACGCGGGTTCGAGTTACCACAACCTACTAAGTCCAACCAACCGCCCATTTCATTATTGGCACATGGTTGTACACGTAAGCTACACAATAAAGAAGCCAATCATTCTCTCTTGATACCTGGGTGCCTTTCCGCAATGAAACCACCAAAATTTATCAATACCATCACACCCAGGGGGTTCATTGATTAAGTTGTTTTAGTTTTCACAAACCAATACTTTGAGAAAACAAGTATCAATGATGTAACCCAGCCCTCGTTCATCAAGCATGGCTAAGCACATCTACCAACGGTGGTTCATCTACAAAGAGGGTCCTACCACATAATAGGACATAGCATAGCGATAGTATCATCCTACACATGCATCTACAAAATACACGACAATGCATAGAAAATAGTAGGACGATATCATGAACAAAGTAGCATCTACTTGCCTTGGTTGTAGCGGTCGGAGGAACAATCCACACACGAGCAAGGGTTGCACTCCACACAATCTACACGACACAATTGCATTCATAAACAAACAATTCACAAACATATGCAACAAGGATGATGCATGAATGCAATAACGACAAGTGAATTGGTGCTACAGCTGCACCACATAATACTAATACATATTACTACCGAATACATGCATGGAAAATAGATTTGGCGCAAGGAAATCTATTAACCAAAAGTAGTGATCACTACTAGATCTAGAATTTAAATAATTCACTACCGGTAGTAAACAGTTCGTAAAATCCTGGAAAAATTCTACCGCATATGCATCGCTGATAAGAAACAGTACCAATTGGAATTACTCAAAAAGGAGTTATAAAACATCCCGAGTAATTAAAACACTACAGAAAGCCATTAGACAAATACTGCAGAAGTTTTTACTGTAAGCCTACCTTTTTAAATCACGATGAGATTCCTCTCGTTCACACGAGTTCAGGGACATATCACACGCGATTTTTGGAGCTACGAAACTTTTACTACGAATTTATTACTCCGAAAAGGCCATTAACTCATTTGATTAAACTGTACTAAACCTGACGGTAAAAGTCTGAACCAAAGGTACAGCGTGATTCTACACGACTCACTGAACTCGTGCATATTTTATTTGCAATTTTTGGCCAAGCGGTTTAATTTCTACGCAATTTACAAGATTCTACCGAAATCTGCCAACTAATAGTATTAACGAAATTGACCCAGTCAACTGTGTCTGATGACTGGGCGCTGACTGGGCGTCTGACCAGTCAACGTCTGGGGCATCTGACTAGTCAACGTCTAGAGTGATGACCAGTCAACGAACGATCTAAGCCGCTGATCTGAGATCTGACGGTGGTTGCTGTCTTACCGGAATCGGACTGTGAAACGAACTCCGGCGAGCTCCGGACGGCGGCGACGGTCGGTTCCGGCGTCGTGGTTCTACCTGCACGTACACACACACGGTCAACTACGGCTCCCGGAACAATTAACGCGCGCGCGTACGCGGCGATCTGCAGGGCGCAGATGACGGCGGCGGATGGAGACGCGGAGCACGGGAACGGAAAGAGGAGATCGAGGCGAACCCGACAACAGACGCGGCGACGAACGGCGACGGCCGGAGGCGGCGGCGCGCGGCGCATCGGCAGGAGGCGGCGCCAGGAGGAGGTCGCGTACGTGGGAGGTGGGGTTGGTGGGCACGGGAACCAAGGCAGGGTGGGGCCTGCCTTAAGAAGTCCCTCGCGTGCGAAGAGAAAAAAAATCCTGGACCGAATCGGTCCGCAGTTGGACTACAACTCGGAAATCGGTCTGGATTTTCGGACCGTTTTCCGGCGGTTTACTAAAACGTCCGAGTCTTTTGCATACGAACTCCGATTGGAGCGATTCTCGCGCCTACGGGTTCGTATCGTCGAGGGGAACAACCTTCGGTCGAAGTTTGCGCGAAAACTCGAACCTACAGGGGTGGTTGTTGCAAGTCTCTTGGTTTACTAAAACGTCCGAGTCTTTTGCATACGAACTCCGATTGGAGCGATTCTTGCGCCTAAGGGTTCGTATCGTCGAGGGGCACAACCTTCAGTCGAAGTTTGAGCGAAAGCTCGAACCTACAGGGGTGGTTGTTGCAAGCCCCTCTGAAGTCTCCCGCAGGAACCTCGAAGCGAGTAGAAGTAGGGTTTTGCAAATAGCGTTTCGTCGATCCTCTCTACTCGAAGGTAATGCATGGAAAGATATGATGCGATGCAATGAATGATATGCAAGACCAAATCTAAAATTTGGGATGTGACAGCGCCTTTTCTTCAAGGCGCGTGCGACCTGCTTCTCTTCCCACTTGGCGTAAGCATCCAGCTCCGCCTCCTCCTCCTTCTCTGCCGCCTTCCAATACTCTTCGGCGGGTCCGTCGTCGGGGAGGTTGCTGCCGGGGAGGGGGTTTTCCTCGTCGCTTACTTCGCATTCCAAAGGGAAGCGGGGGGAGGTCGCCATGGTCGCCGGAGTATTTTTTGGGGTTTGGGTCTAGGAGGAGGCAAAGGGACGGGCTCGAGGTTGAGGATGAGGGGCAAGATGAGATGAGGAGGCAAAGGTGTTTTGCCTATTTATTAAGGGCGGGGCGTGAAGGGCGGCGTGAGAATCCAGCGTTGGCGCGGCTGCATGCGCTGTGTTGCGTGTAGGCAGCGGGCGTAGCCGCGTGCGTGATCAATGCGGTTAGTGCAAAAAAATTGCTAGGATGCGATGTGACCCCTGCATCGTCGCACCCTCCTCTGCATGCATGCATGCATTAATGGAAAAGAGAGAAAAAAACGTCCAAGGTAGTTGTTCATTGGCAGTGAAAAATAAAAGAGAAAATAGAATTTGGCATTGATTTACTCGGTAATAAATACAGAAATCTAGGACCAAGGTACTCGTTCGTTTTTACACACCGCATGCAACAAACTCGTCCTTTTTTACACACCGCATGCAACAAACTCGTTCGTTTTTACACATCGCATGCAACAAACTCACACATGGAAACTCAACAGGTGAGAAGAAAAATCGGTGGGAGTAATCAGAGGGATGTCAATTGGAGAGAATAGAGGGAGTATGAAACTAAGTTTATAATATCAATTTATAATATCAATTTTATATAATATACAAGTATGTGTTATGGTGAATCTAATTATATTTATTACATATTTTAGATTTTGATATTTTTTCTTATATACGTAGTCAAAGTTTATAAATATTGACTTTTTCTATGGCGCATGAACCGGAGGGGAGTAAGTTTGACGGAAGAAAGTTGTTAGACGTACACTTATTTAATGTGACGGAGGGAGTAAATACGCTGCAGCGCTGTTGCACGCAAAATAGCTAGACTGCGACGCGAGAGCCAGTTGCATAGCATGCATGCATGGTGTAGCCCGCCCCGCCCATCGCCCTCGCATGTCACGCTCGGTCCAACGGTCAATGAAGTGTGCCACGTTGTACCTTATATTTATTACTCCCTCCGTCCCAGAATAGATGTCTTAGGTTTTTAAAATTTTGGATGAATCTACATACTAAATAGTGGCTATATTCATCCAAATTTTGACAAATTTAAGACAACTATTCTTGGACGGAGGGAGTACATATTTTAGATTTTGATATTTTTTCTTATATACGTAGTCAAAGTTTATAAATATTGACTTTTTCTATGGCGGATGAACTGGAGGGGAGTAAGTTTGACTGAAGAAAGTTGTTAGACGTACACTTATTTAATGCGACAGAGAGAGTAAATATGCTACAGCGCTGTTACACGCAAAATAGCTAGACTGCGACGCGAGAGGCAGCTACATGCATGGTGCAGTCCTCCCCGCCCAGTGCCCTCACATGCCACGCTCGGTCCAACGGTCAATGGAGTGTGCCACGCTATACCTTATCTGTTCATGGAAAAACGATGCGAGCCAATCAGATTTCAGAATCATCCATCCCACGGATCGCCAAGAGCTAGCCGCGAAATCATTCTAAGAGACGTCAACCAATCAGGCTGCAGAACAAGCCCTTCCACGGATCACCCAGAGCCACGCGCGGAATCCTTCTAGAAGACGCGATCGGACGGCCACAGTGTCACGCTAGGGTTAGATCTACATTCCTCATTCGGCCTTATGGCTAGCTAGGTTTAGGATGCAGTCAACGGGGTTTCATAAGTTTGACCTTACATTCAAATGTGCATAACTAATTCAAAAAAATCAAAAAAATACAAAACCTTCGCATGGTGTCATGTTATGTGACATAGTTATGAGAAAAAATATCAAACTTGTTCTATTGATCATATTTCAAAAAACCCTTCACAAAATGACCTATCTCCTCCAAGGTTTTCTGGCTTTCGGATCAAATGACCAATGATATGGCTAGAATCAAGGCATAGTTTGTGATAATGTGCCCATATTGGGCATGCATGTGTATAATGGGATGACTAACAATGTTTTAGTACAAAGTTTTCCTTTTTGACGCACAGAAAATCCATTTTCTATTTTCTGAGTGCCGAAAGAGGGGGGATTTGTGAAGCAACCACCAAATTGAAGTTTCAAAATGGTAACATCCTATTTTAAAAAAATACTAGACCACCTAGCATGTACAATATCCCAACCTGAGTATCTCAAACCTTTTATTCCATCCCTGGTGAAAAAGACAAATCCTGCTGAATCGGTTGGAAGTGGGTAAGATATGAACTACAGGTACATGATTTCATGCTGATGATTTTTTGTAAAAATCATTTTTAGGTTCACAACATGCTATTTCATCAGAGATCCAATGCTAGTTTTGTGAGCCTCAGCCCCTAGCTAAGAATATTTATGAAAACCCTTCAAAAAGTTTGACTAGACATTCAAATGTGCATAACTAATTCAAAAAAAATAAAAAAATACAAAACCTTCGCATGGTGTCATGTTATGTGACATAGTTGTGAGGAAAAATATCAAACTTGGTTTTAAAAATGGTCGAAAAAAAACTTGCTTAGAAATGGGGTGGCTTACCCTAGCTTTGGAGCCCATTTCTACCACATTTTGGGTGAGGGTGAGTTGTACTTCACAAAAGGGATCAGGGTGAGGATGAGTTGTACTATACATATGAGAAAAATGTTGGAAGCTCATACAAACATAGAAAAGTACACATAGCTACATTTGTTGAAATTCAAATTTACCATCATATTTGAATTTTTTCCAAATTATCAACAAGTGCCAAATTATTATAATAAAAATGTTTACAACAACAACTATCAAATTATTACAATAACAAATGTTTACAACAACAACAAGTGCCAAATTGAAAGTATATTTCTTTTGGCTCTTCTTACCCCTCGTTTTCTTCTCCTTCACAAGTTTCACACTACACAACAGGTCTATGCTCTTCTTTTTCTTACCATTACCATCTGGCCTCCCCACAACACGTCCAAGAGTCTCCTTCACCTCCTCAACAACATAATCTGGCACCAGAGCCTCATCAACATGGTCACTTTGCACCAGAGCCTCATCAACATGGTCACTTTGCACCAGAGCCTCAACAACATGCTCATTTTGCACCAGAGCCTCAACAACATGCTCATTTTGCACCAGATCCTCAACAATAGGCTCATTTTGCACTAGAGCCTTAATAACATGCTCATTTTGCCCCTCATTTTGCACCAAAGCTTCCAAATCATAAACAGTGTGCCCTAAAGCCTCAACAGTTTGCACATCATCCTCCAAAACAAGTTCAGAATGCACCTCAGCAGCACCAAACATGATCTGGTTAGTTCTCTTCTTTCTTTGGCCATTGATTCTTGCCCTTTTCACTGGCCAGCAGTCGTCAACAACAAGAGGTGGGCCTTTTTCTCCACGCTTCCTCCTGAAAACAAGCAAGTTAGCTGGGGGAGAAAAATCATCAACAAGAAATGGGATAGATTTTGGATGGCTTTTCAGCAGTGTATCTGCACTTGGTAGAGTCAGCTCGGTGTCCAAGTTGTTCACACAGTTTGCATCTATTCTTGTTACCTTTTTGGGCCCTTTTTGGCTTGGCATCTTTTCATCTTTCTTTCCCTTCTTGCTGCTCCCACCTTTCTCAAACCAAGCCTTGAATCTACTCTGCTTGGGCCTTCCAGCCTTTCTTTTCATCAAAGGAGGACACAAGGAGAACTGAATGTCCACTTCAGGCCACTGAGACTGATTTGTAAGTGCTGGAATTGGTGTTCCATATGCAGCCTTGAATTTTGCTACAGAATAATACTCATGCAAATATGGGTGCATATTTAGCTTGTGTTTGGAGGCCAAGAAAAGTATGACATGCTCACAAGGCTTCCCAATGTGTTGCCACTCAAGGCATGTGCATTCATGCAATTGAGTGTCAACAACATGCCTCCTGCCAGTTTTTGTATGTCTGACTTCAGCACCCCACAATGAGGATTTCTCAACACGCAAATGTGTAAGATTTCTGCTCCTGTTGACCACCTGCTGCACAACATTAGGAATCTTATCTCCTTGAAGAACATCACCAAGCCTTCTTCTCAATTCCCACAACCTCATGATCATGATCCTGATCTGGTCAACCATGTCATGGACAGGCAAGTCTTTTAACTCCTTCACTTTGTTATTGAAACTTTCTGCCAAATTATTGTTGATATGATCACATTTGATGGCAGTGTTAAAACCTGACATGTACCATAAAAGAGAATGGTAGGTTTCCAACCATGTACAAAACTTGACCCTATCCTCCTTAGAGCATGCCGCCTTAATCTTCTCAAGGTGATATGAATGTGTCTGTCTGGTGTAAGATCTTGTTGCTGGCCACATGCGTCCGAAATCATCTCCTCTGAATTTTTTGTTCAAATTCATCCACATATGGCCGAAGCACTCCCTCTGCTCAGCATGAGGGAAAAACAATCTTTACTACATTTTCTAAACCTTTACATGCATCTGTGTGCACTGCCAATGGAGAGACTGACCCTATGCATCATGAACCATGTCCATGATGCCTCTGTCTCAGACTGAAACACGCCAATAGCTACAGGGAACATCCAATTGTGTCCATCTAAAGCATTGCATGCTGCTAGTTGACCATTCCACTTTCCAGTCAAGAAAGATGAGTCTATACTCAAATATGGACGACACCCTGCTTTGAAGCCATCGATGCAAGGCTTTAAAGCCATGAAGAATTTAGAGAAGAAGACTTTCCCATCATCTGTTACCTCAGTATTTATCTCCACAACACTGCTAGGTGACCTCTTATCTACTTCTGCTTTGAAGTTATAAAGCATTCGAAAGGTATTTGCCCAATCACCATATAGATCTTTCATTGCCCTTTGCTTTGCCTTCCACACTCTAGTATAATTCAGCTTAATGGGGTACTGCTTTTCCAAGTCTATTTTCAGTCTCTTTGCAGTGTTGTTTGGTGTTGTGGCTAAAATGGGCTTGATCTTTTCTGCAATCCATAATTATGATGTCATCTTTGTAACTATTTGAGAACTTGTAATGCAAGTATGAGGTTTTGGAATTTGATTCACTCTTATTGTCCTTTCATCAGGTTGGCGTCTAGCAGATATATACCACTTGTAAGGCTTGGCACCACCATCATAACCTACGCATTTTGCATAGAACTTCTTTTTATCAGTCCATATAGTCTTGGTAGCAAACTCACATTTAACTGCATATGTCATGAAACACATCCTGAATTCATCCATGCTTGGAAACAATCTCCCAACTTCAATAACTGGGTCCTCTTTGTCATAAACTGTTACTAGCTCATCATCATGTGCATCATCTACATGAACTGCAGCATTTTCCAAAAAATCTAGATCTATATCTGCCTCTTCATCTCTTAAATGGTGTCACCATCATTTGCAGCTTCATCCCTCTTCTCCTTGTCTCTGTCATCTATAGGAATGCCAAAAATCTTTGTCATTTCAATGTCATCTATTGGTGCAATGACCAAATCAGTCCGGTCATGTATCTCAACTGAATTCCAATCAACAGTTACAATCATTTATGCATTAGCATCTGCAGCCTCCCCTTGTGCATTAGCATCATCCTTCACTGTTAAAACTTCCAACTTAGTAAGTATAGGCATTACTTGCCTTTGTGCAGCCCAATCATCCTCGACCATCTGAGCAGCCAGCTTCGAGGCCACATATCCAACCCTCTAATCAGGTTTCAGATCAATGAGCTCTGCTAAAAACAGAACAATTTTGCTTGTCCAACCGTTTCGCTCATCGATTTCTGTAGGGTTCGCAGCATAGAAAACAAAAATTTTCCTACGATGTGAACTATATACCAAGATCTATCTACTAGATACAAACAACGGGCGGATGTATATCCGTAGAGAACATACCCTTGAAGACCGACAAAGCTTAACGAGTTCAACTCGTGGTTGATGTAGACGATCTCTTGCCGATCTCAAGATCGAGAGGAAGTCCTAGCGCCGCAAATCAGCAGCGCATCCGTGCTCGCACACACGTTCGAGGCACCGAGCAACCTCCGCCTCCTCCCTCCAGCGATGCAGCGGAAGCACAACTCTTTCTTGCCGAATAGCCACCGGGAACATGTATCTCGCTAGTCCAAGACCATGGGGAATAAATTCTAGAGGGGGAGAGAGATCCTTCATGAGGAGGTGTGAGAGACAAGTGAGGAGGGGGGCTCCTTTTATAGGAGGAGGGGGAACCCCAAGGGGGTGGCCGGCGCATGGGGCTGCCCCCTTGCCCTCCCCTCTTCATGTGGGTGGACACTCCACTCACAAATCTCCTTTAAATTCCCTCCACTCAAAAGTCCACTCAAATTCTCATTAAATTTCCACCAAATTTAATGCAAACTCTCATTAAATAAAACTCTTTTATTTTATTCAGAATTTTGTCAATTACTTTAATGACAAACATTCACAAATAACCCCTTGCTAGAATTCTATTTCACATGCATAACCACTTTATGCAATTTCACCCGAAAACCTGTTTCGGTATCTAGTGAAATAAATTCCTGCACTTGTTCATTCTTTCGGCATGAAACATTTGCTCCAATTGGATGTCGGTGTCTCTTAAGTGTGTCACCCTACGGTTCATGAATAATGCGGACATGATCGAGACCCCTCTCGGATCAATAATCAGAAGCGGGATCTGGAGACCCATACTGACTCCCACACATTCAACGATGACTTTCTTGTGATCGTCGGAACCTTTTACGCTAGTATCTTAATCCCTTTGTTTCACGATATATTACATGTCCGAGATTCGATCATCGGTATCTCCATACCTAGTTTGATCTCGTTACCGACATGCACTCTTTTCTTGTTCCTGTGATATAACATTCTAGTGATCAAATCACTTGCTTGCAAGCTAATCAATGTGATATCACCGAGAGGGCCCAGAGTATATCTATCCATCATCAGGATGAACAAATTCCACTCTCGATCCATGAGCCTCAACATAACACTTTATTAGTTCTGAATCCATCTTTATAATCACCCTGTTACGGTGTGACGTTTGATGTTATCAAGAAACTCTTCCGGTGTTAGTGATTGACATGATCTCATGGTCTAAGGATTAGGATCACTTCGTAAGTTGTTATAGCAATATAAACTCAATGACTTTGATCGTAATGCTATACTTCAGATGAATGTTCATCACACCATTACACTAATGTTGTGATCCCGTTATTAACAACATCCAATGTCCATGATCAGGAAACCTTGATCATCTTGTTAATCAACGAGCTAGTTTATGAGAGAGGCATAACTAGGAACTTTCTGTTTGTTTATTAAACACACATGTATTAACGTTTCTGTATTAATAAAATTATAGCATGCAAAATAAACATCTATCATATACTTGGAATACACATAATAAACACTTTATTATTGCCTCTCAGGGCATATTCCCTTCAGTCTCCCACTTGCACTAGAGACAATAATCTAGTTACATAGTGATAAATCTAACACCCATTGAGTTATGGTGTTGATCATGTTTTGCTCTAGGGAGAGTTTTAGTCAACGGATCTGCTACATTGAGATCCGTATGTACTTTACAAATCTTTATATCTCCATCCTTGACATGCTCGCGGATGGAGTGAAACCGGCGCTTAATATGCTTGGAATGCTTGTGAGACCTTGGCTCTTTGGCATTGGCAATGGCACCATTGTTGTCACAATAGATCACCATTGGGTCCAACGCGTTTGCCACCACTCCTAGTTCGGATATGAACTCCTTCATCCAAACTGCTTCCTGAGCCGCTTCTGAAGCAGCAACATATTCGGCCTCCGTTGTTGATCCCGCTACCACAGGTTGTTTGGAGCTCCTCCAACTAACCGCTCCGCCATTCATGAGAAATACGTATCCGGATTGAGACTTAGAGTCATCCGGATCGGTGTCAAAGCTAGCGTCGACATAACACTTAGCGGCGAGCTCTTCTTCACCTCCGTATACAAGAAACATATCCTTAGTTCTTCGTAAGTACTTAAGGATATTCTTGACCGCTATCCAGTGTTCCGAACCTGGATCTGATTGGTACCTACTAGTCAAACTAATAGCATGTGCCACATCCGGTCTTGTACATAGCATGGCGTACATTATAGAGCCTATGTCTGAAGCATAGGGGACTTTGTCCATTATCTCTCTTTCTTCCGCCGAAGCCGGACTTTGAGTCTTACTCAATGTCTTGCCTTGCAACATAGGTAAGAACCCCTTCTTACTTCCGTCCATTTTAAACTTCTTTAAAATCTTATCAAGGTATGTACTTTGTGATAGCCCTATTAGGCGCCTAGATCTATCTCTATAGATCTTTATGCCTAATATGTATGACGCTTCACCTAGGTCCTTCATTGAAAATTTGCTGTTTAGATAACTTTTAACACTGTTTAAAAGATCTATATCATTTCCGATCAATAATATGTCATCCACATATAATATCAGAAATGCCACATTGCTCCCACTCACTTTCTTGTAAATACAAGCTTCTCCATAAGTTTGGACAAATCCAAACTCTTTGATCACCTCATCAAAGCGGAGATTCCAACTTCGTGATGCTTGCTTCAATCCATAGATGGATCGCTGAAGCTTGCACACCTTGTTAGCATCCTTAGGATCGACAAAACCCTTTGGTTGTATCATATACAACTCTTCTTCAATATTACCATTGAGAAACGCGGTTTTGACATCCATCTGCCATATCTCATAATCGAAATATGCAGCAATTGCTAACATAATCCTAACTGACTTTAGCATCGCTACGGGAGAGAAAGTCTCATCGTAGTCAACTCCTTGAATTTGTCGAAACCCCTTTGCGACAAGTCGAGCTTTATAGACGGTCACATTACCATCAGCATCAGTTTTCCTTTTGAAAATCCATTTGTTCTCCACGGCCTTTCGGTCGTGAGGTAATTCCACCAAGTTCCAAACTTGATTTTCATACATGAATTCCATCTCGGATTTCATGGCTTCTAACCATTTGTTGGAATCCGGGCTCATCATCGCTTCTTCATACGTCGCAGGGTCATCATTTTCATCAACCATGAAATTCATGACAGGATTTCCGTACAGCTCGGGAGCTGCACGCGTCCTGTTTGACCTGCGAGGTTCGGTAGTACTCTCTTTCGGAGTTTCATGATCATTATCATTAGTTCCCTCTTCAACAGGTGGAGCCAACTCCGGAACAACTTCCGGCGCTGCGCTACTCGCCATACTTTGAAGAGAAGGTTCCACAACCTCTTCGAGTTCTACCTTCCGACTACTCACACCTTTCGCGAGAAACTCTTTCTCTAGAAAGGATCCATTCTTGGCAACAAAAACCTTGCCCTCGGATCTGTGATAGAAGGAATACCCAATAGTTTCTTTAGGGTATCCTATGAAGACGCATTTTTCCGCTTTGGGTTCGAGTTTATCCGGTTGAAGTTTCTTCACATAAACATCGCATCCCCAAACTTTAAGAAATGACAGCTTAGGTTTGTTTCCAAACCACAATTCATACGGTGTCTTTTCAACGGATTTAGATGGTGCCCGATTTAAAGTGAATGCAGCAGTTTCTAGTGCATAACCCCAAAATGACAACGGCAAGTCCGTCAGAGACATCATAGATCGAACCATATCTAATAAAGTACGATTACGACGTTCCGACACACCATTTCACTGTGGTGTTCCGGCAGGTGTGAGTTGTGAAACAATTCCACACTCTTTGATGTGAGTGCTAAACTCGTAACTTAGATACTCACCTCCACGGTCGAACCGTAGAAATTTGATCTTTCTATTACGATGATTTTCCACTTTATTCTGAAATTCCTTGAACTTTTCAAAGGTTTCAGAGTTGTGTTTCATCAAGTAGATATAACCGTATCTACTCAAATCATCCCTGAAAGTAACAAAATAACGATAT
Source organism: Avena atlantica (assembly GCA_910589765.1). Lineage (NCBI taxonomy): Eukaryota > Viridiplantae > Streptophyta > Magnoliopsida > Poales > Poaceae > Avena > Avena atlantica. The sequence goes on from OU342736.1 coordinate 456,599,754, forward strand.
CCACCTCGCGCCGACACACTCATTGGACCACATACATCAGAATGTATGATTTCCAATAAATCTGTCGCCCGTTCCATTGAACCGGAAAACGGCGTTCTAGTCATCTTGCCCATAAGGCATGGCTCACATGTATCAAATGATTCATAATCAAGTGATTCCAAAAGTCCATCCGAATGGAGCTTCTTCATGCGTTTAACGCCAATATGACCTAGACGGCAGTGCCACATATATGCGGATATATCATCATTAAGTTTAATCCTTTTAGCATCAACATTATGAATATGTGTAACATTATCATCGAGATCTAATAAAAATTAACCATTCATCATCGATGCATGACCGTAAAAGATTTCATTCATATAAATGGAACAGCCATTGTTCTCGGATTTAAATGAATAACCACTTCGCATCAAACACGATCCAGATACAATGTTCATGCTCAGTGCAGGCACCAGATAACATTTATTCAAGTTTATAACTAATCCCGATGACAAGTGGAGAGACATCGTTCTGACGGCGATCACATCAACGCTTGATCCATTGCCGACACGCATCTTGACCTCACCCCTGGCTAGCGGTCGCTTGTTCCGCAGCCCCTGATTCGAGTTACAAATATTAGCAACTGAACCGGTATCAAATACCCAGGTGCTACTGCGAGCACTAGTCAAGTACACATGTATATCATATATACCTTTGTTTGCCTTGCCGGCCTTCTTGTCTGCCAGATACTTAGGGCAGTTGCGCTTCCAGTGGCCAGTCCCCTTACAATAGTAGCACTCGGAATCAGACTTAGGTCCAACTCGGGGTTTCTTTTCAGGCGCGGTAGCAGGCTTGCCGCCCTTACTTCCCTTCCGTTTTCCCTTCTTGTCTTTCTTGAAACCAGTGTTCCTATTGATCATCAACACTTGATGTTCCTTTTTGATCTCCACTTCTGCAGTTTTAAGCATTGACAGAAGCTCGGGGAGAGACTTCTTCATGCCTTGCATATTATAGTTCATCATGAAGCTCTCATACCTAGGTGGCAGAGACTGCAGAACACGATGGATGCCTAAGTCAATGGGAATCGATATTCCCAAGGACACAAGCTTATCGGCGTAACCCGACATCTTGAGTACATGCTCACTAACGAAGTTGTGCTCTTCCATCATGCAGCTAAAGAACTTTTCTGAAGCGTTGTAGCTCTCTACAGCAGCATGTGTGTCGAAAATCATTTTCAACTCACCCATTGTATCAAATGCATTGCCGTTTTCGAAACGCTTTCGAAGTTCCGGCTCTAGCCCATACAATATGCCGCAATGAACTAAGTTGTGGTCCTCCTGACGAGTCTGATAGACATTCTTCTCCTCGTCAGGGGCATCATCTAAAGGTGGGGGGCCTAACGGCGCTTCTAGCACATATTGCTTTTGTGCAGCAGAGAGGAGAATCCTCAAATTCATGGCCCATTAGGTAAAGTTGCTACCATTCGTTGCTAGTTTCTCTTTCTCCATGAACACATTGAAATTAAAAGCAGGTGGTGCCATCTACAACAGAATTTGTAAAGTTTAGACTAAGTGTATGATAGATTGAGTTCAACTAATCTATATTACGAATGAACTCCCACTCAAAAACGACATCCCTCGTGCCTTTTTGGTGATTACATGAACCAAATCCACTACACCAAGTCCGATCATCACGTGAGTCGGTATAGCTTCAAAGGCGAGCATCAAATGGGCATCATATCAACTATATGACTCATGCTTAACCTTTCGGTCCGTGTTCCGAGGCCATGTCTGTACATGCTAGGCTCGCCAAGTTAGAACCTTAGTATTCGCGTGTGTAACTGTTTTACACCCGAAATATGGTCGTGGATCCAAGAACACCCGATCATCACGTGATGTCTTGGAGCGACGAAAACATAATCGGTGCATACTAAAGGGAGAACACATTCTTATCTTGATATTTAAATGAGGGATAATCTTATTATGCTAACAAAGCGCTAAACAAGCAATATAAGATGCTATCAAACATCATATGTTTATTAGTGAAATTATATGGTTCCCGCAGATGATCTCTATCATGTGCATCGTGGTATGATCACTATCATACCTATATGTGTAAATCCAAGGTCTATGGATTTTACACGCTATGTGTGTTGTAAGAGTATCATCTCATACTTCTACTTACAACACTACCATATCATAACACTAGCCCAGCAACAATCTAAACTAGACGCCTCTAATTTATCCATTGCAAGTTTTACGTGGCTTAGGGCTTTAGAGATAGAACCGTTCTTACCTACGAACATGAACCACAATGAGGATAATCAAATTGTTGACAACTCGCTTGCAAAATAGATATTGACTATAGTAGGAGAGACAGACACCCGCTAGCCACTTATGCAAACTAGTTGCATGTCAAGCGTGGAACAGGTCTCATGTGCGAGGACATGTAAAGTTTGTCCGGGCCGCTTCATCCCACTATGCCACCAATATCCAAAATTACAACAAAGGAGCAACAACATGATCATCATCGCCCACATACTCATATGTGTACTACCCGTGTAAAGTATCTACGCATAGATCCGGCTCTGATACCACTGTAGGGTTCGCAGCATAGGAAACAAAAAATTTCCTACGATGTGAACTATATACCAAGATCTATCTACTAGATACAAACAACGGGCGGATGTATATCCGTAGAGAACATACCCTTGAAGACCGACAAAGCTTAACGAGTTCAACTCGTGGTTGATGTAGACGATCTCTTGCCGATCTCAAGATCGAGAGGAAGTCCTAGCGCCGCAAATCAGCAGCGCATCCGTGCTCGCACACACATTCGAGGCACCGAGCAACCTCTGCCTCCTCGCTCCAGCGATGCAGCGGAAGCACAACTCTTTCTTGCCGAATAGCCACCGGGAACATGTATCTCGCTAGTCCGAGACCATGGGGAATAAATTCTAGAGGGGGAGAGAGATCCTTCACGAGGAGGTGTGAGAGACAAGTGAGGAGGGGGGCTCCTTTTATAGGAGGAGGGGGGGGGGACCCCAAGGGGGTGGCCGGCGCATGGGGCTGCCCCCTTGCCCTCCCCTCTTCATGTGGGTGGACACTCCACTCACAAATCTCCTTTAAATTCCCTCCACTCAAAAGTCCACTCAAATTCCCATTAAATTTTCACCAAATTTAATGCAAACTCTCATTAAATAAAACTCTTTTATTTTATTCAGAATTTTGTCAATTACTTTAATGACAAACATTCACAAATAACCCCTTGCTAGAATTCTATTTCACATGCATAACCACTTTATGCAATTTCACCCGAAAACCTGTTTCGGTATCTAGTGAAATAAATTCCTGCGCTTGATCATTCTTTCGGCATGAAACATTTGCTCCAATTGGATGTCGGTGTCTCTTAAGTGTGTCACCCTACGGTTCGTGAATAATGCGGACATGATCGAGACCCCTCTCGGATCAATAATCAGAAGCGGGATCTGGAGACCCATACTGACTCCCACACATTCAACGATGACTTTCTTGTGATCGTCGGAACCTTTTATGCTAGTATCTTAATCCCTTTGTTTCACGATATATTACATGTCCGAGATTCGATCATCGGTATCTCCATACCTAGTTTGATCTCGTTACCGACATGCACTCTTTTCTCGTTCCTGTGATATAACATTCTAGTGATCAAATCACTTGCTTGCAAGCTAATCAATGTGATATCACCGAGAGGGCCCAGAGTATATCTATCCGTCATCGGGATGAACAAATTCCACTCTCGATCCATGAGCCTCAACATAACACTTTATTAGTTCTGAATCCATCTTTATAATCACCCTGTTACGGTGTGACGTTTGATGTTATCAAGAAACTCTTCCGGTGTTAGTGATTGACATGATCTCATGGTCTAAGGATTAGGATCACTTCGTAAGTTGTTATAGCAATATAAACTCAATGACTTTGATCATAATGCTATACTTCGGATGAATGTTCATCACACCATTACACTAATGTTGTGATCCCTTTATTAACAACATCCAATGTCCATGATCAGGAAACCTTGATCATCTTGTTAATCAACGAGCTAGTTTATGAGAGAGGCATAACTAGGAACTTTCTGTTTGTTTATTAAACACACATGTATTAACGTTTCCGTATTAATACAATTATAGCATGCAAAATAAACATCTATCATATACTTGGAATACACATAATAAACACTTTATTATTGCCTCTCAGGGCATATTCCCTTCAATTTCATCAACTATATGTTCCCCTGTCTCAACCCTAACATAGTCAAATTTGCAATCATAAATCGTAACAAAGAAACTTCTTGCTCTGGCCCCCAAACCACACTATCCCCAATTTTTTCCACCATTTTCCTAACCGCCTCCTCTCCCATGTTTATTAGCTCTTGTGGATCAACATGTTCTAATTACACCTTCCATTTAACAATTGTGTCTATCTCAATGAGCTGTGTGCTGCCATCAACTAAAACAGCCCTAGAGGGAAAGAAATTGATGCGAAATTCAAAGGTTTGGCGCACAACGTCGTCTCCCCTGTTTTTGGCGGGCACTGTGAGCTAGCGGAAGCGAACAAAGAGCTCAACCTTAGAGAAATTAAGTGCAGAGATACGGGATATACCGATTAGAATTCCCCTCTCCATGCTCCATCTCGTTCCCCCTCGCCCCGTTCAGCACACCCTCGCCTCCACAATCTAGCATCAATGGGCACGCTCAGATCTCGAATTGAGAAGAATGGAAGAGGAATTAGCTTTCAAATAGCACTCACCACCTTCACCGTCGAACGAAAGCGCCGCCGCCTAAATGAATTTCCCTGCCGCCGTCGGCGCCGAGAACGATGGGTGAGGTCCGCCACCGCCGTCGGGGAAGCTACAGTTAGTGTGACGCGCTCTCGATCGGAAGCGGTTGGTTTGACTGGCTTGAATGGCTGTCCCAACGGACCGTTTGGCTTAACCCTAATCTTGGAACAAAGTTAAATGTGTCCTTAACGACCGTTTTATGGCCAGTGTGGCCCTGGGATATTAGCTGCCTCACAACCGTCGCATGCGAGCTATTTTTTTCAATGATGTCGTGTTCCTTTCAATTCCGTGTAAAGACGTCGCATGGGAGCTATAAGCCCGATTTGAAGTGTGAGACTAAGCTCCATGGTCGTCCTCAATGGTCTCCACCACCCGCAAGTATGGTTGGTTTACATGTTGATGCATCTCTCTTCCCTAATGAGGGTCGTATATGGGATGGGAGAAGTGCTCCGCGATCACACCGGAGACTTCATCCTCTCATGCATTGAGGGCCTGGTAGATTTCCTATTTCCTCTGATCCATATTACTTGACTTGGATTTATTAAAATTTGGATGAACCTATATACTAAATAGTGTTTAGATTTATTTAAATCTAAATAAATTTGAATCAATTAATATGGGTTAGAGGGAGTACTAAGATTCATGAAGGTTTGGCAATTAGGCCGGCGGTGATGGTTATCAAAGATCATAGTATTAAGAAAGTTGTCATGGGTTCATGTTGATGATCCGATCCAGCGCATCTCCTCTCCGACTCGAGATCGATCTCTAGTAGGCTCGGTCAGCGGCGGATGGGCACGTTCTAATTTTTTTTTCTCTGACCCATATGGAAGACAAAATATGCCTAAAAGTATTGCAAATAGTACAGTAAAATCTCATTATATTATAGTTGTATAATATGTTTCAATTTTCAGGTCAAAAATATATGTTTATTTTGTAAGTTATGGTACACCATAGACAAGTAAACGGTATAATTAAACAATTAGAAAATGATGCTTTTTAGCTATTGGACCTATGTAAGTAGAGCTTATATTTTGCTAGATTTTTTTTTTACAATAACCCATGTGGCACACGAAATCTGTCTAAAAAGTCTTGTATTATATTCATCGATAAGAGATTATAGAGTTTATATACTTCCTATGGTCCAATTTACCGGACTGAGATCCATTTAGATATGAATGTATATAGCACTAAAATATGTCTAGATATCTATATCTAGACAAATCTGAATCCATTAGTTCCGCGGTTGTAGGCGACATAGCCGCAGCTGCGGCCGCTGCCGTGTCCGCCCAAGTTCCGCGCGCGTAGATGAGCGTGGGTGCCCTGAGCGCCCTCGCGAGGGCCGCCTCATCACCGCCTGCGAGCTTCTCGAGCTAAAGGACAGCCTATTGGCTAGACGCGCTCACCTTGCCGATGTTGATGCCGTGGAATGGAGGGGGCGGAGGAGGGGCGGCCGTGGTCGGGCTCGTGGTGAGGGGAGTGGGACTGAGCGGTGAGAGTGGGACTAGGCGGTGAGGGGAGTGGCCTGGGAGTTAAGCCGAAAACGTCCCGTCTCCCGCGCTTCCCCACGTCTCTAAGCGGTAGGCATGTGGCGCTCGCTAGGGCCTGGCTACATGGAAACAGTCGATTTCAGCGTTCCCAGCGGGCCATGCCTGCTTTAAAAACCGTGCGGTGCAGCAACTCCATGCAACCCAGCTCTTTAAATGGGCTTATTTTTTCATGCATCGTGCGAGAAACGAGCGTCGGCCCAACCAAACGCGCTCGTGATCTCTGTCCAAAAAGTGATATTTATTTTGAAAAAATGTATCTGAACTTTTTTTCTACATGCAAAAGCAGGATATTTCTAGCAAAAACGACATATTTTATAGCAAAAACGGAGTTTTGACAAAAAAATACAAGACAAGTGTTAGCAGGAGAACCGGAACGATGCAGCACGCCATCAACCCAGGGACGCTTAGTGTTATCCCTATTTTTATACAATCAAATATTCCTACAACTAAAAAATAAATTCCTAAACTGGTCTACGATCTGAACATCCGATTTTCTTTTAAATGATAAACATTAGATTAGTAGCAGTCTATTTATTCTCTAAAATTCTGGATGGACCACGGCCCACCCGGCCCTACCCCTGCGTACGCCCATGGGCTCGGTTGTGATGTTTATTTTCATGGAAATCTAATAGTTGAAGGTGGGTTTTCTGGATCTCACCCAACGCTTATAGCAGTCACAGCCCAAAAACCCATGGGCTGCAATTTGAGGTGAAATTCTGCGGAAAGCGAGTATGGAATTTCGTGGACCAGACAACCCCTGGGCTATGGCTCTGTTCCTTAGAAAAAAAAATATCCATGGCCTCGATAGCAAGCAAACCTTTAGCTAGTACTCCCTTCATTTTAAAATATAAGATGATTTAGATTTGTGAAGAAAATATATCTAGATTTATTTAGTGTGTAGATTGACTTCAAACCTAATTAAGCCTACATACTAGAAGTATTTTAGACATACTAGTTGAATGCCCGTGCGTTGCCACGGCTCTCGAGTTTCTATTCTTGTTACATATTTCAACATGGTGAATGTAAAGATTAAGAAGATAGCTACATAATATTACTCCTAGACATTATAAGTAAACAAAATTGATTTTCCTCCTTCTCTAGTGACCGATAGGCTTTGACAATACCACTACCACTTATGATGTGTCAGCGCTCTACCCTCCAATTGTATCGAGCAACTTCCCTTAGAATCACAATTTTATCAATTTATCAAGGCTTCCACTCACTTGCCCTGTTGATGACACAATAATTTCTTCTCATAGAATGACCCTAGAGCATCTGGTTGGACGATCAAAGCCATTAGGATCATCATATATCCTAGGGGAAACACTTGATGTGCATGGAGTAGATGGAACTTACAAACACACCATGTCTGGAAGTTGACTGAATCAAACAACGCATGACTTTAGTAAAATACACATGTGATTGCTACAAAATGAGATGAAAATATATGTTATACATGTGGTTGAATAAATACTTATGCTTTATTTTGGTGAGACATAAGAGGATACATTGTGGCACTTAACCACTTTGTGTTATCAAACTCTAGTGAATACTCTTCGCCTTCGTCTTTGACTTTAAATTTAGTTTTTCTCTTTTGGTATTTGTTAGACCATCCCCGTGGAATTTTTCCCAATCTAATAAGCTCGGTTCATCCAACATAAACATGTTTACGTAACCACAATAAGAGGTGACTGTTATAAAAAACATAATTTGTATGATTAAGTGTGCCTTGGTAATAAATAGAAAACTTGTTCAATTAATAACAGATGGTAACATGAGCGTACAAATTGACATATATGAACATTTGGTACACTTGAATCTTTTAAATAACAAAACGATTTGCTTACATATCCAAGTATTTACAAGGGAAAACTAAACCAACATACATTAGTGGTACATCACAAAGGTTGGGTTTCAGAAAGCTTATAGTCCTATTATCCAAATATTGGATAATGATGCTACAAAATCACATAAAAGTTACTTTGGCTGAAGCGTGTAGAGTTTCTTCATACACGCAATCCAGGAATCGCTTCCTAACTCAACACCAAATTTATAACAAGGTGAAAAAATCAGGAAATTATAACAAGGTGTGGAGGTGCATTTGTAGTCCCAGTACGCCCCATTTGTCCATCTTGCCGCCATCCATACTAATTACAGTTGACTCATCTCATCACCTCATTATTATCCTTATTTTTTTGAAAGCCTAAGATCTTTGAACTATTTAGGTTTTTGGTGGGAAGGAACTAAATGGGGGAACACTACAATAATACAGCTCTTTGCTAGGCACCCACAACAAAACAAGCGAAGTGCTTGCATGAAACATAAGAGATTCATAATTAGTAAATAATTCTACTCCCTCTGATCCATATTACTTGTCGTTGAAATGGATGTATCTAGCACTAAAACATGTCTAGATACATCCATTTTAATGCCAAGTAATATGGATCGGAGGGAGTAGGTATAAAAGGGTAAATGACTCTTCAATTTAGTCTACAAGAAGCAATGCTTGAACCTGAATTTTGCAAAACAACAAGCACCATAAAATCCATTAGTTTGGAGATCCTCTCTAACCATTCTCCTTATATCCAACTATATTTCAAAACACACCATACCCCTTATTTATAGATTTAAAAAATAATAGTTCGTGAAAATTGTACATAGCTATAGAGTAGATATTTTAAGACCCAACACCACAACCAAAGTTGTACATAGCTAGCACGTGGGCTTAAGAATTACAAGACCATGGCCGGAATTAAGTAACACACTATTAAACTCATATGCCTATAGGATTTGATCTTTCTGAACATAGCAACGACATCTCCAACAGTACCCCCACCACACAACCCCATCTATCACTTGAACCCGAGGCATCAAAGACACCATCAATATTGACTCTTAGAATAGATTTCCCATGAAGCAATAGAACAAAATGTATGAGAAAGGATTTAAATACAATATATTATGTAAAACAAATTCTGATTAATCAAACAAGAGTAAAAACTACAGACTTGCTTCTCACCACTTGTTGTTGGACCAAACCTGAATGTATCCATCTGTACAAGAAAATTTAAACAAAAAAAATTCGATTACTTAAAAAAATGTTAGGATAATTCTAAGACAAAATGATTACAGTAATCTTGCTGAATTAACAAATATACCTAGACCAGTTTGATTTGTGATTTGCCATAGCGTTGGTTCATCTCCTTTACAAAAATTCCACCTCCATTTTCTTTTCCACTCAGTCAAATGGCGAGAGCACCAAGAACTAACCTCAAAATACTTTTCGTGCTTCTCTAATCATGCCATCCTACAGTGAGGAAACATACATTAATAGAAGTCTTTCTTGCATCATTTGTTCATCAAGCCAGGCTTTTGTGTGATATAGAAAAATATATTACCTTTAGAGACGAGATACACCTTCAATTACCATCGGAAAATCAATTGTTTTGCACCACAAAGATCACAACACAAATCCTACATTTTCAACCAAAAATCAGCAGAATCAAGCATAAGTACCTCCCCAGAGAGCAAAGTATATGGGGCAGCAAAAAAATACCATGAAGAACAAAACTTTGAAGTTTCTATCGAGAGTATAGTACTCAAATCACCATTCCGATGGTACTAATACTTCTGAAATGAAATATGCACACAAAAGTAGTTATAGTTTATTCCCATAATAGTATGTTTTCACAGCCAACCATCTAGAAGGTAACCGCATGAATAAGTAAAAAGGGGTGGGGATATGGCGAGATATTCTTAGACCTCCAGTCAACAATTTGATGCAAAGAATTTTTCATACATCTTGATTCTTGAAAGTGTACAAACAAGTAGACTCAAGGATGAAACCTCATCTCAATCTTGCAATGGCATGGAGTCTCACAGAAAATTCCGATAGATATACCTCCGTCCTTGGCACCACGCTTATGTGAAGGCCATGGCACCGTAAGTGCTCGACGACCCGCATCACGACGACGTGGACTGGTAGAAAAACTTAGGTTACTCTAACAGACTGAACATAATTCTGGCATGTATGCAAAAAAGTATAATACAAAAAAAATACTCTAATAGATGTAATTTTGGCATGTACATAGAGTAAATAATTCTGAAATTACTCAACAGATTGGACGTAATTTTTGCACAGAAAATAATAGTTAAAAAAACACTCTTAACAGATTCAATGTAACTTTTGTGTGTGGACACAAGAAATAACTTCTGAAATTAGTCTTAACAGATTCCATGTAATTTTGCATGCATTGTAGGTACATTAGCTTGCTTCGAATCTTACAAATCTTGTAAACAACTTTTCTCAAGCTGCATACGTTCTCTACTCTAGCTGTCCAGATTAATCACTCTTGCATGTATTGTACTCTAGTTGTTCTTAGAACCTAGAGTTTATCGTACCTTGTTCCGTTGTTTGCCTCTAGCCGCGATGCTGTTATTCCCTGAATGTCCCGTTATTATTTTATCGCTTGCACCATTGCTGCCAGCAAAATCGCGCCCTCATCCAGCAGGCAGCGGCCGAGCAGACATGCCCGCGTCCATGCCCAGAGAGACCACCACGACCGCGCTCAGCAACACCAATATGCCCGTGTTTGTAAGGACGTGACCACCACTGACGTGCTGACCGGCTGACCCTCGGTATTGAATGGATTGCCTCACCATGTTCGGCGAGTCCAAGCCTTCCCTGGTTGTGAACACAATTGGTGTTTGTAGTCTGAATGTCAACAAACTTGTCTGGCCGTGTCCGAGGACTCTGAGCCGCCATGCTTGAAAAAAATCGGCCCTCCTCCATGCCCCGAGACAACCTCATGTCAGTTTAATCTAGCAAACAAAGCAACATGAATAAATCAGGTAGGGTCCGGGAAGAACCTGATTACCTTCGCCCAGCTGACCACACCGTAGAGTACCAAAAAAAAAAATCCTCTCACACAATCTCTCTCACTCTGCAGCCCGAATCACCTCCAAGTCATCCACCGTCTCTCTCTCTCTCCACGTATGTGATGGCGTTCGTCCTCAAAGCCAAAAATCCTACCTACGTCGGACCTGCTCCTCCGTTGCTGAGCTACTCGACCACTGCTGCCTCTCCCTCTGGAATGGCAGCTACGACAACGTGCCAGCGGTGCAGCGTGGCCGCAGGGCAAGCACGCCAAGACAGAGGGACATCGATGGCCCGCGATGGCACATCATGGAATGACGAGGAGCAACTAACCTCACCCAACGAACTAACCTCACCCTCGATTTATTGTTTGGTTAATCTGTTGAGTAAACCAAGGAAAGGATCACACGGTAATTGTGTGGGTCGTAGGTTGTTGGTGTGGATAAGATGGGATAAAAATAGAAAAGGAGGATCTGCTAAATAATAGAGGGGCTCTGTTGTTGCGGTGACATTTTCTTTACTATTAAAAGAATATTGGTGATCGTAGGTCGTCCTCAAACATCAAACATTGAGAGAATCTCGACCGTCAAATCATCCTATCAAACACTTGCCTCAACATCTAAACCACCTAAACCGTCCGATCAAGTATCCCTGTTACGTCGCCCCACCTTCGTAATTAAATCTACCTGCCAAAGTATCCCAATCATCATTAATTGTTTGATGCCAAAATCTCAAGGTCAATCGTCCGCTTCCCCTGATATTAGGGATCATATAACAAATGTCTTTGTTGTTCGGAATTGGGTGACTATTTTGTTTATACAGTAATATCCCCTAATCCTCCCAACAGAGCCGGAACACAGACCCGGATCGCCTCCTCCGTGTCACTGCTCCATCCACGCGCTCTATTTCCTCCGTCTCGTTCTCTATATCCTCCTCAAACTGTATCCATCAGCAAAATTGGGTAACATTTTTGGTCAATTTTTCTAAATGAATTGGTCGCCCACTCATGGTTCTCTACTTCTCCAAATCTCGCCCGAAGAGATTTTGTGGCGGCGATGGTGGCGGGCGGCGGCGCTTTCTTCGACGATGCCCTCATGATCCCGCGGAGAACCTCACCATCACGTCAGGTCCGTCCTCAGGTGCGCACCTCTCTCTCCGTCCCCTACCGCGCATCACCTCTCTTGTTGATGGGTTCCTTCTTGCCCACACACCAACGTCTGGTTCTAGGTCTTGGAATTTGCCAGCCTCGGACATCTGTGTTGATCGGTGAGTAACCCTGGTGCTCGACTTTCTCGGTGATGCTTTTTTTACAGGTTTGATGATTGGTCATTGAGCTCACATGAGGAATTGGTCACTAGCAACATGGAATCCATCGACTTTTGTTTCTCTGCTTCTCTTACTCCTTTCCATCCAAATTACTTAATTCAAATTTGTCTAGATTCAGATATATCTAGACTTGTTTTAATTCTAGATACAACCAAATTTATATAAAACCAAGTTAACTAATTTGGATCGAAGAAAGTATATTTTTTGAATTTGGATTTCAGATACTGGCCGAACTTGCACCTCCGTGATATGGGGGCTGCGGCTTGGTTTTTAATTTGTTTAGATGTACAGTTCAGAGTGCTCTGACCCGGTGATTTCCTTGGTATGTTACTTCTGTTCCTAACTAAACTTTTTTCCCTCAAATTATTTTGTCCCATTGTCAATCAATTTAGCTCTCATTTTTATGTTAATATTTGACATCTGTATTTTGCAGTTGATTGTGCTTCTCCACCAAGTTAAACTAACTTGGGAGGCCTGCAGTTTCTTTTGCTAGAGCTTAATGTTAGATCATAGAACAATAAGGTGTATATGACATATATGGATGTGCTAAGTTCATTCGGTGACATACCCGAATATAACCTTTTGGTTCCAGTATTGTTATCATCATCTGGCAGCACTATGTCATATCTGCGTTAGAAACTGCAATCGCAAAAGTTCCGTGTTTTGGTTGTGTGTTTTCCCGTATTTACAAGGTTCTGCTTCCATATGACCATATTATTTAGCATGATATAAGCTCGTCTTATAGTTAGAATGTCAATTACTTCCGTATACTATCTGGCTTCAAAGGATCAAAGGATCATCCATAACTGTTACTAAAAAATTCAGTACAGGTAAGATATTCTTGATGTTCAGACATTGCTAATACTCACCAGCTCATAATGATTGTTGTTTTTGTGTCTCTGTACTACTTCGGATAAAAATAGTTCTCCTGTGTTTCACCTTTAATTGTTCACGCATTTTTTATATCATGTTATGTATCCCGGTAAAATTCTCCTTATAGAATTTGAATCATATTTGAAATTATATCACCTAATACATCAGTAAATTTGGAATCGTTGGAAACAAACCAAAGGGATCGGCTTGGACATCAGACTTGAGCTTCTCAAGTTTTACGAGAAATATTCAACAAATCTTATGCACCTTTGTTGTTAATGGAATGGGTATTACGAGTTAGTCAATTTTCCCATACTTAAACCTATTTGTTAGCAATAAAAGGTTTTTTGAGAGACCTAATTGGACTCAGAGGTTAGTTGAAAGCACGTTCAATATCGTTAAAAACACTTACCAGATAATCTTCAAATGTCCAAGTCTACCTCTTACATTATCCGCTCAAATACTTGTCTTTGTTAAATTTTCTCGTAAGTGTTAACTTTGTAGCATGTGACATCTCGATTATGTGCTGGTCTATGATCACATACGCATTGTAACCTAGAGTGAATCTCTTCGAATCTACACACTAAAAAAACATCTAGATACATTACCTTCATAAAGCTAAAACATCTTATATTATGAAACATAGGGAGTACTTTACAAAGATACTGCATGTTTCTCAGTGTCTCCCTCGGCGTGGAGGTTTACGAAATCCTAAAGTGCAAGTGAAAAGGAAGGCCAGGGTCAAAATTAGGTTGGCATGATACGTTCATGGTGGGAGGGATGGGTTGGGGGCTAAAATGACAAATGGGACAAAAACTTGTAAACAGTAAGCGATTTTTCATGGGAGGGGGGCGGGGAGGGGGGATGGCCTAGGTTCACCCCCGTGAAGGTCCGCTAATGAATACCACGATATATTTATTGTAGAGAATAGTGTATGGTAGAGATATTTGAAGTGTCTCTAATGATTATATTAAGATAAAATCGGATGAATCTTGAAGGTCTTGAAAATCATCTTCTTCTACGACACATATTGGATTTGTCTGAATGCATACCAACAAACATAACATAGATGTCAAATCATAGATCTGTAAATACCAACATTAGTTCTCCTATAATTTTAGTTTGAGTCACAACGCCAATTCTACGTGCACGTACGAATCTATTAGAGTAATCAATCAATATCGGCAAGAGTTTCACCACCACTATTCTAGGGAAAAGAAACCGAACAACCTGGTCGACGTCGCAGGAGAGTGAGTGTATGGATCTCCATTATCAAAGACGTAGCAGCCAGGGAAAATATTACGAGGATAATCCTCCTTGCGGCAACCATAAGAAAAAAACCCAAGGGTGATCTGGTGAAGGAAGATCTAAAATATAGTACCTATAGAACTTCAATGCTATCTCCATTAACATCGGAAAGATCTCGTCATCGAAAGAAGGACCGGAGATCACATATTGTAGACGATTCTATCTCCATTAACGTAGTCGATAAGAAGATGTCTATCAAAACTCTAACCTAATCTTTTAGAAACACTATTTTTATTAAAAACTCCACCATAGATCGGGTTTTCCACCCTGACCGATGCTGGAGAGCCGGCCAGAGGAGGGGGAACTGACCTATGGAGGAGGCAGGGGTGTTGGAAGTGTCTAGGTCTAAGAGAGAGTTATGCGGCAGTTGGACTCCTTCGTTTTACATTCACCTCTCAACATGAGTTTTCACATGCACATACGCTTGGCACTTACACCTAGAGACTGGCGGACAACCGCTTGTATTGTCCGCTGTTAGATGGTCGGTGAGTCCACATCGTAGGATCAAGTGGCATGCACCCACTGGGCATGTGGATCGGGAAGGGGAACACACATAACTGTACATTTTTTACAACCACACTAGGACACTAAATAATTTAATCTTAAAAGTGCTAACTAGATTTTAAAGGCTAAAATATATAGTTAATACGTTTATAAAAATAGTACATACCTAACTTAGTTGAAAGTGGATAATTTTTGTTTATTTATGTTGTATCGGGCGGAGCTAAGCGCAAATACAAGGAACATGTGAGCAACATTTGCAGAAGGAGCCAAAAATCTAAAAGGTATTGCACCTATTTGAGAGCGAGCGCCAGCCGGTGAAAGATGAGTGCGAGTGCGACACAAACAGGTAATAATTCCTTAAATTCGTCTATAAAGAATGTGGAAATATCTCTAACATGTGTCCCAATACCATCTTTAGAAAACCTTGGCTAAATTGTTTTTCTATTAATAGATTTCCAGTCCAAATGCATTGTTGTTACATTTGTCTACAATTTTTCATATTGATGGTTGCAGTATCACATTGATGTATAGAGGAAAGAAAATTGTGTTATATGTTATATCTTTATTACACTCTTCAATCCTTGGATTGTATGACATTGATATTTGGTGGAAAAGGAGAAAGGATAGTAGAACCAAGAGCATGATCTATAGTTTGATTCACCCAAACATCATGATCTTCACTCGACTATAAGAGTATAAGATGTTATTGCTAAATATTTACATGTGAATTTAAGAAATAATGACCGTAGAAACGCACGGGCATTCAACTAGTCTATGTAATTAGTGTGAAGTGTAACACCGTGTGACACCACCTCTTTGCTTTTAATAGTAAAGATTTGCTTCACAAAATTAAAATATCTTATATTTTAAAACGAAAGAGTACTAATAGAATTTTATTCTGAAAAAAAGAGTAAGCAGATCGAATTGGATTCCCGTGAGGGATCCGGCAGGGCTAAACTCCGGCCGGTTGCCATCACATCAGTGCAACTGGCAGGCAGATGCTGTGAGCTGCATGCTATCACGAACGGTAGGTGGCACGTCGCAAAGCTCGATCCATCCTTCCGACTTCCGAGGCAGGCATCAGCTGACAGCTAGCACGGTACGTACTACTGATTGTGGTGCCGGCCGATTGAGCGCGAACCGTCGAGCACATATCGACTCAGCTACGACTACGACATGGAATTTGCTAAGCTAGCACACCACTGTTCCGACGAGTACGAACTACGTAGTACTCTCTCCGTTTTAAAATATAAAATATTTTAGGTTTGTAAAATGAATGTATTTAGATGTCTTTTATAGGCTATTTAGTTGGGTTTAAATCTAGTTTTTAGAGTTTGGCTTATAAGCCACAAAAGCACTGCTTTTGGCTTTGACTATTGGCTTTTAATTGAATATAGTAGTATGGTGGTATAAGCCAAAAGTAAAAAAAAAACACATATTTTAGTGCTTTTATGGCTTCCAAAAACGAAAGGCTATAAATAAGCACAACGAAACAGTCCATTAATATGTAGTTTATAATGAATCCAAATACTAGTGTCTTGATATATTCGTTTTATAAAGTAAAATACATTATATTTTAAAACGGAGAGAGTACTATACTTTGGGCGAGCAGGACGCCATACCAATAATACACACTTTTCTGCTGTGCTGCCATCTAGCCTAGCTATAGCGTAGTGGTCGATCGCGTCCATCGATTAGGCTGTGTGCGTGTGAGGGGGAGATCGACCGGCGCACAATTATTTGTCCAACTTTCTGTTTAGGCGTGTCCCAAAGCTGGCTCTGCCCCACCCAACATGAACGAAGGTAGGAGCGTGTTAGGCTGAGAAGCCGTTAAGCATCTTAATCCAAGTCGTCATCGGTGTAGCGAAATCAAGGGACATGTACATTTTCCTGCAACATTGACATTGATCGGCACCGGAGAATCTGCCAATATATGCAAACTCTCTTTTTTCCTTTCTTTTTCTTTGGTTTCTTCTTTTTATTCTTCTAGAGCTTGCAGGCAATCTGTCTGTCACTACTAGTAAAACGGCTATAGGTAATCAGCACATCCGTGGCTCACCTGGTTGAAGTGCCCCACGGCTAAAATAGGCGTGACTCACCTGTGGGCAGTGCCCTACTAATAACTAGAACAACTGTGGCGCACATGACTATAGTGCGCCACAGATGTGTGTGGGCCAGGGCCCTGTTGGCCGCACGCCAAACATCTGTAGCGCACTATAGTCAGGTGCGCCACGGTTGTTAGGGTCATCTGTGGCGCACATGAGTCTGGTGCGCTACGCCTAAGCGCATGCCCCCCTCTGCTCTGAAACGGCCACAAACTTCTGTGGCGCACTCGGTCTAGTGCGCCACAGGGAGTAGGAGCATCTGTGGCGCACGTGGCATAGTGCGCCACAGATGTTTGTACTCCCTGTGGCGCACTAGGGCCGTGTGCGCCACGGATGTGTCGATTTCTTTAGGGCAGCACTTTATGTGCACATGTGTGACCACATCCACCACCCCACACTTCACTTTCCCCTTCTTCTTCCTCCTTAGATCTAGTCGGGATCTTCTCCTTCCCACCTCAATTTCTCCACACATTCACCATTTTTAGCATGTAAAACTTGCTTTGGATGTTACATAAGTAATAGAGGAGGTCTCCGGTCTCTCATCTATCCTTCTCCGGTCGACGCGCGCACCTCTCCTTTCCATCTTTCTCGCGATCGGTCTCTCATCTCGGTAAGTTGTCCATGTAAGGATGTGTTCATGTGTATATGGATGATGTGCTCATATGTATGTAGATGATCGATGCTCATGATGTGTGTATATGGAGAGGATCGATGGTCATATGTGTGTGTATATGGAGAGTATCGATGATGCTCATGCATGTGTGTATGGAGAGGATAATGATATGTTCATGTGTGTATGGATCGGTCTCTCTCTCTCTTGTGTTTGTATGTGAACAAGTTGCCATTTGTTTTGCCAAAATGTTGATTCATTTCCATTTTGGCAAGACTTTGGCATTTCGCAAAGGTCCTAATTTTAGGATAGGTCATGCCGAAATTTTCTATCGACCATTGCATGCATGCATTCATTATGTGGTTCTAATAGACTTCAAAATTGTACCGTGTACATCGTGCAGGCAAAAATGGTCCGCATAATGAGCGAAGGCATTGTGGCTAGATTTTTGAAATGTGCGACGGCCGACATGATACGAAATAACAAGACAGATATAAGATGTCCGTGCAGAAGATGCAAACTCAACTGGGTGATCGACCAAGATTCCGGGAATCTGCAGGCGCACCTGCTCCGCCATGGTTTCATGGATGGATACACTCGTTGGATAAGCGATGACGTAGATGATGGAGACGGTGAAGAAGGTGGCCAACATGACGATGATCATCATCACGGCGAGAACGGGCGAGATGATGAAGAGTCTCCTGGAGATGGTGAAGGTGCGGAAGCAGACCGGGATGATGATGATCTAGATGCCGGAGGAGCAGACGACGATGGAACAACGTCAGGCTGGGTGCGGGACCCTTATGTGCAAGAGCTGCTTCTCAAGCAGACGAGTAACGCCAGGGCTGGCGCTAGAGAGAAAGCCAAGCCTGCGCAACTTGAGAAAGACGCGGTTACTCCATTGTATGAAGGATGCAGGCCCGATGATACCCGGTTGAATGTAACGCTCAAGGCTATGGAGATGAAGGCAAAGCACAAATTGAGCGACGCAAGCTTCGACGATATGATGGCATTCTAGCACGATCGTCTCCCGGAGGGGAACACATGTCCAACTAGTATCGAGGATGCCAAGAAAATCGTCTGTCCTCTCGATCTATCGCACGTTAGATATCACATATGCATCAACGATTGCATCATTTATCGGGGCGAGGACGCGGAGAAAACCACATGTCCGGTGTGCGGCGTGAGTCGATATAAGAAAGGGAAGAAAGCACCTCGAAAAGTGGTATGGTACTTTCCTATCACTCCTCGTCTGCAGCGCTATTTCGCGGACCCTAAGGAAGCGAAGCTCATGCGATGGCATGCGGAAAGGAAGAAGCCAGGAGATGATGATGACCCCGAAAAGGATGAGCTGCTGACGCACCCTTCAGATGCTAGCCAGTGGAAAGCATTGGACCTCGAATTCCCAGAATTCGGTGGAGATTCAAGGAACATCAGGCTTGGTGTGAGCACCGATGGACTCAATCCGTTTGATAGCCAGAGCAGCACGCACAGCACTTGGCCCGTGTTTGTATGGATGTACAACCTCCCTCCATGGTTGTGCATGAAAAAGAAGTACATACAAATGAGTATGCTAATTCAAGGGCCGAAACAACCTGGTACCGACATCAATCTGTATCTCGGGCTGTTGAAAGAGGAGCTAGCCACGTTATGGGAATCTGGAGCCAATACTTACGACGCCGTCGCACAAGATTATTTCACTATGAGAGCCGCGTTGATCACTACGGTGCAAGACTATCCAGGTTGCGGGTATATCTCGGGACAGGTTATCCAAGGATTCTGCGCATGCGTTAGGTGCATGGATAACACAAGCTATCTCCAACTAGAGAAAGATCCAGGGTCATCGAAAACCGTGTTCATGGCGCACCAGAGGTGGTTCGGCAAGAATGATCCATGGAGAAAACCTGGAGACCTGTTCGATGGCAAATCAGAGATTGAAGATGACGACGACTACGATGCAGCAACATACATCACAAGAAGAAAAAGGACAACCCTACCCAAAAAAGGTAGCCCGTTCGAAAGAAGAAACATTAAAGTGCCGGGGCTAAATTATTCAACCGCGACAAAGAATGGAAAAAAGATTGTAAAACGCTAGCTCAAAAATATTGTAAAACGCGTGGTCGAAAAAGATTGTAATATTCATGGACAAATTATTATGAAATTTAGTTATACTTTGAATCATATTTGTAACACTTTTATGACATATATTATCACTTTTGGGCATTTTTGGAATATTTAAAAGTATTTTAAAAACAAAACAAAACTTGTATGGCATATATCACCACTTTTGGGCATTTTTTGGAACATTTAAAAGTATTTTTAAAATAAAAATAAAAAATTGGGGCACCAGGATTCGAACCTGGGTGCTCATAGTTTAGAATAGAGTAGTGGGCAGAACCAGTGGGATAGACAAGAGTTGTTGCTAAAAGGAGCGCTGGACTCTTGTTATAGAGTGGTTAGATCCCAGATAGGCGTAGCGCACTAGCCCGAGTGCGCTACAGATATCCGTAGCGCACTCTGGCATAGTGCGCTACGCCTATCTGGGTTGTATCCACGTCAACATTCCCAACTCTCCCCATCTCACACACTCATCGATCCCCATCTCTCCCACCGCCGCTGTGCTCGATCTGCCAGCCGCCGCTGCCGCACTCGATCCCCCCAGCAGCCACCGCCGCCGCAGTCGAGGAGGAGGCCGGGGAGGATCCCCCCAGCAGCCATCGCCATCCGCCGCGCGCCGCACTGGAGGAGGATCCCCGCCAGCCGCCGCCGCACTCGAGGAGGAGGAGGAGGCCGCCCGTGTCCGAGAGGAGGAGAAGGCCGCCGTTCGCACGTCGTCATTCGCTCGCCAACTTCATCCTCATCTTAGAGGTTAGCCCCTCCCCTCTCTCCCTCTCTCCCTCTCTGAGTGATGAACCCTAGAGCAACTGCATAACTGCTTCTGCTTCTATAGTACCAGCCTCAAATTCAGCTACCTACTCACATAGAGAAACACTACTGTGTTGAATGTAGAAACTGGTAGAGATTGCATCCAAATCAGCTCTATCTGCTCCATGTCCGGCCCCCCGCGCATGCCCCTGTTCCGGCTGCTGCTCCCTGTCCGCCTCCCCCGCGTGCCCCTGTCCTGGTTTCTGCTCCAGCTACGGCCACAACCAGTGCCCATGTCCTAGCCACTGAAGATAACCACTCCCCTCCCTCTCTGAACTGATGGGAATGGGTTCTTGGTCGAGCCCTGCTTGGTAGGAATTGAGTTCTCGGTTCCAAATTGAGTTGGGTTATCTAGTTGAGTTTGTGGTATGTGTGGTTAATTGGTGAAGGAGATCATGTTTAGTGGAGGTGCTGCCCCTTGTGTAATTGAGTTCTTGGGGAGGTGCTGTCCCTTGTGTAATTGGAGAGTGCTATTGCTGATGCTGTGATGCAACTCTCCACTTGCAATTTACAATCTCGTCAACTTGACTGAATTTTAGTGCATTTTACAAACAATAGCTGGTACAGGAAAGGACAACCCACACCTGGCTGGACAGTCATATAAAAACTATTTTTGTATTTTCATTGCAAAAGAAACGAGGAATATCTGATGAAATAGTACTTTTCTTTTATGTTTAGTTAATGTTTAATCTGATGAGACAGAATAGTAAAGGGATTGTAGTTTAGTTAATGTTTAATCTGATGAGACAGAATAGTAAAGGGATTGTAGTTTAGTTAATGTTTAATCTGCTGATTTGGACAATCTTCAGTTTGATTGAATCTGAGCGAAATTGACAAACAGTGGCTGGCTAGCAAGGGAAAGAAAAACTACACTTGGCTCGACCAGTCTGAATGGTCAAATAAAAAGCAGTACTGCAATTTCATTGAAAAATAAATAAGGGATATTACTAAGATGTAGTACCTTCCCTTATAGTGTATAGATGATGCCACTTCAGGCTTCTTCTTCCCTGGAATCATTGTTGCAGTAACTACTCGTATATATGCAGAAATAGAGATCATTTGTAAATTGGTATCCAAATCAACTCTATCAGTTCATATTCCTAGTATTTTGTATTTTGTTTCAGTTGCTTAAGCTTTGGTAGATTGTAGCAGTTAGCTTGTATCTTGTCCAAACCTGAACATCAGTTTAGGACTTCTTATGTGCTGCTAAGTCCAAACCTGAAACTGTTGTTTATCCTATGTGAAACTTCTTATTCAGCATTATAGTTAGCCATTTTATGCTTGCTGAAACCTGAAACTGCTAAGTCCAAACCTGAAACTGCTAAGTCCAAACCTGAAACCTGAAACTGCTAAGTCCAAACCTAAAACCTGGCCATTTATGCTTGATGTACTGTTGTGTGTTGGCCATTTATTCTGGTTGCTCCATTTTTTCCTGAAACTGAATCTGCTTGATGTACTGGTTGTGTTGGGCATTTATGTGTTGGCTGTGTTGGCCAGATTATCCTATGTGACCAGATTATGTGCTGGCTGTGTTGGCCATTTATTGTGTGCTGGTTGTGTTGGCTATGATGGCCATTTATTGTGTGCTAGCTATGCTGGCCATATATATGCAGGTTCTTGTATGAAACGAGTCCCGATTTTTGCCGGATTATTGATTAACTTCCGTTTCGGCAGAAATCGGGCACTCCTAGTTTAAGAAAATTAGCAAAGGTCATGCCGGATTTTTCCGTGCATTTAACCAATTATTTGTTTTTTATTAGTGCAAAGATGTGTGACAACGACGAGGCTGGATGTTCTAAGCGCATCAGCGCTGAAGGAGAACTCAGACCTCCAAATAAACAATTGACATTCTGGGAGGCGGCCCAGCGTCTAGAAGACGATGAAGAATACCATCCTTTGGAGAGCGAGGATGATGAGATGGAAGACGCGGAGGAAGAAGCCGAAGGAACGGCGGACGATGAAACCACTGATGGCGGCGAGGGCACAGGGAGTGGTAGCAACCCTCCTAAGAAGAAGAAGAAGCCGAAGGACCGGCGCCCGAACACGGTCGGCACGGTCAGGGAGGAAATTACCGAAGTGAGCCCATCAGGGGTTCCTTTGGAGCCCGCCCTTGTCGTCAAAGGGTACGGTGGGCAAGTGGCGGCGATCACCCGGACAACCATCTCGATCAACACCGAGAATCTCCGGCATAAAGATAATGGCCACTTGCGCACACTCCTCTTCGAGAAGCTGCACGCAAGATACAAGTTCCCCGCTAAGTATCAGAACACAAATTATCATGGGAACGAAGTAAACAAATCTGCCCTCACAAAGATGAGCACCGCCCTGGCCAGCTGGAGAACCCGGATAAAGAAGAAGATCTATAAAGAAGGCAAAAGTCTCGAGGAGATCCAGAAGATTGACCCGCAGATCACCGAAGATCAGTTCTGGGAGTTCAAGGAGAGGTGTGAATCCGAAAGAGCCCTGGCCAATAGTAATCGGGGAAAGGTGCTGCTGGCGATGAATATAGGTCATCACCATCTCGGATCAGGTGGATACAGAACCGCGGAGGCCAAATGGAATAAGGAGGACGAAGAGTATAGATCCAAGGGGATAGAAAACCCCTTTGCCAAATTCGAACCCGGGCAGGTTCAAAACTTCATCAGGGCCCGTTACCATGTGGACCCAAAAACCAAACAACTCACCGCGGATCCTGCGGTGAAGGAATTCGAGGAAATTGTGGTAATATAATCTAATTACCGCGGATCAACACGATTGCAATCTAATCGGTGATCTAAATGATTCACTGTTACTTATTCTGCAGGAGGAGGAAATTTTTGCTAGTCATGGATCCTAGGGTTCCTCATCCCAGGGGTCGACGGCGGCCACCCGGTGGGATAACCCTTTTAACAGGGCGATGAACCGGGCCAAGAAAATAGAGCCGATTACGAAGAAGCCGTCGTCGGCTGGCCGTCTGGCCGGCCTCGGGGTAAGAATTGGGTGGATCATTTTGGTCCACCGCCAAGGACGCATGTGGCGCCATCAGGAAGGAGCGAGGAGGAAAACCGAGAGGTTCAAGAACTTAAGGAACAAGTGGCGCGGATCCCGCAGATCGTCCAAGACAACCTGGCAATCACCCTCACGTCCTTCCTGCCTACCTTGGTGGAGTCAATAGCGAACTGGAGTGCGGGTGGTCGAGTAGGGCCGTGCCCGATTCCAAGCATGGTCAGCAGCCACTCGAACAACGCGGCGCCGACGAATCAGGCGAACTACGTGTTCGTGACTCCGCCCGCTAGCACCGCGGCGCCGCAAGTGTTGGTGACTCCCCCTGCCATCACCGCGGCGCCGGAGTACATGTTGGTGCCCCCCTGCCATCGTCGCGGCGGCACCGGAGCTCCAAGCACCCGTCGGTAGGGAGAATACACCGGCGGCCAGCACCGCGCCATCAAGCAGCCCTTCCGTCTCTTGCACGCCCGTCGCCGTATGCGGTGCATCGACATTAGCCGATCTCGACGCCATCACGGTAAACAAATTGCTTTAATTACCGCCTTATTTCATGCCATCTATATATTACTCTTATGGCATCTCGCTCTGACGACGCCGTACATGTTTTCCGCAGACGGATGTTCCTTGCACTCTCTTATGCTACGTGAACAACGAGCTGAGGGATGTTGCCAAGGGTACCATCGTTCAACCCTTGCAGCGCACGTTCCACTCAAAGCCGATGCCAGATAGCGTGCACAGGGTTAAAATTAGTTGGGTGCTAAGGGGCTGCGATGACCTGGAACCTCCCATTCAACCCCCAGGAGCGGATGAAGAAGAGCCGTATGTCCTCAGAAGTTGCTTCGGCTTATTCTTGCTATGACCAAAGAGCATGATCCGTTTGGGGACGGCGGGGGCCATCACGCCACAGACAACAACACCGCCTGTCGTGCTAGCGACAAGCGGTGGCAAGGCCCCCTTACCGCCCTCGCCGTCACCTCCACGCGGTGGGTCGGATGATCATGTTGATGATATGCACATGGCGCAGGATCCGGACGAGGACGACGAAGACTGGAATGATCACTTCTTCAGCACTCAGTTTGGCAACGAAGAAGACCTAGCTGGTGGCCCCACAGAGAAAGCCACTATCACCAAGCGTCTGTTTGGTTCTCAGGAGACGCCTCCAGCTTGCGCCTTTACAGAGCCAGCTGATACAACCAACCAGCCCTTTATTCTAAGCCCTGACACACTACATAGGGCGGCCGGTGCTCATATTGCGGTGCCTGCCCGCTCTCCAAAAGGAAAAAAGGGCAGGAAAAGAAAATCTAGCAGCTCGAGTCAGCCGGTGGCGTCAACAACTGCGAATCCGATCAGGTTTCGGGACGGGCCACCAAGACCCGAGGGTATTATGTGGAGGATTCATGTGGCGGGTGAGCCCATGCTACCTAAGAATTTGCGGAAGCTCGCCAGTTCGGAACTGCAGAGTGTGCATGACGGCGTGCTGACGATAGAGAGACGCCTTTTATCGGAGAAAGATCCCTCGCACCCGGTATTCGTGGTTAAGGTGCCACTAGGCTTGGGATTCGTCGACACTGCCCCCGCGGATCTGTTCTTCCTGCGGTTCGAGGACATCTTCAATATGTTCCACCTATACCCGCTGCACTATACCATGGTCCGTCTCTTTTCTCTCAGCCTGGTCATGCAAATCATTAGAGAGAACACACCGGGCATCGCTATAGTGGATCCCTACTACATGCGTGACGGCTGCTTGGGTTCCCCCGCCGAACGACGTATCGTGGCCTCGTACCTAAAAAGAATCCTCGTGGCGAACAAGACAAAGGAATACATTCTCGTGCCTTACTTTCCCGAGTAAGTCGTTATTCGCTCGCCACCGTCGATTGGCTTTATTAGATCATCATCATTCTTTTTCCAACACATTCCATTTGAATTTTTTGCGCAGAGATGAACACTGCACGCTCATCTCCTTATCGCTGAAGCATTTCCACGCCACGTATTTCGACTCGGGGAGTCTAGAAAAGAAGAAAAACTACGACAAGATCAAGGAAGTTCTGGATGATGCTCTCACTGGCTTTGCCTCGACGGAAGGCACCAGCTTCGTGCGTAAGAAGGTCAAGTTCGGCAGGCACGTCTTCAACCACGTAACGGAGTTCCCCTGCGTGAAGCAGCCGGAAAACAGTAAGAAGGAAGCCTACTACGCACTCCATCACATGAGGGCGTTCCTACTTGACCAGCAGAATTCTACGCTGCCAGATCATCTCAAACAGTGGGCCGAAGCAAAGGCTAAGATCAATGATTCGGATATTAGACAAGAGATGTATCGCATCCAACAGCAGTTTGGGGCAATCATCTTTCGTGATGTCATGACTTCGGGGGGGATCTTCTACGGAGGAAATATCCCGAATAACCGTGACATAGAAGATCGCCTAGAGATGCAGGGTGACTATAGGAAGTTCATGACGAGACAAGGCGTCCTCCCGTTCCCTAAGCCGAGCCAGAAGGCTTGATGTTGGCCTAGTTGTAGTTACAAACTATAGATGACCTTTGTGTGTGTGTGTGGACGACAAGTGAACTTATTTTTCTTATTATTATTATATATCAATCAATGCTTGGTTTTTTTGCTTACTCTTTGGTCCTTTGCTCAATTTGGTCCTTCTTTTTTCTTTACTCTTTTTTCGAGAATAATGCCGATGATTGAAAGTCGTGGCACACTATATATGTGAATGTGCTACGATGGGATTGTATGCCTTGTGCTATGCACAAGTCCAGGTGTTGTGCATCCTACTTGGCGTACAGTTCCATCGTAGCATATTCCTGTGTCCAACGACCTATGTATATATATGAGGCATGCTTTTTGAGTTACTTTGGTATTTTTCGAGAATAATGCCGATGATTGAAATATCGTGGCACACTATATGTGAATGTGCCGCGATGGGATTGTTCGCCTTGTGCTATGCACAGGTCCAGGTGTTGTGCATCCTACTTGGCGAACAGTTCCATCGTAGCATATTCCTGTGTCGAACAACCTAGTTATATATGAGGCATGCTTTCTGAGTTTGGTCTTTTTGATTTAGGAGTACTTTCTATAAGTGTATCTTCATATGCGACTTTAATTATATATGTTTTTTTCAATAGTCGGTTAATTATTATTGTCAACTTATAGATGACGTGGTACGTCGTGTACAAGGGACGGGTTCCCGGAGTCTACGATGATTGGGAAGACTGCCGGAGACAGGAGCACCGTTTCAGCGGCAATAGCTACAAAGGGTACAACACTATGGCGGAGGCGGAAGCTAGATACACGCGCTATCTAGCGGGAGTTAGGACAAGGAACCGGATGAAGACCTACACCTTCGTCGCGGCGGTGATCATGCTTATCTTCTTTGGTTATTTATCCCGCGTTTATATCTAGCTAGCTAGTTTAGATGTCTAGGCGAGCTTCCGAGCTCTAACTTGTTCGATCGACACATGTATTAGCATGTACCAACTACTACTTTGTAACATGATCGAAACAATGTAACTTAGACTATGTATTCATGTATAAGACTTATCTATATGTATTTGTTTCAATCTTGTTTTTCATATTGAGTATTTATATATATAATTGTATATCTTGTATCTGTGTGTGTATATCTGCTGTAATATTGTATATAATCTGTATTGCGTATAATCTGGCTCGGAAATTAAAAAAAAAAATACATCTGTGGCGCACATGGTCTACCTTCTGTGGCACACTACAGCTAAAGCGCACTATGGAAGTTTGGTGGCGCACTAGGTAGTGCGCCACAGAAGATCCCAGGGGTAGCGCACCATGCCAAACTTCTGTGGCGCACTAGGAGGTGCGCTACGCCTATGTCTACACAACCGTGGCGCACTAGGCAGTGCGCCACGGCTGAGAGATAGCCGTAGCGCAAGGCCCGTGGCGCACCACAGATGACCATTTTCCTAGTAGTGTGTCGATCGGATTATATTACCGCGATCGAATTACATACGCGTGAACTAGCTAGTCCGAAATTGTTACGCGGTGGATTAATGGTGATTAAAAAATCAATCATGACATTCTCTGCTCTGAAGATTGAAGTCTAATAAGCAAACAGCTAGGCTAGGATATACTCCTACGAATGATCGAGGTCGTATATATTAGAGTTTGTGTTTGTGTTATCTTAGAACTTTAGTCTAAGTCGGTTTGGGACTAATCCTAGGCTGGCCGACCCCCCTCCTCTGTTCAATATAAACATTGTAATATTGTCTAATTCAATACAAGTTCTTATTCTTCCAAAATATCATGGTATTAGACGTCTAGGTTTTCCGTACCTGGGATGGCTCCTCTGCCAAAACCGTCGCTGCTGTTGTCGTCGGCTCCGCTATGGACCGCGGCTGAAACTCGTGCCGCCGGCGCACCACCCTCCTCCTCCTCCTCCTTCTTTACTCCTACTCACCAAATACCCCAACAAATCTCTCAACTATCTCTTGCCGACATGATCGCCGACGTCTCTCCCCTTGTCCCAATCGTCTTGAATCTCGCCAAACACAACTTCTACCACTGGCGCCACATGTTTCACGTGCATATCGAGCACTGCGGCCTTCGCAGCCACATCGATCCCGCCTAGACACCGCGCCCCTATGATCCGCGCTGGGTGAGAGACGATCTCACCATCATCCAATGGATCTACACGCGGATCTCCACCGAGCTCTTCAACCTCGTCTCCACCGACGATAGCGCAACTTTGGGCTGCCCTCCAACAGTTCTTCCAGGACAACTCCGACTCACGCATCAACGCCCTCCACATCGAGCTCCGCACCAACACTCAAGGCGACTCCCTCGTCACCGTCTTTTGCCAACGCATCAAGGCCATCGGCGACCCCGTTGACGACCGTGCACTCATCAACGCCCTTCTTGTCGGACTCGGCGATCAATTTGAAAAGCAAGTTGCCTTTATTCCTCTGTTGAAACCTTACCCTAGCTTTGCCGGGGTGCGATCTATTTTGCAGCTCGAGTCCTAGAACCAAGCACGCAAGGCTGCCCTTCCTCCTCAGGTGTTTCACATGGCGCCTCACCCGCCGCTCCTGCCTACTCCTACTGCACCACCAACGGCCCCTCCTGGATGGCGTCCAAGCCCCAATTACCGCGGCAAAATCCCGTGTATCGGCCACCCGCCCCAGCGCCGACTCCTCAGCCGCAGCAACCTTCTCCTGCACTAGCTCCACCAGCGCCGACTCCACCAGTGCTGCCACCACCCTCCGCCATGGCCCCTTGGCAGCCGCAACATGACCCATGGACGGGTCTCGTTCAGGCCTGAACTGAAGGGAATATGCCCTGAGAGGCAATAATAAAGTGTTTATTATGTGTATTCCAAGTATATGATAGATGTTTATTTTGCATGCTATAATTTTATTAATACGGAAACGTTAATACATGTGTGTTTAATAAACAAACAGAAAGTTCCTAGTTATTCCTCTCTCATAAACTAGCTCGTTGATTAACAAGATGATCAAGGTTTCCTGATCATGGACATTGGATGTTGTTAATAACGGGATCACAACATTAGTGTAATGATGTGATGAACATTCATCCGAAGTATAGCATTACGGTCAAAGTCATTGAGTTTATATTGCTATAACAATTTACGAAGTGATCCTAATCCTTAGACCATGAGATCATGTCAATCACTAACACCGGAAGAGTTTCTTGATAACATCAAACGTCACACCGTAACAGGGTGATTATAAAGATGGATTCAGAACTAATAAAGTGTTATGTTGAGGCTCATGGATTGAGAGTGGAATTTGTTCATCCCGATGACGGATAGATATACTCTGGGTCCTCTCGGTGATATCACATTGATTAGCTTGCAAGCAAGTGATTTAATCACTAGAATGTTATATCACGGGAACGAGAAAAGAGTGCATGTCGGTAACGAGATCAAACTAGGTATGGAGATACCGATGATCGAATCTCGGACATGTAATATATCGTGAAACAAAGGGATTAAGATACTAGCATAAAAGGTTCCGACGATCACAAGAAAGTCATCGTTGAATGTGTGGGAGTCAGTAGTATGGGTCTCCAGATCTCGCTTCTGATT
Organism: Avena atlantica; assembly: GCA_910589765.1. Classification (NCBI taxonomy): domain Eukaryota; kingdom Viridiplantae; phylum Streptophyta; class Magnoliopsida; order Poales; family Poaceae; genus Avena; species Avena atlantica. The sequence goes on from OU342736.1 coordinate 456,629,693, forward strand.
ATTGATTCGAGAGGGGTCTCGATCATGTCCGCATTATTCACGAACCGTAGGGTGACACACTTAAGAGACACCGACATCCAATTGGAGCAAAAGTTTCATGCCGAAAGAATGAACAAGCGCAGGAATTTATTTCACTAGATACCGAAACAGGTTTTCGGGTGAAATTGCATAAAGTGGTTATGCATGTGAAATGGAATTCTAGAAAGGGGTTATTTGTGAATGTTTGTCATTAAAGTAATTGACAAAATTCTGAATAAAATAAAAGAGTTTTATTTAATGAGAGTTCGCATTAAATTTGGTGGAAATTTAATGGGAATTTGAGTGGACTTTTGAGTGGAGGGGATTTAAAGGAGATTTGTGAGTGGAGTGTCCACCCACATGAAGAGGGGAGGGAAAGGGGGCAGCCGCCATGCGCCGGCCACCCCCTTGGGGTTTCCCCCTCCTCCTATAAAAGGAGCCCCCCCTCCTCACTTGTCTCTCACACCTCCTCGTGAAGGATCTCTCTCCCCCTCTAGAATTTATCCCCCATGGTCTCGGACTAGCGAGATACATGTTCCCGGTGGCTATTCGGCAAGACAGAGTTGTGCTTCTGCTGCATCGCTCGAGCAAGGAGGCGGAGGTTGCTCGGTGCCTCAAAAGTGTGTGCGAGCACGGATGCGCTGCTGATTTGTGGCGCTAGGACTTCCTCTCGTTCTTGAGATCGGCAAGAGATCGTCTACATCAACCACGAGTTGAACTCGTTAATCTTTGTCGGTCTTCAAGGGTATGTTCTCTACGGATGTACATCCGCCCGTTGTTTGTATCTAGTAGATAGATCTTGGTACGTAGTTCCCATCGTAGGAAAATTTTTGTTTTCTATGCTGCGAACCCTACATGGACGATGCCCTGGTTGGCCCCCTCTACGTACGGCGCCCCACCGGCTTACACCGGGCACTGAAGTCCCGGCCCCCGCCCCTCCATCGGCGCACTCGGGCCTCTCACACCTCGTCCTCCGCAGCAGGTCTATACCTCCTAAGCTCCATCGACGGCGTTCCCTTCGCTTTATCAACGACATCTTGCGCACCTTAATAATTCAAGCCTCTCTTTCACCACGTTTTTGGGCTGAAGCTCTACTGACAACCACATATCTTTTAAACATCCGACCATCTAAAACATATCCTCTTTATTCTCCCTTCCAATCTCTCTTTCTATCTCACCCTGATTATTCTGATTTGCGTGTTTTTGGCTGGCTATGTTTTCCTAACACATCCTCTACCGTCGCCCATAAACTAGCTCCAAGATCTTTGCCATGCATATACTTAGGTCCATCCGATGATCACAAAGGATCACGATGTTTTGATCCTTCCTCCGGTCGTGTTCTTATATCTCGTCATGTCACCTTCGATGAAAATACTTTCCCCTTTTCAACCGTTCAGTCCCCGCCGATCCCTAAACCTATGTCACCATCTCCTGCCCCTATAGCGCGCCATTTTTAGTGCCAACTGTCACCTCCGCCGTGGCTGTTGAGCCCTCTGCTGCGGCAGCACCACCTCCTGCCAAGAGCCCGCAGCATCCTACCATGTCACCTTCCCCTGCCGCGGCAGACTCTCCTGTCAGCACGTCCTCCGGATCGATCTCTCCCGCGTCAACCACACCTTCTTCTTCAGCAACTAATCCACTTCCTACTAATGCCGTTCCCATACCTATTCCCACCAATGATCATGTCATGTGTACTCATGGCAAAAAGGCTTTCCATATTCCCCGACGTTTTCTCAATCTTTCAGCTACTCCATCGATCTAACTTATCCCAAGCTCCTACAAACGTGCTCCTCTTGATCCACTATGGCACTCTGCCATGAAAGATGAATTCGATGCTCTTATTCAAAATAATACATGGACTCTTGTTCCTAAACCATCCGACACCAATATTGTCTTGGGGAAGTGGGTGTTTCGTCATAAGTATAACTCCTATGGGTCTTTGGCTCGCTACAAGGCCCGTTGGATTTGTAGAGGTTTTTCTCAACAACAAGGAATTGATTTTGATGAAACATTCTCCCCTGTTGTCAAGCCAAGCACTATTCGCATCATCCTTAGTCTTGCAGTCTCTTCATCCTGGCCTATTCACCAACTTGATGTAAAAAATGCTTTTTCTTAATGCTACTTTGAATGAAATTGCTTATTGTCAACAACCATCTGGATTTGAAGATCCCTCTAATCCAAATCTTGTCTGTCTTCTAAAGAAATCTCTGTATGGTATTACACAAGCTCCTCGGGCCTGGTTTCAACAATTTGCTACATTCATTCAAACTATTGGTTTTATCCCTTCCAAATCTGACACATCTCTCTTTATTTTCCAATCTTCCTCTCACAAGGCATATCTTATTTTATATGTAGATGATATTTTTCTTACAGCTTCTTCTGATTCTTTTCTTCAACATATCATCACTCTTCTTAACAAAGAATTTTCTATGACTGATTTAGGATCACTTCATCATTTTCTTGGTGTCACCACAACTAGAACATCTTCTACTCTTTTTGTTTCTCAACGACAATATATTATTGATCTCTTGAACCGAGCTTGCATGATTGACTTTCAACCCTGTCGTAGACCGGCTGATGTTGGCATCAAACTTTCGGCTAACGGTGATCCTGTTCCAGATCCAACCTTATATCGTAGTCTCACTAGTGCTTTACAATATGCTACTCTCACCTGAACCGGCATCTCTTATTTTGTTCAGCAAGCATGTCTCTATATGAATGATTGATGAGTGCGTGAACACTTAGTTGGGAGACCCCAAGAGAAAGGTATGATGAGCACAACAACAAGTTTTCCCTCAGTAAGAAACAGAGGTTATCGAACCAGTAGGAGGAAGGAAATGACTCAAAGGTGTTGCTAGCAACTTGGAGACCTGCACAACACAAACTCAAGACATTGCCCCAACGAACATTAAGGTTGTCAATCTCACCAGTTTGCTATAACAAAGGATTAACTGTATGGTGTGGAAGGTAATGACGGCTTGCAACAAGTAAACAATAATAGTGGAAGATGTACCAATGATAAAGATTGGACCGGGGTCCATAGTTCACTAGAGGTGCTCCCCTTAAATAAACAAACATGTCATGTTGGGTAAAAACATTACAGCAGTGCAATTGACAGGAATAAGCAAGGCATAACAATGCAATACTAATCATCATGATCCTAAGAGATTCGATTGGGAAATACAACAAGATACATAGACCGCCATCCAACTACATCTATGACTAGAAGTCCACCTTTGGGTCATCATCCGAACCCCCTCCAGTATTAAGTTGCAAGCAACAGACAACTGTTTTAAGCAAAGTGTGTAAGGTAAACAATACACTTGTTCCATGAACAAGAGACCGTTGTTTTCTCCCTAGTGGCAACATCACATCTATAACCTTAGAGATTTTTGTCACTTCCCTTAGATTAAATAGAGGCATGAACCCACTATCATGCATAAATACCCCCTCTTGGAGTCACTAGCATCTACTTGGCCAACATAGCTACTAACAACGGAGAGCATGCAAGATCACAAACAACACAGACATGATAGAATCAATAAGACAAAACCATTAATCAATCTGACATAGTAATCTCAATATCCATCGGATCCCCGCAAACAAAACATGCATGATTACGAATAGATTAGATCTTGATCATGAACGGAGCTCACAAGATCTAGACATGAAAGCATAAGGAGGAGATACAACCATCTAGCTACTACATGGACCCGTAGTCCAAGGTGGAACTACTCACACTTTATACCGGAGGCAGGATGTCGGGAAGAGCTTTAGATCCCCCCGATCTAGGGAGGATGGTGGCGGCAGCTACAGACGGTTTCATGGAAGATTGATCAGCTACTTAGGGTTTGGGCGTCGGGGGTCTTTATAGGCGAAGAGGCGGGGCAGGAAGGCCGCCAGGGCGGTGGCACCCCCAGGCGCAGGGTGAGCCCACCCACGCGACCAGGGGGTGTGGCCCCCTGGTGGGTCTCCTCCGTCTCGTATTCAGGCTTCGTGTTCCCCACGGAAAAATATTGACTTTGGCTTTTGTCCCTTCCAATTCCAAGAATATTGATTTTCTGCCTTTCTGGAACCAAAAACAGAAGAAAACAGGCAACTGGCACTGTGGCATCTTGTTAATAGGTTAGTACCGGAAAACATATAAAAAGACCTCAAAGTGTAGACAAAGAAAATCAAAGTAGATACTAAACAAGCATGGAACATAAAAAAATATAGATACATTTCCGACATATCAAGCATCCCCAAGCTTAATTCCTGCTCGTCCTCGAGTAGGTAAGTGATAAAAAGAATAATTTCTTAGGTGACATGCACCACCAAAATCAAGATCAAACCATTTGTAAGCATTGAAAGCTAGGATCAAAGAAATCTAAACATGAGCATGAAATATGGAGTTCTAACAGTAAGAGAAAATAACTATGTATGCAACATTAAAGGCTACAAACAAATATCATGAATAAAATGCATTGAAAAACATTTGTTTGTTTCACATATAGAAAACATGGCATAGTGGCAATCAGCTTGTCCCTCATAGAGTAGCAAATAGATGCATAGGACACCTTCAAAGTTCATAAGAGTGACTAGATTCAAATAGCACAAGAACAAGTAGTATCAACAATATGCATCAATCAATAAGTTTTGGGACAATGCACATAGAACTAAGAATGGCAACTATGCTCTCTTAACTGGTGCCTAAAGATAGAAGGTGGAGACTCAATATAATGGTGGAAGAAATGCCCTTCATAAAGGGAAGAAGGGATTTCAAGTCTCAAAAAGAGCTTCCAAAAATTATGGTACTTGTTAGCTTTTAGCTCTCATTGCCCCTATCATAAGCATCTTGAAGTGATTAAGGTTAAAGTGAACAAACTATGGAGTATATGCTTGAAAAAGTATAAGTTGGAAATCTCATGTCCCTTGAATACGAGGGCCGCTCTGATGGCGCATAGAAGTGCTTCGTCGGGAAACCCCAAGAGCAAGGTGTGATGCATCACAGCAGCAAGTCTTCCCTTAGTAAGAAACCGAGGTTATCGAACCATTAGGAGGAAGGAAACGTCTCAAAGGTGTTGCAAGCAACGTGGAAACCTGCACAACACAAACTCAAGACTTTGCCCCAACTAACAGTGAGGTTGTCAACCTCACCGGTTGCTGTAACAAAGGATTAACTGTATGGTGTGGAAGGTGATGATGGTTTGCAGCAAGTACACAGTAACAGTGGAAGATGTTTCAATGGTAAAGATTGGACCGAGGTCCATAGTTCACTAGAGGTGTTCTCCTTAGATAAACAAACATGGCATGCTGGGTAAACAAATTATAGCAGGGCAATTGACAGGACTGAGCAAGGCATAACAATGCAATACCAGACAAAAATATCATATGAGATTCGATTGGGCTATATAACAATATACATAGACCGCCATCCAACTGCATCTATGACTAGAAGTCCACCTTTGGGTTATCATCTGAACCCCCTCCAGTATTAAGTTGCAAGCAACAGACAACTGCTTTAAGCAAAGTGTGTAAGGTAAACAATCCACTTGTTCCATGAACAAGAGACCGTTGTTTTCTCCCTAGTGGCAACAACACATCTACAACCGTAGAGATTTCTGTCACTTCCCTTGATTAAGTAGAGGCATGAACCCACTATCGAGCATAAATACCTCCTCTTGAAGTCACTAGCAACTACTTGGCCAAGATAGCTACTAACAACGGAGAGCATGCAAGATCACAAACAACACAGACATGATAGAATCAATAAGACAAAACCATTAATCCATCTGACATAGTAATCTCAATATCCATCGGATCCCCGCAAACACAACATGCATGATTACAAATAGATTAGATCTTGATCATGAATGGATCTCACAAGATCTAGACATGAAAGAACAAGGAGGAGATACAACCATCTAGCTACTACATGGACCCGTAGTCCAAGGTGGAACTACTCACTCTTCATACCGGAGGATGGCATGATAATAAGAAGGCCTCCGGGATGATCTCACCTCCGGGAGGGTGCCGGGAAGAGCTTTCGATCCCCCGATCTCGGGCGATGGTGGCGGCGGCTACAGACGGTTTCGTGCAAGATTGATTGGGTGCCTAGGGTTTCTGCATCGGGGGCTTATTATAGGCGAAGAGGCGAGGCAGGGGGGCCACCAGGGCGGCTGCACCCCCTAGGCATGGGGTGGGCCCACCCGCACGGCCAGGGGGTGTGGCCCCCTGGTGGGCCTCCTCCGTCTCGTACTCCGGCTTCGTGTTCCCCACGGTAAAATATTGACTTTGGCTTTTGTCCCTTCCAATTCCGAGAATATTGATTTTCTGCCTTTCTGGAACCAAAAACAGAAGAAAACATGCAACTGGCACTCTGGCATCTTGTTAATAGGTTAGTATCAGAAAACATATAAAAGCACCCCAAAGTCTGGACAAAGGAAAGCAAAGTAGATACTAAACAAGCATGGAACATCAAAAATTATAGATACGTTTCAGACGTATCAAGCATCCCCAAGCATAACTCCTGCTCGTCCTCAAGTAGGTAAGTGATAAAAGAATAATTTTTTAGGTGACATGCACCATCAAAACCAAGATCAAACCATTGGCAAGCATTAAAAGCCGGGATCAAAGAACTCTAAACATGTGCATTAAAGATGGAGTTCTAACAATAAGACAAAGTAACTATGCATGCAACATGAAAGGTTACAAACAAAGATCATGAATAACATGCATTGAAAAACGTTTGTTTGTTTCACATACAGAAAACATGGCATAGTGGCATTCAGCCTGTCCCTCATAGAGTAGCAAATAGACGCATAGGACACCTTCAAAGTTCACAAGAGTCACTAGATACAAATAGCACAAGATCAAGCAATATCAACAATATGCATCAATCAATAAGTTTTGGGACACTGCACATAGAACTAAGAATGAGAACTATGCTCTCTTACTGGTGGCTAAAGTATAGAAGGTGGAGACACAATAATATTGGAAGAAAGGCCCTTCATAAAGGGAAGCAGGGATTTCAAGTTTCAAAAAGATCTTCCAAAAATTATGGTACTTGTTAGCTTTTAGCTCTCATTGCCCCTATCATAAGCATGTTGAAGTGATTAAGTTTAAAGTGAACAAACTATGGAGTATATGCTTGACAAAGTATAAGGTGGCAATCTCAAGTTCCTTGAATGCGAGGGCTGCACCTCATGCTACTCAACTTTAGTTACCTGTAAGTTCTTGTCATAGTAAGTATATGTGTATCACAGAGAACCGCCAACGGGGTACCGCTTGCACATGGTACAGGAGCTATCGCATAACCAAAATGACAAGTCAAGCAGACAATGAGCATCTCAGCGATCTTTTTATTTGCTATTTGCATAGGTTTTTATTGAGGATGCTTCACAGATTGCTCATTATGGTGATGCTGCAAGTTTCCACTATGATTAGGCATGGCTTAGGATAGCGGCCCAGGTGTTTCTCTAACACAAAATACATAACTCCATGGACTTACAAGCTCCCTTTTTATTTCACACCGACGACATCCATACACAAAAGAGCATGATATCAACTATGTACAAAGTACAAGTGAAATGTTGAAAACGTTCCCCATGAAAACATGGTTCTGCTAATTCCAGCGTATAAGTGCAAGCATATACAACATAGATGACACAATGGTTAAAGTTTACTATGGGCAAGGAATATAAAGTGTGCCATAAAGTTTGTGAGAGCTTTAATAACTAAGTTTTCACATAACAAAATAGTTTTTAATTGGAAGATAGCTGAAAACAAGAATATACTTCGAATGGTGTAACACACCGTGCATAGGAGTTTATAGTGGACAGTTTGGAATAACTTGGTTTATTGGAATTTGGAAGCACGGGTAGAGCTTACTCATATAAGTGGAGGCTAGCAAAAGACTGGGAGCAACCAACTAAGAGAGCAATAATGGCCATAATCATGCAGAGCGACAAAACATTACTAATCAAAGCATAGAGTGGTACTACAAGTCAAGGACTAAATGATCATAGAGGCCATGGTGACTTTTTCAGAGTCATAACATGGTGTGAGCATGTGCCAAGTCAACCCAAACAAAGCATCAAAAGAGAATACTACAATACTATGCTTTTGTATGCTAAAAAAACGCATGATTCCTTCAAGGCACACTAAGCAATACCAATTATTTGGAACAATTCATGCGACATCAATAATCACTAAGCATAAGGTCAAAACAACACCTAGCATGGCATGCTAAAGTCTAAGTCACAGTCAATGCAAGCTCCTCTTGCACTTTCAAGCAAGAACTTTCTACTCCTTTCCAACACCAATCGACTTATTTGAAACAACACATCGAGAACGGGGGTACAAACTACTTTATTCAAGCAAACTAAACAAACTAAGCAAAGCAAACGAAAACTACGATGCTCCAAGAACAACACAACAGTGCATGAAACAATAAAAACGAAGTGTCTAGAAAGACCCGAGCTTTTTATTGATGAAGAAGGGGATGCCTTGGGCATCCCCAAGCTTTGACGCTTGTACTTCTTGGATATTTCTTGGGGTTACAACATGGTGGCATCCCCAAGCTTGAGCTTTTGTCCATTCTTCATCTCATTACATCATTCTCTCTCTACACCTGAAATTTTTCCTTCATACAAAACTTCACACAATCTTTATTAGCAACATTAGTGTATTCAAAAGATAATAGACCTTTGGGTTTAGCTCTAGAACAGCAATTTTTTTACTAAAAACACAATCTACTGTAGAAACTCCTTCAAAAAGCTCAATTTCCCCAAAAAGAACCCAAAAAGAAATCAATAAGAAGCAAATGCAAATATTGGCAGAAATCTGTCAAAACAGACCAGCAGGTAGAAACGATTTTTTCGAAAATCTTCTATTGCTCAAATCAAAAGTGTTGAACTAACAAAAGTTAGCTAACATACTGGGGGATTTATTCGTAAATGTTCAGCTCAATCTGACTTACATAGACTCCTTACGAATATTTATGGTGGAGGACAGAAATCTGTTTCGAGACAGCAACTCCCCAAATCTTACTTCCCTCTCATTAGAGGTTATTCTTGGCACAAAAATCAAACAAAAAGGACAAGGAGAGGTCATTGCTGAAGTAATAACTTCCAAGACTCAAGGAAACTCTTGGGTTATCTCCTAACAAGTACTTTTCTTTAACGCCTTTAAGTTAGGCACAAGAAGCAAGAAATCAAGTATTTTCAAATGAGGAATTAAGATCAATACTTGCAAAGTATTCCACTATGAAAGGTATCTCATCCAAATGAGTTTTGGAGGATCCCTTCTCATCTCTCTTTGGTTTACTACTTTCATCAAAAGGATTTTCAGGAACAATCCAATCAAAATTGTTTTCAAAGGCCTCATGCATTCCAACAAGCTTAAAGGGTATGGGTATCTTAAATTCCTCTCTAGGTTTGGTTTTATATGAAATACCTACAACATCTACACATGATCCTAGCATATTAAAATGGTCAAAGACCTTTTTGGCTTCCTTAGCAACATCATGGAACTCTTTTAGTAAAGTTTCAAGAATAAATTCTCTCTTTTCAGTTCTTTTAGTTTTAGGAACAAAATTTGCATCATGGGGTTAAGGCTAACAAACCTAGACTCCAAAATATGAACTAAATAAGCTGTAGCAATTTCATAATTAGGAGCAAGTTTTGCTATAGATCTATCCTCAATATCATCATGCTTGCTAACATGATAGAAGAATTCTTCAATATTTTCTTTCCCAATTATAGAGCCACTACCTATCGAAAGGTCCTTCAGGGCGAACTTGGGGAACAACATGGTGAGCTAGAGCAAGGTGGCAACTAGAGTGGGAACTAATTTTTTTTGTGTTTTTGATAAGAGAAAGCAAACCAAACCAAACCAAACTAAACTATTTTTTTTGGAGTTTTTGATAAAAAGAGGCAAACAAAACCAAGCAAAAGAAACTAAGCAAACTAAAAACAAAGTAAAGAGAAAGGTTGAGGAGGACTCCTTTTGTGAAGACGTCCTTTGCCTCCCCGGCAACGGCGCCAGAAAACTTGTTGATGGCGCCTAGAAGCGCTTCATCGGGAAACCCCAAGAGCAAGGTGTTATGCAGCACAACAACAAGTATTCCCTCAGTAAGAAACCGAGGTTATCGAACCAGTAGGAGGAAGGAAACATCTCAAAGGTGTTGCAAGCAACATGGAAACCTGCACAACACAAACTCAATACTTTGCCCCAACTAACAGTGAGGTTATCAATCTCACCGGTTGCTGTAACAAAGGATTAACTGTTTAGTATGGAAGGTGATGATGGTTTGCAGCAAGTAAACAGTAACAGTGGAAGATGTTTCAATGGTAAATATTGGACCGGGTTCCATAGTTCACTAGAGGTGTTCTCCTTAGATAAAAAAACATGGCATGCTGGGTAAACAATTACATCAGGGCAATTGACAGGACTGAGCAAGGCATAACAATGCAATACCAGACAAAAAGATCCTATGAGATTCGATTGGGAAATACAAAAATATACATAGACCGCCATCCAACTGCATCTATGACTAGAAGTACACCTTTGGTTTATCATCTGAACCCCCTCTAGTATTAAGTTGCAAGCAACAGACACCTGCTTTAAGCAAAGTGTGTAAGGTAAACAATCCACTTGTTCCATGAACAAGAGACTGTTGTTTTCTCCCTAGTGGCAACAACACATCTACAACCGTAGAGATTTCTGTCACTTCCCTTGATTAAGTAGAGGCACGAACCCACTATCGAGCATAAATACCCCATCTTGGAGTCACTAGCAACTACTTGGCCAAGATAGCTACTAACAACGGAGAGCATGCAAGATCACAAACAACACAGACATGATAGAATCGAATAGACAAAACCATTAATCAATCTGACATAGTAATCTCAATATCCATCGGATCCCCGCAAACACAACATGCATGATTACGAATAGATTAGATCTTGATCATGAACGGAGCTCACAAGATCTAGACATGAAAGCACAAGGAGGAGATACAACCATATAGCTACTACATGGACCCGTAGTCCAAGGTGGAACTACTCACGCTTCATACCGGAGGCAGGCATGATGAAGAAGAAGGCCTCTGGGATGATCTCCCCTCCGGCAGGGTGCTGGGAAGAGCTTCAGATCCCCCGATCTAGGGACAATGGTGGCGGCGGCTACCAAGGTTTCGTGGAATATTGATCGGGTTCCTAGGGTTTCTGCATCGGGGGATTCTTATAGGCGAAGAGGCGAGGTAGGGGGCCACCAGGGCAGGTGCACCCCCTAGGCGTGGGGTGGGCCCACCCATGCGGCCAGGGGGTGTGCCCCCTGGTGGGTCTCCTCCATCTTGTACTCCGGCTTCGTGTTCCCCACGGAAAAATATTGACTTTGGCTTTTGTCCCGTCTAATTCCGAGAATATTGATTTTCTGCCTTCCTGGAACCAAAACTAGAAGATAACAAGCAACTGGCACTGTGACATCTTGTTAACAGGTTAGTACCAGAAAACATATAAAAACACCTCAAAGTGTGGAAAATGCAAAGCAAAGTAGATACTAAACAAGCATGGAACATCAAAAATTATAGATACATTTCCGATGTATCACGCTCCTCATGCTACTCAACTTTAGTCATCTGTAAGTTCTTGTCATAGTAAGTACATGTGTAACATAGAGAACCGCCAACGGGGTACCCCTTGCACATGATACAGGAGCTATCCCATAATCAAAATGATAAGGCAAGCAGACAATGAACATCTCAACAATCTTCTTATTTACCATGGGAATGTGATGCTTTTTTCTCTCTTTCCTCTTTTCTTACTATGTCTTTTTTTATAAGAAGAAAGCTTCATAGATGTAATTATGGTGATGCTGCAAGTTTCCACCATGATTTGGCATGGATTAGGCTAGCGGCCCAGGCGTTTCTCTAACACACATACATAACTCCATGGACATACAAGCTCCCCTTTTATTTCACACCGGCGACATCCATAGACAAAAGAGCATGATATCAACTGTGTACAAAGTACAAGTGCAATGTTGAAAGCGTTCCCCGTGATATCACAGTTCTGCTAATTTCAACGTATAAGTGCAAGCATATACAACATAGATGACACAATGGTTCAAGTTTATTAGGGGAAAGAAAAATAAAGTGTGCCATGAAGTTTGTGAGAGCTTTAATCACTTAGTTTTCACATAACAAAATGCTTTTAATTGGAAGATAGATGAAAACAAGAATATACTTGGAATGGTGTAACACACCATGCATATGAATTTATAGTGGATACTTTGGAATAATTTGGTTTTTGGGAGTTGGATGCATGAGAAGAGCTTACTCATACAAGTGGAGGCTAGCAAAAGAATGGGCGCAACCAACTAAGAGATCAATAATGGCCATAATCATGCAAAGCGACAAAACATTACTAATCAAAGCATAAAGTGGTACTACAAATCAAGGACTAAATGATCATAGAGGCTATGGTGACTTGTTCATAGTCATAACATGGTGTGAGCATGTGCCAAGTCAACCGAAACAAAGCATCAAAGGAAAATACCACAATACTATGCTTTTGTATGCTAAAACAACGCATGATTCTTTCAAGGAACACTAATCAATCCAAATTGTTTGGAACAAGTCATGATACATCAATAATCACTAAGCATAAGGTCAACACAACACCTATCATGACATGCTAAAGTCTAAGTCATAGTCAAAGCAAGCTCCTCTTGTACTACTCAAGCAAGAACTTTCTACTCCTCTCCAACACCAATCAACTTATTTGAAACAACACAGCGAGAACGGGGGGGTCCAAACTAAGCAAAGCAAATAAAAACTAAGACGCTCCAAGAACAACACAACAGTGCATGAAAAAATAAAAACAAAGTGTCTAGAAAGACCTGAGCTTTTTATTGATGAAGAAGGGGATGCCTTGGGCATCCCCATGCTTTGACGCTTGTACCGCTTGGATATTTCTTGGGGTGACACCGGGGTGGCATCCTCAAGCTTGAGCTTTTGTCCATTCTTCATCTCATTACATCATTATCTCTCTACACCTGAACTTTTTTCTTCATACAAAACCTCACACAATCTTCATCATCAACATTAGTGTATTCAAAAGATAATAGACCTTTAGGTCTAGCTTTAGAACAGAAAAACTTTCACTAAAAACACAAGCTGCTGTATCAATTCCCTCAAAAAGCTCAATTTCCCAAAAAGAACCCGAAAAGAAATTAATAAGAAGCAAATGCAAATAATGGCAGAAATCTGTCAAAACAGACCAGCAGGTAGAAAACAATTTTTTCGAAGACCTTTTGTTGATCAAATAAAAAAGTATTGAACTAAAGAAAGTTATCTAACATATTGGGGGATTTATTCGTAAAATATCCTCTCAATACGACTTACAGAGATTCCTCACGAATTTTTACGGTGAAGCACAAAAATCTGTTTCGGGACAGCAACTCCCCAAATCTTACTTCCCTCTCATTAGAGGTCATTCTTGGAACAAAAATCAAACAAAAAGGATAAGGAGAGATCATTACTGAAGTAATAACTTCCAAGACTCAATAAAACTCTTGGGTTATCTCCCAACAAGTACTTTTCTTTAACGCCTTTAAGTTAAGCACAAGAAGCAAGAATCAAGTGTTTTCAAATGAAGAATTAAGATCAATACTTGCAATCTCTTCAACTAGGAAAGGTATCTCATCCAAATGAGTTATGGAGGATCCCTTCTCATATCTCTTTGGTTCACTACTTTCATCAAAAGGATTTTTAGGAACAATCCAATCAAAATTCTTTTCTAAGGCTTCATGCATTCCAACAAGTTTAAAGGGTATGGGTATCTTAATTTCCTCTCTAGGTTTGGTTTTATCTAAAGTACTCATAACATCTACACATGATCCTAGCTTATTAAAATGCTCAAAGACCTTTTTGGCTTCCTTAGCAATATCATTGAACTCTTTTAGTAAAGTTTATAGGATAAAGTCTCTCTTTTCAGCATCTTTTTCTTCTTTTAGTTTGAGAAACAAAATTTGCATCATGGGGTTAAGGTTAACAAACCTAGCCTCCAACATATGAACTAAAAAAGCTGCAGCAATATCATAATTAGGAGCAAGTTTTGCTATAGATCTATCCTCAATATCCTCATGTTTGCTAACATGATTAAAGAATTTTTTAATATTTTCTTTCCCAATTATGGAGCCACTACCTAATGAAATGTCTTTCAGGGTGAACTTGGGGAACATGGTGAGCTAGAGCAAGGTGGCAACTAGAGTAGGAACTAATTTTTTTTGTGTTTTTTATAAGAAAAAGAAAACCAAACCAAACTATTTTTTTGAGTTTTTGATAAAAAGAGGCAAACAAAACCAAACAAAAGAAACTAAGCAAAACAAAAACAAAGTAAAGAGAACGGTTGAGGAGGACTCCTCTTGTGAAGACGTCCTTAGCCTCCCCGGCAACAGCGCCAGAAAAAGGCTTGATGAGTGCGTGAACACTTTGTTGGGAGACCCCAAGAGGAAGGTATGATGATCATAGCAGCAAGTTTTCCCTCAGTAAGAAACCGAGGTTATCGAACCCGTAGGAGGAAGGAAATGACTCAAAGGTGTTGCTAGAAACTTGGAGACCTACACAACACAAAATCAAGACTTTACCCCAACAAACAGTGAGGTTGTCAATCTCATCGGTTTGCTGTAACAAAGGATTAATTGTATGGTGTGTAAGGTAATGATGGTTTGCAACAAGTAAGCAGTAACAGTGGAAGATGTATCAATGATAAAGATTGGACCGGGGTCCATAGTTCACTAGAGGTGCTCACCTTTGATAAACAAACATGGCATGCTGGGTAAGAAAATTACAGCAAGGCCATTGACAGGACCGAGCAAGGCATAACAATGAAATACTAATCATCATGATCCTATGAGATTCGATTGGACAATACAACAAGATACATAGACCGCCATCCAACTGCATCTATGACTAGAAGTCCACCTTTGGGTTATCATCCGAACCCCCTCCAGTATTAAGTTGCAAGCAACAGACTACTACTTTAAGCAAAGTGTGTAAGGTAAACAATCCACTTATTCCATGAACAAGATACCGTTGCTTTCTCCCTAGTGGCAACATCACATCTACAACCTTAGAGATTTCTGTCACTTCCCTTAGATTAAATAGAGGCATGAACCCACTATTGAGCATAAATACCCCCTCTTGGAGTCACTAGCATCTACTTGTCCCAGATAGCTACTAACAACGAAGAGCATGCAAGATCACAAACAACACAGACATGATAGAATCAATAAGACAAAACCATTAATCAATATGACATAGTAATCTCAATATCCATCGGATCCCCGCAAACACAACATGCATGATTACAAATAGATGAGATCTTGATCATGAACGGAGCTCACAAGATCTGGACATGAAAGCACAAAGGAGGAGATACAACCATCTAGCTATTACATGGACACGTAGTCCAAGGTGGAACTACTCACGCTTCATACCGGAGGCTGACATGATGAAGAAGAAGGCCTCTGGGATGATCACCCCTCCGGCAGGGTGCCGGGAAGAGCTTCTGACTCCCCCGATCTAGGGACGATGGTGGTGGCGGCTACAGACGGTTTCGTGGAAGATTGATCGGCTACTTACGGTTTAGGCATCGGGGGTCTTTATAGGCAAAGAGGCGAGGCAGGGGGCCGCTAGGGCGGCTGCACCCTCCCAGGCACGGGTGGGCCCACCCGCGCGGCCAGGGGGTGTGGCCCCTGGTGGGTCTCCTCCGTCTCGTATTCAGACTTCATGTTCCTGACGGCAAAATATTGACTTTGGCTTTTGTCCCATCCAATTCCGAGAATATTGATTTTCTGCATTTCTGGCAACAAAAAACAGAAGAAAAAAGACAACTGGCACTGTGGCATCTTGTTAATAGGTTAGTACCAGAAAACATATAAAACCTCAAAGTGTAGGCAAAGCAAAGTAGATACTAAATAAGCATGGAACATCAAAAATTATAGATACGTTTCCGACGTATCAATGATCCTCGTTTACCTAATCTTTCTGATGTCAAAAAGATTCTTCGTTGCTTAAAAGGAACTCTTGATCATGGTCTATTACTTAACTCATCTTCTCCAACAAGCGTGACAGTTTATTCTGATGCAGATTGGATAGGATGTCTAGACACTCGACGATCCACATCTGGCTTTTGTGTTTATTTGGGTGATAATCTTGTTTCTTGGTCATCGAAAAGGCAGGTTACGGTATCCCGGTCTTCGGCTGAAGCGGAATACAGGGCGTTTGCGCATGCTGTTGCTGAAGCAATTTGGATACGCCAACTACTTATGGAACTCCAGCACCCCGTCGAGCACGCCACTATTGTCTACTGCGACAACATATCAGCCGTCTATATGGCCTCTAATCCTGTGCAGCATCGCCGTACCAAGCACATCGAGATCGACATTCACTTTGTTTGGGAAAAGGTTGCTCTTGGAGAAGTTCATGTTCTACATGTTCCAACAAGTGCACAATTTGCAGATATTTTTACCAAAGGACTCTATCCTGCGTCCTTCATCGACATACGCTCCAGTCTCAACATTGTGGCGCCCGATGTTGACACCGGGGAGGTATTAGAGTTTGTGTTTGTGTTATCTTACGACTCTAGCCTAAGTTGGTTTGGATCTAATCCGAGGCTGGTCGACCCCCCTCCTCTCTTCTATATAAACATTATAATGATATCTAAATCAATACAAGTTCTTATTCTTCCAAAATATAAGTATGTTGCGACGACATGTGTTTGGAGGGGCCTAAAAAGTAGGAGTACACGAAACTGAGATGTGAGATCAAGTACAATAAGGTGACATCGGCTAACTATAAGATATTAGATAGTATATTTGTGCTGAGTTGGAGGAGAAAGAAGAGAAGAGTGGGCCCTCATGCAAGAGTCAGCTCTAGCACGTGATTCTAAATACTTTGTAAGAGTGAATGGTGGGCCAAGTATTGTTAAACTAGTACTCCCTCTATCCTAGTTTATAAGACTTACGCGTATACCTAGATCGTCCGCATGAGCTATATAATATTAATTATATATATATAAAATATATCATTAGAAAATATAACATTTAAAGTTTCTAATAATATAGTTTTTATCATATGTACCTCATGCTAAGTTGGTTAATTTATCAATCTAGAAATACGCATAAGTCTTATAAACCGAGACGGAAAGAGTATATTATCATAGTTTATTGTTGTACTTGTTTGCTACTGAGATGACTATATATGGCATAACACTCACTAGAGGAAAAAGGGCTATCCGTTCGCAACCCCCCGGAGCATTAGTCCCGGTTGCGCCACCAACCGGGACTAATGCTGGCACGCATCCCGGTTGGAGCGGGCACGGGGCCAGGGGGCATGCGTCCCGGTTGGATCCACCAACCGGGACTAAAGGTTTGGCCACAACCACGTGGCGTGGCACGCACCTTTAGTCCCGGTTGCTGGCTCCAACCGGGACTAAAGACCCCTGCCCTCTATAAATGCAACGCCCCAGCCCCCTCTGCCTCCACTCTGTTTTTTCGAATGGTGGAAGGTGTGAGGGGGTGTGCTAGTTTTTTCTCATGCATGCATTGAAGGTGTTTGTTGAAATGTTTGAGTGAATAATCCCGTTGAATTTCTCATAGAACAAAAATATAGAAGGTGTCCAAGACGCACTTGAGCTTTCTCCTCTTTATTTCCCTCGATCGAGGTTAGCAATCTTATATTTTCTAGGTCATTGATACAATTCATGTGTCGGTGTGAATTGTTTATTTCACTATTTATGATGTCCTGTTTTTTGATAAACTTACTTATATGATGCAGATGAACGGTCGGGAATGGATGTACGGTGACCGACGGGTAGCCGGGTATATCAAAGGCGTGGATAAATTTATCGATGTGGCTACGGCAAACAAAGAGAATGGATTTATACGTTGTCCATGTGTTCAATGTCGG
The DNA here is from genome assembly GCA_910589765.1 of Avena atlantica. NCBI lineage: Eukaryota > Viridiplantae > Streptophyta > Magnoliopsida > Poales > Poaceae > Avena > Avena atlantica. The sequence goes on from OU342736.1 coordinate 456,647,670, forward strand.
AACAACAAGGAGTACTCTTCCTTGAAAATCATTCGCGGCCACCTGATTATGAAAGGTTTCATGCCCAACTATAATTGCTGGACCAAGCACGGGGAAAGAGGGGTTATGATGGAAGATGGTGAAGAAGAAGATGATGATAATAAATATCATCATATGTTTCCTGAATACAGTGATACTGCAATGGAAGACAATGGAGAGGAAAGAGGTGAAGAACGGGCATCAGATGAGCCGGCTGATGAACTTGGTAGTGTCATTTCTGATGCAAAGCGAGACTGTGAAACAGAAAATGAGAAGTTGAAGTTAGAGGGCATGTTAGAAGATCACAAGAAATTGTTGTACCCAAATTGTGAAGATGGCAGCACAAAGCTCGGTACCACACTGGAATTGTTGCGATGGAAGGCAGAGTGTGGTCTAACTGACTCCTCATTTGAAAAGATGCTGAAAATAATGAAGCCGAAGTTTCCAAAACATAACGAACTTCCCGAGAGTACCTACGAAGCAAAGAAGACTCTCTGTCCTCTGGGATTAGATGTGCAAAAGATACATGCATGCATTCATGACTGCATCCTCTACCGCGGTAAGGAGTATGAGAATTTAGATAAATGCCCGGTATGCAACGCGTTGCGGTATAAGATCAGACGAGATGACCCTGGTGATGTTGAGGGAGAGCCCCTCTGGAAGAGGGTTCCTGCTAAGGTTATGTGGTATGCTCCTATAATACCAAGGTTGAAACGCATGTTCAGAAACAAAGAGCATGCCAGGTTGTTGCGATGGCACAAAGAAGACCGTAAGAAAGACGGGAAGTTGAGACACCCTGCTGATGGGTCACAGTGGAGAAAAATCGAGAGAGACTTCCCAGACTTTGCAGGTGACGCAAGGAACTTATGGTTTGGTCTAAGTAGGGATGGCATGAATCCTTTTGGGGAGCAGAGCTGCAGTCACAGCACCTGGCCCGTGACTCTATGTATCTACAACCTGCCTCCTTGGTTGTGCATGAAGCGTAAGTTCATTATGATGCCAGTGCTCATCCAAGGCCCGAAGCAACCGGGCAACGACATTGATGTGTACCTTAGGCCATTAGTTGAAGAACTCTTACAATTGTGGGGCAAACCAGGTGTACGTGCGTGGGATGAGAACAAACAGGAGCCATTTAATCTACGAGGGTTGTTATTCGTAACCATCAATGATTGGCCTGCTCTTAGTAACCTTTCAGGACAGACAAACAAAGGATATAAGGCATGCACCCACTGTTTAGATAAGACCGAAGGTACATATTTGCATAAATGCAAGAAGGTTGTGTACCTGGCGAATCGACGATTTCTTCTGACCAATCATCCCGTAAGAAAGAAAGGCAAGCATTTCAAAGGTGAGGCAGATCACCGGAAGAAGCCTGAACTCCCTGCTGGTGATGATGTATTTGGTATGGTCAAGGACATAGAAGTAATCTTTGGAAAGGGTCCCGGCGGTCAATCAGTTCCGAACGATGTCGCTACAGGACACGCACCCATGTGGAAGAAGAAATCTATATTTTGGGAGCTGCCATATTGGAAAGTCCTGCGTGTCCGCTCTTCAATCGACGTGATGCACGTGACGAAGAATCTCTGCGTGAACCTGCTAGGATTCCTAGGCGTGTATGGGAAGACAAAAGATACACCTGAAGCACGGGAGGACCAACAAATTATGAAAGACCCAAAGAACATGCATACAGATAACAAGACAGATAAAGGGCGTCACTTAAGTCGTGCCAGCTATGCTCTTACCAAAGCAGAGAAGGAAATCTTTTTTGAAGTCCTTTATAGTATCAAGGTGCCGTCGGGCTTCTCATATAATATAAAGGGGATAATAAATATGGCAGAGAAAAAGTTTCAAAACCTGAAGTCTCATGACTGTCACGTGATTATGACGCAGTTGCTTCCGATTGCATTGAGGGGGCTTCTACCGAAAAATGTTCGAGTACCCATTGTGAAGCTGTGTGCATTCCTCAATGCAATATCTCAGAAGGTAATCAATCCAGATATTCTGCCAAGGTTACAGAAGGATGTGGTACAATGTCTTGTTAGTTTTGAATTGGTGTTCCCACCATCCTTCTGCAATATTATGACGCGTCTCCTGGTTCATCTAGTGGAAGAGATTGCCATTCTCGGTCCGGTATTTCTGCACAATATATTCCCCTTTGAGAGGTTCATGGGAGTCTTAAAGAAATATGTTCATAACCGTGCTAGACCAGAAGGAAGCATCTCCAAGGGATATGGAACAGAGGAGGTCATTGAGTTTTGTGTTGACTTTATTCCTAACCTTAAGCCGATTGGTGTTTCTGACTCGCGGCATGAGGGAAGACTAAGTGGAAAAGGCACGCTGGGAAAGAAAGCAATGATATGTAGGGACGAGGATTCTTTCACTAAAGCACACTACACAGTTCTACATAATTCCACCTTGGCAGCTCCGTATATCGAGGAACACAAGAATATTGTACGCTCCAAAAACCCGGGGAAGCCTGAATCATGGATTACAGATGAACACATGAAGTCTTTCGGTGGTTGGATGCGGACACATCTCTTGAATGACACCACTATTGGAGATCAGCTATACTTGTTGGCCGCGTCACCATCTTCTACTGTATTGAATTTCCAAGGGTACGAAATAAATGGGAATACATTCTACACGATTGCCCAAGATAAAAAGAGCACCAACCAAAATAGTGGTGTCCGCTTTGATGCAATAGACGAGAATGGACAAAAGGACACATATTATGGTTACATAGAGGAGATATGGGAACTAGACTATGGAGTCTCTTTTAACGTCCCTTTGTTTCGCTGCAAATGGGTCAACCTGAATGGGGAAGGGGTAAAGATAGACCAGTTGTACGGAATGACAACAGTGGATCTCAACAATCTTGGTTATAGAGATGAACCATTCGTCCTAGCCAATGATGTGTCTCAGGTTTTCTATGTGAAGGACATGTCCTCCAGACCGAAAAAAAGAAAAAATATGCAAACGAATACATCATATGATGAGCCAAAGCGTCACATAGTTCTTTCAGGGAAAAGAAACATCGTGGGAATCGAGGACAAGACAAACACGTTAGAAGATTATAATAAGTTTGATGAAATTCCGCCCTTCACAGTGAAAACTGACCCAAGCATTCCGTTAAGTAAAGAAGATGCTCCATGGTTACGTCTGACGCGGTCATAAGGAATGACATATGCCAAGAAGTTCATGCTCATATTATGTAACTCTAGTTCATGTCTTTCACGGTTTGTGGATTGACCGAAGGATATCTTTCGCGGTTTGTGGGCTTTAGTCCCGGTTTTGTAGTCTCAGTTTTTAATATTAATAAATGTTTTGCAGCTTGTAACTTCACTAAGTAGATCAATACGCCTCGGAGCTAACTAATTTCACATATTAGGGAGTGCCTCTATGACCAGTTTATCGAAGATGCTGGAGAACTGGGCTCCATCGGCATCTCCCTGAAACTGCCTGCAGTGGTGTCCCTACTCTCGAAAACCATCTTGCATCTTGTAACTTCACTAAGTAGATCAATACGCCTTGGAGCTAACTAATTTCACATATTAGGGAGTGCCTCTATGACCAGTTTCTCGGAGATGCCGAAGGACTGGGCTCCGTCGGCATCTCCCTGAAACTGGCCGCAGTGGTGTCCCTGCTCTCGAAAACCATCTTGCAGCTTGTAACTTCACTAACTAGATCAATACGCCTCGGAGCTAACTAATTTCACATATTAGGGAGTGCCTCTATGACCAGTTTCTCGAATATGCCGGAGGACTGGGCTCCGTCGGCATCTCCCTGAAACTGGCCGTAGTGGTGTCCCTGCTCTCTAAAACCATCTTGGAGATGCCTCAAACTGGCTGGAGGACTGGACTCACAAGGATGCATATTTATAGTACAAGCAGCTCGGCATAATGTCGACACTCACGACATAATGTCGACACTCACCCCTATTATTAGTGCTGACTCATCTTTAGTCCCGGTTGGTGTCTCCAACCGGGACTAAAGGTTCATCTTTAGTCCCGGTTGGTGACACCATCCGGGACAAGGTACAAGCCGCACGACATAATGTCGACACTCACCCCTATTATTAGTGTTGCCTAGCCCACTCTGCCGCAATCCCTTCAGTCGCGGTTGGTTTCTCCAACCGGGACTAAATATGAAACCTCTCTTTATATAGGCATTTCCCTCTATTTATTAGGTAACACTCAAGACATTTATTAATATTAAAAACCGGGACAAACCAGGACTAGCTAACACTCAGGACTAAAGCCGCCCCCTTTAGTCATAATCATGCCTAGTCCTATAGTACGCAGCTTTAGGGTCTTCATCGTCGTCGTCATCATCGTCATCGTCACCTGCCACTCCGGGGATCCTCAGCCCATCCATGGCATATACCAGGGGCCATTCCAGCCTCGGATTCACGGCGGGTGGGAGAGGGGTCTCCTGGAAGACGATGCCGCTACCGCCGGGATAGTGTGGGGCCTGTGGCGGCTGGACTCGTGGGCACCGTAGGCGAGGATGGTCTCCCCCGGCGATGTAGCGCATCACTTTGATGATAGTACGGTTCGCCCACCACAGACGACGGCCGGCTTCGTTGTGGTTCACCGGTGGCGGGCCATCACCCTCGTACCTGGCGAGCTCCCTTTCCCGCCTATTAGCGAAGAAGGCATTCCAAGTGTCGTAGTTGTCGGGATCCCACTAGGGATCCATCCGCTGCTCCGGCGTGAGCTCGTGGTAGAAGTGGTTTGTGATGGCCGCCTGGCGTGCGGAACCTTGAGGGACAGGAGGGACAGGAACCCCTCCTGTGCTCAGCATCCAGCCGGCAGGCGGCCGGTAGCCCGGCGGACAAGGGTAGTTGGGAGGCGCACAGCGCCTCGGTCTCCTCGAGGGTCAGAATGGCCCAGTAGGCGTTGTCCATTGTTCTAAGAGAGGAAGGTGTGGTTGTGTGGATAGCCATGACACGATCACCCTAAATATAGAGGGAAAGGGCGGGAAAACTTGGCGTGAAGCTTTGGGAAATGGCGGGAAATATCTTTAGTCCCGGTTAGTGACTACATCCGGGACTAAAAGCTCTAGTAGAAAGGAAAGGGCGGGAAAACTTGGCGGGAAGAGGTGGGAAATGGCGGAAACTATTTTTAGTCCCGCTTTGTGACTACATGGACTATCTCCCAACCGGTACATCTCAAACCTTTTCGTCCATCCCGGGTAAAAAGGACAAATGTCTGCCGAATCGGCAGGAAGTGGGTCCGGTTTGTACTACAGGTACATGATCTATCGCCCGTGATTTTTTGAAAAAATCATTTTTAGACTCGCAATATGTGGTTTCTTCAAAGATCCAATGCAAGTTCTAACGATGCTCGTCCCCTATCTTCATGCACACCGGTTCGACCATAGTTAGAAATTCAGATAATTCAAAACAGGCATAATAAATTCAAAAAAAATCCGAACAATGAAAATCCTTCGCGTGGTGTCATATTATGTTACATAGTTGAAAGGAAAAATACCAGACTTGGTATATTGATCATGTTTCGAAAAAACCTTCACAAAATGACCTATCATGTTCGAGGTTTCATGGCTTTCGGTCCAAATGACCGATGTTATGTGCTGAATCACGGCATAGTTTGTGATGTTGTGCCCATATTATGCATGTGTGTGGACATTGGTATGGAGAACAATGTTGCAGGAGGAAGTTTTCCTTTTTGTCGCACGGAAAAGCCCTTTTCCATTTTCCGAGCGCAAAAAATGGGTCGTTTTGTGAAGTAACCACCAAAATGCCGTTTCATAATGCTACCGTCCTATTTTCCTAAAATACTAGATCACCTTACATGGACTATCTCCCAACCGGTACATCTCAAACCTTTTCGTCCATCCCGGGTAAAAAGGACAAATATCTGCCGAATCGGCAGGAAGTGGGTCCAGTTTGTACTACAGGTACATGATCTATCGCCCGTGATTTTTTGAAAAAATCATTTTTAGACTCACAATATGTGGTTTCTTCAGAGATCCAATGCAAGTTCTAACGATGCTCGTCCCCTATCTTCATGCACACCGGTTCGACATTGGTATGGAGAACAATGTTGCAGGAGAAAATGGTTTTGAATTATTTATTTAAATCCAAACACTTTTTATGTTTAAAGTTTTTCTAAATTCCAAATTAATATTTAAAAATATAAGTTAATTCATTTTAAAAGGTTACATTTTTAAAAATAGAAAATGGTTTTGGATTATTTATTCAAATCCATACACTTTTATGTTTAAAGTTTTTCTAAATTCCAAATTGATATTAAAAATATATAAGTTAATTCATTTTTAATTGTAAATGGTTCATATTTTAAATGGTTACATTAATTATTTTTTAAAACAGAAAATGGTTTTGAATTATTTATTTAAATCCAAACACTTTTTATGTTTAAATTTTTTCTAAATTCCAAATTAATATTCAAAAATATAAGTTAATTCATTTTAAAAGGTTACATTAATTATTTTTTAAAAATAGAATATGTTTTTGAATTATTTATTCAAATCCATACACTTCTTATGTTTAAAGTTTTTCTAAATTCCAAATTGATATTAAAAAAATATAAGTTAATTCATTTTTAATTGTAAATGGTTCATATTTTAAATGGTTACATTAATTATTTTTAAAACAGAAAATGGTTTTGAATTATTTATTCAAATCCAAACACTTTTTATGTTTAAAGTTTTTCTAAATTCCAAATTAATTATCATTTAAAAAACAATACAAATTTAAACCCCAAAATAAAAAATAAGGCGGGAACAGAGAGAAAATACCTGAAATTTTTTGAAAATAGGGGAATATGTCCCGGTTGGAGCCACCAACCGGGACTAAAGACTCCCTGCGCGCCAACCCTTGGTCTGCTGAAAATATTGGAGTATAGGTCCCGGTTGGTGGCTCCAACCGGGACGTATGACCCTTTAGTCCCGGTTGGAGCCACCAACCGGGACTAAAGTCCCTTTGGTTATAACTGGGTGCCCCTCCTCTTCTTCTTCCCCATCTCACAATATTCTCGCGTACAGGGAGACAGAAGCGACGCCGTCAGGCTGCCCCGCCGTCCTGCACGCCCTAACGGCTGCCTCTAGAGCTCCGCCTCCTCGCCAGGAACCTCCTCACCGAAGCTCGCTTGCTGGGGTGCCCTCTCCCGCCGGAATCGAGCATGTCCTCTCCGTCACCGACGCCGGCCGCCGTCGCCATTCACGCCGTTCAGGACCTCCCCGCACTTCCCCGTCACTACCTTGAGCACCACGGTGAGCACGCGGATCTCGCCGACCTTTTTTCCCTCTCTCCTTCGCTCTGTGGTCACCGCTCGCCGACGAACTGCAAGCGCCGCCGCCGCTGCTCGCCATGCGCCATGCTCCGGTGACCAATCCGAAGCGGCGCCGCTGCCTTTTGGCTCAACGCAACCGCGTGCGTCTAGCGCGCTAGCCCATGCAGCCCCGCTCGCCTCCTAGCGCCAACCCGTGCCGCCGTCTGGCCCGTTGGCCGGCGAGCCGATGTGGCGTTCGTGTGGCGTCCACGTGTTGCCTGCGTGGCCCAGGCCCACTCGTCAGCCTCTCTGGCTAGATGCCGCGTCCGTGAGAAAGAACCCCCGGTCCCTCTTGCTTGCGAGTCTGCTGAGGTGGCCATGGGGCCCCTCTGTCAGTCACTGTGGGTAGGTATGCCTGTGGTGTAAAAAGTTTAACCATCTTTTAATAATTTCAGAAATAATTATAGTCTTATAAATTCAATAACTTTTAATCTATAAGTCATAAAAATATGAATAATATATCAAAATGTTCAGAAAAATGAAACCTAGCTATCTAAGCTATAATCATGCATTGTTCAACAACTTAAATTACAAGTTTAATTAGAAGAACAAATCCACCCCTCTCATGTGTTCCGGAGTTTCTTCGAGTTAGGGTTTTCACCCCTCGGAACCCCGATTAAATCGTCGAGCATTTCTTAGGGTTACATTCCAATGCAAATTAACTTGTCATATCATCATACTTGCTTGAGCATTGCATCGATGCCATGTGTTGATTGTTTCCCTTTCTTTTTGGTGTTTGGATTATTAGGTTTATTATTAGTTAGGTATTATTAGGTTTATTAATTAGTTTGGTATTATTGGTCTTCGGCCCCACTGGTTAGTCACTGTGGGTAGCCCCAGACCCGATTCACATTTTCAAGCAACTTAGGTGCATGTGGGTTCGACGATGTGCCTATCTACTACACGGTTTCCCTTTCTCTTCATTTTTATTATTATGTATGTATATATTAGGGTTTCTCTGAATTAGGGTTTATATCTCTCAACACCGTACTTAACTTTCTCCTTTAGCCGCTTTGACTTATTCGTTTTTCCACCTATGCAGAAAATATGGACCCACACGTCAGAGACGAAGAAACAGAAGAGTTGATCCAAGGTGTGATCCGTGGGGAAGATAATTTAGACGTATCAACGTTTCTGAACAACTCCGGTGAGGGTGATCCTCTTTTTACCGGAGTAGACAACTTGTTTGAGGTTGAAGGTGTTGCCTTCCGCGAGGGAGAAGGCGATGCCTTGTGTAATCGAGAAGACGACCGCTCCGGCGAGGTGCATGTAATATAAATCAATTCATTAATTAATCATCTGCTATCTATATAGAAATAGTAACGACGATCTTTCTTCTTTTAGCCCTCCGGATCGAAGGAATCTACTGAAAAGAGCAGACGAGGCCCAACCAAAAAGTTGCAAGACCATGAGAGGTTCAGGATCGAAGATGTCGCTGAAGACGGCAGACCGACAACTCCCGAAGTTGTCGCAACCAAATTTGTGGCACAATGCGGAGTAATCGTTAGGGACTTAATCCCGATCACCATTAGAAATTGGAATAGGCCTGCTAATGCGTATGAAGAGGGAACATGTTTATTTGTCCCTAACCACGCCAAACATTTACTGTGGAAGAGGCTCATGGTTAATTTCAAACTACCGAAGATAGAGATGGATCCAAATGCGGAGGATCCAGTTGAGGACGCCTTACAACATGGGAGAGCCATGGAGGCTAAGGTCAGGGAGTGGGCTTTGAAGAAGATGGCCCAGTGTTTCACCAACTGGAAGAAAATATTGCACCTTGACTATGTCGTGAAAAAGAAGACTCCCGATTTCAAGAATATTCAGTTTGAGAAGATAAAACCATTCTGGGATGAGTTTGTGGAATACAAGAAATCAGAAAAAGCTAAGAAAATGTCTGAAACGAATAAGCTAAATGCTGCTAAGAAGAAGTATCACCATACTATGGGGCAAGGTGGCTACAGGGTTGGCATTCCTAAGTGGGAGAAACTTGAGCAGGAACTGCGTGATAAAAAGATCACCCCAGAGAAAGACGATTGGGTAGAACGTGCAAGGAATTGGTTTTACGGGCATGGGGGCACGTTGGACTCGGAAGGAACGTGTATATATAACATACGACATAAAGAAGACCCCTTGCCAATCGAGAGGATCAGAAAAGCAGTAAAGGCTATTAAAGATGGGGACTTCATTCCCGATAGAGAGAATGATGAGCTCACACTCGCCCTTGGAAATAAGGAACATGATGGACGAACACGAGGCACAATAGGCTCCCAATCATGGAGGACTGGGTTTCCCGAAGAGAGGAAGAAATATCCTGATAGAAGCCGTCAGAGGAGTAAGGACAGGGCGGCAGTTGAAGCAGAAAGTCAGAAAGAGCGAATGCGTTTAATTGAAGAACGATTAAAGCAACAACAAGATGAAATTAACACACTTAAAGTGCAAAGTACTACCGGCCCATCTCAGCAGCACACTGCATTCGATGCTACCGGCCTATCGAATAATCGAAAAAGCAGTGTGGCTTCCACCGAGGTCCCGGGTGATGACAATGGCGATGACGATGATGCACCGACGATGGCTCCTGTTGGCTACCCAGTGGATGATATCACAGAGATGACACACTGCGAGCTACATGTCAAAGTTGTGAACATATCAATGAAGGTGGCGGTCGGCTATGCCTTACCAATTGGACCCACACCAACTTACCACTGTCGTCCGGTTCCAGAGGGCTACGCTGTTGTCGGCGTGGATGAAATCATGCCCACCTTTGAGGTTTTGGATCTTCACTACCCTGCTGGTGAAGGGGATGTGACTGTGCTGGGTGACGCAAAAAACGTCACCATTCTATGGCCAAAGGATTGTATCGTGCTTCGAAATCACACGCCAAGGCCATCTTCGCCGCCGCCTCACCCGTCTCCAGCGAGGTCGTCGCCGCCGCGGCAGCCGTCTTCGTCGCCTCACCAATCTCCGGTGCAGCCATCGCCGCGGGAGCCATCGCCGGTGCCTCAGGATAAAAAGCGTAAGCGTACCGCTACTGTGCGTCATAAGCGATCGCCGAAACGTAAACAAGAGCCTCTTCCAAAAGTACCAACGGTTCCTCCCAAGAGAGCTTATGACTGTACTGAAGAGGAGACTGTGGCGATCGTGGATGCGGAAACGACAACGTTTTTCGCTAAGCTGAGGCGGCCGAAAGAGCCAGAGTTCCCCAGCACCAAAGAAGAAAAGGCCAAAGTGTTGAAAATGCTAAAGAATCTTCATCAACCCGAGCCAAAGCTGTCATCAGACTATGACCGTTCTATTCTCAAGTCACATGCGACACAAAAAGCCTCGAAGAGCAGTACTGATGCAAGCGGGAAATCTGTTGCCCAGCTCAGAGAACAAGCAAAACAGACTTGCGCCCCTCTCAAGGTGATTTCTCAAACCAATGTGGGGTCGAGCAAATATGGGGCCGAAGAGCAGTATGATCCAGAGGTAGTTGCACAATACGGAGAAGCTGCCGCTGCTCAAGGTATGAGTATTGCCCAGTACTTATCCCAGTTAGAGTTCTTCCCTGTGAGTGAAGTAGCATACAAATACCAGTACGGAAAACCTCTCGTCAAACCTGAGGAGGTAAACAATCTTCCAACAAAAATGCGAAGATTGCATAACTGGTACATGCATGCCACAAGGGCCGGGGCTAACTGGATAGTGCTGAGGGTTACAAAAAAGCATCATGGGAAAGATAAGGATGACATGATATCCATTGAATTTGATGAACTATTTCAATTATTCAATCAAGACGCCTTGGACAAATCGATCATGAGTGCCTATTGTCTGTAAGTACTAATTCTATAATTAATTTAGTCTCCAGCTATATTATTTTATTTATTGCATATATATAATCATACTGTAATATGAAGAATGAAGATTCTCGAATGCAGCAGAGGACAAATCTATGACATTGGCTTCATTGACCCATATTGGGTTTATGAAGCTAATCTCAAAATAAGCCCCCAGGATACGGAGGATAATATAGTACACGCGTTAAGGTTTCAAGAAACCAAAAGGGAAATACTATTTCCTTACAACTTCCAGTGAGTGTTATTGTCTTGTATACACTTTCTATTTCGCTTACTCGATGTTAAGTATATAATTGATTAGTTCTTCATTCGCATGTACCACTATATTCTGTTAATCATTCAACTTGACAAAGGGCGTGTACTAGTCATGGACTCGAAACATAAACCCCTTGAGACGTGGAAGGACATGCAGATACTTCTCCAGCGGTAATTCTAATCATTACGACACTATATCGGCAATGTTTGTGAATTTTATGATATCAAGTACTTAATAACTTATTTTATTCGTTTTCTACGCCGGGCAGCGCTTGGAAACGGTTCACCAAGAAGGCTAGGGGTGTTTGGAAAGAGGAGCTTACATTTCAACCACTAGATGTAAGCACTACTAGCTATATCCGCGCATCTCTTTGATTCTAGTTTTGATACAGTTATTATCATGCTTGATTATTATTTTGATTGAACTCTGTTCTCGTAAAGTGCCTGACGCAGGGACCAGGTAACAATCTATGTGGATACTATGTATGCGAGTTCATCCGGCAGACGTGCGATGAGAAGGGCAGAAATTTATAGCAACTCCACGTACGTAAACAATTTCTATAGTTTTTTATTACAATCAAATTGTGTTTAGTTTCATATTCATATAGGCTGACTCCTTTTTTAAATCAGATCGAACGTCTACGGGACGGTCTTCTGCCAAAGGATCGCATACGAGCAATTCAGGAGGAATTGGCGGGATTCTTGGATGCAGAATTCCTAAACACACAAGGGGAATACTACTCGGCTGTGTATAGACAATAGGAATTGTAAAAATAGCAACTTTCAAGAAATTGGCCGGTAGCATCGAATAGCAACTTTTGTATGTAGTGCATGAACTCGATCCGTGTATTGAATGTAATGTTGTCATGATGATCTTGTGTAATATAAGGTTCCTTCGTTGATAAGTGCAAAACACTAAATAAACAATAAAACAACCTAAATGAATTCTCTGCCGCGGCACAAAAAGTGGCGAAATTGCGGCCGCGGCAACAAAATGTGCCAAAATGAATTCTCTGCCGCGGCAGAGAAATGGGCCAATCTCTGCCGCGGCAGCAGGTTATTAGTCCCGGTTCGTGTTACGAACCGGGACTAATGCTCCACCCCCCCCCTCGCGCTCTGATGCCGCCACGTGTGCCCCATTTGTCCCGGTTGGTGGGGCAACCGGGACTAAAGGTTAGAGCTTTAGTCCCGATTGCCCCGTCCCGGTTGGGCAACCGGGACTAATGGCCCTTACCAACCGGGACGCATGGGCCCTTTTCTACCAGTGACTACTTTATAGTTAACAATTGACTATACTATTGTTCTTGCTCTGCAGAGCGTTTTGTAAAAAGAGGTGTTGTTTGGGTTGCCTAAGTGGCTTAGCGCTGGGCTATTTCTGCCTAGCTAAGTCAGGTCATAGAACCTTCTCTTTTTTTATATTTTTTTTTCCTGTTTCCCCACACTCGGCTGTAAACTTTGTGGGGGTGTTTCCCTTTCCTTTAATACATAAGCAGAACGTCTGCTGTTTCCCGTAAAAAAAAGCAGGAGTACAAACCTTGCAGCGGCTACGAGCCAGCATCGTCCAGTTGTTAGTACATGATGGTGCAGCTAGCTTTCCGCGTTTGGCCAAAAGTAGATTCGCGCGCGAGCTTTTGCAAATTCGTAGTTTGCCACACGACTGCATTAATCCCTTGTTACTATTCAAAGCGGTCAATTATGCATGGGCAGAATCAAATACCGCAAGCAGTTGAAAGAAGACTATATTCTAGTTGAACCGGTACCTGCTTTGAGGCTTAGGAGGACCAGAGCGCACTGGTGGAAAACAGGGCTGTAGTCCCGCCGCAACGGGCTCTATTCCCGGTTTTGGGCCCGGGACTGCGAAAACGGGTCTAGAGGCCCCCCTCTAGTCCTGGCTCGTAACTGCCCGAGACTGATAACAGCCACGTGGCTGTTTCAGCGCCGCGGGGAGCGGAAACCCTCTAGTCCCGGGCTGTAACACCACCCGGGATTAAAATGTTTCCTGCCGCGGCAGAGAAACACCACATTTCTCTGCCGCGGCAGAGATTGTGTATTTCCTTTTTTTTGCCATTTCGTTCCTTTTTCGTTTTGTGTTTCACTATAATTCAAACATATATTTCAGTATACATATTATACGCTACTACATACACACTACACGTCGATGCATTTATATAATTAATTGATCCCTTGCAAGCATACATATAATCAATCATATCAAAAGGAAGAAATGTTTTGAAATTACATGGTCATTGATGAATATATCATATCAGCTACATGAAGATGACAAAGGCAAATCGAGTTCTACGTTATCCGCATAATGCTCTCCATGTACATCAAGGACTTCCTTCATTATAAATCCCGCCAGCTCCTCTTGAATTGCTCTTATGCGCTGGTCTGGCTCTAGTTTCTCCCGCAAATCATAAATATAATGTGAGTCAACTTTCCGCTCACTGGTCAACTCGCGGATGTACTCGCAGACGTAGTATCCACATAAATGAGTTCCCGGTGGCTGCTGTAAACTCTTCACCATTTTATAAGTTAACTCCTCTTTGAATGGACCTAGTATTTTCTGTCTGAACCGTGTCCAACACCTGCTCGGCAAAGAAAATGAACAAAGGAGTTATTAGTTACTTGATATCAGGAAATGAATGAAAGAGGACGATATAATGCGATAATGATTGAAATTACTTTCGTGGAAGCCACGCTGCTTCTCCGTTGGCTAAGATCCAATGCAGGATCATCAAACCGCGGGTGAGTTGACGAGAGCGGCCTTTGGATAATTTCATGCATGAGGTTCTTCAGATCAGCTAGGTCCTGCTCTACCCTGGAGATCCAGTCTGCCTCCCGGTCCTTCTTTCTCTGACTGCTTCTGTAACTGGCATCGTACTGAGGAAACCCTTTCTTCCACGAGACACCGACGTCTTTGCCTCGTGTTCGTCCTCCCTTTTCAGGATTCCCTAGGGCGCGTGTCAGCTCATCGTTCTCTCTCTCGGGACGGAACAATCCCAATTGAGCATTGTTCATTGCTTGAATAAGGTCTTGGGAGGGTTTTAGAATTTTATCATGAAATAATGTCTTCCCTGTTTCTGGGTCCAAGGATCCCCCGTGCCCGTACCACCAGTGCTTTGACCTCTCGGGCCATCCATCTGTACCAGGAGTGACGCCTCTAGCCCTCATATCCTTCTCCATAGTTTCCCACTTAGGGATGGCACTCTTGTAGCCACCTGTCCCCATTTTATGATGGTATTTCTTGTTGGCAGCATTTAACGCGTTCTTTGCCGACTTTGCCTTTGCTTTATCAGATTGCTTGTACTGTACAAAATCGGGCAACTATTCTCTCAACTTCTCGTTTACTCCTTTGAAGTCTGGAGTTTTCTTTTTCGCGACATATTTCGCGTATAAACTTTTCTTGTGGTTTCGGTACAGTTCAGCCATCTTGCTCAGTGCCCACTCCTTGACTTTTGCTCTATTTTCAAGCCCACCCAGCCTTGGGGTAATACCATCTACCTCATATTCCTCATACTCTAGCGGTAGTATGAAATGCGCTATGAGCTTCTGCCAAAGGTCATCTTTGGCATCATCAGTGACATAGCTGTTGGATTCTTCACCGGCTTTCTTTGACTTATTCCATTCTTGGATGGTGATCGGCAGGTTGTCCCTAACAAGCACCCCGCACTGATTTATAAACATCCTCCGGTGCTTCTCTGGAGCAATCGGTTCACCATCATCATTTATTTCATCGATGGTGAACCTCTGATTACCATCCAACTTTTTGTTCGGCCCTCGTTTCGTTCGAGCTGTCGATTGCTTCGATCCGGTGGGCTAAAAGAAGAAGAGAGAGTGATTAATATATATCTAGATCAGTTAATGAATAGAGGTAACACGAGACTTTATATATATATATATATATATATATATATATATATATATATATATATATATATATATATATATATATACCTCGCCGGATCCTGTCGAGGGGCCATCATTATTGTTGTTATTTGTTTGCCATTCTTCCATCTGGTCTTCCCCTTGGTACATTAGGTTTTCCTCTAGTCCATCACCAGATGGATTCAGATATGAGGATATCTCTTGCTCGAGCAAAATATCTTCGGCGCCGGTAGTAATATTAAGAGGAATTTCACCTCTTATCATGCCCTGAAGAAAACCTTCACCGATGCGACCAGGATCTTCGGATGGATCCATGACTTAATTATCTATATAAAAAGAGAGTTAAACAGGTTAGAAAAAACAATAATCCTAATAACTAAAACAATATAATCCTAATTATAATAATCCTAATATTATTTGTGCTAAAACAATAATCATAATAACTAAAACAAAAAAATAACCCTAATCCTAATCCTAATTCTAATCTTAATAAATAAAACAAAAAAATCAATAAAACAATAATCCTAATCCTAATTCTAATATTTTAATTAAAACAATAATCCTAATACTAAAACAAAAAACCCTAATATAAAAAAAACTATAACATTTCCTAATATTAATTGTGGTAAAACCTAATATTATTTGTGGTAAAACAATAATCCTAATATTAATTGTGGTAAAACAGTATAATCCTAGCTAATAACTAAAACAAAAAATAACCCTAGCTAATTACAATAATTAATAACCCTAGCTAACTAATAATTACAAAAAAACCTAGCTAATTCTAGCTAATTACAATTACAATAATTAATAACCTAGATAACTAATAATTACAAAAAAACCACACCCGCCCGTACTCCTTTCGAGCTCCCACCGATCGAGGCACGACGTGGCGGCGCACGGCGGGGCGGCGCGCGGCGGCACAGCGAGGCAGCGCCCGGCGAGGCGGCGAGGCGCGCAGCGCGTGACGACACGAGACAAGGCGGAGATCGAGCGCGGCGGCGTAATCGGACAGCACCTCCCCTGCTTCGTCTTCGTCTGTGTGCTTCGTCTTCGTCGAGAAATGCGAAGTGTTGGGGCAGCAACTCCCCTGGCGCCAGAATATATAGGGACCCCCTTTAGTCGCGGGTCAAGCCACGGGAAAGGACTAAAGTGTCTTTAGTCCCGACCCGTGGCTTAACCCGCGACTAAAGACCCCCCCTTTAGTCGCGGGTTAAGCCACGACCCGGGACTAAAGGGTTTCTTCGGCCGCTTCGTTTTCGCGCGCGCAGGCACCCATTAGTCCCGGGTCCAGCCACGACCCGCGACTAATTGTTTTTTTGTAAATTTTGTTTTTTTAATTCAAAACTAATATAAAAAAATTGGAAAATCATATCTTTTATTGTAATAATCCAAATAAAACAAATAATATGTCTATTATTATCAGAAAAATATAAAGAATCTTAATATAATATCCATTTATCTGTTTGCATCATTTATAAATTATTTCATTTGTAAATTTTCTTTTTTAATTCAAAACTAATATAAAAACTTTGGAAAATCATATCTTTTATTGTAATAATCCAAATAAAACAAATAATATGTCTATTATTATCAGAAAAATATAAAGAATCTTAATATAATATCCATTTATCTGTTTGCATCATTTATAAATTACTTAATTTGTAAATTTTCTTTTTTTAATTCAAAACTAATATAAAAACTTTGGAAAATCATATCTTTTATTGTAATAATCCAAATAAAACAAATAATATGTCTATTATTATTAGAAAAATATAAAAAATCTTAATATAATATCCATTTAGTCCCGATTGTAGTCACAAACTGGGACTAAAGATATTTCCCGCCATTTCCCATCGCTTCCCGCCAAGTTTTCCCGCCCTTTCCTTTCTACGAGAGCTTTTAGTCCCGGATATAGTCACTAACCGGGACTAAAGATATTTCCCGCCATTTCCCACCGCTTCCCGCCAAGTTTTCCCGCCCTTTCCTTTCTACGAGAGCTTTTAGTCCCAGATATAGTCACTAACCGGGACTAAAGATATTTCCCGCCATTTCCCAAAGCTTCACGCCAAGTTTTCCCACCCTTTACCTCTATATTTAGGGCGATCGCGCCATGGCTATCCACACATCCACACCTTCCTCTCTTAGAAAAATGGACAACTCCTACTAGGCCATTCTGACCCTCGAGGAGACAGAGGCGCTGTGCGCCTCCAACTACCCTTGTCCGCCGGGCTACCGGACGCCCGCCGGCTGGATGCTGAGCGCTGGAGGGGTTCCTGTCCCTCCTGTCCCTCAAGGTTTCGAACGCTAGGCGGCCATCACAAACCACTTCTACCACGAGCTCACGCCGGAGCAGCGGATGGATCCCCAGTGGGATCCCGACAACTACGACACCTAGAATGCCTTCTTCGCTAATAGGCGGGAAAGGAAGCTCGCCAGGTACGAGGGTGATGGCCCGCCACCGGTGAACCATAACGAAGCCGGCCGTCGTCTGTGGTGGGCGAACTGTACTATCATCGGAGTGATGCGCTACATCGCCGGGGGAGACCATCCTCGCCTGCGGTGCCCACGAGTCCACCAGCCACAGAGCCACAAAAAGGCCCCACACCGGCCCGGCGGTAGCGGCATCGTCTTCCAGGAGACCCCTCCCCCGCCCGCCGTGAATCCGAGGCTGGAATGGCCCCTGGTATATGCCATGGATGGGCTGAGGATCCCCGGAGTGGCAGTTGACGATGATGATGATGATGATGATGACGATGACGAAGAAGACCCTGAAGCTGCGTACTATAGGACTAGGCATGATTATGACTAAAGGGGGCGGCTTTAGTCCTGAGTGTTAGCTAGTCCCGGTTTGTCCCGGTTTTTAATATTAATAAATGTCTTGAGTGTTACCTAATAAATAGAGAGAAATGCCTATATAAAAAGAGGGTTCATCTTTAGTCCCGGTTGGAGAAACCAACCGCGACTGAAGGGATTGAGGCAGACTGGGCCAGGCAACACTAATAATAGGGGTGAGTGTCGACATTATGTCGTGCAGCTTGTACCTTGTCCCGGATGGTGTCACCAACCGGGACTAAAGATGAACCTTTAGTCCCGGTTGGAGACACCAACCGGGACAAAACATGAGTCAGCACTAATAATAGAGGTGAGTGTCGACATTATGTCGTGAGTGTCGACATTATGCCGAGCTGTTTGTACTATAAATAGGCATCCTTGTGAGTCCAGTCCTCCAGCCAGTTTGAGGCATCTCCAAGATGGTTTTAGAGAGCACGAACACCACTGCGGCCAGTTTCAGGGAGATGCTGCTGGAGCCCAGTCCTCCGGCATCTCCGAGAAACTGGTCATAGAGGCACTCCCTAATATGTGAAATTAGTTAGCTCCCAGGCGTATTGATCTAGTTAGAGAAGTTACAAGCTGCAAGATGGTTTTCGAGAGCAGGGACACCACTACGGCCAGTTTCAGGGAGATGCCGCCGGATCCCCGTCCTCCGGCATCTCCGAGAAACTGGTCATAGAGGCACTCCCTAATATGTGACCTCACGCGTTTGGAGATCAGATCTTAATGGTAAGTATGAATCGGGACTAAAGGCCCTCCAGCCACAAAACGGGACTAACACACTCAAGATTGTTTGCAGACAACACTATAAAAATGGACACATGCATGGAGCATCTTCACTCATAAAATTTTACAATCATTACATATCATTTCTTCGCGTGAGTTCCTTTCTGATCTCCTCGTATCCATGGAGCATCTTCATTCATTAACATGATCCTTGGGTCATCCTTCACTGCGAAGGGCGGAATTTCATGAAACTTATCACAATCTTCTGACATGTCTATCTTGTCCTCCACTCCCACGATGTTTCTTTTTCCTGAAAGAACTATGTGGCGCTTTGGCTCATCATCTGATGTATTCTTTTTCTTATTTTTTCTTTTTCTAGGTTTGGTAGACATGTCCTTCACATAGAAAACCTGAGCCACATCATTGGCTAGGACGAATGGTTCATCTAAGTACCCAAGATTGTTGAGATCCAACGATGTCATTCCGTATTTCTTGTCTACCTCAACCCCTCCTCCTGTCAGCTTGACCCATTTGCACCGAAACAAGGGGACCTTAAAAGTAGGTCCATAGTCAAGTTCCCATATCTCCTCTGTGTAACCATAATATGTGGTATTTGACCCATTGTTGTCTGTTGCATCACAGAGGACACCACTGTTTTGGTTGGTGCTCTTTTTATCTTGGGCTATCGTGTAAAATATACCCATTTATCTCGTACCCTTGGAAAGTCGATATAGTCGAAGATGGTGACCTAGACAACAAGTATAGATGATCTCCAAGAGTGTTGTTTTTGATGAGATGTTGCAACCAACCGCCGAAACTCTTCATGTGTTCATCTCTAATCCAAGAGTCATGCTTTCCAGGGTTGTTGGAGCGTAATATTTTCTTGTGTTCCTCGATATATGGGGCTGCCAAGATGGAATTCTGTAGAACGGTGTAATGTGCTTCGATGTAAGAATGTCCGTCCCTACATATTATTGATTTCCTTCCTAGAGTACCCTTTCCACTCAGTCTCTCCTCATACCGCGTTTGAGG
Organism: Avena atlantica; assembly: GCA_910589765.1. Taxonomy (NCBI): domain Eukaryota; kingdom Viridiplantae; phylum Streptophyta; class Magnoliopsida; order Poales; family Poaceae; genus Avena; species Avena atlantica. The sequence continues at coordinate 456,667,573 of OU342736.1, forward strand.
AAGACCAATCGGCTTAAGGTCAGGAACGAAGTCAACACAAAATTCAATGACCTCCTCTGTTCCATAGCCCTTGGAGATGCTTCCTTCTGGCCTAGCACGGTTACGAACATATTTCTTTAAGATTCCCATGAACCTCTCAAAGGGAAACATATTATGTATAAATACAGGACCGAGAATGGAAATCTCTTCGACTAGGTGAACCAGCAGGTGCGTCATAATATTGAAGAAGGATGGTGGGAACACCAACTCAAAACTGATAAGACATTGGACCACATCATTCTGTAACTGTGGTAGATCTTCAGGATTGATTATCTTCTGAGAGATTGCATTGAGAAATGCACATAGCTTCACAATGGGTACTCGAACATTATCTGGTAGAAGCCCCGTCAATGCAATCGAAAGCATTTACGTCATAATCACATGGCAGTCATGAGACTTTAGGTTTAGGAACTTTTTTTCTGCCATATTTATTATTCCCTTTATATCCGGCGAGAAGCCAGATGGGACCTTAATACTGCATAGGCATTCAAAAAACATTTCCTTCTCTTGTTTGGTAAGAGCGTAGCTGGCATGACCTTGAAACCATTCTGGATGCAGCCCATCTGGGTCTTTCATACGTTGATGGTCCTTTCGTGCTTCCGGTGTATCTTTTGTCTTCCCATACATGACCAAGAAGCCTAGAAGGTTCACGCAAAGATTCTTCGTCACATGCATCACATCGATTGTAGAGCGGACCTCTAAGAATTTCCAATATGGTAGCTCCCAAAATATAGATTTCTTCTTCCACATGGGTGCGTGTCCTTCAGCGTACTTTAGAACAGATTTTCCTCCAGGACCCTTTCCAAAGGTTACCAGTTGATCCAAATCTTTGACCATATCAAATATATCAGCACCTGTACGCTCCTTAGGCTTCGTCTGGTGACATTCCAAACCGTTGAAATGCTTGCGTTTCTTTCTTAAGGGATGCTTGGCCAAAAGAAATCGACGATGCTCATTGTATACATTATTCTTACAATGTTCCAAATATATACTTTCAGTCTCATCTAAACAGTGTGTGCATACATTGTATCCCTTGTTTGACTGTCCTGAAAGGTTACTAAGAGCAGTCCAATCATTGATTGTTACGAAAAGCAATGCTCGGAGGTTAAATTCTTCCTGGTTGTGCTCATCCCACACGCGTATCCCGGGTTCGTGCCACAAATGTAAAAGTTCTTCCACTAATGGCCTTAGGTACACATCAATGTCGTTGCCGGGTTGCCTCGGACCTTGGATCAACACTGGCATCATAATGAACTTCAGCTTCATGCACAACCAAGGAGGAAGGTTATAGATGCATAGAGTCGCGGGCCAGGTGCTGTGACTGGAGCTCTGCTCCCCAAAGGGATTCATGCCATCTGTACTTAGACCAAACATTAAACTCCTTGCGTCATCTGCAAAGTCCGGGTACTTTCTATCGATTTTTCTCCATTGCGACCCATCAGCGGGGTGTCTCAACATCCCGTCTGACTTACGTTCCTCTTTATGCCATCGCAACAACTTGGCATGCTCTTTGTTTCTGAATAAGCGTTTAAAACGTGGTATTATAGGAGCATACCACATCACCTTCGCAGGAACCCTCTTTCGGGGGGGGGGGGGGGGGGCTCGCCCTCAACGTCACCAGGGTCGTTTCGTCTAATCTTATACCGAAGTGAAGTGCATACCGGGCATGCATCCAAATTCTCATACTCCTCATCGCGGTAGAGGATGCAGTCATTAGGGCATGCATGTATCTTCTGAACCTCTAAACCTAGAGGACAGACAACCTTCTTTGCTTCGTACGTACTGGCGGGCAATACGTTATCTTTTGGAAGCATATTCTTCATCATTTTCAGCAACTTTTCAAATGAGGAGTCAGGTATAGCACACTCAGCCTTCCATCGCAGCAATTCCATTGTGCTGCCCAGCTTTTTCAGACCATTTTCGCAATTTGGGTACAACAACTTTTTGTGATCCTCTAACATGTGATTGAACTTCTCCCTATCCTTTTCAGTTTCACAATCTCTTCGTGCATCGGCAATGGTCCGACCAAGATCATCAGCGGGTTCATCATGTGTCTCTTCTTCATCCTCCCCTTCAGCATCCCCTATGGAAGTATCTCCGTACTCAGGGAAACCATGATAGTTGTCATCCTCCTCCTCTTCTTCATTGTCTTCCATTATAACCCCTCTCTCTCCGTGCTTGGTCCAACAATTATAACTGGGCATGAAGCCGGACTTCAACAGGTGGCTGTGAAGGGTTTTTGAGTCAGATTAATCCTTCTGATTCCTACATCCATTACATGGACAGAATACAAAACCATTGCGCTTGTTTGCATCAGCAACACAGATGAATTCATGCACGCCATTAATGAACTCGCCAGAGCATCGGTCAGTACCGTACATCCATTCCCGGACCATCTGCATTATAGTAAAAGTATATCAAAAACCATTACACAACATGATAAAACTATTACAAGTTATATTGAGAGCTTCTAGAGCATTAATTTTGAATTTTGAAAAATTTACATGCACCAATTTGTGAATTGCAGAAAACAATCAACATGATAAATGTGGAGTTTTTTTATTATTGTTCTGTCAGTGAAAACCTCATTCCATTCTAAGCTCTGAAACTCTAAAATTACACATTTCAAATTTCAGTAACTATGTGCGTAATCAAAATTTGTTACATATATATATATATCAAAATCCTTCTAGCTACTTCTAGAGCATTCATGCATTTGATCCATATCTTTATACTTCTAGAGCATTATAGAGCTAAAGTAGCAATAAGAGATGAAAGAATGAAGTTCGAACCTTTTAAAGCTTTGGATTTAGGTATTGCAAACTAAATCTTGACAAATCTTGAGAAAAAATGGCATGAACTCTCTTGCTTCTTTGAGAAAAATGGCCACCATATGCTTTAGGGCAGCAGGAAGGAGGCAGATTATATAGTCGTGGACAACTAGTCCCGGGCCATGATACGACCCGGGACTAATAGTCCACAAAAGGACCAGCTGGCCTTCTCCAGGTTATTAGTCCCGGGCCGTATTACAGACCGGGACTAATGACCTGGTCCGGCCCGGGACTAGTTACTACGGCCGTTTCTAGCCATTAGAGGCCTCACGGTCCGGGACTAGTGCTCCCACTAGTCGCGGGCTGTGCCAGGCCGGGACTGCTGGGCTTGTTCTGATCGAACCGAAGATGGTTTTTCCAGTAGTGGCGCCTGCAAATTCCATCTAGGTTTTCTTTCTCCTTTCAGTGATCTTGTTGGTCCGCTCGTTTTCGGGAGCTTAGAGGTGTGATAGAGGATGCTTGGATTCGTGTGTCCGACTGATCTTATTGGATCTGATCGGTTTTCGTGTCCATTGGCGTGATTTCAGGCCAGTTTCTTCCGATCTACGGATGTCATTATTGGTGATGGTTGTCGCTCTAGTGTGCTGGTTTTTTGAGACCTTAGTACGACGACTATCCGTCTGTCTACTTCAACAAGCTCTACTAAGACGCTTTGCCCGAGTTCGGTGATTAGGGGCGAGGACGGCGGCATGCCTTCAACTCCTGCGAGTGTTTTTTTGCTAGGTGTACCATGAAAATATTTATAGTTTTTATGGCTTTAGTCCCGGTTGCCCAACCGGGACTAAAGCCCTGATCCTTTAGTCCTGGTTAGGCCACGAGCCGGGACAAAATATGGTCCACGTGGCCGCTGCTCCACGCGAGGGGGGAGGAGCAACCGTCCCGGTTCGTAACACGAACCGGGACAAATCATTGTCTGCCGCGGCAGAGAATTCGTTTTGGCCAACTGTTTTTGCCGCGGCAGCATTTTGCCCACTTTTTGTGCCGCGGCAGAGAATTCATTTATATTGTTTTATTTTTATTTTGTGTTTTGCACTCATCAATCAAGGAACCATTATATTACACAACATCATCATGACAATAGATATCCAAGTATCGAACATATTACATTTCATACACGGGTTTCATTCACATATATACATACAAAATAAGCTCTTTATATAGTCCCTATTGCCTATACACCCGCATAGTATTCTCCTTTTTAGGTTTAGGACTTCTGCATCCAAGAATCCCGCCAATTCCTTCTGAATTGCTCATAGGCGATCCTTTGGCAGAAGACCGTCCCGTAGATGTCCGAGATGATTTAAAAAAGGAGTCAACCTATATGAATGAAAGTAAACACAATTTGATGGTAATAAAAAACTATAAAAATTGTTTACGTACGTTAAGTTGCTCTAAATTTCTGCCCTTATCACATCACGTCTGACGGATAAACTCGCAAACATAGTAACCACATAAATTGTTCCCTAGTCTCTGCATCAGGAATTTTACGAGAACAAAGTTCAATCAAAATAATAATCAAGCATGATAACACTATCAAAACTAGAATCAAAGAGATGCGCGGATCTAGTTAGTGGTACTTACATCTAGTGGTTTAAATGTAAGCTCCTCTTTCCAAACACCCTAGCCTTCTTGGTGAACCGTTTCCAAGTGCTGACCGACGAAGAAAACGAATAAAAGGAGTTATTAAATACTGGATATCATAAAATTCACGAACGTTGCTGATATAGTGCCGTAATGATTAGAATTACCGCTGGAGCGTCATCTGCATGTCCGCCCACGTCTCAAGGGGTTTATGTTTCGAGTCCATGACTAGTATCTGCCCTTTGTCAGGTTGAATGATTAACATAATATAGTGGTAGATGCGCATGCATAACTCATTAATTATACATTTAACATCGAGTAAGCAAAATAGAAATTGTATACAATACAATAACACTCACTCGAAGTTGTAAGGAAATAATATTTCCCTTCTGTCTTCTTGAAACTTTAATGCGTGTACAATATTATCCTTCGTATCCTGGGGTTTTGCTTTGAGATTAGCTTGATGAACATAATATGGGTCAACGAACCCAATGTCATAGATTTGTCCTCTACTGCATTCGAGAATCTTCATTCTGCATATTATAGTATGATTATATACATCCAATAAATGTCAACACCCAGATTTTTAATCCCAGATGCCTGTTATGCCATACATCGCAATCCCAGGATTACCATTTTTGCGAGACATAACATAATTGGATACCACAGTACATCATCCATTACAAACCATACATAAGGTCTTACACAAATAGGGATCTCATGATCCAGTTCTTAATACAACTTCAAGCAGCGGAATACGTAATAATAACGGTAGCGTAGGCGAAGCTCCATCTTCGGGGTCACAGGCAATGCTGACGATGGGAGATGATCCTAATTATCGTAACCTTCCTGGTGTCCATCCTCCAGGTACTCCTCTTCATAGTTTGGCCACGGGAATAGCCAGGGACAAAGCCATGAGTACTCTTTAAGTACTCGCAAACTAATACTAACAAGTGAAAGGGGTTTTTGATAATAGGACACTAGGCTCTAGGGTTGTTTTGCAAAAAGCCAGATTTACCTCTACTAAGTTTAGAAGCAACAAATGCTAGTTGAAGTTTTATAACACCTAAGTGGGAACTTGTATTTCATATCACAACTCTGTTGTGGTCAAGTCAAAGTCTCAAATCATTTCATAAGTCATTTTGAATCCATCTGACGGGGGAACAGTATGGCCACTCCAACTGTCCATAACCGCGGACGCGGCTATTCGAATAGTTTGGCACTCTGCAGAGATTGTACACTTTCACCACAACATTCGATACATCCGTCAGGAACAAATCCTGAATTCACCATACTCAGTATGCGGATAATCAATCCTAACCGTTCAATTACACGCCCTAACAGATCCAAATGACTTGAATCCACCGAGCTTGGATTCAGCATTCCCAGACCTTTCTAACAAAATTGGTTTCATTCAATTTAGTTCACTGAATCGACCTGGGTTGATTTTTGAAACTGGTTACACAAGTGTGTTTGAAATAAAATGAAAAAGGTTAAATTCAAATAACTGGGCTGCACAGGAAGCGATACTGGGCCGGCCTGCTAAGCACAGCGCTTACGCGGGCTGGTTAAGTCGCTGTATCCACGCGTCAATGAGACAGGGGGTGCGAAGCGGTATGGGGCGATGTGGTGCATTCGATCTGGTTCTAATCCAACGGCTCAGGGTCATCGTCGACGTTGGGCAACGTTGGCAAGACAGAAACCTAGCGCGGCAGGTGGGGGTCGTTGGGGGCTCACCGGGGCTCAGGCGAGGGTCGGCGAGGCGGGCGAACGACGAAGTCGACGACGGCGAACTTCCTGGTACCGACAGCTTCTCCTGGGAAGGCTCCAATTGCTGACCCCCTTCTTCTCCAGCAGCGGCAGGCTCCGGTGAAATTCCGGCAAAGTGCTGCGCGCCTTGCTTCGGGAACGGGGTGGCACGATCAGTGAGGAGAGGGGAGTGAGATGGTGTGCTCAATTCTGCTGGGCGTGGCCTCTATTTATAGTCGCGACGACGAGACCGAACGGGATGGGAAGGCGACGGTGGAGACATGGCTACGGGCGGCTAGAGGCATGGCCGGTGGTGGCGATCGCTTGGTGGTATCCTGGCGATGCTCTACGGGTTTAATGCGCATGTAGGGGCGGTGTAGTTTGGTCTAGAACGCGCCATGCTCTGCGCAGCAGAGGGGGCGTCTTTTCGATGGCGAGCGGTGGCTGTGCGGCATGGGGCGGCGAACGGGGATATCTAGCAGTCTCCTGGGTTGGTGGCGATCATGTATGCACGCGGCGAGGGCGGCGCACGGTCTGTGGGCGTCGGTCGAGCGTGACGCTCTAGCGCATGCTCGGCATGGTTGCTGGCGAGCTTGGCATGGTTCGTGCGTGTGTTCCAGTGGCTGGCAGGGTTCAAGCGCTAGACAGGGAGTGGCAGTGGGGTGTTGGATGCCTCCTAGACATGTTGTTTAAGTTTGGCGCTTGCTCTGGCTAGCTAGCCATTGTCGGCTGGCAAGGGGATGCTCGGGTTGGCATGGCATGGGGCAAAGGGTAGGGGATATGGTTTGTCCAAGCACTGGTTGGCACTAGGGGAGACAAGGGTGATCAATGGTGAACATTGCTTAGCCAAATTACTACTCCAAACAATGAAGTTAGGCCAGTTTGATTTATTTCTGCCAAGTGTTTGATGAAATGGCCGCAAGAATTCAAGTTTTGAATTTTGAAAATATTTTTGGTGGGTGTGCTAGGTTGGTGCTGGTGAGTCTGCAGATGCTTGGGTTTTGAAAGTTGAGCTTGTTTGAGTGGTTTTTGAAAAAGTCGGATCTTCCCATATGATAAAGATTCAATTTTGAACTATCATTTAAACTATGCATTTGAAAGTTTATGGATGATCACAAATTGGGCCTTGATACTTTGTTATGAGTACAATCAAGGGGTGCAAAGATCCAGAAAAGTTTCTGTTAAGTTCTGAAAGTTTGGGACAGCCAAAGTAGGCATGGGAGTTAAATTGGTCAAAATGACCATTCCCTTATTTTATTTGTTTTGATTTATTTGTCTTTGAGAAAATTTTGGGAATTGTTTAGATGATGTTTATTTCACCTAAGAATCCATTTACAAGCAAAGGAACACACACACAAGGTGGTTCAAAAGAATTCCAAATGAAATGCATACACCATGCATGCTTTCATATTTTTATTTTAGAAAAGTTTTTGTTAACCCTAATTTTGATGATTAGAGTTTGATGATCCAAGTTTAGTATTTTTGGGATCTTACAAACCTTCCCCCCTTAAACAAAATCTCGTCCCGAGATTTGAAAAAGGACGAAAAAGATTACCTAGGATTTGAAGAGATCGGGAAACTCTGTCCTGATGTGCTCTTCGCGCTCCCAGGCAGCTTCCTCTTCTGTGTGGTTGCTCCACTGAATCTTGAGAAACTTGATGCTTCGGGTTCGGGTAGTTCTAAAATCTTCTTCCAAAATACGGATGGGTACTTCGGGATAGGTCAGGTCATCGTTGATCTCTATGGTCCGGTTATCGATGTTTTTGAACACTTCGGTCTTCTCTGGAACTTCGAGACACTTGCGAAGTAACAGGATATGGAACACATTGTGCACGGCTGACATCCCTTCAGGTAGTTCCAATTGATACGACACTTCTCCTCAACGGTTCAGAATCTTGAAAGGTCCGATATATCTGGGGGCTAACTTTCCTTTGAGTTGGAAACGCTGCATTCCCTTCAATGGCGACACTTTCAGATAAACAACATCTCCTATGTTGAAGGCGAGGTCTCTACGTCTCTTGTCGGCGTAACTCTTCTGTCTGGACTGGGCAGTCTTGAGGTGCTCACGAATCTTGTGATCCTTCTCTTCTGCTTCTCGTAGGATGTCGGGTCCGAAAATCTGACTCTCTCCTACTTCCGACCAGTTCAAAGGGGTGCGACACTTCCTTCCGTACATAAATTCAAATGGGGCCATTTACAAACTAGCTTGATAATTGTTGTTGTATGAAAATTCTGCAAATGGCAGACAATCTTCCCACTTAGATCCATATTCTAACACACATGCTCTCAGCATATCTTCGAGTATTTGATTTACTCGTTCCGTTTGTCCATCGGTCTGAGGGTGATATGCCATGCTGAAATCTAGGCGGGTTCCTAAACCTTCTTGGACTTTCTTCCAGAATCTTGAGGTAAACTGAGTTCCTCGATCCGATACGATGTTCTTGGGGACTCCATGCAAACTAACTATTCTAGCGATGTACAACTCCACTAGCTTCGAACTCTGATATGTGGTCTTGACGGGTAAGAAATGGGCGACTTTGGACAATCGGTCCACTATGACCCAGATAGAGTCATTTCCCCTACTAGAAGTAGGCAGTCCAGTGATAAAGTCCATTCCAACGGAATCCCATTTCCATTCCGGAATCTGCAATGGTCGCAACAATCCAGCGGGTCTTTGATGTCCTGCCTTGACTCGCTGACATATATCACACTTGGTGATATAGCTTCTGATTTCTCTTTTCATCTTATGCCACCAAAATTGCTCTTTTAAATCTTGATACATCTTAGTTCCTCCGGGATGGATAGAATAAAGAGTATCATGAACTTCCTTCAAAATAACTTCTTTCAACTCCGAATCTGCTGGTACACAAAGGCGTCCTTTGTACCACAGAACTCCTTCTTCGTCTTCGGTGAATCCAGGTACTTTTCCTGTACCAATACGACGCTTTATTCCGTCGATACTAGCATTTCCCTTCTGCACCTCTTTAATCTGACTGACCAAAGTGGGCTGGAGTTCTATGCTAGTCAAAAATCCTTCACTCACTAATTCCATTCGAAAATCTTCCATATCTTTATGCAAGCTTGGTTGCTCCTTCAAGATCATGGAGTTCAAGCGGCACGACAATCTGCTAAGGGCATCTGCTACCACATTGGCTTTACCAGGGTGATAGTGAATGTCCAGATCGTAATCCTTGATTAGCTCAATCCATCTTCTCTGTCTCATATTCAGCTCCTTCTGAGTGAATATACTCTTGTGATCCGTATATATCTCACAACGATTTCCCATTAGGTAATGCCTCCATGTCTTCAGGGCTAGAACTACGGCTGCGAGTTCGAGGTCATGGGTTGGGTAATTTTGCTCATGTTGCTTCAGTTGTCGAGATAGATAAGATATAACTTTGCCTCCTTGCATTAGCACACATCCGAGACCTATCTTGGATGCATCACAATACACATCGAAGGGCTTCGTGATATCCGTCATGATTAAGATTGGGGCTGAAATCAATCTTCTCTTGAGTTCTTGAAAACTCGCTTCACATTTTTCGGTCCAAACTTCTTGTCCTTCTTCAGCAATTGGGTCATGGGTCGGGCGATACTCGAGAATCCTTCTACGAACTTGCGGTAATATCCCGCCAATCCGAGAAATGCACGAACTTGGGTTTGAGTAGTTGGGGCTTGCCAATCTTTGACATCTTTCACCTTTGCAGGGTCAACGGCAATTCCTCCGGCTGATACAATGTGACCGAGGAATCCTACTTCTTGTAACCAGAATTCACATTTGCTAAACTTGGCATACAATTGATGCTCCCTAAGGGTTCCAAGAATGGTCCTTAGGTGTAGCTCATGTTCTTCTTCTGATTTGGAATAAATCAGAATGTCATCGATGAAAACAACGACAGACTTAGCCAAGAAGTCCATAAAAATCTTATTCATGAGATTCATGAAATAAGCGGGGGCATTGGTTAATCCAAAGGACATGACAGTATACTCGTATAATCCATATCGGGTGGTAAAGGCAGTCTTGGGAATATCTTCTTCACGAATCTTGAGTTGATGATAGCCAGTCCTAAGATCAATCTTAGAAAACCCTTTGGCACCGGTCAACTGATCAAACAAATCTTCTATCTTGGGCAAGGGGTACTTGTTCTTGATGGTGACATCATTTAACTTCCGGTAATCCATACACAAACGGTTACCTCCATCCTTCTTATCCACGAACAAAACAGGTGATCTCCAAGGTGACGCACTTGGTTGAATCAATCCAATTTCCAACATGGCATCCAGTTGCTTCTTCAGTTTCTCTAGTTTCGACGGGTTCATACTATATGGTCTCTGGGCTATGGGTCCAGTTCCGGGGATTAGTTCAATGATAAACTCGATATCCCGATCTGGGGGGCATACCGGGCAAAACATCTCGAAATACATCGGGGTATTCACAGACTATCCGGACTTAGTCAATGGTAGGTTGGGCTATACTCTTGTTGCACTTGAATTGACGTGGTAAGGTTTCAGATATATGCTCGACTGATATTCCGGCTGTACTGGTCATGGTTATGCCTTTCTTGGCACAGTCAATCAATCCTTTATGTTTGGACATCCAATCCATTCCTAGTACTACTTCCAAACCTTTAGTTCCGAGTACTATCAGGTTAGCATAAAAATCTATGCCATGGATTCAGATAGGGACGGCTTTGCAAATTTTCCTAGCCTTGGTGGTTGATCCGGGAATTTGAACGATCATAACATGCTTCAGTTTGGTTGGTTGAATTTTACTAGTGCATGCAAATTCTTCGGTGAAAAATGAGTGCGATGCACCAGAATCAAACAACACTCTTGCAAGTACTGAATTAACAGAAAACATACCCAGCACGACGTCTGGCGCTTCCTGAGCTTCTTCAGCATGCATGAGAAAAAGTCGGCCATTGCGGTTGAGCGAATTCGCTGGGGAAAACCTTCTTCCGAGCTGAACACAACGCTGCTGCTGAGCTGTGGCATTAGCATTAGGTGCTGCGGCATTCTTATTGTTGGGGCACTCATTGGAGTAGTGACCCTTATTTCCACAGTCATAACAAGTCACTTGCGACTTGTCCTTTGCTTCTACAGGCACAACATTGCTTCCAGTCCTCGGGGCAGTGTTGGTGTTGGTGGCAGCATTGTTGGTGTAACTTGGGTGGGGCACGGTTGAAATTGCTAGAGTTGCCGGGGTTGTTGTGATTTCCTCCGGGCCTAGGGTTTCCACGGTTGGGATAGGTCGGACGGTTCATTGGGGGTCTGTTGGTTCTCGGGGCAAATCCTCGAGTTGGGTTAGGGCGATACTTTGGGGTCTGATGGGTTCCTGGCTGATGCATCATGCGACGCTTGCGGTTCTCATTGGCTTGGTTGATCTTTCCTTCCATCTGGATAGCAGAGTCGACAAGGGCTTCAATATCAGCAAAGGGGATATTGACTAACACTGTCTGCATCTCATCATGCAGACCATTCAGGAATCTTTCTTTCTTCTTGGCTTCGGTGTCGATCTCATCCGGGGCATACCTAGCTAATGACAAAAATTTGTCACGGTATTCCACTACGGTCATCCTTCCTTGCTTCAGTTCTCTGAACTCGTCTCTCATTCTCTTGATCAAACACGGTGGCACAAGGATTCTGCTAAACTTGACCTTGAATTCCTCCCAGGTCATCATCTGGCCTCCGGTCATTGCGCGAACACTGTTCCACCATGCCCTGGCATCTCCGGCTAGATAGTGGGTGGCGAACAGAACTTTCTCGTTGGCTTCCACTCCGGCGACTTCTAGGTTATTTTCCATGGTTTGCAGCCAATCATCGGTGTCTAGGGGTTCTTCTGACTTAGTGAAAACAGGTAGGTTGGTATTCTGGAAATTTTTGAGCTTAGATCCATGGTTGTCCTGATTTCCGTGGCCTTGGTTGTTGTGGGTTAGCTGAGCTATCTGTTGCAGGGTGGCTAGGTTGGCTTGACGTTCTGCTCTTTCAGCTTCGTTGTCAGAAGTCAACATTTACAGAATCTGCAACATCGGGTCCGAGGATGAACCGCTTCCTCCGCGTGGCATCTGAAGATTGATATAGATCATGAGAAAAGAGGGAAATTTCTAAGGTTCTGGGATTTTGAAAAGTTTTTAAAGTTTGACTCAAAGTTTTCTAGCAACTCGCTTTTCATTCATTGATTCATTCATAGCACACGATACAACACACACCACAACAAAGAAAAACAGCGGGTTTTAAGAACCATTCTGGAAACTACGATACAGGGGGACCGAATACTACTCACTATGCTAGTGCTCAAGTTCTACTACTCCTCGGAATCGGTGGCTTCGTCATCTTCATCCTCATAGGTGAAGAATTCCATAGCCTGATCCTCCAGAAAATCATCATCGCTGAGATAGGAGTAGGTGTCTCCACGAAGATCCTCTCCGGCATTCTCCCTTTCTTCCAACTGCATGTCTCTCTCGTGGATGGTCTCCTCCAAAGATGAGATACGGTGGCGAAGACGGGCAATGATGCGCTCCTTCTTGTCGAGCTGACAGCGGCGAGACTTGCGATCCTTTGCTAGCATGGCGATGGTTTGATCCTTCGTCTTGATGATGGCAGACTTCTGGTTGGAGTAGTCACGACAGTTATCCAACTCCTGCTGACGATCGTACATCATGAAGCTGAGGTGGTCCAACTGAGTCTTCAGTTCGGGGTGGTATGGGGCTTCCAGGGGCTGTCCGTTAGCATCACGCCTTGGGCAAAAATCAAAGCGGGTACCCTTGATCTGGTTGATACTCTGCCCACACAGACGGGAAAGAGCTTCCTGCATGGCCCTGGCAAGTCCATCGAGCCAGTTGTTTTCTCTTAAGGTAAACTGAATTCCTTCCACAGTGGGAGGTTCAATCTTTCCTCGGAGACTTGCAACAATTAGCCATTGCAGATCTTCTCCTCCTTGATCATTGAGCTAAGCTCCGAAGAACTCGGGGTGCGGACGCTCCAGAAGTTCCGAAAGCTGGTCCAAATCCCTCTCAAAGATAAGGTCTCCACCATTCCCCAACTGATAAAACTTGATGTACTTCACGTCCATCTATAAGAATATAGGATGAGTAAGTTAGTAGAGTGATCAAGTGTGTCAAATTTTATGTATTTTGCAAGAGTTTTTGAGGAACATGAATTTTTATAAAAGAATCCAGGTGATAAGAATGAGAATAAGTTTTTGTAAATATTTGTTTTTTTTGGTTTTGAAACTAAGTTTTTGATTCAAACGTCCAGTCTAACTAGGGTCTCCTATGGTCAGGATGGCTCTGATACCAACTTGTCAACACCCGGATTTTTAATCCCAGATGCCTGTTATGCCATACATCGCAATCCCAGGATTACCATTTTTGCGAGACATAACAGAATTGAATACCACAGTACATCATCCATTATAAACCATACATAAGGTCTTACACAAATAGGGATCTCATGATCCAGTTCTTAATACAACTTCAAGCAGCAGATACGTAATAATAACGGTAGCGTAGGCGAAGCTCCATCTTCGGGGTCACAGGCAATGCTGACGATGGGAGATGATCCTAGTTATCGTAACCTTCCTGGGGTCCATCCTCCAGGTACTCCTCTTCATAGTCTGGCTATGGTAATAGCCAGGGACAAAGCCATGAGTACTCTTTAAGTACTCGCAAACTAATACTAATAAGTGAAAGGGGTTTTTGATAATAGGACACTAGGCTCTAGGGTTGTTTTGCAAAAAGCCAGATTTACCTCTACTAAGTTTAGAAGCAACAAATGCTAGTTGAAGTTTTATAACACCTAAGTGGGAACTTGTATTTCATATCACAACTTTGTTGTGGTCAAGTCAAAGTCTCAAATCATTTCATAAGTCATTTTGAATCCATCTGACGGGGGAACAGTATGGCCACTCCAACTGTCCATAACCGCGGACGCGGCTATTCGAATAGTTTGGCACTCTGCAGAGATTGTACACTTTCACCACAACATTCGATACATCCGTCAGGAACAAATCCTGAATTCACCATACTCAGTATGCGGATAATCAATCCTAACCGTTCAATTACACGCCCTAGTATAAGCACCTCTCCTGTGAGTTTGGCCTCCCAACCATGACCAATTGTCATCTTGGGTACTGCACAGGTGGACAATCTTCACAAGGCAGCCTCAGATCAGACCTTGGCCGTGAGGGAACTAATACTAAGGTATATAAGTTTCCAGTCAAGCCCTACCCAATCTTCGGGTATTGTGGTTGTACGATAAAATTGGAATGGTATCGCATCCAGACAACCATCAGTTTTATAAAGGGCTAAGGCTCATGCCTCAACATTTTCATCACCAAAATCATCAAGTGTTCGGAAATACATGTCAAAACATCTCAGTAGAATGATCCATCATTCTAAGGTTTTCATAACCATTTTCACCAAGTATTCCCATCTAATGTTGATCAAGTTTTATGCTTAGCACTAGCATCTACAAGTGGGGGTAAGCACTAATGAGGGGTGGTAAACTAGTGGAGTTTCAACTAAGTTCAATCTCATGCCTAGGGATGACATCAAGATTATCTAGCTTAGGCCAAATTTTATGCTCTTTATGCAACCTTCAATTATCCTTCTAGTATCTACCATTTATTCCAGTAAACTCTAAGTAAGAGCTTTGATAAAGAAATAAAGTAATAAGCTTGCAAGTAAAACTAGGATTGGGTGTCATCAAATGTATCTAACCAAGCATGCTTAGTGCATTGCATAGGTTATTTAACTCTCATAATTGCAAGTGTTAGCTTGCCTATAAGCTTGCACATTTAGCTAGTAGTATTAGGCTTGCAAGGTTAACTTGTATAGTAAGGCTTGCTAAAGTAGAGTATCTTGCAAGTGTTAGCTTGCCTTGTGCAGAGCAGTGGTTGAAGTTCTCCTCGGCTTCTTCTTCATAGTATCCTCCTTCCTCCTCGTATCCTTGGTCGGTACTAGCGTCTATGAATAAATACGAGGTACACAATCACCAAACAATACTTAACTACTTTCAATCATCACACAAAAGGGTCCTATAGATGATCTAGCATCATCACTAACATTACAAGATTAAAGCTTGGTTTAATTCCTTTTATTTTTAGAAAAGTAATTTCTACTCATTGAAAACTACTTAAGATTTAATATTCTCCAAACCAAACATGGGATCATGTTGACACATGTCATCACCACATATTTTAGTCCATGGGAATACGATTTAAAGTGGTGTCACAATTTAATAAGGTTTTACCCTTTTATTTTAATTAAATAAGTGACTAGAAATGCCTATGTGGCATTATTTTATTCCTTGGTCATTATTTCTGTAAGTAAACCTATATATTTTTATATATTCTTAAAGGTATGGTTAAATGTGATTTTTGAGAGTTGGAATCAACTCAAAAGCTATTATGGTTTAAATTTGAAAAATGTTTGAATGAAGAAAAGCTTCGGCCTTGTTATTTTTACCATGGATGATCTACATATCTAAATGACTTGAATCCAACGGGCTTGGATTCAGCATTCCCAGATCTTTCTAACCAAATTGGTTTCATTTAATTTGGTTCACTGAATCGACGTGGGTTGATTTTTGAAACTGGGTACAGAAGTGTCTTTGAAATAAAATGAAAAAGGTTAAATTCAAATAACTGGGCTGCGCGGGAAGCGATACTGGGCCGGCCTGCTAAGCACAGCGCTTACGCGGGCTGGTTAAGTCGTTGTCCCCACGCGTCAGTGAGACAAGGGGTGTGAAGCGGTATGGGGCGATGTGGTGCGTTCGATCTGGTTCTAATCCAACGGCTGAGGGTCATCGTCGACGTTGGGCAACGCCGGCGAGACAGAAACCTAGCACGGCAGGTGGGGGTCGTTGGGGGCTCACCGGGGCTCAGGCGAGGGTCGGCGAGGTGGGCGAATGATGAGGTCGACGACGGCGAACCTCCTGGTACCGACAGCTTCTCCTAGGGCGGCTCCAATCGCTGGCCCCCTTCTTCTCCAGCAGCGGCAGGCTCCGGTGAAATTCCGGCAAAGTGCTACACGCCTTGCTCCGGGAACGGGGTGGCACGATCAGTGAGGAGAGGGGAGTGAGATGGTGTGCTCAATTCGGCTGGGGGTGGCTTCTATTTATAGTCACGACGACGAGACCGAACGGGATGGGCAGGCGACGGTGGCGACATGGCTACGGGCGGCTAGAGGCATGGCCGGCGGTGGCGATCGCTTGGTGGTCTCCTGGCGATGCTCTATGGCTTTAATGCGCATGTAGGGGCGGTGCGGTTTGGTCTGGAACGCGCGATGCTCTGCACGGCAAAGGTGGCGTCTTCGACGACGAGCGGTGGCTGTGCGGCATGGGGTGGCGAACGGGGATGTCTGGCGGTCTCCTGGGTTGGTGGCGATCATGTATGCACGCGGCGAGGGCGGCGCACGGTCTGTGGGCGTCGGTCAAGCATGGCGCTCTGGCGCATGCTCGGCATGGTTGCTGGCGAGCTTAGCATGGTTCGTGCGTGTGGTCCAGTGGCTGGCAGGATTCGAGCGCTGGACAGGGAGTGGCGGTGGGGTGTTGGCTGCCTCCTAGACATGTTGTTTAAGCTTGGTGCTTGCTCTGGCTAGCTAGCCATTATCGGTTGGCAAGGGTATGCTCGGGTTGGCATGGCATGGGGCAAAGGGTAGGGGCTAGGGTTTGTCCAAGCACTGGTTGGCACTGGGGGAGACAAGGGTGATCAATGGTGAACATTGCTTAGCCAAATTACTGTTGGAGATATTCCCTAGAGGCAATAATAAATATAGTTATTATTATATCTTTGTGTTTATGATAAATGTTTACATTCATGCTATAATAGTATTAACAAGGAAACATTGATACTTGTGTGATTTGTAAACTTAAATTGAAGTCCCTAGTAAAGCCTCTTTATAATACTAGCTTGTTGGTTAATAAATGATTGTGGTTTACCTATCATGAACATTGAGATGTTATTAACAACAAGATCATATCATTAGGAGAATGATATGATGGACATACTCCTATAGATAAGCGTAGCATAAAGATCAAGTCATTTTAATAGTTCAATTGCTATATGCTTTCTGATACATAGTAACCTAATTCCTTTGACCATGAGATCATGCATATCACCTTTACCGGATCGATGCTTTGATGACATCGAACACCACACCGTAACTGGGTGGCTATAAAGGTGGCATTGAGTGTTCGGAAAGTATTGGTTGAAACACATGGATCAAGAGTGGGATTTGTCCATCCATATGACGGATAGATATACTCTGGGCCCTCTCGGTGAAATGTCATCCAATTAGCTTTCAAGCATGTGACTGGCTCACAAGGGATCACATATCACGGGAACGAGAAAAGAGTACTTATCGGTAACGCGGTTGAACTAGGTATGCAGAGATACCGACGATCATAACCTCGGATAAGTAAACTATCGTGAGACAAAGGGAAATTGGTATCGTATGTAAGTGGTTCATTCGATCGCAAAGTAATCATAGAAATATGTGGCAGCCATATGAATTTCCAGATTCCTCTATTGGTTATTGTTCGGAGAAGTGTCTCGATCATGTCCGCATAATTCACGAATCGTAGGGAGACACACTTAAGGATTCGACGTTGTTTGAGTAGTTATGGAATGATGAGAAAGAGTCTGAATGTTGTTCGGAGTCTCGAATGGGACTCAGGATATCACGAGGAGATCCGGAATGGTCCGGAGAATAAGATTCATATAAGGAAAGTCCTGTTTCGGAGTTGGAGAATGGTTCCGGTGTTTTCATTAGGAATGTTCTAGAAGGTTCCGGAATGTCCGGCACTCCGGAAGGGAAGGGTACATGAATGTGTTATATCAAGTTGGTATGATTGCATCATGTACTAAGTGTCATCGCTGAACAAAATAGAGGATTTAATCAAATCCTTGTTTGAAAAGTCAAACGCCAATTTGAAAGTCAAACGGCTAATTTTGGGAAGTGGAGGGGAGGTGGAATCCGAGTTGGGGAGGAGTCCCTCCACCTCCACCGCCGGCCCACCTTGGGTCCGAGTTGGGGAGGGACTCCCCTCCCCTGGCGCGCCTCCCTCCACCTATAAGAGGAGGGGCAGGGCTCCCCTCCTAGACACACAAGTTCCCAACCTCTAAACCCTAGCCCCAAGCCGCCGCCGCCTCCATAGCCGCCGCCGGCCCTAGGGCACTCGCCGCCGCCGCCTAGGTCAAACCCTAGCCGCTGGCCTAGCCCCCTCCTCGGCGTGTCTAAACCCTAGATCATCGAGGGCTCTCTCATAGTCCACCATACTCGCTCCAGCTTAAGGCGAAGCCCTGCGAGATCTCCCCTCTACTTCCGGTACCACGCCGTTGTGCTGCCGGAATCGCGAGGAGAGTGCTACAACCTCCGCTGCCTGCTGGAACAAGGGAGAGGAAGGTCTTCTTCGAGTACCGAACGTGTGACCGACTGCGGGAGCGCTGCCGGAACGCAGCGCCGGAAGGATCGTCTACGCGATCTTGAGATCGGGAAGAGTACGACTACATCACCCACGAGAATCCGCTCTCGCTAAACACTTTGGAATCTTTGAGGGTGAGTTATTCCATCAACTTGTTGCTACAATCTAGTAGATAGATCTTGGCTTGTTTGTTCGTATGCGATAGAAATTTTTTGTTTTCCATGCTACGAATCCCAACAATTACTGCTCCAAACAGTGAAGTTAGGCCAGTTTGATTTGTTTCTGCCAAGTGTTTGATGAAATGGCCGCAAGAATTCAAGTTTTGAATTTTGAAAAGATTTTTGGTGGGTGTGCTGGGTTGGTGCTGGTGAGTCTGCAGATGCTTGGGTTTTGAAAGTTGAGCTTGTTTGAGTGGTTTTTCAAAAAGTGGGATCTTCCCATATGATAAAGATTCAATTTTGAACTGTCATTTAAACTATGCATTTGAAAGTTTCTGGATGATCACAAAGTGGGCCTTGATACTTTGTTATGAGTACAATCAAGGGGTGCAAAGATCCAGAAAAGTTTCTGTTAAGTTCTGAAAGTTTGGGATAGCCAAACTAGGCATGGGAGTTAAATTGGTCAAAATGACCATTCCCTTATTTTATTTGTTTTGATTTATTTGTCTTTGAGAAAAGTTT
The DNA here is from genome assembly GCA_910589765.1 of Avena atlantica. Taxonomy (NCBI): domain Eukaryota; kingdom Viridiplantae; phylum Streptophyta; class Magnoliopsida; order Poales; family Poaceae; genus Avena; species Avena atlantica. Next base: position 456,686,879 of record OU342736.1, read on the forward strand.
GGGAATTTTTTAGATGATGTTTATTTCACCTAAGAATCCATTTACAAGGAAAGGAACACACAAACAAGGTGGTTCAAAAGAATTCCAAATGAAATGCATACACAATGCATGCTTTCATATTTTTATTTTAGAAAAGTTTTTCTTAACCATAATTTTGATGATTAGAGTTTGATGATCCAAGTTTAGTATTTTTGGGATGTTACAATAAACAAGATGAGATAGTTAGAGACTTAATTAATTACAGAATTAGTACTTATAGACAATAGGCACTGATGATCGATTTGTCCAAGGCCTCTTGATTGAATAATTAAAATAGTTCAACAATTTCAATGGGTACCAGGTCATCTTCTTTCTTGTAATGCTTTTTTATAACCCTCATCATTATCCAGTTAGCCCCGGCCTTTGTGGCATGCATGTACCAGTTATGCAATATTCGCATTTTGTTGGTAGATTCTTTACCTCCTCAGGTTTGACGAGAGGTTTCCCATACTGGTATTTGTATGCTACTTCACCCACGGAGAAGTACTGTAACTGGGATAAGTAGTGGGCAATACTCATACCTTGAGCAGCGGCTGCTTCTCCGTATATTGCGACTACATCTGGATCATACTGCTCTTCAGCCGCATATTTACTCGACCCTACATTGGTATGGGAAATCAACTTGAGAGGGGCACAATATTGTTTTTTGTTCTCCGAGCTAGGGAACATATTTCCAGCTTGCAATAGTGCTCTTCGACAGTTGTTGTGCCGCATGTGACTTGAGAATAGAGCGCTCATAGTCTGATGACAGCTTTGGCTCGGGTTGGTGAAGGCCCTTTAGCATTTTGAACACTCGGGATTTATCTTCTTCGGTGCTGGGGAACTCTGGCTCTTTCGGCCGCATCACCTTAGCTAAAAACATCGTTGTTTCCGCCTCGACGATTGCCGTAGTCTCCTCTTCAGTACAGTCATAATCTCTCTTGGGAGGAACCTTTGGTACTTTTGGAAGAAGCTCCTGTTTACATGTCGGTGATCGCTTACCACTCCACAGAGTAGCGGTGGTACGCTTACGCTTTTTTACCTAAGGCACCGGTGATGGCTGCCGCGGCGGTGATGGTTGCGCTGGAGACTGGTGAGGCGAGGGAGACGGGTGAGACGACGGAGACGGATGCCGCGGCGGCGACGATTGCGCTGGAGACGGGTGAGGCAGCGGCGAAGATGGCTTTGGCGTCTGATTTTGAAGCACGATACATTCTTTTGGCCATAGAATGGCGACGTTTGTTGCTTCTCCCAGTTCAGTCACATCCCCTTCACCTGCAGGGTAGTCAAGCTTCAAACCTTCAAAGTTGTGCATGACTTCATCCACTCCAAGAACAGCGTAGCCCTGTGGAACCGGACGACAATGGTAAGTTGGTGCAGGTCCAATTGGTAAGGCATAGCCGACCGCCACCTTCATAGTTATGTTCAAAACTTTGACATGTAGCTCGCAGTGTGTCATCTGCGTGATATCATCCACTGGGTAGACAACACGAGCCATCATCGGTGCACCTCCGTCATCGTCATCACCCGGGACCTCGGTGGAAGCCACACTGCTTTTTTGATTATTCGATAGGCCGGTAGCATCGAATGCAGGTTCTACCACCATGTGCTGCTGAGATGGGCCGGTAGTATCTAGCTGGCTAAGTGCGTTAATTTGATCTTGTTGTTTCTTTATTTGTTCTTCAATTATACGCATCCAGTCTGCCTAAATTTTTTGCTTCAACTTCCGCCTTGTCCTTTCTCCTCTTACGGCTTCTATCAGGATATTTCTTCCTGTCTTCGGGAAACCCAGTGCTCCATGGTTGGGAGCCTATTGTGCCTCGTGTTTGTCCATCGTGTTCCTTATTCCCAAGGGCGAGTGTGAGCTCGTCATTCTCTCTATCGAGAATGAACTCCCCGTTTTCAACAGCCTTTACTGATTTTCTTATGTTCTCGATTGGCAAGGGGTCTTCTTTATGTCTTATATTATATATACACTTCCGTTCTGAGTCCAACGTGCCCCCATACCCGTAAAACCAATTCTTTGCACGTTCGATCTAATCGTCTATCTCTGGGGTGACCTCTTTATCACACAGATCATCCTCAAGTTTCTTCCACTTAGGAATGCCAACCCTGTAGCCACCTTGCCCCATAGTATGGTGATACTTCTTGTTAGCATCATTTATCTTATTCATTTTAGACATTTTCTTAGCTTTTTCTGATGTCTTGTAATTCACAAACTCATCCCAGAATGGTTTTAAGTTCTGATACTGAATCTTCTCGAAATCTGGAGTCTTCTCTTTCACGACATAGTGAAGGTGGATCACCCTCACCGGAGTTGTTCCGAAACATCGATACATCTATATTTTCTTCCCCGCGGATCACACCTTCGTTCAACTCTTCCTTTTCTTCGTCTCTGCCGCGTGGTTCCATATTTTCTGTATAGGTGGAAAAGCGAATAAGTCAAAGCGGCTAAGGGAGAAGGTTAGGTAGGGTGTTAAGAGATATAAACTGTAATTCGGAGAAACCCTAATATATACATACACAATAATAAAAAGAATTTACAATAATAAAAATCAACTAAAATCAATATTCCGGAGTTCCGAGGGGTGTAAAACCTAGTTCGAAGAAACCTCGGATGCATATGAGAGGGGTCACTTAGGTATACTAGGAGAAGTGTAACATGAGTATAAGGCTACAAAAGGGAAACTATGCAGCAGATAGGTAACTCTAGCTACTGACAAAGACCACGTTGGAATCGTGTGCAACATAGCGAGAAAGTAATAAATACTTTGTAAAACATATATAGGTTCAGAATGAGAGGCTACGCTTGCCTTGTCCTTCAGTAGACATATATGGATCTTCGGTGTCATTGACTTATGCCTCGGGCTCGGATCCTATCACGGAGAACCAATAACGGAAAGACATGCGGTAATCAATACATGGCATGATGCAATGCGCAATCAATATATATATGACATGTCAGATTTAGAGATACTACACTAACCCTAGGTGCAACATCGATTTAAAAGGGCTCGGGATGCCCTGGCGAGGACACACCGGCGAACCCACATGTACATAAGGGGTGTCAATGTTTATTTACCTAAAACTTTCTGTACCACAGGAAATCTACCCATAGAGGCTGGCAGCTGGGCCCCTGGCCATGTCGGCTTTCCACGGTGGCCACGGCGGCACCACCAGGCGCTATGGTCGTCGCCAGCGACACAACGCGCCCCAGCGAGCGCGGCTAGGCGTGGTAGAACTGCATGGAGACGGCGATGGCCCTAGCACTACTGTCGCCCCTTTTTGGTCACTGAAACCTCATCGGCGGCGAGCTCCTGCGGCGGCATAGTGACATCAAGACGACACGACTATATTAACTAAACATAATTATCCCTAATATCCAAATAAACCCTAACTAAACCTAATATTAAAACTATATTAACTAAACCTAATTATCGCTAATATTCCAAATAAACCCTAACTAAACCTAATATTAACTCTATATTAACTAAACCTAATAATCCCTATATTAACTAAACCTAATAATCCCTAAACTAAACCTAATTATAGCCAATTTTCCAAATCCCTAACTAAATCTAGCTAATTAACCTAATAGTACATACGTACTGCATGCATGCCGACGCGGCGAGAGGGATAAGAGAAGGAGAGGAGGGCGGCGGCGTACCTTTTGGTGGTGGTGGCAGTCGGGTCGGGCGCATGGGCGGCAATGGCGGCGCGGTGGTGGCCGCGGCGGGGCGAGGGAGCCCCCCCTGCTTGCACGGATGGAGGCGGCGGGGCGCACGCAGACGGAGGCGGCCGGGGCACGCGAGGACGGAGGCGGACGGGGCGCGCGCGGACAACGACGGCGGTGGTGGCGGGCGGGACGTGCGGGCGGCGGCAAGCTCGGGCATCCTGCCGGTGTCGTGCGGTTCGGGGGCGGTTCCTGTGCGCGCGTCGATGAGTGAGATGGGTAATAATAAGATGAGGCGCCCTAGTTATAAAGGAAGGACGTTTTGTCCCGGTTGGTGCCACCAACCGGGACGTATTCGCCACTTTTTTTTTCATATTTTGGGCTGAGCCCAAGCGACGCGTGCAAGGGGCCTTTAGTCCGGGTTGAATCCAGAAACTGGGACTAAAGGTCCTGTTTTCAAATTTTTTCATAAATTATCTCTCTCTTCCCGCCTTATTTTTATTTTAGGGTTAAAATTTTTAATGTTTTTTAAATGATAATTAATTTGGAATATTAAAAAACATTAAACATAAAAAGTGTTTGAATTTGAATAACTAATTCAAAACAATTTTCGGTTTTTAAAAATAATTAATGTAACCATTTAAACTATTAACCATTTTAAATTAAAAATGAATTAACTTATATTTTTTTGCATATTAATTTGGAATATTGAAAATTTAAACATAAAAAGTGTTTGAATTTGAATAAGTAATTCAAAACCATTTTCTGTTTTTAAAAGTAATTAATGTAACCATTTAAACTATTAACCATCTTAAATTATAAATGAATTAACTTATATTTTTTGCATATTAATTTGGAATATTGAAAAACTTTAAACATAAAAAGTGTTTGAATTTGAATAACTAATTGAAAACCATTTTATGTTTTAAAAAATAATTAATGTAACCATTTAAACTTTTTACCATTTTAAATAAAAAATGAATTAACTTATATTTTGTGCATATTAATTTGGAATATTGAAAAACTTTAAACATAAAAGTGTTTGAATTTTAATATATAATTCAAAACCATTTTTTGTTTTTAAAAATAATTAATGTAACCATTTAAACTATTAACCATCTTAAATTAAAAATGAATTAACTTATATTTTTGCATATTAATTTGGAATATTGAAAAACTTTAAACATAAAAAGTGTTTGAATTTGAATATCTAATTCAAAACCATTTTATGTTTTAAAAAATAATTAATGTAACCATTTAAACTATTTACCATTTTAAATAAAAAATGAATTAACTTATATTTTGTGCATATTAATTTGGAATATTGAAAAACTTTAAACATTAAAGTGTTTGAATTTTAATATATAATTCAAAACCATTTTTCATTTTTAAAAATAATTAATGTAACCATTGAAACTATTAACCATCTTAAATTAAAAATGAATTAACTTTTATTTTTGCATATTAATTTGGAATATTGAAAAACTTTAAACATAAAAAGTGTTTGAATTTGAATATCTAATTCAAAACCTTTTTTGTTTTTAAAAATAATTAATTTAACCATTTAAACTATTAACCATTTTAAATTAAAAATGAATTAACTTATAATTTTTGCATATTAATTTGGAATATTGAAAAAATTTAAACATAAAAAGTGTTTGAATTTGAATAATTAATTCAAAACCATTTTATGTTTTTAAAAATAATAAATGTAACCATTTAAACTATTAACCATTTTAAATTAAAAATGAATTAACTTATATTTTTTGCATATTAATTTGGAATATTGAAAAAATTTAAACATAAAAAGTGTTTGAATTTGAATAACTCATTCAAAACCATTTTCTGTTTTTAAAAATAATTAATGTAACCATTTAAACTATTAACCATTTTCCGTGCGACGGAAAGGAAAACTTTCTCCTACAACATTGTTCTCCATCCCAATGTCCACATGCATGGATAATATGGGCATATTATCACAAACTATGCCGCGATTCAGCACATAACATCGGTCATTTGGACCGAAAGCCATAAAACCTCGAACATGATAGATCATTTTGTGAAGGTTTTTTCGAGACATGATCAATATACCAAGTCTGGTATTTTTCCTTGCAACTATGTCACATAATATGACACCACGCGAAGGATTACATTGTTCGGACCTTTTTTGAATTTCTTATGCCCGTTTTGATTTTTTCCCTTTTCGAACTAAGGTCGAACCGGCATGCATGAAGATAGGGGACGAGCCTCATTAGAACTTGCATTGGATCTCTGAAGAAACCACATACTGTGAGGTTAAAATGATTTTTTCAAAAAATCATGGGCGTTAGATCATGTACTTGTAGTACAAACCGGACCCACTTCCTACTGATTCGGCAAACATTTGTCCTTTTCACCCGGGATGGACAGAAAGGTTTGAGATGTCCCGGTTGGGAGATAGTCCATGTAAGGTGGTCTCGTATTTTTTTAAAAATGGGACGGTAGCATTCTGAAACAGCATTTTGGTGGTTGCTTTACAAAACGACCCGTTTTTTGCGCTCGGAAAATGGAAAATGGATTTTCCATGCGACAAAAAGGAAAACTTCCTCCTGCAACATTGTTCTCCATCCCAATGTCCACATGCATGCATAATATGGACACAGTATCACAAACTATGCCGCGATTCAGCACATAACATCGGTCATTTGGACCGAAAGCCATGAAACCTCGAACATGATAGGTCATTCTATGAAGGTTTTTTCGAGACATGATCAATATACCAAGTCTGGTATTTTTCCTTGCAACTATGTCACATAATATGACACCACCCGAAGGGTTCATCTCTGTAACCAAGATTGTTTAGATCCACTGTTGTCATTCCATACAACTGGTTTATCTTTACCCCTTCCCCATTCAGGTTGACCCACCATTTGTAGCAATACAAAGGGAACTTAAAAGAGACTCCATAGTCAAGTTCCCATATCTCCTCTATGTAACCTTAGTATGTGTCCTTTTGCCCATTCTCGTCTGTTGCATCAAAGAAGACACCACTGTTTTGGTTGGTGCTCTTTTTATCTTGGGCGATCGTGTAGAATGTATTCCCATTTATTTCGTACCCTTGGAAATTCAATATAGTAGAAGATGGTGACGCGGCCAACAAGTATAGCTGACCTCCAACGGTGGTGTCATTTAAGAATGTGTCCGCATCCAACCGCCAAAAGACTTCATGTGTTCATCTGTAATCCATGAGTCAGGCTTCCCCGGGTTTTTGGAGCGTACAATATTCTTGTGTTCCTTGATATACGGAGCTGCCAAGGTGGAATTATGTAGAACTGTGTAGTGTGCTTTAGTGAAAGATTCCCCGTCTCTACATATTATTGCTTTCTTTCCCAGCGGCCTTTTCCACTTAGTCTTCCCTCATGCCGCGAGTCAGGAACACCAATCGGCTTAAGGTCAGGAATAAAGTCAACACAAACCTCAATGACCTCCTCTATTCTATATCCCTTGGAGATGCTTCCTTCTAGTCTAGCACGGTTATGAACATATTTCTTTAAGACTCCCATGAACCTCTCAAAGGGGAACATATTATGTAGAAATACAGGACCGAGAATGACAATCTCTTCCACAAGGTGAACCAGGATATGCGTCATAATATTGAAGAAGGATGGTGGGAACACCAACTAAAAACTAACAAGACATTGTACCACATCCTTCTATAACCTTGGCAGAATATTTGGATTAATTATCTTCTGAGATATTGCATTGAGGAATGCACACAGCTTCACAATGGGCACTCAAACATTTTCCAGTAGAAGCCCCCTCAATGCAATCAGAAGCAACTGCGTCATAATCACGTGATAGTCATGAGACTTCAGGTTTTGGAACTTTTTCTCTGCCATATTTATTATCCCCTTTATATTAGATGAGAAGCCAGACGGCACCTTGATACTGTAAAGGACTTCAAAAAATATTTCCTTCTCCGCTTTGGTAAGAGAATAACTAGCACGACTTAAGTGACGCCATTTATCTGTCTTGTTCTGTGTATGCTGTTCTTTGGGTCTTTCATAACTTGCTGGTACTCCCGTGCTTCTGGTGTATCTTTTGTCTTCCCATACACGCCTAGGAATCCTAGCAAGTTCACGCAAAGATTCTTCGTCACGTGCATCACGTCGATTGAAGAGCGGACACGTAGGACTTTCCAATATGGCAGCTTCCAAAATATAGATTTCTTCTTCCACATGGGTTCATGTCCGGTAGCGACGTCGTTCGGAACTGATTGACCGCCGGGACCCTTTCCAAAGATTACTTTTATGTCCTTGACCATACCAAATATATCATCACCAGCAGGGAGTTCAGGCTTCTTCCGGTGATCTGCCTCACCTTTGAAATGCTTGCCTTTCTTACAGGATGATTGGTCGAAAAAAATCATCTATTCCCCAGGTACACAACCTTCCTGCATTAATGCAAATATGTACCTTCAGTCTTATCTAAATAGTGCGTGTATGTCTTATATCCCTTGTTTGTCTGTCCTGAAAGATTACTAGGAGCAGGACAATCATTGATGGTTACGAAAAGCAACCCTCGTAGGTCAAATGGCTCCTGTTTGTTCTCATCCCACGCATGTACACCTGGTTTGCCCCACAGCTGTAAGAGTTCTTCAACTAATGTCCTTAGGTACACATCATTATCGTTGCCCGGTTGCTTCGGGCCTTGGATAAGCACTGTCATTATAATGAACTTACGCTTCATGCACAACCAAGAAGGAAGGTTGTAGATACATAGAGTCACATGCTAGGTGCTGTGACTGCATCTCTGCTCCCCAAAATGATTCATGCCATCCATACTTAGACCAAACCATAAGTTCCTTGCATCACCTGCAAAGTCCGGGAAATCTCTCTCAATTTTTCTCCACTGCGACCCATCAGCGGGGTGTCTCAACTTCCCGTCTTTCTTACGGTCTTATTTGTGCCATCGCAACAACCTGGCATGCTCTTTGTTTCTGAACATGCGTTTCAACCTTGGTATTATAGGAGCATACCACATAACCTTAGCAGGAACCCTCTTTCGAAGGGGCTCTTCCTCAACATCACCAGGATCATCTCGTCTAATCTTATACCGCAATGTATTGCATACTGGACATTTATCTAAATTTTCATACTCCTTACCGTGGTAGAGGATGCAGTCATTAATGCATGCACGTATCTTCTGCACATCTAATCCTAGAGGACAGAGAGTCTTCTTTGCTTTGTACGTACTCTCGGAAGTTCGTTATGCTTTCGAAACTTCGGCTTCATTATTTTCAGCATCTTTTCAAATGCGGAGTCAGTTAGACCATACTTTGCCTTCTATCGCAGCAATTTCAGTATGGTACCGAGCTTTGTGCTGCCATCTTCGCAATTTGGGTACAACAATTTCTTATGATCTTCTAACATGCCCTCCAACTTCAACTTCTCATTTTCTGTTTCACAATCTCGCTTTGCATCAAAAATGACCCTACCAAGTTCATCAGCGGGCTCATCTGATGCCCGTTCTTCACCTCCTTCCTCTTCATTGTCTTCCATTGCAGTATCACCGTATTCAAGAAACATATGATGATAGTTGTTATCATCATCTTCTTATTCATTGTCTTCCATCATAACCCCTCTTTCCCCGTGCTTGGTCCAGCAATTATAGGTGGGCATGAAACCTTTCATAACCAGGTGGCCGCGAATGATTTTCGAGGAAGAGTACTCTATGTTGTTCCGATATTGAACACATGGAAAACACATAAAACCATTCTCTTTGTTTGCCGTAGCCACATCGATAAATTTATCCACGCCTTTAATGTACTCGGGTTCACGCCGGTCACCGTACATCCATTCCCGACCGTTCATCTGCATCATATAATTAAGTTTATCAAAAACAGAACATCGTAAATAGTGAAATAACCAATTCATATCGACACATGCATTGTATTAATGACAGATAAAAAGATAAGATTGCTAACCTCGATCGAGGAGAAAAGAAAGAGGAGAAAGCTCAAATGCGTCTCGAGTACCTCCTATATTTTTGTTCTGTGAGAAATTGAACATGATCATTCACTGAAACATTTCATCAAACACCTCGCGTGCATGCATAGGAAAAAAATAAACTAGCACACCTCTCACACCTTCCACCAAGAAAAAACAGAGGGAGGACAGAAGGCTAGAACGTCGTATTTGTAGAAGGTTGGCTCATACGAACACAAACCGTGGCTAAAAGTGTGTGGCAGGCCATGTGTCTGACGCCTACACTTTAGTCCCGGTTTGTCTTACAAACCGGAACGCATGCTCCCTCATCAACTGAAATGCATGTCTCCGGCCCCATACGGCAGGCTGGCCATGTCTTTGACGGATGCGAACGGATAGCATATTTTCTACTGGTGACCGCAAGCAATTTGTTGTGTGTAAAGTTAGGATCTGTGGCGCGTGCTTATATCGCAACAGTGCACATGACTGTACATCACGATCCATGGCGTATTAAAGGTTGGTCCACGCATGGTACCCGAGTTCTCAACAGAGGAGAAGCAGGACAGGACTGGGAATCGGTCGGTTGGTACGTCATTTCTTTCATCTCTTTCGATTGTGTCAAAGCTCTTCGAGAGATGTCACGGACGATGAGGAAAAAACACGAACAATAATAAAGGGACGGCTCACGTTTAAATCCGATAATTCTTTCTCTTTTGAAAGAAACAAATGGCCTAATACTCAGCATGACCATCGATAAAGTCTTTGTCCCGTCACTGGTATAGCTTGGGCCTACTAAGAGTCTGCATCACACACAAAAGTCCTCTTATCGTGTGTGGTGCAGAGGAATGGTGACGTCGAAAATTTTCGGTCGTCTTCTCGTGCTTCAGACAATCTCTATCGCGGGTGTCGTATATTGAATTTTTTTATGACCATAATATTTTTTTGTAAGAAGCATATATTAATATTAAAAGATACCAATTATACCTGGCCTATGTAACAACGTAATATCCTATTGGCATTATGGATACACACAGCCAACAAAAGATAAAGAAAACTAAAAAAATAAAAGACCTGCTGCGGTGTAACAGTATAATCATCATCAATACAACACCTGAACTTCAGGCTCTTCAAAAGCAACGCCTCCAAGAAGGGACAATGCACAAGCGCCGTCGTCGTCCGATCAAAGATCTAGATTTTCACCCCAAGATAATCCTCACTCTCAAAACAATGCCTTCAACAAGGCCATTGCCAGGCACAACCAGCTAAGGCCAGACCTTGGGTTTTTACCCTGAAAGATAAGATTCTGAAGTTCACGTGTGTTTCCGCCCCCACTTACATACAGCTGTTGTTTAGCCCAGAACACCAAGCAAGTCCCTCAACTGTATGTCGAATCAAACCGCCATAGATAGATCTCCAAACCTGGCCTTCATGAATTCTCCATCTCTGACTTCACCATGGATCGACAGTCGTCTGGTGGCAACAAATGACAGAGCTTTACGGCGCTCCCTCCTGAACCAAACGGTCGGAATAAAACATGGGTACACATGACCGAATACCATCAGATCCAGCGAACTGCAGGCATAGAAGCGCTGGTACATTCGCCGGCGGAGCCTTCCGGAACTCCCCACTCCGGCCAAATCAAGAACCATCCTCAGGAAGGTGATCATCTCCACACAAGAGGGACCCTAGGCCGATCCACCTTTATTCAACCGTCCGACCAACTCCGACGAGGGAGAAAGTCCACCACCACCATGCCCGAGCACGCAGCCCTAGGTGACCTCGTGAAGCCGGACGAACCCAGAAGCCATCCCGCTGCCGGCTGCAACAGATCCGACAGGAAATGGTCGAGATCGGGCTCGACACGCTCCTTCCATCACCATACGGAGGCTGAGGCCGGGAGGACAGCGCGGCCCCTGCCTACGACCTCCCACCGCCGACCGCCTAGGCCGCTGGCCGCCGTCGTCCGCCGTCACCGAAGCTCGGTGTGCCATCCCCTTGCCTTGCACCGCCCGCCATGACCCACAGCAGGGCAAGCCCCGCGCCGTCGCCAAAGCTCCCAGCACCAGAGCCACGTCCAAGCCTAGGGCTCCCACCCCGCGCGAGCAACCCCCAGGGAAGGAGACGAGGAGGCCCCGCCGCCGCCGGCGTCGACCGGGCTTCGCCCGGAGGATAAATATGAAGTATACGATTCAAGATCTAATATTCATGTGCTCAGAGGATAAGTATCCCCACGATTATCATCATGTCAACCTTATGTCTCCTATTGGCGATGTTTTCTCGAGTTTTCAGGGTTTTATTTTTCAATGAATTTTTTCACACGATGAGTCATAAATCGTTGTGTGTTTCTCTCGAATTCCATAAGATGCATGTATAGCCTCTTCTTCCTTAGTGTTAGGGACAATGCAGCTTTCAGGACGCGTGCCATATAACTCTGCAGCCGCCGCGCCCTCCTAGCACACACCAACTCTATGGTAGTCACAATTTGATATGTCTCACAGCAAGAAGACCACTCTCTTTTCTTGCGTCTGGCCTGTTCCGCCGGCGAAGCTGCGTCGTGTTGAGCAAGAACCTCTTGAGGTGAAGGAAGAGCAAGCTCCAGAGGTTGGGGAGGAGGAGAAACCCATCCTGTTGCCGGACCACGACGGAGGCTCCTCCTCCTCACACTCGGCCGGTCCTCCTCGGACGACGAGTTTGAAATCAATTTGGAGGACGACGAGGACGCGACGACTGTGACTACGAAAGACGATTCGATGCAGCTCGAATGGTGGAAGGAGGCTGAGTGGCAGGCCGAGGAGGAGGAGGAGGACGACGAGATGCTCGAGGAGAACCTGAGGATGCTGGAGTACTTTGCCAAGAAGAAGCGCGAGGAAGATAGAGAGCACGTGGAGAAGGCCGGCAAAATCGCCGCAGCCAGCGAAGCCAAGGCCTCTGCCTCCACTTGCAAAGAGGAGACAGTCTACATCTTCGATGATGAGAAGTATCTAGTACAAATTAACTATATTAGTCCCTAATATTTGTCTCCATGTTATTTGGTGCATGCTTCAGCACCTATAAACTGTTTGCGATGTGTCAATATCGTCCACGGTTATCAGGATATAAAATCTTTGGGGTTTACTCGATCACACACATTTTATAGAGAACATCGCACACAAGTTTTTGGCTTACAAGTTTCTTGGGATGTTCCATATCACAATAGATTAATGTTTGGTATGACAAATGATGCACATGCATCATGCACCGACGACGACGTCATCCACATTTCCTTTGGTGACGAGGAGGACGCTTAGTACTTAACATTCGCAAACAGTTATGGTAAATTAAATCGTGTGTGATCGGAAAGTCCCGTGATGGCCCAATTTGTGGAACCCTACCTTTATAAAAGGGGACCAAGCATAGGTAATACGACATCCCCCCTCCCTACCATAGCTGCCAGTTCCTCTTTTGTGCATCCTGGAAGCACACCTGGTCGGCGAGGCGCTGCATTCGCTGTTCTTCGGCAGTTCCCTCGTGCGATGGTCATCCACATCGGTGAGGTGCTACATGTGTGTTGGAACATCCTATTCATCTACGCGGCATGGCATGGTTGACCTTTCGACCTAGTACTCATGGTGGAACGAACATCAACACGTTGTTTCTGCTCCCTGCCAAAGGTTATTAAATCCTTTAGTTGCACCAGCTAGTCTTTTTTAATACTTCAAATGCATGTCTGACTTGTCAATTACTTTGTTGTTAGTGTGATTCTGCACTTTAGAACTATGTCTAACACGGCTCTATGTGGTTTCTTGTATGGTTTCCACTTTAGATCTATTTGTAGCAGAGCATATGTGATTTCTTATATGGTTTCTTTAGTGATCTATTTGTAGCACAGCTCTATGTAGTTGCTTATATGGTTTCTTTAGTTATCTATTTCTGGCACATCTCTATGTGGTTACTTATATGGTTTCTACTTTAAATCTATTTGTAGCAGATCCCTATGTGGTCGCTTATAGGGTTTCTTCGGTACTCTATTTCTAGCACAACTCTATGTAGTTTCTTATATGGTTTCTTCGATGATCTATTTCTAGCACAGTTCTATGTGGTTGCTTATATAGTCTCTAATTTAGATCTATATTTAGTAGATCCCAATGTGGTTCCTTATATATCTTCAGTGATCTATTTCTAGCACATCTCTATGTACTTGCTTATATGGTTTCTTCGATGATATATTTCTAGAATAGCTCTATGTGGTTTCTTATATGGTTTTATTCTATACCGTATAATAGGTTCTTATTTTGGTAACGCCGCATAGGAAGAAGGCAATATGTACAGGATATCTGCATTCCCACGCAAGTGACTAACTATTCAACTTGTAAATCTAATATGTTTATCTTTTTGGGCTTATAATTCTCACATTGACAAATATTTTGGACTATATTTTTAGATTCTTTGAGCACTACTGGCACGAGGGATGTGACCCTCCTCCAATGAGGAGAGGATAGAGACATGGAAAATGGATATTTTCCCATTTTTATCATTGTAATGTATATCACCTCAATGAATACAAAGACCTAACCAAGAAAAGCTATAGATTCTTTTCTTATTTGTGTACGATTTTTCTTTGTATCCAATAGAAACCCAAGGATAAATATATGTAAACATATGATGTATCTAATGTGCAATCAAATAAATTGAGTTTTTAGTCATGTATCTGTATACATCTAATAGCATCCTGGGATAGAGACAGTTCAGAGTAAAAACATTTGGATTGTCTAGTATAAGCATGCAGATGGTTGCTACATTCCGTTTTCCAAATGACATAAACACATACGATATAAGAGAGCAACTTGTTTGAAATCATCCTAAGATGCAGATGATTAAATATAAATAATAGTATGCAAAATCTCGAAACTATGCAGGCGGTGCATTTTATGAAACCGTATGCATCTTTGCACACGATCTGGAAATCGTGTGTATAGTAGGGCATCATCGTACACACCCGGGTAGCGACAGTTCGATTCACCTTGTGTGAACAACCATTACTATCCTCATTTGTTTGTTAGGCTGCAGATACCTCTTTTTGGTTGCACTAATTCAAAGCAATGATGTTTGTTGCCCACATGAGGCTGCATATGGTTACCATGATCCAAATGTGGTGATCTTACCATGTCATTGTATATTACATCCGATGATAGAGTTCAATCACCACAAGGAGGATGACGCTGATGAACTTGAGCTTGGTCTATCAGTTTTGAATTGCCTCTTTGTCTACGGGCATAGATTTTTCCATTGACGCAGCTTGAACAACCATAGGTTGAGGTGACATGGCTTGATCAGCCATAGTCCCATCAACCAATAAATTGGGGTACTCCTCTTCTACCTCCTTTCTAGTTCAATGTCCTCTATAGTTGTTTTTGAAGAAAATGTGAACTTGATCTTGTCTAGTTCTCCATTAATCATACACACCTAGACATATCCCTCTGTACACCACATACCACTAAGATGCAATAGATAGAACAAGTTAGGTACAACATGAAAATCATGAATGAAATCATAACAGATCATGAAAACTTTAACACCAGATCATACATTCAACAACGATGGCAACACAATGTAAGAAGTAGCTCATAAACTCTGGGGAGCATGCATACCCATTACCAAAATAGGAACACAAATTCATCATACAACTATGGTATCAACCTACTATAACATCCCAATATTAGTAGCCAAAAATAGAGCGGACCACTACAAGAAGACGATCTCATATCATCGTGGGTCAGTGGAAAAACATCACATATCACCATCCATGACGAATTTTGCGACAAAAAAAGGTCGTGAACCTCACGTCATAATATGATATGCGACGTTTTTTTCCGTCTGAAAATGTCACGGTCGTCCGTGACATTCCTTCAATTTCATCGCGATCAACGGGACCGTCCCAGCCCAGGCTCAACCGCTCGTGACATTTTTTTCGTCACGGTCAACGCCACGTGGAAGATGGCACCGCTGGCGGCCATTAGTGCCGTCAGCTGATGTCACACTGGCCGTTAGTGACGTCATCATAGTCTTGATGTTTTTTTCGTCATGGCTTGATTACATTAAAGCCAGTTGATGACGTCTCACCCATTTCGTTGGTGGCATCATCTAGTCCGTTCTTGATGTCACTTGAGCCATGACAAATTTATTTTCGTCATGGCATGAAGCTAGTATACTCAGAGGTGGACCAATAGTATGAGGACACGTGGGCTGTCCCAAGAGTAACACGTGGACCAATGAGATCTGGGCATGTATTCCAAACACATGGTGAGAACAAACGACTTCATCGTTTTCCCCGACGTTTTTGTTTCATCAAGGCCATTGACCATTAAAATCGAGGCACGTCGGCGTCTATCTACGACGGAAATATTTTTGTCAAGTAAAACAACGATGACTATGTCGGGGATTTGTGCTGGAGTCACCCCTAGATTAAGCGGTCTAGATGAAATGACAGAAATTTCACACCACAGGTGACATATGACAGAAAATTCAAGACAAATGGTTGAGACCACATAAAATTCACATACATCACTTACATCATGACATAAGTTTCCACTGGTTAAACAACAGTTTATTCGCCAAAAGCCTAACAAGCTTTCATTAACAAGTTTTCACATATTCACCACCAGTTCACTTACCTACGCAATAAAGCTACAAATTGCTAAAGTAATGCACTTCCACGGTCTCCGAAGTTCACAAGTGTTTTCTGCACTTCTTCCTATGCTTCTTTCTCCTTTAGCAATGCTGCAATGTGTATGCGCAGTGCCTCATTCGTTGCCCTCTTAGCCCCAAGTTGTGCTTCAATGAGAGAGTTGGTTGATAGTGTATCATCTATAGCAGAAGCCGGTCGATTCTCAATGCGGTCAATGCGATCCGTAATTTTCTGATAGTTATAGAATCAAATATTAGACTACTACCAAGTTCCAAGCACATCGTATACAAAATATGGACCTGGTATAGTTTCTCTGTCCCAAGTTGCGCTTGAAGGAGAGTCTTGTTGGTATTGAAGAATGGATTTCGATGTCCTCTGACAGAAAATAGTGCATGTTTTCGGTGGAAGTAGGTCGTTCAGCCTAAGTGACATCTTCTGTAGCAGAAGGCGACATCTTGCTTTCCATGGTTCCCTATGAGTTTTAGGAATAGAATCAAACATTGAAAAAATAGCCAACAATTTACAAGCACGTCGTACTAATTTCAGAGACAAAGATGACATTAAAATTTAGGAAGATGACAAAGATGGTAAGTATTCTAGAGGACTTAGTTTTTCTTTTTTCACACTGTGATGTGGGAAGCCTCATCCGTCACATAAAACACATTGCTGCCATATTTGCTGTATTTTCTTCTACTATGCTTGTTTATTTGACAATGGGCCTACACAAACAGAGAGGATAGAAGTATAAGAGGAAGTCCTGGTTAAACACAAATAGATGAGAAAGTTGAGTAGACAAGACATGACCTGGTTCTTCAGGTCAGTCCAACTATCAACAAGCTTGCACCACTCCACATTGTTCATGTGTTCAACAGGAGATATCCCTGTAACTTGATTCAGTGGATAGGGGTCAAAATACTTTTTATTCAGAAGATGACATTAAGTTATTGTGTGCTTCATTAACTGCTTGTTGCAAGAAATCTGCACCTTTGGTCGTGATGCATCCATGACAAACTTTTGCTGAAATAAAACTTGGTACATAAGCCTTTGCATGAATAATAATGAAAATAAAAGGTACAATTGAGTTAGAGAACATACGTAAACTAAATCGTAGAAATCTGCTCTGACATCCGGCCTCTCCTTGTACTCTTTCCAGCGGGTGAAGATAGGCACACGAGTCCTGACTGTTATTGCACATTGAGTGGATAACTTGGAAGCAATATTTGCTGACTCTGGTTTAGTTTTTCCTAGAGGAATGAAAATGGAAGCTTTCCTCCTCTGGACATATTCACAAGCGACTTCCCCATATTTTTTCCCTCACCACAGTTTGATGATCATCATGTCTAACAGTGTCTTCAGAAGGATTATGACAAAAATCCGAGGAATTTTCACGCACAACAAAGAAAAACTACAAAGGGATTGAAATATCTCTTGATCTGATAAGAAACGTCAAGGAAAGTACTATGAATTTCGACATGACCTTTGTTGAATCCTTTGGTTTTGGGCAGAATCAATTTAAATATGATGATTCAATTCAAAACAAATTGAAATTGAATAATAATATTATTATAAGAATAATAATAAATGATAGTTACATTTTATAAATAAAAGAAAAGATTAAAACTCTAAAATTTAGTAACAATATTACATTTTCTCTTCAATAGATAATTAAATTAATAAGATACAAATGATTATAATCTTAAGATAAAACAATAGAGCAAACATTTATTTTATTCTCAAATAAAAAATTACAATCTTCATATGTAAAAACAAATGAAACCAAAGTATTATGTAATAAATTAAAATTACAATTAAGAAATCATGTGCAGTAATAATTTCTTTATTTTATAACACAAGTACATTACCATTACAATAAGTGTAAAAAGGAAATTTAACTTTATTAATCAGATAAGATCTTACAAAGTAATTTACAAGTATCAATAGAAAATAAAATTACAAAAATAATAAAAAGGAAAATCCTAAAGTATTTTCTAAACTACATGACTTCATGCTCATATATTCAATTATTCTTATCCTTAATTCCTGCAAAACAACACAAAAGAAACAAATAAAAGAAAATAGTGAAAAGGGTTAGTATGAATTTGTTGCTCCTAGATTTTACATAGAGATGCTATGTCTAGTTCATCATTGAGCACTATTATAAGAGGCCATAAGTAGTAATATGTTTTGATCTATTATTTGCCTCAGATCATTATTACAAGCTATGAGAGGGGCAAGTTTCACCAAAATAATGAGAGGGGCAAGTTCACCAAAATAATGAGGGGCAAGTTTCTCAAAAACAACAAGAGGGGAAAGTTTCACCAGGATAGTAATAGTAAAAGGGATGCCTGATATCACCAAACCCTTTGATGTGTATTGTTATGCATCCAAGATTGGTCTCGGGTGTGTGCTGATACAAAAGGAAAAGTGATATCATATGTGTCCCAACGACTGAAGCAACATGAGCAGAATTACCCCACAAATGACCTAGAGTTAGCCGCCATTGTTTTAGCCTTCAAGACATGTCGTCATTATCTTATGGGTAATCGAAGTGAGATTTACTCAGACCACAAGATCCTGAAGTATATTTTTACTCAGAAGGAGTTGAATATGAGGCAAAGCAGATGGATAGAGTTAATCAAGGATTATGACCTTGACATTCACTACCACCCCAACAAGGCCAACGTGGTAGGGGATGCTCTTAGTAGACTGCCGTGTAGATTAAAAAACATGGTTATGAAAGAGCAACCAAGTTTGCATAAGGAGTTGGAAGATTTTAGAATGGAGCTAGTTAGCGAAGAATTCCTAGCTAGTATCGAACTTCAACCCACCTTAATAGCAGATAAAGGAAGCTCAGAAAGGAAATGCTAGTATTGACAGAATTAAACGTCGTATCGATACAGGGAAGGTACCTGGATTTATGAAAGATGAAGGATTTTTGTGGTATAAAGGACGAATCTGTGTGCCCGCAGATTCAGAGTTGAAACAAGCTATTTTGCAAGAAGCCCATGATACTCTTTACTCCATCCACCCTGGAGGAACCAAGATGTATCAGGATTTGAAGCCAAATGTGATATCTGTCAGAGAGTCAAAGCGGAGCATCAGAGACCCGCAAGATTTTTGCAACCTTTGCAGATCCTAGAATGGAAATGGGATTCCGTTGGAATGGATTTCATCACCGGTTTGCCTATATCTAGTAGAGGAAATGAATCTATCTGGGTCATAGTGTATAGACTTTCCAAGGTAGCTCATTTCTTACTTGTCAAGACCACTTATCAGAGCTCGAAGCTAGCAGAGTTATACATTGCTAGGATAGTCAGTTTGCATGGAATCCCCAAGAACATTGTGTCGGATCGAGGAACCCATTTTACCTCAAGATTTTGGAAGAAAGTCCAAGAAGGATTAGGAACCAAGCTGAATTTGAGCCTAGCTTATCACCCACAGACCAATGGATAAACGGAGCAATTAAATCAAATACTCGAAGATATGTTGAGAGCTTGTGTGTTGGAATATGGATCTAAATGGGAGGACTGTCTGCCTTTCATAGAATTCTCATACAACAACAGTTACCAATCCAGTTTGCAAATGGCCCCGTTTGAGTTTATGTATGGAAGGAAGTGTCGTACCCCACTGAATTGGTCGGAAGTAGGAGAGAGTCAGATTTTCGGACCCGACATCCTACGATAATCCGAAGAGAAAGTTCACAAGATCCGTGAGCACCTTAAGACCTCCCAATCCAGACAGAAAAGTTATGCCGACAAGAGATGTCAAGATCTAGCCTTCAATATCGGAGATTTTATGTATCTCAAAGTATCACCCTTGAAAGGAATGCAGCGTTTCCAACTCAAAGGAAAGCTTGCCCCCAGATACATTGGACCCTTCAAGATTATCAGTCATCGAGGAGAGGTATCTTATCAGATAGAACTACCAGAAGAGATGTCAGTCGTGCAAGATGTGTTTCATGTCTCGTTACTTCGGAAGTGTTTAGAAGTTCCAGAAACAATCGAAGTTTTCAAGAACGTCGATCACAGAGATGTGGAGATCAACCCATATCTGACTTATCGCGAAGAACCTATCCGTATTTTGGAAGAAGCTTTCCGGACCACCCGAACCAGAAGTATCAAGTTTATCAAAATCCAATGGAGCAATCATACTGAAGAAGAAGCCACTTGGGATTGTGAGGATTACATGAGGACGGAGTTTTCCAATCTCTTTAGTACCTAGTTTTTCCTGAATCTCGGGACGCGATTCAGTTTAAGGGGGGAAGGTTTGTAACACCCCAAAAATATTAATGAGGATCATTCTCTAATTAATCAATATTAGGGTTAACAAAATCTTGTATTAATTAAATTCAAATCTTTATGCTTGTGTGTATGAGTGATTGCAATGCCATGTTTGATTGTTGTAAATGGTGAGAAATGGTTTAAAGATCAAAACCATATCATCTAGGTCACTACCAAATCAAATCAAAACAAAAGAAAATGAAAATATGAAGCATAAGACCTAATGGTCATTTCTACCAAAGTTAACCACTAGCTCACTTTGAGCATCTCTAGAAACTAATCTCAAACAGAAACTTTCCCATTTCTTCTCACCCCTTGCTAGACCTAGTGACACTGAACCAAATGGAACTCACCAACCTTGCATAAACATTTTAAAATCTTTTGAGAGGCAATTCAAATTTGAATCTATCTTATGTATCAAGATATCCATTTTTGGAAAACCACTCAAACCAACACCCCTTGGCAAACCATTGCACCCAGAGACTACCAATGTTATTATCAGATCACTCACCAAAAATCATTGAATTTGTTGATGATTTAGTTCATGCGGCCATTTGATCGAACACTTGGTGATCACATTACAACTACCAACTATCTACTGTTTGTGATCAATCAATTGCTCATCCATTGTACCCCAAATCTTTACCCTAGCTCACCCACTATCACCCCCAGTACCTAGCCTTGCAATTGAGCCACTCTTCTCCACTGCCTTGATCAATGCCACTGGTTCCCGAGCTCACCATGTCACTCAGACATGGACAGCACGCCACAGGACGCACCTCACTCGCTCGTGCTATATAGCTAGTAGCTGTGACCTCACCGCCCCTCTCTGTCCACCCCTCGACCAACAGCGAAACGCGGAGACCCCAGAACGTCCACGCCCATTTAAGACACGGACATGCCGAGAGCACGACGGAGCGCCGCAGCCGCCTCGCGCAGAAACGCTGGGACTTGACCTCTTCGCCCATACTCATGATCGCGACGTCACCAGCCACTACCCAGACATGCCCATTGGTCACCATGCGCCCCCTTGAGCACCATACTCGCTGACGAACACCGACCGTACCCGTACAGAGCGCCGACGTCGCCCGACCAACTGAGATCTCCCCTTGTCGAGCCACCACTTGCATGACAATTTCCATACCCAACAGCGTTGACCCATGACCTTCTCCATGCCTAGCTCGACATGTAGCAACGTCGCCGACAAGCCCTTGCTATGCCGCACTACCTCACCCTTCAGGGTATAAATAGAGACCACCCCCAGCCTTAATCTTCACACCATCCTACTCCTCTCTCACTCAAAAACACCCCTGACCTGTTCCTAGATCAAGGCGAGCACCCTGTCACCGGAATTTGATCGGAGTTTGCCGCTGCCGTGAAGGAAAGACACCGTTGATTGGAGCCACCCCAGGAGCTGTCGTGACAGCCATTTGACTCACCGTCGTCGACAAGCTCGTTCGCCCGCACCGCCAACCCTAGCTGGATCCCTGGTAAGCCCACAGCCACCCTCGCCGTGCCGCTATGTCAGAATCTCGCCGGAGCCTCGCGACGTAGACGATGAACCTAGACCGTAGATCATGTTGTAATCGTAGGGCTAATATTGATCGATACCGCTTCACGTTAGATGACTCGCTGACGCGTAGGACTAGCCTAAGTGAGCCTGCTGCGCGCGTGCTGTGCAGTTGGGCCATCCTAGTAACGTTTCCCGCGCGAGCCTAGTAATTCAAATCTAATCTTTTTCTTTTTATTCAAAAACCTTTTCTGTAGTGAACTTTAAAAATCTATTCAAATATATTCACTGCACCAAATTGAATGAATCCAATTTTGTTTGGAAGTAGATGAAAATCTCTAATCACTCTCGTTGGATTCAAACCGTTTGAAACTATGGATCACCCTCAGTAAAAATAACAAGCCAGAAGCTTTTGCAACTTCAAACATTTTTATAAAATCAACCATAGGTGATTTTGAGTTGATTCCAACTCTCAAAAATCACATTTGACAAGACCTTTCTGAATATGTAAAAATCTACATATTTACATACAGTAGTCCTGGACCGAAACTAAAAGAATGACTTCCTAGTCATTTTTAGCCACTTAAATATTATTAAATAATAGTGTTCAACTTTATAAATTAGTCCAACCAATTTAAATTACATTCCCAAGCATTAGAGTATGTGGTTATGACATGTGTCAATATGATCCCATATTTTTAATTTGGAGAATAATTAAATCCTAAGCAACTTTTCAATGAGTAGAAACTACTTTCCTTAAAATAAGATAAATAAAATCTTATCACCCCTTTCTTGTAATGATAGATATGATGCTAGATCATCTAGTGTGAACCTTGTGTGATAAATAGAAGTAGTTAAGTATTGTTTGGTGATTGTGTACCTCGTATTTATTTATAGACGCTAGTACCAATCCGGGATACGACGAGGAGGAATTCTACGAAGACAAGGATGAGAACTTCGACCACCTTACCAACCAAGGCAAGCTATACTGAGCATGCTAGACCATGCAAGACTTATTATACATACCTTTGTGATACCCTTTTTACTATACTAAATCCCAGTTTTACTTGCACGCTTTACCTTTCGCAAAGTTGTTCCGTAGTTAATTAATTGGATGATTAGTGGAAGATTAGGAGAGTGTCATCAAGATCTTGGAGCTTGATGAAGATAGATACACTAGCTTAGTACCCTACAACTAGTGACACATACCCCCAATTGATAGATACTAGTGCTAAACTAAACTTAATCACTAGGTGTGAACAAATGATTATGCAAAACCTTGGAATGATGAGTCATTCTATTGAAAAGCTTGGACACATGTTATGGACACAATGACTTGAATATGATGGTGAAGAAAGTATGTGACTTTACTTTGATAAAAACTGATAGTTGGGTTCGGATGCGATACCATTCCAATGTTTACCGTACAAACACAATACCTGAATTTGGGTAGGGATTGACTGGAATTTTATATGTCTTAGTATGGGTTCCCTCGCAGAACGAGGTGAGCTGAGGCTACCTTGTGAATGTGACTGTCCACCTATGTAGTGCCCAAGATAACAGATGGTCATGGTTGGGAGGCCAAACTCATAGGGGAGGTGCCTATACTAGGTTGTGTAATTGAAAGGTTAGGATTGATTATCCGCATACTAAGTATGATGACTCAGGATTGTTCCTGACAGATGTATCGAATGTCGTGGTGAAAGTGTACCACCTCTGCAGAGTGTCAAACTATTCGAATAGTCGCGTCCACGGTTATGGACAGTTGGATGGCCATACTGTTCCGTTGTCAGATGTTTTCCAAAATGACCCGTGACTTGAAAGATGACTTTGACATGACCCCTCAAGTTGGAGAGATGAAGCTAGGTTCCTACCTAAGTAACCTAGACAACTAAAGTTAGACTTTTATTACTAGATACTGGTTGAAATAAAATTGGCTTATGGCAAACAAACCTAGAGCCTAAGATTCCTATTAGATGGCCTTTTTGCTTTAGTGAAAGTTTGCTAGTAAATTACTCATGGCTTTGTCCCTGGCTATTCCCATGGCCAGACTATGAAGGAGATTACGAGGAAGATGGACAGCAGGACGCTTACGATAACTAGGATCATCTCTCATCGTCAGCATTGCCTGTGACCCTGAAGATGGAGCCTTGACCATGCTACCTTTATTATTATTCTGCTGCGTTGATTGTAATCAGACTTGATCATGAGATCAACTATTTGTAAGACTATTATGGTTTGTAATGGATGATGAACTATGGTACCAATCTGTTATGTCTTGCAAAAATGGTAATCCTAGGATTGCAATGTACGACATAACATGCATCTGGGATTAAAAATCCGGGTGTTGACAGCCATGGTTTCCGCCAACGACAAGGGCAACAAGCCCGTGGAATATGATCCTCAAAAACCCAAGGAGGAGGAGATCTTGGTTGGGTATGAAGAGGACGTGAAGGAGGACGAGCATCCGGACACCCGCTCTACGGTTGCAAGCATTGGAGTGGTGGAAAACCCTACCAAGCTTAGAAGGACAGCACGGATGTCTATAGGAGGGAAAAATCCGCGTCATTGCCTCGCTCCACGGT
Source organism: Avena atlantica (assembly GCA_910589765.1). Lineage (NCBI taxonomy): Eukaryota > Viridiplantae > Streptophyta > Magnoliopsida > Poales > Poaceae > Avena > Avena atlantica. Next base: position 456,711,575 of record OU342736.1, read on the forward strand.
CACTTCCTCCACGCACCAAGAACCCCTTCCATACTCTTATACATGAGCAACAATTCCAAAAGGTGCCCAAAGGGAAGTTGCCCTCTATGTGGGATATGCCTCGTTCTAACCATGGAGGGAAGGAACACTCAAAGAAGGAAGAGTGGGGAAAGAATAACAAGGACTGGGATTCTCGGTCCGACAGGATCATGAACTGCATTGAGCATAATTCAGAGTTGATTCGTATTCTAACATTTGAGATAGAGGACTTGAGGAAGCTGGTTAAAAATCTCATTAAGGAACACCACCACCGAAGGAGTAATTCGTCATCATGTTTGGCATCCCCTTGGCTTATTCCAAGCTTGGGGGAGTGTCGCGGTATCATATCATTATCTTTTATCTTTTTACCTTTTTAGTAGAGTCATATCTTGGATTGAGAAGTTATCATATAGGTTGGTTTGCATTGTGGAAGTATCTCTCCTTTAGTTGGTTATCTATGTATCCCTTCCCTTGGTGTGAGTGCCTTTATGAATATTAATGAGAATTTTCATGTTTTACTTTTTGCACTTCTTATTTTAGTTTGCAATCTCTACTATATGATTGATCTTGTTGATCAGTATTGGTATCACTTTGGGAGCATCAATTAGATCTAAATTGGTTTTGGCAAACAAGCTCTGGTCAGTAGCAACACTTTTTGAGGTTTGAAAGGAAAAGATAAAAGCGCTTACAGGTATGTTGTATCATTTATTTTCTTTCTTGATTGGCTCATAATCTTAGTATTCTTTATTTAAGTGTTTTTGTGTCTTCAAAGAAGATTACATGTTTGTATTTATCACCTGTAGGTTTGCTTGTTTCCTTCAACTCTTTTTCTTGCTACCCAGCCTTGCTAGCCAAAAACCTGTGTTGAGAGGGAATAATTTGCATGCATCCAATCCTTTAAACTAAAACCTATGCCATTTGTGTCCACCATATCTACCTATTAGCATTATTGCTATTCCAAGTAAATTCTCAAGCTTCATCTATCTTTCAAATTAAAAATTATTTTGTTATGTGAAAACTAGTTAATAAAGGTCTCACGAACTTGATGGCACACCTTATTTTCTTGCCCCTAATAAACTTGAACCATTGTGTCATCAAAGTTGTATATGCTTGCATCTATACGTTTGGATTAGCAGAACTGTGTTGTCATGGGGAACGCTTTCAATGCCTGTAAATATCTACCCAGTTGATATCATTCTCTTTTGTTTGCGGATGTCGTCGGTGTGAAATAAAATGGGAGCTTGTAAGTCCATGGAGTTATGTATTTGTGTTAGAGAAACGCCTGGGCCGCTAGCCTATGCCATGCCTAATCATGGTGGAAACTTGCAGCATCACCATAATGAGCAATCTATGAAGCTTTCTTCTTTAAAAAAAGAGAGATACATATTGAAAAGAGGAAAGAGAGAAAAAAGCACCATTTTCCCATGGTAAATAAGAAATTGCTGAGATGCTCATTGTATGCTTGCCTCGTCATTTTTATTATGGGATAGCTCCTATATCATGTGCAAGGGGTACCCCATTGGCGGTTCTCTATGATACGCATGCACTTACTATGACAAGAACTTACCGGTAACTAAAGTTGAGTAGCATGAGGAGCGGCCCTCGTACTCAAGGGACATGAGATTGCCAATTTATATTTCGTCAAGCATATACTCCATCATTGTTCACTTTACCTTAATCACCTCAATATGCTTATGATACGGGCAATGAGATCTCAAAGCTAGTAAGTACCATAATCCTTTGAAAGCTCTTTATGAACTTGAAATCCCTTCTCCCCTCTATGAAGGGCATTTATTCTATGTAGAGGCCTGAACCCAATAAGGTACAAGTCCCTATGTTTACAGTGCTAGTCCCTAGATCGATTAGCTAGCACCCACAGTTTTGTTGGAGATATTCCCTAGAGGCAATAATAAAAGTGGTTATTATTATATCTTTGTGTTTATGATAAATGTTTACATTCATGCTATAATAGTATTAACCGGAAACATTAATACTTGTGTGATTTGTAAACTAAATTAGAGTCCCTAGTAAAGCCTCTTTATAATACTAGATTGTTGGTTAATAGATGATCGTGGTTTCTCAATCATGAACATTGAGATGTTATTAACAACAAGATCATATCATTAGGAGAATGGTGTGATGGACATACTCCTATTGATAAGCGTAGCATTAAGATCAAGTTATTTCAATAGTTCGTTTGCTATAAGCTTTCTGATACATAGTAACCTAATTCCTTCGACCATGATATCATACTAATCACCATCACGGGAAGGATGCTTTGATGACATCAAACACCACACCGTAACTGGGTGGCTATAAAGGTGGCATTGAGTGTTTGGAAAGTATGGGTTGAAGCACATGGATCAAGAGTGGGATTTGTCCATCCATATGACGGATAGATATACTCTGGGCCCTCTTGGTGGAATGTCATCCAATTGCTTGCAAGCATGTGACTGGCTCACAAGGTATCACATATCACGGGAACAAGAAAAGATTACTTATCGGTAACGAGGTTGAACTAGGTATGCAGAGATACCAACGATCAAAACCTCGGATAAGTAAACTATCGTGAGACAAAGGGAAATTGGTATCGTATGTAAAAGTGGTTCATTCGATCGCAAAGTAATCGTAGAAATATGTGGGAGCCATATGAATTTCCAGATTCCTCTATTGGTTATTGATCGGAGAAGTGTCTCGGTCATGTCCGCATAATTCACGAACCGTAGGGAGACACACTTAAGGATTCGATGTTGTTTAGTAGATATGGAATGTTAGTAGGGATACCGAATGTTGTTTGGAGTCTCGGATGGGATCCGAGATATCACGAGGAGATCCGGAATATCATGGGGAGATCCAGAATAGTCCGGAGAATAAGATTCATATAAGGAAAGTCCGATTCCGGAGTTCGGGAAAGATTCCGATGTTTTCATCGGAGAGGTTCTAGAAGGTTCTAGAAGGTTCACCGAACCGGAAGGGGAATGGACCATGAATGTGTCATGGGTAAGGGGATGATTGGATCATATCCTAGGTCACTTGGTGTGGGAATTTGCAAGAGAGAATTAAAGATCTAAATTGAAAGTCAAACGGGAAGTTTGAAAAGTCAAACTGGAACAATGGTTTCCTAGTGGGAGAAGAAACAAGTCCTTCTCTCAATCCAACTTGGGTTTGGGTTTGGATTCAAACCCACCCCTCCCAAGGCTGCCCCTCTCATAAATAGAGGGGAAGGGCTGCCCCAAAGCACACAAGCCCTAGCCCCTTTACACCCGAGCCGCCGCCGCCGACGACCCGCCGCCGCGCCGTCGGTCCGTCGCCGCCGCTCTAGCCGCCGCCGACACCTTCTCCTCCTCCTGGTTTTCTAAACCCTAGATTTCCGGGAAACCCTAATCCACCATAACTCGCACCGCTTAGGCGAAGCCCTGTGGGATATTCCCTCTACTTCCGACACCACGCCATCGTGCTGCCGGATTCACGAGGGGAGAACTACAACCTCTGCTGCCTGCTGGAACAAGGGAGAGGAAGGTATTCATCAAGTACCGAACGTGTGACCGACTGCAGAAGCGCTGCTCTCGTTAACCGCTTTGGAATCTTCGAGGGTGAGTGCTTCTATCAATTTGTTGCTACAATATAGTAGATAGATCTTGGCTTGTTTGTGTGCATGCGGTAGAAAATTTTGTTTTCCATGCTACGAATCCCTACAGTGGTATCAGAGACGTGTCTATATGTAGATATGTTGCACGAGTAGAACACAATGGTCATTGTGGGTGGTGGTGCTTTTATTATCAATTGCTTTTTGTGTACTTTGCATCTTGCGGTATGATGGGATGAAGCGGCCCGGGCTAACCTTACATGACATCGTTCATGAGACTTGCTCCACGCTTAACATGCAACTTGTATTGCATAAGTGGCTTTGCGGTTGTCTGTCTCTCCCATCATAGTATAGATTCAATTTACAACGGGCACTTGATAGTTCAAGCATCAACGTTGTGGTTCTTGTTCGTAAGTTAGAACGACACTTATTGAAAGCCCCAAACCACGTAAAATATGCAAAGAAAATTAGAGGCGTCTAACTTTGTTTTGCAGGGGTGTGCTGTGATGTGATATGGCCATGATTGTGATTATATATGATGTATGCAATGTTCCTTATTGTAAGTTGGCAACCGGCAGGAGCCATATGGTTGTCTTTTAAATTCCGTTAAGACCTGCGTGTCTATTCAAAGTAGTTGTAATAGTTGAAGCTGGTGGACGACAACCATGAAACAGCGCCATTGACCTTGACGCCATACCGGTGATGACGGAGATCATGTTCATGCTTGAAGATGGAGATCGGAAGCACAAGAAGAAATGCCATATCATATCACATATTATGAATTGCATGTGATGTTAATCCTTTTATGCATCTTGTATTGCTTAGTTCGCTACGGTAGCATTATAAGATGATCCCTCATGCACAAAATTTCAAGTTTTAAAGTGTTCATCCTTAGTAAGCACCGTTGCTAAAGCTCGTTGTTTCTAAGCACCACGTGATGATCGGGTGTGTTAGATTCTGCGAGTGTATACAACGTGAGCAAGCCAGATTTGCTCATGCGGAAGCTAAGGTTTGATCTTGACGATCCTAGCATGTACAGACATGGTCTCGGAACACGGATCACCGAAAGGTAAAGCATGAGTCATATAGTAGATATGATGAACATGTTGATTGTTCGCCATTGAAGCTACATCAACTCTTGTGATGACCGGTTTTGATGTGGTGGATTTGGTTCGTGTGATCACTAAAACAATTTGAGTGATATTGTTTTGAGTGGGAGTTAACCTAGATTAATTAAACTATTAATTAGAACTCAATTTGTCATAAATTTAGTCTAAACTATTGCAAATATTTTTTAGATCAATGGCGGCCCCTACCATCAATTTTAATGCGTTCCTAAGAAAGAAAAGTTGAAAAACAATGGAAGCAACTTTGCGGATTGGTTCCGCAATTTGAGGATAGTCCTCAATGCTGGTAATTTTACCTATGTGATGGATGCACCGCTGGGTGACCCGCCTGCAGCTACTGCTACCGATGAGGTAAAGAATGTTTTCCTCGCTCGGAAGAATCAGTACTCCACAGTTCAGTGTGCTATCTTGTTTGGTTTAGAATCGGAGCTTCAGAAAAGGTTTGAGAACCATGACCCACATGATATTGTCCGTGAACTCAAAATGATATTTGAGGCTCACGCGGCAGTTGAGAGTTATGAGGCTTCTGAAAAGTTCTTTAACTGCAAGATGGAAGAGGGCAGCTCCGTCAGTGAGCACGTGCTTACGATGTCTGGGCACGCAAGCAAGCTTCAAAGCTTGGATATAGTGATTCCTAATGCTTTGGGGATTTACCGTCTCCTCCAATCACTACCACCAAGTTACAAGAACTTTGTGATGAACTACAATATGCAAAACATGTACAAGTCGTTACCCAAACTCTTCTCCATGTTAAAGTCTGCAGAAGTGGAGATCAAGAAAGAGCATCAAGTGTTGTTGGTCAATAATACCACCAAATTCAAGAAGTAAGGCAAGTCTAAGAAAAAGGGAAACTTCAAGAAGGGCGGTAAGAAAGTTACCGTGCCGGCGAAGAAGACCAAGGCTGGGCCTAAGCCTGATACTGAGTGCTTTTACTACAAGGGAGAAGGTCACTGGAAGCATAATTGCCCAAAGTACTTGGCGGATTTGAAGAACGACAACATCAAAAAGAAAGGTATATCTGATATACATGTTATTGATGTGTATCTCACTAGTACTCGTAGTAGTGCCTGGGTATTTGATACTGGTTCGGTTGCTCATATTTGTAAATTGAAACAAGTACTGCAGAATAAACAGAAGCTAGCAAAGAAAGAGGTGACGATGCGCGTTGGAAATGGATCAAAGGTTGATGTGATCGCGGTCGGCACGCTACCTCTTCATCTACCATCGGGATTAGTTTTATACTTAAATAATTGTTATTTGGTGCCTGAGTTGAGCATGAACATTATATCCGGATCATGTTTATTGCAAGACGGTTACTTGTTTAAGTACGAGAATAATGGTTGTTCGATTTATATGAGTAATATGTTTTATGCACATGCACCTTTGATAGATGGTCTATTCTTATTGAATCTCCATTGTGGTAATACACACATTAATAACATTGAAGCTAAACGTTTGAAATTGAGCGATAACTCAACCTATATGTGGCACTATCGTCTTGGTCATATTGGAGTGAAACGTATGAAGAAACTCCATTCCGATGGACTTCTTGAATCACTTGATTTCGAATCACTTAAAAGATGTGAAGCATGTCTGATGGGTAAAATGACTAAGACTCCATTTTCTGGTATGATGGAGTGAGCTACGGACTTATTGGAAATAATACATACCGATGTGTGTGGCCCAATGAGTTAGCATCGCGCGGTGGTTATCGTTATGTTCTTACCTTCACGATTGACCACTACAAGAAATGTGTCAGCCTATGACCTTTTGGTAGTGACCGTGGAAAAAATCGTCATAGATTTATGACAATTATGCATCACATGGTCATGTACTATTTGGGAGGGTTCAAGCCTAGAAAACTTATGACGATTTTGTACAAAAACATCGTAATTTTATAAGGCAAAATCGTCATAGTGCTAGGAAGGGCAAGATACAAGAGGAGGGCAATATCGTCCATTGGATGTAAACAGGATGGACGGCTGAGATGGTGTCTGGTGGGAACTTGCAGTGGATCGATGACCTGGCACACCATACGCGCGTAGACCTAGCGAAATTTGGGCCCAACAGGCGGGATAAGAACCCAAAACCACCAACCCCACCCCTGTAAAAAAACACCGTCCTGGCCTCCCAGCGCCGAACTCCCTCCTCCATGGTTCCTCTCCCCCCCTCTTCGCCGTCGGCCAAGATCCCGGCCAGTTCCGTCCACCCCCTGCCTCGGCAACAACATCCCCTGAATCCCCTCGTCCTTGCCTTTCTTTTCCACCGCATGGAACCACCACACATTGCGTCAAACTGAAACCCTAGCCCAAGCCTAGAGAGGAGTAGGAAGTCGGGATTTGACCTTTCCGTCCAAGGAAGCGGCTCCATGCCGTCGGGTGGTGGTCACTCCATGCCGTCGGGCGGCGGCTCCAAGCCCGTCTACCCCAGATCCACGGCCCATGGTCACTCCCGCTGTTGGCTTTTCGGCGCTGTTGGCTTCGTCGATCCGCCGTCACGACCGCTTTTGCTGCTCCCCGTTCAAGGTACGTACGGTTCTGTCTGTCTTACATTACATGGTTGCTGTCTTCCTTTCATTAGAATCGGTCAGATTTGATTCGCCTAACTCCGGGTACTTTCCCCCCACTACTGTTGTGTTCATTTGTGCGCCCCCTTGCTAGGTCCTTGTCACGGATCCAGGATTTTTGGCTTTTTTTACTGCTGATAGCGCTCGATTTGTCAGGTTCATTAAGCTACATCAATCACTTACAGAGTTACGGATATTTTCGCAATTTCAAGTTGATGAAGTGCACGGTCATCCTTGAGCCCCATGATTTGTTTTTTCATTTCGTGGAAAATGATTGTTTCAGGCATTATACTAATCTGATCAGTTGTTCCATGAGAGCAAGACAATGTCATATTTGTCCATTATGTCGATACTGGAAGCATATACTGAGGACTAAGTGAGGGTCTATCTGTTCACTTGTATCTAAGGATTAGTTTCTACAGACACCTACTCATCATTCTCTAACATGCCAAAAAATGGATTGTTTTGTTCTTTTGGGAATGCATAAGCAGATATTTTACTCAGAGTCATACTGAGCGATGAACGATATTCCTCTCCCTAGTTCACACGATTTTCTTGTTATTAAGCGTCATGAGGCAGCTAACCAGTCGCTTCAAACTAACTCCGCAATGTTTTTGCATGCATGATCAGGAACGGGGATCCAGGCCACGCGAAAGATCAGTCAAGGCTTTTCTTGCTTCTATCTAATCCTGTTCATGGTTTGGTCTGAACCCGTGCAAACTGTCGAACCAAACCGGTCAAAACCGTGTGGCTGGTTTCAACAGGTTTCGATCATGTCCTCACTATCCCTTGTTCATCCCTTTTCTCCTCCACTTGTTTTATGAGACATGGCCGTAGTATCTACTGTTTATTTGCAATATGTGTCGTTCATAGACCATGTTTGAGCACTCACAGAGAGTTGGTCACTGCAGATTCCCCGACATTCAATTAGTATACATGTTATGTGACCATGCTAGCTGATCTTTACTAGCAGTGCATATGCCAGAACATTAGTTGTTCCTTGGCTTGTACATGTGAGGATTATGTTATCATTATTCATGTGCATTAAGAAACTAGTTATGCCTTTCTCTCAGCCACGTATTGCACACATTTAACAATATAGCTGTGCATCAAATCTTTTCTGTCCATGTCTTGAATTATGATTTCTGCTAAGTATGAAAAGGATAGCTAATGTTCTTCTGAAACTTCCTAGGACTATGCTTATTTACAGATGAGTTAACATGTAATCTCCTAGTTGGTTTTATTTGTACTACTAATTTTCCTTGAGTTGAAACCATATTGGCATAACATTATATTGGTTTTCATACCCTCAAATCAGGATATGCTTCTCAGAAAATGTCTGTAGCATAAGATAATGAAGCCACCCTTTATCATTACTGTCGCATCCCCCACCCTCACCGTCTCCATCGTCGTGGTTTGGTTCAGATAAGTATTCGGTCTCTCCCACTCCCTTATAGTCCTTGTTAAATTCACCCAAGTGAGTTGCTTTCTCAAAGTTATAGTTTGATAATCAATTGATGATGATTGGTATCTCCTATTTTCGATATGATCTGATCTGACCTGGTCTGGGTACATGACCATGAACGTTTGTGTGTTTGATATAGTATTCCCTTCTTTTTCTAATAGAAGGCAAGATATTATTATGCAGCATATTTTCCTCTAGTAGCAGTAGTACTACTGGTTTATGTATAGATAGCAATATAGGGTTAGGCCATGTATAATAATTTTATTTCTATGATCAATTTGGTATCCCAAATCCTCAATTTCTTCTATATCATGATAGTACTACAGTCCATCTTCTATATCATGATTCTCACTATCAATTTACTCACTGTCATTTTACTGTCATGATAGTACTGCAGTCTATCTTCTATGACAGTACTGCAGTCTACTATTTCTATGATCAATTTGGTATCCCAAATCCTCAATTTCTTCTATAGATTACTCATTATAGATAAATTACTTGAACAAGCAAGTCATTTCCTATACACAAGATAGAAGAATGAAAATACAAAATATACTCCTGGTATATTAATTGACGATGAAAGAATCTACACCTAGTATATTGCAGTAATATGTTGATGTTGGTGTCATGCAGTAGTAATAGGATTACTTGAAAAATTATCAGTGCTTTGGGCGATAAACATATTGTGTCACAATCACTGTATTACAAACAGAACTTGTATCAGTGCGTTTGAGAAGATAAATACCGAAGTTCTCGGCGTTTCAGTTGACAGTGTGGTATGCTACCTTTTGTCTGCGCAACTTTCCGTGCAGTTACGATACATATACTACTCACCGCATATATGTGCTTGTTCAGACCTCAGAGAAGCAACATCTCATTAAGAGCTAACATTGAATTGACACAATGTTTGATGTTTGTTGTATTTATTGGACGCAAGTATGTGGCATCGGTCATGCCTAGTGCGAGAATAAAGTGATGCTCTGTATTTATCAGAGTATGGAGATATAATTTTTTTTATTACACATGTTACATATGCTTATCAACTCCATTGAGAATGATGTAGGGATAACATATTTATATTCTCCCACCCCTTCTGCTTAGAAAGTGCATTTTATGCTCAAACTATTAGCCTAACTTATATCCAGAAAACCAGTGACTGCTTTGTAGGAAGCACTCTGTCTTCTTTTGTTCTGCTTTTGCATTAAACATCACACTTTATAGTCTTTATAGTTATTATTCACTGTACGAAATAATAGGTAATCACAACCTATGCTTCATTGATGTCTCCTACTAGCTTGACACGTGAAATTCTTTCCCATCTTGCATGGGTGCAGACAGAGAGGAAACCTGGTGCTCTAGGTGATCTGAAATACCCGCTAGTTTCCCATGTCACCAAATCAATCGTGTATTGATTGCTGATCAGGTATACTGCTTTTTTATCACTTGTTGGTTACATATGACCTAGTCATTCTGCTAGATATTTCTCTTTTATTCTACATTTCCTTGTGTATTATTAAATTTAATGAGAGTTCTCAATATTATTGTACCAGGGAATTGCTCTGAGAGGATTATTCATCATTGACAAGGGGGGTGTGATTCAGCACTCTACTATTAACAACCTTATTTACAAGGAGTGCAGCACTATATTAATCTGTTTTGTTTAATAACTTGCAGGTGTTGGATTTCATTTTCCAGCAACTGTTGTTCTGTCACATTTTTACAAAGGCTCTTAGATGCATTCTGCCGGAAGAAGCTAGAACATGCACCCAACTTCTATCCACAGCGACAAGCTCCCCGCCAGCCACAACGGGGCTTTTCTAAGGACCTTGAAGCCCAATGATGGTGAGGGTGCTTATCTGACCTATGGTGGTTCCTATCTGGTGCTGTCGCGAAGGCCGAGACTGGTTGTGCGTATGGTTATGTTGTGCAGGAACCTGCCGAGGAGCTTTTTTGCATTTTTCTGTGTTTCGAGGTGGTTTCTGTAAACATCCTGTACTAGTTGTGCTTCTGGTGTATTCGGGTTGCATGTGTGTCCTGTATGATTACGAATGAATGTGATACTCGTGTTCTGTATCTGTTTTGATTAAATTATTAATTGTTTAATTCCTTTCAAAACATTGAGAAATTAAATACTGGTATCAAACTGGAAATGAAAACTGATATGTGGTACCGTAGACACAAACAACCTGAAGCTGTTTGTAAAAAGGCCAAAGCCTGAAAACAAAGTCAAAAATGTTGGGCTTGGCCCATGTAGATGACTAGAATGGACAGGAGAAAAAACAAGCTGGAATTGTTGGGCTGAGCCCATGTAGAATCCAGAAATGGACTGGGCTGAATTAACACTACGATGATTTAATTTCGTCACAATTTTGCCACGTAGGATTGGCCACGTAGGATCTGACTTGGCTAGACTAGATGGCTCGTGACGATATTGGATCATCATAGACGTTATGACGATCCAATATCGTCATAAACGGTTATGACGATTTTACTAAAAACATCGTTATAGTTTATTTGCGACGCCCAGCTTTCGACGATCTCAAAATCGTCATAAATGGACTACTATGACGATTCTATGACGAAAATGGAGGGTCATATATAGCTAGATTTCTTGTAGTGGACTTGAGTAGATATGGGTATATCTATTTCATGAAACATAAGTCCGAAACTTTCGAGAAGTTTAAGGAATTTCAAAGTGAGGTAGAGAATCAACGTAACAAGAAAATTAAATTTCTACGATCTGATCGTGGAGGTGAATATCTAAGTTACGAGTTTGGCGAGCATTTGAAGAAATTCGGAATACTTTCACAATTGACACCGCCGGGAACACCACAGCGTAATGGTGTGTCCAAACATCGTAATCGAACTCTCTTAGATATGGTTCATTCTATGATGTCACTTACAGATTACCGCTATCGTTTTGGGGTTATGCATTAGAAACAACCGCATTCACTTTAAATAGGGCACCATCTAAATCCATTGAAACGACACTGTATGAATTATGGTTTGGGAAGAAACCGAAATGTCGTTCCTTAAAGTTTGGGGTTGCGAAGCTTATGTAAAGAAGTTACAACCGGACAAGCTTGAACCCAAAGTGGAAAAATGCGTCTTCATAGGATACCCGAAGGAAACTGTTGGGTATACCTTCTATCATAGATCCGAGGGCAAAATCTCTAATGCCAAGAATGGATCCTTTATAGAGAAGGAGTTTCTCACGAAAGAAGTGACTGGAAGGAAAGTAGAACTCGACGAGGTTGTTGAACCTTCTCTCAAACCTGCGAGTAGCACAGCACCGGAAGTAGTTCCTGTGGCGCCTGCACCAATAAGAGAGGAAGCTAATGATGTTTATCATGAAACTTCGGTTGAAGTTACTACAGAACCTCGCAGGTCAACGAGAACTCGTGCCACTCATGATTGGTATGATCCCGTTATGAGTGTCATGTTGGTGGACAACACCGATGACCCTGCGACATATGAGGAAGCGATGATGAGCCCAAATTCCAATAAATGGCAGGAACCCATGAAATCCGAGATTGGATCCATGTACGAAAACCAAGTATGGACTTTGGTGGACTTACCGGATGGTCGGAAGGCTGTGGAGAACAAATGGATTTTCAAGAACAAAACAGATGCTGATGGTAATGTTACTGTCTATAAAGCTCGACTTGTCGCAAAAGGATTTCGACAAATTCAAGGTGTTGACTACGATGAGACTTTCTCACCAGTAACGAAGCTAAAGTCTGTGAGGATTATGTTAGCAATCGCTGCATATTATGATTATGAGATATGGTAGATGGATGTCAAAACGGTGTTCCTCAATGGATACATTGATGAAGAGTTGTATATGATGCAACCCATAGGTTTTGTCGATCCTAAAGATGCTAACAAGGTATGCAAACTTCAACGATCCATATATGGATTGAAGCAAGCATCCCGAAGTTGGAATCAACGTTTTGATAAGGTAATCAAAAGCTTTGGTTTTATTGAAACTTATGGAGAATCTTGTATTTACAAGAAAGTGAGTGGGAGCTCTGTAGCATTCTTAATACTATATGTAGATGACATATTGTTGATTGGGAATGATGTAGACCTTCTTAATAGTGTCAAGGATTATTTGAATAATAGTTTTTCAATGAAAGATCTTGGCGAAGAAGCTTATATATTAGGCATAAAGATTTATAGAGATAGATCAAGGTGCCTAATATCATTGTCACAGAGTACATATTTGGACAAAGTTCTAAAAAGGTTTGGAATGGAAGATAGCAAGAAAGGGTTATTTCCTATGTTGCCCAATACGACCTTGAGTAAAACTCAAAGTCCAGCAACGACAGAAGATAGATAAAGGATGAGTAAGAATCCCTATGCCTCAGCCATATGATCTCTTATGTATGCCATGCTATGTACTAGACCCAACATCTTATATGCTGTTAGTTTGAATAGCAGATATCAAAGTGATCTAGGGGTGGATCATTGGACAGCGGTCAAAAACATCCTTAAGTACTTGAGAAGAACTAAGGATATGGTTCTTTCTTATGGAGGTATGAACATCTCATTGTTAATGGTTACACCGATGCTAGTTGGAACACCGATCCGGATGATTCTAAATCTCAATCTGGATACGTATTTACTTTGAATGGTGCAGCAGTTAGCTGGAGGAGTGCAGCAAAGCGTTGTGGCGAGATCTTCAACTGAATTGGAATACATAGCTGCTTCGGAGGCTTCACAAGAGGAGATATGGATGAAGGAGTTCATTATAGAGCTCGGTGTGGTTCCAAGTACGCTGGACCCAATGTCTATCTACTGTGATAACATGGGCGCCATAGCCAATGCGCAAGAACCAAGGTCACACAAGAAGCTGAAGCACATCAAGCTACGTTTTCACGCTATTCCAGAGCATGTACAATATGTGACATAAAGATTTGCAAAGTACACACAGATCTGAATGTGGCGGATCCGTTGACTATACCTCACCCGAGGGCAAAACATGACCAGCACCAAACCGTCATGGGTGTTCGGTATATTACCATGTAACCTAGATTATTTGACTCTAGTGCAAGTGGGAGACTGTTGGAGATATGCCCTAGAGGCAATATAAAAGTGGTTATTATTATATCTTTGTGTTTATGATAAATGTTTACATTCATGCTATAATTGTATTAACCGGAAACATTAATACTTGTGTGATTTGTAAACTAAATTAGAGTCCCTAGTAAAGCCTCTTTATAATACTAGCTTGTTGGTTAATATATGATCGTGGTTTCTCAATCATGAACATTGAGATGTTATTAACAACAAGATCATATCATTGGGGAGAATGGTTTGATGGACATACTCCTATAGATAAGCGTAGCATTAAGATCAAGTCATTTCAATAGTTCGTTTGCTATAAGCTTTCTGATACATAGTAACCTAATTCCTTCAACCATGAGATCATGCTAATCACCATCACCAGAAGGATGCTTTGATGACATCAAACACCACACCGTAACTGGGTGGCTATAAAGGTGGCATTGAGTGTTTGGAAAGTATGGGTTGAAGCACATGGATCAAGAGTGGGATTTGTCCATCCATATGACGGATAGATATACTCTGGGCCCTCTCGGTGGAATGTCATCCAATTGGCTTGCAAGCATGTGACTGGCTCACAAGGGATCACATATCACGGGAACAAGAAAAGAGTACTTATCGGTAACGAGGTTGAACTAGGTATGCAGAGATACCGACGATCAAAACCTCGGATAAGTAAACTATCATGAGACAAAGGGAAATTGGTATCGTATGTAAAAGTGGTTCATTCAATCGCAAAGTAATCGTAGAAATATGTGGGAGCCATATGAATTTCCAGATTCCTCTATTGGTTATTGATCGGAGAAGTGTGTCGGTCATGTCCGCATAATTCATGAACCATAGGGAGACACACTTAAGGATTCAATGTTGTTTAGTAGATATGGAATGTTAGTAGGGATACCGAATGTTGTTCGGAGTATCGAATGGGATCTAGGATATCACGAGGAAATCCGGAATAGTCCGGAGAATAAGATTCATATAAGGAAAGTCCGATTCCGGAGTTCGGGAAAGATTCCGATGTTTTCATCGGAGAGGTTCTAGAAGGTTCTAGAAGGTTCACTGAACCGAATGGGGAATGGACCATGAATGTGTCATGGGTAAGTGTAATGATTGGATAATATCCTAGGTCACTTGGTGTGGGCATTTGCAAGAGAGAATTAAAGCTCTAAATTGAAAGTCAAACGGTAAGTTTGAAAAGTCAAACTGGAACAATGGTTTCCTAGTGGGAGAAGAAACAAGTCCTTCTCCCAATCCAACTTGGGTTTGGGTTTGGATTCAAACCCACCCCTCCCAAGGCTGCCCCCCTCTTATAAATAGAGGGGGAGGGCTGCCCCAAAGCACACAAGCCCTAGCCCCTTTCCACCCGAGCCGCCGCCGGTCCGTCGCCGCCGCTCTAGCCGCCACCGACACCTTCTCCTCCTACCGGTTTCTAAACCCTAGATTTCTGAGAAACCCTAATCCACCATAACTCGCATCGCTTAGGCGAAGCCCTGCGGGATCTTCCCTCTACTTCCGACACCATGTCGTCGTGCTGCCGGATTCACGAGAGGAGAACTACAACCTCCGCTGCATGCTGGAACAAGGGAGAGGAAGGTCTTCATCGAGTACCGAACATGTGACCGACTGCGGAAGCGCTGGCAGAACGCAGCGCCGGAAGGATCGTCTACGCGATCTTGAGATCGGCAAGTGTATGACTATATCACCCACGAGAATCTGCTCTCGTTAACCGCTTTGGAATCTTCGAGGGTGAGTGCTTCTATCGACTTGTTGCTACAATCTACTAGATAGATCTTGGCTTGTTTGTGTGCATGCGGTAGAAAATTTTGTTTTCCATGCTACGAATACCTACAAGTTTAAGATGTAATATCAAGAAACAAAGGTCATATTACAACACATAACCAGGAATAAAATATTACAACTTACATAGCTCATATGGCTATCTTATTACAAAGTAGCAGATATATCTAATAGCATGGAGTCCTTCATCTTCATATGCCACAGGCAAACATGTTTGTTGTAGACTTGTAATCCCTACTCAACAAACTTCACTAACATCAAATAAAGCTACAACATGATAAGTCACAGCTACAAGGGTCAATACATTTGAATTGTATTGGCAAGTGATAACATATTGATACGGAGAATCTAGCATCTACATGAATATATGGCTAAGTGGAGTTTAGGCTGGCCTTTGCATAAAATAAGTTTCTCCTATCCTTTGAAAAATAGTTTTTCTCTTTTCAAAAACACTTTATCAAACAATGGCACACTAGATACACCAGGTGCTTCCCTTGTTCACCCAAAAAGTTTTAACTTAGGGAAATTGGGATGAGGAGATTCTTGATCATTCCAATGTCTTTGATGCTCAAAATGTCCATTACCGGGGACACAACTAAGTACTTAGGTTTTACCCTCTCGAGAGGTGGTGCATTTTCCCCACAAGACTCGACATGCATCGAGATGAGACTTTTCAGAAGCAACCCCTCAGACCACCATGGACGCGTTCAATCCTGGCATCACTACTACCTTCTGTCCATCTGGATGAGTTCTTGCAACCTAGTTGGTCAAGGCAGATCCCATATGCCATGTGGCTGCACTGGAAACTTCTCAACACTAAACATCTCAAATATCTTTGTTCCTGGGTGGCCATCCACAAGTGTGATAAACAAGGTAAACCATATACATGGGCCTTGTGTAACCATTCAACACAAAAAAATCTTCCCATTCCACCATGGTGATTCATTCACATAGTTGTTTTATTAATCAAAAACATAGTCATAGACTTTGCATAATATCATAGCATGAATATTACACCCTTGTGTTCTAGTAGCTAGGCTAAGCGTACTAGCATAACATGTCTCTTATCTTAGGAAAAATCCTTCCAAGATATATTCTATAGGATCTACAATAGCATAGCAATATACAAAATAGTCTTATCATGCATACTACAAAAATATCACTAATGCAATATTGAAAAGATAGGACTTTTGATGACCAAAGTATCACTTGCCTTTTTAGTAGAAAATCTAGGTACACTCCTTGATCTTGCAATTGTCACACTCCTCAAAGTTCACTACATCACAATCAAGCAAAGCACACATTCAAAACTAGCACACCAAATCACAAATCAAAATAAGAAAACAAAGAAATGCATGCAAGCATGCAAAAAGTTATTTTATTGAAAAAGTTGTTTCTAACAAGGTTATAAACATTTCAAAATACCTTCTAGTCTTTTATAAAAGTGGAATTCTATTTGGAACCAAGTTTGTGAAATTTGGTTATTTAAATCATTTTTGTTTTACTAAAAATGCTTTTATTCAAAGGAATATTTTCTAGTGCTAACAAAATATATTTTTAAATTCCAATGTTAGTGTTTATGGTCAAAGGGTTCAAAACAAAACCATTTGCAAAAGGTTTCATTCAAAAATAACTTTATAACAATTTTTATACTCAAAATATTCCTAAACAAGTCTCTTCCTAAAAACCTAATTTTCAGAAGAAAATGACCAAAATAAGGCAATAGGTGCAAAGTACACGTTTTTATGAATCCATAGACACCTAATTTGTAATTTTTGGTATTATAGAACAAAAGTTATGAATTTTTCAAGTTTGAACATCTAATAGATAAAATCTGGATTTTAAATCAAACTCTCAGACACGCGGCAGCTTCTGATTGGTGGATACCATTTCGTGAGGATCGAGCGATGTGGGCCGTTTGATTTAAGTGAAAACGAATGGGCCAGATCAAACCGTACCCCTTCGTTAAGTGATCTATCCTAGCAAACTAGGGGGGTAGGGAAAGGGTGTGAGGGTTTACCGTGGTCGTGGGGATGAGAGGGTGCTCAAGGTGGTCACCGTTGACGAAGGGGCGCATGGGGTCGTTGGCAATTGCTCATTGGAGTTTCTTCCGTCGTCGGGAGCTTGCAGACACAGATGGAGGCGAGCCTACAGAGAGTCCGCGGACGAGAAGGGAGTATCAGGAGAGGCGCGAGGTGATGTCGATCAAGTTCGTGTGAACCAGAGAGTGAGGGGAGGTCAGGGCTCACTGGATTTTCTCGCTGGAGTCGTGCTTAGTGTCGGTGGTTCCTAGTTGGAGACGGGGCCAAGTCTCTGGGGCACGAGAGAGCAAACGGGGAACGTCAGGGCGTGCGCCAGAAGACAGTGAGCAAGACAGGGTGGAGAAAAGAGTAAGGGACGCATTGAGCTCACCAGATTTTTTGTCGGAGCTCGCCGGAGACAGCGGCGATGCAATTTAAATTGCGAGCTGCCTAGGGGCACTCGGGTGCGGGAAAATGAGGGGAAACGGAGAGGAGGGAGAGAGGAATAAGTAGCAGGTGTCGGGGGAGAGATTTACTCGTGGAATCAATGCTAATTACCCGAATTTAAATAGTCTGAAACGGCAGAGAGAGGGGAGACGGGTTCAGCGCGACGAAGACGACGATGATTACGTGGTCGTGGGGCCAGGGCGTCAGCGAGGGAGTGGGTGCGTGTGCGGGTGAGAAAAGAACTTGCGGGGAGAGAGGAGAGTGGCCCTGGTGGGCTGATTGTTGGGCTGGGGGTTGGGCATGGGTTGGGTAGGTTAGTTTCCCCTTTTTTCTGTTTAGTCTTTTCTTTTCCTTTTTCTTTTTCTTTTTCTGTTTCTGTTTTATTCAAATCAATTTGATTTCAACTCTAAGTTGATTCAAAACTTTGCCAGCCTTTTCAGAATATTTTTCACATAATCTAAGTTGGTTATTTATTCCATTTTCAATTATTTTTCATGATTTATTAATCATTTAAATTTGAGTGTTGCACCATGGCATTTATTTAAATAAAATTTGAATAAGGTTCATAAGCCCATACAATTTTATTTAAATAAACTTTTATTCTTTTGTATTATTTAATCAACTTTTATTCCATTTACTTATGAATTTTTTTGCCAAGGTTTAAATTGTCTTTGCAATAATTCTTATTTAGTTAATTCTTTCTTTGCCTTATAATATTCATATCTTTTTATTTATAGCTCCAAAAATAGTGATTCCAATTTGTATAATTTTATTTAATAATTATTTATCTTGTCAAATCCTTTTAGGATTACTTTGTTCATAATTAAGTATTGACTTTAGCTAGGAGCTTTATTAGCTTTGGAAATACTTTCTTTTATCTTAATAAAATCATAAGTTTTTATCCATGGCTCCAAATTGAGTGAAACCAATTCCCATGGTTTTAAAATATCTTTGTTTACCATTATTGGTCATTTAGAAATGTTTGTTGTTAAATTTTTATATGGAACAAAGCCATAGTCTTGGGGTGGTCTTGATGATGATTTCTTTCATTAGGGTTTAGGTTTTTGGTTTAACTTTTCCAAGTGTTCAATTCAAGATACATTCTAAGCTTGAATGCATTTGATTTGATTAAAAATTTCTTTGTTGCTTTTTCATTCAAATTTTGTTCAAGTAAGGTTTTGATGTTTCCATTTAGAAGCAAAAGTTTCTTTTCCCCCTAAATTTCAACATTTGTTTCTTTTGTTTGTTTATTTTTCACATTTCAAAATTTGGTAAATTTTGGGATGTGACATTCTACTTCTAAGTTGAGCCAGTAAACCTATTCCTCTCCATCTCCAGCAAGCATTTGAGTTGTTGTGTTTCAAGCATTCATATGATGATTTATTCAATCATGTTCTTTATCTTCCTTGTTTGCATAAGACTCTTATCTAAATGAGTATTACTTTGAAAGCCATATTTTTGAAAAGCCTTTTATGTTTGAGCAAAGAGCACTCCTGTTATAAACTCCTTTACAAAAGATTTACTTGAAAACTTTTTGCCAACTGTTCTCTAACCAAGAACAAATCTTGCCAATCCCAATTATGATTTATCTTTATGCATCTTTATTGTGACACCCATACTTGTTGCAAGCTAAGTTATATAATGGTGAGTTGTTTTCTACTATGAGTTGTGTATTGGTAAGTGTGATGCTTCTTGTTCGTATTATTTTTATCGACACTTCACTTCATAAACCTATGGACATGTTTACTAAGCTCAGTTTTCGCTTGGGGACAAGCGAGGTCTAAGCTTGGGGGGAGTTGATATGTCCAATTTGCATAACCATTCTATACCATAATTTGCCTCTATTCATTGATATATTTCATATTAAGAGGTGTTACTTATGTCTTTTCATCTGTTTTTGCATGTTGGATGATTCTTAGAGGATGAACTGCCGGAGTCAGGATTCTAATGAAAAAAGCGGTGTTTTGATGCAATTTCGCAAAGATCAGAAAAATACCAGAAAAACTAGAGAAAAATATATTTTCCCAGAAGACGAAGGATGCCAGAAGGGAGGCAGAGTTGGGCCACAAGGGCCCACACCCCCTAGGCGCGGGCCACCCTGGGATGCGCCTATAGGGGTTTGGCCACCCTGGCCCACATCTGGCTCCACCCTCTCGCCTATATCTTCTCCTCGAAACCCTAAAGTCAGGGAAGCAACCACATAAATATTCCGCTGCCTCTGCGGGGCAAAAAACACCGAGAGAGAAAGAGCTCTCCGGCAGATAGATTTCTACCGGGGAAATTCCTTTCCAGAGAGGGTAGATCATCGCCATCAACACCATCATCAAGCTAGACTTCATCGAGATCATCATCATCCACACCATCATCTCCACCAGCACCATCATCTCCACTCCATCCCGCTGTAACAGTTGTGTTGAATCTTTCATAGTTCTTAGGGGAAACTTTCCCGGTGTTGATTACTATTCTAGTTGATGCTTGTGAGTGGAACCATTGAATTATTATTTATTTTCATATTGTTATCCATTATCATATAATCTTTGATCTTGATCCATATGATGTCTCGTGAGTAGTTCGTTTAGTTCTTGAGGACATGGGAGAAGTCATGTTGTTAGTAGTGGAATTGTGTTGAGGTATTATTCAATGGTTTAATATTTAAGTTGTGGTGCTATTCTTGTAGTGGTGTCATGTGAACGTCGACTACATGATACTTCACTATTTATGGGCCTAGGGGAATGCATTGTGTATATGGATACTAATTGTGGGGTTGCCGGAGTGACAGAAACCTGAACCCCCATTTGGAAACTTGTGCACAAGGGAGTGTAGGATCTCAGAGTTTAAGGTTGTGGTTAAGTTTTTATCTTAATTGCTTTCTTGTAGTTGCGAATGCTTGCAAGGGGTTTAATCACAAGTATGTATTATTCCAAGTAAGGTCGGTACATTAGCACAGGTTCACCCACACAACACTTATAAAACCAAAGAAGATTAATCAGCTATATGAAATGAAAGCACTAGACAGTATTCCCATGTGTCCTCGAGAACGTTTGGTCCTCGTTAGTATTTACATTGGCTTGTCCTTTGCTAAGAAAGGATTGGGACACTTGCTGCAATTATTAACTCTCTTTATTTACTTGCACTTTATTTCCTTGCTTTATCAGAAAACCCCTAAAAATCTGTTTGCTAAGTATTTACAGAGATTTCCTGCTCCATACCACTAGTCAGCACCTTCTGCTCCTCGTTGGGATCGACACTCCTATTTATCAAAAGTACTACGATACACCCCCTATACTTGTGGGTCATCAATGATATACCTGCTTGGTCGGGGTCGTTTACGGGTTTAGAGAATTATCAACAATGTTCAAGCTTTATGCTTATATTTGTGTAACAAAATGGCGTTACCACAGTTTAATGGAAGTATCTCAGATTTTGATCTATAAGTGCATGATACCTACTTTGTTAGGGTTTAATTATGGGTTGAGGGGTTTAGGGTTTTAGTATCTAGGGGCTGAGGGTTTAGGGTTTAGGGGTTGTTTAGGGTTTCAGGAATTTTCAGTAATGTTCAAGCTTTATGCATATATTCGTCGAATAGAATGGTGTTTCCAATTTAATGAAAGTATCTCAAATTTGATATACAAGTGCATGATACCTGCTTGGTCAGGGTATACGGGTTTATTAGTGTTTAGGGTTATAGGGTTCAGGGGTTTAGTGTTTCAGGAACTTTCAATAATATTCAAACTTTATAGTTATATTCTAAATATGGTTCAAAGTCTCACCGCACCAATTTTATCACAAAATATGAATTATTTGAAGAATAATGCCCAAGTTTCTTAAAATTTTCAAGTTCACGAGCCAGTTTCGCCGAGTTTAACGAGTTTATCTCGGTTTAGCGAAAAATGTTTGAATTTTGAACTGCAAACGATGGGAATCTCTACTTCCCATAATTCTGGGTCACTAACACGTGGGTCACTTGCCTTGTGGGTCCACAAAGTTAGTGTAAGGCCGGAGGGGTCGGACATGTAAATACACTTATTGAAGAAGGGAAGGGAACCAGGTCGATGGGGTGATGCACGTGGGTGAAAGCCAAATTACCACCTATATCCCGCTATTTTTGCATTTCTCCTCGTGTTCCTTTTTTCGAAGCAGGGATAGAAGAGGAATTTTCATTCTAAAAAAGGTGAAGTATGTTTGGGGCTGGATGGGCGGGATATTTCAGCGCTCTCTCAAAATTTTGAAGCTGAAGATTCTAAGCTACGCTACTCCCACTCCCACTTGGGGGGATGCTGTCCTCGTCAGATAGACCCAGACGCATGTACGCTTTCAAGCATTTAATGATTTATAGACATCTGTCACCTTTCAAACAAGATGACCAAGTTCACGGCCGTAGTTACTTTTTTGACCTGCACAACAATAGTGGCTGGTATCGTGTCCATGTCTTGTACTCCGTACATTGGATGCATCTTGGCCAATCAAGCTTTGCTTACAAAGGGAAAATCCAATTTTATTTTTCCAAGTGACAACATTGTTTTTGGTTGTGAAGCAACTTCAAAGATTATGGCTCAGTATGACATCGTGATTATTGTCACACAAAGTACCTTGTTTAATGGATAAACCATATCAATCTTACTGGTTAGATTTTTGCGATAAATTGACAATATGGCAGTTTATTAAAAACATGTCAATTTTGGTAACATGGTCTAGAGAAATGATGGAGAAGACTCTAGAACGATGGAGAAGTGTGTTTTGAGGTTTGTGCATAGTGTTTATTGTGCTAAAGACTATCAATAGTATCTTCTAGCATAGGATGCTAATAGAATGGAAAAAAGATCTAACGGCTAGCAATGTTGGGATTCGCGAGTCTTGATCCAACGGTCAATATTCAAAGTGGTAAGATGATATAAGATATGGCCCAAAATGCCACCTTCCATAATTTCACACAAATTACTGATTTAACGGACAATTCATGAGTTTCATGAATTTTCAAGTTTCCGTGCTGATTTCGCCACTTTAAGTAGTTCATCTTGGTTTAGCCAAAATTGGTCAATTTTGATCTATGCTCACTGATAGGGAGCCACGTATATGGTGGTGCCCAAAGTAAGGTAGGTCAAGAATTTTCAAAGTTATCCCTCCCCACCCCTTCGCGTTATGTTAACATCACCCTCCCCGCCTACATCCTCACCCCCTTGAAAGCCCACAAAACAGACACGCTCACCACCGCTCCTAAACTCACCACCATGCTCCCGAAGAAGCTTTACCTACCCTTCAGTGTTCTTGAGACGCATTGGTGGTCATGTGGATCCCACGGTAGTCCTTCTATCTCTAGCTCGATCTGGTTGGTAATTTATTTCCATTTCACCAGATCTACATCCTCAAATATGTAGTTTAATTTGTCCTCGGTCTACATGGTAATAGTTGATTCTAGGCTTGATATATGTTCTTAAGTACCTTCTCCCATTATTGCTATCAATATGTTTACTGAAATGCATGGGCATATATAGTTTATGTACTCCATCTATTTGTTTCATGTTTTTCTTTTACTAATTAAGAACCAATCTTGTATGTCATAATTAAAAAGATGGAGATATTTGGGAAGCAGGTTGCTCCATTAGGCAGCCCTAAACATATCTTTGGTGTTGTACAATTTATTGAGTTTTTTAGATCTCATTGTGAAAACTCAGAAGTACATTGCCCCTGCTGCTTGCGTGTGAATCAGAGGGTGTTGCCTTTCAGTATAGTGAAAGACCATATTTATATGTTTGGAATGCTAAGCACATATGTTAGATGGTTATTTCATGGTCAAGCATATGAACCGGGGGAAGAACATCTTTATCATCCAGATCAAGTAGGGGAAGCAGATGTTGATCATCTAGATCAACTGACAGAGGCAACTCCTGAGTATCTGGATCAACTTGTAGAAGGGGGAGGAGAGGCGTAAGGTGCATGAAACGGGTTTCATTTCAGGTACTTACGCTATGCTAGATGACAAGGTACTATATCTATAGAATGAAAAAAAATCAGGTTGTGTGTCTTTGATGTTTATCTTTAAATGTATCCGTTAATCTACTAATCACAGAAGAGGACAACCGAAGAGGACATTGATGGTAATGACGATGACCTGTTCTGCTTCTGGATGGAGTCGATGTAGGGCTGCTGATCATAATAAGGCGTGTACTTTTGGTGACGTGTGTGCAGTCTCATGACCACTAGCCCAGCTGCAAAACTCTTGGGGTGCACCTAAAGATCGCTCTAAATATATGTAGATCTATCCCATGATTGCTCCGCTACTATCGTAGTAGTGTAATATGGAGCTATCTTATGAACTTTAGGCCTTTGTTAGCAGATCTGTAACTGGAAACTATTTCGTACATTAGCAGAGTAGTATATATGTGTGTCTATGTGTGTTTCCTTCTTTTCAGGTTTCCCAGGCGGATTTTGAGGCATTGAGCTGGTGCCCTATGCTAGAACAAACATCGTATTTCACTCTGCTAGCCCTTCCCCTCCCTCAAATGCTGATATTCAGAGTATATGTTGTCTGGGCTATAATGTACTTTGTTTCTGATATTAATATATTAGCTCTTCCATTCAAAAAAAATCTCCATGAGACGAATCTGTTTGATTTGATACTGGCGATTTTCTCGGTCCTCGGAGAGGAACACATGAAAATTTTCTCGGTCCTAGGAGAGTTACATGGTACAACAAGGTAAAAAGGTGGAGATTGTATGTGGGTCTTACATAATTTATTATCCCACACCACGACGTGTTGAAAATTTTGTAAAAAACCCGAGAATCTCTTACCGCCGCTGCGTGACACTATAGAAAAAATTGTAGTACTTCTGCCCCTACTACTAGTAGTAGTACTACTATTCCGGCTACCCATCCTCTCTTCCGACCAGCAACTTCCAATCCCTACCTCCCATCATCAGGCAAGGAAAGCAAGTGTCACCTAATCGGGATTTGTTCACCTAATCAGGGTATTTTCCCTCCTCTACTCTGATTGATTGGGCCATTGGGGTGGGGGTGGAGGTGGGGTGGGGGTGACTGAATTCCTTTGGATTCGGGATCGAGGCATGGTCACCGTTGTTCTGATTGGGGCATTTGGTCGGGTTCCAAGTCGGTGTTCTTCACTTTGTAACCTTTAATTTCTACTAATGTGCAATGGATTTTGCGTCAGATTCTGTATGGAGAACTATGGGACAGTGGCATGCACGGCCACTACGGACAGTGATGGTCCCATCAGTTCCCTTAAATGTTGCCTAAAAAGGTATTGAAGCAGCATATTCGGTGTGTTCTTCCATTCTTTCCCATGCTGAAAGAGGTTGTCTGCAACCTGGATGTATCCCCGTGCTCAAATTTGTCTCTATCTGCATCCTATTTTTGTGGAAGCCTCTATGACGCCATCTTGTTATGTATTTCTTGTAGCATGGTGGTACATACCTGTGAACTTGCGGTGCTCCTGATGCGGCAAACAACATGATACCCCCACATGCCAGAGGATCCGACCAGTACCACTACTCACCAAACAAGAGCAAGGCCACTGCCCAGCTGGGAGGGCCCATGTTAAAGAGAAGGGTATGTTTTTATTAATCCACTTATCATGGTGTGGTCTGATTTAATTATTATCCGCTTGGTGTCATTCATGCTTATCAGATGTTCAGAAACATGTGTGATTTTATTAAGTCAGGCACTGTGTTTATGTGAATCTAGATCTGGATATGTCTAACTGTCTCATACACAGTCATATATATATGAATACTATGTACTACATTGAACTGTTAAGCTATGTTGCTATTTACTCAGATTGAAGGTGCTGCTGCGGAGGCAGAGGCTGCTGTAGAGGCTAGTAGATTGCTCATGCCCCCAGCAAAAGCAGACATTGTCTACACAATGAGGAAGCGTAAACACAGTACACAGGTTGGCACTGACCTCTCTAAGAAGTGGGTATAATTTGGAAATCCACAATTTCACATGTTATGATTTTCCGTGATATTGTTGCCAACTATACTTATGTTTACGCTCATCAGAAGTTCACAAACATCAAAGTTGTTTTCTTTTCATGCAATGATTTTTTATGATATTATTATATTTACATGATATTTACATAATTTAACCTTTCCACTTAATCTCATTTAGTACCACGCACCAGCTGCTCAGACCGTTCTTCTATCGTCCTCTTTTCAAGCTTGTGGACTGAAAGGGGGGCATGTATGCCCTTCCAAAGGTAGATGGAAGAAAACTGGTGCATGGCCACCCTTCGCGAAGGGTACCCATGGTATCAGGTATGGATTCCAAGAGGTTTAGAACGACTTGATGTAATATATTGTATCTCACTTTTCTTGTTGTCGTCTTACTTGTCTATCAATTTTCTCATGAAGGTTGTCCCTTGTGTCGCTCGCCCCATTATAAACAAGTTGTTCGGAAACAACAAGTTTCTAACTCTGTATACAAAGGACCCAAAAGGCTTGCGGCAACTATATGATGTGGATGTCTCACTGACGATGGCCACCACCTATTTGGGTGGCCGAGGTTGGTCCAAGTATGTCCGTGAGAATGGTATGAAGCTAGGGGACGAGGTAGCACTCGATTTTAGCAAGCCTGCGAAGATACTTGCAAGTCATCGTACACCTGTAGACCAAAGGGCAAAGAACATAGGTACTACTAATTAATTTGCTTCTGTACTCATCACAACCGATGATGACTTTCTTGCGACTAACTATTCTACACCATTGTCTTCTAATCGTATGACTCTTACCACTTGTGCAGTCCGCTTCTAGAAGGGTGCCAGCATCAAGCTACTGGCACCGGCCCCAGTTCCTGCAACGACACCTGTTGACCTAAGTAGGATAAAGAATAGAGGTAGTAACTTAATTTGCTTGTATACTCTGATCACTATCTAGGAGTGTAAGAGCTCATTTTGCTTGTACACATCTCATATGCCTCTCTGACCACTCCTGCAGTCCTCTTACCTCCCCAGAAGGTAACCATCATCAAGCTGCTGGCACCGGCATCGGCACCCGCACCGGCATAGGACCTAGTTCCTGCTCCGACACCTGTTGACCGAAGGAGAAAGATTGGAGGTAGTAGTAACTTAATTTGCTTGTATACTCATCACATACTCTGATTAGTGCCTTGCGAGTAATTGTTGGAGTATAAGAGCCATTTTGCTTGCACACATCTCACATGCTCATACCATCCCCGCTGTCAGCTTACCTACCCGTGAGAAGAAATCTAGCATCAAGCTGCTGGCGTCGGTGCCAGTACTGGCTCTTGCACCAGCCCCTCTTCAATTAACTGCATCGGCACCAATTCCTGAACCAGCACCAGCCCCAGCACAGGCAGTGGCACCATCTCCTGCGCTAGTCCATGTTCATGCACCAGCACCATCTACTTTACCAGCCCCAGCACATGCACCGCCGCAAGCTCCTTGTCAGATTGTATCCTACACATGTGTCATCTCAAGGCCGCACCGGATTATGTTTGTGAGTGGCGGCAGATAAACTAATCTCAGTGTCTTCTCAAGTTTCACATGATTCAGTTCATTGCTCTTATTAATTATGGATCTATCTCTTGCTTTGACTTAGAGATTACCTAAGAGTTCCACAAAGCAACTCGAGGCCAGACGAAAGGGCACAATATTCTTCATGATGTAGAGCGAAGGAGTGCTAGTTGAGGGAAGCTACACCATTAACTGGACTGATGGGCGCTTGGCAGCTACTTCTAGGTGGACCAAGTTCCGGAAAGCTGCCAAACTTACCATTGGAAGAATGGTCAAGGTCGATATATCTCGGTGCCCTGATTGCAGCAGTCTGGTCATGCAGTTCCTAGTTGTTTAGCTCTTTGGTCGCATGCTATCGTAATTAATTATGTGGCTGTCTTATCACTACTCATCATATATGGGTGGTAAAACTGTGATAACCTTTTCTTGGATTGGATCTATGACTAGTACGTACTAGTATGGTATATTTGTATATATATATAATGGTTCCCTATATGAACCAACTATTATGACAATGATTGTGTCCCATCTTAATATGTGAGGAGGATCTTGCACACAAAAGCAGAATTAATCGACAATTTTGCTTGCTCCAATAATTTGAGCATGATTGGAGAAAAGGGCAAACTGATTATTGGCATAGTTTTTAGAGCTGAAGCAAGAACTAGCCGGTTCCCCCTGTACTGCTATTGAATTTCAGTGTTTGTATTACTGAATCTGTCATTTTGAAATACGGCTGAATTGGTCAAGTGCCGCTGAATATGAACTATGAATTTGTTGATATTTTCTGTATCTAGTTCTGTACTGCTGAATCATTGAAATGCTACTGAATTTGTGAAAAGTAATGGCGCTGCTGCTGGGCTGCTTGCACTAGAGCTTTTGCCTGTGTTTCATCGGAACCGTTGGTTGTGTTTTGGATAGTGATGAGAGGCGGATAGGGTAAAGATACAGCGTGATTTCACCAAGTGAAGTCATTGAATACCGGTGCAGTTTTGGCGCATGCGGTGTATGTCTCTAGTTCTTTATATTTTTACATAAATATATCTATCAAAACAAAAGAATTATCGCCTTTTCCCACTCCTTCGGTGAGGTCTCGTTCCCTTTGTATTGCTATTAAATTTCGGTGTCTGTATTGCTTAATCAGTCATTTTGAAATGCTGCTTAATTGATCAAGTGCTGCTGAATATGAACTAGGAATCTGTCTATTTTCTATATCTTATTCTATACTGTTGAATCATTCAAATGCTACTGAAATTGTGAAAAGTTCTGTTGCTGTGCTGGTCTTTTTGCACTAGATCTTTTGCCTGTGTTTCATGGGAACCGTTGGTTGTGTTTTGGCCAGTGATGAGTGTGATTTCACCAAGTGAAGTCATTGGATACCAGTTCTGACGCCTGCGGTGTGTGACTCTGGTTCTTTTGATATTTTTATGTGATATAGTTGTCAAAAGAATTATCGCTTTTCCCCCTCTGTCGGTGAGGTCTTTGTCCTGAATCTGGAAGATCCACAACAAAATCCAGAGTTTACTAATGACGAGATGAAAGCTAGTATCTTTTGATTTCTTTGTTGTAGTGGCAATGCACACGGTTATATGCGTGATGTGATGTCTTGAATTTGAATCCTCTGTGCTTGACAAGTATGTTTTCGAGTTTATACTATTTTCTTCTAACAATAGTGCTTTACAGAGAGACTGACATGGCGGACCCACCAGCCTCTAGCGTCGCTCTTAATTTTCTTCTAGTAATATTGCTTTACGGAGAGGCTGATATGGCAGACCCACCAGCCTGCAGCGTCCCCCTTAATTTTCTTCTAGCAAAATTTCAGAGCGGAGAGGCTGACATGGCGGACCCACCAGCCTGCAGCATCTCTCTTAATTTTCTTCTAGCAATATTGCTTTACGGAGAGGCTGACATGGCGGACCCATCAGCCTACAGTGTCCCTCTTAATTTTCTTCTAGCAATATTTCTTTGCAGAGAGGCTGACATGGCGAACCCACCATCCTGTAGCGTCCCTCTTAATTTTATTCTAGCAATATTTCTTTACGGAGAGGCTAACATGGTGGACCCACCATCCTACAGCATCCATGTTAATTTACTTCTAGCAAGTATTTCTTTATGAAAAGGCTGACATGGTCTCACCAGCCTGCAGCGTCCTTCTTAATGCGCGGGTTTGAAAAAAGAAGTTAAGCACTTGTATAGAGAGGGTGGCATCAGGGACCCACTAACCAGGACATACCAGAGAGGCTGACATATGGGCTCTAGCAGCAAGACCATACAGGACTTCCACATCTAGCTACGTTGCCAAGGTCAAAACAGCAGACACATCCGAAAAATTTTCATCATGCACACGTTTCATTTATAGAGATATTGACATGTCATTAAAAGAAAATATATTGACATGTGGGACCCACCAGCGAGATCTTATACACGTGGTGCCACATCGAGCAACGTTGCCAAGTTCCAAAGTGGGAGGCATGAGCGAGGAAAAAGTCCAGCATGCACATGTATCTTCCAATGAGAGGATGACATGGGGAACCCACCAGCATATATAAATGGTTGATGCATCAAGAAACGTTGCGAAGTTTGAAACACGGAGGCGCGAGAGTTAAAAAGTCCAGCATGCACACATTTCTTCTAATGAGAGGATGACACGAGGACCCACCAGCCTATATAAATGACTGATGCATCGAGCAACATTGCCAAGTTCGAAACACGGAGTTGCGAGCGAGAAAAAAGTCTAACATGCACATGTTCTTCTAATGAATTGCTGACATGTGGGACACCGCAGCGTGACCAAACGACAGGTTCGTCAAGCAACGCTATCTAGTTAGAACAGGGTAGCACTGAGAAGGCACGATTCTTCTAATGAGAGGCTGGCATATGGGACCCACTAGCCTGAATAAACGGTTGATGCAGCAAGCAACGCTATCAAGTTAACACGGAGGCGTGACCGAGGGTAAAAATTCCATCATACACACGTTTCTTCTAATGAGAGTATGACACGTGGGGTCCAACTGTGTGATTATACATCTGGCAGCGCTATCAAGTTCGGGACTGGGTAGCACGACCGAGGGAAAAAATCTATCATACACAGATTTCTTCTAATGAGAGGATGACATGTGGGTCCAAATGCGTGATTAAACGACAGCACAATAAAGTTCGGAACAGGGTAGCGGTAGCGAAGGAAAAACCATCATACACATGATTCTTCTAATAAGAGGCTAGCATGTGGGACCCGGCATTGTGATTAACGGCAGATAGTTCGAGCAACGTTATCGAGTTCAAATAAGGGAGGCACGAGCCAAGGAAAAAAAATATCACGCACACGTTTCTTCTGATGATAGGATGATATGTGGGGCCCAGCTGCGTGATTAAAATGTAGATGCATATAGCAGTGATACCAAGTTCGAAACATGATAGCGGGAGCGAAGGAAAAAATTACATCATACACACGATTCTTGTAATGAGAGGCTGGCATGTGGGACCCAACATTGTTATTAATGGCAGATAGATCGAGCAGCGTAATCAGGTTCATATCAGGGAGGCACGAGCCAAGGAAAATCATCCATCATGCACACGTTTCTTCTAGTGTTAGGATGACACGTGAGACCCAGCAGCCTGATTAAACGGCAGATGCATCGAGCGACGCTATCAAGAACGAAACAGGGAAGGAAAAAATTCTATCATACACATGATTCCTCTAATGTGAGGCAGACATGTGGGACCCAACAGCCAGACTAAACGGAAGAGGCATCGAATGATGGTATCAAGTTCAAATTAGGGAGGCGCGGCCAATTTTTTTGGTCCGCTATAGTCACTAATGTCTAGGAACCACACGCAAAAAATACTTCAGCAAGTCAACATCTCACGAGGAAGCAGAAATCTTACTTCTGCCACGCGCCCGTCGAGCTTTCTCCATGTTTTTAGCGGTTTCGTCATAGTAGAGGGGCACGAAACCAGAAAAAAATGTTTTGCATCGGCCACGGGCGAGCGAGATTTTCATCGTGGAAGAGGCACCTTCTACAACGACCGACGGGCCAGTCGTTGCAGAAGGAAACATCTATTATAGCGCACAAGCCAGGAATGTCCCCTATTGGCACACATATGTGCGTCCAGTGCCGGCTACATGTGTCATGCCATGTCCACTCTGGACCACACGCGTCATGTGCCACATGTCCGTCACAAAACCGCACATGCCCATGTAACCGCGAGGATCAGATCTGATACCATTTGTAACACCTCAGACTCTCCGTGCTTGGGCTGTCACTCCCGGCAGCTCAATAGGATCTCTAGACTGCCCCCACAGACCAACACTAGTCTTTTTTGTGCACTTTGTCCTCACTCGTGCGCACCCGGTACCCACTTTCCGAGCGGTCACCCATCCACAAATTTCTCTAGGCCAAGCACGCTTAACCTGAGAGTTCTTTTCGGATGATATTACATAAAATAAGTTGCAACTTATTGTTATGGGTATCCTATCAATCCTATTAAGCCATGTGCCAGGATGTCACAACTTGTCCAACTTGCCATGCATGGGTGAATGGCTTGTAGGTGAGGTTTTTCCCTATGTGTGTTAATTGATTAAAGTTCACAAGATTGATGTCGTACTCATCCTTCTTGGAGCCTCTAAGGGCAGTACTAACCCAATCACACCTGAATAGCATGACTAAACCCTGGTCAGCATAATTAATTTCAATGATATCTGTGGTAATACCATAGTAAGCAGTCACTTTGTTTCATTCCTTGCCACGAACAGCTACACCTTAATGGTGGCCTTTTGAAGAAGTCCATAAGCCTTTGTACAAATTTTGTATCCATTAACCAAATAAGAATTGTATCTGTTCACCATTCTATAAGGTTGATTAGCTAGGACTCTTAGTTCTCGAAGTACATCATCTTCTTCTTCAGCTAGAATGTTAGAGACATATGCACAGTAACAAAATTGTACATCATAGTTAGACCACTATGTAAAAAACTAGTATCTTGCAAGAAACCTCGATGTCTCACATGTTCCGCCAGCCACGTGTGAAAAGTCTCTTTGTGTCGACAGGCTTTACTGGTCACAGTTCTATTAGCAGACAGAATTTGAACGTGTTTTTTGCATACAAAAAATTATAATGCCAGTGATTAACCTATAGAAATTGTTGGTATAGTAAAACACGATATAAATATCACACCTACTCTTTATACGACAAAATGTGTTCATAGTTGAATAAAACATATCGGTGTGCCTGAATCCAAGCATTATCATCCAGTTCCGTGATAGCATTTCCAACCAAGTTGCGGCCCCTACTGCGGAGATATGGCATTGTGGCATCTTCATCATCACTTTTGTGATTACGAGCCTTTAGGTTATGCTTGGTAAGATAACCATGCATGTACCAGGAGCAAAAGTTAAGGCTCTCATCGAGGACATAACCTTCAGCAATAGATCCTTCTGGGTGACTCCTTGTCCTCATCATCAGTTTCAACTTCTTCAAGTACCTACAAAATGTGACAAAGATTTACAACTAGCTAGACAAAACTTCATATCTAGCGAACAAGAATGCAATTGACAAAGAAGAGGTTACAAACACACCTCTCAACTGACCACATGCTTCGATATTGCACAGGACCAGCGAGCCTAGATTCCCGTGTGAGGCCTCTTTCCATCCTCCCTCAAGGCCTTCCACCTTGAAGTGCCACAGGTGGGGCAACTATCATGGTTTGCAAGATCATTCCTATATAAAACACAATCATTTATGCAGGCATCTATGTTGTTATACCCAATGCCTACATCTTTCACAAACTTATTGGACTCATAATAGTTTCTGGGGTATTTGGTTTCCATCAGGGAATGCTTCACCTAATAACTGGATAATTTCATCAAATATTCCATTAGCTGCTCCCCATAGATTTTTTATGTTCAATAGCCTAACAATGAAATGCAGCTTTGAGAAATTCTTGCAATCTGGGTGCAGATCTAGGATAGCTTCATATGCCAACTTGGTATTGGTAACAACATCATCAAGAGCATCAGTATATGCAGAACCATCAGTATGCAGAAAATTCCTTGTACTATCCCTAAGAAGATCATCCATGTCATCAGTCATAGGATGACTATCATGTTTAGTACCCATGCTACATTCAGGCACACGAGAACTACCATCAACAGACTCACCATGAAAAAACCAATGTATATATCTTGGCAGGAAAATCTTGTCAACCAAGTGATCAGCAACAGTTGCATGGTCATGCCAATAAAGATTCGCACAAGCAAAGCAACGAAATTGATTTTTCCTATATTTGTTGACTATGAGAAGGCGAAATCCAAAATACTTTTCAAACCATGTTTGTATTCCACCGTCTGCCTAAGTGAATACATCCATATCTTGTCCATTTATGTGCTTCTAATGATCTAAGTACAGACAGAAAAATAACCTAGGGTAGTGTGGAAGGGTGATGTCCTTGGGGATGCACTCCCCGGGTGTTGACATGGAGGGGGCCAAGGGGGCGGTGGCCCATAGGGAGGGGTGCCTATGGAGGGGGCGGTGCTAGTGGAGGCGATGGTGGCAGGGGAGCTAGGGTTGTTGTTTGTGGAAATTTTGGGGATCGAGGGAGCGAGCGACATGATAAGTGAAATTTCACAAAAATACCCGCAGCGCACGGGGAAAGCTCAAAGTCTTTGACATGTGGGCGCTACTAAATTTTGGAGGAAACATATATTTGTGCCACTTTACAACTATCCATGGCAAATAGAACTGTCGTCTTAAGAATTGCAGAGTTTGTCGCAACTGCATATAAACCAAATTATCAATCAGAGAGATATACAAGAGAAGTGTGCTCACATATATATTTATTAAACTGCACCAACAACAGTTCTTACACACAACTCAAATCTAACGAATTTCTTCTAAATTAGGCCTAAGTGACTCCATCAAAGCCATGAGGCAAGCCAACTCGTTCACAATCCCGGTCACTTCACCCTGGAACTGCGTCATTGGCTTGATCCCTCGCTACTCCAATTCTATCATTAAATCCGTGAGTGGTCATTGGGTACTCATCGTCCTCGGCTTTCTTCCACATGTGCTCCAACACTTCTAGCATCCTCCAATGGTGTGAATCATCGATCCATCTAATGTACTTGCACCTTGGAGTTTTGTAGTGGCAACTAAGGAACAAGTGGCCGTGTCCACGCTGTCGTATGTGATGCGGCGACGCGGCTTCAATTCGGGGCTACACCTGCAATAGAGCCTTCTACTAGAATGGATACTACTCCTTTCTTTTATATCCATGCATTTGATCCACTGTGGCACAATCTGCGAAAAAATACCCAAATAAGATAAGAGAAAACCCCAATCGATTAGATAGAGAGATAGATCGATAAAAAACAAAAATTATAAGGAAGAAAACCCTAATCAGAGAAAGAGAAATTGATTAAACAACCTAGAAGAACAAAACCCCAATCAGAGAGATATAAGAAACATGTTTTCCATTCTTGGCATCTACGATGCCGCCATGGAGAGGAATGATGCCTCTCATTTCTTCCATCTCCATTCGCTGACTCCGCACTCCGCCTCCTAGAGAATCTCCTCGCACTCCAATGCCAACTGTTGAAGATTCTCCAAGAGGTATTTGGGAAGAGTACTGGCCGGAGTAGAATAGAGAGTGACTTTAGGGAGAAGTGGAGGGCATAATATATGCGAGCCTACGCGATGGTGGGTCACACAAGTCAGTGAGCCATGCTTGCCATGTCAGGGTCGCGTTATTGACTAGTCTTCATTGTGGTAACCAATGTAAACATAAGTCCAATCTGTGGTGCAGTCAATTATGCCCTCGCTGACGTAACAGGGCATTATTATACGTCGTTGCACCTTCCCACGTACCACGGCATAATTTTATACCGGTATCGAACCTACCAAGGTGTATAATTGGCAGCGGCGATAAAATGGGGTTGCAACAGCTCCTCGGTTGTGTAACCAAATTTTGCTAGTTCTTTTCTTTTATGCCACCCCAAAAATCTGTTGGGTATGGGGTATTTTTGTAGTGTAACCAGGATGTGCCCAACATAGTGCTCGCTCTCTAGGATGATCGTTTTGGTGTATTCACACCATTAAGCAGTGCTCAGATCCCTAAGCCTACTAATGGTGATACACCTCACCCTCCACTTCCTCAGGTGATTATACACCAGAGTGTGGCTACAATCAGCTCCACAATGCTCAAACAAAGCATTTGCACAGGCAGGCAGTTGGACCTCCTTGAATCCCTTGTCAGTATGCACGCTGCTCTTGATGATCTTGCACATCTTCTCAAGGAGGAAGACATACATGAAGGGCCACCAATTCATGGTACCCTTCACTACAGCAACCTTCTTAGCCCTATCAGCCTTGTGCGCCTTCTCAGCCTTCATGTCCTTCACAATATTTATGGCAACCTGTGCAGCAACCTTCCTCAACAGGGATTTCACAAGATTAGTCCAGTTGTTGCAATGCATTGCGAGACCTGCACGTCACTCTCAGGATCTAGCTGAGAATCATCCAGAACAAAGGGATCTACAACTCTCCAAAGGGACCAAGGCCTGAGTAAGGTCATGACACAGGGAGTCCTACATTCAACACGGATGACATCAT
Source organism: Avena atlantica (assembly GCA_910589765.1). Classification (NCBI taxonomy): domain Eukaryota; kingdom Viridiplantae; phylum Streptophyta; class Magnoliopsida; order Poales; family Poaceae; genus Avena; species Avena atlantica. Next base: position 456,747,759 of record OU342736.1, read on the forward strand.
AATGTAACAAGAAGATGTACCATGACAAGTAGGAAAAATCTCAATTGACACATCATCTAACAACAAGTAGATGCAACATAACACAATAAGATCTTGATCTACAATGGTGGTATAGAGTGATGACCTAACATAATCTATATATCTAACAAGCCACTAGCTATAGATGATCTAACACAAGCTATAGATCTAACAAGGTAGCTGATAGAGATGATCTAACACAACCTCCAGATCTACTTACAGTTAAAGATGAACTCTATGATGTGGAGGCATGACTAGTTACAGTCATTGCTGGAGGAGAACTTCACTCATAAGAGGTAGTAGTTTTGTCGTTACCGTCACCGACCGGAGATGTATGCATTGCTTACCTACTCTCTGACCTGGCAGTAGAGCTAGAAGGGGAGGGGAAATGGTGGATTTCTAAATGGACGTAAGAGTGGGGGTAGAAATAGTGGAAGGGTTTCGGTGGAAGGTGATGGAATCCTCCCCCTTTTTTCTCATTTTGCTGCGGTGCGCGCTTGCTCGTGCCATCTCCATGTGTGGCCACACTCGTGCAAGGAATCTACTCTTTTGCATCTGGGAGTGCATGACGAGGATGTCCCATTAGATACAACCGAATCGACAATTCCTAGCGGGTCTTTCCTAGGGGTGCTTTAGGTTCCATACATGTCATAACATGGAGGCCGAACAGACAACCAATCAGCCCAAATTCTTCTTCACGGGGCCTAACCAGCCCTCAAACAAGTTACCAAATGCGCCCTCAATGTTTTCATCACTTATGTTCCCTCAAACCACCTCTTCGATCTATGTAAATAGGATAAAATAGAATAAATGGAATTCAATGTCTTTTTAAAGAAAAACAAAAGACACACTTTGTTCATCCTTTAGGATAGAAATATCTTTTAGTACATCACCCAACACTGAGGAGTTGGATCTAATCTAGCTAAGTTGTGCACCATCTTGTTCATCTCCCTTATACGATGCTGAAATAATATCGAGCCAATGCGATGTGAAATCTGAAAATAATCGATAATTTGATGTCATCAATGAATAATAGAGTACCTAATTATTTGGCTAATAATAAATGTAGGTTTCTCCATTTCTATTAAGGAGAAAAAAACAGGTTTGTGGATCCAATAGCCTCATAGTTATCATCTTTTTTTGACAATACACCTTAAGAGGTGTTCTAGAGAATTAGTGACACATTGCTCGCAGGGGTGTCATAGGCGCAAACCCTGCCGCCGATCTTGATTTCCCTCTCACTCCACTTGCTATGACTAGAAGATTCCTATAGGGGAAGCTCGCTCGGCCGATGGTGATTGCAGGACAAGCTCCTCTCGTATGGTTACCTAGGATATGTACATGATACTATCCAAATGATTTTGTTAATTCAAAGGGTGCTAAAATATATGAAAACTTCAATGGTTGAAGTAAGCATCGAGGAGTTGGAATCTTCACTGTGATGAATTTGTTAAATAGTTTAATTTCATCAGAAATGATGAAGATGCTTGTGTTTACAAGAAAGTAAGTGGGAGCATTGAGACATACCTCCAATGATTTATGTAAAAGACATTTTGTTGATTGGAAGTGATGTATCTTTAAATTTTAATACGATTAAGAATTTCATTAAATTTTGATTTTGATGAAATACTTAGGCAAAACCAGAATTATAGACATCAAAATCTATATAGATAGATTGAAATGCTAATATATTTATGCATAAGTACATAGATGAAATATTGAATTAGTTAAATATGCTGACATATTTGAGTGAGAGCTGAGTGAGTTTCCTAGTCAATATTACAGGAAAAGTTCTTACCACATGGGAGCAAAATCAATTGTATTGACAATTGGTAAGTAAAACCTCATGATCGATTAATCATGAATGCCATGATATGTACATATCTAGATGATTCCTATGCTCTAAGTGTTAGGAGCATATACCAGAGTGATTCATAATATGATCACTAAACAGTAGTAATGATATTCGCGTGTAATTTGGAAGAACCAAGAATATGCTTTGTAAGTAGATATGACGAAATATTTTATTGCAATGTGTTACATTGATACAAGTTTTGTCACATATACAAATGAAGTTTATCTCAATTTAGGCTATGTGTTAAGAAAGAAGGTGGCACCGTGAAATAGAAGAAAGTTCCATGATGGATTTTTCTAGTTCCAAAGTTATAACATTGTGACGGATACTACAACGATCGTTAAGTATCTGACTGCTCTGGTAATAACATAAAGAGGGCTTTTGTGTCAAGTAGTTTGTTATCAAACTAGGTACAATTCCAAGTGGACTATACTATGAAGATATATTGTATGACAATAGTGTCAACATAGTTTTGGCTAAGGAATGAAGGTCTCACCAGAAGACTAAAATTATACAATGTCATCTCATTGAAGAATGGGTGATTCGTAGTGACGAAAAGACATGCAAATACACAAAGAGCTGAAAGTATAAGTTCCGAAAATTAGGTTTACCACAAGCAACGCGTATGGACAAAACTGGAATGCCAATGGTGTGGAAAACACCAGAATACAATAGGTATTAAATGCATGAAGCAATAACTAGATTATTGACTCTAGTGCAAGCGGGAGACTGTAGGAGATATGCCCTAGAGGCAAATAATAAACATGCTTTATGATCATATCTCAAATATTCATAATAAGTTTTTTACCATGCTATAAATGTATCAATCGGAAATACTGGTACACGGGTGGTATGTAAACAAACCAAGTCCCTAGTAACCTCTAGTCAACTAGCTCATTGGTTAACCGATGATTGAGGTTTTCCGATCATGGATATTTATGTCAACTGACAATGGGGTCATGTATTTGATGAATGATGTGATGGACACACAGTCAACCATAGTATTACAATGAGATCCGGTCATAAAGTTCAACATTGCGATATCTAGTAAAATGTAGTAACTCATTCATTTGATCGTGAGATCATATCTAATCACTATCACCTGAGGTTGCTTTGACTACATCAACCATCACACCATAATAGGGTGATCATAAAGGTGTCTCCCAGGTATTCCAAATGGATAGGTTGAGGCATATGCATCGAGATAGGGATTTTCCCATCCACATGACAGATAGATACCCTAGGCCCACTCAGTGAGATTACATCTATAAGGTTTGCAAACATGTGACTAGGTCACGATGATGTAATATTATGGGAATGAGTAAATATGTATTGGTAACAAGATCATGTCTTGGACAAAACAGGTATCGTGTAGCAAAGGGAATGTGACTTCATTTTCAAGGTTCAATCTATCAAGTTAATTCGTGGAATGCATGGGGGCCATCATGGGTTTTCAGATCCCACTTTTGGTCATTGATATGAGAGATGTCTCGATCATGTCTGCGCATTCTCGAACCTTAGGGTGGCACGCTTAAGGTTACATGATGCTTAGGGATTGATCCAAGATCGTAGGAGAAAAAGGAGAACTCTGGAATAGTTTCAGGGTGATGCTGGAAAGGTTCCATGGATATCTGATGATGATCAAAGGGTTCCAAAAGGTATTTCGGGTGAGAGGAATTAAATAATATGTATTTAATATTAATTATATGAATTAATATAAAAATATTTTTAATGGATTTTAGGGGCATCTCACCTAAATGGGCCTCACCTGGAGGGGAGGCCCATGAAGCGAACGTGCGCCCCAAGGAGGGCCAAAAGGGGCCGGCCGGCTAGGATATGGACACCACATGTGGGGCCCACCTAGGGATGGCGGTGGGATTAGTCCCACCCTGGCAACCCCTTGGTGTTGGCTCTCCTCCTCTTTATATATATAGAGGGGAGCCCTCTCCCCTCAAATCAATCCAATGTCTCTCTCTCCCTCACTTGTGGTTCCCAGGTAGGAACATGCATATGGAGATTTGGGTTTCTCTGTTAAACAGTTATGTCACATTATGTGACATAACACCACTGATTCCCTAAATCATGGAGAGTATTATTTGTGATCTCCCATTTATGGTTCGGATTGTTTTCTTTTCTATATATACATGCAATGCATAAGGCCCAAGCATGGTCAATCTTCTCACATGGTATCAGACTAGAAATTTCCTCAAACGCTTCCGCCTTTCCCTCTCCTCCAACCCTAGCTGCCACCCTAGCTGCCACCCTAGCCACCGGCCTCCCTAACCCTAGCTGGCTTCCTCCCTCCCTTCTCATCTCCTCCCATGGTGTCGCCCGAGCCCCACCCCAACGCCCACCTATGGGCATAGGATACCGCCACCCCGAGCTTTTGCTCCCTCATCCTGGTCGTCCTCGACTTCAATCCCAACATGTTTCCCAAGTGGTGCATGTTCTTCTCCATCGCTGTCACCACATATGCCCCCGAGGATCATCTCACCACTAAGGATCCGCCGACCGACCCCATGATGGCGCCCAGCACTTGTCGTGGAACGCTTCATTGGAAACCCCAAGAGCAAGGTGTGAAGCAGCACAGCAGCAAGTTTCCTCAGTAAGAAACTGAGGTTATCGAACCAGTAGGAGGAAGGAAACGTCACATAGGTGTTGCAAGCAACGCGGAGACCTGCACAACACAAACTCAAGACTTTGCCCCAATGAATCAGTGAGGTTGTCAAGCTCACCGGTTTGCTATAACAAAGGATTAAACGTATGGTGTGGAAGGTAATGGTTTGCAGCAAGTAAACAAGTAACAGTGGAAGATGTAGCAATGGTAAAGATTGGACCGGGGTCCATAGTTCACTAGCAGTGCTCTCCTTAGATAAACAACATGGCATGAAGGGTAAACAAATTACAGCAGGGCAATTGACAGAAACTGGTCAAGGCATAACAATGCAATTACCAGTCAGAAAGATCCTATGAGATTCGTTTGGGCAATACAACAAGATACATAGACCGCCATCCAACTGAATCTATGACTAGAATTCCACCTTCAGGTTATCATCCGAATCCCCTCCAGTATTAAGTTGCAAGCAACAGACAACTACTTTAAGCAAAGTGTGTAAGGTAAATAGTCCACATGTTCTATGAACAAGAGACCGTTTTTTTATCCCTAGTAGCAATAGCACATCTACAACCAAAGAGTTTATTGTCACTTCCCTTGGAAACTAGAGGCATGAACCCACTATCGAGCATAAATACCCCCTCTTGGAGTCACTAGAAACTACTTGGCCAAGATAGCTACTAACAACAGAGAGCATGCAAGATCACAAACAACACAGACATGATAGAATCATAAAGACAAAACCATTAATCAAACCAACATAATAATCTCAATATCCATCGGATCCTCGCAAACACAACATGCATGATTACAAATAGATTAGATCTTGATCATGAACGGAGCTCACAAGATCTATACATGAAAGCACAAAGGAGGAGATACAACCATCTAGCTAATACGTGGACCCATAGTCCAAGGTGGAACTACTCACGCATCATACCGGAGAGAAGGCCTCCGGGATGATCTCCCCTCCGGCAGGGTGCCGGGAAGAACTTTAGATACCCCTAATCTAGGGACGATTGTGGCAGCAGCTACTGAAGGTTTCGTGGAGATTTTATCGGGTACTTAGGGTTTCTGCATCGGGGGCTTCTTATAGGCGAACAGGGAGGCCGAGGCGATGGCCAGGGGCCCCACACCCCTCGCAGGCGTGGGGCAGGGCCCACCCGCGCCTGAGGTGGGTCTGGCCGCCCTGGCCGGCCTCTCCGGCTCCCCTCTAGACTTCTTGTTCCCCATGGAAAGTAATTGACTTTGACGTTTGTCCCATCCAATTCTGAGAATATTTCTTTACTAACTTTTTTGAAACCAAAAACAGCAGAAAACAGGCATCTGGCACTGTAGCAACTTGTTAATAGGTTAGTACCAGAAAACATGTAAAAAGCACCTCAAATTGTAGACAAAGCAAAGCAAAGTAGATACTAAACAAGCATGGAGCATCAAAAATTATAGATACGTTTCTGACGTATCAATCATCCCCAAGCTTAACTCCTGCTCATCCTCGAGTAGGTAAGTGATAAAAAGAATAATTTTTTCGGCGAACATGCACACTCACAATAAAGATCTAACCATTTGCAAGCATTGAAAGCTGGGATCAAAGAACTCTAAACATGTGCATGAAGATGGAGTTCTAACAATAGGACATAGTAACTATGCATGCAACATGACAAGCTACAAACAAAGATCATGAATAACATGCATTGAAAAACGTTTGTTTGTTTCACATACAGAAAACATAGCATAGTGGCAATCAGCATGTCCCTCATAGAGTAGCAAATAGATGCATAGGACACCTTCAAAGTTCACAAGGGTGACTAGAAACAAATAGCACAAGAACAAGTAATATCACAATATGCATCAATCTATAAGCTTTGGAACACTGCACACAGAATGACAACTATGCTATCTTAATGGTGCCTAAAGGTAGAAGGTGGAGACTCAAATAATGGTGGAAGAAAGGCCTTTTATAAAGGAAGCAGGGATTTCAAGTTTCAAAAAGAGATTCCAAAAATTATGGTACTTGTTAGCTTTCAGCCCTCATTGCCCCTATCATAAGCATCTTGAAGTGGTTAAGCTTAAAGTGGCAAAGATGGAGTATATGCTTGACGAAATATAAGTTGGCAATCTCAAGTCCCTTGAATACAAGGGCCACACCTCATGCTACTCAACTTTGGTCACCTGTAAGTTCTTTTCACTGTAAGTATTTGCACATCATTGAGAACCGCCAACGGGGTACCCCTTGCACATGGTACAGGAGCTTTCCCATAACCAAAATGACAAGGCAAGCAGACAATGAACATCTCAGCAATCTTCTTATTTAGCATGGTAATATGGTGTTTTTTTCTCTCTTTCCTCTTTCTCAATGTGCCTCTCTTTTTTTATAAGAAGAATGCTTCATAGATGTCACTATGGTGATCCTAAAAGTTTCCACCATGATTAGGCATGGCTTAGGCTAGGGGCCCAAGCATTTCTATAACACAGGATACAAACTCCATGGACTTACAAGTTCCTTCTTTATTTCACACCGGTGACATCCATAGACAATAGAGCATGATATCAACTCAGTAGAAAGTACAAGTGCAATGTTGAAAACATTACCCGTGACAACACGGTTCTGCTAATTCCAACGTATAAGTGCAAGCATATACAACAAAGTTGTCACAATGGTTCAAGTTTATTAGGGGCAAAGAATATAAAGTGTGCCATCAAGTTTGTGAGGGCTTTAATCACTAAGTTTTCACATAACAAAATAGTTTTTAATTGGAAGATAGTTGAAAACAAGAGTGTACTTGGAATGGTGTAACACACCATGCATAGGAGTTTATAGTGGACACTTTAGAATAACTTGGTTTCTTCGGAGTTGGAAGCATGACTAGAGCTTACTAATACAAGTGGAGGCTAGCAAAAGACTGGGAGCAACCAAATAAGAAAGAAATAATGGCCATAATCATGCAGTGCAACAAAGCATTACTAATCAAAGCATATAGTGGTACTGCAAGTCAAGGATAAATGATCATAGAGGCTATGGTGACTTGTCATAGTCATAACATGGTGTGAGCATGTGCGAAGTCAACCCAAGCAAAACATCAAAGGAGAATACCATACTATGCTTTTGCATGCTAAAACAATGCATAATTTCTTCAAGGCACACTAAGCAATCCCAATTGTTTGGAACAAGACATGCTGCAGCAATAATCACTAAGCATAATGTCAAAACTCAAGGGATACGGGTAGGCTACACTAGCGCAAATCAAAAAAATTCTACCGCGTATACCAGTATTAATGTTGTCATAGATCACGGGATTACCACTAGACGCGCAGTTGCGGAATTGATGAAGCGCGTCGAGGAGGTGCAGACGTTCCACGTCTCCTCCTTGTGCTCGTCCCACGAGAAGCTCCCCTTGTGCGGCTCGTCCAAGTGCCACAGATGCAAGCACCTCTGAGGTATCCACACGTGCGGGGTGGAAGCGTCAAACGCCGGACTGCTAGGTCCGCGCGTGCAACACAGGCGTGAGGTGTGGCGGCTGGCTGGAATGGTCTAACCCTGGTCAGCTCGCCCCACCCTCTCTTATATAGGCGTCCCTAGTGGGCTTCTACATTAGCAGCCCATTAGTAGCCTAAGCCTGGTCTAATCCGGATCCAATCCTCATTAGGCTTCCAGCCCCTTAAGTGTGTGACCCTATAGGTTCATATACGTATAGACATGACACAAATACACTTATTCTACCAATAGTTGGTAGTGGCCTCTAGCAAGACATGCCAACTCCTAAACGCATACAAAGATCATATCGGACGAACCATCACAAGGTTTAGTACATGTCTTTCCCTTTGCCTCACGATATTTGGTCTAGCTCCAAACTGACCTCTCTTTCTTGATACCGTAACTCAGAATCCCTTTACTAGGTTAACTCTTAACCTTATGTAGCACGGCCATGCATTTCTGGATCCGATCACTCGAGGGACCCAGAGATATCTCTCTCAAGTAGAGAGGGACAAATCCCATCTTGATTGACCATGCCTTGCAGCATGTTTCAGGACAAACCCGAAAGCTACCTTTATAACTACCCAGTTCCGGAGTAGCGTCTGATAGCCCCAAAGTAGGTCAATCCACATCTCAAGTACATGCGACAATCTCAGGTCGAAGGACAAAACGTACACGATGTGTAGAGAGAGCTGCAAGTCTAATTGCCAGTCTCATGTTGGGTCAGTCCAACCCCATGTTCATAACATGCGTCCACATCATTGGTTTGACATCTCCATGTCTATGACTTGCGAAACATAGTCATCAACCAATCAATGTGCTAGTCTAATATTCACATGTGTCCTCACATGAACTCCAACTAGGGACAACTATTAAATAACCATACAAGTAAAGAGTTTCACAAACAATTCACACAATTGCCAATCAATACAAGTTGCCTGATATGGATATTCAAGGAACATTACAATAACTCATGGATACATATGAAATATAATCATCTCTATGATTGCCTCTAGGGAATATTTCCTTCAAAAACAACACCTAGCATGTCATGCTAAAGTCTAATCCACAGTCAATGCAAGCTCCTCTTGCACTTACAAGCAAGAACTTACTACTCCTTTCCAACACCAAGCAACTTATTTGCAAAACAACATAGCGAGAACAGGGGTCCAAACTACTCAAGCAAACTAAACAAACTAAGCAAAGCAAACGAAAACTAAGACGCTCCAAGAACAACACAACTGTGCATGAAACAATAAAAATAAAGTGTCTAGACAGACCTGAGCTTTTTATTGATGAAGAAGGGGATGCCTTGGGAATCCCCAAGCTTTGACACTTTTAACCCTTGGATATTTCTTGGGGTGACACCATGGTGGCATCCCCAAGCTTGAGCCTTTGTCCATTCTTCATCTTATTGTATCATTCTTTCTCTACACCTGAAATTTTTCATTCATACAAAACTTCACATAATCTTCATTAGTAATATTAGCTTATTCAAAATATATTAGACCTCTGGCAAAGCTTTGGAACAGCAAGGCTTTTCACTAAAAACACAAGCTACTGTAGTAACTCCTTCAAAAATCTCAATTTACCTAAAGAGAACTCAAAAATGAATCTATAAGAAGCAAATGCAAATAATGGCAGAAATCTGTTAAAACAGACAAGCAGGTAGAAACCAATTTTTTCGAGCATCTTATGTTGATCAAATAAAAAAGTGTTGAACCAACGAAAGTTATCTAACATACTGGGGGATTTATTCGTAAATTTTCACCTCAATACGAGTTACAGAGACTCCTCACGATTTGTTTTGGTGGAGGACAGAAATCTGTTTCGGGACAGCAACTCCCCAAGCCTCACTTCCCTCTCATTAGAGGTCATTCTTGGCACAAAAAGTAAACAAAAAGGATAAGGAGAGGTTATTACTTAAGTAATAACTTCCGATACTCAAGTAAACTCTTGGGTTATCTCCCAACAAGTACTTTTCTTTAACGCCTTAAAGTTAGGCTTGATAGTTTGAAGATGCTCACATAAGAAATATGAATTGAAGTCAAAGAGAGCATCAAGAAGCAAATTCAAAACACATTTAAGTCTAACACACTTCCTATGCATAGGAATCTTGTATGCAAATAAGTTCACAAAGAACAAAGTGACAGGCATAGGAAGATGAAACAAGAGCAACTTCAAAACTTTCAGCACAAAGAGAGGTGTTTCAGTACCATGAAAACTTCTACAACCATACTTTCCTCTCTCATAATAATTTTCAGTATCATCATGAATAAACTCAACAATATAGCTATCACATAAACCATGTTTTTCATGATCTACAAACACATAATTTCTATCAAGCTCAAAAATAGTGGGATTAAAACCTTCACAGGTTTTACCCAAAGTAGATATTTCAAAAGGATCCACAGGAACATAACATTCATCCTCCTTCGGTAAGCATAGGGGACAATCAAATAATGTAAGGGATAAAGAGTTAATCTCATTAGAAGGTAGCCATGGGTAGATCCATTCTTCCTCCTTTTGTTCATCACACTCCTCTTTTTCATCTAATGAGCTTCCAGTTTCAACAATTTCTTCTTCCATAGGCTCCTGCAAGGCATTAGTCTCTTCCATTTGTGGAAAGAACCTATTAAAATATTCAAGAATATAGCCATTTGCTTCCTTGTAATTATCAAAGCAAAATTTAAGTATCTCATAAACCTCACATTCATAAGGTGCATCATCAGTATTTTCAAGCAAACTGGCAAGTTCAAATGCACCCTTGAAGGCAATAAATTCTTCAATTTGTTCCACATCATAAAAGTCATAATTTCCTTTAACATAAAAAGATATGCTAACATTATCATTATACTCACATTCAAAAGTCAGGTGTTTGTACCTCCTACAGCAGCAGGACTTATCAAAGAAATAAGTAACATTATAAGTAGAGCACACGTCTCTAGAAATAGTATTCAACTTATCAATTTGTTCCCATAAGTGTTTCCCTTTTTGTGACAAATGGTGTTCCTTATAAAAATACTTTTGTTCTTCCGTGAACCCACCTTTCCAATAAGAACTACTTTCAAAGAAACCATCCATTGATAGAAAGCATGACCAAGCAAGGAAATAACAGACCAGCAACCAGAGTAGGAACTAATTTTTTTGTGTTTTTGAGTAAGGCAAGCAAACTAAACTAGACTAAAATTTTTTGGGTTTTTTGAAAAGAGGCAAACAAAACCAAGCAAAAGAAACAAAGAAAACTAAAAAAAGTAAAGAGAAAGGAAGTGGAAGACTCCCCTAGTGAAGACGTCCTTAACCTCCCCGGCAACGACGCCAGAAAATAGCTTGATGGCGCCCAACACTTGTCGTGGAACGCTTCGTTGGAAACCCCAAGAGCAAGGTGTGAAGCAGCACAGCAGCAAGTTTCCCTCAGTAATAAACCGAGGTTATCGAACCAGTAGGAGGAAGGAAACGTCACATAGGTGTTGCAAGCAACGCGGACACCTGCACAACACAAACTCAAGACTTTGCCCCAACTAATCAGTGAGGTTGTCAAGCTCACCGGTTTGCTGTAACAAAGGATTAAACGTATGGTGTGGAAGGTAATGGTTTGCAGCAAGTAAACAAGTAACAATGGAAGATGTATCAATGGTAAAGATTGGACCGGGGTCCATAGTTCACTAGCGGTGCTCTCCTTAGATAAACAACATGGCATGAAGGGTAAACAAATTACAGCAGGGCAATTGACAGGAACTGAGCAAGGCATAACAATGCAATTACCAGTCAGAGATATCCTATGAGATTCATTTCGGCAATACAAAAAGATACATATACCGCCATCCAACTGCATCTATGACTAGAAGTCCACCTTCAGGTTATCATCCGAACCCCCTCTAGTATTAAGTTGCAAGCAACAGACAGCTACTTTAATCAAAGTGTGTAAGGTAAACAGTCCACATGTTCCATGAACAAGAGACCGTTGTTTTCTCCCTAGTAGCAACATCACATCACATCTAAGGGAATAGATTATTGTCACTTCCCTTAGAAACTAGAGGCATGAACCCACTATCGAGCATAAATACCCCCTCTTGGAGTCACTAGCAACTACTTGGACAAGATAGCTACTAACAACGGAGAGCATGCAAGATCACAAACAACACAAACATGATAGAATCTGATACGTTGGAAACATATCTATAATTTTTGATGCTCCATGCTTGCTTTGTATCTACTTTCCTTTACTTGTCTACACTATGAGGTGCTTTTTACATGTTTTCTGGCACTAACCTATTAACAAGTTGCAACAGTGCCAGATGCCTGTTTTTTGCTGTTTTTGGTTTCAGAAAATTTAGTAAATAAATATTCTCGGAATTTGACGGGACAAAGGACAAAGTCAATAACTTTCCGTGGGGAACAAGAAGTCTAGAGGAGAGACGGGGAGGATGGCCAGGGGGGCCAGACCCACCCTAGGCACGGGTGGGACCTACCCCGTGCCTGGCTAGGGTTTGGCCGCCCTGGCAGCCGCCTCGGTCTCCCCCTTCACCTATAAGAATCCCCCGATGCAGAAACTCTCAGTACCCGATCAGATCCACAAAACCGTCTGTAGCCGCCGCCACCATCGTCCCTAGATCAGGGGGATCTGAAGCTCTTCCCGGCACCCTGCCAGAGGGGATATCATCCCGGATGCCTTCTCTCCGGTATGATTTGTGAGTAGTTCCACCTTGGACTATGGGTCCATGTAGTAGCTAGATGGTTGTATCTCCTCCTTTGTGCTTTCATGTATAGATCTTGTGAGCTCCGTTCATGATCAAGATCTAATCTATTTGTAATCATGAATGTTGTGTTTGCAAGGATCCGATGGATATTGAGATTATTATGTTTGTTTGATTAATGGTTCTATCTTTATGATTCTATCATTTCTGTGTTGTTTGTGATCTTGCATGCTCTCTGTTGCTAGTCGTTATCTTGGCCAAGTAGTTGCTAGTGACTCCAAGAGGGAGTATTTATGCTCGATAGTGGGTTCATGCCTCTAGTTTCCAAGGGAAGTGAAAATAATTTCTTCGGTTGTAGATGTGCTATTGCTACTAGGGAGAAAACAACGGTCTCTTGTTCATGGAACATGTGGACTGTTTACCTTACACACTTTGCTTAAAGCAGTTATCTGTTGCTTGCAACTTAATATTGGAGGGGGTTCGGATGATAACCTAAAGGTGGACTTCTAGTCATAGATGCAGTTGGATTACGGTCTATGTATAATGTTGTATTGCCCAATCAACCTCATAGCATCTTTCTGGCTAGTAATTGCATTGTTATGCCTTGCTCAGTTCCTGTCAATTGTCTCACTGTAATTTGTTTACCCTTCATGCCATGGTGTTTATCTAAGGAGAGCACCTCTAGTGAACTATGGACCCCGGTCCAATATTTACCATTGATACATCTTCCACTATTACTTGTTTACTTGCTGCAAACTATTACCTTCCACACCATACGTTTAATCCTTTGTTACAGCAAATCGGTGAGCTTGACAACCTCACTGATTCGTTGGGATAGAGTCTTGAGTTTGTGTTGTGCAGGTCTCCACGTTGCTTCCAACACCTGTGTGACGTTTCCTTCCTCCTTCTGGTTCGATAACCTTGGTTTCTACTAAGGGAAATCTTGTTGTTGTACTCTTCATACCTTGCTCTTGGGGTTTCCAATGAAGCACTCTTCCTCCCTGTTGAGTGTAGCAATCAGAATCATAAAGACAAAACCATTAATCAAACCAACATAATAATCTCAATATCCATCGGATCCCCGCAAACACAACATGCATGACTACAAATAGATTAGATCTTGATCATGAACGAAGCTCATAAGATCTATACATGAAAGCACAAAGGAGGAGATACAACCATCTAGCTACTACATGGACCCATATTCCAAGGTGGAACTACTCACGCATCATACCGGAGAGAAGGCCTCTGGGATGATCTCCCCTCCGGCAGGGTGCCGGGAAGAACTTCAGATCCCCCTGATCTAGGGACGATGGTGGCGGCGGCTACAGAAGGTTTTGTGGAGATTTGATCGGGTACTTAGGGTTTCTGCATCGGGGGATTCTTATAGGCGAAGGGGGAGGCCGAGGCGGCGGCCAGGGGCCCCACACCCCTCCCAGGCGCGGGGCAGGGCCCACCCGCTCCTAGGGTGGTTCTGTCCGTCCTGGCCGGCTCTCCGGCTCCCCTCTAGACTTCTTGTTCCCCACAGAAAGTAATTGAATTTGTCGTTTATCCCGTCCAATTCCGAGAATATTTCTTTACTAACTTTTCTGAAACCAAAAACAACAGAAAATAGGCATCTGGCACTGTTGCAACTTGTTAATAGGTTAGTACCAGGAAACATGTAAAATGCACCTCAAAGTGTAGACAAAGCAAAGCAAAGTAGATATTAAACAAGCATGGAGCATCAAAAATTATAGATACGTTTCCGATGTATCACCCCACGTGGTTCCGACTCGACGCCACGGTCCTCTATTGGCTCTATGGATCCATGGACATGGACATCATCGAACTCGTCATGCCCACCTCAACCTCGACTGGCGCCCCTGCTGTGTAGGGGTTCGTAGCATGGAAAAAAAAATTTCTATCGCATACAAACAAACAAGCCAAGATCTATCTACTAGATTGTAGCAACGAGTCGATGGAATAACTTACCCTCGAAGATTCCAAAGCGGTTAACGAGAGCAGATTCTCGTGGGTGATGTAGTCGTACTCTTTCCGATCTCAAGATCGCGTAGACGATCCTTCCGGCGCCACGTTCCGGCAGCGCTCCCGCAGTCGGTCACACATTCGGTACTCGACGAAGACCTTCCTCTCCCTTGTTCCAGCAGGCAGCGGAGGTTGTAGCACTCTCCTCGCGATTCCGGCAGCACAACGGCGTGGTACCGGAAGTAGAGGGGAGATCCCGCAGGGCTTCGCCTTAAGCCGGTGCGAGTATGGTGGATTATGAGAGAGGCTATTTAGAGGCTATTAGTGATCTAGTAATTAGACACACCAATTAGAAGGCTCTAAACCAATTAGAAGGCTCTAAACCGATGGCTAAAGCAATTAGAAGCTCTAAACCAAAACGGCTCTAAACCGGGAGAAATAGATAGGAACTTGTGTGCCTATGGGAGGGAGCCCTGCCCCTCCTTTTATAGGTGGGAGGGGCCAGCGCGCCATGGGGAGGAGACCCTCCCCAACTCGGCTTGGTGGCCGCCGGTTGGAGGAGGTCTCCCTCCCCAACTCGGTTTGGAGCTCCTCCTCTTTCCCACCTTCCAATTTTGGCCGTTTGACTTTTCAAACTTGCCGTTTGACTTTTCAAACTAGGATTTGATTTAATCCCTTATTTGGAACAGCGATAACACTAAGTACATGATGCAATCATTCCAATATGTAATGACACATTCATGTACCCCTTCCCCCCCCCGGAGTGCCGGACAATCCGGAACCTTCTAGAACATTCCCGATGAAAACACCGGAATCATTCCGTTACTCCGAAACGGGACTTTCCTTATATGAATCTTATTCTCCGGACCATTCCGGATCACCTCGTGATATCCCGGATCCCATCCGAGACTCCGAACAACATTCGGTCTCTTTCTCATAATACCATAACTACTCAAACAACGTCGAATCCTTAAGTGTGTCTCCCTACGGTTCGTGAATTATGCGGACATGATCGAGACACTTCTCCGAACAATAACCAATAGAGGAATCTAGAAATTCATATGGCTCCCACATATTTCTATGATTACTTTGCGATCGAATGAACCACTTACATACGATACCAATTTCCCTTTGTCTCACGATATGTTACTTATCCGAGGTTATGATCGTCGGTATCTCTGCATACCTAGTTCAACCTCGTTTACTGATAAGTACTCTTTTCTCGTTCCCGTGATATGTGATCCCTTGTGACCAAGTCACATGCTTGCAAGCTAATTGGATGACATTCCACCGAGAGGGCCCAGAGTATATCTATCCGTCATGTGGATGGACAAATCCCACTCTTGATCCATGTGTCTCAACCAATACTTTCCGAACACTCAATGCCACTTTTATAACCACCCAGTTACGGTGTGGTGTTTGATGTCATCAAAGCATCCATCCGGTAAAGGTGATATGCATGATCTCATGGTCGAAGGAATTAGGTTACTATGTATCAGAAAGCATATAGCAATTGAACTAATGAAATGACTTGATCTTTATGCTACACTTATCTATAGGAGTATGTCCATCACATCATTCTCCTAATGATATGATCCTGTTGTTAATAACATCTCTATGTTCATGATCAGGAAACCATGATCATATATTAACCAACAAGCTAGTTTAACAAGAGGCTTTACTAGGGACTCTTATTTTAGTTTACAAATCACACAAGTATTAATGTTTCCTGTTAATACAATTATAGCATGGTATGTAAACATTTATCATAAGTGTGAAGATATGATAATAACCACTTTATTATTGCCTCTTGGGCATATCTCCAACAGTCTCCCACTTGCACCAGAGTCAATAATCTAGTTTCAAACCTTTGTGTATTCAACACCTATGGCTTTCCGGTGTTGTATGTACACGATTGCTAGTGGTCAACTGATCTCCGGATCTGACACTTCCAGGTCCGTGTGTAATTGCATGTCTTTGCGTCTCTACGCATCACTCATTCTCTAATGAGATGGCTTTGTATAAATTTGGTCTTTCGGTGTGACCTTTAGCTCTTTGGGGTTAAAACATGTTGATAATATTGTCGCACAATATATCTTTATAGTATTATCCCACTGTGAACTACACCTAGTTTGATAACAAACTACTTGACACAAATGCCCTCTTTTGCTGCTAAAATAGCAGTCATATACTTAGCCTTTTGTTGTAGTATCTGTCACAATGTCTTAACTTTGGAACTCATCCAAATCCATTATGGAACTCACTTTCCATTATATTGTGCCACCCTTAGTTTAGATTGAGATAAACTTAATTTGTACTTTGTGACCAAGCTAGTATCAATGTAGTACTTTTACAATGAACTAACCATCTATTTGTCACTTCTACAAATATTATACTCTTAGTTCTTCCAAAAGATCATAAGAATATCCTTACTATTGTCCAATGATCATCTTACGAATCATTCTGGTATATGCTCACAACATTTAGAGCATAGGACATATCTGGATTTGTACATATCACAGTATGATTGATATAAATACTCTTTGTGATTTCATACATCAAGTATCAATCTATACTTGAATCTTTGTTTCACTTACCCAGTGTCAATACACTTGAATATATCATCAACATTGAACTCATTCAATCCTTTCTGTGCGACAAGAACCTCTCTTGTAGTTTCTATATTGAACTCATTCAATATCTTGTCTATGTACTTCTGGCACAACCACATTAGCGTCTATTGATGCCAAATATTTGGGTTTTGTCTAAGTCTTTCATCGGGATGAAATTCTTAATATGTGTTAATGAAAGATACATTATTTCCAATCAACAATATGTCTTCCACATAATGTATTAGAAACATATCTTAGCGCTCCCACTTAATTTCTTGCAAATGCAAGCATCTTCATTGTCTCTGATGAATTTAAACTCTTTTAACAATTTCATCATAGTGAAGATTCCAACTCTGCGATGCTTACTTCAACCATTGAAGTTTGCATATGCTTTTAGCATCCTTTGAATTTACAAAACCCTCTGGACCATGTTATGCACTTGTCCGAGGTAACAATTCTATTAGAAGAACTTGTTTTGTTTATTCTACTATCATATAACAAAATTATATGTAGTGGTTGCTACATTAATCCGTCTAGACTAAATATCACTATGAAAGATCAAATCTTGTCATAATCAACCTTTGAACATTGTTGTGAACTCTTTCCCAACATGTCGACTATTTCATAGATGTGCAACATCCATGTCTATTTATTTATAGATCCAAACACGACTGTAAGGTCTTACACCTTTCTCGAGGGTCCTTCAAGTTCAAAACTTGATTTCTCGTGTATGGAACTATCACGGATTTTATGGCTTCAAGCCATTTGACGGAGTCAGGGCCCATCATCGCTTCTTTGCATGTAGTCGGATCATTATTGTCAAATAATGATTTAACTCTCAAATCTTGGTATTTGATTGTTTACCCGACCTACTTGTTTCAATAGAAACTTTGACTACTGTAACCACAACCTTTGAGGCACGTGAGCCATGAGCATTGTTGCTGCCTCCGGAACACTTTTTGGTGCTGCGCAACTTTGCACATATAGCTAAGGTTCCTTTAACCTTATCAAAGTTCTATTGTCCTCCCACTTAACTTTTCACGAAAAATTCCTTCTCAAAGAAACTTGACGTTCTAAGCGACAAACACTTTTGTCTCCGATGTTATGGAGGAATACTTAACAAAGACAGGTTCATCCGACTTTGGTTGCAAACATCTTTCTTATGTATAGCATACCAATGTTTAAGAAAGGACTACTTGGGTTTTATCCCAAACCATAACTTTATATGGTGTCAATTCAATGGATTATGATGAAGCTCTTTTCAGTGGAAAAACGGTAATCTCTAAAGCTTTTAATCTTTAAAATACAATGGCAGTTTTATGAATTACACCTTCGATCTTACCATGTCAAACAAGGTTAATTTACATATCTCGAACGCTCCATACTCTTATGGTGTTTCGGGAAAATGCAAATCCACGGAACGATTCCATAAATCTTAGGTATTATGCTAAAATTTGTAACTCAAATATCTTCCTTTATGATCTTTATCATAAACTATTTATATTCTTGTTACAATGATTTTGCACTTCATCTTGAAAATCTTTGAACTTTTCAAATATTTCACACTTCATCCTTATTAAGTAAATATTCATATATTCACTCAAATTTTCGGAGAAAGCATATGAAGTTGAAATCCATCGCTCTTGACTACACATAATGGACTTCGTACAACAATATGTACAAATTCCAATAAGCTAGTCTTTCGTTCCCTTTTGGCCTATGAACGAAGTTTTAATTATCTCTAGGAAAGTTTCACAAGTGTCATTTGATCAAAATCAAATAGACTCCAAAATTCCATCCATATGGAGTTTCTTCATGTTTTCTTTCCAATATAATTTAAACTGCGATGTCACTTCCTAAGTGATCTTTCAATCAATTTGTCTTTCGACATCTTTAGCATTAGCTTTATGGATGTGATTTTTCCAACGAGATTTGTGAATCATCCATCTTTTATGGATTACGGCAATTATTTGAACAACCCTTTTGTTCTCATAACACCAGATAAAACAAATCTTGAAGGCAAGCTTTGATGTTTAACGAGCAACACAATAACCCTTTATTTGTTCTCGATGAACATCATCACATATTCTTTTGCTAATTACTTAGGCCACTGTAGTTCATGAATTCTGTTGTTTTGTATGACGATTCATACCAACAAATTCAGTATCAAATACTTAAGAACCACATTGTTTAATAAGCAAAGAATATAGCCATAACATGTATATCATCTATATACTTAAACTGAACAATTCTAGTCTTTTCTTTTCTGCCATATATTTATGAGATTCTCTTTCAATATTTCCTTTTCTGTTTGAAAGAATCTATCACCATCAATAGTGGAGTCATACATATGACACATAGTCCAAAACATGTATAGTTAAATACCAATGTCTTTGGACTTGCACTTTGAAGTAGATCACCATCATCAAATGTTTGGTGTTCTTTCAAATTCCTTTCTTTAGTAATCTCTTGGTGTAGTAAACATTTTACCTACATCAAATATTCACCTTATCATGGAATCGTCCATGATCAAGCTACTTTTAGCTTATAACGATGAATTATGAGTATAATGTTGCTATCCAAAACCTTTTGGAGGATTAGGACAACAAGTGTCTCCAACCTTTTGCAAATTCTCATCAAAATATGAGAACATGAACTTTGCCATATTATACTCTATCATGTTGCAACCAAAACTTCGTTTCAGATATCACAATATCTTCCACACATCATGGTTTCTGAAACATCTCTTTCAGATCCTTAGATAACCTTGATATTAGGAGAATCCTTTGAATATCAAGAATCATGGAGACAAACATGATACTTATATACTAACATTGGAATAGTTACTCTTCATTTTAATACCAATTATTAAACTTCATGGAGTAACCGGAACTTACTGAAAGTTTGCAATAGGACTTTTAAACTTTAGATTAACACTTCAAAAACAATACGATACCAGTTCGTAAAGTAACTAACCAGAATTCTATAGTTCTATCATCTCAATTACAACTAAGCGCAAGGTGGTAAACGGATGCCAATGACTACAACAACTATGCAAATTCACTTTGATTTAGTTTATGATAAATTGAGTTCTAATTAATAATTAAATTAATCTAGGTGAACTCCCACTCAAAACAATATCCCTCACATTGTTTTAGTGATCACACGAACCAAATCCACCACATCAAAACCGATCATCACGAGAGTTGATATAGCTTCAATGGCGAACAATCAACATGTTCATCATATCTACTATATGACTCATGCTCTACCTTTCGGTAATCCGTGTTCCTGAGGCCATGTCTGTACATGCTAGGCTCGTCAGGATCAAACCTTAGCTTCCGCATGAGCAAATCTGGCTTGCCCACGTTGTATACACTTGTAGAATCTAACACACCCGATCATCACGTGGTGCTTCGAAACAACAAGCTTTAGCAACGGTGCTAACTAAGGGTGAACACTTTATGACTTGAAATTTATGTGCATGAGGGATCATCTTATAATGCTACCGTCGTCTACTAAGCAATACAAGATGCATAAAGGATTAACATCACATGCAATTCATAATATGTGATATGATATGGCCTTTCTCCATTGTGCTTCCGATCTCCATCTTCTAGCACGAACATGATCTCCATCATCACCGGCATTGCATCAAGGTCAATGACGCTGCTCCATGGTTGTCGTCCACCGGCTTTAACTATTACAACTACTTTGAATAGACACGCGGGTCTTAACAGAAATTAAAGACAACCATATGGCTCCTGCCGGTTGCCAACTTACAATAAGGAACATTGCATACATCAAATATAATCACAATCATGGCCATATCACATCACTGCACACCCCTGCAAAACAAAGTTAGACGCCTCTACTTTCTTTGCATGTTTTACGTGGTTTGGGGCTTTCTATAAGTGTCGTTCTAACTTACGAACATGAACCACAACGTTGACACAAGTATTGTTAATCACCTGTTGTGAATTGGATCTTTACTATGCTAGGAGAAACAGACACCCGCAAAGCCACTTATGCAATACAAGTTGCATGTCAAGCGTGGAGCAAGTCTCATGAACGATGTCATGTAAGGTTAGCCCGGGCCGCTTCATCCCAACATACCGCAAGATGCAAAGTACACAAGAAGCAATCGACAATAAAAGCATCAACGCCCACAATGACCATTGTGTTCTACTCGTGCAACAGATCTACATATAGACACGGCTCTGATACCACTGTAGGGGTTCGTAGCATGGAAAACAAAATTTTCTATTGCATACAAACAAACAAGCCAAGATCTATCTACTAGATTGTAGCAACGAGTCGATGGAATAACTTACCCTCGAAGATTCCAAAGCGGTTAACGAGAGCAGATTCTCGTGGGTGATGTAGTCGTACTCTTTCCGATCTCAAGATCGCGTAGACGATCCTTCCGGCGCCACGTTCCGGCAGCGCTCCCGCAGTCGGTCACACGTTCGGTACTCGACGAAGACCTTCCTCTCCCTTGTTCCAGCAGGCAGCGGAGGTTGTAGCACTCTCCTCGCGATTCCGGCAGCACAACGGCGTGGTACCGAAAGTAGAGGGGAGATCCCGCAGGGCTTCGCCTTAAGCCGGTGCGAGTATGGTGGATTATGAGAGAGGCTATTTAGAGGCTATTAGTGATCTAGTAATTAGACACACCAATTAGAAGGCTCTAAACCAATTAGAAGGCTCTAAACCGATGGCTAAAGCAATTAGAAGCTCTAAACCAAAACGGCTCTAAACCGGGAGAAATAGATAGGAACTTGTGTGCCTATGGGAGGGAGCCCTGCCCCTCCTTTTATAGGTGGGAGGGGCCAGCGCGCCATGGGGAGGAGACCCTCCCCAACTCGGCTTGGTGGCCGCCGGTTGGAGGAGGTCTCCCTCCCCAACTCGGTTTGGAGCTCCTCCTCTTTCCCACCTTCCAATTTTGGCCGTTTGACTTTTCAAACTTGCCGTTTGACTTTTCAAACTAGGATTTGATTTAATCCCTTATTTGGAACAGCGATAACACTAAGTACATGATGCAATCATTCCAATATGTAATGACACATTCATGTACCCCTTCCCCCCCCCCCCCCCCCCGGAGTGCCGGACAATCCGGAACCTTCTAGAACATTCCCGATGAAAACACCGGAATCATTCCGTTACTCCGAAACGGGACTTTCCTTATATGAATCTTATTATCCGGACCATTACGGATCACCTCGTGATATCCCGGATCCCATCCGAGACTCCGAACAACATTCGGTCTCTTTCTCATAATACCATAACTACTCAAACAACGTCGAATCCTTAAGTGTGTCTCCCTACGGTTCGTGAATTATGCGGACATGATCGAGACACTTCTCCGAACAATAACCAATAGAGGAATCTGGAAATTCATATGGCTCCCACATATTTCTACGATTACTTTGCGATCGAATGAACCACTTACATACGATACCAATTTCCCTTTGTCTCACGATATGTTACTTATCCGAGGTTATGA
The DNA here is from genome assembly GCA_910589765.1 of Avena atlantica. NCBI lineage: Eukaryota > Viridiplantae > Streptophyta > Magnoliopsida > Poales > Poaceae > Avena > Avena atlantica. Next base: position 456,770,501 of record OU342736.1, read on the forward strand.
TCGTCGGTATCTCTGCATACCTAGTTCAACCTCGTTTACTGATAAGTACTCTTTTCTCGTTCCCGTGATATGTGATCCCTTGTGACCAAGTCACATGCTTGCAAGCTAATTGGATGACATTCCACCGAGAGGGCCCAGAGTATATCTATCCGTCATGTGGATGGACAAATCCCACTCTTGATCCATGTGTCTCAACCAATACTTTCCGAACACTCAATGCCACTTTTATAACCACCCAGTTACGGTGTGGTGTTTGATGTCATCAAAGCATCCATCTGGTAAAGGTGATATGCATGATCTCATGGTCGAAGGAATTAGGTTACTATGTATCAGAAAGCATATAGCAATTGAACTAATGAAATGACTTGATCTTTATGCTACGCTTATCTATAGGAGTATGTCCATCACATCATTCTCCTAATGATATGATCCTGTTGTTAATAACATCTCTATGTTCATGATCAGGAAACCATGATCATATATTAACCAACAAGCTAGTTTAACAAGAGGCTTTACTAGGGACTCTTATTTTAGTTTACAAATCACACAAGTATTAATGTTTCCTGTTAATACAATTATAGCATGGTATGTAAACATTTATCATAAGTGTGAAGATATGATAATAACCACTTTATTATTGCCTCTTGGGCATATCTCCAACATGCTGCCACCATGTACATGGTCTGGACGGCTGTCCATGGCCTCTTCAACGATAATAAGAAAACCCGCGAGGTTTACCTTGCCAACGAATTCTGTAATGTTAAGCAAGAGGATCGATTCGTCTCTGAGTACCTCAACCTCCAGAAGGTGGTGGACGACGCCTTGTTTGACGTTGGTGCTCCGATCTTTGACTCGGATCTCGTCACCAACTTCATCAAGGGTGTAGCACCCCATTCCCTCTTGGCCCCAGGGGTGTCACTCCTGGCGGCTTAATAGGATCTCTAGACTGGCCCCACAGAGGAACACTAGTATTTTCTGAGCACTTTGTCCTTACTCGTGCGCACCCGATACCCACTTCTCGGTCGGTCACCCATACTCAAATTTCTCTGGGCCAAGAACGCTTAACATCAGAGTTCCTTTTGGATGAGCTTCCATAAAAGAAGTTGCAACTCGTTGGTATGAGTATCCTATCAATCCTATTATGCCATGTGCCTAGATCTCACAAAGGGCCTCCACGAGCGCTTCGACAGCGTCACTAACATCACCCCCTCCTCACATTGTTCCCCTTCTTCCTCAATTTCCGCGACATGCTGCTCTTGCAGGAGATGAACGTGGCACATCGCTCCACCAACACCTCTACCTCGGACTTCGTCGCCAAAGGCCCCGCGCCTCCTACTCCTGTCGTCAACGGTCCTCCTCCTAGGGCGGGCGCCGGGCAGCCGTGGCGTCCCCCGGCGACCCCCAACCCTCACCATGGCAGTGGCTATGGAAGGAACAAGGGGAAAAGGGATACAAACCCGCCGGTGGCGCCAGCGGTGCTCCTCTCATTCCGACCCCCTACAACCCGTGGACCGTCGCCATCCAGATGTGGCCGATGCAGGGCCATAGCATCCTCGGGCGAGGCCCGAGCCCCCGTCCCCATGCCTAGATGGCGTCCCCTCATGTCGGCCATGCCTCCTCCTACGGTGCGGCCACGTATGGCGCCCTGAATGGCGTCGCCCCCTTTGGCACCGCTCCCGATGGCATCGCACCGCACGGCTCATCCGTGTATGGAGCCACTCCCTACCCCCCCCCCCCCCCCCCCCCGCGTCGGCACAAACATGGGATACCTACGCCCTCACGCAACACTTCAACACCATGACACTGCAGCAACCCGCCCCAAAGTTGGTCAAGGACAGCGGTGCCACCGCCCACCTCTCCAACGACACCGGTATCCTTTCTTCTATCTCTCCAAACCCTTTTTATCGTCATGTCACTATTGGAGACGGTTCCTCCGTTCCCGTCTCTACATACGTGCATGCATCTCTTCCTTCCTCGTTATCTAATCATCCTCTTCATATTCGTCATGTCCTAGTTACACCTAAAATAGTTAAAAATCGTATCTCTATTTGTCAGTTTACTAATGATAACAATTGTTCTGTCGAGTTTAACCCTTTTGGTTTTTCTGTGAAAAACATTCCCACCCGGCATGAGATTTTTCGGTGCAATAGTATGGGGGAGCTTTACTCCTTCCAGCATCCGGTGCCCTGTGCTCTCACCACGACCACCACTTCCCATGACGTTTAGCACCATCATTTCGGTCACCCAGGTCACACTTATCGTTGTATTTCGTAGTATATATCTTTACCTTGTATTAAAAAAAATCATAGTACTCTTTGTCATGCATGTCAACTTGAAAGTCACGTACGTTTGTCATTTTCTTTCTCTACCACTAGGACTATTCATCCTTTTGAGTTAATACATTGTGATCTTTGGACATCACCTATCTTGAGCATTTCTGGCAATAAATATTTCTTAGTCATTCTTGATGATTTCACTCATTTTTTATGAACTGTTCCTTTATGCCAAAAGTCCGATACTTACGCCATGCTCGCTTCTTTTCACAAGTTTTCCCATACACAGTTTAACTTGTGTCTTGATTCCATACCGTTTGACAACGCTCGTGAGTTCGACAACGCAAAACTCCACTCCCTCATCGCCGAGCATGGCATCCATATTTGTTTTTCGTGTTCATATACCTCCCAACAAAATGGTAAAGCCGAACTTATCATCCATACAATCAATAACACCATGGGTTCTCTCTTATTTTAGGCTAGCTTACCGCCTCGTTTTTTTGGTAGAAGCACTTCATCATGCCACTCATGTCTTTAATCTCCTCCCCACAAAAGCCATTAGTGCCCCTTCTCCATATTTTTCTCTTTATAACACCCATTCCGACTACTTCGTTCTTCGCGTTTTTGGTTTTCGTTTCTATCCCAACACCGCATCCACCATGCCTCACAAACTTGCACCAGTCTAGTGCATGTGTCTTTCTTGGTTATTCTTCTCACCATAGAGGCTCTCGTTGCATGGATCTCGCTACTAATCGCATCGTCATCTCTCGCCATGTAATTTTTGACGAGTCTACTTTTCCTTTTGCCTCGTTGTAGCCACCCTTCGCTGGAGCATACGAGTTCCTCGATGATGACGCCACTCCTCCCGTCATCTTTCTGGCTGCGCCCACTCCGCATGCGCCCTTTCCACCCCCTTCACCGTCACGCGTCCCTTCCTATCGCGTGCCCCCTCGCCGCTACCCTAGCCGTTGCATCGCACGCGAGGCACCTCCGGCATCCATGTCCCGCCCCATGAACGGCTTAACCTGCATACTTCTGTCAATAGGTACTCGCCGGTTTCGACATCTGCACATGCTGCTCTCAATGACCCCAACTAGCTTGATGCCATGACCTTGGAGTACCGTGCTCTCATCGGCAACGACACTTGGGATCTTGTGCGTCCTCCTCGGAACAACAACATCATCTTGGGAAAGTGGGTATTTCGCCACAAGCTCAAGCCCGATGGCTCCCTCGATCGCTACAAAGCACGTTGGGTGCTTTGCGGCTTCTCTCAGGAGCAAGGCGTTGACTTCGACAAGACGTTCTTCCTGGTTGTCAAACCGTCCACCGTCGGTGTCATCCTATTTCCCGTTCTCTCCCTCAAGTGGGATACTCGACAGCTCGATGTCAAGAATGCCTTCCTTCATGGCATGCTCGCCGAGGTCGTCTACTGTTGACAACTCACCGGCTTCATCGATTCTACTCGCACGAGCACGTCTGTTGACTGAACCGTTATCTCTACAGTCTCAAGCAGACTCCACGCCGAAGGTACCAGCGTTCGTGTCCTTCATCACCTCGACCGGCTTCTCGCGTTCGCGCTCTGACACATCGATGTTTGTTCTTCAGTGTGCAGAGGGAACGACCTTCCTCTTGCTATACATCGACGGCATCGTCCTCACCGCCTCATCATCGCGGCTCCTTGACCGGATCACGACCTCTCTCCGCTCTGAGTTAGCCATGACAAACATGTGCAGCCTCCACTACTTCCTCGGCATCGCGGTCACCCGCGACTCCTCTGGCATGCACCTCTCGCAAGCCAAGTACGCCGCGGAGATTCTAGACAAAGCCGTCATGACTGTCTACAAGTCCGCGATGACTCCGATCGACATGCCGCTGAAGCCCGCCTCCAACACTGCCCCTCCCCCCCCCCCCCCCCCCCCCCCCGTCGCTGACCCGACCGAGTACCAGAGTCTTGGCGGAGATCTCTAGTACCTCACCTTCACGCGCCCTGACATCACGTATGCTATTCAGCAGGTGTGCCTTCACATGCATGACCCTCGTGAGCAGCACCTGGCAGCTATGATGCACATCTTGTGCTACGTCAAGGGCATGAATTCTCATGGACTCTAGCTTCACTCGTCTTCACCAGACTCCATGGTCACCTACAACGACGTCGACTGGGCCGTCTGCCTTGACACTCAACGTTCTATGTCAGGCTTCTGCGTGTACCTCGATGACAACCTCGTCTCATGGTCTTTGAAGCGGCAACACACGGTCTCCCATTCCAGCGCCGAGGCTGAGTACCATGGCTAACGCCGTTACTGAGGTCAATTGGATTCGCCAACTTCTCCATGAGCTTCATCGACCATCTCCTCCAGCTATGATTGTTTTCTATGACAATGTTAGCACCGTCTACATGTACACAAACCCCGTCCAACATCAGTGCACCAAACACATCGAGATCGACCTTCACTTTGTTTGCGATCATGTTACCATGGGCCAGGTCCGTGTACTGCATGTTCCCTCGTCTCGACAGTTCGTCGACATCTTGAGAAAGGAGCTTTCGTCACCATTGTTTCTGGATTTTCGGTCCAGTCTCAACGTCCGTCCTCCTCCCGTTGTGACTGTGGCGGAGTGTTAGACAGTTATGTCATATTATGTGACATAACACCACCGATTCCCTAAATCGTGGAGAGTATTATTTGTGAGCTCCCATTTATGTTTGGATTGTATTTTTTGTCCATATATACATGCAATGCAAAAGGGCCAAGTGTGGTCAATCTGCTCACATTCTCCACCATACTTATGCCATCATGCTAGTGGATCTTCGGTCTGGATCAATCTTCTTCCGTTGTTTCGTTGGGCCGGAGCCCGGGGGACGTCGCCTACACCGAATGCGTGTCGAACTTCGAAGGTGCTGCCAGTTGTGGCACTCATCGCTTGTACGCCTGCACAATCTTGAGGTCGGTGTCGCCGTACGACTATATCATCAAGGTTCATTGGAATGTAACGCTTTTTCAGTCTTCAAAGGTATGAACACTGAATCCCTCCGTTACCTTATATCTGCAAAGATAGATCTTGGCTATGTCGTTCTCGTTGTTAGAAAAAATTGTTTTCTACCACGGGACCCTTCAAGCTCTTGATCTAAAATGGCATTTTAGGGAGATGATCTAACATAAGCTCTTGATCTAAAATGTCAGTTCAAAGAGATGATCTAACACAACCTCTTGATCTAAAATGGAAGTTCAGAGAGATGATCTAACACAAGCTCTAGATCTAGGATGAAAACACCTACAGATGATCTAATAGAAGCCCTAGATTTAATTATAGTTAGCGATGAACTCGAGAGCATGGAGACGTGATTACTTACAGTCATCGTTGGAGGTGGAGAAGAACTCGACCTAGAGGAGGTAGTAGTATGCTACCGCCGACCGGAGATGAGTGCGGGATTTACCTGCTCTTCGTCCCGGCAATGGAGCTCAAAGGGGAGGGGGAATGGTGGATTTTAATGTGGAGGTGAGAGTTGGGGGAAGGGGCGTAAGAATAGAGGAAGGGTTTTGGAAAAAAGGTGACAGAATCTTTCTTGCGCCCCCTTTTCTCTTTTTGCTGCGACGCGCGCTCCCACCATCTCTATGTGTGGTCACGCTCGTGTAGAGAGTTTTCCGTGTTGCATCTGGTGAGTGAATGACGAGTTTTTTTTTTTTTTGAGATGTGCACGACGAGGTTGGCTCGCTTAAAATAGCCGAACCGGTAGTTTTTAGAAGGCTTGCCCCGAGGATGTTTTAAGATTTATGCGGGCCACAACGCACAGTACAGGCAAGTAACCAATCGGCCCACTTCCATCTTCCTGGGACCAGGCTGGACCTCAAAATAGGCTACCAAACACGGCCTATCTGTCCGGAGATAATTTTGTGCTTGGTCGTTTTAGGAGACTTCTAGAATTTACAGGGAATTAGGGGAAAACAATGGCAGACAATGGTATCTGCCGTCCCCCGGTATGTAGGCCACAAATAGGCTGCCTAACTGCGTTTGATGCGTGATGTGATGCCGTATGTGGTGCTTCAATGGTTCTATCGTGTGTAACTATAATTCATCCATTTTTTGTTACTTCCTGGATAGTATCTGCTCAGTACTAGTAGTATGTTATTGCTAGCCAGTCGCCACCTAGCACATTTACATTATAATTGCTCTCAAATCACCAGCAGCATCAGCACATCTCCATCACCTGGTCCCAGGTTCTGATCAGCACGAAAATTGCTCATATTGGTGTTTGGTCGACAGGTGCATTAGCATTACAGTATATACTACAGTTTCTAGTGGTGGTGTTCTAGTTCTACTAGTACCAATCTGTGGACACCAAGTGTCTTTAAATACCCATCCCTCCTCTCCACCCTCACCTCTCACCACTACACAAACGCCATAGACTGAAGTGGTCACCTCCTCGGCTCCACCATGCTTCCAAGGATCCAAAGAAGCATCTTCCACCTCGGAGAGGAGGCTGGTGGTGCTGATCATCATGGAGAGAACTCCGTTGACATCCATCAGCGGCACCTGGGGCTAGGGGGACAAAACCACGGCCGCCGGCTGCGGCGAGGAGCAAGAGACGGCACGGATGTCGTCGTCGGGCTGCAGATCCTGGTCCAGCAACACCGACACCACCCGCAGCCGTGTCACGTCGTCCTTAAGCAGATGGTCAGCTGGCCGCCGGCGCGCCACCGCCGGCCGTGCAGCTCATCGAGGGCCTGCTTCTTGTGCAAGAGGGAGCTCAGCCATGACAAGGACGTGTACATGTACAGGTACTGAAACATACATGGACAGATCTGTGATCTGAAGTTCTGAACTGCCATGGGAACATCGGTACACGGCTGACTTTTGCTGTGTTTGCAGGGGTGATCAGGGGTTCTGCAGCGAGGAGTGCCGGTGGCAGCAGATCTTGTCCGACGAGGCGAGAGAACACGAGGCCATGGTCAGGAAAGACCGGCGAGGCCTACCGCACAGTCGTCGCCACCACGGGCCACGCCCGGCGCCGGCGGTGGCGATCCGCGCCACGCCGAGGAAATTACTGGCCGCAGCCTAACATGTGCACAGTGCATGCCCGAACATGATGAGAGACGTGCTTAGTTGTCAAGAATTCAGTATCCCTACGAGTAATTGAACAAAAGTGCCAAGAATTCACGATGCTACAGTGTCATAATAATTATATAATCGAACTGCAAACTAAACGGGGGAAACGTATGCATAATTGCATAGAAGTGAAGTTGGATGGCAGAGATGTCGAGTTTTTTTTTTCAGTCAGGTTGTTGGAGAGTTGCAGTCTTAATTCAAGAAATGTAGCGACCTTCTTCCGACCTCCTGTTGTTGGGCATGCATCCGGTTAATTTTAGATGGAAGAAAGTAAATAAGTTTCCTTTGGCCAACAAAGAAAGTAAAGAAGTTATGCATCAAAATTGTGTAGCATCTTGGTTCAAAAAGAATTGTGATCAAGTCTCAAACACGTGGAGTAGGTCTGGACACACGACTGGATCTAAGTGCCAGAATTTGATGCCAAATGAAAGCAATGGGAAGAGAGGCGAATGATGCTGTGGCATCTAGCAACTTGATGGGGAACACAAATGGTACCAGAATGGAATCTTCTGTAGAGTTAGAAAACGACTAACACAATGAGAAGCAGCCAGAACAAGATGTACAAAGAGGGAACCGTCTATGAGATAGAGACCACGTCATTTTGTGCCATGAAACGTTCATCACAAGTTTTAGAGTGTATTTTTCTTGGTCTACATACGTGCAACTTTACAAAAAATTCATCCAAGTTCTACACCAAATTAAGGGAGGAAGACCACAACCTAAGATAACTGAACTGTTCGTTCTCTTATCTTGCATGATGTCTCATCTTTTTGTCCCATCTCATTCGGGCAAGCAATTGGGCCAGGATCAAGTATCCGGCTACTCCTTTCATGAGCTTAGCACATTTGCCTGCCGCAATAACAAAAGCGGCTGTCTTATAGGAGTGTTTCGACTGGCAAAGATATAAAAGAACGACCATATCTCATATCTGTTTCCCATAGTGCTGTGTGAATATTATCCATATAGCCCTTTTAATGTGTGAATGATATCTAGATAGGTTCTTATTGCTTCTTATGCTGTGAGACAACACAACAAGATAGACGCAGTGCGCCAGTGTCTCACTAAATCCCCTATTTAATAATGGAACCTTTATGTATGAGCATGTTTCTGCCAATCATTTGGTAAAGCCATTATCTTCAGCATAAGAATGTTAAGAAAAGTACGTACAACCGCTGAGCTTCATTCAATCCATTTCATCATTTATTAACATAAGAGTAATTTTCACAAAACCACAATTACTGGGATAGGATTGTTTTTCAGCAAACAACAACTCTTAAGGCAAGTTGTTTGATAAAACACATATAACGTGATTTAGCCAGTTTGACAGAGTTTACTACAACAGCATGTGCCCACCAGTCAGGTTCGTGGCATATGAGGCAATTATCTCAAAAAAATTCTTCTGGATCAAACCAGACTGAATGGACAGTTTGGAAGTTTTCAATATTAACCCGCACTTTTGAAGTTTTGGCATTTTTTTACTTTCAGCAAAAATTGTTCAAAATTCAAGCTATTTTAAAAACTCTAAAAAATCTACTAATAACTACATGTAGTGAGTAAACTGGGGAACTATCATCTAATTCACGCTGGCGATCTGAAGTTTCTTAGGTTTTTTTTTTACTTTCGGCCATAATAAATCAAAATAGAAAGTTTTAAAAAAGATCCTGAAAAATTACGGTAGCTTAATACAAAATCATTGACAAGACGAACTACTATATATTTTCTACTTTAAATATAATTTTAGCTGAAAGTAAAAAATTATAACCTCCAAACTGCTCGGTTCATGTCTGGTCTGTAAGAAAATCCGAGAGAAACCTGCCACGTTGACTTTTTTTCGATAAATGGCGCTTTATTACTTAAAGAGTTTAAAGCATTACATTCGGCCTCTGCATAACTATGATGTACACAGCCGACACAAGTTCGAAAGTTATAAAACGGAAATAAAAAGCGAGTTACATATCAACATGAGAAATTGCAACGCACTTATGGTGGTGGATGACCAATTCAAAGATTACGCTGTCATCTATGTAGGGTAAAAAAGTCCCCCGCCGTTTTCTTCAAGTCGTGTAGACATCTTCACAAACACGTCATGGAACTCCACACGTTATAGAGACAGCATAAACGGAGTATACTGGTACACCGATAGATAACATGCAAAAGAGAAGTATTTTTATCATTAAAAACTTATCATTTCTATATAACTATAGCAACCAAATAATATCAACCGCTTCTATCCTAAGTAGAATTTTTTACTTAATATCTGTACCAAGGAGCCAATTCCTAAAATATTGATAATACTACACGGTGGATATATGTTTGAACTTACTTGAATGACTGACTGTACAGAACAGACAAAATTGTTTTGAAAGAAGAGATGTTTGATTGTCTCCTTGTGATGACAAAAATCATAATTCGTACTCTCGTGTCAATTCCTCCTAACGAGGTTGTCTTTAATAACCCCATAACGAAGATACCAAATAAATATTTTGATCTTTACACGTATCTTCGGCTTCCATATTTTACTATTATTATCAACTGATAAGTTTGGCTGGATTAGTGCGTTGTAGATAGAATTAACCAAGAATTTACCATTCCTATATAGATTCCAACGAAATTCATCATGGTCCAGGTGTTAAATGGACTAAAGCTAGGCACTAAAGCAAGTCATTTCAAGAAGCAAGCCTAGGTTCAAGTAAATATCTTCTAAACTTCATATTTAGAGGAGAAGACTCTGAAACTGAGGCGATTGAATCACCCTTGACACTCGTACAAAGTGTGATACTATTGCCGGTGTTACAATTGCGACAAGAAGATAACGAAGAACGAAAACGAAAAACACAGCAAGGGGACACAGATTTAACGTGGAAAAACCTCTCCAACAAATAGAGGAAAAAACCACGGGCGCCAGCCAGCGAAACTTCACTATATCGAGGAGTGTTTACAAACGCCGGGGATTTCACAGATGCAACTCATCCCAACCGGCGGCTTACAAGGGGTTTATATATTGGTGGAAACCTAGGTCTTCGATGATCCGTACCGTACCGCGGGGGCTGTCACCCCCCGCACCCCCCCCACAGGCGTCCCCGTTGGGCACGGTGTGGGCCAACTTCCCACTCGTTACACTCGGCCCAAGCCTCCGGCGACGGGCCTCACTCCACTCGTCCGAAGTTGGCCTATACTTTGTAGAATTTGGATCAACATATAACAGCCGGAGTATTGCATTGTCTAGCCACTTGTCCTCCCAAAAACGCGTTTCTTATCCATCCTTAATTGAAAACAATCCAAAATGGAAGAAATGTTTCTTTCTAGCCATTAAACCGTCCTAGAAACGTGAATCGCAAGGTTTCCAATATAACTGGGACAATGCATTTGAGCTAACATATTTTCATTTAAGGAGATTTTTGTATACCCCATCTTCAGTAAGTAACTTGAAGAGCAATATCATGAATACCTAGCCCATCCTAGTCTTTGGCGCGGCAAACCACACTCCACTTAGCTAGTTGTTATTTCTTTTTCTCATTGTCACCTTACCCAAATAATCTTGATCGTAATCAAATCGTTTTAAGACTCCTTTTTCTAGTTGGAAGAGGATATCACATATAGTACCATGTTACTTAGCACTGAGTTAATGAGACCCAATATCCACCCCTCCCTCAAGATAATAGTTTACCTTTCCAACTGCTTAGTCTTTACTGAAGTCTCTTCTCAAGAAGTTTTCATTCAGCATTTTTAAATCTATGATAACGTATCGTTATACCCAAATATCTAATTGGAAACTGGCCTTGTCCTCAACCAAATAACTCATCATAGAAATTGATCTCGTCCTGAGTCTCATTGAAGAAAAACAATTCACTCTTATAAAAATTAATTTTCAGACCCAAGAGTTGCTCGAAAGCTGGCAAAATTAACTTCAGATTTCTCGCTTTCTCGATATCATATTCCATAGAGAGGATTGTATCATAGTCATATTATAGGATAGACACCAACAACCAGGTGAGAAATCACACCTTCAATTTGGTCATCAGACTTTTCACGCTCAATCATAATAGCTAGCATATCGTGCATTATAGTGACAATGGGTCCCATGTCTTAGCTCTTTCTTTGTCTGCAAGTATTTTTCCAACATCATCATTGATTTTAATGGTCACACTATCTCCTAACACAAAACTATGGATTAAAACACGCCACTCTACAGAAAAAAACTATCATTCTGAAAGTTTGTTGGAGGAAAGACCACTTGACTTTGTTATAGGCTTTTTCGAAATCAATTTTTAAAATAACTCCATTCAACTTCTTCCATGTAATTTGTGTACTGTTTTATGAAGGATAGCCACTCCATCCAGGATGTTGCTGCCTTACTTGAAAGAAGTCTGAGAAGGACGAATAACATGGTCAGCCACCGTGTTCAGTCTGATTGTTTCAACTTTGATGAAAATGTTAAAACTAACATTAAGAAGACCAAAATTATCTGAGAAGGACGAACAACATGCATGTATTTTTGGATCTTTTCTGCTTCATTAACCTTAGGTGCTAAAATTATCTCACCAAAATTCAGGAGAAACAGTTCTTGTTGTCCAGCATGCAGAAAACTAAACAAATCTATAAGGTCTGATTTAATGCTATCCCAAAAGTTCTAGTATAAATCTGTCAGAAACCAGGACTAGGCGCTTTGTTGTGTTCCATTTAAAAAGCAGCCTTTTTACTTTGAGAAGTAAGTTGTTTCCCTCATCGAAAACTTGGAGTATATCGAGTATATCGTTTATATGGGACTCATCCATGGAGAAAATAACTTCTTATGGAACCCTGAACAAAGCTTTGTAGTAATTTTTTGGGACTCATCCATGGAGAAAATACCTTCTTATGGAACCCTGAACAAACCTTTGTAGTAATTTGTTGGAATAATTTGCTACATGACAGTGTTATTTTCAGACGTTTGCCACACCATCCGATTGTGTCTTTTTCAGGTACCATTATAATTTTGTAGCACATTTTCCAGAACACGCCATACTGTCAAAAAAGAGAAATTTTGACACATTTTTTTGAAACTCGGCCATAACATGGTCACACGGGAAAAAGTGCCAAAACTTTATATTTTTGGTCATGCAGTGTATTCTAGAAAATGCGCCATAAAACTATAATGGTACCTGGCAATGACCACAATCGAACGGTGTGTTTCAGCAATGATAGGAAATAACGTTGTCCTCTAGCAAATTTTCACTAATTTGTAACGTACGACTTTCGTTGCTCATGACCCTCAATTGTTCCCTCATCCAAGCCACGTTGGCCATGTGGACCTGACGAGTGGGACTGTACCTTACGAAACATTATAAAATGGATTAAATCGGTTCATTTTGATTCTTTAAAACAACTTACTTGGTTTTTCTTTTTTACCGAATAGTTTATGTTATCTTTAATTTGCCTCATACAACTAACATAATGAATATGGTTGGAAATTAGTTGAATGGTATTAATAGAAAACTAAGGCTTACATTCATGTATAACTTCATCCTTGTGTAGGGCTATACGAAATTGTTGTAACGATATTAATTTTTAACAAGACCGGATATATTCACCTAGGGTGAATGGTAGTCCAAAAGTAGAATATATGATGTATATGGGCTACATGTTTTCTATATTTCACATGTGGTTTATTATATCCGCTATGTGTGTGTTATCTGTGAATTGTAATACTCTATATTTTCGATAATTATGAGTTTGGTGTTAACTATGCAATAAAACAGATATGTGTATCAGTTGGTATAAAGGGGCAGATAGTTTCTCTTTCCAAAAATAATTATGGAATTTTTCACTTGCGGTAACTAGTATATCTCTTTGCATATTTTTCTATGGAACTGTAGTCGTCGTTAAGTGGTGTACCTATTTATAATTTTTGTTACTTTTAGGGCTCTATTTTTTTTTATGATTATTAGCAATGTTTGAAATTAAAAAAAAATCATGGAGGGGGAGCATTTTCGTGGTGTACGTCTAAATGGCTCCAACCTTCAAGGATTTGGTAGCCCGTATGGAGTTCAACCTTGCCCCGAGTCAAAAATAAAAGGTTGATTGTATGCATGTAGCATCGGCCATCTCCATGTTGTGTTCACTGTGTGCGTCAAAGCATTCCCAGGCTAGGTCCGATGGGAGATGTCGATTCACCCGTTTCTAGGAATCCACCCTCGTCTCGCACACCCCATATATAAAAAGTGGCGCAAGTTACACGAGTAGATGCGGCCATGGAGATGAGGCGAGCTCGCGCTTTCCAGCGAAAAAGATGGCAGGGCGAATTCAGTAACCTCCCGCTGAAACACATGTCCTATATCTACCCTCTCACTCACCTCCCAAATCCAAAAACCCTGTTTCCATCTCTCGAGCTCAAGTCACCGCTTGACAGAAGGTAAACAGGTAAGCAGCGGTGGCAGAGTCCGAGACAATGGCAACAACGGTGCCTAGGCTACTACACTTTCTTCCTCGATTTGTCCTCATCCCGCTCCACCTCCATCGATGGCTGTAAGTAACCTAACCTCCTAATCTTGGTTGGTTAGATATATGAGCTTGCAATAGTAGATCTGGCTAGGTTTCTTATGGTATATGTGCTTGTTCTTGGGAGATGTGTTTTCTTATATTACATGTGTGTGCTTTTAGTATGGTAGTTTGTGCAAATCTATGGGATTTTTGTAGTACGGTAATATGGTAGATGTGTTTTCTCATGTTCACCTTGTAGATCCATCTTTCAATTTGTGCTTGTTGTAGTGTTCTTCGAATCCTTGCTTCGTAGTTAGATGTTTGAATCTGTGCTGGATTTTTCACATTTTTATGTCATGTGTGATAATATAGGACTCTAATTACGACTTTAGCTAGTCTCTGGTGCCCGTGGGTGAGTCGCGGATCCCTTCGTTTGTGGACAAGACTCATCCCATGACATAGACTAGAGATGGGTTGGAATTCTAACATGTCTCATCTTGCACCGCGAGGATCCATGTTGGAGGGTCCTATGTAGATCCTTGTGAAGAGTGTTGCTTGCAAGGAGACTGTAAGGATTGCCAAGGCGCAGAAGGCTTCTATAAAGAGAACCATTAAATGACTTCCCTTCATGTTGAAATTCTTCCTAGAGAAAATGTGCTCGATCATCAAGAGCGGTGTGCGCACCCACAAGGGCTTCAAAGAAGTCCATCTAACCGCCTATGTTAAAACTCTATTTGAGCACCGCAGTGCTGAGGTGACGCAGGTGTACAACCACCTGCGCAAGTGGAGGGTAAGGTGGATTCAGGTGAGCAAGCTGAGAAATCTCAGTGCGTCTCAATGGTGCGACGACACCTGAAGCATTCTCCTGGAGAGTGATCACTATCAAGGGCCCATCAAGGTTAGCACACTGTGAGCATCCTTCTTTCAGTTGATCATCGCTCACTAATGCACTATCATGCAAAACTAATGCACTGTCTTCCAATTTTAGGACCACCCCAAGGATGCTAAGTTCCCTGAACAATCCCATCGCAAACTACTTTCAGATCCATGCCATCTTCTTAGTTGGTCTTGCCACTGGCAAGTTCTCCATGGGCTCGAGTGAGCCCATGGGTACCTACACCCGACTACGTCGACACTCAGGAGTTCGAGACCATCATCCTCGACGACCCTGACAAGCATGTTGATGGCCTGCCACCTGCTACAAGAAAGAGGAAGAGGGATGCCCTTGTTGATAATGAGCTCATGTTCTTTGCCAACATTGCCAATGTTGTCAAGGACATCGCATGGGCCATTAGGGATAGCATGCCCACTGACATGCACCCTAACATATACAATATAGTCATAGACATGGTTGGCTTCTCGTAGGAGTCCCTAATGGCGGCACTCAGCCACCTGGTGGTAGGGTTAGAATGAACTTCTGATCCTCTTTGGGTAATGATCATGCATTCTCCCCTTAGTTTATGATGTGCTGTGAACTTGTCATCCTTTGATATAATTTCAGTGATGCTTGTGATGATGTACCTTACTTGTAATTTGTCTGCCTTGTTAGTGGTATGTGGTGTTTAGAGGAAGACGGCCCAGAGTCTACAATTCATGGAGGATATGTCAAGATCAAGCCGGTGATTTCTCCAACAACAACTATAGAGGGAAGGAAATTATGGAGGATGCGATGGAGGAGGGCAATGGTTTCTTTGTTGGTTAGGTTGTTCAATCATTGGCCATTCCTATGGCTGATCAGGCATAGCCTATTCAAGTTTTGGTATAGATGAAGAACCAATTCAGGACCGATAGAGTAAGCTCAATCGTCTTTCTCGTGGTGATCTTGAAGCTCATGTTCTTATGATTTCTTTCTATGATCGAATGTAATATGCATTGACACGATAAGATCACCACATTTAGATCTTGGTACCATACGCAAGCCCATGTGGGCAACCTTGACTTGAATCACCCAGCCTAAGAGGGTTGTGTGCAACCTACCAAATGAAATGGAGATAGTTTCTTATCCCATGCCGATAAACAAAATATGGACAACCAAACAAAGTACATAACGTGGATTTGATATCGTTTCTCTACAGTCTTGCCATCGGGACTTGTCTCCGTGAAGACAAAAAAATATTGCTAGCTACCAAACGCGTCTTGATCATCCGGTGGATAGGGGTAGATATCGAGTCAACTCGACTTAACTGACTCGAATCGTAAATACTCGTTAGTTAACGAGCTAGCTCGACTCAATTCATTAACTTAACAAGTTAAAAACTCTGGATTGACTCGACTCGATAAAAACTCGAGTTGGATCGATAGCCTTGATAAACTCATTAAGTAACTTAACACCGTAATTAACTCATCATGGAGCAAGAGTACAAAAAGGATGTTTCATTCTTGATGCCTCTCCGGATAGACTTTAGGCTTTTACCAATTTTTTAATGAAATTTAACTGATTTATTAATAATCATCAACAGTAGTATGAACAGAACTAAAAGTAATAAAATTATAAATAGCTCTTTGGACCATCTAGCGACACCAGATTGTTCATGTATATTTTTTTCCTAAAGGTCTTGTGTTTGTAGTCTTAACTAATCTATAAGAATCACATCAACATATAAATATTAATGAGCTTATCAACTTAACTCATTAAACTCGTTAAGATAACAAGCTAAAAATACTAATTTCATCATGACAAGCCTTAGTATTGGAGTTCGAGCTGAGTAAAGCCAAGTTTTGGAGTAGTCCTTGAGCTCTCGATATTTAGGGCGTGTTCGGCAACTCTCTAGCTTCTTGCTTCTTGAAAATTCGTGACGGAGCAGCACCGAACATCCCAACTCCACGGATCTGGATCCGAGAAGCTAGCCAAAATTTGTGTACAAACCGCGGAGCACCACATTCGTCGAGTCCTGGATCGGCAAAAGACGGAGCTGCGACAAATTACACGGCACTGCCACCGCAAAGTCAAAAAAAGTTTCGCTGGAGGGTGTACTCGCTCTCGTCTCCTCTCTACTCCATCGTCTCCCCAACCGACGACCGAACCCGAGCTCCTCCTCAACCCCTCCGTCAAGCAGCAGCATCCAGCAAGCAGACTCCCTTCCCCGACCTCCTCCTGCACGAGTTCCTCCGCCGCCGCCTCAACTCTGCTCTGCGCCGCCGTCCTCCTATAGTATCTACTCCTCGGCCGCGGCCCCAACGACGCCTCCATCCACTCTCGGCGGCGTGACCCCTGCGACGCCTCCATCCACTCTCGGCCATGACCCTGAGGCCACATACATCCTATTCCCCATCTGCAGCTCCGGCCCGAACCCGGCCTAATTCATGAGCTCGCCGGTAGAGACACGTCCTCGCGCTCATTCCCTCCTCTCTTGGCTTTGGAGTGTACCGTGGTGAGGCTGTCAGCGTGGGATTCGGCGTGTGGGGATAGAGGAATCGAATAGGTGCTCTGGACAAGACGATTAGGCATAATCTATACCTATATATACCTATACCTAATAATAAAGGACGAAGTGTTTCTTCCGGTCCAACTCTTTTTTGGACCGCTTTGTCCTCCCACCAAACCTTATATTACCACCAAAGCCACCGATAAGTAAAAAAACTGGTATTACTTTTATTGCCACCGCTAAAAAAACCAGCGTTACACACCTGAAAATCCTGCCGAAAAAAAAAACAGCGTTACACACCTGAAAATCCTGCCGTTCCTCGCCACGGGGACTCCACCTCACCTCCCATCTCAATACTGCCGCCTCTCCCTGGCACCTCCGTGAAGCCTTGGTCACGCCCGAGACGTTGCCCGTGGCTCACCCATGTGGCCTTGCACCCGTGCGGCCTACATCGCATTGGCTGTGCCTCGCTCAATTTGGTGACAGGACGTTCGCCGTCGGAGGAGTTGGAGGAGGTCGTCGGCTGCGGCTGCATGTCTCACCGGCCGGCCGGAATCCGAAGGAACGGACCGTGACCGAGGTGCGTCGCCAATTGTTTTCATCAGCCAAGCGTGGAGTGAATTTGCGATGGACGCGGCGCTTCGACACACGGCCGGGAACTCGACGGCCACGACTTTCTCTGGTAGACGATGCAGGGCTGGGAAGCAACATAGGCTCTCTTCCCGGTTCGCGCCAAGGCTGCTCCACACCGAAGAGACCTTCATTCAACTGATTGATTGCTTTACGAAAATCGCCATTACTAGCTAGCCGGAACATCTAATACATATTTACTGCGCAGGCCACACTTCCCAGACCGTACTGTGCATGCCTCGATCGGTCTCATCGTATGCTTATTTCTAATAAATCCAAACAACAAACAAGTTTCATCTTTGTATGATTAGTATCTATTTCCTATGTTCTAAAATATATAAATATTTTACCCTCTTTCTTATATACATGTATCTAGACGTTTTATAGCGTGTAGAAAAATAGTTCAAAAAATTGAATTACCCTTACAATTAAGGTCGATCCAATCAATCCGCTGTACACATTATGACTCCTTTTCTCCGCTTTTTGTTGCTTCCTCTAATACCCTATGCCAAGGAAGGTGAAATCCTCTGAGGAGCGGGATCAACTAGAGATGGCGACATATAGCTCGCGATAGATACGTGTTAGCGTAGTATATAAGCATATTGTTTCTTTTTCCGCCGCAACGCGCGGGCATTTTGCTAGTCTATATCTATATCTATATTTATATCTAATAATAAACCACGAAGTGTTTCTCCCGGTCCAACACTTTTCTAAACCAATTTAGCCTCCCACCAAACCACATATTACAACAAACGCCATCCGTAAGTCAGAAAAAACTGTCCAAACCATATATTACAACAAATGCCATCCGTAAGTTAGAAAAAACTGTTCCGTTTGGCGGAGGTGACAACACTGATTTCGTCCGGTATGAGAATGAGAAGCTCTGCTCGTGGGGAGATGTATACGTACATGCGTGTTTCAATTTGGAATTCTGGATCGATCAGGTATTGCTAGAGCTAGGCAACGAGCCTCTGTGAGACTGTGACGCGTCGATGGAGCTGCTGTTGTACCAATGGGGTGCCGCGTGCCGGCCTCGGTAATCTGGTCGGGCCTGATGGGGCTTCGCATGACCCTCCTTGGCGTATGCGGTATCCAGGCCAACCACAGCCTCCGGGTGTTCTTCGCTTTTAAAGTCGGACGCCTTCCGATGCGGCCTTCTCTGTCCTACCCTTTCGTGGCGATGTCACCATAGTCCTCGACGCCGGAGTGGCTGCCTTCATCAAGGGTGCCAGCGTCTTCATTAAGCCTTGTATCCTCACCAGCGTTAGGGTGGTCAGCTGTACATTTTTTTGCTCTTTTTTTTTGCTTCAGTTTACTCTTTTTTTGCTAATAAGTTTACTTTTGTTGGCGGATTGTTTCTATAGTCACTTGGATTGTTGGGTTTTCTTGGTCCATAGGAGGGCATGGTAGCTGATGCAAGATGGAGGCAGCAAGTTGATACAGATATGCGAACACACTGAATACATGTTTCAGTTGAAGATCTGTCACTGATAGTTGTTCCAAGAAGATGAGAAAATTTGGGCCTGAATTCCTGGACTAGACAGTTGTACTGGCCCATTAACATTCTACCCACGTAAAACTAGCCTGATAACTCAAGGTGTCCGACCGTTCCTAAGACTGCTTTAAAGAGCGGATACACGAATTTTTTGTGTTTATAATAGTACCACATTGCCTCTTTAGACTAAATCTATCCAGTTTATATATGTTTCTATACTGCATGGAATGTCAGCAAGTAAAGTCGGAATCAAATAGAAAACATAGCCTTGTGGTGTGAGCTAACTATAAACGGAAGGATATTGAAAGAGCTTGCTGCACAAATTGGATGGTGCATGATAAAAGAAGAGTCTATGTGATAATTAAATTGGCCTGTATTAAACATGATTGAGGAATGTGCGTATTCATGGAAAGAAAGAAGAAGTGCTGCAACCTGAGAGGCAGAGTATGAGTAAAAGAAAGAAAGATGACCATATGTCGATCTGTTTGGACAAGCGATGGATGCCAGTTGTGCCAGGTCAGCATGATCACTAACTAGACCATGATCAACCCATGCCAAATTATACACATCATGTTCGTTTAGTCATAGAAAATTTGATTGGTTTTATGGAAAAGCCCTAAAACATAATTATACACACAGGAGGAGGAAAAGAACAGAACTGCTGAGGCGCATAGAAGTTCAGAATCAACACTGATGGCCCCCAGGCCCTAGGAGTTCATGCAGGTTTGAGCAAAAGATCTACTTTGATATGTTTTGCCTACATGCCCAAGCGCACATGTTTTGGTCAGCAAAGCGACAAGGTCGTGGCGTCCCTGGTCTCCTTTGTTTATTATTTTCTTCACGACATGAAGCAGCAAGGCACAACTTCACACTTCCAGTGATCGGGAATTCTCTTTGTAAAATCCGTTTTGCACTCAATATACTTTTCTCACTTTTTGCTTTCTATATTTTTGGCGACAGATCAAATGACGATAAACACCCCGGCTTGAAAAAGATGCTGCTCTTTTATTCCGGACAAAAGTGATGCTTTAGGCAGCTCTGCATGCATGATCATCAAAGAAAAAATAGTAGTAAAGCATATACTCCTTCCGTTTTAAAATATAAGATGTTTTAGGTTTATGAAAAAGATGAATCTAGACTTATTTTACTATATATATTGATCCTAAAGTTGAGTGAACCTAGATATTAAAATAAGTATATATTCATTTTCTTCACAAACCTAAACCGTCTTATATTTTGAAACTGAGGGAGTACATCGGTGTGGGACTACAAAAATATAAGCATCGCTATTTGTGAAGAGACCATGAGTTAAGGACTCCGAAGGTCATCAGGGAAGACATATCTCCGTGCAGCCCCAGTGGTATGCTCTACGAGACAATTCTTAGCCGGTGCAACGCACGGGCACGTGTGCTAGTAATAATAAAGGACGAAGTGTTTCTTTCGGTCTAACACTTTTTTGACCAATTTATCCCCAAAAATTGATATAATTTGCCCACCATGGACATCGCCAAGTTGAAAAAAAATTGACGTGTACTCACGAAAAATCCCGTCTCAGCCCAACAGGTCAATGACTTCACGCATATTGGTCTTCATACACCAGAGTATTGGTTTGTACACGATTTGGACCCAGCCTAGCAAATCTATACACAAGCGTGCATATTATTCAGAGGCCGTTGTTACACAACATCTTCGGCTTTTAGTCCCACCTTAAAAATTTAGTACTCCATCTACCATCTTAAATAGAACTTCTATATCAATGTATACAAGCAAGTCATCTAGGGCCAAGGCACAGACGCGGATGCTAACGGAAAACATGTGAGCTAGAGATTTAGCAGAGAACTTGCGAAACTTGTGAGCTAATTAAACGGGAAGGATTGATGTGAACCACCTGGTGCGGCCAGCCATGGTGCATGATTAAGATGAAAGAGTTATGCGAAACTTGTGAGGTAATTAAACGCGGGGGGGGGGATTGGTGTGGACCACCTGGTGAGCCATGGCGCATGATTAAGATGAAAGAGTTATTTGTGGGATCGGGAGAGGCCAGGAAGTTCTTATATGTGATAATAGTTGGGCCACCCAGTTAGGAGAGGAGCTCGAGATCTGATCAGCCAGATCTGGGGCTTAGGGTTCCTCGCTTGACGCGCTTTGGATTCATGGCGGTCGGAAGACAGCGGCGTGGAGAACCTCTTCTTTAAATAAAGCTGTCTGCGATGCTTCATCTGGTGAGCCCCTGCTCGATTTGTTTCCTACTCTGGCCGGCCGTGGTGGCGGGGGGAGTGCGAAGATTTCTTGCTGGCGGCGAAGCGGTGGAGCATCTCCGAGCTACTTCTGGTGGCTGTCGAGCGGCAACAGAAAGCTCGTTGGTTCCTCGGCGGCGTGCAAGACGTCGAGCTTCCTCTCCTTCTCTCGGCCTGCCCCGTGGTGGCGAGGGACAGAAGGGAGGGCGCGTCGATGTGGAAGCCGAAGCCGAAGCCTGGTGAAGCTGTGCCCTTTGGTTCTTCCTCGCAATGGTCCTTTGGTGGCGTTACCGCAGGACTGCTGCCTGTTCTGGCCGAATGGCGGCTTAGGGTTTCAACCTCCATCGGAGGCCCTCTCAAGCTCTGCACCGGTGCTCGACAGATCGTTCACGACAAGTGGTTCGTCCCCGGAGTGTTCGATTTGGCCGGCGGCTTTGCTTCTCCGGCTCAGAAACCATCACGAACAAAGTCTTCGACCTCGCCTTTGGCTCGAGGTCGCCGGAGTTTGGTGGCGGAGGCATCCGAGATTCAGATTGTAATCTTTCTTTTTGGGTTGAGGTGCTATGTGTAATGTGGAGGCCCCTTTTCTTGTTTGCTAGCATGGCTAGGGTGTTTTTCGCTAGAAGCCTCTCTAATCCTGTACCTGTCATGTTTTTTAATCGCAGCTTCTAGGGTCGTACAGACCCTATTGACCGTTCAAAAAAAAAGTTGGGCCACCCTGCTGCGCATGGTGCAAGGAAGTTCCTATGTGGCAATAGTTGGCCGTACTATTTTATTTTATGAGCTGCTAAAATATCCTATCAACGAACCGTAATTATCCTCTCATGTAATGCACGTGTGCCTTTGCTAGCTTAGATAGCTTATCCTGATTAAGCCAATCGATCACTTCAAATTTCTGAAACTTGTTACTTCTTTATTGAGAGATCAAGTGATTATATAGGTTATAGTCATTTTAGTTTCTTAACGATATGTTGAAATAATGAGAGGTCTCCGTAGCGATTATGAATTTTTTTAGACCGGAATGCTCTATTGGTACCGGCGCACTAGGTGGCTTGGCTAAAGCAGCAGGTACACGAGGCATTAGACGTGCGCCCAGACCAACACACTGAAAATGGTTGGTTTCTGCAGTATACTGCGGCTGTACAAATAATAATTTATGTTATGCATCTTTGCAGAGTAGTTTTTTTCTTTACCGTTGTAAGTATGAGCATGTTTTCTAGATAACATAAATTAAATGAGTAAGTTAATTAAACAGGATGGTGCCAGCTAGACAGCAGTGAACATTTCACGAGAAGATAAAAGGGAAGCACGCCAAGAAAAGGAAAGAGGGGTTTGGAGAAAAGAAATATTCTACTTGTGAACGGAACGATCAATTAATCGAGAAACGGATGTCATCGAACTAGTTAAAAAAACCGTATATCCTGTGACATGACTAACTTATTCCGCTGCAGCACGGGCATTTTGCTAGTAATAATAAAGTACGAAGTGTTTCTTCCGATCTAATATTTTATTGGACGATTTTACCCTCCCACCAGACACCAAATTGCCCACCAATACCACCACCGGTAGGTCAAAATAATATGTTTCCTGGCAAGTCAAAAATCTTTCATTCCTATGTTTGTTCCGTGCGTAGTGTTACTATACGAGTCTTCCTATGCTCCTTTTATCCGACGTATGGGCCAAGCTCAACAAGGCTTCCAAACGTTCCAGCTCCTGTGGATGAAAACAATCATAACCGTCCTGATTTTCCGTAAATAAACATATATGCCATCTTGCCGGTTCGTTCAATCGCTAATAAAATTGTTCCCGTGTTCCCCTGTCATCCCCGCCTCCGCCCGTCCCTCTTTACATAGGTTTTGTGTCCGCCTTCATCGCAGCTCTTGCCTACCCTATGCGCCCACCGCCCAGGGGTGCCTCGAAGCGCAGCCGAAGGAAACGACACCCTCTGACGGCCTCCGAGACACCAAAATCGCCAATCTGAACGACGAGCAGGGCCGCCTGCCGATCCATATTCAACTAGGTGGAGGGAGGCATGGAGCACTCCCGTTGTGCTGCTGCTGTGCCATCAATTATCGGCTGAACGAGGCGGTGGCGTACCTGGCTACCCGCGGTACAGGCACGATCTCGGCGGAAGGAGGCAAGGAGCACTCCCGCTGGACTGCTGATGTGTTGTACATGTGCGGTGTCCATCAATCCTCTGTGCCTTTGGGGATTCAGATTGAGATCTAATTTTGACCGGTCAGTCTCAGAGATGTATGTTGGTTGGTATAAGTAGACAGACATATAGTGCGCAAGAAGAGATGAGATTGATTCATCGAACCCTTCGTCAGGCAGGTAAATAACATCGCAGCAGTACTGCTTTGATGCGCTGCGTTTCCCATTCTTGATGGTACCCTATACGTGTGTATGATACTGGTTTAGTTCCTGCAGTTATAGACAATTTTTTAACTCGTGGCAGCTCTATGCTCTATTGCTAAGTTGTGTCATGTGTTCTGCCTAACAGATTACATCGCTTGGTTTCAGCCAACTATGAAATCTCATCTGTTAAAGGGAAGGTCAGGGACTATCCCACGAGGTAAAGTTCTCCTGAGCTTATTTTGAGCACTGGTCAAGGTCAGTTCCGCGATATTATATTTTCTAATTAGATTGAACCTATTTCAAGCTAATTCATGATTACATTAATTCAGTCTCTGACTTTTCTTATGGCGAGTTTTGTATTTAGTGAAAGAACCATTTACTAGCTGGAATTGGTCATATATGAGAGTGTATGTAGTCCAAGGTAAGAATGATGTACTAACGTCTCCAAGAATAATGAGAATATTACTGAAAGTACTATTGATTATTTGTGTTATTTTATAAACTTGTCATTAGTTCTGTTCTTGGCATGAGATCTAGGAGCTATGTTGTGCTTCGAGGAGGGTCGCAAAACTCGGCGCCAAGGCGGTGCAGACCGACTATGCCGCAAAACCCGGATGCCCAGCGTCCCGAGTCAGCCACCAATTGATTTCTGAGCTCAACTTCATCGCCATCGGTATTCTCCCCGCATCTTTAATAAGGGAACATAGTAGGGGGATTTTGTTTTTTATATGGAAATATTATTCGCTAAATTTAATGTGGCACCGTAGCGACGCACGGATTTTGTGCTAGTAAACAAATAAAAATCTAAAACAGGTAGAGTGTTACACCTCGTGTGTGGACTCAATTACATCCTTTCTGAAGGTGCCCAGAAGCAGGCTGACCCAATAGAAACGAGCTTTCGGCCTAGCCAAAGTGTGGAATGGCGCCGAACGTTTTGCGCTCCATCCCAAACGCCCGAGTAGCTGGCTGAAGCAGTGTGAGGGGAGCTCTACTATCGATTCTAGATATACCCGTTTGGGATACAATTCGATAATTACAGTAGAGTTTGTCTTTGGGAAGGAAGAAGAACTACAAGAGGAAAAGGGAGACATGGTAGTTGAGGATGCCAGGAAAGTCTTTGTCGATGCCGTGATCCAAGCCAGGATGGGTAGCCACCGGTGTCTTCCCCTTCCTTAAGAAGGGTTGCGTCCATCAACGCATAGCTGGTTGAGCCATTCGTTGCCCTTGACTCTTTTGTTGGGCTTGCATCTCCTCTTGGGTCTTGGGCTGGCTGGGCTCGGCTCAGTAGGAGCCGTGGTAGCAACAGGAGTGCTAACACCCCCCTCCTCTTCGGCAACGGCTTGACCCCAAGCCGGAGCAGCCAGAAAGCGAGCCTGCAAGTCATCCAAATCTTCCCAGAGAGATTCAATGGACAAGTAGCCAGACCATTGGGTCAAAACTTGACGGATCTTTTTGTTTCCTTTCTGCTTCTAGCGATGCTCCAAGATTCTGAGAGGAACAGCCCAAGTGACAGTGTCATCAGGAAACGAAGAAGATACCTGACAGTGTTGGGGAACCGCTTGTTTTAGCTGGGACACGTGAAACACAGGGTGCACTTGTGCCGCTTCTGGAAGCTTTAGACGATAAGCAACTGATCCCACTTTAGCCACCACCTGAAATGGACCAAAGTAACGGAATGATAGCTTGTGATTAGCACGCAAAGCTACTGAACTTTGGACATAAGGTTGCAGTTTTAGAAACACCCTGTCGTCTTCTTTGAAATGGTGTTCGGTGCGTTTCAGATCAGCTTGCGACTTCATCTTTTGTTTGGCCAGATTCAAATGCTGACAGAGTAACTCGTTGATTCCTTGGTCTCTCTTTCAGCAACACATCCAGACTTTCGACAGGGCAAACTTCTGCTGGAGTAATGCCAAAGTATCTAGGCTCATGCCCATAGAGAACTTTAAAAGGAGTGCAGTCGATTGTGGAGTGATGCGACGTGTTATACCAGAATTATGCCAGCGAGAGCCACTTGAACCATTGCTTTGGACATGCGTGGACAAAGCATCGCAAATAGATCTCAAGGCACTGACACGCTCGGTCTGACCATCGGTATCGGGGTGAGATGTTGTGCTCATTTTCAGTTCAGTTTGGGTCAAACGAAAAAGAGTCTGCCAAAACTTACTGGTAAACAGAGGATCTCGATCAGAAATGATTGCTTCAGGCATGCCATGAAGCTTGTAAACTTGATCCATGAATTTCAAGGCAACCGTCTCAACACTGAAAGGACGGCTCAATGCAATAAAATGAGCATACTTTGAGAAGGTGTCCACCACCACGAGGATCACTTTGTGCCCTTGATAAGAAGGAAGCCCAGTGATGAAGTCCATCGAGATTAATTTCCACGACATTTCTGGTACAGGCAATGGTTCCAACAGTCCTGGGTAAGCAACTCGCTCGGGCTTTGCTTGCTGACACACTTGACAGCCCTGCACATATGCCTTGACTTGTTTGTTCATATTAGGCCAGTGGAAAATATGTTTAATTCTTTTCAGAGTTGCCGGCACGCCTGAGTGACCACCCAACGGACTGTCATGAAGAGAACGTATGACTTTGAGCTGCAATGGGATATTGTTTCCCAACCATATCCTGTTTTGGAAACGTATGACCCCTTGGTGCAATGTATATTTGCTCGATTGTTCCTTGTTGAGAGCTAGGTCTACCAATAGCTTGCTGGCCTGTGGATCATTAATGTAACCATGTACTACTTCCTCCAGCCACGCAGGTTGACAACTAGAAATAACTGAGGTGAGCAGTACAGTTTCGTGATTTTGCCTTGACAAAGCATCTTCTGCCTGATTATCGCTTCCCTTTTTGTAGCATATTCGATAAGTTAAACCCAACAGTTTAGTGAATGCCTTCTTTTGCCAGTCTGTATGTAGGCGCTGCTCTTCGAGGTGCACCAAGCTTTTGTGATCCGTGCGTATCAAAAATTCTGAATGTTGTATATAAGGCCGCCATTGGTCAATTGCCATAATCAACGCCAAGAACTCTTTTTTGTAAGTGGAAAGCCCCTGCATTTTAGGCGCTAAGGCCCTGCTAAGGAAGGCAATGGGGTGGCCTGACTGCTGCAGTACTGCTCCTATTCCTCGATCACATGTGTCGGTCTCAATGACGAAAGGCAAGCTAAAATTGGGAAGGGCAAGAACTGGTGCTGAAATCAATCCATTTTTGAGTAACTGGAATGCTTCTTCATGAACAAAGGTCCACACAAACTGAACTCCTTTCTTCAGAAGATTGGTTAGTGGACGCGCTATAATGCCAAAATGGTGCACAAACTTACGGTAGTACCCTGCTAAGCCCAGAAACTGACGAAGTTCTTTGACATTCTGTGGTGATTGCCAATTCTTTACATCGTCGATCTTGCTAGGGTCCGTGCCCACGCCTGTAGCACTAATGATGTGCCCTAGGTATGCTACTTCCTGCTGTGCAAAAGAGCATTTGGATTTACTAGCCACGGATCCTTGCGCAACAGACCGAGTACCTCTTCCAAATCCAACAAATGTTGTGGCAGAGAGGGGCTGTATATGAGAATACCGTCGAAAAATACCAAGACACAGCGACGTAGACATGACTTCAGAGTTGTATTCATAGCGCCCTGAAATGTGGCTGGCGCTCCACTCAAGCCAAATGCCATCACTTTATACTCATAGTGACCACTATGTGTCTGGAATCATGTCTTATATTCTTCCCCAGGAGCCAATCTAATTTGATGATAACCTGCCCGTAGGTCTAACTTAGAGAACCACTCTGCCCCAGATAGTTCGTCTAACAATTCATCAATCACCGGAATAGGATATTTGGGAATGCATGTCATTGCATTAAGCTGATGGAAATCAATGCACAGCCGCCAGGTTCCATCCTTCTTACGAACTAGAATTGCCGGGGAAGAAAAAGTGCTTGTGCTGGGTTGAATTATGCCGCTGTCGAGCATTTCTTGGACCTGCCGCTCTATCTCATCCTTGAGTTCAGGTTTGTGGCGGTAGGGTCGCACATTTACTGGCTGTGCACCTTGAACTAGAGTAATATTGTGATCACACGCTCTTCGAGGAGGCAATATTGATGGCTCACTGAACATATCCTGAAATTTCTGCAACAAGTATTGTACTTCCGGAGGTGCCTCAGAATCTGAATCGATGGCGACATTGTTCAGCTGAACAATATGTGTCACTTCGCCTTGCTGAAGCAGATTAGAACATTCTAGCAATGAGATAGCCGAGCATTCTGGAGCCTTGGTAGTGTGAATTCCTTGCAGGTACACAAAATTCAAGCCATCTTGGATACGCATCTTCTTTCATGCCCAATCAACCTTCATTGGACTGAAGAAGGTCAGCCAATCATACCCCAAAATGATGTCATAGGTTCCCAATGGAAGAATTTTGAGAGTTGTTTGGAATTCATGGTCTTGTGACTTTCATTTACAATCTGGAATAAAATGAGTGCAGTTCAGCAGGCCACCCCCAGCTACTTTCACTTTTACTGCCTCTAGTAATGGTTGTACTCCAGTTAATTCAGATGGCAAAGATGTTGTGATAAAAGATGTAGTACTGCCAGAATCGATCATAATAAGTACTTCTTTCTCAGCTACTGAACCTTGAATCTGCATAGCCATTGGCCCATCTGTACCAGAGATTGCCTGATAAGAGAGGGAAAACAGTTTTTCTTTGGCAGGAAGAACAGTTTGATCATCCTCTTGAGCATAAGAGTCAAATCCCAACACAGCCATCATCTCTTCCAACACATGTAGCGAGACTGATGGGGGGCAGACGTATTCGTGGCCCCAACGCTCACCACATTTGAAGCAAAGACCACGAGAACGCCTGTAGGCCTTGAGAGCAGAAACTTTTGTTGCACTGTTTTTAGCTCTTGCAGATTTCGTACCCCTACGGTCTTCAGCTGCTGCTGTTGCAGGCTGTGGAGTAGGCCGTTGAGGTGTTACCGACGGAGGTGGAGGTAACGCCAATGGTACTGGGTTTGGATACTGAAACAGGAACTGCAGTTTTGCTACCGATGACTGTCCATACAGCATGCTCTCTCGATAAAGCCCATCGGTAACCTCCTCGTGCAGAGTTGCCAGAGACACCGCCATGTCCAAATCAGGAGGCCGCTGCACCATGACCACCGCCCGAATATCTCCACGAAGGCCCTCGATGAACCGAGTCAAAAAATATAAAGTATGAATGGCGTCAGAGTAAGACATTAGAAGATTCATCAGAGTTTCAAATCGCTCTGCATATTCTGTTACAGTAGTGGTTTGCTTAATGGCATAAAACTGGCGAATTAAGGCCTGATGGCGATCTCGCCCAAATCTAGTGCATAGCAAGTCGCAAAATGAAGACCATGTGAGCGCTAAGGCCTTAGTACGCACTGACTGCAACCAGATACTAGCAGCTCCCTGAAAATTGAGCACTGCCATCGCTACCCAATAGGATTGGTGGACTCGATACATGGTGTAGTATTGTTCACATAGCGTTCGCCACAGTTGAGGATTTTCTCTTGAAAACTGGGGAAAAGCTATCGATGGTGGTGCTTGTCCTAAGGACTGAAAAACTTGTGCGGATGACATGGTTGTTGCAGGAACTGACACATTCAGATTCATGGGAGTCGAAAAATCCAACGGACCTGTGACCGGGGGTGCCGCCGGGGTCGCAGGACCCCAGGCGGGATTCCCCCGGTGGTGTAGACGACGTCGTGGCCTTGCCCGTGAATCGCCCCTCCGTTCTCTGCTGCAACCGCCGAGAACTGCTGGTTGAGGGAAGCGGCAAGATGGGCTGCCGCCGATTCACCCACCGTTGGTGTACTCGAGCGCTTCTGCAGATCGATGACCGCGTTCTGCAAATCGGCGACCTTGGCGTCCAGATCGGGCTTCCACGCAAGGAACCCGTCGATCTTGGTGTTGGTGTCCTTGAGAGCCGCGGCCACCGCCGTGGCCACGGAGACGGTTATGGACTCCGTGATTGAGGTCGTGACTGCATCGAAACCCGCCTTCATCGCTGGGTCCATGTTGGCGATGAGGAGATCGTGAGCGGCGCGGTCCTACTGTTGCTTGCGTGTCTCCATCTCCACGGCAGACATCCACGCAATCCAGAAAAAATTGGGTGGATTTTGGCTCTGGATACCAAGTGTGAGGGGAGCTCTACTATCGATTCCAGATATACCCGTTTGGGATACAATTCGATAATTACAATAGAGTTTGTTTTTGGGAAGGAAGAAGAACTACAAGAGGAAAAGGGAGACAGGGTAGTTGAGGATGCCAGAAAAGTCTTTGCCGATGCCGTGATCCAAGCCAGGATGGGTAGCCACCGGTGTCTTCCCTTTCCTTAAGCAGGGTTGCGTCCATCAGCGCATAGCTGGTTGAGTCATTCGTTGCCCTTGACTCTTTTGTTGGGCTTGCATCTCCTCTTGGCTCTTGGGCTGGCTGGGCTCGGCTCCTACTGAGCCGTGGTAGCAACAGGAGTGCTAACAAGCAGGATCGAGGGAGTTGAGTGAATCCGGAGGGTTACCGAACACGTCCTTGTTTCCATCCTGCCGCTCGGCACCGCTCCGTGTCGCGCGCGCCAGGACGGCTGCTGCCGTGGGGCACACGTGGCACAGATCGTAATCCCTGGACCCGACCCGTTCCCGATGGCAATAACAACGGTGCCGCCGACCGAGCTCCAGACCTCCAGCTCGCCAGAGCAGCTCGGCGCGCGGGGGTGCTTACACGCCTAGTTGAAAAAACCGGACCGGACCGGCGGTCCGACCGGAAAAAACCGGAACCGACGCCCCTGTCGGTCTGTTTAGCGCACAGGACCGGACAAGGAAGCGAACCGGAAATTTCCCGGTCGAACCACCGGCTTTCAGCCGAACCAGGTGAACCGGAGGCTGGTCCGACCGGTCAAAGTACAGTAATATGCTCGCGAGAGGCAAAATTAATAGGGGGAAGTGGGAGTCGATCCATGGACGTGGAATTTAAGTGCCCACACTTATCCTGTACCTAGTAACAACCTGTTCCATGCACCGTTTGTGATTAAAAATAGGATTCTACTCTATTTGATCGAGAATTTCTTTATTATACAACTAAAATAATCATTATTTCTTATTTACTCGTTCGGCAATTGAACCAAGAGAACCGGCGGTCGGACCAGTGAACCGTGAACCGACAGCCTGGCCGGTTCGATCATCGGTCCGGTTTTTTAAACTATGCTTACACGAAGCCGAGGCCCAGACTCGGAGCGTTGTTCCCACCCGAGACGTGGCAGTCACTCCCCATCGTCACCGCCTAAGCTACCCCTCCCCCTCATCTTCTTCGCCCATGGCTGGCTCCGCTTCCCCGGCAACAAGCGCAGCACGCACTCAGCTGCCTCACTCCTCTGCACCACACCACCCTCACCTTCCCCTGCGTCCGCGCGCTCCCGCGCCATGTCGTACAACAAGACCGCCTCCATAACCGCGGAGACCATAAATCCCAGGGTAAGCATCTGTCGTTGGCACTAAAAGCTTAAGCCACGGTATTGTTTTTACATAAAAAATAGATGTAGTTACATGTGCACATGCTTCCCTTTGAAGGTCAAGACGTTCAACTATGAGCCCTGCGGCGAGATCGCTCGGCACGCTGAGGTAATGCTAAAGCCTCTACACGCACTCTGCACAATAAACACATCCGCCGTTATCTTAACTTTTACTGTAGTATTCCTGTAAACTAGTATGAGCGAACTTGCCCTATAGAGCATCTCTAGCATCTAGCAGTAATTAGCAAACAGTAAACGTCCGAATTTGGGACGCCGAATCCGTGATTTCCCGTTTCGCGGGCGGCAGCGCCGTTCTATTTTGCGGTTTCGATTACGGGGCTCATCAAAATTACAATATTCAACGAATCAAATTACAACAATTTTTCAAATCAAATAATGTAGCAAATAAATGAATGGTTCAAATTAGTAATTACACACGTTTTACAAGTACAATGAATTTTTTAGGACATCACCTCTTGCCGGCTAGCATTCAATGGTGCTTGATGAGATCATTGTTGAGTTGGAGATGAGTGCTTGCATCTTCAATTTTTCTATGGGTCTTAAGAAAAGATTGGATGCGGTCCGGGTTTTTTTGTGGTTACACACAGGTCCTAATATTATCATAAAAAAACTCTAAATTTAAATCTGTTATATCTTTGATGATCATGTTGTGAAGAATTACACAACATGTTATAATGTTCGCAGGGTTTTTTTGTCCGCCCCGAACAATGGCAAACCTTGCTTGCAAAACACCGAAAGCTCTTTCAATGTCCTTTCGGCATGTTTCTTGAGCTTGTGCAAAATTGGCCTCCTTTTTGTTCCTCGGAATTTGGATAGTTTTAACAAATGTTGATCAAGCTGGATAGATGCCGTCGGCAAGGTAGTAGCCCATGGTATAATCATGTCCATTGACCTTGAAGTTGCAAGCCGGGGCTTCTCCATTAGCTATTTTTTCCAAACAATGGGATTTATGCAATACGTTTATATCATTGAGTGGTCCCGACAATCCAAAAAAGAAATGCTAAATTCATAAGTTCTGCGATGCCACAGCCTCAACTGCGGGATGCAAGCGCGGCCGAACTGCATACCGCGGCGCCAGCACATGAAGCCGATCTTGTCTTGGATCTGCTTAGCGGCGAGGATCATAACCATCATCTCCGTGTCGTCGTCGTTGAGAAGCTCCTCGAGGTCCGAGTCGGAGGAGTATGACGACGAGTCGTCCATCAAGAACTTCATGGTTAGCGAGGTCGACATCCCGTCGCCTAGCTCGCCGAATCCAGTCGCCTAGCTTGCCGAATTCGGTCCCCGCGCGAAATCCAAGCTTCCGCGGACGCGGCGAGGTGCGGGGCACTCGGGCATGGAGGGCATGTGGCGGCTACGGCCTAAATCTATGACGGCTGTCGGAGCTCCGACAGCGGCGGCGCAGGAGAAATGGATTTGGGGAGAGTTGGGAGGAAGAAGATATGGCCGGCTGAAACTTCAGCGCGCCAACGCTCCCGTGCAGATAGAGGCTACCGCTCGGTTCGCCCTCTTGTCCTGGCATCACAGGTTCCGTGGGAGATATTTGGGGCGCCCCGTAAATTTTTTTTCGGCCGGGAGTGTTTACGGGCATTGATCGCCGCACGATTTTTTCGAGACACCGATAAACGACGGTTATTTTATGGTTTTGAGCTATTTACGGGCACTGCTAGAGATGCTCTTACTTAATAATCAAATTAGCACGCACAAAGATTCATGTAAACTACTCCATTTTGCACAATTTTTTTTTTTGAGAATATTTTGCACAAACTTAGATCTTCGTTGCCATCCTATTTGCCAATAAATCTGCGGAATGGGAACACTGATTAACGGCTTGCTTGATTCAAAGAAAATGTGCAATATTTTTGTAGGATTTGGATCCTTAGGATTTTTCCAAAAAAAAGTCGTTTGATTCAGAGATTATAATCCATAGGAATTTCTTTTGCACTCTAATTTGGAAAAAAAAATCTTTGGTTTTCCCATGCAATCAAACACTACTTGAGCCAAAATCATACAGTTTTCTAATCCTATAGGATTTAAGTGGGCATGCCACTCCAATCCTGTGATCTTCATGTTCGTACATTCTGAGGATCCTACAAATCAAACGAACTCTAACAGTGTTTAAACCTTATTTTCTCGTTTGTTGGTTTTTGTGTCATCCAGCTGTTGCAGGAGGAGCTGAACAAAAATCCGGGCTCTCGCCCTTTCCAAGAGGTGCGTGTGCTTAGCATTGTGCGATACTACTTCAAGTCATTCCTTTGAGTAAAACTTTTTATCCCAAAGTTTCTTTCTAGCAGATAATATACTGCAATCTTGGGAACCCCCAGGCCCTCGGTCAGAGACCGATAACATTCTTTCGCGAGGTTACGATTCTTACATCTCTCGAATTTTTTACTGGGGAATACCACACGCATTGATGCTTCATGTCAAGTGATTGTCTTCTGCAGGTTCTTTCTCTGTGTGACAATCCAGCCCTCCTGCACAGAGACGAGGCCCGTATGTTATTCAGGTTCGACACTACTACTTCTAGATAGCTCAACTTTATTTGGCATCTCTCTTACAATCCTTATTATAAAGGGAAAAAACAGAACAAGCAGGTGGTGGATATTGATAACGTGATTCATTTGAAAAACTGGTAGGAGTATTACCATCTTTTGACGAGGTAATGTAAAATTGACCAGTGCTATTTGAATCTAATATTACAGTCAATGCGCCATAAAAAGAGCGCGGAAGATTGTCGACGCAATGCCTGGCAGAGACTCCGGCCCATATACTCCCAGTCAGGTATTTGTTGGAGTGCACGCAACCACGGACAGTCTCAAATCACCAGGATCAGCGTGTTAGAATGTTCTGGCTTCAGCGATGTCCTGTTGCCCAATGACGATATATTTTCCTATCATATTCGGCTTATCTTTTTTGTAATTTTTCCATCATACCATTAAAAAAACTATCATGATCAGGGAATCAAAAGTCTGCGTGAATCTGTTGCTGATGGCATTGCTGGGAGAGATGGTTATCCATCAAGGCCAGAAGACATTTTTCTGACAGATGGAGCAAGCTCAGCTGTAATACTCTGCACCCCAGAGCTCCACATCCACATCACATGTGCATGCTACTTGGTCTATCTGAATATATATTCTAAACCGGGATACCTTTTTCTTTTCTCCCTTCCAGATTAATTTGACTATGCAGATACTCATCAGATCCGAGGAAGATGCCATTTTATGCCCTTTACCTGAATATCCATTATATTCCGGTTCCATTCTGCTTCATGGTGGAACAATGGTATGGTGCTAGCTTTATGAAATATCAAGAGAAAATTGCAATTCCTCTGAGTTACTTTGTTCATTGCATCTCAAACTTAAAATCAGATGGCTGACATTTTTCCTCAAAAAAAATGAAGCGGGGATGTGTAAAAGGACTAGTTACTGAAATGAGTATTTTGGTACCATATAACCTTAGTGAGGATGGTGACGTAAAATGGCTGCTCGTTATTTTACATGCAAGAAATGATCAAGTTACTGAATTGACTTTTTAGGTACCGTATAACCTTAGTGAGGCTGGTGATTGGGGACTTGAGATTTTTGAAGTAAAGAGGTGTTTGGAGGATGCTCGTATATCCGGCTTGACTGTTCGAGCCATGGTGGTCATAAATCCCGGAAATCCTACTGGACAGGTATGGAAACAAATATTTATATTCCTCACAATACCATACATGTAAATTGGATAATATAATACATTTCTGCAAAAGGTTTACCTGAAAATAGAAGAGTAAACCAAACGCCCAAATGATATGTTGGAGGCAGTCCTGCATCGTAGAATTATACTATCAGGCAAACTCCCAATTTTCTTTTCAACATTTGCAAACTCTGTTGTAGGTACTCTCTGTCACCAACCAGGAGGAGATAGTGGAATTTTGTCGGAAAGAAGGCTTAGTTATACTTGCCGACGAGGTTTGCCCTCCCTTAATGGCAATATATTGTGCTTGTTTTGTAAATTGCATTCGTCTTTCCCGCCAGAAAGCAAAGCTAATTTGTTATTAATGATGATGTTTGCCATATTAATTGACTAATTTCATTTACAGGTATACCAAGATAACATCTATGTGGAGGATAAGAAGTTCAATTCTTTTAAGAAAGTCGCCAGATCACTTGGCTACAATGAGGATGACATCTCTATAGTGTCATATCATTCAGTTTCGATGGGTAAATCTTCGTAGATAAAAAACACGGTTCATATTCTTTGCAAAATAAGCCTCAAGAGCATGGATTAAAAAACGCTGGTTATTCTCTCATCATCTGAACTTCCAACTTTGCAGGGTACTATGGAGAATGTGGAAGAAGGGGAGGCTACATGGAGATATGTGGGTTTGGAGAAGATGTGATAGGTGAGATGTGCAAGGTGGCTTCTGGAACCCTTTGCCCCAACATAGGTGGCCAAATTCTTACCAGCCTAGTTATGGATACACCTAAGGTTTGTCCTACCTTTCTTGTGTTCATTAGAGTTTGTTTTACCTATATCTCTTATAAAAAACCTCCATTAACATTCATTAACGATATTTCATCTCTTCATGCAAGCTGTCCATATCATCCATTCTTTCAGTCGTCTAGTTGTCCATATCATCCTCACTAACATTTATTGTGATGGTCTATTTCTACATATAAGCTATCCACATCATCCATTATTTCAGCCATCCAATTGTCTTTTTTTCGAGAAAGGGGCATACCCCGGACTCTGCAGCCTTTTATTGCATTATTAGAAGTATGTTTCAAGTTACACAACCATTCCAGGTTGATTAAATTTAGCCTCTAAGATGTTGTGACCAATTGAATTTAGCATATTCATGTAGATAACTTTTTTTCATGCATCTTATACTCATTTACACAATGGATTTCTTAAAGAGATTCCTACTGCTGTGCGCATAGTATCCTTTTACTTGACATATGTTTGTGCTAAAATCATCAACTACCATTCTTTCCGTGAAGCATGTAACTGTTCCCCAAAGTTCGTGGTAATTGGTATAGTTCTCCTTCTTGTACTTTTGGCTTATCGACTAAAAGTTTGTTGTGACGTCTTGATTAGGTTATCTAATGCATCCTAACACTTTCCCCTCGTCATATTCCTTTGTATTTTCCTTACTTTGTAGCCAAATATTTCTAGAAAAATTAATGTGCTCTATAAATAACCGCGTTACTAAATTTTTAGTAGGACAATTACAACATAGTGACAGATAGGAATCTGATGAAGCCTCGGAGATATTTGTATTCTTGCTATATTAAGTTACTCTTTAGCCAATTTTCTTACAAACAGAAAGGCCTCCACCTCAACGAAATACGATGCTCGTATTTATATTTGCAGATAGGGGATGATTGTTTTGAGAAATTTTTGGCTGAGAAGGAAAGCATCCATTCATCTCTGGCGAAGCGTGCCAAGGTATGCTCCTACACGCAGATTGGCACAAATCACAATGGTCTTTCTTGTACCTCCCACCAAAGGTAGGATGAAACTGAAGAAAAGATGACCGTTTCACCTTTGTCTCCATTGCAGACCTTGGAGAAGGCATTCGGCAGTTTGGAGGGCGTGACCTGCAACAGGATAGAGGGCGCGATCTACCTCTTCCCCAGGATCCACCTCCCCGCAGCAGCGATCAAAGCCGCCAAGACGGAGGGCGTATCCCCTGACATCTTCTACGCCTGCCGACTCCTCAACGATGCCGGGATCGCCGTCGTCCCTGGCTCCGGGTTCCATCAGGTCAGACTCTTGTCTGTCTACTGTATATCTGTAAAAGAAAATCAATGCGGCTGGGAGATTGCATAACAATTTCTTCAGATTATTGTTAACTGTGGTTGCCTGACTTTGGTGATTTTCTTGCAATTAAATGCCGGGGACGCCACAAGGTCTCTGGACGCAACAGGGCCGCCGGGACATACCACATCCGGTGCACGATCCTCCCCGGCGAGGACAAGATCAAGATGATGATCGCGCGCCTCAGGGCCTTCCACGAGTCCTTCATGAATGAGTTCCGCGACCGAAACTAATGGATGCACATCTGCCACTCTGCATGAAGCATGAGCGCACGTCTGAAACTCTGGCAGTGGTGTGCTCCGTAGGAGTATTTGTGTTGTAGTTGAACAGTTTCGAATGAGTAAGGCCCCTGCCTTTGTATTTTACTGAGTATTTTGTTTTGCACGACAATAAGTTCACGGACTGGGAGCATTGTCGCGTGCTATATGTCCTTTGGCGTGGCTGCATCTCCGCCATCCAGTGTGGAGCTTGGAATTATGCGCCTGCCGGTGAAAACTGAGGTGGACAATGGCGGCGTCTCTTGGCGTCGTTCCCTTATCGAAGACATTGTTTTTTTGCAGTTGTCGCTTCCTTGCTCGGGAAGCTCTAGGGGAAACCAACCCTAGATCTAGGTCTTCCAGATCGGCCGATGATGGCAATCGATGTCGTTATCCTTCTTGGAGCATCGTTTTAGAGCACATACTTCCTGGAGGGGTCTGCTGGCGAAGCGGTGTCTCATCTACCGTGTTGAGGTGGGGGGTCTCGCCGGTGTGGTACGGCGGGTCTCGGCGATGAGCGAGGGGTCTCGCCGGTGTGGTACGGCGGGTCTCGGCGATGAGCTAGTTTTGATAGACAAGCGCAAGGTGGTGGCACTGTCTGGCGCCGTGTCGGTGTCGACGACAGTCCTGTCAACCTGCTCGTTGTACCAAAGAAATCTAGTTTGGGGGGCTTATTTAATGAGGGTGTCAGTGCGGAACACGGCTCAAAACTTCCGGCAGTTTGGGGCAAATTCCCCACCGCATATGACGGCGTGGTTGTCGGCCATGCTTTGGGGTCTCCAGTGGAGATGCTCTAATACACCACTGGTATATTTTACACGTGGCATACCAAAGGCCACGCCTATATTGGTTTGCAGAGAACGATACCCTAGTTTAAGGGTAAGGTTTCGTGTTATATCAAGATGGTAACTGATGGGGTTCGTTGCATAGAAAACAAAAAATTTCTACGGTTACAACTGTCAAGATCATTTCTAGGCAATACTTGTAACGGTTACAGATGGACCCACCCTCGTAGACCGTAAGCAGGAAAACGTTCCCGCAAACAAACGTGGTTGATATAGATGTACACGACCGTTCTCAAGGACATACAGACGATCAGCCCCACAAACGAGCAGATGTCTTCGCAATCGGTCATACGTACGGTGCCCCAACGACTCCCGAACCCTCGCTTCTAGCCAGGCAACGGAAGTAGCTGATCCCAGGGAACTCCAACAGCACTACGCCATGGTAGTGGTAGTGGAGGGGAATGTTTAGAGTAGGGCTTCGCCAAACACCTTTTCTAGTGGCAATGGACAAGCCAAGCAAGAGGGAGAAGATGCCAACCAAAGAGCATATGAGAGAGGCTATGGGAAAGTGTGTGGGAGAGGGGG
Source organism: Avena atlantica (assembly GCA_910589765.1). NCBI lineage: Eukaryota > Viridiplantae > Streptophyta > Magnoliopsida > Poales > Poaceae > Avena > Avena atlantica. Next base: position 456,809,400 of record OU342736.1, read on the forward strand.
AGGAGGCCACCTCCTTTTATAGGTCCCTTGGTCGGCAGCCAAGAGTGCCCCCTCTCCTCCCTTCATTCATGTGAGTTCTCTCTCCACTGACATAATTCCCCTCTCCACTTTCTTCCATTTATTGTCCACTCAAAAATCAAAGGTCATTCCATTAAAACACTTTAATTTCCTTATTTTAATGAAACTCAATTTAATGAACACTTCATTTAATAAGTAAATTAACATTTTAATCCCTTACTTTGTTTTGATATCCCAAAACTAATTCGACAGATTCGGCAGAATAATTTTCTGCAGCAGAACAATTTTCTATGATGTATATTGACTTCCCCTTTGTTTCCTATCCGCTCAAATGTGTCGGTTTACCTTAGATGTGTCTCCCTACGGGTTGAGAACTATGTATACATGATCAATACTTTCTTCGATCAATAATCATTAGGGGGGCCTAGAGATCCATAATGACTCCCACTAGTTCCACGAAAATCAAATGATCGTCTGAACCTCTTTCACTGCAATAAAATTCCTTTTGTCTCGTGATATTTTAATTGTCCGAGATCCTATCACTTGGTATCAACCATACCTTGTTTAATCTTGTTCCTGACAAGTACTCTTTTTCTCGTTCCTGTGATATAACATTCTAGTGATCAAATCACTTGCTCGCAAACTATGTTAACGTGATATCACCGAGAGTGCCCTGAGTATATCTCTCCATCATCCGGATGGACAAATCCCACTCTTGATCCACGAGCCTCAACTAACACTTTCCAAATGCCCGACGACACCTTTATAATCACCCTGTTACGGTGTGACATTTGATGTAATCAAAGTACTTTTCCGGTGAAAGTGATTGTCGTGATCTTATGGTCTAAGGACATTAAGTTACTACGAATATGATAGCAATTTAAACTTGATGACATGATCGTATTGCTACATCTACTACGGGTGGCTGTTCACCATATAATTCTCCAATGATATGACCCTGTTATTAACAACATCCAATGTTATGATCAAAAAACCTTTAATCATCCGTTAATCAACAGGCTAGTATAAAGACAGGCTTTACTAGGAACCTTATCTATTTATAAATCACACATGTATTAATGTTTCCTATTACTATAATTCTAGCATGAAAAATAAATATATATTATAAACCTGGAATAGCATAATAACCACTTTATTATTACCTCTCGGGCATATTCCTTTCACTCTCCCACTTGCACTAGAGTCAATAATCTAGTTTACATAGTCATGAATCTAACACCCATAGAGTTATGGTGTTGATCATGTTTTTCCCTTGGGAGAGATTTAGACAACGGATCTGCAACATTCAGATCCGTATCTACTTTGCAAATATATACATTGCCATCCTAAACATGTTCCCATATGGAGTTAAATCGGCGCTTTATATGCTTGGAATGCTTGTGAGACCTTGGTTTATTAGCATTGGCTATGGCACCATTATTGTCACAATAGATCACCATAGGATCCAAAGCACTTGGAACCACACCCATTTCAAAAAATGAACTCCTTCATCCAAACTATTCCTGCCACTTCTTCCGAAGTAGAGATATACTAACTCCATCGTAGATCTCGCAATCACCGGTCTCTTGGAGCTCCTCCAACTTACCCCTGCACCAGTCATCAAAAATACATATCCATATTATGACTTAGCGTCATCAGGATCGGTGTCGAAGCTAGAATCTGTTTAACACCTTGCGACGAGCTCTTGTTCACCTCCATATATGATAAACATGTCTTTAGTTCTTCTTAAGTACTTAAAGACATCCTTGACTGCCTTCGAGTGTTCCAAACCTAGATCAGATTGGTACCTGCTAGTCAAACTAAAAACATGTACCACATATGGTGTCATGACCTGGGATCAGGGCTAGACAAATACCAGATCCTTATCTGATATGAGCCTAACCTAAATTCCGAAGCGTGCAGGGAAAGATCGGGAACATTAGAGAACATACAAACTATACATTAATAAGGTAATCTCTTAACAGAGTTACAAACCAGTCATACAAGCCAGGGGTCATAGACCCATCATTACAACAAACAACGGAAGCAAACAAGTTATTCTAAACAACAAACTTAGCAAAGGGACTAAGAGGCCATAAACAGAAGTAGCGACCCTTCCATAGATCCTAGGCTGCTGCCCGGGAACCACGACTACTCGCCGACTTCGACGTAGAAACCTCCTTCAGTTGGAGTAGCTTCACCTGTAGAAAAACATCAACGAGGCAAGGCTGAGTACATGGTGTACTCTGCAAGACTTATGGCTAGTGGAGTTATTTTGCATAAAGACACCTTTTGTTTTCAAAACAAGAGAGAGAAAAGAAACTCGTCTAGTCAGATCATTTTCAAAGGGGATAAGAAGACTACAACTCTAGCTCCTCGAAGTCATCTTTGATATCCACCAAGAACCATCATCAACTGAACCTCTCTTCCCGGACTACCCCCTCAAACAACCCCAAGGAAGTATTTCGGATCTCACGTTAGTTGGCCAAGTTTTATCATTTGGTTATAGTTTTCTATGATCACAGAATCCGTTCCCAAGTCGTCCATAACCGTGGACACGACTTTTCGAAAAGATTATAAACCTGTAGGGGTGCACAACTTTACCCACACGTACCAACCGATTCTTAATGCCAAATTATTAGCCCTCTTCCTTGGAAGGCCGTCAGAGAGTGCTTGACCATGACCTTTACCTTCCTTTCGCCAAGACCATGAGTCACACACTAGGGAGATGCCGTTGTAACGGGTCAAGTCCCGAAGCCGGTCGCTAATGATGTGCGCAAGGTTCAAGATTACGGATGCTGGGCATCTCTTGTTCTCGACCACGCTTACCTACCTGTTATGAATGTACCTCCTTCACCTCCATTCAAGAACAACCAAGATGCTTATGTCGAATGTAAAGCCCGAACTATGTGACTCATGGAATCTACTAGGCAAGTTAGTTGGTCGAGGGGATTTCCAGGCCCCCGTGTGGTTGTACGCTCGTCTTGGTTCAAGAGGCGAGAACATAAGGTCCTAAGGGTGGCAAGTATGGGACTACAAAAACCACAACCCACGTGGCCTCCCATACAAGCCTTAGCATGTTTTATTATCCATCTCTGATAACATCACCACATCCTACCATACTACATTCATTTGCATCTCCAGTACATCATCTAATGACCAGCATCAGGCCACTAAGCATGGCTAAGCTTGACTGAACTGTGGCACTAGTGATGCTCGTAAGCCAAACCCTAGTTATGCTAGGAGCAGTGGATCAGGTAATATAGTTAACCAAAGGGAAACATGCATCAGATAGGATTACTCTATCTACTAATAAAAGACTGTTGAACCGAATGCATATGGCGAGAATGAAATACTTTGTAAACATAGGATTCATATTTATGATTGGGGCTTTGCTTGCCTTGTCCGTTTTTGGACTGCTACTGCTCTTCGGTGGCGTTGACATTAGCCTCGGATTTGGTTCCTATTCGTGAAGAACCAATCACTGGAAAAAAAGAAAGCAACATTCAACATATGGCATGTACAATGCTCATAAAATATGGATGATATGACAAGTTAAATAGTGTTGAAATGAACCCTAGACATGCTTGGTCACTTTAAAGGGGGTCCGAGAGGTCCAAACCCTAGAACAGGAGGATCCTCAGAATCACCTATGGGGTTCAATTGGTTCTTCTAATTAAACTTGTCATTAAAGTTGATTAACAATGTATGATTATAGCTTAGTTAGATGGAGCTCATTTTTCTGATCATTTTGGTATATTATTTTTATTTTTCTGATTTAAAATTATTTAGTTATGAATTTATCCAAATTTAATTCATTTTAAAGAATTTTTTGAATATTTAAAATAATTTCCAACTTGGGCCCACATGTCAGACTTTTAACAATTTCAGAAAACATTTATAGAAAAGATTAAAACCCTGACATACAGGGCCCACCTATCATATATTTCTTATTTATAGAAAATATTTACAAAACAATTAATAAAAGAAAATGATTATTGCCTCATGTTGACGCCAGCATGACGTCAGCAATGGAGCTCCTCCTTAGATCGAGCAAGGATCCATCGATCTAGTGCACGCCTGGATGCATGGAGGGGCGCGTTGGACGCGGGCTGACGTGTTGAGCAAGATAGTGGCGGCGCCGCTCCTTCTTGGTCATCGGAGCGTCACCTACGACGAGCTCCAACGGCGGCGGCATCGGACACACGCGGGGAGGGCGGTACATGGGGAGAGAGAGAACGGAGGCACCGCGAGGACCAGCAGCTCACCGGCAACACGGCAGAGGTGGTGGCGAGGCCGTGCAAGCTCAGGAATGGCAAGGATCGACGGAGACCCACGGCGGTCGGAGCTTTAGATCCAGACGATTGAGGTCGCGCGCGATGGGGAAAAGTAGCTAGGAGGAAGGAGTCAAGCACGGCGGTTCCAGTGGTGGCGTCGTCTTGATCTAGGGCGGTCGGAGACGGCGGGGACGAACGGTGGCAGTAGCTAGGGTTCGTCGGCCATGGTGAGAAGGTGAGGAAGAGAGGGGGAAGTGGGGGTCTAGGGTTTGTCCGCGGTGGCATAGGGGATCCTGTAGGAATTCGGGGGCGGCGGCACAGATCTTGGCGCCGGCGAGCATCGCAAAGATGGAGAGCAGCGGAGCAGGCGGCATGGAGCTGCCTGTCTGCGAGGTGGAAGACGACACGAAAGGGTACGGGGCCGAGGCAGGCTGCTGCTGTGCGGTGATCCAGCATACCACTGTATGTGTAGTACACTATAGTCGTTGACATGACATCCATAGAACACCATTCCGTAAATATCACATCCCTCAGAGTGGTACAACAGAAACATTGCGGGTCCGTATTACAAAAGTACACAATTATTATTATTACAATACCGGAAGTTCAAGACTTCCAAAAGATTCAACTTATAAACCAACATATAAAGTGTTCAGCGGAATTTAAAAGTAACAACTTCGACTAGGAGTTGAGCTCAGCGGCTTATTCTATAGAGTTCATGCTGCTTGGCTCCGTTGGTTACTACTAACTAGGAATATTTAGTTGGACTCGGTATCCTCGACACCATAGCGGATTTCATAATCCACTCCTTCAACTCCTCCGGACAGATCGGCTTCCTCGTAGAACACATCTTCTTGGCATTTGGCTGCATACATTGGCATGTATTCGGGATCCTCAGAGTCTAAGTAAGGTATTGAAGGAAAGAATGAGTAACAACGTTACCCAACAAGTTCATTTTATGCAAGGTGGGAAGTTTGATGCTCTAACTATCACCTTGGATAATAAATCCTTGGCACTATGCAATTTTTTTAAATCTTTCTTCAAAGTTTGATTTTTATTCTAAAAAAACTATGACAATCAGCCTTCACAGGCTGACCAGAACTTTCATGGAGTTCCTTTCCTGCCGCGTCCGTAGATCCTTCCCGGAATAGGGAGTAACAAGTTACAGTTCTTACACTCTGCAGAGGTGCGTTACTTTACCCATGAGAGATCAACTCCTTGTTGCACAACCGGTCGTACTTTCCCGTCCACAATTCCATGATGTGGGGCTCAGTAGTTGGTCCAAGCCAATCACTGCCCCCTTCGCGACCCCGCATGCCTCCTTGGTGTACACCATGCCCACATAATGAATTACGGCAATGGTTTGTACAAACTGTTAGATGCCAGAACTATCGTGGGATGATGAGGGTTCCCACCCAGCAGCATATCCTCTACGAATTACCAATTAATATGCACGCTACGACCTGCACATCCGGCTTCATGCAAGAGGAAGAAGATACAGCTGACTTCTCTGTCCCATTCCAAATCTCATGGCTAACGCGTAATATACGACGCTAGAATCACTGATGTCAGGGGTTATTAAGTCCCTACTTGATTATTATTGTTGCAGTTATAACCCTAAGTTCTATTGCTCCATTATATCACCACTTAGGATGATATCTATAATTTCTTTATTTGTGAAAATATTATTTTCTTTCTTTCTTAGCATAAATGATAACACACAATTTGCAAATACTTTGATAAAGACTCTTCAAAGGACATGAGCAAGTGATGAACTTGCCTTGTGATGGCAAGGTAATGAAGTATGATGCTTGCACTCGACCTTGAGCTTCTATGTCTACAAAAACATCATTATTGCCCGGTAAATACAATATTTAAAGAAGCAAAATGATTATGCAAGTAATGTAATGCATTATTTAATTTTTTATGCATTTTCCCCCAAAAGTTCCTTTTTAGTAATAAAGGATTTATAAATATTATCTTTTAATATTATAACATATATTGAATTATTTTATTTTATTTCCCTTTTATTTGACTTTTATTGATTTAATAATTCTTTTAGGAATTACTAATTAAAAATTAAAAATTGTGATTAAATATTTATTTAGTATTTTTAAAAAATACTACAATATTAATACATAATGAAAGTGAATTTTAATTAATTTTATCACCTTTCAATAATTTTGTAAAATTCCATAAGGGATATATAATTTACAAAATTCCTAATAAAATTTAAATGTCTAAAATTTTATATTTTAATTTATTTGGGTAGTTTGGATTTTTGTGAATCCAAAAATATTTTATTTATAATTTTTGGACTTTTATTTTATTTTCTAGAATTTTATTAAGTCCAGGGGTATTTTGGTCTTTTCCTTTTTATTAAAATAGGCCTGTGAGAATTTCTGGGCTGGTTTATCTTTTTGGGCCCTAGTAGCCCATTAGTCATAGACAAAAGAACTACCCCGAAGGGTTTGGCCCACTCCTCACTGCCTCTCTCTCCCTCGAGTTCATCCTCTCCTCTTCTGACCCCGACCCTGTGGCCGGCGATGCCGCCACCGTCGATTCCCACCGCCGTAGGCCGTTCTAGTCACCGCCGTGGTGCAATAGGGGGTTGTTGACGACGCCCATTCGTTCCATCCAATTGCATTCGAGCCCGGGGCTCTCCTGCAATGGATCGATGCCGTCCCGAACCCTAGGGTTTGGGGTTTGGCATGGATTCAGGTGCTGTCGTGGTCGTCGTGCATCGAGGTGATGTTCTGCACCTCCAGGAGTGATCAGGGTCGTTGCCGTGGCACCGTGCGGGTTGCAGTGCCCCCTCTGGAGTGCTCCCGGTGCCGCCATGGTCATCGGCCCCTCTTCTTCCTCTTCTAATCTTCAGCGAGGACCTACAGTGAGTTTGATTCCTCTCCCTTGGAGCTCTCTATGCTTGCCGATCCGAGGCTAGATGCTGGCAGTGTCCTCTCTGGCTACTGTCTGATTCTGATTAGGATAATTTATCCATTTAGGGTTCTTATCCTGGGCTGTTCATATACTGGATGATTTAGTTCATGTTTGGATGGTCTGTACACATGCTAAATGATTATTGGCCCGAGGCTTGTTGCTTAAGATGATTTATGATGTCTCTGGTGGCTTATTAGATGATTTTATGATTGGATTGCATCTGATTCAGATGGTGTAGTTGCTTGGGAATCATGCTTGATTAAGTCAGTGAATTGATAAGTTTTCATATAAAATTGGAAAATGATTAGTAAGTTGATTGTATGAATTTATGATGATCAAATGTCTATTCTGTTTCATATAAAATTGGTCTTGTGACACCATCATGGTATGTCACACAAGTTTGATTCTAATCCACTGATTGGGTTGGTTTAGCTTCAGACAGACTTGGCTTTATAAAATAAATGGAGATGCTCTTATCTGAATTCCCGAAGACCAATGATGTTGGTCTGAGGCTTAGGCATTCAGATCTTATCTAATTGATTCATACAGATAGTCCTAGTAGTGGTACCAGCTATTGTTTTTGAATCAAAGCTTGGAAAAAATGGTAGTGAGCTTGATCATGATCTGGATCCAAAGTCTTTGTTTCTAAGGTGCTACTCTTCTTTAGGGATGTTCCTAGAAAAAAATCATATATATATGTATGCTTGAATATAGTTTGACAACCAGAGCAATGATGTTGCTCTGAGCTCTGGCTGGATCTAGGTACTTTGTTGTTTGCTTTTAGAGTTTAAAATCCCTATGATGGATTCACCCCACTTGGGTGCTTTCTGAGGGTTTATTTTATAAAACAACACATGCTTCTCTCTGGATGATATGATTAGATCATGTGAAGGTTTTATGGAACTCACCACAGAATCTTGTTGTTTGTGGAGTAAGTTGGTGATGATCTTGATCTGGTTTTGCTGGACTCCTATGCTTACTCTTGAGCTAGCCTTCTCCTCCTAGCTCCTTGGCTTGGCCTTGCTGTCCACCCGATCCTTCCCCCTCCTTATGTCACCATCCTGGTGATGTTTGGTTGATCTTGGGTGGTTTGATTTGGCTGATGTGCTTGATAAGCTGCTGTCTAGTCTGGCTGTTCTTGTGTGCAAACTGTGGAGTGATGCACTAGTGCTCCCACGACTGTGCTTGTGGTTTTGTGAGTTTGGGGCTGTGCTGTGAGGTTGACAACACACCACATGCATGTTGGTGTGTGTCCTGCCTGTGTGCTTGCTATGCACTGTTCAGAATTTTGAAACTTACTATTACTAGGTTACTTTCACCTGGTTGGTGAATTTGCCCCTCTTGGCTGTTATTTGACTTCTGGCTTTGAATTTATGAAAGATGGATTCTTTCATATTGTTGAAACTTGCCCCTTTTTATAAATTTCTCAATGATGAATTTGTCTAGTGCACTTCACTGACATGTCTGAGAGAAATAATACTAACACTAACCTTCTTTTGTTTTTATTTAGTCTTTGTTTTGCAGGTACAGATATACAGATAAATATTTAGTTTAGTTTTAGTTATAGAATAGTTATAGAATAATCCAATGTATTTTTCTTATTCTTTTGTAATTTTCTTTGTATTCCATTGTAATAAAGATTATATTATTATTAATAAAGAATATTCTTATTCTTTATTCTTTTGTAGTTGTGAAGTTTGAAAATGGTTTCAGTAAGTTACATTCTTTGTAACTTGTTTATATATTGATAGTATGAAATAAGTTTTCATATTCATAATTGTTTTATTTAGATAATGTTTGGAGTTAAAATAATTATCTCATAATTTAATCAAGATTCAAATCTTTTTTCTAATTCATTTGAATTATAATTCAAACACTTAAGTTTAAAATTCAAATTCATTTTAAAACACATAATTCCTTAAATATCATATCAAAGTTTATAACAATCATACTTTAAGACTAAACCTAATCTCAAAGTATGAAAGAAACATTGATTACTTAAGGTTTTAATTTGGCGAAAATTTTACCCACATTTTTTAGATGAATGCATGCATCATTCCATATTCCTAATTCTACCCTTCGTTAGTTCCTAAATGCTGGGATGTTACAGACTTCCCCCCTTAACTTAAACTTCGTCCCGAAGTTTGTGGAGATGTACCTGAATAGTTCTGGATAGGCTTTTCTTAAATCCTCTTCTTTCTCCCACGTGGCTTCCCTTTCAGGGTGATGTTCCCACTGTACCTTGCAATATTTGATTGCTCTGTTCCTTAATCTTTTCCAGTTTTCTTCTAGAATCTTACAGGGCTTTTCAATATAGGTCAGGGCTGCTTGTAGTTCTATCTCTTGGTGTGTGATTGCATCCTCTAAAACTTTCAAACAATTACGAAGTTGTGACACATGGAAAACATTATGCACTTGAGCAAATCTTGACGGTAACTCTAAAGCATAAGCTATAGTTCTATTTTGACTCAGTATCTTGAATGGTCCGATATATCTTGGACTCAATTTCCCTTTAACTCTGAATCTTTTCACCCTTTCATTGGACTTACTTTCAAATAGACCATATCTCCCACTTCTGGATGCCATGATCTTCGACTTTGATCCGCATAACTTTTCTGCCTGCTCTGGGCTATTTTCAGTCTATCCCTGATCTTATCAATGATATCTTGTCTTTCCTTGATATAATCTGGCGCAAATTCTTTGCTGCTTCCGGGTTCATACCAACATATTGGTGATCTACACTTCCTTCCATACAAAACTTGGTATGGAGCTGCCTTCAGACTACTCTGATAGCTATTTTTATAAGAAAATTCTGCCAATGGTAGATGATCTTCCCATGTTCCCCCAAAATCTAGTGCATAAGATCTTAGCATGTTTTCTAGTATTTCATTTGTTCTTTCAGTTTGACCTCCTGTCTCAGGATGATATGTCGTGCTGAAATCTAACTTTGAACCAAGTGCTTCATGCAATTGCTTCCAAAATGCGGAAGTAAACACTGATCCCCTATCAGTTACGATCTTTTTGGGTACTCCATGCTTACTTACTATCTCTTTGACATATACTTCAACTAACTTTTCGTCATTATCCTTTTGATTCACCGGAATAAAATGTCCACTCTTAGTGAGTCTGTCCACAATTACCCATATCATATCCTTCCTTTTTGGTGTCATGGGCAATCCTGTGATGAATTCCATACCTATTTCCTCCCACTTCCATTCAGGAATTTCCAAGGGGTGTAATGGTCCTGCTGGACTTTGATGTCCAACCTTCACCCTTTGACAAGTACGACATTCAGATACATATTTAGAAATATCTCTTTTCATGTTATTCCACCAAAATAGTTCTTTCAAATCCATATACATCTTAGTACTTCCTGGATGTATAGAATATGGTGTTTCATGTGCTTCTCTGAGTATAACATCTCTAATCTCAGTCACATCTGGAACACAAAGACGGTCTTGAAACCATAAAGACCCAGAATCTCCAAGGCGAAAAACTGATTTTTGCCCTTGAGATATCCTCCGAATTTCCTCAGCAATAAAAGGATCTTTTTCTTGATGTCTAAAAATTTCTTGCTTAAGATCACTGTCCTACTCTGCAACTACCTGCATAGTAGCTAATCCTCCAAGAACCTCTGTTCTGATAAATTGAAGTTCTAATCTTTCCAAGTCCATTTGAAACTCTTTTGGTAGCTCCATATTGCTAGGCTGAGTATCTGCACTCTTTCTGCTTAAAGCATCCGCTACAACATTTGCTTTCCCTGGGGTGTAGTTGATTGTTAAATCATAATCCTTGATTAATTCCAACCAACGCTTCTGTCTCATATTCAATTCCTTCTGAGTAAAGAAATATTTGATACTTTTATGGTCAGTATATAACTCACATATGGCTCCATAAAGAAAATGCCTCCATCCTTTCAGCGCAAAAACTACTGCTGCTAACTCTAAATCATGAGTTGGGTAGTTGACTTCATGTGGTTTCAGTTGTCTTGAACCATAAGCAATCACTTTCCGATCTTGCATTAATACACAACCCAAACCTTCTTTAGATGCATCACAGTATATTGTGAAGTCCTTCCCTGTTTTAGGAACTGCTAAGATTGGTGTTGTGGTTAATCTGGTCTTCAACTCTTGGAAACTTGCTTCACATTTCTCATCCCACTTGAATGGTGTATTCTTCCTTAATAATTTGGTCATTGGTCCGGCTATTTTGGAGAAAGCTTCAATGAATCTCCGATAATAACCAGCCATTCCTAAGAAACCTCGAATTTGCTTCACATTGGTCGGTGCAGTCCACTCTAGTACTGACTGAACTTTAGATGGATTCACAGCAATTCCATCTTTACTGATTACATGCTCGAGGAATTCTACCTCATCAAGCCAAAATTCACACTTACTGAACTTAGCATAAAGTTTGTGTTCTCTTAAAGTCTGCAATGCTATTCTCAAATGATCAGCATGCTCTTCCTTATCCTTGGAATATATCAGAATATCATCAATAAAGACTATGACGAACTTGTCCAAATATGGCATGAAGATCTTGTTCATCAGATTCATGAATATTGCCGGTGCATTGGTCAAACCAAATGGTACTACCAAATAGTCATGGTGTCCATATCTTGAGACAAATGATGTTTTTGGAACATCTTCCAGTTTGATTTTTATTTGATGGTATCCAGATCTTAAATCGATCTTTGAAAATACTCCAGCTCCTTTCACCTGATCAAAAAAATCTTGAATTCTTGGTAAAGGATACTTATTCTTGATAGTAACGTTGTTTAGGTTTCTATAATCACCACACATCCGTCTTCCACCATCTCTCTTATCCACAAAGATTACTGGTGTTCCCCATGGAGATACACTTTCCTGTATAAATCCTTTTCTAGCTAACTCATCAATTTGATCCTTGAGTTCTTTCAACTCTTTGGGTCCCATTTTATATGGTGCTTGAGCTATTGGTGTTGTACTAGGAATTAGGTCAATGGTGAACTCTATCTCCCGGTCTGGTGGCATTCCTGGTAGCTCTGCTAGAAAAACATCTTGAAATTCATTTACCATAGGAATCTCTTCCAATTTAACTTCTTTCATTGAATTCAACTGCAGATCCACCATGATTTGACTGTGTTTATCTGCTTGGTAAACTATCCCTTCTCCACTTGGAGTTTTGATTGAGATAGTTTTCTCCTCACAATTTATCTAAGCTCTGTGTTCCATCATCCAATCCATTCCCAGCACTACTGCAATTCCCTTCAAATGAATCACATAAAGGTCTGTGAAATATGTACAACCACAGATCGAGATAACCTGATCTTGTTTTATGTGGCGTATAATCACATTCCCTCCTGCCGTAACTACGGTCATAGGACTTTCTAACGTTGCCCTTCTAATCCCTAACTTATCACAAAATTCTTCAGAAATGAATGAAGTAGTTGCACCAGTATCAAATAGAACTTTTCCGGGATTGGTAAGGATATTGAGCGTACCTATCACTGCATGTTCCGAATTATCCACCTCCTCGAGGGTTGCACAGTTCAGTTTCCCAGTAGGTCGGTTCCTCTTGCCATTATTGTTCTTGCCATTATTTCCTCCTTTATTGGGCTGTCCATTTCCTCCACTGGCTTGTCCTCCGCCCTTGGTAGGCCATCCTCCCGGTGGTTTACTCAGACAATCTGGCTTGATATGCCCCTTCTGACCACAACCATAACAGATCACTATAGGCTTTTTGCATTCCCTCTGGAAATGCCCTGGAATTCCATAATTGTTACAAATAACATTCCTTCTCGGGTTGGATTGATTTCCACCACTGCCCTTGTTATTGTTATTTTTATTGTTGCCATAATTCCTATTCCGAGGTTTTAACTCCAGGTTGGGTTTAGGTTTGCTTGCCTAAATTCTCTTGGTTTCCTTCTTGGCTCTCTTCCTTCGGTCCTCTTAGACATTCTTATAATCATCTTCAGAAGTAATGGCTGCATCCAACAACTACTAATAAGTTTTCTTATTAGCTAACCTTAGTTGCATCTTCACAAATGGATTTAATCCACGCAGGAAACGCTTCTTCCGCTCCTCTTCAGTGTTGACATCCTCCTCAGCATAACGAGACAGTTGGCTAAACTCCCGGATGTACTTCATGACACTCATATATCCTTGCTGAAGCTCCTCAAATTCTCTCCGCTTCAACTCCATAACACTTTCTGGAACATGATATTCACGGAATCTTTGCTTGAACTCTTCCCAGGTAAACTCTCTTCCTGGTGGTTGCATGGCTAACTGATTCTCCCACCATGATGTTGCAGGTCCAGTCAGAAGATGAGTTGCATACCTCAATTTCTCCTCATCATTACAACCTACAGTTTTCAGCTTCCTTTCAGTATCTGCTAGCCAATCTTCTGCATCCATTGGTTCAGGATCTGATGCAAAAGGTAACGGCCTTGCATTCTGGAAATCAGATAGACTCACTCCTCCACCTTCAGGTGCCCTCTGATTTGCTCGTCCGAGCAGCTCTTCCATGAACTTGTTCTGTGTCTCTTGCATCATTTGCATGCATTGCATAAAATTTTGCTCCATTAACGGCCTCATTGGTGGTGGTGGTAATGCTTCTTGGTTTGCTGTATCTGCATCGGCCTTTTCCTTGGCCTCTCGCTCCATCCGCTGCTGCTCAGTTTACATTCCTACACCCGTATCCATGACCCTCTAGTCCTGCAACATAAAGCGAATACTCGTAATTACATCATGCACATGTGTTTTGAGCTCGACTTTACGCACAGAACTAGTCACACAATGAAGATCCAAAGAAAATCCAAATATGCATTTCACATATTTTACATACTATCACAATAATACAAAGTGATTACAACATATACCATATCGGTATAATAACAAAACTATCTTATTACTTGGGGTACAATACACGGTACTTGATATTACTAACTAGTTGCCTCCTTCTATTTGTAACTACGCTGATCGTACATGCCTGATGTCCAACCGTGATGACGTGTTGTTCATCGCACAATTTGTGGAACATACGGCCTTCCAGAAGGAATATACTCTGTATCTGAAGTGTCAGGACTTGAGTCATTACTCAACCTGAGCGCATTGACTCCCTCCAGCTCAGCTGAAGACTCACTCCCTCCAGCTCAGCTGGAAATTCTTCAGAAACATATTCATCATTACCTCCAGCCTGCATCTCCTGATCTTCATTTCTTGAGTTCTCAATAGGATACGCAGATCCCGCTGCTTCCCAGGTGCTCTCGTGGGCAAGATAATTAAACACTGGATAATGTATATTCCCCGGGTTTTGAGAAGGTGTTGATGATTCAAACACTCTCTCCTCAGGATCTTCTTCTTCATCCTGATTATCTATTGACATGGTATTTATACTACTATTATTAGGGTTCATTCTTGAACCCATCCAACTAGATTTTCCAACATTTCTGTCAGAATCATCTGTGGACATCTGGTGTTCATGAGATACATCATATGATCCCATTCTCCAACCATCCGAATTCTCAATAGGAAGTTCTGAATCAGAACCATCCTCTGAGCCCTGTGGTACTGCATACCGCATATCCATAGTAGGATCATGTATAGGTTCAGATCTTGGTGAATAAGGATATGGTATAAAAGATTTAGGATATATAGGTATATCCTTAAAGATAGGTGTTGCACTACTACTTGCACTGGTGGAAAACAGGGCTGTAGTCCCGGGCCGCAACGGGCTCTAGTCCCAGTTTTGGGCCCGGGACTGCGAAAACGGGACTAGAGGCCCCCCCTCTAGTCCCGACTCGCAACGGCCCGCGACTGATAACAGCCACGTGTCTGTTTCAGCACCGCGGGGGGCGGAAACACTCTAGTCCCGGGCTGTAACACCACCCGGGACTAAAAGGTTTCCTGCCGCGGCAGAGAAACACCACATTTCTCTGCCGCGGCAGAGATTGTGTATTTCTTTTTTTTTGCCATTTCGTTCCTTTTTCGTTTTGTGTTTCACTATAACAAACGTATATTTCAGTATACATATTATACGCTACTACATACACACTACACGTCGATGCATTTATATAATTAATTGATCCCTTGCAAGCATACATATAATCAATCATATCAAAAGGAAGAAATGTTTTGAAATTACATGGTCAATGATGAATATATCATATCAGCTACATGAAGATGACTAAGGCAAATCGAGTTCCACGTCATCCGCATAATGCTCTCCATGTACATCAAGGACTTCCTTCATCATAAATCCCGCCAGCTCCTCTTGAATTGCTCTTATGCGCTGGTCTGGATCTAGTTTCTCCCGCAAATCATAAATATAATGTGAGTCAACTTTCCGCTCACTGGTCAACTCGCGGATGTACTCGCAGACGTAGTATCCACATAAATGAGTTCCCGGTGGCTGCTGTAAACTCTTCACCATTTTATAAGTTAACTCCTCTTTGAATGGACTGGTATTTTCTGTCTGAACCGTGTCCAACACCTGCTCGGCAAAGAAAATGAACAAAAGAGTTATTAGTTACTTGATATCAGGAAATTAATGAAATAGGACGATATAATGCGATAATGATTGAAATTACTTATGGAGCATTGCTTTCATGTCGCTCCATTGCTCTTGGTCCCAACTTAATGAGTCGTGGACTTTAACTAGGGAGTTGTCAACTTGAATTTTTAGCAAGATCCAGTGGAATCTATGGACATTTACATAAGCATACATGCATAGCTCATCCAGTAAGCAAAAATAAAATGTGTACAAGATATAAACACTCACTTGAAGTTATAAGGAAATAGTATTTCCTTAACAAAATTATGCTCGGTTAAGAACCTGCACAGGTCTTCTTCCACGTCTTTGGGGTGATTCTTTAACGTATATTCATTAGTTATATATGGGTCAATGAACCCAACGTCGTATCTTCTAGCTCTTTTGCATTAAAGCATCTTCATTCTGCGTAATATAATATCATCATACAAAATGATATATAGTTAGGATAATATATTAAATGCAATGAACGAGCTAAAGCTACAAACTTAATTATAGAAATAAATAACTTACAGACAGTAGCAACCAATGATAGATTTGTCGAGGGCGCGCTGGTTGTATAACTGAAACAGTTCAGTCATTTGAACCTATATCGAGTATGGTTTGAAGTGATGCTCCTTTCTAACGTCCACTGGAAACCAATCTTTATGATGCTTTTTTTCTGCTTGCGACATGTACCATTCATGCAGATTTTGCATATGTGTGGATAGACACGCGAGGTCCTCATTACTGACTAGAGGCTCCCCTTGGACATACTGCCGTACTATCTGACCCACTGGCGTATCTTCATAGCCTAAACATTGACCAAGAGACATATTTGCTTCGTTAGCAAGTGCTTTGGCCCGCGATAGAGTGATTCCCATAAGTGCAACATTATTACGGGCTCTAGGGTCCATTATTTGCATGTCCATATCCATTTCAGCTCTGAAGGCCTTGTCGAGGTCTGAAATGACTTTGAGCGGGGCGACCGATTGATTCTTCTGTGCTCCGAGCTGGGCAACTTGCTTCCTGCTTTTTGCACTTGTGATTTTTTTCTTCTGTGCTTGCTTAATAATCTCCCGGTCATAGTCTGATTCCAGATTCATCGATATCTGGGATGGTTGCTCTAGAAAGGACTTAGCCCACTTTTTGGTTTTTTCGTTATATACCGGCTTTGGCTTAGGCTTTTTGGGTGCAAAATGCGCCCTAACTTGGGCAGCCACATCCGCGTTAGTTTCCTCATCGGTCTTGTCATAAGGTCTCTTTGGAAGAGCCGGCGGGATATCGACTATCTTCGGCGTTTGACCTTTCTTCGATGTGGGGCGCGGGGGACCGTCGAACTTCCGTTTCTTCGACGAGGTAGTAGTATTGCACGGAGGCGGGGTGATGTACTCCTGCTGCGGCGATCGAGTTGATGTACTCCTGCTACGGCGATCGTCAGCGGGGTGGGGTGGACTTGGAGGTTGGCGATAATCGGGTTGGGGTGGACTTGGAGATTGGCGATAATCGGGTTGGGGTGGACTTGGAGGTTGACGATATTCGATGCGGGGTGGATTTGGATTCCTTGGAGTTGGTGGCATTGGCACCGAGCCTGGAAACTTGATGTACTTCTTATTCCATAGAATGATGTTGCGCTTGACATCTCCTAGTTTCGTAAGGCCTTCAGGCGTAGCAATTTCAATCTCTAGGTCCGCAAAATCCTCCACTATGTCATCCACCGTGACACAAGCATAGCCTGGTGGAATCGGAAGTGAATGGTGGAGTGCTCCAGGTAGACAAGGTAAAGCAGTGCCGATCGTCACCTTGAAGGACAGGTTGTTCATTGGCTGATGTAGCCTCCATTGTGCCATCTCTCTAACATCATCCACGGGGTAGTGAGGAGACGGTGCATCATCCAGTAGTGCTTGATCATCAGCACGGACCTCCGTGGAAGCCATGCTGCTTCTCCATTGGCTAAGATCCAATGCAGGATCATCAGACCGCGGGTGAGTTGACGACGGCGGCCTTTGGCTAATTTCATGCAGGAGGTTCTTCAGATCAGCTAGGTCCTGCTCTACCCTGGAGATCCGGTCTGCCTCCCGGTCCTTCTTTCTCTGACGGCTTCTGTAACTGGCATCGTACTGAGGAAACCCTTTCTTCCACGAGACACCGGCGCCTTTGCCTCGTGTTCGTCCTCCCTTTTTAGGATTCCCTAGGGCGCGTGTCAGCTCGTCGTTCTCTCTCTCGGGACGAAACAATCCCAATTGAGCATCGTTCATTGCTTTAATAAGTTCTTGGGAGGGTTTTAGAATTTTCTCATGAAATAATGTCTTCCCTGTTTCTGGGTCCAAGGATCCCTCGTGCCCGTACCACCAGTGCTTTGACCTCTCGGGACATCCATCTGTACCAGGAGTGATGCCTCTAGCCCTCATGTTCTTCTCCATAGTTTCCCACTTAGGGATGTCACTCTTGTAGCCACCTGTCCCCATTTTATGATGGTATTTCTTGTTGGCAGCATTTAACGCGTTCTTTGCCGACTGTGCCTTTTCTTTATCAGATTGCTTGTACTGTACAAAATCGGGCCACTATTCTCTCAACTTCTCGTTTACTCCTTTGAAGTCTGGAGTTTTCTTTTTTGCGACATATTTTGCGTATAAACTTTTCTTGTGGTTCTGGTACAGTTCAGCCATCTTGCTCAGTGCCCACTCCTTGACTTTCGCTCTATTTTCAAGCCCACCCGGCCTTGGGGCAATACCATCTACCTCAAATTCCTCATACTCTGGAGGTAGTATGAAATGCGCTATGAGCTTCTGCCAAAGGTCATCTTTGGCATCATCGGTGACATAGCTGTTGGATTCTTCACCGACTTTCTTTGACTTATTCCATTCTTGGATGGTGATCGGCAGGTTGTCCCTAACAAGCACCCCGCATTGATTTATAAACATCCTCCGGTGCTTCTCTGGAGCAATCGGTTCACCATCATCATCTATTTCTTCGATGGTGAACCTCGGATTACCATCCAACTTTTTGTTTGGCCCTCGTTTCGTTCGATCTGTCGATTGCTTCGATCCGGTGGGCTAAAAGAAGAAGAGAGAGTGATTAATATATATCTAGATCAGTTAATGAATAGAGGTAACACGAGACTTTATATATATATACCTCGCCGGATCCTGTCGAGGGGCCATCATTATTGTTGTTATTTGTTTTCCCTTCGTCTATCTGGTCTTCCCCTTGGTACATTAGGTTTTCCTCTAGTCCATCACCAGATGGATTCATATATGAGGAAATATCTTCCTCGAGCAAAATATCTTTGGCGCCGGTAGTAATGTCTTCACCTCTTATCATGCCCTGAAGAAAACCTTCACCGATGCGACCAGGATATTCGGATGGATCCATGACTTAATTATCTATAACAAAAAGAGAGTTAAATAGGTTAGAAAACACAATAATCCTAATAACTAAAACAATATAATCCTAATTATAATAACTTAAACAAAAAATAACCCTAATCCTAATCCTAATTCTAATCTTAATAAATAAAACAAAAAATCACTAAAACAATAAAATAATCCTAAAAAATTATATAAACAATTATATATTCCTAAAAACAACTAAAAACAATTATATATTCCTAAAAACAACTAAAAACAATTATATATTCCTAAAAAAAGAAACAAAAAGCAATTATATATTACTAAAAAAATAAACTAAAAACAATTATATAAACAATTATATATTCCTAAAAACAACTAAAAACAATTATATATTCCTAAAAAAAGAAACTAAAAACAATTATATATTCCTAAAAAAAGAAATTAAAAACAATTATATATTCCTAAAAACAACTAAAAACAATTATATAAAGAAATATATATTCTAAAAAAAGAAACTAAAAGCAATTATATATTCCTAAAAAAAGAAACTAAAAGCAATTATATATTCCTAAAAAAAGAAACTAAATGCTAAGATACTAAAAATGCTACTAAGATATAAAAAAAGAAACTAAAAATTCCTAAAAGACGCACGTTGCGGGCGGCGGGACGTCAGGAGGCGGCGGCGTTGCGGGTGGCGGGACGGCAGAGCGGAAACGTGGCGGCGCGCGACGACACAGCGAGGCGCGCGGCGGCGTGGTGGTGCGCGGCGACACGGAGAGGCGCGCGGCAGCACGGTGCGGGGCGGCTGCACGGCGTATGGCGGCACGGCGGGGCGGCCGGAGACGAGGGCGGCAGCGCGGTGGAATCCGGCAGCACCTCCCCTGCGTCGATCGAGCTCTCTCCGTCGTCCGTGTCTCCTCGTCGATTTCGCCAAGTGCTGGGTGGGTGAGGCCAGGGGTGGGCGCAAGTTACTTATACCCCCACCCCTTTAGTCCCGGGCTAAGCCACGTGACGGGACTAAAGGGTCTTTAGTCCCGGCCCGTGGCTTAACCCGCGACTAAAGACCCCCCTTTAGTCGCGGGTTAATCCACGGCCCGGGACTAAAAGGTTTTTTCGGCCGCTTCGTTTTCGAGCGCGCAGGCACCCTTTAGTCCCAGGTCTAGCCACGACCCGCGACTAATTGTTTTTTTGTAAATTTTCTTTTTTTAATTCAAATCAAATATAAAAACTTTGGAAAATCATATCTTTTATTGTAATAATCCAAATAACACAAATAATATGTATATTATTATTAGAAAAATATAAAGAATCTTAATATAATATCCATTTATCTGTTTGCATCATTTATAAATTATTTCATTTGTAAATTTTCTTTTTTTAATTCAAATCAAATATAAAAACTTTGGAAAATCATATCTTTTATTGTAATAATCCAAATAAAACAAATAATATGTCTATTATTATCAGAAAAATATAAATAATCTTAATTTAATATCCATTATTCTGTTTGCATCATTCATAAATTATTTCATTTGTAAATTTTCTTTTTTTAGTTCAAATCAAATATAAAAACTTTGGAAAATCATATCTTTTATTGTAATAATCCAAATAACACAAATAATATGTATATTATTATCAGAAAAATATAAAGAATCTTAATATAATATCCATTTATCTGTTTGCATCATTTATAAATTATTTCATTTGTAAATTTTCTTTTTTTAATTCAAATCAAATATAAAACTTTGGAAAATCATATATTTTATTGTAATAATCCAAATAACACAAATAATATGTCTATTATTATCAGAAAAAAAAGAATCTTAATATAATATCCATTTATCTGTTTTCATCATTTATAAATTATTTCATTTGTAAATTTTCTTTTTTAATTCAAATCAAATATAAAAACTTTGGAAAATCATATCTTTTATTGTAATAATCCAAACAACACAAATCATATGTCTATTATTATCAGAAAAATATAAAGAATCTTAATATAATATCCATTTATCTGTTTGCATCATTTATAAATTATTTCATTTGTAAATTTTCTTTTTTAATTCAAATCAAATATAAAAACTTTGGAAAATCATATCTTTTATTGTAATAGTCCAAATAACACAAATAATATGTCTATTATTATCATAAAAATATAAAGAATCTTAATATAATATCCATTTAGTCCCGATTGTAGTCACAAACCAGGACTAAAGATATTTCCCTCCATTTCCCACCGCTTCCCGCCCTTTCCTTTCTACGAGAGCTTTTAGTCCCGGATGTAGTCACTAACCGGGACTAAAGATATTTCCCGCCATTTCCCAAAGCTTCACGCCAAGTTTTCACGCCCTTTCCCTCTATATTTAGGGCGATCACGCCATGGCTATCCACACATCCACACCTTCCTCTCTTAGAACAAAGGACAACGCCTACTGGGCCATTCTGACCCTCGAGGAGACCGAGGCGCTGTGCGCCTACAACTACCCTTGTTCGCCGGGCTACCGGCCGCCCGCCGGCTGGATGTTGAGCACTGGAGGGGTTCCTATCCCTCCTAACCCTCAAGGTTACGCACGCTAGGCGGCCATCACAAACCACTTCTACCACGAGCTCACGCCGGAGCAGCGGATGGATCCCCAGTGGGATCCCGACAACTATGACACCTGGAATGCCTTCTTCGCTAATAGGCGGGAAAGGGAGATCGCTAGGTACGAGGGTCATGGCCTGCCACTGGTGAACCACAACGAAGCCGACCGTCGTCTGTGGTGGGCGAACCGTACTATCATCGGAGTGATGCGCTACATTGTCAGGGAAGACCATCCTCGCCTCCGGTGCCCACGAGTCCACCCGCCACAGAGCCACAAAAGGCCCACACCGGCCCGGCAGTAGCGGCATCGTCTTCCAGGAGACCCCTCCCCCGCCCGCCGTGAATCCGAGGCTGGAATGGCCCCTGGTATATGCCATGGATGGGCTGAGGATCCCCGGAGTGGCAGGTGACGATGACGATGATGATGACGATGACGAAGAAGACCCTGAAGCTGCGTACTATAGGACTAGGCATGATTATGACTAAAGGGGGCGGCTTTAGTCCTGAGTGTTAGCTAGTCCCGGTTTTTATTATTAATAAATGTCTTGAGTGTTACCTAATAAATAGAGGGAAATGCCTATATAAAGAGCGGGTTCATCTTTAGTCCCGGTTGGAGAAACCAACCGCGACTGAAGGGATTGCGGCAGACTGGGCCAGGCAACACTAATAATAGGGGTGAGTGTCGACATTATGTCGTGCGGCTTGTACCTTGTCCCGGATGGTGTCACCAACCGGGACTAAAGATGAACCTTTAGTCCCGGTTGGAGACACCAACCGGGACTAAAAATGAGTCAGCACTAATAATAGGGGTGAGTGTCGACATTATGTCATGAGTGTCGACATTATGCCGAGCTGCTTGTACTATAAATAGGCATCCTTGTGAGTCCAGTCCTCCAGCCAGTTTGAGGCATCTCCAAGATGGTTTTCGAGAGCAGGGACACCACTACGGCCAGTTTCAGGGAGATGCCGACGGAGCCCAGTCCTCCGGCATCTCCGATAAACTGGTCATAGAGGCACTCCCTAATATGTGAAATTAGTTAGCTCCCAGGCGTATTGATCTAGTTAGAGAAGTTACAAGCTGCAAGATGGTTTTCGAGAGCAGGGACACCACTACGGCCAGTTTCAGGGAGATGCCGACGGAGCCCAGTCCACCGGCATATCCGAGAAACTGGTCATAGAGGCACTCCCTAATATGTGACATCACGCGTTTGGATATCAGATCTTAATGGTAAGTATGAATCGGTACTAAAGGCCCTCCTTTAGTCCCGGTCCAGCCACAAAACGGGACTAACACACTCAAGATTGTTTGCAGACAACACTATAAAAATGGACACATGCATGGAGCATCTTCACTCATAAAATGTTACAATTATTACATATCATTTCTTTGCGTGTGTTCCTTTCTGATCCCGTCGTATCCATGGAGCATCTTCATTCATTAACATGATGCTTGGGTCATCCTTCACCGCGAAGGGCGGAATTTCATGAAACTTATCACAATCTTCTGGCATGTCTGTCTTGTCCTCCACTCCCACGATGTTTCTTTTTCATGAAAGAACTATGTGGCGCTTTGGCTCATCGTATGATGTATTCTTTTTCTTATTTTTTCTTTTTCTAGGTTTGGTAGACATGTCCTTCACATAGAAAACCTGAGCCACATCATTGGCTAGGACGAATGGTTCGTCTAAGTACCTAAGATTGTTGAGATCCAACGATGTCATTCCGTATTTCTTGTCTACCTCAACCCCTCCTCCTGTCAGCTTGACCCATTTGCACCGAAACAAGGGGACCTTAAAAGTAGGTCCATAGTCAAGTTCCCATATCTCCTCTATGTAACCATAATATGTGGTCTTTGACCCATTGTTGTCTGTTGCATCAAAGCGGACACCACTGTTTTGGTTGGTGCTCTTTTTATCTTGGGCTATCGTGTAAAATGTATACCCATTTATCTCGTACCCTTGGAAAGTCAATATAGTCGAAGATGGTGACCTAGACAACAAGTATAGCTGATCTCCAAGAGTGTTGTTTTTGATGAGATGTTGCAACCAACCGCTGAAACTCTTCATGTGTTCATCGCTAATCCAAGAGTCATGCTTTCCAGGGTTGTTGGAGCATAATATTTTCTTGTGTTCCTCGATATATGGGGCTGCCAAGATAGAATTCTGTAGAACGGTGTAATGTGCTTCGGTGTAAGAATGTTCGTCCCTACATATTATTGATTTCCTTCCTAGAGTACCCTTTCCACTCAGGCTCACCTCATACCTCTATTGAGGAAGACCAATCGGCTTAAGGTCAGGAACAAAGTCAACACAAAATTCAATGACCTCCTCTGTTCCATATCCCTTGGAGATGCTTCCTTCTGGCCTAGAACGGTTACAAACATATTTCTTTAAGATTCCCATGAACCTCTCAAAGGGAAACATATTGTGTAGAAATACAGGACCGAGAATGGAAATCTCTTCGACTAGGTGAACCAGCAGGTGTGTCATAATATTGAAGAAGGATGGTGGGAACACCAACTCAAACTAACAAGACATTGGACCACATCATTCTGTAACCGTGGTAGATCTTCAGGATTGATTATCTTCTGAGAGATTGCATTTAGAAATGCACATAGCTTCACAATGGGTACTCGAACATTATCTGGTAGAAGCCCCCTCAATGCAATCATAAGAATTTTGCGTCATAATCACGTGGCAGTCATGAGACTTTAGGTTTTGGAACTTTTTTTCTGCCATATTTATTATTCCCTTTATATTCGACGAGAAGCCAGACGGGACCTTAATACTTCTTAGGCATTCAAAAAAATTTCCTTCTCTTATTTGGTAAGAGCGTAGCTGGGATGACCTTGAAACCATTCTAGATGCAGGGCATCTGGGTCTTTCATACGTTGATGGTCCTTTCGTGCTTCCGGTGTATATTTTGTCTTCCCATACACGCCCAAGAATCCTAGCAGGTTCACGCAAAGATTCTTCGTCACATGCATCACATCGATTGCAGAGCGGACCTCTAAGAATTTCCAATATGGTAGCTCCCAAAATATAGATTTCTTCTTCCACATGGGTGCGTGTCCTTTAGCGTCTTTCGGAACAGATTTTCCTCCAGGACCCTTTCCAAAGGTTACCAGTTGATCCAAATATTTGACCATATCAAATATATCAGCACCAGTACGCTCCTTAGGCTTCGTCTGGTGACATGCCAGACCGTTGAAATGCTTGCCTTTCTTTCTTAAGGGATGCTTGGCCAAAAGAAATCGACGATGCTCATTTTATACATTCTTCTTACAATGTTCCAAATATATACTTTCAGTCTCATCTAAACAGTCTGTGCATGCATTGTATCCCTTGTTTGACTGTCCTGAAAGGTTACTAAGAGCAGGCCAATCATTGATTGTTACGAAAAGCAATGCTCGGAGGTTAAATTCTTCCTGCTTGTGCTCATCCCACACGCGTATCCCGGGTTCGTGCCACAAATGTAAAAGTTCTTCCACTAATGGCCTTAGGTACACATAAATTTCGTTGTCGGGTTGCTTCGGACCTTGGATCAACACTGGCATCATAATGAACTTCCGCTTCATGCACAACCAAGGAGGAAGGTTATAGATGCATAGAGTCACGGGCCAGGTGCTGTGACTGGAGCTCTGCTCCCCAAAGGGATTCATGCCATCTGTACTTAGACCAAACCTTAAACTCCTTGCGTCATCTGCAAAGTCTGGGTACTTTCTATCGATTTTTCTCAATTCTGACCCATCAGCGGGGTGTCTCAACATCCCATCTGACTTACGTTCCTCTTTATGCCATCGCAACAACTTGGCGCTCTCTTTGTTTCTGAATAAGCGTTTCAACCGTGGTATTATAGGAGCCATACCACATCACCTTCGGAGGAACCCTCTTCCGGGGGGGCTCGCCCTCAACGTCACCAGGGTCATCTCGTCTAATCTTATATGGAAGTGAAGTGCATACCGAGCATGCATATAAATTCTCATACTCCTCACCACGGTAGAGGATGCGGTCATTAGGGCATGCATGTATCTTCTGAACCTCTAAACCTCTAAACCTAGAGGGCAGACAACCTTCTTTGCTTCGTACGTACTGGCGGGCAATACGTTATCTTTTGGAAGCATATTCTTCATCATTTTCAGCAACTTTTCAAATGAGAAGTCAGGTATAGCACACTCAGCCTTCCATCGCAGCAATTCCAGTGTGCTACCCAGCTTTTTCAGACCATTTTCGCAATTTGGGTACAACAATTTTTGTGATCCTCTAGCATGTGATTGAACTTCTCCCTATCCTTTTCAGTTTCACAATCTCTTCGTGCATCGGCAATGGTACGACCAAGATCATCAGCGGGTTCATCATGTGTCTCTTCTTCATCCTCCCCTTCAGCATCCCCCATGGAAGTATCTCCGTACTCAGGGAAACCATGATACTTTTCATCCTCCTCCTCTTCTTCATTGTCTTCCATTATAACCCCTCTCTCTCCGTGCTTGGTCCAACAATTATAACTGGGCATGAAGCCGGACTTCAACAGGTGGCCGTGAAGGGTTTTTGAGTCAGAGTAATCCTTCTGATTCCTACATCCATTACATGGACATAATACAAAACCATTGTGCTTGTTTGCATCAGCAACACGGATGAATTCATGCACGCCATTAATGAACTCGCCAGAGCGTCGGTCAGTACCGTACATCCATTCCCGGACCATCTGCATTATAGTAAAAGTATATCAGATCTTCTAGAGCATTAATTTTGAATTTTGAAAAATTTACATGCACCAATTTGTGAATTGGAGAAAACAATCAACATGATAAATGTGGAGTTTTTTATTATTTCTATCAGTGAAAACCTCATTCCATTCTAAGCTCTGAAACTCGAAAATTACACATTTCAATTTTCAGTAACTATGTGCCTAATCAAAATTTGTTACACATATATATCAAAATCCTTCTAGCCACTTCTAGAGAATGCATGCATTTGATCCATATCTCTATACTTCTAGAGCATTATAGAGCTAAAGTAGCAATAAGAGATGAAAGAATGAAGTTCTAACCTTTTAAAGCTTTGGATTTAGGTGTTGCAAACTAAATCTTGAGAAAAAAATGGCATGAACTCTCTTGCTTCTTTGAGAAAAATGGCCACCATATGCTTTAGGGCGCAGCTGGCCAGGAAGCTGTATATATACTGATGGACAACTAGTCCCGGGCCGTGATACGACCCGGGACTAATAGTCCCCGAAAAGAGCTATTGGCCCGCTCCAGCTTATTAATACGGCCCGGGACTAGATCTCTGGTCTGGCCCGGGACTAGTGTCTTTGGCCATTTCTAGCCGTTGGAGGCCTCACGACCCGGGACTAGTGCTAGAACTAGTCGCGGTTCGTGACGGGCCGAGACTGGTGACGTTGTTTAGATCGAACCGAAGGCCTGTATTCCAGTAGTGTTGCTTCTTTCTCTAGATGGAATGCTAACTGCTTCCTTCTTTCCGGATCAGTTAGATCCTCTAACATGTCATTTTTGTCTTCAACAATCACTTGATGTGTCTTATAAAAAGACGCAACGAGTGTTCGATATCTATCCATAAACTTGGAAGCTAACTTAGGATGCTTCTTAACCAAAGTAAGATGATCAGGTATAGGCTCCGAGTCTATAGAATCATGAGGTATCACAGAGAATGTGCTACCTTCTAACTCCTTGGTTTTCTGCTCCCGGATATTAGCTATCGCCTCCACAACAGCAACATGATATGCTGCTAAATGACTCCTACCTTCTCATATAGGTAGATCGTGATATAATCCAAGCTTCTCTGTAAGTTGGATACTCACATGATACTTGGATAACATTCGACCCTCAAGGCAGGTGATCGTGTTCACGGGAATTCTAGTAGGACAACTAAAGAGCTTTAAAAGTTGACGAAGTTGTTCTGTGAATGATCCTTGATAATCATCAAGAGTCTGCTCTTTCCTTACAAAAGTCTGTTTTGAAAACTTTGGTGCCATATCTCTGTATATCAGATTTTTTTTTGATTAGTATCAATACTATACTGCATCATCACAAAGAATTGTTGCACTAAAATATATAAGAGAATATTCTCATTTGAATACCCATTATATAACTTTTAGAGAATTATTTATTGTTTCTAACCTTCCTACAGGTAATACCCTTTACTAGGTTTCCAACCTAAGGTTAAAGAAATTTGCTTTGATACCAACTGCGGTGACCCAGCATACCATTGCATGTGTAGTACACTATAGTCGTTGACATGACATCCACAGAACACCGTTCCGTAAATATCACATCCCTTAGAGTGCTTCAAAAGAAAAATTGCTGGTCCATATTACAAAAGTACACACATTATTATTATTACAATACCGGAAGTTCAAGACTTCCAAAAGATTTAACTTACAAACCAACATATAAAGTGTTCAGCGGAATTTAAAAGTAGCAGCTTATTCTATAGAGTTCATGCTGGTCGGCTCCGTTGGTTACTACTAACTAGGAATACTTAGTTGGACTCGGTATCCTCGACACCATAGCGGATTTCGTAATCCACTCCTTCAACTCCTCCGGACAGATCGGGTTCCTCGTAGAACACATCTTCTTGGCATTCGGCTGCATACATTGTCACGTATTCGGGATCCTCAGAGTCTAAGAAAGGGATCAAAGGAAAGAATGAGTAACAACGTTACCCAACAAGTTCATTTTATGCAAGTTTGGAAGTTTGATGCTCTAACTATCACCTCGGATTATAAATCCTTGGCACTATGCAATTTTTGTAAATCTTTCTTCAAAGATTGATTTTTATTCTAAAAAAACTATGACAATCAACCTTCATAGGTTAACCAGAACTTTCATGGAGTTCCTTTCCTGCCGCGTTTATAGCTCCTTCCCGGAACAGGGAGTAACAAGTTACAGTTCTTACACTCTGCAGAGGTGCGTTACTTTACCCATGAGAGATCAACTCCTTGTTGCACAACCGGGTGTACTTTCCCGTCCACAATTCCATGATGTGGGGCTCACTAGTTGGTCCAAGCCAATCAATGCCCCTTCGTGACCCCGCATGCCTCCTTGGTGTACACCATGCCCACATAATGAATTACGGCAATGGTTTGTACAGACCGTTAGATGCTAGAACTATCGTGGGACGATGAGGTTTCCCACCCATATGTTGCATATCCTCTACGAATTACCAATTAATATGCATGCTACGAGGATACCAGCCACGAACTGCACATCCGGCTTCATGCGAGAGGAAGAAGATACAGCTGACTTCTCTGTCCCATTCCAAATCTGATGGCTAACGCGTAATATATGGCGCTAGAATCACTGATGTCAGGGGTTATTAAGTCCCTACTTGATTATTATTGTTGCAATTAGAACCCTAAGTTCTATTTCTCCATTATCTCACCACTTAGGATGATATCTATAATTTCTTTATTTGTGAAAATATTTTTTTCTTTCTTTCTTAGCATAAATGATAACACAAAATTTGCAAATACTTTGATAAAGACTCTTCAAAGGACATGAGCAAGTGATGAAATTGCCTTGTGATGGCAAGGTAGTGAAGTCTGATGCTTGCACTAGACCTTGAGCTTCTATGTCTACAAAAACATCACTATTGCCCGGTAAGGACAATATGTAAAGAAGCAAAATGATTATGCAAGTAATGTAATGCATTATTTAATTTTTTTATGCATTTACCCCCAAAAGTTCCTTTTTAGTAATAAAGGATTTATAAATATTATATTTTAATATTTATAACATATATTGAATTATTTTATTTTATTTCCCTTTTATTTGACTTTTATTGATTTAATAATTCTTTTAGTAATTATTAATTAAACATTAAAAATTGTGATTAAATATTTATTTAGTATTTTTAGAAAATACTACAATATTAATACATAATGAAAGTGAATTTTAATTAATTTTATCACCTTTCAATAATTTTGTAAAATTCCATAAGGAATATATAATTTACAAAATTCCTAATAAAATTTAAATGTCTAAAATTTTATATTTTAATTTATTTGGGTAGTTTGGATTTTTGTGAATCCAAAAATATTTTATTTATAATTTTTGGACTTTTATTTTATTTTCTAGAATTTTATTAAATCCAGGGGTATTTTGGTCTTTTCCTTTTTATTAAAACAGGCCCGTGAGAATTTCTAGGCTGGTTTATCTTATTGGGCCCTAGTAGCCCATTAGTCACAGATAAAGAACTACCCCGAAGGGTTTGGCCCACTCCTCACTGCCTCTCTCTCCCTTGAGTTCATCCTCTCCTGTCGTTCCCACCGTCGATTCCCACCGCTGTAGGCCGTTCTGGTCGCCGCCGTGGTGCAACAGGGGGTTGTCGACGACGCTCGTTCATTCCATCCAATTGGATTCGATCCCGGGGCTCTCCTGCAATGGATCGATGCCGTCCCGAACCCTAGGGTTTGGGGTTTGGCATGGATTCAGGTGCTGCTGTGGTCGTCGTGGGTCGAGGTGATGTTCTGCACCTCCATGCGTGATCAGGGTCGCTGCCGTGGCGCCGTGCGGGTTGCAGCGCCCCCTCTGGGGTGCTCCCCGTGCCGCCATGGTCGTCGGCCGCTCTGCTTCCTCTTCTAATCTTTAGCGAGGACCTATAGTGAGTTTGATTCCTCTCCCCTGGTGCTCTCTGTGCTTGCTAGTCCGAGGCAAGATGCTGGCAGTGTCCTCTCTGGCTACTGTCTGATTCTTATTAGGATAATTTATCCATTTAGGTTTCTTATCCTGGGCTGTTCATATACTGGATGATTTAGTTCATGTTTGGATGGTCTGTACACATGCTAAATGATTATTGGCCTGCGGCTTGTTGCTTAAGATGATTTATGATGTCTCTGGTGGCTTATTAGATGATTTTATGATTGGATTGCATCTGATTCAGATGGTGTAGTTGCTTGGGAATCATGCTTGATTAAGTCAGTGAATTGATAAGTTTTCATATAAAATTGGAAAATGATTAGTAAGTTGATTGTCTGAATTTATGATGATCAAATGTCTATTCTGTTTCATATAAAATTGGTCTTGTGACACCATCATGGTGTGTCACACAAGTTTGATTCTAATCCACTGATTGGGTCTGAGGCTTAGGGATTAAGATCTTATCTAATTGATTCATATAGATAGTCCTGGTAGTGGTACCAGCTATTGTTTTTGAATGAAAGCTTGGAAAAAATGGTAGTGAGCTTGATCATGATCTGGATCCAAAGGCTTTTTTTCTAAGGTGCTACTCTTCTTTAGGGATGTGCCTAGAAATAAATCATAGATATATGTATGCTTGAATATAGTTTGACAACCAGAGCAATGATGTTGCTCTGAGCTCTGGCTGGATCCAGGTACTTTGTTGTTTGCTTTTAGAGTTTACAATCCCTATGATGGATTCACCCCACTTGGGTGCTTTCTGAGGGTTTGTTTTATAAAATAGCACATGCTTCTCTTTGGATGATATGATTAGATCATGTGAAGGTTTTATGAAACTCACCACAAAATCTTGCTGTTTGTGGAGTAAGTTGGTGATGATCTTGATCTAGTTTTGCTGGACTCCTATGCTTGCTCTTGAGCTAGCCTGCTCCTCCTAGCTCCTAGGCTTGGCCTTGCTATCCACCTGATCCTTCCCCCTCCTTATGTCACCATCCTGGTGATGTTTGGTTGATCTTGGGTGGTTTGATTTGGCTGATGTGCTTGATAAGCAGTTGTCTAGTCTGGCTGTTCTTGTGTGCAAACTGTGGAGTGATGCACTAGTGCCTCCAACGGCCGTGCTTGTGGTTTTGTCAGTTTGGGGCTGTGCTGTGAGGTTGACAACACACCACATGCATGTTGGTGTGTGTCCTGCCTGTGTGCTTGCTATGCACTTGTGGATATGTTCAGAATTTTGAAACTTACTATTACCAGGTTACTTTCACCTGGCTGGTGAATTTGCCCCTCTTGGCTGTCATTTGACTTCTGGCTTTGAATTTATGAAAGATGGATTCTTTCATATTGGTGAAACTTGCCCCTTTTTATAAATTTCTCAATGATGAATTTGTCTAGTGCACTTCACTGACATGTCTGAGAGAAATAATACTAAAACTAACCTTCTTTTGTTTTTATTTAGTCTTTGTTTTGCAGGTACAGATATACAGATAAAGATTTAGTTTAGGTTTAGTTATAGAATAGATATAGAATAATCCAATGTAATTTTCTTATTCTTTTGTAATTTTATTTTTATTCCATTGTAATAAAGATTATATTATTATTAATAAAGAATATTCTTATTCTTTATTCTTTTGTAATTGTGAAGTTTGAAAATGGTTTCACTAAGTTACATTCTTTGTAACTTGTTTATATATTGATAGTATGAAATAAGTTTTCATATTCATAATTATTTTATTTAGATAATGTTCGGAGTTAAAATAATTAGCTCATAATTAAATCAAGATTCAAATCTTTTTTCTAATTCATTTGAATTATAATTCAAATTCATTTTAAAACACATAATTCCTTAAAGATCATATCAAAGTTTATAACAATCATACTTTAAGACTAAACCTAATCTCAAAGTATGAAAGAAACATTGATCACTTAAGGTTTTAATTTGGCGAAAATTTTACCCACATTTTTCAGATGAATGCATGCATCATTCCATATTCCTAATTCTACCCTTCGTTAGTTCCTAAATGCTGGGATGTTATAGACTTCCCCCTTAAATTAAACTTCGTCCCGAAGTTTGAGATGTACCTGAATAGTTCTGGATAGGCTTTTCTTAAATCCTCTTCTTTCTCCCACGTGGCTTCCCTTTCAGGGTGATGTTCCCACTGTACCTTGCAATATTTGATTGCTCTGTTCCTTAGTCTTTTCCAGTTTTCTTCTAGAATCTTACAGGGATTTTCAATATAGGTCAGGTCTGCTCGTAGTTCTATCTCTTGGTGTGTGATTGCATCCTCTAGAACTTCCAAACATTTACGAAGTTGTGACACATGGAAAACATTATGCACTTGAGCAAATCTTGACGGTAACTCTAAAGCATAAGCTATAGTTCTGTTTTGACTCAGTATCTTGTATGGTACGATATATCGTGGACTCAATTTCCCTTTAACTCCGAATCTTTTCACACCTTTCATTGGACTTACTTTCAAATGGACCATATCTCCCACTTCTGGATGCCATGATCTTCGACTTTGATCCGCATAACTTTTCTGCCTGCTCTGGGCTATTTTCAGTCTATCCCTGATCTTATCAATGATATCTTGTATTTTCAATTTCAAACTATTTTGAATAATTTCAAAATTACCAGAGACTTTTTATAAAGTGTATAAAATAGTGTGCGGCCCTTTTATTCATTTTGGGTTCCATTCTTTTGGGTAGTTTTCAAAGTATAAAATCCATTTGAATGGTTTGAGAGGGAACAAAGCTAGGGTTTTGTTTGTGTTTGTTTTGATTAAGTCAAAGTGCAATTATTATGCATGCATGCAATTCTCAAACATGTTTTATTAATATTACACAAAAGGTGGTATGTTACATCTGGCCTTGTATATAGCATAGCATACATAAGAGAACCTATGGCTGAGGCATAGGGGACACGGTCCATCATTTCTCTATCTGTTTTTTCGCTAGACTTTGAGTCTTACTCAAAACCGTCCCTTGCAACATCGGTCACAACCCCTTCTTACTTTCGTCCATTTTGAACTTTTTCAAAATCTTGTCAAGGTATGTACTTTGTGACAATCCTATTAAGTGTCTTGATCTAACTCAATAGATCTTGATGCCTAATATGTATGTAGCTTCACCAAGATCTGTATGCTTTTCAAAAGTTCTTTGTCATTTCCAATCAATAATATGTCATCCACATATAATACTAGAAATACAATAGATCTCCCACTCACTTTCTTGTAAATACAAGCTTCTCCGATGGTTTGGACAAATCCAAAACCTTTGATAACTTCATCAAATCGGAGATTCCAACTTCGGGATGCTTGCTTTAGTCCATAGATGGATCGTTGAAGTTTGCATGTCTTGTTCCTTAGGATCGACAAAACCTTTTAGTTGTGCCATATACAACTCTTTCTTTATGTTTCCATTGAGGAATGTTGTTTTGACATCCATCTACCAAATTTCATAATCAAAAAATGCAACAATTGCTAACATAATCCTAACATACTTTAGCATCACTACCGGTGAGAAAGTCTCATCATAGTCAAATCCTTGAATTTGTCGAAACCCCTTCGCGACAAGTCGATGTTTATAGATGGTCACATTACCATCAACGTCCATTTCTTTTTGAAAATCCATTTATTCTCAACGGCCTTTTAGTCGTGAGGTAAGTCTACCAAAGCCCAAACTTGGTTATCATACATGGATTCCATCTCGTATTGCATGGCTTCTAGCCATTTGTTGGAATCCAGGATCATCATCGCTTCATCATATGTCGTAGGGTCATCACTTCCATCTATCATGAAATTGAGGCATGGATTATCTTACAGATCCGGAGTTGCACGTATCTTGCCTCACCTGCAAGGTTTGGTAGTATTCTCTATTGGAGTTTCATGAGGAGGGGTGGGTACCTCATCATTATTTCCTTCTTCCATTGGTGGAGTTAACACTGGAACAGATTTCAGCGCTACGTTACGCGCCACTTCTGGAGGAGGAGGTTAAATAACCTCGTCGAGTTCTACCTTCCTACTACTCACACCTTTCGATAGAAACTCTT
This sequence comes from Avena atlantica, assembly GCA_910589765.1. Lineage (NCBI taxonomy): Eukaryota > Viridiplantae > Streptophyta > Magnoliopsida > Poales > Poaceae > Avena > Avena atlantica. The sequence goes on from OU342736.1 coordinate 456,843,781, forward strand.
TTTCTAGAAATGATCCATTCTTGGCGACAAACAATTTGCCTTTGGATCGGTGATAGAAGGTGTATCCAATTTTTTCTTTTGGGTATCCTATGAAGACGCATTTTTCCACTTTGGGTTTGAGCTTATCAGGTTGAAGTTTCTTCACATAAGCATCACATCCCGAAATATTTAGAAGTGACAGCTTAGGTTTGTTACCAAACCATTAAGAAACACTAAAACTAACCTAGATAGGCCCCCTCACAATGATTTGGCTTCCTGGGTCGTTGAATCTTTTATTCAACGCTCCATATAATCTCATTTTCCCCTATCGTCGCTAGCGAAGCGCGAAGGCGAACGTGTCAGGGCTTCTACTCTGCAGAACTACTTGCGCGGTTTATCATTCACTAGGCCTCATGGTATGCTTCTACGCCGTAGGACCAATCACGATTCATTTCCTCTTTGGGCGGATACAGTTCATCAATGTGACCACACGTGCGGCCGCCGTACTCATGGCGATGGAACTACGAAACCCTAGCAGCGGCCTTGTTCATTCGACACCGCAATGAAACCCGGCCTATCGCTAGCATTGTTCGTCCACCACTATGATTTTCTAGCTCTGACGATGGGCAGGTCCCCGCAGAAGTTAATCACCTGTTGTTTTCCCAGTAGATGAGGGCTCTTCTTTTCGATTCCTTCCCTTACAAAGATGGTGGTAGAGCTGAGGGCATCCGGCGCTGGCGCACCGTGTACGCCGGCTACCGCAACATAAACTAGCATGGCCTCACTACTAACGATGGTATTCCACATTCGCCAGCAAGTACATATCTGTCTGTATGAACAACGCGGTGAGTGGTGAATCACAAGTTGACAAGCTTTATGGTTTTCCTCTAAGATCTGTATGTCACCGAAATTCTTGATGTTTTTTCTCATATTTTAGGTGATAGCGTCCTAGAGCACCACCAGGTGATGAGCACAATGCAATACCTCATGTATAGCTTGTGCCTACAAGAACTCATTTTTTGGTTCAACATCTAGGTAAGAAGTATCTCCAAATCTGCAGTTACTTCTTACGGGCGTCGCAATGTGCGCCATCATGGGATAGTAATTCATACGATGATGTCGTTTCAACGTATTTTGATGGTGCCCTATTTAAAGTGAATGCAGCAGTTTGTAATGAATGACCCCAAAATGATAATGGCAAATCTGTAAGGGATATCATAGATCGTACCATATCTAATAAGGTTCCATTATGACGTTCATACACACCATTACGTTGTGGTGTTCCGGTGGGAGTGAGTTGTGAAACAATTCTACATTGTCTCATGTGTGTGCCAAACTTGTAACTAAGATATTCTCCTTCACGATCGGATCGTAGAATCTTGATCTTTCGGTTACGATGATTTTATACTTCACTCTGAAGTTCTTTGAACTTTTCAAATATTTTAGTCTTGTGTTTCATTAAGGAAATATACCCATATGTACTTAAATCATCCATGAAGGTTACAAAATAACGATATCCGCCACGTGCCGACATACTCATTGGACCGCATATATCGATATGTATTATTTCCAACAAGTTGGTCGCATGATCCATTGTTCCAGAGAACGGAGTTCTAGCCATCTTTCCCATAAGACATGGTTCACATGTTTCAAATGACTCATAATCAAGTGATTCAAGCAGTCTGTCAGAATGAAGCTTCTTCATTGGCTTTACACCAATATGACCCAAATGGCAATGCCACAAATATGTAGCAATATCATCATTTAACTTAATCCTTTTGGCATTCACATTATGAATATATGTACTTCTAATATCAAGCTTCAAGACAAATAAACCATTAAACATAGGTGTTGGACCATAAAAGATGTTATTCATATAAAAGGAACAACCATTGTTCTCCGATACAAATGAATAACCGTATTGCAATAAACATGATCCAGATATGATGTTCATGCTCAACGCAGGCACATAATAACAATTATTAAGGTTTATTGTCAATCCTGATGGTAGATGAAGTGGCAGTGTCCCGATGGCGATCACATCAACCTTTGATGCATTGCCTACGCGCATCGTCACTTCATCCTTTGCTAGTGGTCGACTATTTATTAGTTCCTGTTTTGAGTTACATATATTAGAAACCGATCTGGTATCAAATACCCAGGTACTACTTAGACTACTATTAAGGTACACATCAATAACAAGTATATCATTTTTACCTTTGTTCACTTTCTCGGCCTTCTTATCTGCCAAGTACTTTGGGCAGTTCCGCCTCCAATGATCAGCCTCCTTGCAGTAAAAGCATTCAGTATCGGGCATAGGGCCTCTCTTGGTCTTCTTCTCAGGCGTGGCAATAGACTTGTTGTCCTTCTTTAAGTTACCTTTGGGCTTGCCCTTCCGGCGTCTTTTCTTGAAACTGGTGGTATTATTGACCATTGACACTTGATGTTCCTTTTTGATTTCTACCTCGGTAGTCTTAAGCATAGCTGTGAGTTTGGTGAGAGACTTATCGACACCGTTTATTTTGTATTTAATTACAAACCCTATGAAACTCGGTGATAGCGATTGCAAAACCCTGTCCATCATGAGATCAACTGGAATCTCACATCCCAGTGTCTCAAGACGTTGATCGTAGCCCGACATCTTTATGACGTGCTTGTTCACAGAGTTGTGCTCCTCCATCTTAGCGTTAAAGAACTTTCCGGAGATCTAATATCTCTCGGCACAGATTTGGTCCCCAAACATAGTTTTGAGTTCCTCCACCATGATATCATCATTAGTAAGTTCAAAGCGTTTCTAGAGTTTAGGCTCCAACGATTGGAGTATTGCGTACCGCACAAGAGTGTAGTCATCAAAATTTGTGTCATACACAGTATGCTGCTCCCGAGGAGGAGCATCTGCAGGGGCGTCACCTAACGGACTGTCAAGTACATAGGACCTTTTCATGCCCGCGTGGATAATCCTCAAGTTGTGGTGCCAGTTGGTAAAAGTTAGACCCATTTAAAATGAATGCAGGGGCTGCCATAATATACAATGTATTTGCAAAGACTTTTTAGCCTAGGTTTATAAAATATAGAGTTCAAGCTAATTCAAACTTACTTATGTGAAATCCCACTCAAAATGACATCCCTCTAGTCATTTTAGTGATTACACTAACCAAATTCACTATGCCACGACCGATCATCACGAGTGGTGGCGCAACTCCAATGGCGAGCATCGTATGGTTCATCATAGATCCATATGACTCGTGCTTTATGTCGTGGGAATGACCACGATAGATGCTGCAATTGGCAGCGACTAGTAGAACATGGGGCAAGGGTGGCCAGCCATCTGCGGTGCGAGATGAGGGCTGAGACACAAGGGTTTACCCAGGTTTGGCCCCCTAGAGGGTAAAGACCTACTCCTGCTAGATTGTATTATGGTGAGAGTATAATGGGGCGAGCTCGACGGCTAGGCGGCGAGTCGTGGGGTGTATGATGGAACGTATCCTCTATGCGTCCTCTAGGGAGGTTTATATAGACTCACCTCCCTAGGGTTTACAGATGTCAACCGAACCAGTTAAGGATTCAGTGATTCTTCAACCAAGTCCGACTGGGCCTATCTACGCTTCTGGGACTTCAGCTTCCAGTCGCTTGAGTCCACGCCAGATCTTGATTCAGTCGTCGTCCTGCAGGCCCACTCGCTGGCGCCTGGGCCACTAGGAAACGTCCTGCTGGGTATACCCCGGTAGGCATATCCCCATCAGTAGTCCCCGAGGCCGTCGTTGATTGGTCGCAGGCGTTCGCTGGCAGTTGGAGTATACGGGTCCAATGCGGACGCCCAGTCGAATCAGCGGCGGACTCCTGAATAAAGGAAAAACTAGTTATTCTCTTCGCAATAACGGTGACCAATCGGGTCGTAGCTCGGCGAACGGGTCGGCGAATACTCAGTCACTGTTATAGTGATCGGGTCGGCGAATCGTCGAGTCGCGTGGAGCGACGAGTCGAATGGATGAAGTTGGACCGTTAATTGGGGTCAAACTAGCCGTTAGGGTAATCCAACGGTAACTTCGGCGTAATTACCGCGTAGTAATGGCTCCCGAAATTGGCGGGTAGCAACCTCTATATAAGGAGAATGACAGGCGAACGGGGAAACACTCCTTCGTTCTTCCTCCGATCTCGCCCTCCGTTTCCCACTCCGCATAGAGATCCAACCAATCTAGCGAGCCTCGACCTCCGCGAACTTCCAACCGATGGCCCCCTCCACCGAACCATGGGGCAGATCCAAGTGTACCATGGCGCTACTAGCGTCCTTCGAGGAGGCCGGGATCCTGCGCACCGGCAGATGGTGCATCCCCGCGGCCGGAGAAGTGACTCCGGACCCGCACGAGGGAGAATTCATCTGCTTCACCAGTCACCTGGAGCGGGGGATGGGGTTTCCCACTTCCCTCTTCTTCCGACGTTTCTACGCGTACTACGGGATCCAGCCGTCAGACCTAGGTCCGCATAGTATCGAGCAGCTCGCCATCTTCGTGGCGTTCTGCGAGTGCTATCTGGGCTACAGGCCCTACTTCCCCCTGTGGCAAGATCTGTTCCATGGGAGGATCAGCCGCAAAGAGTCAGGCGGCCCGATGCTGGCCACGGGTGGCCTGACATTCCAGCTGAAGTCGAAGGCGTCGTTCTTCGACCTGATGCTTCCCGCCAAGGCACGAATGGAAGAAGTCCTGGTTCTACGTCACCGAGTCTACTCCAGACGGCAAGGTGGCGCTTCCAAGGTACTCCGCTGACCGGCCCGAACCGCGTCGGCTCCAGGTCGGCAAGCTCCCGCTGGATCAGCGGACGGTTGTCGACGAAATGCTGCAAACCATCCGCGGCCTGAAGAAGAAGGGCCTCCAGACCATCAACCTCTACAACTGCTGGTTCGAGCGGCAGCTCGTGCCCTTGGCCCACCGCGAACACTACATGTACGAGTATACGGGTAAGGACGATCCGACGAAGTCCTCCTTCGCCGAATGGCATCTTGAAGACTACACCCTGGCCTTGAAGTAAATTACCCAGACGGTGTATCTGGACGCGAAGGCCGGGGTCGCCCCCTATATTGCAAGGCGCCCAGCTCCGACGGTAAGTCGTCATTTCGCCACCACTCGCAGTCGTAGATGATGCATTCACGGTTGTGCTGACGTTGTCTCATGCTTATTGTAGTTGTTCCAAGTAGTGGAAGGATGGCTCCCACCCGCAGATGACGAGAACTCGAGCTCGTCCGTCCAGGACGGGAGCGAGTTGCCACCCGCCAAAGGCGACGTCGGGAGCGACGAGGGTGATGACGATGACGACGAAGACGAGCCCGTGGAAGACGCTGCCCCAACAGTTCGCAAGACTCGCGGGCAACACTAGCGCGAGCTCAAAGCGAGTAGAAGCCTCAAACCTCACGATGATGATGACGACGAGCTTCCCGAGCACACCTCACATCATAAGGCCACGCCATCGAAGAATAAGAAGGAGGCGAAGGCTCCGCTGAAGAAGAAGACGAAGTCGGCAAAGCAGACGTCTCCGCCCCGATCTGCGACCAGTTCTGACGCCACCAGCTCAGCTAAGGGCGAGGAGGCGCGCGCGACCGTGGCACCGGATGCTGCCGCCCCTGGACGAGGTGCCTCTGGTATCTCTACCACCTCCATTCGCCCCGGTCTCTGGGTTGGGAGCCACTCCAGCCGCAGCAGCTTCGCCTCCCAGGAAAGCTCCCGCAGCCGTCATTACGGAGGCTCCTGCCGTGGCCTCGTCTTCGAAGAAGCCCTCTGTGTCATGGGCACACGGTGTGTTCGAGACGGGTCTCAGTCGGAAGTTGGGGCCCGAGCTGGAAAGGCCGGCCAGCATCCGCACCGGTCTGCGGTTCATACCAGTCGCCAAGTAAGTGATGTTCATCTGCTTGTCTTTCGTTGTAGTTGGACAGTCTTATTCATATCGTTGTTTCATAGGACTGGTGTTAAAAATATCGGCCATCCTTCCGTGGCCAAGGTTCCGCTAGTCGTCACCGAGGAGGACCCCTCACAGAAGAGGAAAACCGACGAAGTCGCTGCTCCCGCCGACGGTACCAAGAGGGCGAAAGGCGACGACGTTGTAACGGTTTTCTGATGACATGGCGGATGCTCCGAGCGAACCTCCGACTGCGGCAGAAGTGGCCTCGAAGACCAAGGAGGCTGTTGCCTCACCCGACGTGGCCGAGACGGGTCCTAGTGGCGCCGCGGCATCTGCGGCGACTTTCCCTCGCTTCATGGCCAAGGCGGCCGCAGCGAGTGGCACGGCGCCAACGAGCCGGATGCCTGGGGTCGCCGAGACGGAGGTCGAGCAGCATCGCGGCCACACTCCGGTTATACTCCCGTCTGTGGACGCGTTGGAGCTTCACGGCATGCTGGGCGCTGCCATCCAGGTATGTCCAGTCCCCGAGGATCGGGTGTGGCATCCCGCAAAAACCACTACTAGAAAATCGCGTTGATTTTGTGCATTGCATCATCATGACATTAGCATGCATCTATTTGATTAAAACTATTTTGCTAAAAGACCTACTTTGTTTTCTATATTAATATCCTCCCCCTTTGTTCAAACCAAACCGTCGGTCCAGCCGGATCTTTTATTCATCTAAAACTAATTACAAAATTTATTTTAAATAAAAGAAAACCCTAGACTAAAATATCTAATCCTAAAACCACCTAAATATTTTCTACCCAGCCCCCTCCACCTCACCCCGGCCAACCCCGTCTCGCCACCTCACCAACCCTCACCCCTAACCCTATCACCACGCGCCACCTCACCCAGCTGCCTCCACTCCCTTCACACAGCCCCTCACCCCTCAGCCGGCCCACTCCCCGGCCCCACCTGCTGTCCCACCTGGCCACGTCGCCCCACACCACACGCAATCACACACACCACGCACGCTTCCGCAGCCGGCCCCACCCGCTCACGCTCCCCCGATCCCCACGCAGGCCCACCCCATCCCCACCTTCCACGTCTCCCCTCGCTCGTCTTCCTCCTCTCCTCCCCTGATAACCATCTCCCCGACCGCCGCCTGCCCTGCCGTGGCCCTCTGACGCCGCCGCAGCCGGCGACCTCCTCCACCTCGTCGCGGGCCTCCCTCGCTGCCAGGGCCGCATCTCCCCTCCCCGCGTGCCACCCTAGCTCGCCAGACCCCACCTCGCCGACCTCGTCTGCGGCCGCGTCCGCCGCCGGCCGACCTCGTTCCTCTCTCCTCACCGCCTTGTCGTCGCGCCCCCTCGCCCTCCCTGGCCCGCATCTTCCGCAAGCTCGGCCGCCGCCGCCCTCTCCTCCGGCCGGCTCGCCTCTCCTCTCCGGCGTCCCCTCCTCCTCGAGCAGGCCCTCTGTGCCTCCGCCCCTCCGCCTCTGTGTGTCCTCAATCGCCGGTGGCTGCAAGCGCCTCACCGAGGCCTTCCTCTCTGCTCTGTGCTAGCAAGTCCCGTGCATCTCCTTTTCACCTGAGCCACAGTTTGAGGCCACCATCTTTCTGCCACGTTTTGATGCAGATCCCTTCCTCGGGGTTGTCACCTACAGTGAAGTCCCCACATCAAGATCAACTCCGACATGGGACACCAAGACCCGTTCCCGGAGTCCGATTGTCGAGCCCGGCCCGTGGAACCCTGAAACCCCCCAAGATCTACGCCGCGGAACAACAAGGCCTTCGGGGTAGAACCGACAAGATCCACCGCCTAACGCCAAGCTCTCCTCCATGGTACGCCAAGACACCCGGCGATCCCCGAAGACCCAACCCCGTGGACCGACATGATCTTCTTCACGGATACGACAAGTACTTCCTCGAGGATGCCAAGTTTTTCACCCCGAATGCCAAGAACGACTTGATGGCGCGGACCCGACAAGATCTTCGCAACGACAAGATCGACACCGACCAGGATGAATCCGATGCGCCCCGACGCCACACCAAGTCCTTCTTCCCGGAACGCCAAGCTCTTCATCTTGTATCCTACCTTCGAAGACCGATCCCGTCGAACCCTGAACCCCGAGACCGAACCCCAAACCACATCGAACCCCAAGATCACCGAACCCTAATGTGTGAACCTTTTTCCCGAGCCCCTATTTTATAAATGCTATATATAAACTTGTTGCATTCAATCATACATGTTTGCATACATATTTATGTGGTTTGGGGGCCTTATGCCGATTCACCTAAATTAAATATGGGATCCACATGCGGGCAAATCTAGCCTTATATTGGCCCCATTTAAATTTGTGCATCGAACCGATGATATATTTTGCCATGTTAAGACAACATTAAATTGGGGGCATCTAAACAACATGAACAATATAATTAATTGTCGGGACCCCGGTTTCGCTTAATATGATCTAATTGCATTGCACCTTTGCCATGTCATGCATCATACACGCATCATGCTCGATCTTCTGTCATAGTATTAAATAGTGCATCCGGTGTTTATTCTAGTGTTTTGCTTCTTCGCGGATAAGGCTGATGAGTTGATGCGAGTGTCGACCCGATCTTCGGTTGAACCTTCGACAATGTTTTCAGGCGAGCACCTCCCCCTTTCTACCTATCTTACTTTTATAGTATTTATTCCCTCCTGTTGATCTATTGCTATCTGTGTTGTGTTGCTCTAGTTTTGGTACCCGTGATATCCCATGCAGCCTTATATTCCCTTGGACACCTCCTATTACCTGTTGTTTGGTAGATAGTTGGACCTGCGTGTCGTAGTCGCTTGCTCAAGTGCTGTTGCGTGTCGTCAAGTTCCACAGTTTTTGGAGCATTGCCGTGTGTTTATTGTTGGAGATGATCAAGACTTCAATTATTGTTTAACAACTAAAATTGAAGTAGGTAAATGCAGAGGCACAGGTGGGCAATAGATGTTATTTGGTTGTTAACCATCCACTTGTGTCCCGTAGGACCCCGAGTACTTGATACCTGTTCCTTGAATATTCGCGCTATCCATATCCGGGAGGATTATGGGACCCCCCTGAGCCAGAGCTTGATTCATTCTTATTTCTTGGGGCCACAAACTAGTTTGAGGTTTTATTTACTATCCTGTACTTATGCCATGCTTTACTGCTTTATTTACGATTGTGCGAGGAGCACTTGTACTGTTTAGGATCGTGACCCGTTTTCGCGGTATCGACAAGCCCAGTCACACTTTCGGGTTCCCAGTCGTTTACAGCCGGCCCCACAAACCTTGAGTCCGTATCGAAGTCAGCTAACTTCGTTGCGGGTATACTTAATGGGGTGGCCCCCTGAAATATTTCTGAATCTGGTGATTGCTTTGTCGTGAAGGCCTCGTTGGGTTTTGATTTGGTTTTTCCGAGGTTGATCGAGTGTGTGTTGCTATTTGTGCACCCCTGCAGGGTAAAACTTTCTGAAAGCCGTGTCCACGGTTATGGACGACTTGGAGCACAATATCTCGATCATAGACAACTATAACTAAAGTAGTGCTATAAATTTGACTTTATAATGACTAGTAATCAGCTTCACTATAATGTAATGGCTAAACAAAATTGCCAACAATTGCTTGTTTGGGTTGTCGCTTGCTACCGTTGTATCTGACTAGTAAGTATTGCAACTATAACGGAATGGCTAAATAAAAGTACCAACAACTGCTGGGTTTTGGGATATCTCATGCTAATAGTATCTGACTAGTAAGTGTTGCAACTACAACGGAATGGTTAACTAAAACGGCCCACTGCTTATTTTATCAGGATGATTATCTACACCTGACTAGTAATTGCTGCAACGACAACTGAATAAATAAAACTGCCAACGGTGTGAGTTCCTCGGTTAACTTCCTCGTTTGGTCTCGAGGGGGAAATACCAGGATGGGTATGTTTGGTGGTAGTATCAGGTTGGTTCCGAATAGGTCTTTCTTGCCCCTCTCTGATAGCCGCCTATTGTATCGAGTCTCTATAGGTTGTTTAGTGCATGCCGCGCTGCCGCTCAGTCCACCATACCTATGTAGGCGAGGACCGCCGAATTCTAGCCTCGCCGTGTACTGGACTCAGTACTGACCGCTCTCTCTTTTTCCTTTGCCCTTTGTCGGCACCCCTTTTTGTTTAAGCAGGTTTTTGAGATCGACGTCGTTAGCAGGGTTACCCTTCCGGCTTGGCCTGGGCAAGGTTATGGACGCCATTGGTTATTCTTCAGGGCTCTTAGCCCCATTTGCATCTTGTCCATAGCTGGACGCTCTATTGTTTTCAAGGTGATTTGGATCTTTGTTCTGTATATCTGTATTCTTGACTCATGGAGTCGTGTTGTTGTATATATCTGTTCTGTGGGTCCCATCGAGGACTGTTGTGTAATGTTATTACTTCGTTTTCCACCCGCACGCAAGTGCCTGGTGGGCACCTTTGAATCGTTTCTATGCGGGTTTGGCGGGAAGCGCTGAAACTTGCATAGGGCCGATTCCGAGGGTGTTACAGAGTGGTATCAGAGCTCAGCAGTTGCGATACCCCACTGGTCCAGCCTGTAGGATAACCTAGCTAACGGCCGAAGTAGAGTGTCAAAACTATTTTTGCAAAATCGGTTGGATAGTTCTGATTAGGTCTAATTTTACTCCTTACCCCTCTGCTGCTCTCCTCTCACCTCTGCGTGTTTTGAATCCGCTCTCTTCTCTCTCGTCGAGTCCAGGATTTCTCGTGGTTGGGTTCCGTCGTACCTTCAGGGTTTCGCTTCCTCCTTTGATAACGGTGTTCTACCATCCGGTGTTCATGCTGTCTGAGGAATCCGTCTACTGTGGTACCATTCTTTGTTCCTTGTTTGTGCCTTCCGGTGTTTTCCGACGCGACGACATCATCTACGCCAGATACGATGCAGAGTCTGCATCACTCCTTTGTTTCTGAACCTCGTTTGTCGAGATCTTTAGTCTAATTATGAGAGTTGGTTGCATAATTTCCTATTCATGTGCAGAGTAATGCTTTGGGTGCGCGATGGACTGATCACCATCCGACTACTCTTATCATTCGCTCTTGCACATTGAACGGTGAATCATTGCAGTTATACTCCTTTCGCGAAAGTTAGAGGTGGCTTTACCCTTTTGAGACCTTTACCTTCATCTTTGTTTCTCCGGAGTGTTCTCTCGACGAATGGGGAACAATCCTTGTTGGTGGTGTCGCCATTTTCAAGCTGAGAAAGAACCCTTGTTAGTGGTGTCGCGAGGATCTACACGAAGCGCGAAGGATCAGATCGTCGGCCTTCTTCCCTGTACCATGAGGCGGATCTCGAGGGCGAGATCCATTGTTAGTGGTGTCGAATTGTGGCATCCCGCAAAAACCACTACTAGAAAATCGCGTTGATTTTGTGCATTGCATCATCATGACATCAGCATGCATCTATTTGATTAAAACTATTTTGCTAAAAGACCTACTTTGTTTTCTATATTAATATCCTTCCCCTTTGTTCAAACCAAACCGTCGGTCCAGCCGGATCTTTTATTCATCTAAAACTAATTACAAAATTTATTTTAAATAAAAGAAAACCCTAGACTAAAATATCTAATCCTAAAACCACCTAAATCTTTTCTACCCAGACCTATTCAACCCAGCCCCCTCCAGCTCACCCCGGCCAACCCCGTCTTGCCACCTCACCAACCCTCACCCCTAACCCTATCACCATGCGCCACCTCACCCAGCTGCCTCCACTCCCTTCACACAGCCCCTCACCCCTCAGCCGGCCCACTCCCCGGCCCCACCTGCTGTCCCACCCGGCCACGTCGCCCCACACCACACGCACTCACACACACCACGCATGCTTCCGCAGCCGGCCCCACCCGCTCACGCTCCCCCGATCCCCACGCAGGCCCACCCCATCCCCACCTTCCGCGTCGCCCCTCCCTCGTCTTCCTCCTCTCCTCCCCTGATAACCATCTCCCCGACCGCCGCCTGCCCTGCCGTGGCCCTCTGACGCCGCCGCAGCCGGCGGCCTCCTCCACCTCGTAGTGGGCCTCCCTCGCTGCCAGGGCCGCATCTCCCCTCCCCGCGTGCCACCCTGGCTCGCCAGACCCCACCTCGCCGACCTCGTCTGCGGCCGCGTCCGCCGCCGGCCGACCTCGTTCCTCTCTCCTCCCCGCCTCGCCGTCGCGCCCCCTCGCCCTCCCCGGCCCGCATCTTCCGCAAGCTCGGCCGCCGCCGCCCTCTCCTCCGGCCGGCTCGCCTCTCCTCTCCGGCGTCCCCTCCTCCTCGAGCAGGCCATCTGTGCCTCCGCCCCTCCGCCTCTGTGTGTCCTCAATCGCCGGTGGCCGCAAGCGCCTCACCGAGGCCTTCCTCTCTGCTCTGTGCTAGCAAGTCCCGTGCCTCTCCTTTTCACCTGAGCCACAGTTTGAGGCCACCATCTTTCTGCCACGTTTTGATGCAGATCCCTTCCTCGGGGTTGTCACCTACAGTGAAGTCCCCACATCAAGATCAACTCCTACATGGGACACCAAGACCCGTTCCCGGAGTCCGATTGTCGAGCCCGACCCGTGGAACCCCGAAACCCCCCAAGATCTACGCCGCGGAACAACAAGGCCTTCGGGGTAGAACCGACAAGATCCACCGCCTAACGCCAAACTCTCCTCCATGGTACGCCAAGACACCCGGCGAACCCCGAAGACCCAACCCCGTGGACGGACATGATCTTCTTCACGGATACGACAAGTACTTCCTCGAGGATGCCAAGTTCTTCACCCCGAATGCCAAGACCGACTTGATGGCGCGGACCCGACAAGATCTTCGCAACGACAAGATCGGCAGCGACCAGAACGAATCCGATGCGCCCCGACGCCACACCAAGTCCTTCTTCCCGGAACGCCAAGCTCTTCATCTTGTATCCGACCTTCGAAGACCGATCCCGTCGAACCCTGAACCCTGAGACCGAACCCCAAACCACATCGAACCCTAAGATCGCCGAACCCTAATGTGTGAACCTTTTTCCCGAGCCCCTATTTTATAAATGCTATATATAAACTTGTTGCATTCAATCATACATGTTTGCATACATATTTATGTGGTTTGGGGGCCTTATGCCGATTCACCTAAATTAAATATGGGATCCACATGCGGGCAAATCTAGCCTTATATTGGCCCCATTTAAATTTGTCCATCGAACCGATGATATATTTTGCCATGTTAAGACAACATTAAATTGGGGGCATCTAAACAACATGAACAATATAATTAATTGCCGGGACCCCGGTTTCGCTTAATATGATCTAATTGCATTGCACCTTTGCCATGTCATGCATCATACACGCATCATGCTCGATCTTCTGTCATAGTATTAAATAGTGCATCCGGTGTTTATTCTAGTGTTTTGCTTCTTCGCGGATAAGGGCGATGAGTTGATGCGAGTGTCGACCCGATCTTCGGTTGAACCTTCGACAATGTTTTCAGGCGAGCACCTCCCCCTTTCTACCAATCTTACTTTTATAGTATTTATTCCCTCATGTTGATCTATTGATATCTGTGTTGCGTTGCTCTAGTTTTCGTACCCGTGATATCCCGTGCAGCCTTATATTGCCTTGGACACCTCCTATTACCTGTTGTTTGGTAGATAGTTGGACCTGCGCGTCGTAGTCGCTTGCTCAAGTGCTGTTGCATGTCGTCAAGTTCCACAATTGTTGGAGCATTGCCGTGTGTTTATTGTTGGAGATGATCAAGACTTTAATTACTGTTTAACAACTAAAATTGAAGTAGGTAAATGCAGAGGCACAAGTGGGCAATAGATGTTATTTGGTTGTTAACCGTCCACTTGTGTCCCGTAGGACCCCGAGTACTTGATACCTGTTCCTTGAATATTCGCGCTATCCACATCCGGGAGGATTATGGGACCCCCTGAGCCAGAGCTTGATTCATTCTTATTTCTTGGGGCCACAAACTAGTTTGAGGTTTTATTTACTATCCTGTACTTATGCCATGCTTTACTGCTTTATTTACGATTGTGCGAGGAGCACCTGTACTATTTAGGATCGTGACCCGTTTTCGCGGTATCGACAAGCCCAGTCACACTTTCGGGTTCCCAATCGTTTACAGCCGGCCCCACAAACCTTGAGTCCGTCTCGAAGTCAGCTAACTTCGTTGCGGGTATACTTAATGGGGTGGCCCCCTGAAATATTTCTGAATCTGGTGATTGCTTTGTCGTGAAGGCCTCGTTGGGTTTTGATTTGGTTTTTCCGAGGTTGATCGAGTGTGTGTTGCTATTTGTGCACCCCTGCAGGGTAAAACTTTCTGAAAGCCGTGTCCGCGGTTATGGACGACTTGGAGCACAGTATCTCGATCATAGACAACTATAACTAAAGTAGTGCTATAAATTTGACTTTATAATGACTAGTAATCAGCTTCACTATAATGGAATGGCTAAACAAAATTGCCAACAATTGCTTGTTTGGGTTGTCGCTTGCTACCGTTGTATCTGACTAGTAAGTATTGAAACTATAACGGAATGGCTAAATAAAAGTACCAACAACTGCTGGGTTTTGGGATATCTCATGCTAATAGTATCTGACTAGTAAGTGTTGCAACTACAACGGAATGGTTAACTAAAACGGCCCACTGCTTATTTTATCAGGATGATTATCTACACCTTACTAGTAATTGCTGCAACGACAACTGAATAAATAAAACTGCCAACGGTGTGAGTTCCTCGGTTAACTTCCTCGTTTGGTCTCTAGGGGGAAATACCAGGATGGGTATGTTTGGTGGTAGTATCATGTTGGTTCCGAATAGGTCTTTCTTGCCCCTCTCTGATAGCCGCCAATTGTATCGAGTCTCTATAGGTTGTTTAGTGCATGCCGCGCTGCCGCTCAGTCCACCATACCTATGTAGGTGAGGACCGCCGAATTCTAGCCTCGCCGTGTACTGGCCTCAATACTGACCGCTCTCTCTTTTTCCTTTGCCCTTTGTCGGCACCCCTTTTTGTTTAAGCAGGTTTTTGAGATCGACGTCGTTAGCAGGGTTACCCTTCCGGCTTGGCCTGGGCAGGGTTATGGATGCCATTGGTTATTCTTCAGGGCTCTTAGCCCCATTTGCATCTTGTCCGTAGCTGGACGCTCTATCGTTTTCAAGGTGATTTGGATCTTTGTTCTGTATATTTGTATTCTTGACTCATGGAGTCGTGTTGTTGTATATATCTGTTCTGTGGGTCCCATCGAGGACTGTTGTGTAATGTTATTACTTCGTTTTCCACCCGCACGCAAGTGCCTGGTGGGAACCTTTGAATCGTTTCTATGCGGGTTTGGCGGGAAGCGCTGAAACTTGCATAGGGCCGATTCTGAGGGTGTGACATCGGGCCACTGAATTTCAGTGGTCGGGTTCTTAATGTTTTTGTGTCGTCCAGTCCGCGAGTGCCTAGTCGCTGAACTTCAGCGGGTGGGCACTTAGGATTTTCAATGTCCAGTCCCCGAGTGCCTAGTCGCTGAATTTCAGCGGGTTGGCACTTCGGATTTTCAATGTCCAGTCCCCGAGTGCCGAGTCGCTGAATTTCAGCGGGTGGGCACTTAGGATTTTCAATGTCCAGTCCCCGAGTGCCTAGTCGCTGAATTTCAGCGGGTGGGCACTTAGGATTTTCAATGTCCAGTCCCCGAGTGCCTAGTCGCTGAATTTCAGCGGGTGGGCACTTACGATTTTCAATTTTGTTGTTGGTTTAGTTTGTGCGCAGGTCCTACAGTGCGAATCGGCCGATCGGCTTGCAGCAAAGTGTCGCATGGAGAAGGAACTCGTTGCCGTCCAGGAGACGAACAAGGGACTCCAAGCGATTGCAGCCGAGGCGGAGGAAGTCCGCCGTGGCCTTGTCTCGGCGGGTGACCTGACGGCGGCTCAATCTCCTTTGAGTATGGCCGAGAAGCGAATCGCTGATCTGGAGCGTGAGCTCAAGGAGGCGAAGGCGGAGGCGAGCTTGGTGGAGGGGCGAGCGAAAGCTGCTGTTACGTCTGCCGCTGAAGAGCGGAAAGTGTCTGACGTACTCGTTGCTGGGCTGCAGAACGACTTCTCCTCACTTCAAAGCTTCATCACGGGCCTCTGCCGTCCGCTAATTGGTAAACCTTTCTTCCTCTTTCCTCTGCCTGCAACAGCTGCGTTGTGGAGTCGTTGGTGTACTCACTGCCGGCTTCTGTCCACAGGTCGGATTATTGATAGCTCGAAGGAGGCGCAGTCATACGACGCGCGACAGTGTGTGACCACTCTGGTCGACTCGGCCGTGTTGTCCGCGACTTGCATTCGGGCATATCTTCAGGAGATATCGCCCACAGAAGTGATTCCCAGCGACCTCGTCGAGGTATGGCGCTACCTGGAGAAGGCTCCGTCAGTCGTCGAATTCATGACGCGGTCGGCCTTCCGGCGCGCGGCGGCGACGACGCTCAGCCTTGGGCTTGCCCATTTCCCAGGAGGACGTCAACCTTGACGATGTGAAGAGCGGCTACCCCTCGTCCACGGTCTCTGTGGAGATTGTCGAGGTGTTGAAGCTGACGAATCGGGCTGCGATGTATTCCGATCGCGTTTGGGCGATGGGCGACCTCCTTCCCTATCAGGAGACGATTGTCGCCCCCAACGATCCTGAACCGAAGCATCTGGACTTCGAAGTCGAGCCGCCGTTCCGTGCGGCGATGGCGGGCGAGTTGACGACATACCCGTCGAACCCTTACGTGCCCTTCATTCGCAAATGATGGGGTGGCGGCGAGTCGGTGTCAAAACCTGCGGAGTAGAAGCATTGTGCCCTGGGGCGTTAGTAAAAAAATAGCCATTGAACTTTTCTTGT
Organism: Avena atlantica; assembly: GCA_910589765.1. NCBI lineage: Eukaryota > Viridiplantae > Streptophyta > Magnoliopsida > Poales > Poaceae > Avena > Avena atlantica. Next base: position 456,860,480 of record OU342736.1, read on the forward strand.
ATTTTGGAACGCCTTTGTTCTGCTATAATGGAAATTCATGTTGTTTTGTCATTTGTTTCGCGATTTTGAATGTTGATTGGGCGAGTCCCCGAGCGCGTCCGCCCTTTTTATGGGGTTTACCTCGTTTGTTATGTGTTTGCGAATTTTTAATGGATTGAGGTCGACTCGCCAGGGCTCGAAGAGCCAGTCGCAAGGCGACTCCCTTGGGTGCTCTTTACTTGACCGCTTTCCCATGCGCGAACGAGGTCGTGTAGCCGAGTCCCCGAGCGTGGTACTTGGTGGTTCTAGTCGCAGTTCCAAGGTAGGCGAGGACTAAGCGCGTTAAGGTAAGCGTGTCACTCCTTCCTAACCCGAAGGATCAGTCGCATGGCGAATCCTGGGCATGCTCTCATACTGGGCGTTTTTCCCTAGTCGCTCGTATTTGACTGGCCGTCAGTCCCCGAGCGTGGTACTTGGCCGTTCGAGTCACTGTGCCGAGGTTACGGAGGACCTTGGTCGCTGTGAGGAGCGAGGGCAGTTGTCTTGGCTCGGTAAGCCAGTCAAGCTAGGCGACTCCAATGGGGCTCCGGGTTGGCGTTTTTCGTGGACGTTACGAGGCATGGGGTCTCCCAGTGCCCTCGTACCGCACTACTTGGCCGTGTCGGTCGCTTTACCAAAGGTTGACTTCTGCGAATAGCTTAACGATGTTATTACGAGTGCGAGTGGCAGAAGACACGGAGAGTAGACGCAATTTGCGGTAACCGATCTGTTTTATTTCATAGCAGGTGGAGAGTACATGTATGGAGTTCTAGGAGTAGAACTTCCGTAGGAGGTTTACATTCCATGGCCGCTTGACGTCGAGTTTCCCGTCTCCTCGAACGTCGGTGAGGTAGTAGGCGTCGTTGCCTAGGACTCGCCCGATGGCGAATGGTCCCTACCAAGGGGGGGAGAGCTTGTGCATGCCCTTCTTGTCCTGGATGAGGCGTAGTACCAGGTCTACTTCCTGGAAAGTGCGAGTCCTTACTCGCCGGCTATGGTAGCGGCGGAGCCCTGCTGGTAGATTACGGTGCGGGAGCGAGCTAGGCCGCGTGCCTCGTCGAGCTGGTCGACTCCGTCTTGTCGTGCGAGTTCATTTGCATCCTCCGTGTAGTTAACCACCCTTGGCGAGTCGTGCTCGAGGTCGGTGGGCATGACTGCCTCGGTACCGTACACCATGAAGAAGGGTGTAAACCCGGTCGACCTGTTGACGGAGGTGCGAATGCCCCAGATGACGGAGGGTAGCTCCTCGACCTAGCACCCGGTGGTGCGCTTGAGTGGTACTTGGAGCCGTGGCTTCAGGCCATGGAGGATGCTCTGGTTGGCGCGTTCCGCCTGGCCGTTGGACTCCGGGTGGGCGACTGAGGTGAGGTCGAGTCGTATGTGGTGTTCCTCGCAGAACTCGGCCATGGCTCCTTTGGCGAAGTTGGTGCCGTTGTCTGTGATGATGCTGTTTGGGAACCCGTAGCGATAGATGAGCTCACGTAGGAACTTGGTGGCGGTCTTCCCGTCGCATTTGCGGACTGGCTTGGCCTCCACCCATTTTGTGAATTTGTCGACTGCGACCAGGAGGTGGGTGAAGCCGGAGGGGGCCTTCTTGAAAGGCCTACCATGTCCATGCCCCACACGGCGAACGGCCAGGTGATTGGGATTGACTTGAGCGCTGAGCTCGGCACGTGGGTCTGGTTGGCGTATTTCTGGAATCCGACGCACCACTGGACAATGTCGAGAGCGTCTGCGTGTGCGGTGGGCCAGTAGAAGTCGTGTCGCATAGACTTTGCGACCAGAGAGCGGGCGCCAGCGTGGTGGCCGCAGTCGCCGGAGTGAATGTCTTGGAGGATTTTGCGTCCTTCAGCGGGTCGAACGCAGCGTTGGAACACGCCGGTCACGCTGCGCTTGTGGAGCTCGCCGTTGATGATGACGAAAGATTTGCAGCGGCGTGCTATCATCCGGCCGTCCGTTTTGTCCGCTGGCAGGGTGCCTCCCTCCAAGTATGCAATGTACGGCGCGGTCCAGTCGTCTGGCTCGGCGATAAGTGCGACCAGGGCTGCCTCTGGTTGCAGCGGGATTCCGATGTCGATCTCCCTTGGGGGAGAGACGGAAGGCTTGGTGATGGTGTCGAGGAAGACATCGACGGGCGGTGTGAGTCGAGCCGAGCCGATGCGAGAGAGTGCGTCGGCCTCCTCGTTCTTCCGCCTGTCAATCCACTCGACGGAGTAGCCTGCGAAGTGTCCACCCAGCTTGTCCACTGATTGCCGGTATGCCGCCATGGTAGGGGAGACGGCGTCGCAGGTGCCAGCGACTTGCCCGGCGATAAGGTCGGAGTCTACGTAGCAGGCGGTTGACGTTCATCTCCTTGGCAGCTCGCATGCCGTGGAGTAGCGCCTCGTACTCGGCCATGTTGTTGGTGCAGGAGGTGAAGTCGAGGCAGAGGACGTAGCAGAGCTTGTCGCCCTTCGGAGAAGTTAGCACGATCCCTGCTCCTGCACCGTCCGCGTTCTTGGAGCCGTCGAAGTGTAAGCTCCAGTAATGGAGGTATGGCAGCTTTTCCGGCTGCTGGGCCTCCTCCCAGTCGGCGATGAAGTCCGCGAGATCCTGTGACTTAATCGCCTTGCACGGCTCGTACTTGATGTTGTGGACGCCGATCTCGACGGACCACTTGGCGACTCGCCCGGTCACCTCATGGTTGCGGATGATGTCCTGCAATGGTGCTGAGGAGACGACCATTATCGGGTGCTCCTGGAAGTAGTGTGGCAGTCGCCGCGTATACCAGTTTCTGGTATTGTGGGTAGCGCTGGCGCGATTCGGTGAGGACTTCACTGATGTAGTACACCGGTCGCTGCACCGGGCGCTCCTTTCCTTCCTCTGGTCGTTTGACGACCATGACGGTGCTGACGACGCGCTCGAAAGCCGCGACGTAGACCAGCATGCGTTCCTTGTCGACGGGGGCGGCGAGTAGCGGTGCTGCGAGTAACACCTTCTTGAGGTCGTGGAGCGCATCATCTGTGTCCTTGTCCCACTAGAAGGTGGGGTTCTTGCGCATCAGGCGGTAGAGGGGCATCTCCTTTTCGCCCAACCGGGGGATGAAGCGACTGAGAGCCGCGACTCGCCCTGCCAGCTTCTGGACGTCGCGCAGGCACTCGGGTTTGCCGAGTCGAGCGATCGTGTCGATCTTGGTGGGGTTTGCCTCGATCCCGCGCTTGGAGACAACGTATCCCAGTAGCTGCCCAGCTGGTACACCGAAGGTGCATTTGCCTGGGTTTAGCTTTATCTTGTATTTCCGCAGGTTAGCAAATGTTTCCGCCAGGTCAGAGAGTAGGTCGCTCTGGCGAGCGGACTTCACCACCACGTCTTCGATGTAGACATGGATATTGCGGCCAATTTGGCTCGCCAGGCACTCCTGCATGCACCGCTGGTAGGTCGCCCCGGCGTTCTTGAGGACAAAGGTCATGGCAGTGTAGCAGAAGGCTCCGAATGGCATGATGAACGTCGTCTTCTCTTCGTCCTCAATGGCCATTTTGATCTGGTTGTACCCAGAGTAGGCGTCGAGGAAGCATAGCGACTCCGAGCCCGCGGTGGAATCGATGATTTGGTCGATCCGTGGGAGGACGAATTGCTCCTTCGGGCAGGCGCTGTTTAAGTTTGTGTAATCGATACACATCCTCCAGGTCCCGTTTTTCTTCTCGACCAGGATTGGGTTTTCCAGCCACTTGGAGTACTTGATTGGCCGGATGATGCCTGCAGCGAGTAGACGCTACACCTCCTCGGCGATGGTTCGGTGGCGCTCTTCATTGAAGGGTCGTAGAGACTGCTTGACAGTTCGCACTTTGGGGTCGGCATTGAGTTTGTGCTCAGCGAGTTCCCTAGGGACATCGGGCATGTCAGAGGGCTTCCATGCGAAGATGTCCCTGTTCGCACGGAGGAACTCGATGAGCGTTCCTTCCTATGCTGGGCTCATGCCCGTCCCGATCATCACCGTCTGGCTAGAGTCGCCTGGGACCAGCTCGACGGTGCGGGTATGCGTCGTTGCCTCGAAGGCTGTGGGGTTGCCGCCCTCCGAGTTGGGCTTCTTGAGTATGGTGGGGTCGTCGTTGTTGACCCCGCTCGCGTACTTGGCGAGCTCGTCGGCGTGGTTGGCCTCTACCGCGATGACAGCGTCGGCGATTTCGGCTCCTTTGGCCTCGCACTCGGCGGCCATGTCGGGGTTGTCGTGGTTGGTGATGACGCCGCACGGCCCGGGTAGCTTCATCATGTTGTACGCGTAGTGGAGCTCTGCCATGAACTTGGCGAACGCCTGGCACCCCAGGACGCAGTGGTACAGGGTGTCGTAGGGCACCAGCTCGAAGACGATCCGCTCGGTGCGGAAGTTTGCCGGTGTGCCGAAGGTGACTGGTAGCGTCACCTTGCCGATCGGGTACGCCTTCCGACCGGGGACGATGCCGTGGAACGTGGTGTAGGTCGTCTTGATCATCGACTGTGGGAGCCGCAGTCGCCTGAAGGTGTCCAGGTACAGGATGTTGATGGAGCTGCCGCCGTCCATCAATGTCTTGGGGAGCCAGTAGTCTCCCACCTTGGGATTGACCACCAGAGCAACTCGGCCTGGGTACACGATCCGTGGCGAGTGGTCCTGGCGGCTCCATGTGATTGGTTGCTCAGACCATTTGAGGAACTGGGCGATGTCCACCTGGGCCACCGTGTTGACGGCGACGGCGCGGGCGATGACCTTCTTCTCGCGCTTCGTGTTGAAGCCTGTGAAGGTGTGGAGCGAGCCGGCGACGCTGCCGAATTTTCCGCCGTTTGGCGGGTTGTTGTCGGGGTCTTCCCGCGCGCGCCGTGCCTTCTCGATCTCCTTGAGAGAGTGGCAGTCGGCGGTCGTGTGCGTAGAGGGCTTTCCTTCCCTGCTATGAAATACACAAGGTTGGTTAAGAAGGGCCGCGGGGTCGAACCTCGGATTCGCCTTGTAGTTGCCACCATCGCGGCGTTGTCCCCCATCGCGGCGGAAGCTCTTGGACTTGCGCTGCGCGTATCCAGCGTTAGCGACGAAGTCGACTCGCCCGTCACTACGGCGCTTGCCGGTGAGGCGAGTGTTGCTGTAGCGTAGATTGGGTCGTCTCCCGTTGTCGTGGCCGCTCATGCGGCGTTGTCCACCCGACTCATCGTCGGTTTCTTGGTTTGGGTCTTCCTCCGCGTACCTTTTTGCGATCTCCAGGAGATCCAGTATGTTGTCGAGTGTGCGGTACGCTCGTTTGAGCTTGGCGACCAGGGGCTCATAGTGGCACGAGGTCTTGAAGCAGTGGATCGAGGTGTCTGGGTGGATGCCGACCGCGTTGTACCACAGGTCTTGCCACCGTTGGACCTAGCTACGGGTCGACTCGCGAGGTCCCTGGACGCACCATTCCAGGTCCTCGATGGTGGTGGCGCGGGTGTATGAACCCTCGAAGTGCCTGACGAAGGCGTCGCGCATCTCTTCCCAGGAGTCGATGCTATCTGTGGGAAGAGTGTTAATGTAAGGTTCCCAACCTTTAATAAAAAAGAGATCCTATGTTTACAATGCTAGTCCCTGGATCAATAGCTAGCATCCACAGTTAATATGTAATATCAAGAAACAAAGGTCATAATACAACTTTATAACCAGGAATAAAATAATTTATTACATCTTACATAGCTCATTTGGCTATCTCATTACAATGCAGCAGAAAATAACAATAGCATGGGGTCCTTCATCTTCAAAGTGCCACAGGCAAACAGGTTGGTTGTAGACTTGTAATCCTAATCAATAAACTTCTCTAACATCAAACAAACCTGCAACATAATAAGTTACAGCCATAAGGGTCAATACATTTGAATTGTATTGGCAAGTGATACTATGGTAGTATAGTGGAGTCTATCATCTATATGCATTTGGCTAAGTGGAGCTTAGGCTTGCTTTGCTCAAAATAGTTTTTCCTTATCATTTGAAAACACTAAGTTTTTGCTTGACAAAAACACCCAAGGCATCTCTCAATAGAAATTGGTGATCCTTCAACCCTTGTTCAACCACAAGTTTTTAACTTAGAAATTTGGATGAGGAGATTCTTGATAGCTTCCATGTCTTGATGCTCAAATTTTCCTTTACCAGGGACATGGCTAAGTACTTAGATTCTTCCGTCTGCAGAGGTTGTGCACTTTCCCTAGAAGACTTGGTTTCACCAAAACAAGATCTTTCAGAAGCCTTCCCGTAGACCAGAATGGACGCGCTCCAACCCATCATTCCCCTACCACCAAATGTCCATTTGGCTAAGTTTTTGCAACCTATATGATCTAGGCAGAGCCCATAATGCCAAGTGGCTGCACTTGAAGCTTCTCAACATTTTACATCTCAAATCTCTTTGTTCCTGGGTGGCCATCCACAAGTGAAATACACAAGGTAAACCATATAAATGGGCCTTGTGAACCACTCAACACATACCATTCCTTCCATTCCACCCAGGTGATTCATTCACTTAATTGTTTTATTAAACAAAACACAAGTCCTTGACTTGGAAATATTCCATAGTATGAATATATATTCCACCCTTGTTTTCTATTAGCTAAGCTAAGCATGATAGTAGTAGGAATCTTAACTTAGGAGAATTCTACTAAGGTTTCATCTACTAGGATTTACCATGGCATAGTTTATACTTAGCAAAAATTCCATGCAAGTCCTACTTAGAAATATCACTAATGCATAGTGAAAATAAATGGGACAAAAGTATGAAGCATCACTTGCCTTTTTGGTAGAGAATATAAGTTCACTCCTTGATCTTTGCAATGTTCACACTCTTCAAATCACTACAATTCAATCAAGCAAGCAATATTTCAATCTACCATTCAAGCAACATCACATAAAATAATAGAAACAAAGTAATGCATGCAAGCATGTTAAACTTTGTTTTATTTACAAAAGTGGTTTATAATAGGTTATAAACATTCTAAAACACTTATTGGTCATTTTATAAAGTGTCAAAACTATTTGCAAAAGATTTTAACTATAAACCATTTTTAAACCAAATCATTATTTTATGTGGTTGAAAAATGCCTTTATCAAAGTAGCAATATTTATAGGGTTCACCAAATATATTTTTAAATCATAAAACTTGGTGCTTGGGGTCAGAGAGTTTATTCCAAAACATTTCCCAAAGGTTTTCTTCAAAAAGCATTTTTAACAAATAAACAATATTTTTATTTGACTAGAAATGGTTTAAATCAAAGGTTTATTCTTTTGCTTCACCAAATATATTTTTGAAACCACAAATTGATTTCTATGGTCATTAGGTTCAAAACAAACTATTTGCTAAAGATTTTATCCCCAAAATCATTTTAGAACAAATTTTATATTCTAAATATACCTACAAAAGTTTATGCAAAAACAATCAATTTAACAGAAACATTTTACTAAACAAAGTTTATGGTCAGAAAGTACTTGTTTTTCTGAATCCATTGATATAAAATTTGTAAAATTTGAACGTGTGTTTAAAATTTATGAATTTTTCAAATTAGCACATCAAATAGAACAATTCTGTTTTTATTAAAACAGGCAGGGCCACGTGGCTGCTTGTTACTGGCTGGTACCGGTTCGTTCGGATCATGCATTGAGGACCGTTGGATCTAACGCGAATCATGTGGAATAGATCTGTCCTTACCCTTTCAGTTAAGTTTCTATCGCAACCCTTTGATCACGATCCTACGGCCCCTAATCACTGGTCATACTCTGGCGGCGCTAGCGGTGGTGAACGGCGGCGGCGCGGTCAGATGATGTCGGTGTCGGCGTTACAGGAAGCGAGAGATCGAGGGGAGATGCTCACCAGAATCGTGTGATCTTGCTGATGCTCGTAGTGTCCTTGGTTGGTGAAGGGGCGCTTGAGGATGATGGTGATTGCTCGCTGGAGAAGCTTCTGGCGGCAGTGCGCTCGGGCTGTCGTCGTTGGCGATGTTTCGAACCACGATAAGAGAAGTTAAGGATGGCATTAGCTGCGCACGAGGTTGGCGATCATGCGTGCATCATCGAGAGGAAGAAAAGCGGTCAGCACTCACCGGGAAAGGTTGACGGAGCGGAGGCAGACGGCGGCGAAGTTCAGTCGAGGTGGTTGCCCATGTTCTGGGTCAAGCGCGGGCAAGTTGAGGATGCAGAGAGAAGCGCCAGGGGGTGGGGGTCACGCTCGTGTGCTCGAAGAGGCGAGGGGCGATGGCGAGTGGCCAGAATTGGAGGTGGAGCTCGCCGGAGACAGTGGCGGTGTAGTGCGAAATTAAGCAACCTGGGGGCGCGCTACGGTGAGGGACTGAGGGGGAAACAGAGAGGAGGGAGAGGCGGTTAAGAGGGATTGGTCACTGACGGGGGTTACTCGGCCAGTAATGGGAATTCACGCCGGCATTCTAATGGTAGTAATGGCCAGAGAGGGGGGGCGCGGTCAGCGACGGGTGAGGACGACGGTGAGGTGGCAGTGGGGTCGCTTGGCAGCGAGAGAGAGAGTATGGGTGTGGGGTCCACTGCTGAGTGACCTTGCGGGTTCTATTCTGAGTGAAAACGTTTCACTGCGGGGGTGAGCAGGTGGGCTGCTGATGGGCTTAGCGGGCTGGGCTGGCTAGATCATATTTTTTTCCTTCTCCTGTTATTTTCCTTTTTCCAATTTGATTTTCTATTTTGATTTTGTTTTGTCCATTCAAACATCTATTTTAATTCAAACTTCTCTCAAATTTTGTGTGGATTCATATACTGATTAATAACACATTCCAAAGTCAAATTTAGAATAATTTATTTATTCTTTTTAGGGTCTATTAATAATTAAATAGATAGTCCATAGTCTTTAATTCAAATAGGTTTTAATTTATTTTTAAAAACTCTTTTTTAAAACTAAATAATACCAAAATCTTTTTAGTAGGTTTCATTTGAAAAACTAAAACACTTGGAAATCTTATTTAAAATAAATTAACAAGTTTAGTGTTTATTTAAAATGGAAAAACCTTTACTTTAATAAAAATGGATATTAATAAATCCTCATTATTTTATTTAAATAAACCTTTACTCTTTTATCAAATAGAAATAATTTATTTCAAAAGCTTGGCCAAGATTTAATTTGGCTCTATAATATAATCCTTATTTATATTTCTACCTTTGCTTTATAAAAACCATATATTTTTATTAAAGATACAAAAATAGTGGTTCCAACTATTATAATTGTATTTATTATTTGTTTACCTTTTTAATTCCTTTAGGATTATTTTCTCACCATTTGGTATGGATTTCTAGATGGTTGTTTTATTAGCTTTGGAAATTACTTTTCCTTACCTTATTAAATTCATAGGATTTTATTCATGGCTCCAAAGTAAGTGAATCCAATTCATATGGTTCTATAATATTTCTATTTGTCATTCTTGATCATTTTGAATGTTTGCTTGACAACTTTTATATGGATCAAATCCATGGTCTTAGAGATAACTTGAAAATGATTTCTTCCATTAGGTTTTAGGGTTCTGGTTTATTTCTCAAGTGTTTAAATTTCAAGATGCATTTATGAAGAATGAAATCCACTTTATTTGAATTTTAGTTGTATTCAAACATTAACCAAAGTTTGTTCAAAATGGGATTTTAACTTTCCAATTAGAAACAAAAAGTTTCTTTTCATCCTAATTTTCAACAATTATTTATTTTGTTCATTTATTTTTCACATTACAAGATTTGGAAAATCTTGGGATATGACAGTTAATCCACTTCCTGCACGCCCCCTCCATGATCAGGGGAAGGTAGCGGGCGGCTAGTAGATCGGTGTGGCCGGCGATCCCCATCGCCATGAGGTAGGTATCTAGCCAGATGGAGGGATCGTACGAGGGGTCGTACTTCTCTATTTCCTTTTGCGCTTTGAAGTTCGCCGGGTATCTCTCGCCTCAGATCATCGGTCCGAAGCACCGGGGCCCGAGTCGGCTTAGCGACCCCCTCGGCTCACCGTCACGGCGGTTGGTGAGGGTATGCCGCAGGTCGTCGGGCTGGCATGCGCGCCAGCTCTGGTTGTTGATGATGTGGGTGCGAGCGTCGACGGGTTGACCGTTGGCGGCGACAAAGTTGGTCGCCGACCGGGGGTCGTTGCTGGAGAGTGCCGCGTTCGGGGTCGGTGTTGGAGCTGTAGTGGTTCGGGTGGCGGGCAGTTGAGGGTGTTTGCCGCCATGGGGCGGCAGCTTGAGGCCGCTCTGCTGCCCGATGAACGCGAGTACATCCGACCCTGTGAGTCGATGCCTGCGTTTTGTTGCTCGACCGCTTTTGCGAGCAGGGCCTTGGCGTACTGGATCTGCAGGGCGCCTTCTGCTCGGCCCGCGACGAGTTTGTGGATTGGGGTGGAGAACAGCGGGAGGCCGTTCGCGTCTCACTCCTGTGAGGAGACCACGATCCTTGGCTGGTCCCTGGGGGGTGCGCGGTTGGGTGGTGGCGGGGCGCCATTGGCCGTTGCCCCTGGTGGGGGCCGAGTGCTTCCTCCTGGTGGCGCGTTCTCGCAGATCGCGCGCTCGGCCGCGCGGGCCGGGTCGTTCTCGTCGTCGAAATTCAGGGCGCGCCCCTGGACGGTGGGGTTCAGGCGCGACCTGATTCGGAGCTGGTGGTAGCGCGACACCTCCTGCGCTGTCACCTACTCGAGGCGAAATTTTTTGCGCTCGGCTTGTTCCTTGAGGACTGCTTCCGCCAGCTTCAGGCGGAGTTCCTTGACCTCCGTTGCCGTCGCGTTAGGAGGGATCGGCGTGGAAAATGGATCTTCCGGCGGGTCGGCACCAGTCGCCATGTAGGTCGCAGCGTGGTTGCCGGTTCCGTCGCGGAGGTCGAAGTCTCCGACGTTGGAGACCTGGGTGATGGAGCCCGCGGGTGACGCGGCGACAATGGATCCGGCGAGTGATGCCGGGGTCGCCGAATTGGCGTCCTCGTTGAGGGCCGCATCTTCCGCGTCCGCGGTGGTTTCAGCCACGTTGCTGTGGGCCGAGTCGTACTCGGAGGCGAGGCGGTGGATCGTGCGGACCTGACTCTCAAAGAGCCGGTCGCGTGGCGGCGACTCGCGGATGCGAGCCGAGTCCTCCGAGACGATGACATCGGTGAGGCCGACGAAGAGGATGATCGTGCCTACCGGCAGGATCATGCTATGCGTGTCGGGTCGCGCCGCCGGGACGTAGCTGCTCGGCAAGATCTGGAGCATCTCGCCGATCGCGATCATGCGGCCGGTGGCGATCGTCTCGTTGATGGGCAGATTGGATCTCTCTGCAGAACACCGGCCTGACCGGCCAAGCCCCATGGTGGGCGCCACTGTCGTGGGAATGACCACGGCAGATGCTGCAATCGGCAGCGAGTAGTAGAACATGGGGCAAGGGCGGCCAGCCATCTACGGTGCAAGATGAGGGCTGAGACACAAGGGTTTACCCAGGTTCGGCCCCCCGGAGGGTAAAGACCTACTCCTGCTAGATTGTATTATGGTGAGAGTACAATGGGGCGAGCTCGAAGGCTAGGTGGCGAGTCGCTGGGGTGTATGATGGAACGTATCCTCTATGCGTCCTCTAGGGAGGTTTATATAGACTCACCTCACTAGGGTGTATAGATCTTAACCGAATGAGTTAAGGATTCAGCGATTCTTCAACCTAGTCCGACTGGGCCTATCTATGCTTCTGGGCCTTCAGCTTCCAGTCGCTTGAGTCCACGCCAGATCTTGATCCAGTCGTCGTCCTGCAGGCCCACTCGCTGGCGCCTGGGCCAGTAGGAAACGTCCTGCTGGGTATACCCCGGTAGGCATACCCCCATCACTTTACCTTTTGGTTCATGTTCCGAGGCCATGTTGGTACATGTTAGTATCGTCAAGTAAGAACCTTAGTATTCGCGTGTGTAAAATTGTCTTACACCTGTTGTATGTGAACATAGAATCTATCACAGTCGATCATCACGTGGTGCTTCGAGACGAAGAACTTTCTTAACGATGCATACTAAGGAATAACATATTATTATATTGATATTTAGTGGGAGGGATCATCTTATAATGCTACTGAGGCAATCAAATACTACCGAGTGTCGTCAGATTGATAACAAGTACGCCATAGGGGGTCCTAAAGGCGTTGAGAAGATGGGGTGTGAGTCGTATGGTGTTTCGGGAGCGGTGAGCACAAGTTTACCCGGGTTCAAATCCAACTATAGTGATCGGATCCTACTCCTGCTAGACACCCAGTAATATATCTGTGAGAGTCAGATGTTACAGCGGATTACAAGAGAGGTTTGTCTGTGCGAGTTGGTTGTGGTTGTCGTAGAGATTGTGCCTAAAGGCTCCCTCGGGTCCGGTTTATAAAGGAATCAAGACCTAGGGTTACAGGAGATACCTATTCGGCTATGTTACAGAGTCGATAACTAAATACAACTTGGACTACAAGTAATCTACAGACATAAGTCGTTAAGTCTTATAGGCATTGTCGTAACCAGAATCGACTCCATCCACTTTCCCTGACTGGGTCGTCCATGAAGCAAAGCTCTAACCCGTTTGTGGGCCACCCTAGTCAGCGAGCCCTGTGGGTATACCCGTAAAGTATATCACCAACAGTAGCCACCGAAAGTCTCCAAGATCCAAAGAAAGAATAATCGTCTAGCTTGATGGTTTCTCCGTCTTGAGAATTTTGAAGGGTTCCCAAAAACTTCATTCAATAGTGTAGGATTCCGAGTCTCATCTGAGTCGGATATGTCTTCTTGACTTCAGTAATTTCCTTGCTTGATTCAAACTTGAGCCGGATTTAAGTGGTGATGTCTGCCTGACAACTTTTCAGGTCATGTCTTGTCACTAACAAATATCCTATCAGCATGATTGTTGGTGGGTCCTTTTTTGCGGAACCAAGGCAATGTTTGAGTGCATGCGCGAGGATCGAGGGGTCGAAGGCGTCGCAAGGAAGACACTTCCCTCTCTCCTATATGCGTGGCGCAAATCGCACACACCCAGCGCGAATCTTGCATGGAGGTTATTAAGTTTGAGATTCCTCTCTTCTTCCCAGCTTCATTCCTCACCGCTTTCATTGTCTCCTCGTACTCCTTGTGTTGCCATCTTCCACCGTAACCACCAAATACCCACAACGCCGCTACTTTTTGACCCTCTCTGATGAGATGGCGGAGGCAACGTCTAGCTCTGGCGCGGCGACAAGGACAACGGATGATAGGAGCCACCAAGGACTTTGGGTCCCCAATGCGCTGGACAACGAGTAGCTCCAGGCCATGGAGAACGAGGGATACCTCACCATCGGAACCTGGAGGAGCGGCCTTGTCGAGCCCGTCCCTGCTCCGCACGATGGCGAGCGAGTTCTCTTCGGGACTCATGTCGATCATGGTCTCAGTTTTCCACCATCGGAGTTCCTCATGGAGCTAGTCCAACATTACCATGTGCAATTACATAACCTTCCTCCCAATTCTTTGCTTGATCTTAGTACAAACGCAGCTCTTAATGAGGGATTCCTTGGCATTAGGCCGAATCTCACCATTTTCTGTACTATTATGGTACTCGGAAAAATTCTATCAGTGCCGAAGTTCCTTATATTATTGACACTCTTAGCTTAGTTCTTAAGAGAGGCCGAGTCTACCCTAGGATATTTTCTAGTGAGTCGATTAGAAGATGGGCTGTGATATTATTTTACAACAAAGACATACTGGCTCCCCAAAATACAGAAGGTCTTCCGGCTTTCATCGACGGCGCTGCTCCCCACAACGAAGCACCAGACGCAGAGGCGCCAAAACTTTCAAAAGATTTGGTCATCATCAAGGGGCGGATCGAATTTTTGATGAAGCACCGGGGCCTTCATGGTTCTGACTTAATTCACTGTTGGCTGGATTGTCGGATTCAGCCGCTGAAGCACCATGGCGACCGGCTGATGCACATGGTTACCGGAGACCGCAAGGACAACATGAAGATTTATTCGACGCGCATTGCTATGAAGGACTATAAATCCCTAATGCATTTACTGATCAAGGATAGGGTGAACAAGATAGTTCCCGAGATCTCCATGCAGATGTTCACAGCTCACTGACCTCTGAATCTGCTAAAATTTTCGACTTTGCATTTCATTTTTTTCTCTTCTCTCTGGCTTTAGATGTGATGATGTCTTATAACTTCCTAGCTTAAGGATCTTCTCGAGTTTGAGTTAGCGACTCTTGAGGGTTATCCTCCAAAAGACTCGAAAGATACGGAGGATGATGATGTGAAGGAAGTTTCCGGCCCCGTTTCCAAGAAACGCAAGGCCAAATAAGTTGTCATAACCACTGGCGCACAAGTATTGCCAGTGGTTAAAAAGTAAGTACCTTGTATCTTCCAGTACTCATGTTATACATTCCGAGTCACATATGACATTTTTCTTTATGTGATTCAGAGGTAAAAATGTTTTGAAGAGCAAGTTAAAACCGGAGAGCAAACCAGTCAAGCAACTGCGCCAGCAGAAGCATGCAATGTCCCTAGTTGTGCCCCCTCCAACTCCAACAACCACTCTAACTTCAGCATCGGAGGTTCCTTCCTCTCCGCGTGTTGGCTCTGCCATTCCTAACAATTCCACATCCTCACAAGCTCTAGTTACCACTGGTATCCAGACCATTGACAAGGGTGAACCCACTAAGGGTAATGATCCCATGGATATTTCGCCAGGAAATATGGATAAGATTGTTGGTTTTGCTGCTATCGGCCTAAAGAGGAAACAGAAACAGGAGATTCTCAAAATGGCTCACACCTGTCTTGAGAAGAAAGTCCTTACTTCGGAAGCAACAATCCAGGAGACGGAGGATGTGAAGCTTGAAGGCCTCCTGGAACAAATCCGAGTCCGAGATAGAAAGATCGAAGGCGGTGAAGTTATAGCTGATACTGCTTCTCCTATCTCCCTCGCCAAGGTCTTCCACAACACGAAGATCGGATTCGAAAAGCTATACTTGGAGTACATTGTAAGTTTTACGACTATCATTTACAGTATTTTATTATCATATCCTCTATCCCCCAAGCATAAAGTCAGATAGAGATCATAGCATAAGATCCGAGTTGATGCTTATAGGATTCAAAAGAACGATGTAGTGTACCCCCAAGGATTGTTATAGAATTTAACTTAGTTAAAGTTGCAGCCGAGTCTTAGTAGCCATCTGATGGTATTCCATCTTTAACTTAAAGAAAGTTGTTACTTACAACCAGGAATTGCTCAAGAATATTTGTAACAAGTGCAAAGAAATCAAAGCTTTGTGTCTTGAAAAATCCATGTTGTAGATTGAGAAGGATGAGGCAGAAGGTAAACTTTTCCGACACTTAATCACAATTTTTCTTAGTCGAATATTTATTCTAACTGATATTTTTGTCCTTTGCAACCCAGCAAGATGGTGGAGGAGGTCGAAAACTTCAAGGTCTGCCTGATGGAAAATGACGAACTTCGCCAGGAGCCAAAAAATCTTAATGGTGAACACGAGAAATCCATGAAAAACCTCCTGGAGTTGAGAAATATGGAGACCGAGAGGCTCGGAAAACTTGCGGCCCTCCTAGATAAACAACTAGATGACCTGAAGAAAGATTTTGAGACGAGAAAGATCTTGCCCAATCCACTGAAGCGGAGCTGAAGAATCTCCGGGAGGAGCATTCCTAGTGGAACCACTAAATGCTTGGTAATTTTCCCGGCATTATATTTCCTCTTTGATTTTCCGATGTTTTTTGTCAGATTTTTTGATTTTGTTCTTTCCTAGATACTCTGCATCTTTCCGACTCTCCTTCCTCTGAAACTTGTTTTGAGCACATCAAATCAGTCAGAGATGTTATATTCGACTTCCGCTAGACTCTTGAAGAGGCTGGCGAGTCGGTGAAAGTTTCTGACATGAAAAACTTGCCAGTTCTCGAAATGAGGGATAGTGTGAAAGAGGTTCTGAAGCTTATCGAGGACTGGAAGATATCATACGCCCGGACTACTGCACAAACTACCCTCACTTTGGTGATGTAGCGAGATGCAAATTTGGCACGTCACCAAGGGCATCGCCAACAAGGACGATGAGGGTAACCCACAACACATCAAGGCCATCCAAGAATCTTGTGCGGGCTATGCTTGTTTCGTGGCGGAGATGATGAACTACATGACGCCATTCTTCCAATAAATCATTGTGCATCCTTCTTCAAAAGAGCCGGAAGATAGCCTCGTTGAAGACGAAGAAACTTCTGAGTCTCCTGAGCAGGATGGCAATGATATCGACTCCAGCGCTCCAAAGTCTCCACCTCCTCAACCTGAATCTGCAGCATAAATATCTTGATGCATTATCCTGAAACATTCATATGGTATGTAATGATGGGTACTATATTTTTAGTTTCTATGTGTGCTGGTATGTAAGAACTTATGCTTTACTACTTAACACTTTTTATGGATATTTGAATGTGTGTTCGAAATTTTCTTAAGCACTTTGTGTTTACACTTGTAATTTTATCTAGTGCTCTGCCTCGTCCCTTTCGTGAGCCGGCCAACCTTTAGCACGGAAACTTTGCCGACTCAATGGAGCGCAATTGCTAAACCAGTTTGAACTCGGAAACAAAGCTGGCTTCTAGTACCAACAATTTATTACTCAGAAAATGCTCGCATTTAAGCAATCAGATAAAGAACCAAAGTATAAACATAAAATGAGATTTACACCCAAAGGTAACATTTTAATAGATTTTCAAAAATCATAACCAAAACGAACATGATCATAAAGTACTTTCAAGCATCCTGGGATTTTTGAAAGTTACATGCTCTTTTGGAAATAAGATGGTAAAAAACTTCTCAGAAAATTATGAGGCAACCAATACTTTATTTCACTTTGAACATGTACATATGATTACAAGGAAATATAACTAAGAATAGAAGGGACGTAGCAGTGCAATATTCTAGGGACGGTCTAATTCATATGGGTCTATGCTACCACCCGCTCTCTTTCTCTTCCGAGTGTCAGGTATTTCCTTGATTGGTATCATGTCGATTAAATAATATGACCCATTATGCAGAACATGGCTGATCATTAAAGGTCTTTCCCAAATCGGGGAAAGTTTGTGCTCTATTTTTTGCACAACTCGGAGAACCAAATCACCCTTTTTAAATGAACGATTTTGAACTCGTTGACAATGGTACTTGCGTAACTTCTGCTGAGAGGATGCAGATCTCTGCTCAACAACAACAACGCGAATTTCTTTGATTATATCGAGATCATATTGTCAAGAAACTTCTGCATCTTCTTCGATATACTCTTTAACTCAGGGGAATTAGTGGATTAAATCACTCAGAAGAACTGCTTCTGCACCTTAGACCAAGAAGAAAGGAGTATATCCAGTTGACCTGTTAGGAGTTGTTCGTAAGATCCATAACACAGAAGGTAATTCTTGCGCCCAAGCGCCTATAGCACGATGAAGTGGTGCCTCGAGACGAGGTCGGAGTCCTTGTAAAGTGAGACTATTTGCCCTTTCGACTTTTCCATTGGCTTGTGCATGTGTGACTGATGCAATATCGAGTCGGGTTCTGTGTTCTTCATAGAATTCGGCTAATTCTCCCATGGAAAAGTTGCTCCCGTTGTCGTAATGATACTGTGTGGATATCTGAATCTGATGATCACATCCTCAACAAACTTTCTGGCTATGGCTCCATCGCAATTTGTTACGGGTTTACCCTTAATCCACTTTGTAAATTTATCCACCATCACTAGTAGGTGAGTAAATCCGCATTTTGCCGTTCGAAATGGTCCTACCATATCAAGCCCCCAGACCACAAATGGCCATGTAATAGGGATTGGTCGCAGCTGATCAGCCAGAATGTGTGCCTGACGGTCGTATTTTTGGCAGCCTTTGCATGATTTGACCAGTTTCTCGATACCTTCCTTAGTTGTGAGCCAAAAGAATCTATATCAAAAGATTTTCCCACTAAGGATTTGGCTATGGCATGAAGAACGCATTCACCTTCGTGGATCCCTTTTAAGATTTCCATTCCTTATGGAGAAATACAGCGTTGGAAAACTCTAGAAACACTCCGCTTATAGAGCTCACCATTGATTATTGTATAGGATTTTGCTCGTCGGATGATCTGTCAGCCTAGAACTTCATCTTTGGGTAATTTTCCATCTATCAGGAAATCCAGATAGGGTTGTGTCTAGCTAGGAATTACATCCAGGACTGCTACTAAAGGTGAGTCGGATTTCGTCGGATAGCCCTCATCAACTCCTATGATAGAGGGAATTTTTGGTTCTTTAGAAAAGCCATCCGGAACTTGTTTCCACATAGATAATATTCTTGATAGAGCATCTACTTCCTCATTTTCTGCTCGAGGGATGTGTTGAACCTCAAAACCCTCAAACGATTTGGTTAGCTCATCCACAACAACCTTATATGCTGCCATGTGTTTATTTGCATTACAAATATCACATACTTAATAGACAACTAAATCCGAGTCTCCATAACACATGATTCACGTTACGCCAATGTTTTTGGCCATGCGTATTCCATGTAACAGTGCTTCATATTCACCAATATTATTGGTTGCCATGAATTGGATCTGTAACACATAGAACATCTTATATCCTTAGGGTGACTTGAGAACCACGCTAGCCCCGAGCCTCCTCATGCTTTTGATCCGTCAAATTGAAGGGTCCAAAATTCTGAGTCTGGAGGACTTGTATTTTCTGCCATCTCTGTCCAATCAGCGACAGTTAGCAAGTACCTGGAACTACCTTGCGGCAATGGTTACATTACTAAGCTGTAAGGGTTAACTCTGGTTAGGTTTAGCGGTTAGATACGCTTATTTTTTCGTCTTCAGTCGGGGTAGAGGAGGTGAGATTCAGGGAGGTTTTCTTGACTTGGACTCTTTGTGTTGCTTCGATTCGATGATAGAGTATACTTCTTGGTTTTGGGCCTCCTTATCTTCGGGATTTTGGGGGCATTAGATTTATGGCGAGGATTTCCCGTTGGTACGGCAGAGGGTTGGATGGGCTTGTCTTCTATTTTCTTTTGGTGGCCATCCCGCTAAGGAGAGGTTTCAGGTTATGGGAAGGACTCCGTTGGTCGGGCGATCTTGTAGTGTCTCTCGTCGTAGGTAGCTCCTTTGTTTTGCTTGTATTGGCTTCTCTTCATCTTGGGACGGTTTCGAAGTCGGACTTGTTTTTGAAAACGGAACAGTTGAAGTAGACGAGGTATAGAATAAACTTGTTTCAAACAGTTTAAGTCATAGAAGGTAAGGTAAGGAATCTTTTCGAAAAGATTTTGAAAAAGTAGTTTTCGAAAGTATTTTCAGAAATAGGGGTTTTCCTGTTTAACGTCCATGCTAACTAAGGTCTCCTACAGTCAGGATGGCTCTGATACCAAGTCCGTCGCACCCCCGGATTTACGGTCCGAGAATACCTTTTATGCATACCACCATGATCCCATGATTAGTGCATCGTGGCGCATAATCGACAGATATCAAAGTGTACATCCATTACAACATCGATTACAACAATGTTTACATAAATAGACTTACATAATGCCACTAAGGTCTCAAATACATAAAAGCGGCGGAACTTCTAATCGCGGAGGACCCGAGTCAAGTCATAACCCAACAGGGTGCCCGACTTGGAGATACGCCCTAACTCGCATAGACGTCAGCTTCTTCCTCATTCCTCACTCTTCTAGGAATCTGGCCAAGTTAATAGCCAAGGACAATATCGGTGAGTACTTTGAATATACTCGCAAACCACCTTAAGATAATAACAATAAAAGGATATGCAATGTGGCAAAGGTGGTAGGATGGCTCCATAAGAGGTTATTATATAAATTAGTTTCTCTTGTATATATAGCATCTACAAGGTTTTGTTGAATACTTTTGTAAAACATTTAAAACTTTTTAAAAGTTTTGGAAAACAAATAGGACTGGGTCACCCTATATCATTGCCACGGTCCTCAACTGAACGGGTTATCCTCCTCCTCTCTAGTGTCCCATGGACCACCAGGTTTTAGTAAACATTTTCTTTATGAAAACAGTTTTGAAAAGAAGATAGGCACCGCTCTATAGCAACCTTCCCAACCATCCATGACCGAGGAATCGGCTATTCGAATATTTTTACACTCTACAGAGGTTGTACACTTTACCCACAAGATTTGATACATCCGCCGGGATACAACCACGGCCCGATACACACGGTATACGGGGGTTCGAATAATCAAACAGAACCTTCAGAAAGTCCACTCTGACAAAGGCCCTACCCTATGAGTTGTTCCTCTCAACCCGGGACGTTAGGATCAACGGACCAACCAGAGTGCAACCCAGCCCCTTCAGAGCCCGCACTTTCAATGAGAGGCCCATAGTATTGCCCGGTCACTCACATGGGTGATCATGCTTCCTTCAGGTGACTGTCGCGCAGTTGACCCTTTTTATAAAGGAAGCCCAGAATTAAAGGGAGATGATCCCTTATAAGTAGTCACACGGATACCCGCATCAAAGTGAACTAACTTCGGGTTAAGCCCTGTTCCCACTTCAGGGTATTGTGGTTGCATGGGGTAATTGTTCTGGCAAAACTACAAAGAACCAGGTGCCCTTTTGATAAACCTTTTTCCTCCTTCATTTGTCCCATACATTTTGTAAAACAAAACCTTTTTAGTTTCTCAAACTTCTCTTGGTAGGTCAAACATCACCAAGGTTTTCTCATAAAACATTTTATAAACACTTTCCCGGGGTCTTCCCA
This sequence comes from Avena atlantica, assembly GCA_910589765.1. NCBI lineage: Eukaryota > Viridiplantae > Streptophyta > Magnoliopsida > Poales > Poaceae > Avena > Avena atlantica. Next base: position 456,881,178 of record OU342736.1, read on the forward strand.
TCCTAGACTTTTGCTTAGGCTAAAATGAGGTCTCTAAAGGGTTATGGTGTTAAACACCATCTATCATACTAAAGTCAAATGGGTGTCATCATAGGGGTTGTATCTAATGGTACCAAAATGGTAATATTTTGGAGGAGCCAAACATTCCCACATATAAAACATATTAAGGTAAAACCATACAATTTTCATAAACAGTAGATAAACATGCATAAGTAAAATAGTAGGTCAAAGGCATATGAGCAAGAAAGTGGCTTGCCTGATAATTCAACAATATGGCATATATGTACCTGGACTTCTCGAGAAAACCAGAATAGCAAATTACCCAATTAAATAATAATACTCCGAGGCCTCCTTCTTCTTGATGGCACACAAACGCAACTATCGCCGTTATCGAGAAAACATGCATGAAAACAGAGCACCAATCAAGACAAGACAAACAAGCACCAATACATATAGCAAGCAAAAGGTTAATCACTAAATATGGGACAGTAGGGTGCTGGATGATTGATTTGAGAAGATTGGAAAAGGCTTGGATTTATTTGGGGAATATCACTTAGGATTTATGGTATAGAAAAGGCCTAAGAGAGTGTTTTGTACCAATAGCATGTTCTGTATGATACCATTGTATAAAAATGATACCATCAGATAGATATTGATAAAATGAAACCAACAAAAGTAGTTTCACTATTTTATCAATTATCATTGATTTATAATGAATTTCCTAGTAATTAAAGCTCTAGTTTTAGGAAATAATCCACCAGAATAGTTCTGGAGTTCCAAAAATTACTTACTTGGATGGTTAGGTAGGGTTTAGTGGACCGATTCACTAAGAGTTGGAATCACCCCAAAATAATTACCAGAATGCCCTTGGGAAATTCCCAAAGTCAGTTCTAGATGATATTTGTCTTTTTAACCAGATTAATTCTATAAGGGTCTTTGACGTGATTTCAAAGACACATGTTAGGTATTTCAAATACCTTTCTGTAGAAATTGGATTCACTCCTTTTTGTATGAACATAACTATTGTGATGAATTTATTGGTGAGTAGATAATGCACAGAAATGTTTAATTCACCATAAATGAAAGATAGCTCAATAAATTGGGATCTCCTAGGGTTTAATAGATATTGGTGTTCATGTATACTGAGATATGTAATTGGTTCAATACCATTTATGGTTTGACCTAGAGAAATCCTTAAAGGCATTAATAGGATGTATTTTTTATTTTTATTACTGGAAGTTCATAGTTCCCCTTGACATGGGACAAATTCCCTTGGTTGGGTATTTCAAATACCTTCTAGAGGAAGTTGGGTTCATCCATTTTGGTTTACCAAATTATCTAGAAGATTTATTAAGTCAAAGAGACACCCTGTGGTATTGTATTTATTAGAAAATAACTAGAAACAATCTGGTCAACATGTTTAAGATAACATGTGGGTATATGGGAAAATTTAGATCTGGTCGATTTAGGGGGTTTTCCAATTTCAAACGGATTTAACCAATCATACAGATCTGGAGAAATTAATTGAAGGAGAAAGGGAAGAGAGGTTCGTGGGCCAGATCTAGAGGGCAAGCGGGCCGTAGGGGATTGGCGAGGCCGGCCCATTAGCAGGACCAGGGGCGAAAGGGTACAGGGTGATCTAGGCCCTTCGATTAGGAGAGGATCGACGACTTAGATCCGTCGTCCACCTCGTGCCTTCCATGGTGGAGACAAAACCCTAGGGGAGTAGGGAGAGGTTGAGGGGAGCTTACCTAGGGGCGGGGAGACGTCAGGAAGGAGGTGGGTCGACACGGCAGAAAACGGCGAGCTCGAGGACGGTTGGTAGGAGGGGGTTCAACGTAAGGAGCTTTCTCGCGCGATGGAGGCCGAGGAGGAGCTCGTCTTAGTTCGTCGAAGCGCTTCCTTCTTGCCTACATAAGAGAGAGAGGGGGGTCAGGAAAGTCAGTGATGATTCCAGGGAGGCAGAGAATGCCAATAGAGGGGGAAGGGGAGCAGAAAAGAGACCACCGAGTGATTTTATTAAGGAAGACGGAGAGAAGGGAAATCCTCCTCTCCTGGTCATGGCAGGTGTTGGGAGAGGCTCTAAAGGTAGGGGATGGTAGATTAGTGGGAGAGGAGCATGGGTAGGATATTATAGAGGGCTGGGAGCAGGGGAGAGAGTACCTCGAGCCGAGGCTCAATAATGGCCGAAGAAGGTTGTTCTTCCTCTCTAGAGCCGAGGAGGCAGAGGGAGTGAGCAGGGGTGATTGGGGTGGTTCTCTGGGGGCCAGGGAATGAAATGAGGCCAGTGAGAGATGAGGGGAGAGCCTCTGGCCTAGTTAGCCCATGGAGGAGGACTTATGGTGGACATGGTCCATGAGAGGGAAATGGGGGAGGGGTGGAAACCAGGGGTGGGATACTGGGTGCATGGAGAGTTGTATGGTGGTGCTCTTGTCGTGGTATGAGGCAGAGGGGGGTAGGGGTGGCTGCAAGGGGGAGTAATGTCTTTGTTGTGTTGTTTTTATTGTCTCCCTTTTAGACTAGTACATGTGGCAAGGGTGGGCAGAGGTACAATGAATTGCTATAGTGATCACGACCTGGAGGGAGTGATGGGTGTTGGAGAAGTGTTGGGCAAGGTTTGGGTGAGGTGTGGAAGTGATTTGATTAGTGATTTATGGTTATGATCAAATTTTCCATAGTTAGGGATTATGAAGAAACTCTTGGATTTTGATCCTTGCAGGATGAGGTTATGGTTAGGATAGATGTATATGGTCTAGATGGAGCTCCACTATTTATTTGGAAATTTTCTGAACATTATAAGTCCATATAATCTCATTTATTCAAAAAGTGCAGAAATAGATTATAGAAGATAATGTGTTATTTTTACATTTGTGCAGATGGGTTTTTGGTGTGAAATGGATCTAAATACCATATCACACATTGGGTAATTATATTGGAATTTATTGGGATGGAAAAGTATTTAAAAAGGATTATTTCTTGTTTTTGCCATTTAAGAAAAATGGCAAAAAGAAATAATAAAGAATCTAAAAACATTGATTTTTGAGTTGGGAAGATAACATAGGGTATATAGCCATCAAAGCTGTCTTGAGTTGACAAGGTGGTTTGGAGAAAAACAAACTTTCCTTTATATAGAAGGTCTTGAGGATTAAGCAAATAAAGGAATTTAAATAGTTTTAGGTTCCAAATAATTAGGGGAATTATTTGGTAAATGATCATATCCAAATATAGATGATGTCAAAATAATGTATCTATCATAACCAACCTTGGGTTTGAATATAATCATAAAAAATGGAAGGAACTAGATGTTGAAGGATCTAGGGGGTTGATATTTTTATACCCCCTAAACAAGGTTGGATTAGGGAGTTCAGAGCTCACCTTGGTACAAGGGCTATATGGATAGATAGAAAAAGTTGTATAGATGATCATGATGCCAAGAGTTGGTCTTGATTGTATTTGAGGTGATACATAAGAGATGGCAAACTTTGTTGAAAAAAAGGTTGCCATAATAGATGTGTCATGATGCCTAATAAACCATGAGGGTTTAAGAGGCACATGGCTCCAGTGGAAACAATTGAGGTATGGGCTGATAGACCATGGTTAGTAGATCATAACCATGCAAGGAGTTGTTCAAGGGGGAATGGAATATGGATGTGAGCCTTTGTCAAAGTAGGCAAGTTGACTAGATTTGCATAAAAGGATTATCATCTTGCCTACAAAACCATCATGGATAGGTGGGTTAAAGAAGAGTTTACGCAAGGTAAAGGGTAGGATTTGGTAGTACTAATGCTGTACTACAAGATGTTTCAAGTGAATTCTCAAGAATGCACATAGGTTGGAATAGGTAGAGATCCCAAGATTGAATCTAGCTAAAGATTCCAGACTTGGCCAAATTTGGCAGATTTAAGGTTTTAGACTAGATTACAAGTGTAGATCATTTTGAGAGATTGATAGGTTCTAATTTCAAGATTAAGTATATGATGTTGAAGTGCTGATTAAGTAGATAGGATCCATGCTTAGTTTGGGCCTTCATTGAGTTGGAAACTATTAGAAGGGATTAGATCTAGATTGATATGATTAGGGGATGAGATGGTTGCTTTAGTGGCTTGGGATAGATCCAGATTTGGATGCTTGGTTTGAGATTGAGGATCACAAAGATAGATTGGGTCCTAGGGGATGAGTTACTAGATTATCTCTCTTTAGTTCCTAAGCACACAAGGCAATCAGCAAATCATGGCAATTCATCGGACAACATATCAAGGTAACTCATCTTATCAAGCTTAACCACTACTACTAAGGTTACAATCAAGACTAGCTGGAGGTAAGGGTATATCCTCTACTACACAAGTAGTGGCATAAGCACAGGCAAACAATCAACAAGCATTTCAACATTTAGCAGGAAAAAGTTTTTGTTCCCCCCGATTTCTGTCTTTTTGACAAAGACCAGGGTTGCGGAAATTGGGATGTTACAACTTTGTTTGTCGCTATGATGTAGAGTAACATAGGCTCTTGTGGCTTTGGTGCAGCAAGGACTGGTGGATTTGAAAGAAGATATTTCAAAATTTGCAGGGCAGCGTCGGCTTCTTTGTTCTAGATAAATGTATCGGTTTTCTACAAGAGCTTATATAAAGGTGTGGCTCTTTGTTCGAGCCGGCTAACAAACCGACTCACTGCTACAATGCATCCAGCGAGACGTTGGATGTCCTTCAGACGAGTCGGCCTGGTAATGTTCAGTATAGCCTTGATTTTGTCCTGGTTCACCTCTATGCCTCTTTTAGACATGATGAAACCTAACAATTTTCCGACTGGGATTTTGAAAAATCACTTCTTCAGATTTAGCATCATATTATATTTTAGTAGTCTAGCAAATGTTTCCTACAAGTTGGAAATAAGTGTTTTCTTCTTTTTGGTCATCACTGCTATATCATCTATGTATACATGGATGTTGCATCCGATTTGGTCGTTGAGACAACGTTGCATAGTGCGTTGATATGTTTCTCCTGCATTCTTTAATCCAAAAGGCATAGTGTTATAGGAAAAGGTTCCAAAAGGAGTGACGAAAGACGTCTTGTTTTGATCCGATTTTTTCATCGGTATATGGTGATATCCGAAATATGCGTCGAGAACACAGAGTAATTATGATCCTGCTATGGAGTCAATAACTTGATTGATTCTTGGCCAGGGAAACAGATCTTTGGAACAAGCCTTGTTCAAGGTGGTATAATCAACACACATCCTTAAATAAATAGTATCATTTTAAGGGATGAGTACATGATTTGCCACCCACTCTATGTGGATGACCTCTACAATAAATTCGGCTAATTCTAGTCAGGCTAACTCTTTAGCTATAGCTTTGTGCTTTTCATCACCAAACAATCGTAAGGACTATTTGATGGGTTTAGCGTCGTGGTAAACATTGAGATAGTGCTCGCCGAGTTACCTAGGTACTCCGGTCATGTCAGAAGGTTGCCATGCAAAGATATGTTTATTAACTTTGAGGAACTCGACAAGCGCACTTTCCTATTTGGGATCTAAACCTATCCCTATGTTGGTCACCTTGGAGGGATCATCTTCCTTCAACTATGTATTCTTCATCTCTTCTGATGCCTAGAACTGAAGACTCGGTTTTAGCACCTCGTTCTTCGTAGCGGGCATCTCGGATGGGTCGGTGTTTTTCTTGATCTCCTGGTACTCCTAGGCGTGGAGCATGGCTTCGGCAAAGGAAGCAGATCCATCTTTGAAATATCGTGCTTTCTTCGGGTTTCCCCGGATGGTGATGATGTCGTTGGGACCTAGAAGTTTCACCATGTTATAGATGTAGCAGGGACGGGCCATGAACGCCTGGTAAGCCGGACCTCCCGAAGATGGCGTGGTACGCACTTTAGAATGGTACCACCTCGAAGGAGAGTGGCTTGGTCCGGTAATTGTCCGGAGTTCCAAATATCACGTCTAGTGTGATCTCACCTAGCGAATCTGCCTGTCTTCCTGGTACAATGCCATGAAAAATCACATTATTGTGGTTTAGCTGGCTTTCGTGGATCTTCATGCGGTGGAGCGTCTCGGTGTAGAGGATCTTCATGTTGCTGCCACCATCCATGAGAGTTTTGGAGAACTCATAGCCATCGATAATAGGATTGACAACCAGAGGGTACTTTCCCTGATGATGTGTTTTATTATGGTGATCGCTTTGGTCGAAGGTGATGGTTACGTCTGACCAATCCAAAAACTGGGGGACCGTCTTTCTGACCTTAGCTGGCTGAGTTACAAGGAAGCAGACATAAGTGTCTTTCTTTGTGGGATAATCCTTTTTTCTATCCGACTTGGGTTGTGCGGCATCCGCTTCTTCCATGTCGGAATCTTCCTTGGCGTCCTTGCCTTTCTCAGAATTTTTATTTCCTTTTAATCGCTTGGCCCTATAGCCTACGGATTCGTCTCTTTTGATGTCGTCATTGAAACGACACTCAACATTATTATGGATAGAACCTCCATTCCCGTCCGGGTTATGCACACAAGGGTTATTGGCAATGTAGGACTAGGAATATGATTTTTTGGGCTACTGATCTCCTCTACCATGGACTCGAGAAGTTTCGTAGCCTCGTCCATGGCCGCCTCCGTGCCCTCCTCAGCCACAAGATCCGAAAGTTGCATTGACAACTGCATTATCCGGATTATGCTTGTCTTCCGAGGTATTCTTGTGCTTCTGAGTTTGCTATTTTGGCTGCTTGGCCACATTTGTGTTGGCTAGAATATTCAGCAATCCATCTGAATCATCGTCGACGTTAGCATACTTGCTCATCATTTCTAGCATCTCTCCCAAGTCTGTAACTTTTTCACGCTTCAGCCTATGACGCAGTAAACCGACTGGGAGCCCTGTTATGAAAGCTTCGATCGCGGTTTGCTCATTTACTCCTTCACATGAGTTCTTCATGTTGATCCATCATCTGAGGTAATCTCGGCAAGTTTATCGGGGTTTTTGGGTGCAATGCTGCAAGTATCCGACTGTGCAGGGCCTCCTGTATGTACCCTTTAAATTTGAAAAGAAACACTTTGTGTAGGGTTCGCAGCATAGAAAACAAAAAATTTCCTACGATGTGAACTATGTACCAAGATCTATCTATTAGATACAAACAACGGGCGGATGTATATCCGTAGATAACATACCCTTGAAGATCGACAAAGCTTAACGAGTTCAACTCGTGGTTGATGTAGACGATCTCTTGCCGATCTCAAGACCGAGAGGAAGTCCTAGCACCGCAAATCAGCAGCGCATCCGTGCTCGCACACACGTTCGAGGCACCGAGCAACCTCCGCCTCCTCGCTCCAGCGATGCAGTGGAATGTTAGACCCCTTCCTTTGTAAAGGAAAGGATCCCTGTGATTGCAATGCTAGTCCCTGGATCAATGCTAGCATCCACAGTTTAAGATGAAGTACACAGATACAAAGGTAGTTTATTACATTCATTCCAGAGATAAAACATAGTCTTTTACAACTCAGGGCCAAAGGCCTAATACAAGAGTTTAAGGAATAAGTGAATAAACATAAGTGTTCATCTTCATGTGCCACAGGCAAGCATGTTGAGTGTAGACTCATGACTCCTATCCATCATCGGAGTAACCTGCAACATCACAAGTTACAGCCACAGAGGGTCAATACTTTGGAATAGTATTGGCAAGTGATACCTTAGTATATTTTAAGTGGAATACATTACTATATGCATTTGGCTATGTGTAGCTTGGCTTGCTTTGCTTGAAAATAGGTTTTTCCTATTAGTTGAAATCTCCAAGTTTTTCTTTGTCAAAACATTCCCAAAGAAATCACCAATAGACATTGGGGTCCTTCACCCTTGTTCACCCACAAATTTTTACTTAGAAGTTGGAGTGATGAGATTCTTGTAGCTTCCATGTCTTGATGCTCAAATTGTCCATTGCCTTGGACTAGGCTAAGTACTTAGGTTTTCCATCTGCAGAGGTTGTGCACTTTCCCCACTAGACTTGGTTTCCCAAGACAGGACCTTTCAGAAGCCTTTCCTTAGTCAAAATGGACGCGCTCCAACCTATCAACCCAACTACCACCAACTGTCCAAGTGACTAAGTTCTAGCAACCTATATGATCATGGCAGAGCCCATATTGCCAAGTGGTTGCACTGTAAGCTTTCTCAACACTTGGCCTCCAAATCCCTTTGTGCCTGGGTGGCATTCCACAAGTGAGATACACAACCCAAGTCCATGGCCTTGTGTAACCACTCAACATAACCCAATCTTTCCATTCCACCCAGGAGGTTCATTTGACTTAGTTGTTTTATTAGGAAAGTATAAGTCTCTTGACTTAGAAATATTTTCATTATAATAAGTATAGATGTTCACCACCCTTGTTTGCTAAGTAGCTAGGCTAAGCATGTGGTGGTAACTTAACTTAGGAGAATTCCCTAGCAATTCTACCATTCTACACTACTTAGGATTTCCCAACTTAGCCTCAAACAATAATAGCATGCAAACTTAGCAAAATATCTAATGCTAGTACAAAACATAGGATAGAAATGTTCATGAGGATATCACTTGCCTTGGTAGTGGGAAGAGTAGCACTCTTCACAATCACAATCACTAGCAAAAACTACAAAAGATTATAGCACACAATTACACACAATATATTCAATCAAAAATAACATGAATGCATGCATGCAATAATTTTACTAAGTGGTGATTTTGAAAATTCTACCAAGTATGCACATGCTTACAGAACTTTAACAAGTTACAATTTTGCCAACTAAATTTATTTACAATTTACCAAATTAAATCCTTACTTAAAATATCCCTAAACATGTTCCACAAATAAAATCATTTTAACTGTTACTATATGCTAAATAAATTGGATATTCTGAAAGGCCTTGTTTCACTGAATCCAACGGTATAAAGATTGCAAAAATCTAACGTGGCAATCAAAAGTTATAAGCATTTGAATTTGGATCAAATTTCTGGTTTTAAATCTATTTTTAGATCTAACCCTAGCCACGCGTCGCGCTGTGATTGGCGCGTACCGCTTCGGTTGGATCGCGCTCTGCAGCCGCAGGATCTAAATAGATCGTACGCTCCAGATCACGTACCGCTTCGGGGTTAAGTGGATCTATCCTAGCGCTTCGATACAGATCCAACGATCCAAAACAACGAGCCAAAACCTGGCGGCGCTTATCGGCTGTGCGCGGCGGCGACGACCAGACGGTGGCGGCGCCGGCGGTACAGATCACTAGGTGGATGGGGAAGATGCTCACCGAGACCGCGAGGATGTGGGGATGCTCGACGTGTGATCAGCTCGGCAAGGGGCACTCAGGGTTGCGGTAGATTTCTCGCCGGAGTTGGATCTGGCAGCGGTGGTTCTGCTCGAGGTCGGAGGCGACGTTGTAGATCACTAGGATGCCAAAGGGAGGTGTGGTTAGATGCGGAAGATTACGGGGAACATGCGAGCGTGAACGACAAGGTTCGGGGCGGTCTGGACTTACCACTAGAGCTCGCCGGAGTTCGTGCAGAAGACGGTGGCGGCCAGTGGTCGACGTTGCCGAAGCTACGGGTCATGCGAAGGTAAACGGAGGGTGTCAGAAGGTGCACAGAGGTTCACTAAACATGATAGCGCAAACGCGAGACCAAGGTAAACTCTAGGCTCACCGGAATTTGTCGGCGCAGTCGTCGGAGACGGCGGGGTTGCAGAGAGAAATGCGCGCAGCCTGGGGGCGTTATGTGCTTGAGGTTTGGGGGAAAAGAGAGAGGGGGCAGAGGGGGTTTATATAGCCTAATCATGAGCGAGAATCACTCGGGCGTTGATTCGAATTGACGCCGCGAATTAAACACAAAAAACAGCCGCGTTGATTGGGGATGAACTGGTCGTGCGGGTGGAGACGATGCTGGCGTGGAGGAGGCCCGCTTGTCAGCGACGTGCGCGAGGTGGAAGTGGGGTCTGCCTGTCAGCGGCTGAACGTGTGCGCTCGCGCGTGCGGGAGGAAAAGGAATGACCCGGGTGGGCTGGTTGGGCCTGTTCCACTGCTGGGCTAAATTCCTGGCGCCTGGCCCTTTTCTTTTGTTTGCTTCTTTTCTTTTTCTATTTCTATTTTCTGGAATGATTTTTGATATGAATTCAAATCTTTTGAATTCAAACAAAATTGGGGATCTTTGCAGGGTTCTGTGGTTTCAAAAACAGTCATTTAACTAAGTGGTTACCTTGTAAGGGCCTGGTCAAGCTTGGGTTTTGAAACAAACAGAGACTTGTCTCTAGTTTGTGAATGATTGAAATAGGGTTTAGAAAATATTTCTAAATTGGAAACTTGGGTTAAAATGCTACACCTAATCTTTCCAACAATGGAGGCAAGCAATCAAGTTCCTAAACAATCCAATCTCAAAGGGTGATGGCCAATTGAGTTGAATTTGCACACATGAAATCATAACTCAAACTTCTGTCTCTAAATGATTTTGAGAAAAACCCTAAATGGATGAATGATGCAAGAATGCTATGAATGAGTTTTGGAATATGAATTTAGGGATGTTACAAATCTAACCCCCTTAAGATGAATCTCGCCCTCGAGATTCGGTTTGGTTAGCAAATAGGTGAGGGTGGTCTTTCCGAAGATCATCTTCTCTTTCCCATGTTGCTTCCTCTTCGGAGTGATGGTTCCATTGCACTTTACAAAACTTGATAGTCTTGGTCCTGGTAACTCTTTCTGCGATCTCTAAAATCTTGACAGGCTTTTCCTCATAGGTGAGATCACTTTCTAGTTGGACTTCTTCCAACGGTATGGTATCCTTCAAAGAAGATTCTTCCATCTCTGGGTGACATTTCTTAAGCTGACTTACATGGAACACATTATGGACAGCTGACAGAGATTCTGGCAATTCAACTTCATATGCAACTTCCCCTTTGCGACTTAGAATCTTGAATGGCCCAACATATCTTGGTGCCAACTTTCCCTTGACTCCAAATCTTTTCACTCCACGGAGTGGTGATACCCTGAGATAAGCTCTATCTCCAACTTAGTAGGTGACTTCTCTACGCTTAGAATCCGCGTAGCTTTTCTGTCGGGACTGTGCTATCTTCAACCTGTCCTTAACCAATTTGACTTTCTCTTCGGCGTCTTTGATAAGATCAGGTCCAAATAAGCTTCTTTCTCCCACACCATTCCATAATAATGGGGTGGTACACTTCCTTCCGTAGAGTAACTCAAACGGTACCATTCCAATACTAGATTGATGACTGTTATTGTAAGAGAACTCTGCGTAAGGCAAACTTTCATCCCAACTTGCTCCATAATCTAAGGCACATGCCCTCAACATGTCTTCAAGAATTTGGTTGGTCCTTTCTGTTTGTCCATCCGTTTGAGGGTGAAAGGCAGTACTGAATTCCAATCTCGTTCCTAAGGATTCATGAAGCTGTCTCCAAAAGTGAGAAGTGAACTGAGTTCCTCTATCTGATACAATACTCTTAGGCACCCCGTGAAGGCATACAATTCTGCTCATGTAGATTTTAGCTAACTTGGCACTTGTATATGTTTTCTTCACTGGTATAAAATGAGCCACTTTAGTTAGGCGATCCACTACTACCCATATGGAATCATACCCTGACCTGGTCCTTGGTAAACCGGTAATGAAATCCATACCAATATTTTCCCACTTCCATTCAGGAATAGGCAGTGGTTGAAGCAAACCTGCTGGTTTCTGGTGCTCCGCTTTGACTCTGCTACACACATCACACAAAGCAATATGTTCGGCGATGTCCCTTTTGAGATTGTTCCACCAAAACCTTTCCTTCATGTCCATGTACATCTTGGTATTTCCCGGGTGAATAGAATACGGAGAGTTGTGACCTTCCTGTAAGATCAGTTTCCGCAACTCTGGGTCTTGTGGAACACATATACGTTTCCCGTGCCATAAAGTACCCTGCTCGTCAACATGGAAACTCTTAGCCTTCCCTAGACTAATATTTTCCTTAATCTTTTCAATTTCCTTATCGGTCTTTTGAGCTTCTCGGATCTTGTCCAATAGAGTGGGTTGAACATCTAAGGACAGGAGATGTCCTTCTGGTACAATCTCTAATCTGAGTTCCTTGAATTGTTTACACAGGTCATCTGGCAATTCCCCTTTTGTAAGGCCATTTACAAACGTCTTACGACTTAGAGCATCGGCTACTACATTTGCTTTACCGGGGTGGTATTGCAAACTTAAGTCGTAATCCTTGATAAGTTCTAGCCATCTCCTTTGCCTCATGTTGATTTCTTTCTGGGTGAAGATGTACTTCAAGCTCTTATGATCGGTGAACACTTCACACCGCTTACCCAAAAGGTAATGTCTCCATGTTTTGAGTGCATGGACGACAGAGGCTAACTCCAAATCATGAGTAGGATAGTTTACTTCATGAGTTTTGAGTTGTCTCGAAGCATAGGCTACGACTTTACCATCTTGCATAAGTACGGCGCCCAAACCTTGATGAGACGCATCACAATATACTTGGAAATCCTTTTCCAAATCTGGCAGACATAGAACTGGTGCTGTCACAAGTCTCTTCTTCAACTCTTGGAAGCTGACTTCACAACCTTCAGACCAAGAAAATTTCTTGTCCTTCTTTAGCAATTCCGTCATTGTCTTAGCAACCTTCGAGAAATTTTCAATGAACCTTCTGTAGTAACCTGCTAAGCCAAGGAAACTATGAACTTCCTTCACATTCTTGGGTGATTCCCATTCTGTCACAGCTGAAACCTTAGCAGGATCAACTGCCACACCATCCTTCGTCATTACATGACCAAGAAAGCCAACTTTCTCTAACCAGAATTCACACTTACTGAATTTGGCATACAGTTTATGTTCCCTCAGTTTCTCAAGTATCAAGCGTAAGTGTCTTTCATGTTCTTCTTTGCTCTTGGAGTAGACTAAGATATCATCGATGAAAACGACAACGAACTTGTCAAGAAATTCCATGAACACCTTGTTCATCATATTCATGAAGTATGCTGGAGCGTTGGTTAATCCGAAAGGCATCACAGTATACTCATACAATCCATACCTTGTGGTGAAAGATGTTTTTGGTATGTCTTGCTCCCTTATCTTGAGTTGAAAATAACCTGACCGGAGATCAATCTTTGAGAATACACATGCTCCTTCTAGATGATCAAATAAGTCGATGATTCTTGGCAAAGGATATTTGTTCTTGATGGTAACCTCGTTGAGAGAACGGTAGTCAATACATAATCTTTGTGTTCTATCCTTCTTTTCCACGAATAATGCTGGGGCTCCCCAAGATGAAGAACTTGGTTGAATAAACCCTTTCTGTAACTGTTCTCCTAGCTGCTTCTTGAGTTCTTTCCATTCATCAACTAACATTTTGTACGGTCTCTTAGCTATTGGTCCGGATCCTGGCACCAAATCTATCAGAAACTCCACATCTCTATCTGGTGGCATTCCTGGTAACTCCTCCGGAAACACATCCGGATATTCACATACTATTGGCACACTGTCCATGCTAACCCCCTTAAGAGAATTCAGCTTACTTCCTTTGGATTCAAAGTTTGACTCGAATTTTATTCTTTTTTCCTTCGGGGGTCATGAGTGTAATGGTTCTATTGGCATAATCTAATACTCCTTCATACTTAGCCATCCAGTCCATTCCCAAAATTACGTCTAGTCCTTGGGAATCTAGGATTATCAGGCTTACTGGAAACTTATGCTTACCAAACTCTATGGTGAGATCCCGGCATCCAAGGCTTACTATCATGTCTCCCCCCGGAGAACTAACTTTTATTGGACACCCAATGTTTTCTGATGCAAACCCATTTCTATCAACAAATGCCTTTGATATGAATGAATGAGATGCACCGGTATCAAAGAGTACAAATGCTGAAATTGAATTGAGTCTGAACTTACCAGCCACAGCATCAGGCTCCTCATAGACCTCCTCCACATTGATGTGGTTAACCTGTCCTTTCTGAAAATGATTTGGCTTGTTAGGTCCTTCAACTTTCTTCTCGGGGAACTCATTAGTATAATGCCCCAGCTTTTTGCATTTGAAGCACTCAACCTGACTGATGTCCTTTTTAGGAGGTTGGCCTCCACTTCCACTACCATTTCCACCATAGTGGCCCTTATGTCCACCCTTGTGGTTCTTGTACTTGTCCTTGTCATGACTGCGATGATGCTTGTTGTCATGACGGTTGTGGTTGTGCTTGTTGAATTTCCCATGTTTATGGGATCCAGAGTTGCCACTGTCATCATAGTGAGATCGTTTGTAAGACGATCCCGAGCTGTGTTTGTCGGAGTGTTTCCTCTTCCTACTCTCGACCTGCTTCATTTTACTTTCCAAAATAGCAGCCTTGTCACACAAAGACTGATAAGTTGGAACATAGGCCACAGACAACTGCAGATTCAGCTCATCATTCAAGCCTTCCAGAAATTTTTCCTTTCTTTTGGCATCTGTGTCAACCTTCCGGTGCATAGCGCGCCAGATTGTTGAACTCTTCTATGTATTCTGCCACGCTGCGGTGGCGCTGCTTCAGGTTGTGAAACTCCTTCTTTTTCAGACTCATCATTCCTGATGAGATATGAGCAGTGCGAAAGCCATCTTCAAAGATAGCCCAAGTCACCTCATCAATAGGAGTGGTGATTTGGAAGTTGTCCCACCATGTGGCGGCTGGTCCTTCCAACAGATGTGCTGCGAATCTGACTTTTTCAGCATCCGTGCAACCCACGGTCACTAAGTCCTTGTTCACAGAACGTAGCCAGTCATTGGCTACCATGGGATCAGTTGTTCCCAAAAACTTTGCTGGCCTCAGACACAGAAATCTGGTGAGCATATCAAAACCCGGAGGGTTGTTGTTGTTGTTGTTGTTGTTGTTGGGGTTGTTGTTGTTGTTGTTATTCTGGTTTTGGATGAATGTTGTCATCATTTGCATAAGCTGTGTTTGCGCATTCATCATTTGTTGCATTTCCGGGGTGATGTTGTTGGGGTTGGGGTTTGCGCGACGGGGAGGCATCTGTGGTTTGTTCAAATAGATAAGAATGAGATACCCATAGATGTTTCATGCACAATACATCATAAGCAAACACATAACAAGCAACATAAGAATAAAAGTTCAACAACCACATGACAAGCTCATGAAGTAAAACACACAAGTGGCAAGCCATCCACATGTCGGATGGTCCAATAATAAGTTCACAATAACAAGTATGAATATGAAAGGTAAACGAGTAGTCAAGTCTACTCATCAGCATCTATCTCCTCCTCGACGAAGGTAAGACCTGCGTTCTCCATCGCGGTCTTGTTCTCCTCAATCGTAGTGGTCAAGGAATCGACCTTGGCCTTGCGAGCCCTCTTCTGGGAGCGAAGCCTCTCAATAACCATCTGCTGCTGCTCAAGCTCGAAGTCCTTGGACTTCAGTTCCTCGGTCATGTCCCGGATTTTCTTGTTCCTATCCTGGACGCGTTTCTCCTGACTCTTGAACTTGCGGTCTTGGGCCTCGAACTTTCTCTCCATTTCCTTGCGCAAAAAGCTTGTCCTTCTCGCGAAGCTGCACCTGAAGCTCGTCATTACCTAGCATGACGTTCGTCCTGTCCGTATCCACGTGCCTGAGAAGAGTCTCTAAGTCCTGGAGATAGAGACGTATAGGCTCCGCTGTGTCCCTCGAGTCGTCCTCAAAGTCGATGGACTCTCCATCAACATCACGTCTTCCGAAGACGTGGAAGTGAGTGCCCCTAACCTGTCGGGAGTGACGGCCTAACAGTCGTCCTATCAGGTCCTGCATGACTACCTCCATGCCTCTCTCCCTGTCGTCGTGCATCAGCTTGAAGACGATGGCCTCCGTAGTAGGCTCAGTCTGGCGTTCGGGCTGGTTCACCTTGAAGCCCTAGAGGTCCTTCCTCTCGAACTTGGTGAGTGGGTACACCGTGATGGTGGGTAGAGGAAGATCAAGCAGAGTGGTAAGCTCAACGATACGGGGACCAAAACGAGTAACCTGAAACTCCTCAATAGTGCTGATGGCAATAGGCATCTATTTATAAGAATGAAAAAGTTAGAACAACACAATTCAAGGTAAATCAAGACAAACATTCACACATATCCATGGAACACAATCATCACACAAGTCATGCATACATAAGTCTATTACACCAATCAAAGATCCACACTTATTTAAAGTATCATTTTTGGAAATAAGGTGATAGGTGGTGGTCCAACTAACGAAGTGCCCTTACAATCCAATCTCACGAGATCTATTAGAAAATACAATGTTCCTAGAGGCAATCCACCAATCTTGCTCTCTTGACTTTATCACTAAGTCTATAACATCTCCCCTTATCTCTTGGTTGGTGTCTTCCAATTCTTGAGTAAGCTCCTTCTCTTTCTCTAAGTCCTTTTGGAGGTTGAGCATTCTGCACTTGACTCTAGCACTTAGTTCTTTGATAGTCCTCCAAGCTGCATCCCTGGCTGACTCAAAGAATGTGGTGTGCATTGTAGTGTTGGTGTACATGCAGAATCCCCTTTCCTTGTGGTTGTCTTCCTTGTTTTTGTACAAGTGAAGTTGCACCCACCAATACTCCACTCCTTCATCCATCACTGGAAAGCCCTTGTACACAGCTGCACCATGTGCATCCATTGCCACCATGAGGTCCTTGAGGATATTGGGAAACTCAGTTTCACACTCCAAGGTCATGGTCATGAGAGGTCCCTTCTTCACGGCTTCGTTGATGGAGTTCATCTACAAAGGAAGTTTGAAAGAGATTAGAAAAGTTTTACGAGAAGAATAGACAAGTGTAGAAGTAGTTGAAAAACTTTTTCCTTAGTGGTTTTCCAATCCTAGGGTCATAATCCTACAGGCAACACAGTGCTCTGATACCATCTGTTAGACCCCTTCCTTTATAAAGGAAAGGATCCCTGTGATTGCAATGCTAGTCCCTGGATCAATGCTAGCATCCACAGTTTAAGATGAAGTACACAGATACAAAGGTCGTTTATTACATTCATTCCAGAGATAAAACATAGTCTTTTACAACTCAGGGCCAAAGGCCTAATACAAGAGTTTATGGAATAAGTGAATAAACATAAGTCTTCATCTTCATGTGCCACAGGCAAGCATGTTGAGTGTAGACTCATGACTCCTATTCATCATCGGAGTAACCTGCAACATCACAAGTTACAGCCACAGAGGGTCAATACTTTGGAATAGTATTGGCAAGTGATACCTTAGTATATTTTAAGTGGAATACATTACTATATGCATTTGGCTATGTGTAGCTTGGCTTGCTTTGCTTGAAAATAGGTTTTTCCTATTAGTTGAAATCTCCAAGTTTTTCTTTGTCAAAACATTCCCAAAGAAACCACCAATAGACATTGGGGTCCTTCACCCTTGTTCACCCACAAATTTTTACTTAGAAGTTGGAGTGATGAGATTCTTGTAGCTTCCATGTCTTGATGCTCAAATTGTCCATTGCCTTGGACTAGGCTAAGTACTTAGGTTTTCCATCTGCAGAGGTTGTGCACTTTCCCCACTAGACTTGGTTTCCCAAGACAGGACCTTTCAGAAGCCTTTCCTTAGTCAAAATGGACGCGCTCCAACCTATCAACCCAACTACCACCAACTGTCCAAGTGACTAAGTTCTAGCAACCTATATGATCATGGCAGAGCCCATATTGCCAAGTGGTTGCACTGTAAGCTTTCTCAACACTTGGCCTCCAAATCCCTTTGTGCCTGGGTGGAATTCCACAAGTGAGATACACAACCCAAGTCCATGGCCTTGTGTAACCACTCAACATAACCCAATCTTTCCATTCCACCCAGGAGGTTCATTTGACTTAGTTGTTTTATTAGGAAAGTATAAGTCTCTTGACTTAGAAATATTTTCATTATAATAAGTATAGATGTTCACCACCCTTGTTTGCTAAGTAGCTAGGCTAATCATGTGGTGGTAACTTAACTTAGGAGAATTCCCTAGCAATTCTACCATTCTACACTACTTAGGATTTCCCAACTTAGCCTCAAACAATAATAGCATGCAAACTTAGCAAAATATCTAATGCTAGTACAAAACATAGGATAGAAATGTTCATGAGGATATCACTTGCCTTGGTAGTGGGAAGAGTAGCACTCTTCACAATCACAATCACTAGCAAAATCTACAAAAGATTATAGCACACAATTACACACAATATATTCAATCAAAAATAACATGAATGCATGCATGCAATAATTTTACTAAGTGGTGATTTTGAAAATTCTACCAAGTATGCACATGCTTACAGAACTTTAACAAGTTACAATTTTGCCAACTAAATTTATTTACAATTTACCAAATTAAATCCTTACTTAAAATAGCCCTAAACATGTTCCACAAATAAAATCATTTTAACTGTTACTATATGCTAAATAAATTGGATATTCTGAAAGTCCTTGTTTCACTGAATCCAACGGTATAAAGTTTGCAAAAATCTAACGTGGCAATCAAAAGTTATAAGCATTTGAATTTGGATCAAATTTCTGGTTTTAAATCTATTTTTAGATCTAACCCTAGCCACGCGTCGCGCTGTGATTGGCGCGTACCGCTTCGGTTGGATCGCGCTCTGCAGCCGCAGGATCTAAACAGATCGTACGCTCTAGATCGCGTACCGCTTCGGGGTTAAGTGGATCTATCCTAGCGCTTCGATACAGATCCAACGATCCAAAACAACGAGCCAAAACCTGGCGGCGCTTATCGGCTGTGCGCGGCGGTGACGACCAGACGGTGGCGGCGCCGGCGGTACAGATCACTAGGTGGATGGGGAAGATGCTCACCGAGACCGCGAGGATGTGGGGATGCTCGACGTGTGATCAGCTCGGCAAGGGGCGCTCAGGGTTGCGGTAGATTTCTCCCCGGAGTTGGATCTGGCAGCGGTGGTTCTGCTCGAGGTCGGAGGCGACGTTGTAGATCACTAGGATGCCAAAGGGAGGTGTGGTTAGATGCGGAAGATTACGGGGAACATGCGAGCGTGAACGATAAGGTTTGGGGCGGTCTGGACTTACCACTAGAGCTCGCCGGAGTTCGTGCAGAAGACGGTGGCGGCCAGTCATCGACGTTGCCGAAGCTACGGGTCATGCGAAGGTAAACGGAGGGTGTCAGAAGGTGCACAGAGGTTCACTGAACATGATAGCGCAAACGCGAGACCAAGGTAAACTCTAGGCTCACCGGAATTTGCCGGCGCAGTCGTCGGAGACGGCGGGGTTGCAGAGAGAAATGCGCGCAGCCTGGGGGCGTTCTGTGCTTGAGGTTTGGGGGAAAAGAGAGAGGGGGAAGAGGGGGTTTATATAGCCTAATCATGAGTGAGAATCACTCGGGCGTTGATTCGAATTGACGCCGCGAATTAAACACAGAAAACGGCCGCGTTGATTGGGGATGAACAGGTCGTGCGGGTGGAGACGATGCTGGCGTGGAGGAGGCCCGCTTGTCAGCGACGTGCGCGAGGTGGAAGTGGGGTCTGCCTGTCAGCGGCTGAACGTGTGCGCTCGCGCATGCGGGAGGAAAAGGAATGCCCCGGGTGGGCTGGTTGGGCCTGTTCCACTGCTGGGCTAAATTCCTGGCGC
The DNA here is from genome assembly GCA_910589765.1 of Avena atlantica. Taxonomy (NCBI): domain Eukaryota; kingdom Viridiplantae; phylum Streptophyta; class Magnoliopsida; order Poales; family Poaceae; genus Avena; species Avena atlantica. Next base: position 456,900,748 of record OU342736.1, read on the forward strand.
CTGGCCCTTTTCTTTTGTTTGCTTCTTTTCTTTTTCTATTTCTATTTTCTGGAATGATTTTTGATATGAATTCAAATCCTTTTGAATTCAAACAAAATTAGGGATCTTTGCAGGGTTCTGTGGTTTCAAAAACAGTCATTTAACTAAGTGGTTAGCTTGTAAGGGCCTGGTCAAGCTTGGGTTTTGAAACAAACAGAGACTTGTCTCTAGTTTGTGAATGATTGAAATAGGGTTTAGAAAATATTTCTAAATTGGAAACTTGGGTTAAAATGCTACACCTAATCTTTCCAACAATGGAGGCAAGCAATCAAGTTCCTAAACAATCCAATCTCAAAGGGTGATGGACAATTGAGTTGAATTTGCACACATGAAATCATAACTCAAACTTCTGTCTCTAAATGAATTTGAGAAAAACCCTAAATGGATGAATGATGCAAGAATGCTGTGAATGAGTTTTGGAATATGAATTTAGGGATGTTACATGGAAGCACAACTCTTTCTTGCCGAATAGCCACCGAGAACATGTATCTCGCTAGTCCGAGACCATGGGGGATAAATTCTAGAGGGAGAGAGAGATCCTTCACGAGGAGGTGTGAGTGAGAAGTGAGAGGAGGGTCTCCTTTTATAGGAGGAGGAGGGCACCCAAGGGGGTGGCCGCCGGCCATGGGGGCTGCCCCCTCCCCTCCTTCATTCATGTGGGTGGACACTCCACTCACAAAAATCCATTCATATGCCTCCACTCAAAATCCCACTCAAACTTGCCATTAAATTTCCACCAAATTAATGCAAACTCTCATTAAATAAAACTCTTTTATTTTATTCAGAATTTTGTAAATTACTTTAATGACAAACATTCACAAATAACCCCTTGCTAGAATTCTATTTCACATGCATAACCACTTTATGCAATTTCACCCGAAAACCTGTTTTGGTATCTAGTGAAATAAATTCCTGCGCTTGTTCATTCTTTCGGCATGAAACTTTTGCTCCAATTGGATGTCGGTGTCTCTTAAGTGTGTAACCCTAGGGTTCATGAATAATGCGGACATGATCGAGACCCCTCTCGGATCAATAATCAGAAGCGGGATCTGGAGACCCATACTGACTCCCACACATTCAACGATGACTTTCTTGTGATCGTCGGAACCTTTTATGCTAGTATCTTAATCCCTTTGTTTCACGATATATTACATGTCCGAGATTCGATCATCGGTATCTCCATACCTAGTTTGATCTCGTTACTGACATGCACTCTTTTCTTGTTCCCGTGATATAACATTCTAGTGATCAAATCACTTGCTTGCAAGCTAATCAATGTGATATCACCGAGAGGGCCCAGAGTATATCTATCCGTCATCGGGATGAACAAATTGCACTCTCGATCCATGAGCCTCAACATAACACTTTATTAGTTCTGAATCCATATTTATAATCACCCTGTTATGGTGTGACGTTTGATGTTATCAAGAAACTCTTCCGATGTTAGTGGTTGACATGATCTCATGGTCTAAGGATTAGGATCACTTCGTAAGTTGTTATAGTAATATAAACTCAATGACTTTGATCGTAATGCTATACTTCGGATGAATGTTCATCACACCATTACACTAATGTTGTGATCCCGTTATTAACAACATCCAATGTCCATGATTAGGAAACCTTGATCATCTTGTTAATCAACGAGCTAGTTTATGAGAGAGGCATAACTAGGAACTTTCTGTTTGTTTATTAAACACACATGTATTAATGTTTTCGTATTAATACAATTATAGCATGCAAAATAAACATCTATCATATACTTGGAATACACATAATAAACACTTTATTATTGCCTCTCAGGGCATATTCCCTTCACTTTGCATATCATAACAGTTGTGAATTGAGTTCTTTGGCAGTTCAATGAGCCATGATTGAGTCGTCTTCCTTAACATGAGTGGGAGATACTGGACTGCGACCAGGATGTTTCCTCCGTTGGCGATGCAGCAAGCCTGGAAAAAGTCCTGGAGCCAAGTATCTGGCTGAGCCGCACCGTCATAGGGTTGAATGTGTTTGCCAATGTCGAAGTCAATCAGAATTTTTTTTGATGGATACGTGGGCCAAAGCATTTGGGTCCCACATACACATCTCCCTCCTCATATCGCTATGCTTCTAAGTTGGATTCAATGCGATCGTGAGTGTCATTGGGCAAGAGAGATCTGCACCTCGGTTGCTCACTATGCATGCACGGTATAGGAGTCATAATTCTGCTTCTTCCTTCGTTGCCTACTCCGCCCCTGTGGCTTCCATGGGTGTGATGAGATCCTTCATGGCCACTGCCAGGCAGTTATGGTGGCTCTGGTGGGTTATTTCTGGCTGAGCGACGAGCTACTAGATCTTCGTTATGCTGGATCCGAGGTTGTTCTTCACGATGTCGGTCTCCGTCCCGGATTGCTCCTAGATGATCTGTGTTGTTCCATCATCCGGCGTTATTGTCGTTCCAACGAGGCTCGGCCAGATGGCTGGCGTGCCTAGGAGGCGGCATCCTTTGTCAGTCCCGCTCCTTCCGGCGTCGCGCTTCCTCTTCATCCATGTGGCAATTATTTTGCCAACGAGGGGGTTGGTGAGGGACCAAATTCCCTAATGGCATCTTCGGAGGCAGCCGGAATAACTCCCGACCAGTCTCGCGCGGCCATGCGATGATGACTGTTTGATCCGGTCCTTGAGTTTTCTTCATCCCTAGGGACAGAGCAATGATGCTGATTTGTATCCCTTTGGGGTCTTACATCAGTGTTCTGGCCTGCATCAGTGTGGCAATATTCTGACTTTGATGCCATCTTCCCACTTAACGATGCTGCTGGCTTCTTCTATTGCAGCCCTTTGTCGAGAAATTCTACACAGTGCTGGACCTGTTATGGAGACAGATTATTGGTGAGGATAGCTCGAGCAGCTACAGCATTCTCCACTGGTGTGCTGTAGACTCGGATCTTCTCACCAGTTCTACAGTCGAATAAATCTCTGTGGACATTCGGGTTCCTATTAGCAAGAACCGGGCCATCTCTAGTCTTGTTTGGCAGCTGCTTGAATTCTGACTGGTACTAGGCGGGATTTTTGTCTATCTGCTGCCAAATCTCGACGATGCGTGAGGCCTCTTCAAGCAAAAAAAAGTGATGCTTCTCAAGATCCTCAACAATTTTCTCCAGATCCTCAAGAGTGAGATTTGAAGCAGTTGGGATGGGTTTTTTAGTGCATCTTCGTAGATTTCAAGAGCACCTTGGGTGGCAATGTGTCCATCAACCAGAGGGTCGATCGGTGCGAGATTGACCAGATCTCCATTTCGATTCTCCACCTTGATCTCTTTGTCAACTTCTTCTTTGTTGGATTCCTCTACCGGATCTACCGGTGTCGGGTTTTTGTTCTTCTTCTTCTTTGACCGCCCACTAGCCTTTACGTGCGTACGGTGGCAAAGACGGCTATTGGTCCGGTACCGGGAGATAAGATTCCATTGGTACTTTCCGTCATAGTTAGTTTCTGTACCTCGGAAGAATCTCTGTTGTCCATGTCATCTTGTGAGGTGTAGTCTTCGTCCATGCTATCATACGGACTTAGAGGCCTCTCCTCCACACCTTGCTTGGATTTGTAATCTTCTTTGTATGCTTCCATCTCTTTCTCGAAGTCTCGGAGTTCTTGCGACATCAGTGATTCCTGAGGGGAAGCGGGTAAGTCAGTATTTTCTCCAATTTCATCAAGAACTAAGTCGTTTTCGGCTCTAGCATCGATAGAGTCAGATCTAGAGCCAATGTAGCGCATGAAGCAATGCTTCTTTTTCTTCATGGACTCGAGGTAACGAAATAGTTGGGATTCTACCTCCGCTTCTTCAAAGCTCTGCTTTATCTCAGCAATTGCTTCATACTCGATGTAGGGGGCGCTGCATCATCTGATTATCATGTGCCTCAAGAGTGATTTTATTGCTCTAGCATCGGTAGAACCAGATCTGAAGCGAATATACTCCTCATCTGTGTATCCGACCTTAACAGGGAGATCAGATCCGGATTCTTCTTCCACTACGGGAGTGGGCTAGGTGGACTCTTCTTCCTCTGCAGACAGAGCAGATCCGGAATTTTCTTCTGCCATGGTCATCACCTCAAGGTGCGTTGGGCAGATTCAGCGAAACCGAGATAGATATCGATATTTCCGATTGGCATGATTGTGAAGGTCGTCACGGGCTCCTTAGTCAGAATCCAGGTCTCATCGAGAAGGACGATATGGACATCACTAGCGTAGACCACACGGCCGATGGCGATTGTTTTGCCGACTCCTACACGCGCAGATTCCGCCCCGAATGAAGCTTCGAAGGTCGCCTGCCCCATGGTGGGTGCCAACTATCGTCGGATTGATGACAAGTACGCCATAGGGGGTCCTGAAGGTGTTGAGAATATGGGGTGTGAGACGTACGGTGTTCTGGGAGAGGTAAGCACACGTTTATCCAGGTTCAGATCCAACTGTTATGATCGGATCCTACTCCTTCTAGTAACCCAGTAATATATCAGCGAGAGCCAGATGTTACGGAGGATTACAAGAGAGGTTCACTTGTGTGAGTTGGTTGTGGTTGTCGTGGAAATTGTGCCCTAAAGGCTCCCTTAGGTCCGATTTATAAAGGCGCTGAGACCCATGGTTACAGGAGAGACCTATCTGGCTACAATACAGAGTCAGTAACTAAGTACAACTTGGACTACAAGTAATATATAGGCCTAATTCGGTAAGTCTTCTGGTCCTTGTCGTAGCCGGAAATGACTCCATCCTATTTCCCTGACTGGGACGCCCGTGAAGCAAAGCTCTAACCCGTTGGTGGGCCACCCTGGTCAGCGAGCCCTGGGGGTATACCTGGAAAGTATATCCCCAACACAAGGAGATCAAATCAACGCAGAATAAGATGCATCAAAGGATAAACATCACATGCATATATAATGTGATATGATATGGTCATTCTCGCATTCGATCTCCATCGCAGGCATCATGGCATGATCTCCGTCATTCCCCCGGCGTGTCACCAAGGTCCATGGTGCCACCATCAAAGGTTGCTCTCCACTATTATAATCACATCGATTTCCATTTTCCGGCATGCAGGACATAAAATTAAAATAACAACCATATGGCTCATGTCGGTTATTTTATAATAAAATACATTTCATACAACAATATTTGTATCATAGACCATATCACATCACATGCCCTGCAAAAAACAAGTTAGTCGCCTCTAATTTATTTTTGCATATTTCACGCAGCTGTGTGCTTTCTATGATAAAACTGTTCTACCTACGAACTTTAGCCACAACGGCGATAACCAAGTTATTAATCAGACCGTTGTAAATCAAATATCAGCTATAGTGGGAGAGACAGACACCCGCTATCCAATTATGCAAAACGAGTTGCATGTCAAGCGTGGTATAGGTCTCATGTACGAGGACATGTAAAGTTTGTCCGGGCCGCTTCATCCTAATAGGCCACCAATATCTGAAGTACAAGAGATTTCCAATAACAAGACTATCAACGCCCACATATCCATGTGTTCTAACCATACAAAGCATCTACACATAGACATAGCTCTGATACCACTGATGGGGTTCGTTGCATAAAAACAAAAAAATTCTACGGTTGCAACTGACAAGATCATATATAGGCGATACTTGTAATAGTTACAGATGGACCGACGCTCGTAGACCGTGAGAGAGAAAATGTTCCCTCAAAAAAAATGGTTGATGTAGATGTACACTACCGTCCTCAAGGATGTGCATACAATCAACGCCACAAACGGGCAGTGCCTCCGCAATCGGTCACACGTATGGTGCGTAAACTACTCCCGAACCCTCGCTTCCAGCCAGGCAACAGAAGTAGCCGATCCCCGAGAACTCCAACAGTGTTATGCCATGGTAGTGGTGGTGGAGGGGAATGTTTAGAGCAGGGCTTCGCCCTTTTCTAGTGGCAATGGACAACAAAAGCTAGAGGGAGAAGATGCCAACCAAAGGGCATATGAGAGAGGATATGAGAGAGTGTGTGAGAGAGGGGAGAGAGGACACCTCCTTTTATAGGGGGGAAAGCCCCTCCCTTGGCCGGTGGCCAAGAGAGTGCCGCCTCTCCTCCCTTCATTCATGTGAGTTCTGTCTTCACTCACATAATTCCCCTCTCCACTTTCTTCCATTTATTCTCCACTCAAAAATCAAAGGTCTTTCCATTAAAACACTTTAATTCCCTTGTTTTAATGCAACTCAAATTAGTAAACACTTCATTTAATGAGTACTTCATTTAATGAATACATTAACATTTTAATCCCTTACTTTGTTTCGATACCCCAAAACTATTTTGGTAGATTCGGCAAAACAATTTCTGCAGCAGAACAATTTTCTACGATATCCATTGACTTCCCATGTGTTTCCTATGTGTCGGTTTACCTTAAATCTGTCTCCCTATGGTTTCGAGAACTATTTAGACATGATCGAGACTTTCTCCGATCAATAATCATTAGCGGGACCTAGAGATCTATAATGACTCCCACCAGTTCCACGAAAATCAGATGATCGTCTGAACCTCTTTCGCTGCAATCAAATTCCTTTTGTCTCGCTATATTTTAATTGTCCGAGATACGATCACTTGGTATCAACCATACCTTGTTTAATCTTGTTCCTAACAAGTTTAATTTTTCTTGTTCCTATGATATGACATTCTAGTGATCAAATCAGTTGCTTGTAAGCTATATCAATGTGATATCACCGGGAGGGCCCTAAGTATATCTCTCCATTATCCGGATGGACAAATCCCACTCTTGATCCATGAGCCTCAACTAACACTTTCCAAATACACGACGACACCTTTATAATCACCCTGTTACGGTGTGACATTTGATATAATCAAAGTACAATTTCGGTAAAAGTGATTGACGTGATCTCATGGTCTAAGGACATTGAGTTACTACGAATATGATAGAAATTTAAATTTGATGACATGATCGTATTGCTACATCTACTATGGGTGACTATTCATCATATCATTCTCTAGTGATATGACCCTGTTATTAACAACATCCAATGTTATGATCAGGAAACCTTTGATCATACGTTAATCAACATGCTAGTATAAAGAGAGGCTTTACTAGGAACCTTATCTGTTAATAATAAACACATGTATTAATGTTTCCTATTACTACAATTCTAGCATGAAAAATAAACATATATTATAAACCTGGAATAGCATAATAACCACATTATTATTGCCTCTCGGGCATATTCCTTTCACTCTCCCACTTGCACTAGAGTCAATAATCTAGTTTACAGAGTCATGAATCTAGTTTACATAGCGGATCACCGGGAACTCCAACAGTGCTACGCCATGGTACTGGTGGTGGAGGGGAATGTTTCGATCAGGTCTTCGCCGATCACCTTTTCTAGTGGCAATGGACAAGGCAATCTAGGGGAGAAGATGCCAACCAAAGGGCATATGAGAGAGCATATGGGAGAGTGTGTGAGAGGGGGGAGGCCACCTCCTTTTATAGGGGGGGAATCCCCTCCCTTGGCCGGCGACCAAGAGGGTGCCCCCTCTCCTCCCTTCATTCATGTGAGTGCTCTCTCCACTCACATAATTCCCCTCTCCACTTTCTTCCATTTATTCTCCACTCAAAATCAAAGGTCTTTCCATTAAAGCACTTTAATTCCCTTATTTTAATGTAACTCAATTTAATGAACACTTCATTCAATGAGTACTTCATTTAATGAACACATTAACATTTTGATCCCTTGCTTTGTTTCGATACACCAAAACTATTTTGGCAGAACAATTTTCTGTGATGTCCATTGAATTCCCTTGTGTTCCCTATACGTTCAAATGCGTTGGTTTACCTTAAGTGTGTCTCCCTACTGATTCGAGAACTATGTAGACATGATCAAGACTTTCTTCGATCAATAATAATTAGCGAGACATGGAGATCCATAATGACTCCCACTAGTTTCACGAAAATCAGATGATCCTCTGAACCTCTTTTGCTGTAATCAAATTCCTTTTGTATTGTGATATTTTGCTTGTCTGAGATTCGATCACTTGGTATCAACCATACCTTGTTTAATATCGTTCCTAACAAGTACTCTTTTTCTCGTTCCTATGATATGACATTTTAGCGATCAAATCACTTGCTTGCAAGCTATGTCAATGTGATATCACCGAGAGGGCCCTGAGTATATCTCTGTGTCATCCGAATGGAAAAGATCTCACTCCTGATCCACGAGTCTCAATTAAAACTTTCCAAATACTCGATGACGCCTTTATAATCACCCTGTTACGATGTGACATTTTATGTAATCAAAGTACTTTCCGTTAATTGGCGTGATCTCATGGTCGGAGGACATTGAGTTACAACAAATGTGATAGCAATTTAAACTTGATGACATCATCGTATTTCTACATCTACTGCGGGTAACTGTTCATCATATCATTCTCTAATGATATGACCATGTTATTAACAACATCCAATGTTATGATCAGGAAACCTTTGATCATCCGTTAATCAACATGCTAGTATAAAGAGAGGCTTTACTAGGAACCTTATCTATTTATAAATCACACATGCATTAATGTTTCCTATTAATACAATTATAGCATGAAAAATAAACATGTATTATAAACTTGGAATAGCATAATAACCACTTTATTATTTCCAAGAGGGCATATTCCTTTCAGAAACAACCCCCATCATTGCAATTACAACGAGAGCAAACAAAGATGTAGAAGGGAGACGATAGAGTTTAGAAGGGCAAATGATATTGTGGTGTACTACACCATATAAGTATTGGTACAAGGATAAATACATTCAACACCCCCATCCCCCACTCTAAACCTTGGAAAGATTTAGATTATGCTCGAATTTCTCAAGGTCCATGACTGGTAACATCTTATTAAAACCATCTACAATCTGATATTTGCTTGAGATACCAAATGTCAATAAATTTGTTTGAAACTCTTTCTTCGACAAATTGATAGTCAATCTTGATGTGTTTGGTATGAACGTGAAACAGAAGACTAGAATAAAAATATATAGCACCAAGATTATCACATGATAATCATGACCTTTCTGTAAGATGAACAACGGGTTCTTGAGTAAGCCTTCAACCCAAATTAACTCAGTGGTGGCATTAGCTAGAGCTTTATACTCGGCTTCAGTATTAGAACGAGAAACTTTAGCCTGCTTGAGAGCACTCCATAAAATAAGGATAGGACCAAATATCATCAACACATCCTTACCAATATGCATCGGAAAATGCACTAGGGAGGATAGCAGGAGTCCTATGAAATGTGAGACCAACTTCTTATGTACCTTTGACATACCTCAAAATTCTTTTAGTTTTTGTCCAGTGAGATGTTGTAGGTACATGGAGATACTGACAAACTTTGTTGATGGAAAAGGATAGATCAGGACGTGTGGGTGTTAAATACTGCAAGACACCAATAATACTACTGTTTTGTGTATTATCACCAAGGCCAAGAGGTGTGAAATTAGTCAATAATAGTTTGTCTGATGAAGATAGTGGGTAGGGCATGGTGTACAGTTACACATGCCCACTCTAGTAAGAAAATCGGCAGCATATTTCTCTTATGTTAAAATTAATGTGTCACGTACATGCTTGACTTCAGTGTCCAAGATGAAGTGGAGATCATCCAAATCTTTGAGAGAAAAATCTTGTTGTAAGCCATGTAAGATAGAAGAAATCGCCTCGCTGGAGGAGCTGGTCATAATTATATCATCCATATAGATCAACAAAAAATTGTGACAACTTATGATAAAGAAATAAAGACATGTCTGCTTTGGATGATAATAAGGCCAATACATGGAGTTTGGAACTAATCCGAGAATACCATGCATGAGGGGCTTGTGTCAAGTCATAGAGAGCCTTGTCGAGTCTACGAACATAATGTGGAGCTTGAGGATTTTCAAACCCATGGGGTTGTTTCATGTAAACTAGAGCGCCATGTAAAAACATGTTCTTTACGTCTAATAGGCATAATCTACAACCACGAGAAACAAAGATGTCAAATATAAGGCGAATAATGGATGTTTTGATAACAGGACTAAATGTGTCCTCATAATCAATTTCATAACGTTGTTTGAAACCTTTGGCAACAAGGCAGGCTTTATATCTGTCAATTGTACCATTTGAATTTTCTTGATACGCTAGACCCACTTGCAATCAAGCAAGTTTTTGGTGGAACTAGGTGAAACAATATGCCATGTATTGTTATGCGTAAGTGCCTCATATTTTTCTTCCATAGTATCACACCAATTTTTTCCCGCAAAAGCCTCAAAAATATCATGTGGTTCTCATGTAATAGTAAGCATGCCATACCGAATAGTGTCCTCAGTATGAATTTTAGGTTTGCTTATACCTTTTTGAAGGCGTGTGCTAGGTTCAGCAATAGGAGGTAATTTTTTGGAAAGGAATAGGACGTATTATAGGAGCAACATGAGGTAATGTAGAACCCATAAGCGTAGAGGATCCATAAGAGCTAGAATTTAACATCAAACCAGACAAACCAGATCTTCTAGGCACAAAATATCCGAAAGATGTTGTGTTGCTGGCAATAGGCATAGAAGATCTAGATGATAGGGACCCGAGTGGTGTCCTCTTGGACGACGTCACACATGGACCCGGGGTAGATGTTGTCTGCCCAATTGTCAACTGACGATGCGACATGGCTTCATCGGATACACCATCCATCTAGGACCACCCTGAGGAGGATATTTCCTCCTGATCCGAGGCAGATTCCGAGGACGGATCTGCATCGGGACCGGTAATTGGAGGCAAACCGCTAGATGCACGCAGTTCATCAGTATTTTATAAATGATCATGGTTATGTGCTTCTGAATTTTTAGAACTTGTTTCTTAAGTTGATGTAGTTGAGTCCTCGAGCATGGTGACCTGTAGAGGATTAGCAATAGTAGGAAGAACAAACATATGATCATCATTAGTGTGCATTCCCTCATGTTTGAAAATAGATGGATTTGTATGAGTTAATAAGAGAAATTCTTAGTGGAGTCTAGCCGGCATTGGGATGAAGAAGTGCAAATGGAAAAATATTGTCATCAAATACAACATCACTCGAGATATATATGTAGCCAATGGATGTATCTAGGCACTTAACCCCTATATGAAGAGGACTATAACCCCAAAAACACATCTCTTGGAATGAAAAGATATCTTGCATTTGTTGAGAGAGGTTTGTCCAACATGCACACCCAAATACATGAAGAGATTCATAGTTGGGCTTGACATTGAGGAGTTTTTCATAGGATTTATATGATTGAGAACTTTAGTGGGAAGCACATTGATGGGATATGTGGTAGTGAGAAAAGCTTTGTCCCAAGATTTAAGATGCATGGATGCATGAGAAAGGAAGGAAAGACCAAAATCAACAATGTCGCAATGTTTACATTTAGCTGAACCATTTTGTTGGTCAGCGTGACCTTATGTATAATACCTACTTTTTGATATAAATAATTTAGATTTCCATATTCACCATTGTAATTAGTTTGCATGGTAATTATTTTGCGACCAAATTTGTGTTCGACAAGTTGCTGGAAATTGAGAAAAACTTGATAGACATCAGTATGCTTCTTAAGCAAATAGATCCAAGTATGATAAAATCATCGATGAAGCTTACATAATATAAATATTTCTGAATAGAGGCTAGAGCTGTACCCCCATACATTAGAGAATACATGTTCAAGTGGAATAGTAGACACACTAGTAGATATAGGATAGGGCAACTAGTGGCTCTTGGCCTATTTACAAGGATCACCTATGTAAAGATTTATTTGTGGATCATGAAGGAGATTATTTTTTCTAGGAACTTGTTGAACAATAAAAGATAATTAATGCCATGACGATTATGCCATGCGGAGGAAGTAGGCTTATTGGTGATGAAGGCACGCTTCGGATAGACACCACCATGACAAGGTCATTTAAAGATAATTTTCTTTGTGACCTTATCCCTGACAAAATAAAACAGAAATGGTTGAAACTCTATAAAGACATGGTTGTTTAAGGTAAGTTTATGAACTGATAAGAGATTTTTTGATGCAGTAGGAATATGCAATATATTATTGAGAGAAATGAACTACGAGGGGTTTGCAGATTAGTGATGCAACTCGTCCTATGGGCATCCCTACATCCCCACCACCTAGTCCCCCAAGTAGACCAATGACGTGCGCTCGAGCCAAACTCCTACAAGATAAGGTTAACTCGCTCCTATCCTCGTGTGATTTTGATACCTCCTTGGATGGCTTTCTACTTCATGCAACCACACTCTGCATTCTCAGCTACAAAGCCCCCTCGGAAGAAGGAACAAGCGCTAAACAAGAAAAAGGCGAAGCCAAGCATGAAGCTCGGAGTCTCCGGCCTGCATCGCCTGGAGAACCGAACTATCCGCTGACATCATCCCAGAATGTCCAGCTGCCAACGACTCGGACACTGGTGCAGCCCGCCAGAGACCTAGTTCGGACTCCACCCGAACACTTGGCCGACCCTGGAGTCTCCGCCTGTTCACCACCGAAATGTCTGGCCCCCACCGGAGTGTCTAGCCTTCCGACCCTGGAGTGTCAGGCCTAAGTGACAGGGCCACGCGTCAACTTCTGGGCCTAGCCCATGTAACACCTCAAATTTTGTCCAGACTTTGCCTTTATCCCCAAAATACCCCTGTTTTAGTGGTTAGCCTATAAATAGCCCCACACCTCCATTGCAAACCCTAAACTTGACATTAGGCTAGAAGAAGACTCCCTCTTGAGGATCTCTATCTAGTTAGTCTCATGCTCCTTCACGAGGAGCACCTAGTATCACAAACCTCTCAGATCTAGCTTAATAGCGTTCGGTTGTACAAGATCTTTGTATTGGGTTTCTCCTTATGAAGTTATCAAGATCTTGTCATAATTCGCTTGCCCAATACCGATCCTATAGGATTGTATTAGACTGATAGCCGCCGATGCGAGCCAATCGTAGTTATTTGTATATGTGTTTTGCGTGAGTTCGTCGTGTTCTTCGTGGTTTGTGTTCATCGAGTTCTTCCTCTCCCCCTTTGAATCCACTGTGAATCCCCATGAAATCATGAAATATCAGGCAACCTAAAGGTCATGCCCTAACATATTGGTATCAAGAGCCTTGTTCATCATGATTTTCACCATAAAATTTTATTCTCCCACCTTAAATTCAAAAATCCCCAAAAAAGAGCCCCAATTTTTCCTTTGGACCGATCTCTCGATTTGGAGTGTTATTTGTGGTTTTGATTCGACCAAATATTGTCTCAGGTGTTGGTTCACCTTTTGTTTGCGTTTCTCGGCCCAATTTTGGCCAATTTTTCGTGGATTTGAAGTCCCAAGGCATGGTTTTTTGCTCAAGATAACGAGCAGTTCAAGTAGATTCCTGACCCTGGAGTCTCCGGTCCTGACCGCCCGAAGTCTCCGACCGACTGGAGTGTCCGGCCCTGACGCCCACTTTTTCCCAATTTTGTCTCCCTTCCACCTTGGCTAAATTTTTCTTTGTTTTTCGTGATTCGTGTGAGCAACTAACAGCATGCTTCCACAACATCACCTCATGCGCTCATCGACACCATGGAACTTGAACATCATCCCGCACCACCGTCTGCAAGTACATCGTTACCAACTAAGGTATAACTTGCGATCACTTTGTTAACCCATATCTTCCTTTGTGTGCATCTTTCCCACCGAGAGTGTCTCATCTTGTTTTTTCTTGAGCATTGTGCACTTGTCCTTGGATAGTGAGAGTGTAAGAGAAATTGCAAGAGTGAGTTGATAGCATCAAGGGAGAGCAAAAGAAGAGAAAAGATATAAAAAGGAAGTCTTCATAGCATACGAGAATCTCAAAGCTTGTAAGCAAGAGAAATAAGAGAGCCCAAGGTGTAACATCCCAAAAATACTAATCTTGGATCATCAAATTCAAATCATCAAAATTAGGGTTAACAAAAAACTTTGTTAAATAAAATTATGAATGCATGCATATGTGTATGCATGGATTTTGAATTCCTTTAAAACCACCTTGTTTGTTTGCTTCATTGCTTGTAAAATGTTTCTTAGGTGAAATAAACATCATCTAAAACATTTCCCACACTTTTCCTAAAGACAAGTAAATCAAAACACATATATGAAATGAATGGTCATTTTGGCCAATCTAACTCCCATGCCTACTTTGGCTGTCTCAAACTTTCAGAACCTAACAGAAACTTCTCTGGATCTTTGCACCCCTTGAATGTACTCATAACAAGGTATCAAGGCCCACTTTGTGATCATCCAGAAACTTTCAAATGCATACATTTAAATGACAATTCAAAATTGAATCTTTCTCATATGGGAAGATCCCACTTCTTCAAAAACCACTCAAACAAGCTCAACTTGCAAAACCCAAGCATATGCAGACTCACCAGCACCAATCTAGCAAACCCACCAAAAATCTTTTCAAAATTCAAAACTTGAGTTCATGCGGCCATTTCATCAAACAGGTTGCAGACACAAATGAAACAAACATCAAACACTATAGTGTGCAGTAAAATTGGCCTAACTTGTTCCCTAGTTAGCTCATACACAGCTCAGTAGATCATCTAGGAAGATTAGCTAAGGACTAGGACCCCTGTGAGCTTGCCATTGCCATAAATGGTGAACAGCCGAGCACCCCCTTGTCACCCCATTGTGGAAAGCATGCTAGAGGAAGAACTAGCCGTGCCAACCTTTTCTGGGAGGCAGCCCACCGTCCACCGCCACTACCTGTCCCAGCCGCGAGCATTGCCAAGCCTTTGACCATGTGCACAAGCCGCGCCCAGACCGCCACAGACCATGCCGAGCATGCGCCAGAGCACCACCCTCGACCAGCGTCCACAGACCGCGTGCCGCCCTCACCGCGTGCACACACAATCCCCACCGACCTAGGAGACCGCCAGACATCCCCGTTTGCCGCCCCGTGCCGCACAGCCACCGCCCGTCGTCGAAGACGCCGCCTCTGCCGCGCAGAGCACCGCCCGTTCCAGACCAAACCACACCGCCCCATGCCTCGAGACCATGTCGTTGAGCATCGCCAGGAGACACCACACCGTCCCCTACCCTTGTCCATGCCATTAGTCGCCTGTAACCTCGCCCCCGACGAGCTCACCGTGCGCCCCGACGGTCCCCTCGCTCGACTATAAATAGAGGCCATCCCCGCACGATTTCTTCACACCATCTCACTCCCCTCTCCTCACTGATCATGCCACACCGTTCTTAGATCAAGGCGAGCACCACCCCGCCGGAATTTCACCGGAGCCCGCCGCCTCTAGAGAAGAAGGGAGCTAGTGATTGGAGCCACCCCAGGAGAAGCCACCGGTACCAGGAGATTCGCCGTCGTCGACTTCGTCGTTCGCCCACCTTGCCGACCCTCGCCAGTACCCCGGTGAGCCCCCAGCACCCCCCCACTGGCCGCGCTAGGTTTCATTCTCGCTGGAGTTGTCTCGCGTCGACGATGACCCCCAGCCGTTAGATTAGAACTAGATCGAACAATCCACGTTGCCCCATACCGCTTTGTCCAGCCCCGTGTCACTGACGAGTGGGGACACCCACTTAAGCAGCCCGCGGGAGCACTGCGCTTAGCAGGCCGGGCCAGTAACTTTTCCCGCGCAGCCCAGTTATTCAAATTAAAACTTTTTCTATTTCAATTCAAACACACTTCTCTACCCAACTTCAAAAATCAACCCAGATCGATTCAGTGCACCAAATTGAATGAAACCAATTTTGTTAGAAAGGTCTGGGAATGCTGATTTCAAGCCCGTTGGATTCAAGTCATTTGGATCTATAGATCACCCATGGTAAAAATAACAAGGCAGAAGCTTTTCTGCATTCAAACATTTTTCAAATTTAAACCATAATAGCTTTTGAGTTGATTCCAACTCTCAAAAATCACATTTAACCATACCTTTCATAATATATAAAAATATATAGGTTTACTTGCAGAAATATTGTTCAAGTAATAAAATAATGCTACATAAGCATTTCTAGCCACTTTAATTAATTAAAATAAAAGGGTAAAACCTTATTAAATTGTGACACTACTTTAAATCACATTCTCATGGACTAAAATATGTGGTGATGACATGTGTCAACATGATCCCATACTTGGTTTGGAGAATATTAAATCTTAAGTAGTTTTTCAATGAGTAGAAATTACTTTTCAAAAAAAAAAGGAATTAAATAAAGCCTTAACCTTGTAATGTTAGGGATGATGCTAGATCATCCATAGGACCCTTGTGTGTGATGATTGCAAGTATTTAAGTATTGTTTGGTGATTGTGTACCTCGTATTTATTCATAGACGCTAGTACCGACCAAGGATACGAGGAGGAAGGAGGATACTACGAAGAAGAAGCCGAGGAGAACTTCAACCACTGCTCTGCACAAGGCAAGCCTAATACTACTAGTGAATATGCAAGCTAACACTTGCAATTTAGCAAGCTTATACTGATATTGATGCAAGTTAACCCTTGCAAGATACCCTACTGATGCAACAAACCCCTACTTGTTCTATGATTACTATATGCCTTAAGTATATGTGATCATACCCACTTGATAAACCAATCCTAGTTTTATGTGCAAGCTTCTTACTTTATTTATTTATCAAAGCTTACCTAGAGTTTACTTAAGTGACTGGTAGATATTGGAAAGATGCTGAAGGTTGCATAAAGAGCATAAAATTTGGCCTAAGTTAGAAACCTTGACCTCAGCCTGAGACATAAGGTTGTACTTAGTTGAAACTCCACTAGTTACCATCCCTCATTATTGCTTACCCCCACTTGTAGATGCTAGTGCTAAGCATAAAATTTGATCAATTTTAGATGGGAATACTTGGTGGAAAAATTGTTATGAAAACCTTGGAATGATGGATCATTCTATTGAAATGTTTTGGACATGTGTTTCCAAACACTTGAGGATTTTGGTGATAAAAATGTTGAGGCATGAGCCTTAGCCCTTTATAAAACTGATGGTTGTCTGGATGCGATACCATTCCAATTTTATCGTACAACCACAATACCCGAATATTGGGTAGGGCTTGACTGGAAACTTATATTCCTTAGTATTAGCTCCCTCACGGCCAAGGTCTGAGCTGAGGCTACCTTGTGAAGATTGTCCACCTGTGCAGTACCCAAGATGACAGTTGGTCATGGTTGGGAGGCCAAACTCACAGGAGAGGTGCTTATACTAGGGCGTGTAATTGAAAGGTTAGGATTGATTATCCGCATACTGAGTATGGTGAATTCAGGATTTGTTCCTGACGGATGTATCGAATGTTGTGGTGAAAGTGTACAATCTCTGCAGAGTGTCAAACTATTCGAATAGCCGCGTCCGTGGTTATGGACAGTTGGAGTGGCCATACTGTTCCCCCGTCAGACTTTTCAAAATGACTTGTGAAATGAATTGAGACTTTGACTTGACCACAACAGAGTTGTGATATGAAATACAAGTTCCCACTTAGGAATTATAAAATTGTGACTAGCTTTGGAACCTAGTAGAGATAAATCTGGCTTTTGCAAAACAACCCTAGAGCCTAGTGTCCTGTTATCCAAAAACTCCCTTTACGTGTTAGTATTAGTTTGCGAGTACTTAAAGAGTACTCATGGAGTTGTCCCTGGCTATTCCCATGGCCAGACTATGAAGAGGAGTACCTGGAAGATGGACCCCAGGAAGGTTACGACAACTAGGATCATCTCCCATCGTCAGCATTGCCTGTGACCCCGAAGATGGAGCTTCGCCTATGCTACCATTATTATTACGTATTCCGCTGCTTGATGTTGTATTAAGAAATGGATCATGAGATCCCTATTTGTGTAAGAACTTATGTATTGTTTGTAATGGATGATGTACTACGATATCCAATTCTGTTATGTCTCGCAAAAATGGTAATCCTGGGATTGTGATGTATGGCATAACAGGCATCTAGGATTGAGAAATCCGGGTGTTGACAAGTTGGTATCAGAGCCATCCTGACCATAGGAGACCCTAGTTAAACTTAGTTTCAAAACCAAAGAAAACAAATATTTACAAAAACTTATTCTCATTCTTATCTCTTTGATTCTTTCATAAAAATTCATGTTCCTCAAAAACTCTTGCAAAATACATAAAATTTTGACACACTTGATCACTCTGCTAATCTACTCATCCTCTATTTTTATAGATGGACGTGAAGTATAGCAAGTTTTACCAACTTGGGAATGGAGGAGACCTTATCTTTGAGAGGTATCTGGATCAGCTTTCAGAACTTCTAGAGCGTCCGCACCCTGAGTTCTTCGGACCTCAGCTCAATGATCAAGGAGGGGAAGATCTGCAGCGGCTAATTGTTGCAAGTCTCCGAGGAAAGATTGAACCTCCCACTGCAGAGGGAATTTAGTTTACCTTGAGGGAAAACAACTGGCTCGATGGACTTGCCAGAGCAATGCAGGAAGCTCTTTCCCGTCTATGTGGGCAGAGCATCAATCAGATCAAGGGTACTCGCTTTGAGTTTTTCCCAAGGCGTGATGCAAATGGACAACCACTGGAAGCCCCATACCACCCCGAGCTGAAGACTCAATTGGACCACCTTAGCTTCATGATATACGATCGTCAGCAGGAGTTGGACAACTGTCGTGACTACTGCAACCACAAGTCTGCCATCATCAAGATGAAGGATCAGACCATAGCCATGCTAGCAAAGGATCGCAAGTCTCGCCGCCGTCAGCTCGACAAGAAAGAGCGCATTATTGCCCGTCTTCGCCACCGCATCTCATCTTTGGAGGAGACCATCCACGAGAGAGACATGCAGTTGGAGGAAAGGGAGAATGCCGGAGAGGTTCTTCGTGGAGACCCTTACTCCTATCTCAGCGATGACGATGATTTTCTAGAGGATCAGGCCATGGACTTCTTCACCGATGAGGATGATTTCGCCTCCATCGATGATGATGAAGCCACAGACTCCGAGGAGTAGTAGCACTGAGCACTAGCGTAGTGAGTAGTAGTCGGTACCACTATATCGTAGATTCTAGAATGGTTCTTAAAACCATCTGTTTTTCCTTGCTGTGGTGTGCGTTGTATCGTGTGAATGAATGAATGAAAAAGCAAGTTGCTAGAAAAATCTGAGTCAAACATTTAAAACTTTTCAAAGACCCGAAACCTTAGAAATTTCCCTCTTTTCTCATGATCTATATCAATCTTCAGATGCCACATGGAGGAAGTGGTTCAGCCCCGGACCCGATGTTGCAGATTCTGCAAATGTTGACTTCTGACCGCGAAGCTGAAAGAGTGGAACGTCAAGCCAACCTAGCCACTCTGCAACAGATAGCCCAGCTAGCCCACAACAACCAAGGCCACGGAAATCAGGACAACCATGGATCTAAACTCAAGAATTTCCAGAATACCAACCCACCCGTTTTCACCAAGTCAGAATAACCCGTAGACGCCGATGATTGGCTGCAAACCATGGAAAACAACCTAGAAGTCGCCGGAGTGGAAGCCAACGAGAAAGTCCTGTTCGCCACCCATTATCTAGCCGGAGATGCCAGGGCATGGTGGAACAGTGTTCGTGCAATGACCGGAGGCCAGATGATGACCTAGGAGGAATTCAAGGTCAAGTTTAGCAGAACCCATGTGCCACCAGGTTTGATCAAGAGAATGAGAGACGGGTTCAGAGAGCTGAAGCAAGGAAGGATGACTGTAGTGGAATACCGTGACAAATTTTTGTCATTAGCTAGGTATGACCCGGACGAGATAGACACCGAAGCCAAGAAGAAATAAAGATTCCTGAATGGTCTGCATGACGAGATGCATACGGTGTTAGTCAATATCCCCGTTGCTGATATTGAAGCCCTTGTCGACTCTGCTATCCAGATGGAAGGAAAGATCAACCAAGCCAATGAGAACCGCAAGCGTCGCATGATGCATCAACCAGGAACCCATCAGACCCCAAAGTATCGCCCCAACCCATCTCCAGGATTTGCCCCAAGAACCAACAGACCCCCTATGAACCGTCCGACCTATCCCAATCATGGAAACCCTAGACCCGGAGAAAATCACAATAACCCCGGCAACTCTAGCAATTTCACCCGTGCCCCACCCAAGTTCAACACCAACAATGCAACCGCCAACACCAACACTGCCCCTAGGACTGGAAGCAATGCTGTGCCTGTCGCAGCCAAGGACAAGTCACAAGTGGCCTGTTATGACTGTGGAAATAAAGGCCACTATTCCAACGAGTGCCCCAACAAGAAGAATGCTACAGCCCCTAATGCCAATGCGCCAGCTCAGCAGCAGCGTCATGTCCAGCCAGGGAGAAGATTTGCCCCAGGGAATTCACTCAACCGCAATGGCCGTCTTTTTCTCATGCATGCTGAAGAAGCTCAGGAAGCACCAGACGTCGTGCTGGGTATGTTTTCTGTTAATTCAGTACTTGCAAGAGTGTTGTTTGAGGCTGGTGCCTCGCATTCATTTGTCACCAAAGAATTTGCCTGCACTAGTAAAATTCAACCAACCAAACTGAAGCATGTTATGATTGTGCAAATTCCCGGATCAACCACCAAGGCTAGGCAAACTTGCAAAGCCGTCCCTATCCGAATCCATGGCATAGATTTTTATGCTAATCTAATAGTACTCGGAACTAAAGGTTTGGAAGTAGTACTAGGAATGGATTGGATGTCCAAACATAAGGGATTGATTGACTGTGCTAAGAAAGTCATCACCATGACCAGTACCACCGGAATATCAGTCGAGCATATATCTGAAACCTTACCTCGCCAATTCAAGTGTAACAAGAGTCTAGCCCAACCTACCATTGACCAAGTCCGGATAGTCTGTGAATACCCCGATGTATTTCCAAATGTTTTGCCCGGTATGCCCCCAGATCGGGATATAGAGTTTATCATTGAACTAATCCCCGGAACAGGACCCATAGCCCAGAGACCCTATAGTATGAACCCGTCAGAACTAGAAGAACTGAAGAAGCAACTGGATTCCATGCTAGAAATTGGATTGATTCAACCAAGTGCGTCACCATGGAGATCACCTGTCTTATTTGTGGACAAGAAGGATGGAGGTAACCGTTTGTGTACGGATTATTGGAAGTTAAATGATGTCACCATCAAGAACAAGTACCCCTTGCCCAAGATAGAAGATTTGTTTGATCAGTTGACCGGTGCCAAAGTGTTTTCTAAGATTGATCTTAGAACTGGCTATCATCAACTCAAAATTCGTGCAGAGGATATTCCAAAGACTGCCTTTACCACCAGATATGGATTGTATGAGTATACAGTCATGTCTTTTGGATTAACCAATGCCCCCGCTTATTTCATGAACCTCATGAATAAGATTTTTATGGACTTCCTGGATAAGTTTGTCGTTGTTTTCATCGATAACATTCTGATTTATTCCAAATCAGAAGAAGAACATGAGCTACACCTAAGGACCATTCTTGGAACCCTTAGAGAGCATCAGCTGTATGCAAAGTTTAGCAAATGTGAATTCTGGTTACAGGAGGTAGGATTCCTCGGTCACATTGTATCAGCCGGAGGAATTGCCGTTGACCCTGCCAAAGTGAAAGATGTAGAAGATTGGCAAGCCCCAACCACTCAAACCCAAGTTCGTGCTTTTCTTGGATTGGCGGGATATTATCGCAAATTCGTGGAAGGATTCTCGAGTATCGCCAAACCCATGACCCAATTGCTGAAGAAGGACAAGAAGTTTGAATGGACCGACAAATGTGAAGCGAGTTTTCAAGAACTCAAGAGGAGATTGATTTCAGCCCCAATCTTGATCATGCCGGATATCACGAAGCCCTTCGATGTGTATTGTGACACATCCAAGATTGGTCTCGGATGTGTGCTAATGCAAGAAGGCAAAGTTATATCTTATCTATCCCGACAACTGAAGCAACATGAGCAAAACTACCCAACCCATGACCTCGAACTCGCAGCAGTAGTTCTAGCCCTGAGGACATGGAGACATTACCTAATGGGAAACCGTTGTGAGATTTATTCGGATCACAAGAGCCTAAAGTATATATTCACTCAGAAGAAGTTGAATATGAGGCAGAGAATATGGATTGAGCTAATCAAGGATTACGACCTGGACATTCACTATCACCCTGGTAAAGCCAACGTGGTAGCCGATGCCCTTAGCAGATTTCCGTGCCGCTTGAACTCCATGATTTTGAAGGAGCAACCAAGTTTGCACAAGGAGATGGAAGATTTTCGAATGGAATTAGTAAGTGAAGGATTTTTGGCTAGCATAGAACTTCAGCCCACTTTGATCAGTCAGATTAAAGAGGCGCAGAAGGGAAATGCCAGTATCGACGGAATCAAGCGTCGTATCGGTACAGGCAAAGTACCCGGATTCACCGAGGACGAAGAAGGATTTTTGTGGTACAAAGGACGCCTTTGTGTACCAGCAGATTCTGAGTTGAAAGAAGTTATCTTGAAGGAGGCTCATGATACTCTTTATTCTATCCATCCCGGAGGAACTAAGATGTATCAAGATTTGAAAGAGCAATTTTGGTGGCATAAGATGAAGAGAGAAATCGGAAGCTATATCGCCAAGTGTGATATATGTCAGCGAGTCAAGGCAGGACATCAAAGACCCGCTGGATTGTTGCAACCTTTGCAAATTTCGGAATGGAAATGGGATTCTGTAGGAATGGACTTTATCACTGGACTACCTACTTCTAGTAGGGGAAATGACTCTATATGGGTCATAGTGGACAGGTTGTCCAAAGTCGCCCATTTCTTTCCCGTCAAAACCACCTATTAGAGTTCGAAACTAGCGGATTTATACATCGCTAGAATCGTTAGTCTGCACGGAGTCCCCAAGAACATAGTATCGGATCGAGGAACTTAGTTTACCTCGAGATTCTGGAAGAAAGTCCAAGAAGGTTTAGGAACCCGTCTAAATTTCAGCACCGCGTATCACCCTCAGACCGATGGACAAACGAAGCGAGTAAACCAAATACTCGAAGATATGCTGAGAGCATGTGTTTTAGAATATGGATCCAAGTGGGAAGACTGTCTGCCGTTTGCAGAATTTTCATACAACAACAGTTATCAAGCCAGTTTGCAAATGGCCCCATTTGAATTCATGTACGGAAGAAAGTGTCGCACCCCTTTGAACTGGTCGGAAGTAGGAGAGAGTCAGATTTTCGGACCCGACATCCTCCGAGAAGCAGAAGAGAAGGTTCACAAGATTCGTGAGCACCTCAAGACCGCCCAATCCCGACAGAAGATTTATGCCGACAAGAGACGTCGAGACCTCGCCTTTAATATAGGAGATTTTGTTTATCTGAAAGTGTCGCCATTGAAGGGAATGCAGCGTTTCCAACTCAAACGACCTTTCAAAATTCTGAACCGTCGAGGAGAAGTATCGTATCAATTGGAACTACCTGAAGAGATGTCAGCTGTGCACAATGTGTTCCATATCTCGTTACTTCGCAAGTGTCTCGAAGTCCCCGAGAAGACCGAAGTGTTCAAGAATATCGACCACCGGACCAAAGAGATCAACGATGACCTGACCTATCCCGAAGTACCCATCTGCATTTTGGAAGAAGCTTTTCGAACTACCCGAACCCGAAGCATCAAGTTTCTCAAGATTCAGTGGAGCAACCACACAGAAGAGGAAGCTACCTGGGAGCGCGAAGATCACATCAGGACGGAGTTTCCCGATCTCTTCAAGTCCTAGGTAACCTTTTCGTCCTTTTTCAAATCTCGGGACGAGATTTTGTTTAAGGGGGGAAGGTTTGTAACATCCCAAAAATACTAAGCTTGGATCATCAAATTCAAATCATCAAAATTAGGGTTAACAAAAAACTTTGTTAAATAAAATTATGAATGCATGCATATGTGTATGCATGGATTTTGAATTCCTTTAAAACCACCTTGTTTGTTTGCTTCATTTCTTGTAAAATGTTTCTTAGGTGAAATAAACATCATCTAAAACATTTCCCACACTTTTCCTAAAGACAAGTAAATCAAAACACATATATGAAATGAATGGTCATTTTGGCCAATCTAACTCCCATGCCTACTTTGGCTGTCTCAAACTTTCAGAACCTAACAGAAACTTCTCTGGATATTTGCACCCCTTGAATGTACTCATAACAAGGTATCAAGGCCCACTTTGTGATCATCCAGAAACTTTCAAATGCATAGTTTAAATGACAATTTAAAATTGAATCTTTCTCATATGGGAAGATCCCACTTTTTCAAAAACCACTCAAACAAGCTCAACTTGCAAAACCCAAGCATCTGCAGACTCACCAACACCAATCTAGCAAACCCACCAAAAATCTTTTCAAAATTCAAAACTTGAGTTCATGCGGCCATTTCATCAAACAGGTTACAGACACAAATAAAAAAAACATCAAACACTATAGTGTGCAGTAAAATTGGCCTAACCTGTTCCCTAGTTAGCTCACACACAACTCAGTAGATCATCTAGGAAGATTAGCTAAGGACTAGCACCC
Organism: Avena atlantica; assembly: GCA_910589765.1. Classification (NCBI taxonomy): domain Eukaryota; kingdom Viridiplantae; phylum Streptophyta; class Magnoliopsida; order Poales; family Poaceae; genus Avena; species Avena atlantica. The sequence goes on from OU342736.1 coordinate 456,925,262, forward strand.
CTGTGAGCTTGCCATTGCCATAAATGGTGAGCAGCCGAGCACCCCCTTGTCACCCCATTGTGGACAGCAAGCTAGAGGAAGAACTAGCCTTGCCAACCTTGTCTGGGAGGCAGCCCACCGTCCACCGCCACTACCTGTCCCAGCCGCGAGCGTTGCCAAGCCCTGGACCATGCGCACAAGCCGCGCCCAGACCGCCAGAGACCATGCCGAGCATGCGCCAGAGCACCACCCTCGACCAGCGTCCATAGAACGCGCGCCGCCCTCACCGCGTGTGCACACAATCCCCACCGACCCAGGAGACCGCCAGAAATCCCCATTTTCCACCCCGTGTCGCACAGCCACCGCCCGCCGTCGAAGACGCCGCCTCTGCCGCGCAGAGCACCGCCCGTTCTAGACCAAACCACACCTACCCATGCCTCGAGACCATGTCGTTGAGCATCGCCAGGAGACACCGCACCGTCCCCTACCCTTGCCCATGCCATTAGCCGCCTGTAACCTCGCCCCCGACGAGCTCACCATGCGCCCCGACGGTTCCCTCGCTCGACTATAAATAGAGGCCACCCCCGCACGATTTCTTCACACCATCTCACTCCCCTCTCCTCACTGATCGTGCCACTCCATTCTCAGAGCAAGACGAGCACCACCCCGCCAGAATTTCACCGGAGCCCGCCGCCTCTAGAGAAGAAGGGAGCCAGTGATTGGAGCCGCCCCAGGAGAAGCCACCGGTACCAGGAGATTCGCCGTCGTCGACTTCGTCGTTCGCCCGCCTCGCCGACCCTCGCCAGTACCCCGGTGAGACCCCAGCACCCCCCACTGGCCGCGCTAGGTTTCATTCTCGCCGGAGTTGTCTCGCGTCGACGATGACCCCCAGCCGTTAGATTAGAACTAGATCGAACGATCCACGTTGCCCCATACCGCTTCACCCAGCCCCGTGTCACTGACGAGTGGGGACACCCACTTAAGCAGCCCGCGGGAGCACTGCGCTTAGCAGGCCGGCCTAGTAACTTTTCCCGCGCAGCCCAGTTATTCAAATTAAAATTTTTCTATTTCAATTCAAACACACTTCTCTACCCAACTTCAAAAATCAACCCAGATCGGTTCAGTGCACCAAATTGAATGAAACCAATTTTGTTAGAAAGGTCTGGGAATGCTGATTCCAAGCCCGTTGGATTCAAGTCATTTGGATCTATAGATCACCCATGGTAAAAATAACAAGGCAGAAGCTTTTCTGCATTCAAACATTTTTCAAATTTAAACCATAATAGCTTTTGAGTTGATTCCAACTCTCAAAAATCACATTTAACCATACCTTTCATAATATATAAAAATATATAGGTTTACTTGCAGAAATATTGTTCAAGTAATAAAATAATGCTACATAAGCATTTCTAGCCACTTTAATTAATTAAAATAAAAGGGTAAAACCTTATTAAATTGTGACACTACTTTAAATCACATTCCCATGGACTAAAATATGTGGTGATGACATGTGTCAACATGATCGCATACTTGGTTTGGAGAATATTAAATCTTAAGTAGTTTTTCAATGAGTAGAAATTACTTTTCAAAAAAAATAAAAGTAATTAAATCAAGCCTTAACCTTGTAATGTTAGGGATGATGCTAGATCATCCATAGGACCCTTGTGTGTGATGATTGCAAGTAGTTAAGTATTGTTTGGTGATTGTGTACCTCGTATTTATTCATAGACGCTAGTACCGACCAAGGATACGAGGAGGAAGGAGGATACTACGAAGAAGAAGCCGAGGAGAACTTCAACCACTGCTCTGCACAAGGCAAGCCTAATACTACTAGTGAATATGCAAGCTAACACTTGCAATTTAGCAAGCTTATACTGATATTGATGCAAGTTAACCCTTGCAAGATACCCTACTGATGCAACAAACCCCTACTTGTTCTATGATTACTATATGCCTTAAGTATATGTGATCATACCCACTTGATAAACCAATCCTAGTTTTATGTGCAAACTTCTTACTTTATTTCTTTATCAAAGCTTACCTAGAGTTTACTTAAGTGACTGGTAGATATTGGAAAGATGCTGAAGGTTGCATAGAGAGCATAAAATTTGGCCTAAGTTATAAACCTTGACCTCAGCCTGAGACATAAGGTTGTACTTAGTTGAAACTCCACTAGTTACCATACCTCATTATTGCTTACCCCACTTGTAGATGCTAGTGCTAAGCATAAAAATTGATCAATTTTAGATGGGAATACTTGGTGGAAAAATGGTTATGAAAACCTTGGAATGATGGATCATTCTATTGAAATGTTTTGGACATGTGTTTCCAAACACTTGAGGATTTTGGTGATAAAAATGTTGAGGCATGAGCCTTAGCCCTTTATAAAACTAATGGTTGTCTGGATGCGATACCATTCCAATTTTATCGTACAACCACAATACCCGAATATTGGGTAGGGCTTGACTGGAAACTTATATTCCTTAGTATTAGCTCCCTCACGGCCAAGGTCTGAGCTGAGGCTACCTTGTGAAGATTGTCCACCTGTGCAGTACCCAAGATGACAGTTGGTCATGGTTGGGAGGCCAAACTCACAGGAGAGGTGCTTATACTAGGGCGTGTAATTGAAAGGTTAGGATTGATTATCCGCATACTGAGTATGGTGAATTCAGGATTTGTTCCTGACGGATGTATCGAATGTTGTGGTGAAAGTGTACAATCTCTGCAGAGTGTCAAACTATTCGAATAGCCGCGTCCGTGGTTATGGACAGTTGGAGTGGCCATACTGTTCCCCCGTCAGACTTTTCAAAATGACTTGTGAAATGAATTGAGACTTTGACTTGACCACAACAGAGTTGTGATATGAAATACAAGTTCCCACTTAGGAATTATAAAATTGTGACTAGCTTTGGAACCTAGTAGAGATAAATATGGCTTTTGCAAAACAACCCTAGAGCCTAGTGTCCCGTTATCCAAAAACTCCATTTACGTGTTAGTATTAGTTTGCGAGTACTTAAAGAGTACTCATGGAGTTGTCCCTGGCTATTCCCATGGCCAGACTATGAAGAGGAGTACCTGGAAGATGGACCCCAGGAAGGTTACGACAACTAGGATCATCTCCCATCGTCAGCATTGCCTGTGACCCCGAAGATGGAGCTTCGCCTACGCTACCATTATTATTACGTATTCCGCTGCTTGATGTTGTATTAAGAAATGGATCATGAGATCCCTATTTGTGTAAGAACTTATGTATCGTTTGTAATGGATGATGTACTATGGTATCCAATTCTGTTATGTCTCGCAAAAATGGTAATCCTGGGATTGCGATGTATGGCATAACAGGCATCTAGGATTGAGAAATTCGGGTGTTGACACAAGGCCAGTGCATAAATCCGTTGCTCATTTTTCTTTTTGCAAACGAGCCACCATCTCTCCTTGCATTGGCACGAAAACCGAGCGTAGTCACCGTTAGGACATTTTGTGCTCATTTTCATAGTTGTGCTAATGTCAATAATCTCCACGTGTGTGTATAGTCGTAGGTTCCCATCAACCTTCGAGATTACCTTTTCCTTTGACTTGAGTTTTGTTGGATTTTACCCACTTTTGACTATCCTTTTGATTTGGTTGTTCCTTTGGCATCCCACCATCCTAACCTTCCACCATAGGCCTTTTTGAGAGTCTTAGTTGCCTTTAGTGTGAGGCTGCTTTTCACATTCACTTTAGACATTGTTGGTCCTTCGAGTGTGGCTACTTGTCCAATCCATTTCCAAATGTGAGGTAAAGGTATAACTTCTCCACATATTTCATTTCCACATATCATCCTTCTTTTGGTGAATCATGGATAGTAACGGCAAGACAATCCAAGACCCGACACAAGATGGCGAAGCACCGTACATGACGTGAGCTAGCCACTTCATCATTCGTGAAGAGTTTCATAGTCGTTGCGGTGCCCTTGAGACACATCAAGATGAATAATTTTTCAAAACTTGAAACGAGTTCAAGAGGATGGACGCTCACTTCAACGGCCTTGAGAACCAGATGAATGCAATGCATCACAACTTCACACACCAAAATGAATCTCTCCAACGCTCCATGGCGGAGATCGTGCACAACACAAGGCCACGTTCTCGCGTGTAAAGCTCTTCAAGGAACCACTATAGTGGCTTAAGCTCTTCGCTCCATCGATCTCCTCGACATCACGACCATGATCCTCAGGCTCCTCGATGCAATGTGTGCCCCGTAGATGATGATGAGATCTCTTCACAACATGTGTCAACTCCAAGACACTCTTCTTCGTCGAGCTACGATGGTGATTATTCATCACGACCTCCATCAAGGCATGAATACCCTCATCATCAAAGAAGGGCACTCATCATCCATGAGGATGCGCCACTACAAGCTTCACCTCCGCGTAACTAGCATCCACAAGACCTTCACTCCACAACAAGCGATGACTCCAACTTGGATGAACAAGCACGCCGTCAACGTGAAGCACTTGAAGATCCACCAAGGCGTCATCGCCACCATGACCGTCACCACCGACACCATGAGCATCAACATGCAAACGACGATCGACCTCAACCTCATCAATAACCTAGTCATGAGCCTCACATTCCACAACAATGCCATGATGCTCACAATGGCCATCATCATCAGGAGGACCAAGTGCCTCCAAAACCAAATATGGCACAACAGCCACCACAACAAGCTCCTCAACCGCGGCAAGATAACCAACAAGCTCCTCCTCCACCAAATGTGGCTCAACAACCACAAAAACAACAAGCTCCTCCTCCGCGGCAAGATGACCCCCAAGTTCCTCATCCTCAACCACGGCAACACTAGGACAACCACCACCATGATAGCTCGGATGATGACGATCGCCAACGCCACCACCATAATGGAAACTGTCACCGACGTCAAGATGAAGATACATTTGGCAAGCTCAAGTTCACCATGCCTAAGTTTACCGGTACCAACGACCTCAAAGAATATCTCTCATAGGCACTCAAGGTGGATAAGAACTTTCGAATGCACAACTATAGCAATGCAAATATATTGGCTACGGCATCGCTCGAGTTTGATGATTATGCCAACCTTTGGTGGGAACAAGTCCAAGTTGCTCACGAGGCACGAGAAGAGCCACCCATTATGACCTGGCAAGCAATCAAGGAGCACATGCATTCTCGCTTTATTCCATCGCACTACACTCGTGACCTTTTCAACAAGCTTCAAAATCTTACTCAAGGAACCAAAAGTGTAGAATAGTACTTCAAGGAAATGGAACTCCAAATTATTCACGCTAACATAGAAGAATAAGAGGAGCAAACCATGGCTCGTTTTTTATGGGCTTGAATCATCTTGTCAAGCGCATCGCGAAGTTCCAAGCTTATCGCAACATGGTTGAGCTCATGCACATTGCCACCAAGGCCGAGCGTCAAGTGCAAGAGGACCTCAAATATAGCAAGCCGGACACCTATTTCACCTACAAGTCATCTCCCTCGCTCCTACACCAAGTCCCAAAGCAAGCACTCAAAGTAGCTTCAAGCCTCTGTTCAAGTCAACAACGTCTCAAGGAAAATCGCCCCCAAGTGTCAAGCAACCTTTGGAATACAAATCCATGGCACAAGTCGAATGCTACAAGTTTGGAGGCAAAGGACACAAGTCTTACCAATGCGGCAACACTAACGTCTTGTTTGTCAATCAAAATGGCGACGAAGAATACTTGATTGAAGAAGAGTTTAAAGCAAGAGTCAAGGAGGCAATGGCACATCAACAAGTGAACATCAATGATCAAGATCTCCTCATGTGTGAGCATGACGCAAGTCCATCACATGTCGTCACAAGAGTTCTAACTACACAAGCACAAGAACCTGAAGATCAAAGGTGCAACATCTTTCAACCCCGTGTTAGCATCAATGGAAAATCCATCAAAGTTATCATTGACGCAGGGAGTTTCCACAATATTAAGAATGGAACTATGTGAGAAACTCAACCTTCCCCTTCGTCCTCACAAGCACCCATATCATGTTCAATGGTTAAGCGACAATGGATCCGTCAAGATTAAACACATGGTCTCTGTCACGTTTGCTATTGGACCATACAAAGACATGGTGTAGTGTGATGTTTTCCCAATGATGGTGTGCCATATTTTGCTTGGACTCCCTTGGAAATTTGATAAGGGGGCCACCCATGATGGTTGCACGAACATGTATACCTTTAAGTGTCTTGATAAGACATGTGTTTTGCAACCGATGAATCCTAGCCAAATAATTGCGAACATGCAAAGGCTTTAGCGAGGGTGCAAACCACAAAACAAACCAGTGATACTAGTGGTGAGCATGAGAACCACCCAAAAGGAAGTGAGTGCCACAAGACAAATATGAGTGACAAACACAAGAGAGTTCTCCTTGCCACCAAAAGTGAGATGAGAGAAGTGAGGGATAACACAACCATTTTGCACTACATCCTAGTATGCAAGGGATTGGCACAAGGAACTAACGACTTAACAAACCTTCCTTTGTCTCTGTTGTCCATGTTGCAGGAATTCGATGATGTGTTTCCCGAAGAGCTTCCTCATGGACTACCTCCTCTTCATGGAATCGAGCACTACATCGATCTTATGCCCGGGGCGCCACTACCAAACCGCGCCGCTTATCGCACAAACCCGGAGGAGACGAAGGAGATAGAACGCCAAATTCACCACCTCATCTCCAAAGGTTTGATATAGGAAAAGCCTTAGTCCTAGTGCATTCCCCGTGATTCTTGTGCCAAAAACGGATGATACGCTATGGTTGTGCATGGATTTCCATCCTATAAATGCTATTATCATACGTTACAGACATCATATACCTTTCCTTGATGACATGCTTGATGAATTGAGTGGAGCCACGATTTTCTAAAAAAAATGATCTTAGTAGTGGCTACCATCAAATACGTATGTGCGGGGGTGATGAGTGGAAAACCACCTTCAAGACCAAACTTGGTCTATATGAATAGTTGGTCATGCCATTTGGCTTGTCTAATTCCCCGTCCACCTTCATGATCCTTATGAATCATATTTTGTGTTCTCTCATTGGCAAGAGTGTTGTTGTTTATTTTGATGACATCCTTGTTTATAGCAAGTCGCTTGATGAGCATGTTGCACATGTCAAGGAAGTTTTGGAAATTCTTTAAAAGGAAAATCTTTATGCAAATCTTCCAAAATGTTCCTTTGCTAAAGATAAATTGTCTTTACTTGGATTTGTTGTTTCTTTGAATGGTAATGAAGTTGATACTTCCAAATTCAAAGACATAAGATTGGCCTATTCCGCAAAATGTGGGTGAACTTCGAAGCTTTCATGGGCTTGCCGGCTTTTATCATTGCTTTTTGAAGGACTTCTCTACCGTTGCTTGCCCTTTAAACGAATTGACTAAAAAGAATGTCACTTTCGTTTTGGAAAAATCACAACAAAGAGCATTTGATGAGCTTAAAAAGAGATTCACCAAAGCACCTCTTCTCGCTTTACCGGATTTCACAAAAACTTTTGAGATAGAGTGTGATGCTAATGGTATTAGCATTGGAGGAGTCCTTATGCAACACGGACGTCCCATGGCCTACCATAGCGAGAAACTTGATGGAGCACGTCTTAACTATCCAATTTATGACAAATAACTTTTTGCTTTGGTTCGTGTTTTGCAAGTTTGGCAGCATTACCTTTGGCCCAAAGAGTTCATCATACACTCTGACCATGAGTCGTTGAAGTATCTTAAGGGTCAATCTCATTTGAGCAAAAGGCACGCCAAGTGGATTGAATTGATGGAGTCATTTTCCTACATTGTCAAGTACAACAAGGGTAAAGATAATGTGGTCGTGGATGCTCTTTCCCGCAAAAACTCCACCCTCCTCGCGCGCCTTGAAGTGAATGTTACGGGTCTTGATGATATAAAAAATTGTATGCTTCTGACTCGTTCTTTGGTCCAATATTTGCTAAGTGTTCCACTCACAAGGGATTTGAGGACTTCTATTTGCACAATGGCTTTCTCTTTAAGAAAAACAAGATTTGCATTCCGAAGTCGTCTCTCCAAATGTTGATACTCCAAGAGTCCCACGATGGAGGCTTGATGGGTCACTTCGGGCGTGACAACACATACGACATGTTGGCTAATCACTACTATTGGCCAAAGATGAAGCGGGACGTGGAGCGCCTTGTCCAACGCTGCACAACGTGCTTACAAGCTAAGTCCAAGTCTAACCCATTTGGTCTTTATATGTCGTTTCCTATTTCATATGCACCTTGATCGGATATAAGCATGGACTTTGTGTTAGGATTGCCTAGATCAAATCAAGACAACAAGAAAATGAGGATAAGAAGTAGGCTAGGAGCTTGGAGGCCGAGGACAAGACGCGGAGGGTGGCATTGGAGGAGAGGAGGTTGGCATTGGAGGAGAATAAGTGGGCCAATGAGAAGCATCAACGCCTAGTGGAAGAAGAGAGGGAGGTCTTTTCAAAGGACACTACCAACATGGATGAAAGACAAAATGAGTACATAAACCTTGCTCGTGATGAAGTCTTGGACAAGAAAATGATGGCAAACTACTGATGGCCCAAAGCGAAGGGGTGAGTGCACCTACAAGTGTCTTTGGCGGCATGAGTAGCTATGGCGACATGGGTTGCTTTGGAGGCTTTGGGGCCAGGCTTGCCAACATTATGTTACTATCGAAATTCAAAATTCATTGTTTTTCATCTATTAAAGAGTATTGAAGTCCTTGAAGTACTTGGAAGAGGGCAACACCGGGTGCATTTGGAGGCTTTGGCGGCATGGCAGCGCCACAAGGAGGCTATGGTGGCATGGCAGCGTCATCGGGGGATTCATGGCCTCCTTGGTGGATCCAACACCTACTACCGATGTTGATGCCCACAACGCCGTCGAAGACCGTGATGATGTTGACAAACGATGTGTTTGTGTGTGCTTGAGTCATATTTATATTGAACTTGATTGTGTGTAATTATCCTTTGCATTTAAACTAGGTCAAGAATTTGAACTAGGTCAAGAATTTGAACTATGCTATCTAGGTTGAGATGTAGAGATTTTAGAGCTATTTATTGCGAAAGTTTTCTGATTTGGTTGATCTTTGTTAATCATTGTTAGTTATGAAAAACAGTTTGCGTCAGCGTCGCGTGCTGTATTTTAGCGTCTTCGCTGGAAGCGTTTTTCCCTCACGACCCGATGACGGACAAGTGGTCGCCGCCACGTGCTAAAAAGTTCCAGCGTCCTCCGAACCAGTTTTAACACGCCTCTGGTGGAGTTGCTCTGGGCCGTGGACACATGTGGCACATATTGTAATCACGGACCGAACGGTGCCGCCGACCGAGGTCCAGACCTCCAGCGCTAAGAACGCGCGCCAGAGCAGCGGGGGTGCTTACACGAAGCGGAGGCCCAGACTCGGAGCGTTGTTCCCACCCGAGACGTGGCAGCCGCGGTCTGCCCACTCCCCACCGTCGCCGCCTAAGCTCCTCCTCCTCATCTTCTTCGCCCATGGCTCCGCTGCCCCGGCAACACGCGCAGCAAGCACGCAGCTGTGCCTCCCTCCACTTCTCTCCTCTGCACCACACCACACTCACTTTCCTCTGCGCGCCATGTCCTACAACAAGACCGCCAACATCACCGCGGAGACCATAAACCCCCGGGTACGGCACCCTGAATTAATGCATCTTTCTTTGGTATTAGTACTAAAGCTCAAGCCACGATTCTGTTTTTACAAGAAAATTGATGGAGTTAACATGTACACATGGTTCCCTTTGAAGGTCAAGACGTTCAACTATGAGCCCTGCGGCGAGATTGCTCGCCACGCTGAGGTAATGCTAAGCTTCTACCGGCCTGCACTCTGCACATGGCACACACCTCCGCCGTTATTTGAACTAGATTACACCAAACTACTCTAGGCGAACTGGCCATCTCAGTAATTAATTAGCACACACAAAGATTCCTATGAACTACTCTATTTTGCACAAAATTTGGTCTTCGTCGCTATCGCACTCCTGATCCTGGCCCATAAATCCATGGAAACACTGGTTGAAGGAATAAACCTGGTGTTTTTTCTGTGTTATCCAGCGGTTGCAGGAGGAGCTGAACAAAAATCCAGGCTCTCGCCCTTTCCAAGAGGTGCGATGCGTGTGCTTACCATTGTGTGATACTACTACAAGTGATTCCTCTATGAGTAAAACTTTTTATGACAAGAGTTTCTTTCTAGCAGATAATATACTGCAATCTTGGGAACCCCCAGGCCCTCGGTCAGCGGCCAATAACGTTCTTTCGCGAGGTTACGATTCTTACAGCTCTCGAAAATTTCAACCGGGGAATAATACCACACGCATTGATGCTTCATATCGAGTGATTCTCTGCTGCAGGTTCTTTCTCTCTGTGACAATCCAGCCCTCCTGCACAGAGACGAGGCCCATATGTTATTCAGGTTGGACAGTACTACTTCTAAATAGCTCAGCTTTATTTGGCATCTCTCTAACAATCCTTATATTAAGAAGAAAATAAGAACAAACAGTGGTGGATATTGATAACATGATTCATTTTTCTTTCTGGTAGAAAAACTGGTACTATTACTGTCTTTCGACGAGGCAATATTTGATACGACGTAAAATTGACCTGTGCTATCTGAATCTAATATTACAGTCAATGCGCCATGAAAAGAGCGCGGAAGATTATCGAGGCAATGCCTGGCAGAGACTCCGGACCATATACTCCCAGTCAGGTATTTGTTGGAGTACACGATCGTGTCGTTTGAGATGTTTGTACTGCACTAGTGCAACCACCGACATTCTGGCTTCAGTCTTGTCCTGTTGCCCAATGACGATACATTTTCCCTATCATATCCGGATTGTCTTTTTTGTAATTTTTCTATCATGATCAGGGAATCAAAAGTCTGCGTGAATCTGTTGCTGATGGCATTGCTGGGAGAGATGGTTATCCATCAAGGCCAGAAGACATTTTTCTGACAGATGGAGCAAGCTCAGCTGTAATACTCTGCACCCCATAGCTCCACATCCACATCACATGTGCATGCTACTTGGTCTATCTGGAGATTCTAAACCGGGATACCTTTTTCTTTTCTTCCTTCCAGATTAATTTGACTATGCAGATACTCATCAGATCCGAGGAAGATGCCATTTTATGCCCTTTACCTGAATATCCATTATATTCGGGTTCCATTCTGCTTCATGGTGGAACAATGGTATGGTGCTAGCTCTATGAATAATCAAGAAAAATTTGCAATTCCTCATAGTTACTTTGTTCATTGCATCTCAAACTTAAAATCAGATGGCTGACATTTTTCCTCAAAAAACAAATGAAACGGGAATGTGTAAAAGGACTAGTTACTGAAATGAGTATTTTGGTACCATATAACCTTAGTGAGGATGGTGATGTATAAAAGGACTGCTCATTATTTTACATGCAAGAAATGACCAAGTTACTGAATTGACTTTTTAGGTACCGTATAACCTTAGTGAGGATGGTGATTGGGGACTTGAGATTTTTGAAGTAAAGAGGTGTTTGGAGGAGGCTCGTATATCCGGCTTGACTGTTCGAGCTATGGTGGTCATAAATCCTGGAAATCCTACTGGACAAGTATGGAAACATATATTTATATTTCTCACAATACCATACGTGTAAATTGGATAATATAATACATTTCTAAAAAAGGTTTACCTGAAAATAGAGAGTAAACCAGACGCCCAAATGATATGTTGGAGGCATTCCTGCATCGTAGAATTACTGTCAGGCAAACTCCCAATTTTCGTTTTAACATTTGCAAGCTCTGTTGTAGGTACTCTCTGTCACCAACCAGGAGGAGATTGTGGAATTTTGTCGGAAGGAAGGCTTAGTTATACTTGCCGATGAGGTTTGCCCTTTCTGAATGGCAATATATTGTGTTTGTTTTGTAAATTGGATTCGTCTTTCCCACCAGAAAGCAAGATAATTTGTTATTAATGATGATGTTTGGCATATTAATTGACTAATTTCATTTACAGGTATTCCAAGATAACGTTTATGTGGATGATAAGAAGTTCAATTCTTTTAAGAAAGTTGCCAGATCACTTGGCTACACCGAGGATGACATCTCTATAGTGTCATATCATTCGGTTTCAATGGGTAAATCTTAGTAGATAAAAAACATGGTTCATATTCTCTACAAAATAAGCCTCAAGAGCATGGATTAAAAAACGCTGGTTATTTTCTCATCATCTCAACTTACAACTTTGCAGGGTACTATGGAGAATGTGGCAGAAGGGGAGGCTACATGGAGATATGTGGTTTTGGAGAAGATGTGATGGATGAGATTTGCAAGGTGGCTTCTTTGACCCTTTGCCCCAACATAGGTGGCCAAATTCTTACCAGCCTAGTTATGGATACACCTAAGGTTTGTCATGCCCTTCTTGTGTTTATTAATGTTTGTTTTATCTATATCTCTTCTAAAACAAACTCCATTAACATTCATTAACGATGTTTCATCTCTATATGCAAGCTATTATATCATCCATTCTTTCAGTCATCTAGGTGTCCATATCATCCTCACAAACATTTACTAGTGATGGTCTATTTCCACATCCTCACTAACATTTACTAGTGATGGTATATTTCCAGATGTAAGCTATCCACATCATCTATTATTTCAGCCATCCAATTGTCTTTATCCGAAAAGGGGTCATACCCCGGCCTATGCATCGATTGATGCATGTAGCCTTTTATTGCATTATTAGAAGTATGTTCAAGTTACACAACCATTCCACATCGATTAAATTTATCCTCTAAGCTGGTGTGACCAATTGAATTTAGCATATTCAGGTAGATAACTTTGTTTCATGCGTCTTACTCATCAACTACCATTCTTTCCATGAAGCATGTAATTGTTCCCCAACTACCATTCTTTCCATGAAGCATGTAATTTTTCCCCAACATTCGTAGTAATTGGTATATTTCTCCTTCTTGTACTTTTTCCTTATTGACTAAAAGATTCTTGTGATGTCTTGATTTTTCGAGAAGGAAAAAAAAGTGCTCTAGAAAAATGTTGTGATGTCTTGATTAGGTTATCTAATGCATCGTGACATTTTCCCCTTGTCATATTCTTTTGTATTTTCCTTGAATTTGCAGCCGAATATTTCTTGAAAAATGTTCTCAATAAATAATGCCAAATATTTCTTGAAAAATGTTCTCACTAAATAATCGTGTAACTAATTTTTTAGTAGGAAAATTAACAACATCGTGATGATAGGAACGGAAAGTGTCTTTGGCACATGGCATCAGTGTTCCTGCTTTTTTAAAAAAAATACTATTGTCTCAATTTTTTTGAAAATAAATATATAACTAGATACATACATTTAGAATATACGCCAGAAATTTTGTTTAATGTATTTTGGGCTACACAAAAAAGACAAATTTCGTACCAAAAAGATACGTATTTCTAATCTAAATCATTGTCAGAAGTTTGTCTTTTTCATATAGCCTAAAATAAAATGTTTTTTACTGAACATTCGGACAAATATTTGGACCATGTATACGTGTTCCCGAACGTACTATTTTTTATTTTTTTCAAAACGTAGGAAGCACTGGTGCCCATGTGCACCAAATCTCTACTCCGATAGGAATCTGATGAAGCTTCGTAGATATTTGTATTCTTGCTATATTAAGTTACCCCTTAGCCCAATTTTCTTACAAACAGAAAGGCCTCCACCTTAACGAAATACGCAATGACGTGCGATTTTAGGATGCTCACATTTATGTTTGCAGATAGGGGATGATTGTTTTGAGAAGTTTTTGGCTGAGAAGGAAAGCATCCACTCATCTCTGGCGAAGCGTGCCAAGGTATGCTACTACACGCAGATTGGCACAAATCACAATGGTCTTTCTTCTACCTCCCACCCGCAAAAAAAGAAACTAAAGAGAACATGACTGTTTCGCCTTGGTCTCTATTATTACAGACCTTGGAGAAGGCATTCAGCAGCTTGGAGGGCGTGACCTGCAACAGGATAGAGGGCGTGATCTACCTCTTCCCCAGGATCCACCTCCCTGCAGCGGCGATCAAAGCCGCCAAGACGGAGGGCGTATCCCCCGACATATTCTACGCGTGCCGACTCCTCAACGACGCCGGGATCGCCATCGTCCCTGGCTCCGGGTTCCATCAGGTCAGACTCTTGGACTCTTTTATATCTGTATTATAAAAAGAAATCAGTGCGGCTGGGAGATTGCATACACTAGTGCAGCCCCCCCCCTTTAACTCCGGATGGGAGGGCCCTCTAACAGCGGTTCCCCAACCGCTGTTGAGGGTTCGGTGTTAGAAGGGGGCCCCCTTTAACACCGGTTCTTATACGAACCGGTGTTAAAGGGTGGCGCACGTGGGGCTGTCGCAGGCCTCAGACCCCCCCCGGTGTTAAAGGTTCTTCTGCCGCGGTCGCGGCAGGAAAACAGCCTAAATCTCTGCCGCGGCAGACTTCTGCCTCTGCCCCGTTCTGGGCGTATTTCTGCGGGAGGGGGGGAAACGAGGGAGAATCGATCGGGAGTGGTATACACATAAATCGTCGTCGGTACATACGATTACATGAATAATTAAGCAACTATTATTATACACAAACATCGTCATCGGCACATACATCGTCATCGTTCATTTTGGTGGATATCTAAAGAGTTCTCCGCCAGGCGTGACGACCTCATCAAGTATGAACCCCGCCAATTCCTCTTGAATGGCTCGTATGCGTTCAAATGGTAGAAGTTGGTCCCGCATCCGTTCGATCTGAATATATATGAAGAATGGGCCGTTAATATATATATAAGAATAAAACTCAACACAATTGATGGTAATAAAATAATGTTGTGGACTTTGTTTACTTACTCTAAGTTGTTCTAGTGCGGCTTGGCCCGTCGCACATATCGTGTTGCGAATGAATTCGCAAACATAGTACCCACATAAGTTATTGTCGTGTCCCTGATGCGCGCACTTTACGAGAATAGAGAGTTCAATCAAAATAATAATCAATAAAGCATGATATAATGGAATTGGAAGCTAGCTAGTATTACTTATATTTTAGTCTACAAATTTTAGTTCTTCTGACCATTCACCTACGGCCCTGCCCGTGAACCTTTTCCAAACCCTGTCCGACAAAGAAAATGGATAAAGGAGTAATTAATTACTTATTGTCATGAAAGTTGCCGATCTAGTGCGATAATATGATTGAAATTACCTCTGGAGCATCTCTCTAAAGTTTGCCCTTTTCTTTCGTAACGAGTCCATCACAAGGACTTTTCCTGAGTCGGGTTGAATGACTAGCAGAATAAAGTGGAACCTACGCACGCATAACTCATCATCAGTTACACTTAACATCGAGTAAGCTGAAATAGAATGTGTACAAGAGAGAGGGTAACAGTACTCACGAGAAGTTGTAAGGCAATAGTATTTCCCTTTTGGTTTGTTGTCTCAGTAAAGAAGTTAGCAAGTAATCTTCTATTTGCCCGGGTTTGGTTTCTACCACTTCTTCATGAACTCTATTTGGGTCAACGAACCCAATGTCAAAAGGGACTCCTTTCCTGCATTCCATAACCTTTTTCCTGCATAATAGTATATACATATATCGTGAGCATATATATATACATGCAATTAATAAAGTGAATGAGATAAGATATAAATTATAGAAATAGTACTTACACACAATAAAGGCTGATGGCAGCTTTGTCGAGTTCCTTCCGATTGAATAGAAAATGCAAGTCTTGAATGTTGAAGTCGATCGCGTCATCTCCGCAGAAGAAAATATCATCTCTTATATGCGCCGTGATCCATTCTACCTTTCTCGTCTTGCAGAAATGAAGGTACCACTTGTGTAATTTTCGCATCTTTGTTGGTAGAGTCTTGAGCTCCTCTTTCTTGAAGAGATTCTTCCCATACTTCCATGGCTGTATGGGGTTGGCATCGCATTTGGGCAAGTTGTCTCCCATGACGTTCAAGTATGCAATGTAAGTCATCCCCATCTCATTGGCCTTTCTTTGTAGCTCTGCCTCGTAATCATTTACGGGAGGAGCGTCTCGTGTGTCGAACATTTGGAGCGGGGCACATGATTGGTTTTCCTGCTCTCCGAGCATCGGAACTGTTTTCTGGGGTGCCTCACGACTGCTACTTTCAGTCTCCCTACGGCGCCTTGCATCCGCCTTCAAAATCTGGCGCTCGTAGTCCGGCACAAGTGGGGTTTCAGGTTTCAAAAGATTATTGTAAAACTTCTCCACCACCGCCGGATCTATTTTCTCCTTTGGCTCGGCCCGTCTAGGTGCAAAGAATTTCTTGACCTGTTCTTCCGAGATCCTATTGGTCTCCTCATCGCTGCGATTCCACGGTAAAACCGGCAATGGCTTGGCGGAAGGCTGCGGAACGTAGTTTTTTGAACTCTTTGGCGTACGGTTTCCTGCGAATTTCTTTGTGGCAGTGCTACTGATGCTCCTCGTGGCAGTGCTCTTCCGCTTACGCGTAGGAGATGGATGAAGCACCGGAGATGGATGACGGGCCGGAGATGGCTGCCGCGTAGGAGATGGCTGACGGGCCGGAGATGGCTGCCGCGCAGGAAATAGCTGAAGCGGCTCAGACTGCTGACGCTGCGGAGACGGCGGGGGTGCCAGTGACCTCCAATTTGGAAGCACAATGTGTTCCTTCTTCCAAAGAATGGTTGTTTTCACTGCAAATTTGAGTTGAGTTTCTCCTTCACCTATAGCATGGTCAAGCTGTGCTTCCTCATATTCCTTCACAACCTCATCCACCCCGACAATATCATAGCCATCTGGAATCGGTCGGCAGTGGTAAGTTCCACCAGCTACAGGAGGTAAGGCATAGCCGACAGCCACCTTAATGGATAAGCCCATTAATCTCACATGCAGCTCAGCGTGTTCGCTCTCTGTGATCTCATCCACGGGGTATCGAGGACCCGTCATTTCAAGCGTGGGCTGCACGTTCTCCGTGGAAGCCACACTGCTTTTCCGCGCAGTCTGGGCCGCGGGCAGCTTCCAATGCAGGCTCTTTGTGCCGCTGAGATGGGCCGGTATCTTGATGGCTCTGTTGTGCATTCACTTGCGCCTGCAGCGCCGCAAGTGCATGTTCTATCTGTGTCATCCGCTCTGTACGCTCTTTTTCTTTTCTGCCGCGCCATCTGTAAGAGTCGCTCCAGTCGGCAAACCCATCCTTCCACGTCATACCCCCTGTGCCTCGTGCATGTCTAGGGTGTTCTTTTTTACCGATGGCGCGTGTGAGCTGGTCATTCTCTCTGTCGGGATGGAAGGTCCTGGCGGATGTTTCCTCGTATGCCGTGATGAGTTCAGTGACGGGTTTGGCAAGGAGGGTTGGGAAGATACACAATCCTGTTTCTGGGTCCAACCTTGCCCCGATTCCGTAGAACCAAGTCTTTGCACGTAGGTCCCACCCATCTGTCTGGGGTGTGATCCCTCTCTCGCGCAGGGCCTTCTCAGCTTCCTCCCACTTAGGCCTCTGAGATATGTAGTCACCTGACTCCGTCCTCTGGTGATATTCCTTCTTCAGGGCATTAAGCGTATTGGTTTCTGACCTCTTTTTAGCTATAGCACTTTTTTATATGTCTCAAATTCGGGCAAGTGAGGTCTTATCTTCGCATAATATGCGTCTTCGAAATTTGGAGTCTCGCCAGATTTGACAAATTTGTTCAATTTTGTCTTCCAGTTGCGGAAAGCGTCAGCCATCTTCTTTATAGTCCACTCTTTGACCTTTTCCTTTATAACCGGTTTGTTTTCATCCTCCTCTGGCGGAAGGGTGAAATTTACCAACAACGAATTCCAAAGGGTTTCTTTGGATCTGTCATCGACAAAGGTACCGTCGCCCTTCTTTGGCTTATTCCAATTTTCAATTATGATTGGGATTTGGTTCCTAACAAGAACTCCAGCCTGACGTACAAATTTGTCTGCGGCCTTCTTGGGCTCTATCGGCCTGCCATCAACACGGACTGTTGGAGATATGCCCTAGAGGCAATAATAAATGTAGTTATTATTATATCTTTGTGTTTATGATAAATGTTTGCATTCATGCTATAATAGTATTAACAAGGAAACATTGATACTTGTGTGATTTGTAAACTTAATTTGAAGTCCCTAGTATAGCCTCTATACATCACTAGCTTGTTGGTTGATAAATGATTGTGGTTTCCCTATCATGACCATTGAGATGTTATCAACAACAAGATCATATCGTTAGGAGAATGATATGATGGACATACTCCTATAGATAAGCGTAGCATAAAGATCAAGTCATTTCAATAGTTCAATTGCTATATGCTTTCTGATACATAGTAACATAATTCCTTCGACCATGAGATCATGCATATCACCTTTACCGGATGGATGCTTTGATGACATTAAACACCACACCGTAACTGGGTGGCTATAAAGGTGGCATTGAGTGTTCGGAAAGTATTGGTTGAGACACATGGATCAAGAGTGGGATTTGTCCATCCATATGACGGATAGATATACTCTGGGCCCTCTCGGTGGAATGTCATCTAATTATCTTGCAAGCATGTGACTGGCTCACATATCACGGGAACGAGAAAAGAGTACTTATCGGTAACGAGGTTGAACTAGGTATGCAGAGATACCGACGATCATAACCTCGGATAAGTAAACTATCGTGAGACAAAGTGAAATTGGTATCGTATGTAAATGGTTCATTCGATCACAAAGTAATCGCAGAAATATGTGGGAGCCATATGAATTTATAGATTCCTCTATTGGTTATTGTTTGGAGAAGTGTCTCGATCATGTCCGCATAATTCACGAACCGTAGGGAGACACACTTAAGGATTCG
Source organism: Avena atlantica (assembly GCA_910589765.1). Lineage (NCBI taxonomy): Eukaryota > Viridiplantae > Streptophyta > Magnoliopsida > Poales > Poaceae > Avena > Avena atlantica. Next base: position 456,944,090 of record OU342736.1, read on the forward strand.
ACGTTGTTTGAGTAGTTATGGTATTATGAGAAAGAGACCGAATGTTGTTCGGAGTCTCGGATGGGATCCGGGATATCACGAGGAGATCCGGAATGGTCCGGAGAATAAGATTCATATAAGGAAGTTTCGGAGTTGGGGAATGATTCCGGTGTTTTCATCGGGAATGTTCTAGAAGGTTCCGGAATGTCCGACACTCCGGAGGGAAAGGGTACATGAATGTGTTATATCAAGTTGGTATGATTGCATCATGTACTAAGTGTCCTCGCTGTTCCAAATAAAGGATTAAATTGAATCCTAGTTTGAAAAAGTCAAATAGCTAAATTGAAAAGTCAAATAGCTAAAATTGGAAAGTGGAAAAGAGGAGGAGGGGGGAATCCGAGTTGGGGAGGAGTTCCCTCCTCCAACCGGCGGCAACCCTCCAAGCCGAGTTGGGGAGGGACTCCTCTCCCTCCCCTTGGCCGCCGGCCCCCCTCCACCTATATAAGGAGGGGCAGGGACCCCTCCTAGAGCACACAAGTCCCTCACCTCAAACCCTAGAAGCTACAGCCCACCATAGCCGCCGCCGCCCACCTAGGGTTTTGCCCTAGCCGCCGATTTGGGGGTCCCCGGAACCCTAGCCGCCGGCTCTAGCACTTCCTCCTTGGTGTGTCTAAACCCTAGATCACCGAGGAGCTCTCTCATACTCCACCATACTCGCTCCGGCTTAAGGAGAAGCCCTGCGAGATCTCCCCTCTACTTCCGGTACCACGCCGTTGTGCTGCCGAAATCGCGAGGAGAGTGCTACAACCTCCGCTGCCTGCTGGAACAAGGGAGAGGAAGGTCTTCGTAGAGTACCGAACGTGTGACCGACTGCGGGAGCGCTGCCGGAACGCAGCGCCGGAAGGATCGTCTACGCGATCTCGAGATCGGGAAGAGTACGACTACATCACCCACGAGAATCCGCTCTCGTTAAACACTTTGGAATCTTCGAGGGTAAGTTATTCCATCGACTCGTTGCTACAATCTAGTAGATAGATCTTGGCTTGTTTGTTTGTATGCGATAGAAATTTTTTGTTTTCCATGCTACGAAACCCTACAGTGGTATCAGAGCCGTGTCTATTTGTAGATCTGTTGCACGAGTAGAACACAATGGTCATTGTGGGCGTTGATGCTTTTATTGTCGATTGCTTCTTGTGTACTTTGCATCTTGCGGTATGTTGGGATGAAGCGGCCCGGGCTAACCTTACATGACATCGTTCATGAGACTTGCTCCACGCTTGACATGCAACTTGTATTGCATAAGTGGCTTTGCGGGTGCCTTTTTCTCCTAGCATAGTTAAGATTCAATTTACAACGGGTGATCAACAATACTAGTATCAATATTGTGGTTCTTGTTCGTAAGTTAGAACGACACTTATTGAAAGCCCCAAACCACGTAAAATATGCAAAGAAAGTAGAGGCGTGTAACTTTGTTTTGCAGGGGTGTGCAGTGATGTGATATGGCCATGATTGTGATTATATTTGATGTATGCAATATTCCTTATTGTTAGTTGGCAACCGGCAGGAGCCATATGGTTGTCTTTAATTTATGTTAAGACCTGCGTGTCTATTCAAAGTAGTTGTAATAGTTGGAGCTGGTGGACGACAACCATGGAGAAGCGTCATTGACCTTGATGCAATGCCGGTGGTGATGGAGATCATGTTCGTGCTTGAAGATGGAGATCGGAAGCACAAAGAAGAAAGGCCATATCATATCACATATTATGAATTGCATGTGATGTTAATCCTTTATGCATCTTGTATTGCTTAGTAGACGACAGTAGCATTATAAGATGATCCCTCATGCACATGAATTTCAAGTCATAAAGTGTTCACCCTTAGTTAGCACCGTTGCTAAAGCTTGTTGTTTCGAAGCACCACGTGATGATCGGGTGTGTTAGATTCTGCAAGTGTATACAACGTGAGCAAGCCAGATTTGCTCATGCGGAAACTAAGGTTTGATCTTGACGAGCCTAGCATGTACAGACATGGTCTCGGAACACGGATCACCGAAAGGTAAACCATGAATCATATAGTAGATATGATGAACATGACGATTGTTCGCCATTGAAACTATATCAACTCTCGTGATGATCGGTGTTGATGTAGTGGATTTGGTTCGTGTGATCACTAAAACAATGTGAGGGATATTGTTTTGAGTGGGAGTTCACCTAGATTAACTTTATTATTAATTTGAACTCAATTTGTCATAAACTTAGTCTAAACTATTGCAAATATGTTGTAGATCAATGGCAGCCCCTACCATCAATTTTAATGCGTTTCTAGAGAAAGAAGAGTTGAAAAACAATGGAAGCAACTTCGCGGATTGGTTCCGCAATTGGAGGATTGTCCTCACAGCTGGTAATTTGTCCTATGTGCTGGATGCACCGCTGGGTGACCCACCTGCAGCTGATGCTTCCGATGAAGTAAAGAATGTTTATCTCGCTCGGAAGAATCAGTACTCCATAGTTCAGTGTGCTATCTTGTATGGTTTGGAATCGGAGCTTCAGAAAAGGTTTGAGAATTCAGACTCATATGATATTGTCGAGGATCTCAAATTGATTTTTGAGACTCATGCGGAAATTGAAAGTTCTGAGGCTTCTGAAAAGTTCTTTAACTGCAAGATGGAAGAGGGCAGCTCCGTTAATGAGCATGTGCTTAAGATGTCTGGGCACGCAAACAAACTTCAAAGATTGGGTATAGTGATTCCTAATGCTTTGGGGATTTACCGTGTCCTCCAATCACTACCACCAAGTTACAAGAACTTTGTGATGAACTACAACATGCAGAACATGAACAAGCAGTTGCCAGAACTGTTTGCTATGTTGAAGTCTGCAGAAGTGGAGATCAAGAAAGAGCACCAAGTGTTGTTGGTCAATAAGACCACCAAATTCAAGAAAGGCAAGTCTAAGCAGAAGGGACACTTCAAGAAGGGTGGTAAGAAAGTTACCACGCCGGCAAAGAAGACCAAGGCTAGACCCAAGCCTGATACTGAGTGTTTTTACTGCAAGGGAGAAGGTCACTGGAAGCGGAATTGCCCAAAGTACTTGGCGGATTTGAAGAACGACAACATCAAGAAGAAAGGTATATCTGATATACATGTTATTGATGTGTATCTCACTAGTACTCGTAGTAGTTCCTGGGTATTTGATACTGGTTCGGTTGCTCATATTTGTAACTCGAAACAGGTGCTGCAAAATAAACGGAAGCTAGCGAAGAACGAGGTGACGATGCGCGTGGGAAACGGATCAAAGGTTGATGTGATCGCGTTCGGCACGCTACCCCTTCATCTACCATCGGAATTAGTTTTATACTTAAATAATTGTTATTTGGTGCCTGCGTTGAGCATGAACATTATATCGGGATCTTGTTTATTGCGAGACGGTTACTTGTTTAACTTCGAGAATAATGGTTGTTCGATTTATATGAGTAATATGTTTTATGCACATGCACCTTTAATAGATGGTCTATTCTTATTGAATCTCGATAGTGGAAATACACATATTAATAACATTGAGGCTAAACGGTTGAAATCAAGCGATAACTCGACCTATATGTGGCACTGTCGTCTTGGTCACATTGGAGTGAAGCGTATGAAGAAACTCCATTCCGATGGACTTCTTGAATCACTTGATTTTGAATCACTTGATAGATGCGAAGCATGTATGATGGGTAAAATGACTAAGACTTCATTTTCTGGTATGATGGAGCGAGCTACGGACTTATTAGAAATCATACATACCGATGTGTGTGGTCCAATGAGTGTAGCATCGCGCGGTGGTTATCGTTATGTTCTTACCTTCACGGATGACTTGAGTAGATATGGGTATATCTATTTCATGAAACATAAGTCCGAGACTTTCGAGAAGTTTAAGGAATTTCAAAGTGAGGTAGAGAATCAACGTAACAAGAAGATTAAATTTCTACGTTCTGATCGTGGAGGTGAATATCTAAGTTACGAGTTTGGCGAGTATTTGAAGAAATGCGGAATACTTTCACAATTGACACCGCCGGGAACACCACAGCGTAATGGTGTGTCCGAACGTCGTAATCGAACTCTCTTAGATATGGTTCGTTCTATGATGTCACTTACAGATTTACCGCTATCATTTTGGGGTTATGCATTAGAAACAGCCGCATTCACTTTAAATAGGGCACCGTCTAAATCCGTTGAAACGACACCGTATGAATTATGGTTTGGGAAGAAACCTAGATTGTCGTTCCTTAAAGTTTGGGGATGCGAAGCCTATGTAAAGAAGTTACAGCCGGACAAGCTTGAACCCAAAGCGGAAAAATGCGTCTTCATAGGATACCCGAAGGAAACTATTGGGTATACCTTCTATCATAGATCCGAAGGCAAAATCTTCGTTGCCAAGAATGGATCCTTTCTAGAGAAGGAATTTCTCTCGAAAGAAGTGACTGGAAGGAAAGTAGAACTCGACGAGGTTGTCGAACCTTCTCTCGAAATTGCGAGTAGCGCAGCACCGGAAGAAGTTCCTGTGGTGCCTGCACCAATTAGAGAGGAAGCTAATGATGATGATCATGAAACTTCGGTTGAAGTTGCTACAGATCCTCGGAGGTCAACGAGAACTCGTACCACTCCAGATTGGTATGATCCCGTTATGAGTGTCATGTTGGTGGACAACACCGATGACCCTGAGACATATGAGGAAGCGATGATAAGCCCAGATTCCAATAAATGGCAAGAAGCCATGAAATCCGAGATTGGATCCATGTACGAAAACCAAGTATGGACTTTGGTGGACTTACCGGATGGACGGAAGGCTGTCGAGAACAAATGGATCTTCAAGAAGAAAACAGATGCTGATGGTAATATTACTGTCTATAAAGCTCGACTTGTCGCAAAAGGGTTTCGACAAATTCAAGGAGTTCACTATGATGAGACTTTCTCACCAGTAGCGAAGCTAAAGTCTGTGAGGATTATGTTAGCAATCGCTGCATATTATGATTATGAGATATGGCAGATGGATGTTAAAACAGCATTCCTTAATGGAGACATTGATGAAGAGTTGTATATGATGCAACCCAAAGGTTTTGTCGATCCTAAAGATGCTAACAAGGTATGCAAAATTCAACGGTCCATCTATGGATTGAAGCAAGCATCCCGAAGTTGGAATCAACGTTTTGATAAGGTGATCAAAAGTTTTGGTTTTATACAAACTTATGGAGAAGCTTGTATTTACAAGAAAGTGAGTGGGAGCTCTGTAGCATTCTTAATACTATATGTGGACGACATATTGTTGATTGGGAATGATGTAGACGTTCTTAATAGTGTCAAGGAATATTTGAATAATAGTTTTTCAATGAAGGATCTTGGCGAAGCAACTTACATATTAGGCATAAAGATTTACAGAGATAGATCGAAACGCTAAATATCATTGTCACAGAGTACATATTTGGACAAAGTTCTAAAGAGGTTTGGAATGGAAGATAGCAAGAAAGGGTTCTTGCCCATGTTGCCCAATACGACCTTGAGTAAAACTCAAAGTCCGACATCGGCAGAAGATAGAGAAAGGATGAGTAAGACTCCCTATGCCTCAGCCATAGGATCTCTAATTTATGTCATGCTATGTACTAGACCCGACATTGCATATGCTGTTAGTTTGACTAGCAGATATCAAAGTGATCCAGGAGTGGATCATTGGACAGCGGTCAAAAACATCCTTAAGTACTTGAGAAGAACTAAGGATATGGTTCTTTCTTATGGAGGTGATGAACAGCTCGTTGTTAATGGTTACACCGATGCTAGTTGGAACACCGATCCGGATGATTCTAAATCACAATCTGGATACGTATTTATTTTGAATGGTGCAGTAGTTAGCTGGAGGAGTGCAAAGCAAAGCATTGTGGCGAGATCTTCAACTGAATCGGAATACATGGCTGCTTCGGAGGCTTCACAAGAAGCGATATGGATGAAAGAGTTCATTACAGAGCTGGGTGTGGTTCCTAGTGCGCTGGACCCAATGTCTATCTACTGTGATAACATGGGCGCCATAGCCAATGCGCAAGAACCAAGGTCACACAAGAAGCTGAAGCACATCAAGCTACGTTTTCACGCTATTCGAGAACATATCCAAGATGGGGATATAAAGATTTGCAAAGTACACAGAGATCTGAATGTGGCGGATCCGTTGACTAAACCTCTCCCGAGGGAAAACATGACCAACACCAAACTGCCATGGGTGTTCGGTATATTACCATGTAATCTAGATTAGATGACTCTAGTGCAAGTGGGAGACTGTTGGAGATATGCCCTAGAGGCAATAATAAATGTAGTTATTATTATATCTTTGTGTTTATGATAAATGTTTGCATTCATGCTATAATAGTATTAACAAGGAAACCTTGATACTTGTGTGATTTGTAAACTTAATTTGAAGTCCCTAGTATAGCCTCTATACATCAGTAGCTTGTTAGTTGATAAATGATTGTGGTTTCCCTATCATGAACATTGAGATGTTATCAACAACAAGATCATATCGTTAGGAGAATGATATGATGGACATACTCCTATAGATAAGCGTAGCATAAAGATCAAGTCATTTCAATAGTTCAATTGCTATATGCTTTCTGATACATAGTAACCTAATTCCTTCGACCATGAGATCATGCATATCACCTTTACCGGATGGATGCTTTGATGACATCAAACACCACACCGTAACTGGGTGGCTATAAAGGTGGCATTGAGTGTTCGGAAAGTATTGGTTGAGACACATGGATCAAGAGTGAGATTTGTCCATCCATATGACGGATAGATATACTCTGGGCCCTCTCGGTGGAATGTCATCCAATTAGCTTGCAAGCATGTGACTGGCTCACAAGGGATCACATATCACGGGAACGAGAAAAGAGTACTTATCGGTAACGAGGTTGAACTAGGTATGCAGAGATACCGACGATCATAACCTCGGATAAGTAAACTATCGTGAGACAAAGGGAAATTGGTATCGTATGTAAGTGGTTCATTCGATCGCAAAGTAATTGTAGAAATATCTGGGAGCCATATGAATTTCTAGATTCCTCTATTGGTTATTGTTCGGAGAAGTGTCTCGATCATGTCCGCATAATTCACGAACCGTAGGGAGACACACTTAAGGATTCAACGTTGTTTGAGTAGTTATGGTATTATGAGAAAGAGACCGAATGTTGTTCGGAGTCTCGGATGGGATCCGGGATATCACGAGGAGATCCGGAATGGTCCGGAGAATAAGATTCATATAAGGAAAGTCCCGTTTCGGAGTTGGGGAATGATTCCGGTGTTTTCATCGGGAATGTTCTAGAAGGTTCTGAAATGTCCGGCACTCCGGAGGGGAAGGGTACATGAATGTGTTATGTCAAGTTGGTATGATTGCATCATGTACTAAGTGTCCTCGCTGTTCCAAATAAAGGATTAAATTGAATCCTAGTTTGAAAAAGTCAAATAGCTAAATTGAAAAGTCAAATAGCTAAAATTGGAAAGTGGAAAAGAGGAGGAGGGGGGGAATCCGAGTTGGGGAGGAGTTCTCTCCTCCAACCAGCGGCAACCCTCCAAGCCGAGTTGGGGAGGGACTCCTCTCCCTCCCCTTGGCCGCCGGCCCCCCTCTACCTATATAAGGAGGGGCAGGGACCCCTCCTAGAGCACACAAGTCCCTCACCTCAAAACCTAGAAGCTGCAGCCCACCATAGCCGTCGCCGCCCACCTAGGGTTTTGCCCTAGCCGCCGATTTGGGGGTCCCCGGAACCCTAGCCGCCGGCTCTAGCACTTCCTCCTTGGTGTGTCTAAACCCTAGATCACCGAGGAGCTCTCTCATACTCCACCATACTCGCTCCGGCTTAAGGCGAAGCCCTGCGAGATCTCCCCTCTACTTCCGGTACCATGCCGTTGTGCTGCCGGAGAGTGCTACAACCTCCGCTTCCTGCTGGAACAAGGGAGAGGAAGGTCTTCGTCGAGTACCGAAACTGTGAATGACTGCGGGAGCGCTGCCGGAACGCAGCGCCGAAAGGATCGTCTACGCGATCTCGAGATCGGGAAGAGTACGACTACATCACCCACGAGAATCCGCTCTCGTTAAACACTTTGGAATCTTTGAGGGTAAGTTATTCCATCGACTCGTTGCTACAATCTAGTAGATAGATCTTGGCTTGTTTGTTTGTATGCGATAGAAAATTTTTGTTTTCCATGCTACGAAACCCTACACGGACTGCTTCGATCGTGAACTTTGCACGATCTTTCAACCGCTGGCTCGCGCCTCGCTTGCTCTTTTTCGTAGAAGAAGATGGTTGCTGGCAGGTCGATCCAGAGGGCTAAAAGAAGAAAGAAGCGTTAATTAATACATGTAGAAGAAGATTGTTGGTGGAAGTCAGCAGAGGCTTAATCAATGCATATACCTCGCCGGACTTTGTAACCATTAAATTGCGTTCACCGGAGTCTTCATCTTCTCCATGACTAGTACTTGAGCTGTCGTCATCATGTCCCTCCAAGTTCAGATATTGTGAGGTGTCCTCATCAATAATGTTCTCCATTATTTCTTCTTCTTCAAGGTTTCTACTAAGTGGATCCATAGTTTCTAAAACAATAATATTATCTAGAGTAAGAGTGTAAACATTCAAGTGGACTTGGATTCATAGACAAATATACATATTATTCATAAAAAAATACACAAATGAAATTAAAACCTTAAGGATGCTTGATCATTTTAAACGAGTTCCGAGGGGTCCAAACCCTAATTCGGAGAAATCCCGGATGCATATGAGAGGGGCTAGCTACAGTGGCTGACTGGAAGCTGGCGGCGTTGGAGATCGACCTAGGGAGCGCGAGGTAGCGTGATGCGGCCTACCTAAAATGGGCGTTGTTCGAAAGAGGAGGCCGAGGCAAACATTATAGTGACGGAAAACAACTTGGCAGAACAGATACAATGTGGAGGGGATGTCCCCAAGATAGGCCCCAGACCGAGGGGAGAAGCCACGACGCTCGCCAAAGAGCTGCCCGCGTAGTCCACCTTCTAAGGCCGCCACCGACATCCGCGAACTCTAGCCACCACTCCGACGACCAACGACACATCGCATCGCCGAAGAGAGGGACGCCGTGCCGTCGTTACCAGCAGACACACCTGCAACCCAGAAGGACCATGCATACACCCCGACATCGCTGGCATAACGCACCCCACCTAGGCCACATCGGAGCTCGCACCCCACCTAGGCCACATCGCGAGCTCGCACCCCATGGCCACCACCGGAGCTTGCACCCCACCTAGGCCGCCCCCGCAGCCGAGAGGGGAGGCCGTGCCCGTACCGCGCCTGGGCCCTGGGCCTCCCCGACGAATCCGCCTCCCTGACCCATCCCCTCCACTTCCCTATCATTGGCCCCAATCCGTGGACGCGCTCGCGTAGCCGCTCCTGCCCACCACACCCGATGACGCGAGCTACCACGTCAAAGCTGTCTTCGTGTACGATTTGATCCTAGCTACTAATACGTACAATGGTTTGAAATCATACTTTCTACAAAGCTTGTTCGATTTCATCTTGGTACATCTGTTTCGTACCTACATTCCTATTGCAGTTTTCGTGTCCAATTTGATCCTACTACTAATAAGTATATGAAATTGAATCAAAAATCAGAGTAGTAAACAGAGAGGACGACCGCCGCAGAGGACGGAGTGGCGCCACCGCGCGAGCTCCACTCTGCCGGCCGGTGGCACCACCGCGCGAGCTCCACACCGCCGCGCGCCAGGAGGAAACAGAGAAGGGGAGGAAACAGAGGGGACGACCAGGCGCGGTCCGCTAGCTCACCATGGCGTCGGGGTTCTTGTAGGCGCCGGCGTCGTCGTCGGCTTCGGTGGCGCGCGTGCGGTGGCGGTCGTCGGCTTCGGTGGCGCGCGCGGGGTGGCGGTGGCGCGCACGCGGTGGCGAGGGCGGCGACGGCGAGGGATGGAGGGCTTCGGTGGCAAGGGCGCGCGATGGCGACGGCGAGGGGTTCGATCGATCTGGCTCTGGGGGGAAGAAAGGAAGGGGATGGCGCATTTAATACCCCCCCTTTAACACCGGTTCGGGGCTGGAACCGGTGTTAAAGGGGGGGTGAATTCGTTTCGCGCGCGCATTTATTACCCCCTCCTTTAACACCGGTTCTAGCCCCGAACCGGTGTTAAAGGGGGGGGGTGCGCGCGGGAAACGAAATAAATGCCTCCCCCTTTAACACCGGTTCCTGTCTGGAACCGGTGTTAAAGGGGGGGCATTTATTTCATCCATTAAAGGGGCATTTTTAATTCAAAAAATATGATATGAATTTAGAAAATTCATATCTTTTTCATTTCAACTCAGAAAAATATGAATAATATATCATAATTTCAGAAAAATAATATCTATCCATTCAACTAAATCATTTTATATTTACTTTACATGAAAATTTTCAAAATAATTAAAACACTTACATATAAATTTTGATTATTCAATTCAAACAAAAATAAATTGTTAAATCCTAAAACTTTGAACATAAGAAATATTAAGCATCTAAAAAATGATTTTTATTAGATCAAATCATATTTTAATGCCGCATCTTTTGTATTAACATTTTTGAATAGATTGGATATTTAAATGTCGCATCTTTTGTATACACTTGAATCTCACCAAGCCTCGCTCAACTTGCATTGTTTTTTGATAAAATAGCATATTGTGAACCTAAAAATGATTTTTGTAAAAAATCATGAGCATCGTATCATGTACTTGTAGTTCATATCTGACCCACTTCCTGCCGATTCGGTAGGAATTTGTCTTTTTCACCAGAGGTGGGCGGAAAGGTTTCAGATCCCCCTGTTGGTACATTGTGCATATAAGGTGGTCTAGTATTTTTGTAAAATGTGTTGGTGGTTTTTTGAATTAGCCATTTGGTGGTTGCTTCACAAAACCGTCCGTTTTTTATGCTCGGAAAATGGAAAATATTTGGTGCGATAAAAAGGAAAACTTCCTCTTGCAACATTGTTTGCCATGCCATGATGCACATGTATGCACAATATGGCCATATTATCACAAACTATGCCTTGATTCTAGCCATAACATTGGTCATTTGACCCGAAAGCCAAGAAACCTCGAATGAGATAGGTCATTTTGAGACAGTTACATAAAGCCGAACTGGAACTGAAAATTAAGATACATAAAAGAACTGAAATTAAGATACATGGCCAGATTAAGTAACAATCGGCCAAACTGGAACTGAAAATTAAGATACATAAAAGAACTGAAAATTAAGATACATGGCTAGATTAAGTAACAATCGGCCGAACTTGTTTCGGAATGTTGGAGTGATTCAGTCATGCTCCTGCCTACACCTGTAATACTCGCCACTGTAGTCGTCGTACTCGCCGCCGCCGTCATCGCTGTCGTCGTCGGGGTCGCCATAATTGAACCTCTGGAGAGTACGCGTGGGCTGGACTTGAGGGTAGCGCGTGGGCTGGACTTGAGGGTAGCGCGTGGGCTGGACTTGAGGGTAGCGCAGACGGGGGTTAGAGTCGGCGGCAGTGTCATAGGCCATGACGCTCTGGAGAGTCCGACCGCGCCACCATAGCCGACGGCCGGCCTCGTTGAAGTTAGGAGGAGGTGGGCCGTCCTCCTCGTGCCTGGCGAGCGCCCTCTCATGCCGATCCACGAAGAAGGCTTCCCAAGTAGGGAAATAGTCGGGATGCCATCTGGGATTCCTCCGCTGCTCCGGCGTGAGCTCGAAGTAGTAGTGGTTCGTGATGGCCATCCGGCGCGCCACACCTAGAGGGACAGGAGGAACCGGCACGCCTCCGACGCTCAGCATCCAGCCGACGGGGACACGGTAGCCCGGCGGGCAGGGGTAGTTCGAGGCGCAAAGCGCCTCCGCCTCCCTGGGGGTTAGTGCTACGGTGGAAGCCATGGGAAAGAGTGATGAGGTTGCAGATATGAGTCTAGAGATGTGCAATGACAATGGAGGCCAACCCCCTACATATATATATAGTGAACTAGCGGGAAGAACTGGAGGGAAGAACTGGCGGGAAGAAAAATGGCGGGAAGAAAAATGGTGGGAAGAAGATCTGGCGGGAAGAAAAATGGCGGGAAAAAATGGCGGGATGACACCAACCGGGACTAAAGATGAACCTTTAGTCCCGGTTGGAGACACCAACCGGGACTAGACACCATCCGGGACAAAACACGAGTCAGCACTAATAATAGGGGTGAGTGTCGACATTATTTCGTAAGTGTCAACACTATGTCGAGCTGCTTGTACTATAATAGGCATCCTTGTGAGTCCAGTCCTCCAGCCAGTTTGAGGCAGGGACACCACTACGGCCAGTTTCAGGGAGATGCCGACGGAGCCCAGTCCTCCGGCATCTCCGAGAAACTGGTCATAGAGGCACTCCCTAATATGTGAAATTAGTTAGCTCCCAGGTGTATTGATCTAGTTAGAGAAGTTACAAAGCTGCAAGATGGTTTTCGAGAGCAGGGACACCACTACGGCCAGTTTCAGGGAGATGCCGACGGAGCCTAGTCCTCCGGCATCTCCAAGAAACTGGTCATAGAGGCACTCCCTAATATGTGACCGCGCGTGTTTGGAGATCAGATCTTAATGGTAAGTACGAATCGGGACAACTTCTTCTCATAGTCCCGGTCCATCCACAAAACATGACTAACACTCAAGACATGTATTAATATTAAAAACATGAACTAGAGTTACATAATATGAGCATGAACTTCTTGGCATATGTCCTTCCTTATGATCGCTTCAGACGTAACCATGGAGCATCTTCTTTACTTAACGGAATGCTTGGGTCAGTTTTCACTGTGAAGGGCGGAATTTCATCAAACTTATTATAATCTTCTGACATGTCTGTCTTGTCCTCGATTCCCACGATGTTTCTTTTCCCTGAAAGAACTATGTGACGCTTTGGCTCATCATATGATGTATTTGTTTGCATATTTTTTTTCTTTTTTTTGGTCTGGAGGACATGTCCTTCACATAGAAAACTTGAGCCACATCATTGGCTAGGATGAATGGTTCGTCTAAGTTCTTCATAAGATTGTTGAGATCCACCGTTGTCATTCCGTACTTCTTGTCTACCTCAACCCCTCCTCCTGTTAGCTTGACCCATTTGCATCGAAACAAGGGGACCTTAAAATTAGGTTCATAGTCAAGTTCCCATATCTCCTCTATGAACCCATAATACGTGGTCTTTTGCCCATTGTCTTCTGCTGCATCGAAGCGGACACCACTATTTTGGTTGGTGATCTTTTTATCTTAGCCTATCGTGTAAAATGTATTCTCATTTATCTCGTACCCTTGGAAAGTACATACAGTCGAAGATGGTGTCCTGGCCAACAAGTACAGCTGATCCCCAACAGTGGTGTTATTCGTGAGAAGTCTTTGCAGCCAGCCGCCAAAACTCGCCATCTGTTCACTTATAATCCATTCATCAGACTGCCCCGGGTGTTTGAGACGTATTAAATTCTTGTGTTCATTGATATACGGGGCAACCAAGATAGATCTTTGTAAAACCGTGCAGTGTGCTTGATTGAGAGAATGCCCGTCCCTACATATCATTGCTTTACATCCTAGGGTGCATTTTCCACGCAGTCTCCCCTCATGTCGTGATTCTGGAACACCAATCTCCTTAAGGTCAGGAATAAAATCAACACAGAACTCAATGACCTCCTCTGTTACATAGCCCTTGGAGATGCTTCCTTCTGGCCTAGCACGGTTATGAACATATTTCTTTAAGACTCCCATGTACCTCTCAAAAGGGAACATATTGTGTAGAAATAGAGGACCGAGAATGGCAATCTCTTCTACTAGGTGAACCAGGAGATGCGTCATAATATTGAAGAAGGATGGTGGGAACACCAACTCAAAGCTGACAAGACATTGGGCCACATCTGTTTGTAACCCTGGTAGGCTTTCTGGATCGATTACCTTCTGAGATATTGCATTGAGGAATGCACATAGCTTCACAATGGGTACTCGAACATTTTCAGGTAGAAGCCCCCTCAATGCAATCGGAAGCAATTGTGTCATAATCACGTGGCAGTCATGAGACTTCAGGTTTTGGAATTTTTTCTCTGCCATATTTATTATTCCCTTTATATTCGACGAGAAGCCAGACGGGACCTTGATACTGCTCAGACATTCAAAAAAGATTTCCTTCTCTGCTTTGGTAAGAGCGTAGCTGGCAGGAGTTAAGTGGCATCGTTTACCCTTCTCGTTCTCAGGATGCATAGGCTCTTTAGGGGCCTTCAGACGTTGCTGGTCCTGTCGTGCTTCCGGTGTATCTTTTGTCTTCCCATACACTTCTAGAAAGCCTAGCAGGTTCACGCAAACATTCTTCGTCACGTGCATCACGTCGATTGAAGAGCGGACCTCTAAGACTTTCCAATAGGGTAGGTCCCAAAATATAGATTGCTTCTTCCACATGGGCGCGTGTCCGGCATCGTCATTCGGGACAGATAGAATGCCAGGACCTTTTCCAAAGATTACTTCTAGGTCCTTGACCATACCAAATACCTCCTCACCGGTACGGAGGACAGGCTTCCTCTGGGGTTCTGCCAGACGTTTGAAATGCTTGCCTTTCTTTCTTACTGGATGCAGGTTCGGAAGAAATTGGCGATACCCTAGGTACACAACCTTCTTACATTTATCCAAATATACACTTTCAGTATCATCTAAACAGTGTGTGCATGCATTGTATCCCTTGTTTGTCTGCCCTGAAATGTTACTAAGAGCAGACCAATCATTGATGGTTACGAAAAGCAATGCTCGTAGGTCAAATGGCTCCCCTTTGTGCTCATCCCACATACGTACACCTGGTTTGGCCCACAGCTGTAAAAGTTCTTCAACTAATGGCCTTAGGTACACATCAATATCGTTGCCGGGTTGCCTCGGGCCTTGGATGAGCACTGACATCATAATGAACTTCCTCTTCATACACAACCAAGGAGGAAGGTTATAGATACATAGGGTCACAGGCCAGGTGCTGTGACTGCAGCTCTGCTCACCAAAAGGATTCATGCCGTCTGTACTTAGACCAAACCTTAAGTTCCTTGCGTCACGTGCGAAGTCCGGGTACTCTCGCTCGACTTTTCTCCACTGTGACCCATCAGCGGGATGTCTCAACATCGCGTCTTTCTTACGGTCTTCCATGTACCATCGCAACAACTTGGCATGCTCTTTATTTCTGAAGAGACGTTTTAACCGTGGTATTATAGGAGCATACCACATAACCTTGGCGGGAATCTTCTTCCTAGGGGCTCGCCCTCAACATCGCCAGGATCGTCTCGTCTGATCTTATACCGCAGTGCAGTGCATACCGGGCATGCATCCAAATTCTCGTACTTCTCACCGCGGTAGAGGATGCAGTCATTAATGCAGGCATGTATCTTCTGCACATCTAATCCTAGAGGGCAGACAACCTTCTTTGCTTGGTATGTACTGTCGGGCAACTCATTATTTCTTGGAAGAAGATTTTTCATTTTTACCAACAACTTTGAAAATGCGCTGTCAGTCACACCATTCTCTGCCTTCCATTGCAGCAAATCCAGTGTGGCACCTAGCTTTTTGTGGCCATCTTCGCAAGTTGGATACAACAATGTTTTGTGATCCTTTAACATCTGCTCCAGCTTCTCCTTCTCCTTTTCAGTTTCACATTCTTCCTTTGTATCAGTAATGGCCCGACCAAGATCGTCATCAGCGGGCCCATCTGCTCCCTCTTGATCTTCATTATCTACCTCCGTTGCATTATCATCATATTCAGGATACATATTATGATAGTTTTCATCATCCTCTTCTTCTTCGTTGTCTTTCATCACAACCCCTTTTTCTCCGTGCTTGGTCCAACAATTATAGCTGGGCATGAAACCGGATCGAAGCAGGTGGGCGTGAATGGTTCTGGTATTTGAGTAGTCTTTCTTGTTCTGACAGTGAACACACGGACATCACATAAAACCATTGTGACCACGGTTTGCATTAGCCACAACGATGAAATTTTGGAGGCCCGTAATGTACTCGGAAGTGCGGCGGTCACCGTACATCCATTGCCGATTCATCTGCATTAATATGTAGTATATATCAAAAAATAATAGGGAGATGACCATTTATATATATAGTACATCAATGACACATGAAACTATAGTTGCCGACCTCGACCGAGACGGAAAGAGCAACAAGAAAGCTTATTTTGAGCTCTCGGGCATTTTACCGAACACCTCTAGTGCATATGAAAAAAACACAAACTAGCACTCTTCACACCTCTTGCTAGGCTTCAAAATGTGAAAGAATGGAAGAGTGGGGTGTGTGTGGGCTGGGGTGGTGTCTTATATAGCCCCCTTCTTTAACACCGGTTCATGCAACGAACCGGTGTTAAAGGGGGGTGCGCGGGCCACTGCTGCAGGGACCTTTAACACCGGTTCGTGGCACGAACCGGTGTTAAAGGAGGGCTCCTTTTTTGCCGCAGGGACCACGCTGGTACGGCCCCTCCTTTAACACCGGTTCGTAGAGCCCCTTTTCGGGATCAACAAAAGACCTCGTTTCCACTAGTGATACATTTTCTTCAGATTGTTAATTGTGGTTGCCTGATTTTGGACTTCGGTGATTTTCTTGCAATTGGATGCCCGGGACGCGATAAGATCTCTGGACGAAACAGGGCCGCCGGGACATACCACATCCGGTGCACGATCCTCCCCGGCGAGGACAAGATCAAGGCAATGATCGCGCGCCTCAGGGCCTTCCACGAGTCCTTCATGAATGAGTTCCGCGACCGAAGCTGAGTGATGCACATCTGCGGCTAGTGTGCACACGCATGACGGCGTGAGCACATGATGGTGTGAACTCTAGCAGCAGTGTGCGTAGGAGCATTTGTGTTGTAGTAGAACGGTTCCGAATGAGCTGGAACTAAGACCCCTGCCTTTGTATTTTACTGAGTATTTTTTTTTTTGATGATCAGAGTCCGGCAATTCTAGCATGCACGACGAGCCGACTTCTTTTTAGATTCCTGGACAGGAGTAAATGACACTAGAAGTCATACAACTTGTTTTGTATGTACATTTAAGTCATAGAACTTGCAAATTAAACTAACAAGTCATATAACTTGTTAACTCGTGCACCCGTGGTCACAAAACCGATCAACTGATCATAGACAAACTAAATTTTTTATAACAAAAATATTAAACTTATATTTTTTTATATTGGCAAGTGTATAAGATGCTCACGAGCAAAAAAGAACTGGCAGTGGCTTTCGAGCTCACCGGAGCTATTTTGTAAAATAAAATAAAAAAATATTTTTAGGACTCCAAAAGATCTGAAAAAATCATGCACAAACATTTATATATTTCGAAGGTACACAAAAAATTTCAGAAAAAATATATTTTATTTTGTAAAATAAACAAGATAAATGTCGGACAAAAGAGCATGCTTATATATAGCTGGAATTTTTTTCCTGTAACCCAAAACAAAACGAGCTTTTGACCGAGACTTGCCACAGTCATTCAGCCCGTTCATATGTTCCAAAATATATTTTAGATTTTTTGAAATAGAAAAATACGGATTTTGAAATATGAGGGGGTTATTGCAAATTTTTAGTTTGCCTATGACCGGGCCTAAAAAAAATAGGGCCCGGTGCAAGAGAAAAAATAGGACCCCTGTATACGAATAAAGTTGTTTGATATTTGGAACGAAACTTAAACATTACATAGTTCTCTGTAAATTCGCATTCGATATGGCAGGAGCTACAGTTTACAGACTACTCGTGACCTTATTAGTGACATTATTCATTTCAGAAAGCAGCTATATTTGTCAAGGAAATAGCATAGCAGCTCAAGTTCTACATCTTGCATAATATAAGATCCATTTCATGTGAAACATCAGCCCGTATGCTGCTTGCTCTCCGCACTTCGTCTCAAAGCTCGAACTTCAGCCCAGACTCCAGCTCACACTAAAATCTTGTATCGACTTGGAAAATGGACAAGATAACTAGTTATGTAAAGCATTTTATTCTAGAATTTTTTGAGGCGAAGTCACTAATAATATTATCAACATTAATCTGGTCCAACAGATCCTTCTCAATGCATATAGTAGCTAGACCATTCAATCTTTCTTGTGACATTGCGGACCTCGGGTAATTTTTTAACAACTTCAATTTAGAAAAACTTATCTCAGTTGAAGCTACTGTCACGGGTATGGTGAATAAATTTTATAAGCAATAGAGATGTTTGGAAAACAATTTATATTTCTAATAAAGTCAAACATCTCGGTAGCACACATTGGTTCATCTGGTAAGGTCATTTGCAACATTCTTAATTCAGAAAAAATATCATCCAAATCAACATCATATATAACTTTGTTAGTGAGTTTATCTTTACGAGAGAAGGTTTGAGAAAACTTCGTGCAACACTATCGTAGCTCAATGATATCCAATGACTTCATATTTGATGAGCTAAGCAAAAACCCAAATATTTCTTTGAAAACTCCAAGTTCTTCAAATCTATTTTTCAATGAAGTATTTGCCGTGTCCACCATAACAAAAAAGAAATCAACTTCAAAAGTTTTTTCTGCAGCTAGAATCTCTTGATTATTATTAGCATCATCATCACTTTCATCAAAATGCTTCTTCCTAGTAATGCGTCGTTTTATTGGAAATGATGGTTGTATTTTCATATCATTTGCAAGTTCTTTGGCAGTAATCAAACTAGCAGAAAAACCTTCACTTCTATACTTATCAAAATATTTCATTACGCCCTTAATCTGTTTCAAGGTTGTGTCAATGCACATGGATGGAGATTGCAATGTTTTGCTCACTATATTTACATTAAACAAAATATCATGCCAAATTACCATACTAAGTAAAAACTCAAAAGTACCAAACACATCATATAAATTTTTTGCATTGCTTTTTGCCATGGCATCATCACCAGATTTAGATAATTCTAACAAAGCTGGCCTTAGTTGGGGAGCTTGAAATCTAATAGCCTTGATACTTTTAATCCTACTCTCCCAACGAGTATTAGACAAAGATTTCAGAGTGAAACTTGGAACATGGTCAAGGAGAACTTTCCATCTTTTAGTTGAACTTGAAAACAATACATATATTCGTTGGACAATGCCGAAAAAACTAATATCTTTACCACATGAATTGGCCATGTCACACAGTGTGAGATTAAGACTATGACAAGCACATGGAATATATAATGCTCTTGGATTTATATCAAGTAATCGTCTTTGTACACCATGGTTTTTACCTTTCATGTTTGAACCATTATCGTATCCTTGTCCTCTCACATTATCAATATCAAGACCAAAATACTTAATTGCATCAAGCAATTCATTAAAAAGACCCAAACCAGATGTGTCATTGACCTTAAGGAACCCTAGAAAGAATTCTTCAATTTTCATATTTTTACTTGACATGTTAACACATCGAACAAGTAGAGTCATTTGCTCCTCGTGACTCACATCCGGAGTACAATCAAGGATAATGGAGAAATATTTGGCCTCTTTAACAATCTTTATAATAGAACTTGTAACACTAGATGCTAAAAGAGAGATCAACTCGTTCTGAATTTTATGACTAAGGTAATGATAGTGAATTTCATTATTTTTAATTCGTCTAAGATGATCTTGCATTACCAAATCAAACTCAACAATCATCTCAACAGTTGCTAAGAAATTCCCATTATTGTCATCATAAAGCTTCTCACTAGATCCTCGAAATTCCAAATTACGTTTTCCTAGATATTTCACAAAAACAATTATTCTTCGCAAAACTTGTTTCAAGCGCTCTTTCTCCTTTGCGTACATTTGTTGCAAATCTTTGTCAATGGTTTGACTATTTACTGATCTAATTCTCAATTCATTCCAATTGCTCATATTATTAGTATGCTCAACACTATTTTCATGTTCTTTTATCCTCTCACTAAGGTGTCTCCAATCTCCCATTCCCTATGTTGCTAAAGAAGTCTTGTTATTATTAAACTTAAAAAGCTTACAACAAAAGCAAAACACCTTGTCAGCACACTTGGAATATACTAGTCATTCTCGATCATGAACTTCTCCATTCCTTAGTTTCTTAAAATAATAAGAATATAAAAAATGCCTATCAGAACCATCCAAAGGAAAAACAAGGTTTTTTTCTCTTATAGGTCCCTTCTCCACTAAAATATCTCTTAATTTGTCATCTAAATTATGCCAATTTGCTGGATAGTAAATATTTGTGGTAAAAGGTTGTTGTTCTGGTTCATCATCGCTTACATTATTATCATCTCCATCTAAATTTTCATGCTCACTCGCATCATTATTGCCTTCGCCTAAATTTTCATGGCCGCTAGCATTGCTATCGTTCTCATCTAAATTTACACCAGGTTGTTCAACAATTGCTAGAGCTAGTTCCTGAGAATTACTACCAGAACTTGCATCTTTACTAATAAATTTGTCCATGGCACCCTTCTGGGATTGTATGAACTCGTGTTTTAGCTTTCTTTGTTGTCGCTTTTCATAACCAGACATATACTTTCTAGAAGACATCTTAGCACACAAGCACAAGCATGAATTAGTACATGAAATTAATGCTTGAAAGCGAATGCACCTGGAGCAAGGATGAAGACAAGGCTTGATGAAAAATTGAGCCGGTGCTCGCTGCCACTCGCCGCCGCCATGCCGACCCTAGCGACTGCCGCCAACGCGCTGCCCCCAGCTGGCTGCTGCCTCCATGCCGCCCCCTGCTGGCCACGCCGCCGCCCGCTATGGGGATTGGCCGATTGGGGAAAGAGGAATCGAGGCCTGCGAATCCTATGATGAATCGAGTCGCTGTGGGTGTGGGGAAGGTTTTTCCTGTGAGGAATCGCCACTGGGAGAATGAATCAAGTCCAATCGGATGAACAAGAATATATAGAAGGCAATTAGAAGGGGATTGTACTGACCGTTGGAAACTGAGAAGAGATTTCTTCACCATTTCCATTAATTCCATGAAAACGGCTAGAAATCGCGACGATACAGCTCCGCCCCATGCCCCGTCGTTGGCGGCTCGGCGTCTTAGCGGTGATTGGGGAAGGAAGGAGGCGAGAGGAGAGCAGAGGCCGGAGGGGAGAAGTCGATGCGAGGAGGCCTGGATGCGAGCGAGGCGGAGTGAATGCGAGCGAGTCAATGTCCGTTCCAGGTTCCAGACTCTCGTACGTATTGCCTAGTTTTTTTTTGAGAAATTGACCGCTAGCTGAAGGCCTGAAACGTACATAGCTGGAGGCCCCTAGCGATCGGGGGCCTGTGCATGTGCACTGGCTGCACCGGCTCAGGGCCGGACCTGCCTATGACCACCGATTTTGGTCAAAAACATTCGGTTGATCGGTTTTGTGACCACAGGTGCACGGATGCACGGGTTCACGGATGCACGGGTGCACGGATTCACAGTTTGTATGACTTATTAGTTTAGTTTGCAAGTTATATGACTTACGTACACGTATGATACAAGTTGTGTAACTCCCGATGCCATTTACTCACATGGACAACTTTCCGAACCGCACAATCCGAAAAAAACGAGTCCAATTTTGGACTAATTTTTTCCACCGCGAAGAGGCAAGGTAGTGTGCAATTTTAGAATGGAAATTATTAGGTACCCCTCGGCATAGAAAACTTCTATCATCGCACCGAACGAACGCTGTTGCACGAACGTGTGGGTGGGCTCGCCTTATCTCTTCTGCTTCCCCAATCTTTCTCCCAACCATAGCTCTGTTTTTAGCCCTGAGCAATAGCTTTGTTGAACTTTGTGAGATGCAAAAGTATAAGTTATAGATGGAGATATTATTAAGTTCAAGATTTTTCCTTTCTCCTTGAGAGGAAAAACTAAAGAATGGTTGCTATCTTTGCTTAAAACTAGTATTGATTCTTGGACTAAGTGCAAAGATGTTTTTATTGGAAAGTACTATCCTCCTGCTAAGATTATAGCTATGAGAAGTGACATTATGAAATTTAAAAAACTTGATAATGAATATGTTGCTCAATCTTGGGAAATTGAAAATTTTGGTTAAGAATTGCCCCACTCATGGACTCACTGCTTGGATGATTATCCAGACTTTTTATGCAGGTTTGAACTACTATTCAAGCAACCTGCTGGAGGTACCTTCATGGGTCTCACCTTGGGTGCTGCAACAAGGCTCCTTGATAATATGATGGTTAACTACTCTGGATGGCATGTTGAGAGAGCTCCACATGGTAAGAAGGTAAATTCTCTTGAGGAAACTTCCTCTTTAAGTGAAAAGATTGATGTTATTATGGCTATGCTTTTTAATGGGAAAGCTCCTCTAGATCCTAATAGTGTTCCCTTAGCCTTTTTGGTTGCTCAAGAAGAGCAAGTTGATGTGAACTTCATTAGAAACAACAATTTGAACAACAATGCCTATAGGAATTATTTTGGTAGCAACAACAATTATAGGCCTTATCCTCCTAATAATGGAAATTCCTATGGAAGCTCTTGCAATAATGCTAGAAGTTCCCCCTCTGAACTTGAATTCATGCTCAAGGACTTTATTAGTAAACAAACCACTTTCAATAAGACTATAGAGGAAAAGCTTTTAACTATTGAGAAAAAAAATATCCTCTTTGTCTGAAGCTCAGTCCTCCTTGATTAATAAAATGGCTGCTAAACCTGAAACCATGGAAAATACATTTGCTACTGCTCATGCCATACAAGTTACTATTGATGAAAATGCTAGGTTAATATAACATCCCAGCATTTAGGAACTAACGAAGGGTAGATTTAGGAATATGGAATGTTGCATACATTCATCTGTGAAAATGTGGGTAAAATTTTCACCAAATAAAAACCTAAAGTGATCAATGTTTCTTTCATACTTTGAGATTAGGTTTAGTCTTAAAGGATGATTGTTATAAACTTTGATATGATCTTTGAGGAATTATGTGTTTGGAAAGTGAATTTGAATTTTAACTTGAGTGTTTGAATTATACTTCAAATGAATGAGGAATAAGATTTGAATCTTGATTAAATTAAGAGTTAATTATTTTGACTCAAACTTTATTCAAAGAAAACAATTAAGAAGATGAAAACTTATTTCATATTATCTATATATAAACAAGTTACAAAAATGAAACTTATTGAACTCATTTCCAAACTTCACAATAACAAATGAATAAAGGATAAGAATATTTCTTTATTAAAAATTATATAATCTTTATTACAGAATAATAAAATGAAAATTACAAAATAATAAAATGAAAATTACAAAAGAATAAGAAAATTACATTAGATTATTCTATAACTATTCTATAAAAGAAAACCTAAACTAAAATCTTCATCTTTATATCTGTACCTGCAAAACAAACAGAAACTAAATAGAAAAATAAAAGGTTAGTGTTAGAATTATTTTTCTCTCAGACATGTCAGTGAGGTGCACTACACAAGTTCATCATTGAGAAATTAGAAAAGGGGCAAGTTTCACCAATATGAAAGAATTCATCTTTCATAAATTGTAAGCCAGAAGTCAAATGACCGCCAAGAGGGACAAGTTTCACCAGCTAGGTGAAAGTAGCTAGATAAGAGTAAGTTTCAAAATTCTGAACATATCCACAGGTGCACAGCAAGCACACAAGCAGGACACACAACTAAATGCATGTGTTGTGCTGTCAGCCTCACAGCACAGCCCCAAACTCACAAAACCACCAGCACAGCCGTGGAGAGGCACTAGTGCATATCTCCACTGCTTGCACACAAGAACGGCCAGCTTAGACAGCAGTTTACCAAGCACAACAGCCAAACTAAACCACCAAAGATCAACCAAACATCACCAGATGGTGACATAAGGAGGGGGAAGGATCAGGTGGACAGCAAGATCAAGTCCAGGAGCTAGGAGGAGCAGGCTAGCTCAAGGTCAAGCACAGAAGCTCAGCAAAACAAGATCATCATCACCACTTTACTCCACAAACATCAGATTCTGTGGTGAGTATCATAAAACCTTCACATGATCTAATCATATCATCTAGACAGAAGCATGTGTTGTTTTATGAAACAAACTCTTAGAAAACACCCAAGTGGGGTGAATCCATCATAGAGATTTTAAACTCTAAAAGAAAACAGCAAAGTACAAGGATCCAACCAGAGCTCAGAACAACATCATTGCTCTGGTTGTTAGGCTATATATTACAATTCAAGCATAAATATAGCTATGATCTATTTCTAGGCACAGCCCTAAAGAAAGGGGAGCACCTTAGAAACTAATCTTTTGGATCAAGATAATGATCAAGCTTACTATCAATTTTACCAAGCTTTGATTCAAACATAATAGCTGGTACCATTACCGGGACTATCTATATGAATCAACTAGATAAGGTCTGAACCCCTAAGCCTCAGACCAACATCATTGGTCTGAGGGAATTCAGGAAGAGCATTTCTATTTATCTTATAAATCCAAGCTTGTTTTAAGCTTAAACCAACCCAAACAATGAATAAGAATCAATCTTGTGTGCCACACCAAGATGGTGTCACAAGAACAATTATATATGAATCAGGATAAACATCCAATCATCACTGATTCAACAAGTCAATCTACTAATCATTTTCCTGTCAGGAATCATTAATAAAACATTCCAATGTTTATCTGTACTGTTTGAGATCATGATAAACTCAAACCACATATTAAATCCAACAGCACTAGGACAGTGATTTCATCACACCATAACCATGCTCCTAAACCATGAAATGACAGAGAAAGGTTATTCAGTCATTAACTTTACCAAGCATGGTTCCAAAGCAACTATACCATCTGAATCATATACAATCCAAAGCATAAAATCATCTAATAAGCCACCAGAACCATCATAGTTCATCTCAAGCAACAAGCCTCAGGCCAATAATCATTTAGCATGTTTACATCCCATCCAGACATAATCTAATTCATTCAGTATATGATCAACCACACAATAAGAACCCTAAATGGATAAATCATCCTAATCAGAACCAGACAATAACCAGAGAGGTCACTGCCAACATCCAGCATGGGATGAGCGAGCATAGAGAGCACAAGGGGAGAGGAGAAGAACTCACCAAAGGTCCTCGCTGGAGACTAGAAGAGGAAGCAGAGGGGACGACGTCCATGGCGGCACGGGGATTACCCCAGGAGGGGCGCTGCAACCCATACGGTGCCACGGCGGCGACCATGAACACACATAGAGGCGAGGAGCATCACCAGGACGCGCGACGGCGGCGGCAGCACCAGGATCCACGCCAACCCCAAAACCCTAGGGTTCGGGACGACATTGATCCATCGCAGGAGAGCCCCAGGATCGAATCCAGTTGGAGAAAAAGGACAAGCATCATCGACAACCCCCAGTTGCACTACGGCGACAACCAGAATGGCCCACGGCGGCGGGAATCGTCGTCGGTGGCATCGCCGGCCACGAGGTCGGGGTCAGAGGAGGAGAGGATGAGCTCGAGGGAGAGAGAGGCAGTGAGGAATGGGATGAGTTGGGCAGACCCTTCGGGGTGGTTATTTTGTCTTTGACTAATGGGCCGCTAGGGCCCAATAAGAATAAGCCAGCCCAGAAATCTTTAAGGCCTATTTTAATAAATAGGAAAAGACCAAAATACCTCTAGACTTAATTAAAATTCTAGAAAATAAAATAAAAGTCCAAAAATTATAAATAAAATATTTTTGGATTCACAATAATCTAGACTATCCAAATAAAATAAGATATAAAATTTTAGACATTTAAATTTTATTAAGAATTTTGTAATTTTTATATTCCTTTTTAAGATATAAATTTTTTGTAATTTCAACATAGTCCAAGTATGCTTGTAAGTCTATCTCTTGATGTGTGATTGCATCATCAGGAACTTTGAGACATTTCCGGAGTTGTGACACATGGAAAACATTATGAACTTGAGCCAATCTTGCAGGTAACTCTAAAGCATAAGCTATAGTCCTATTCTGACTCAGTATTTTGAATGGCCCTATATATCTTGGACTCAATTTTCCTTTAACTCTGAATCTTCTAACTCCTTTCATTGGACTTACTTTCAGATATACCATGTCTCCCACTTCAGGATGCCATGATCTTCGACTTTGATCAACATAACTATTCTGCCTACTTTGAGATATTTTCAATCTATCCTTGATTTTATCAATGATATCTTGTTTTTCCTTGATATAGTCTGGCGCAAATTCTTTGCTACTTCCAGGCTCATACCAACATATTGGTGATCTACATTTCCTTCCATACAAAACTTGATATGGAGCTGCCTTCAGACTACTCGGATAGTTGTTATTGTAGGAAAATTCTGCCAACGGTAGATGATCTTCCCACGAACCTCCAAAGCCCTTAGCATGTCTTCCAGTATTTGATTGGTTCTTTCTGTTTGACCCCCTGTCTCTAGATGATAAGTTGTGCTAAAATATAACTTTGAACCAAGTGCTTCATGTAGTTGCTACCAAAATGTTGAAGTAAACACTGATCCCCTATCAGTTACAATCTTCTTGGGCACTCCGTCTTACTTACTATTTATTTGATGCAAACTTCCACTAACTTCTCGGAATTATCCTTCTGATTTACCAGAATAAAATGTGCACTTTTAGTGAGTCTATCAACAATTACCCATATCATGTCCTTCCATTTAGGTGTCATGGGCAATCCGGTGATGAAGTCCATACCAATCTCCTCCCATTTCCATTCAGGAATTTCCAAAGGTTGCAATGGTCCTGCTAGACTTTGATGTTCAGCCTTTACCCTTTGGCAAGTATGGCATTCTGACACATATTTTTCAATGTCCCTTTTCATGTTATTCCACCAGAATAATTCTTTCAGATCCATATACATCTTAGTACTTCCTGGATGTATATAATATGGTGTTTCATGAGCTTCTCGGAGTATGACATCATGAATCTCAGTCACATCTGGAACACAAAGACGGTCTTGAAACCACAAAGACTCATAATCTCCTAGGCAAAAAACTAATGTTTGCCCTTGAGATATCCTCCAAATTTCTTCAGCAATGAAAGGATCTTCTGCTTGATGTCTAAAAATTTGGTGCTTAAGATCACTATCCTGCTCTGCAACTACCTGCATAGTAGCTAATCCTCCTGACGAGGTTTAATCTCGTCAATGCCCATTGTTATGGACTTTAGTTTTGGAGAAGATGGGGATGCTGGAGATCGTGGCACGGTTAACAGACAAGCAACCAGGGGACATGAGATTTACCCAGGTTCAGGCCCCCGGAGGGAAAACCCAACTCCTGCTTGTCTGCTCTTTTATTACGGCGGAACCGAAGGTTACAGGGTGCACAGATTCAATCTGGCGTGGATGCGTGTGCGAAAGTATGAGTCGAGTTGCCCTAGGACGTGCCCTCCTGGCCTTTATATAGACTTAGGCAGGTCCCGGGCGTAGTCCTAGTCGGTTACAAGTTCTAGGGTTTTACCCCTTTGAATTTCCTATCTCCTCTAGTCTTGCTCTCCAAGGATCCGAAGACGTCATGGGCCTTGGCCACCCGAAAATCTTCATGGGCCAGCGTATGTCTGCCGTGGGCCTTCTTTGGGCTGGACTAGGTATGCTGAAGTTACGTACCCGTAGGGTATAACCATGTCAGTAGCCCCCGAGTGATCAGTCGAATCGTAGATTCGGCTGAGGACTCTTCCATCCTTCGGGAGCAGCTATATGTTAATAGTATATGTGTGTAGGGATTGTTGATGCGTGTGCCTGACTCACCCGACGGATCAGGGTCAGTTAACTGTCTTAGGACGAAACAACACGATCTTCTTCAGGTTCGGGTCCCTTAACCCGGGCCTGGAACATATGCTGGCGTAATTCAACTCAACCCGCGGAGGACTTATAGGAGTGGAATTCCAGTGATTTTAATTGGTGTACCCAACGCGTCCGTCAGGATTTTTCATCGTACCTGCTGGTACGGATTCATACTAGCAGAGCGCAGTCAGGTGCGTTGCCAGGCCATCAGATGATATCTGTAGGTCTTATCTTTGCGTCCTAGACACAGCATCCGAACATTTATCACCTCGGAGGTGCTTCGGGTGGCCAAGGAGATTGTTGCTCACTTAGCGTTTTGTTGGGCCAGAGTTGCCAAAAAAGTTTTTGCATGCGGATCCGGAAGATCGCAGTCGAAGATTTCATAGGGTGCGCGACCAACGCTCCCTATGGGAGTATCCCCCAAGTGTCTGTTCGAGTCGTAGACTCGAACGGAGACTTTCAGTTCAAGCATTGTTTCAATCATTAGGTCCGCAGGACTCGAAAATTTTCGGATGCTTAAATCCGTCCTCCCTATGGGAGTAGCCCCCGAGTCCGTAGTGGAGTCGTAGACTCGACGTAGGACTCAGATAAGTAATTTTGTCCTCATTTTTCTGTCGGGTGCGCGGCCAGCGCTCCTGATGGGAGTAGCCCCCAAGTATTTAGTCGAATCATAGATTCGAGTGAGTACTTTTAACTGTGGAGCCGAAGTGGTGCTAGTATAGCTTTTGATGACGTCAGTGCTTACGATCGATGACCTCAAGCGTCTGCTACGCCAGAGATGACTTGACTGGACGAAGCGTGGGTCCCACTTGCTGACTTTGAATTGACCAGTCACTCGCGGCGTGGAGATGATTACGGCGTCTCCTCGATTTCCGCACGTAGTGGACGGCGTGGTAACGACGGTTCATTTTGGTGCTGACACGTGTACGGCCAGATCTACCGTTGGCGTTAGGTCTTCTCGATGGACGGCCAGCGTGCGTCGTCTTTGCTGTTATAATCCCTAGTGAAATCGTTGTTTGTTTTTCACCGCAGCAGTTCATCTATTCACTGCCTCCTCGTTCTTGAGCTATTCTGGCTGCGCGCTGAGAGTTTCCTCCACATTTCCTTTGTCTTTCTTCGTTGGCAACGCCACCACCGCCTTAGCGCCATGGGGAAAACAAAGAAATCCTCATCTGCGGTTGGGACCAGCGTCGCCGGAGGCAAGAAGGGTACCACCACTGCTCGCGTCATCGACGGTGGCTGGCGGCGATCAGAAACGCGGGAGAGCGATCTCCGCAAACTGCGCGAGCGAAGCCTGATCCCGCAAGACACGATGGCCGTGAGACTCCCCGACAATGAGGTAATCCCCTGTCCCCTGTCTGGGTATCGGGTTATGTTTGTTGCCTTCATTATTTGCGGGTTTTCTTTTACGGTCCATGACTTCCTTCGTGGAAATTCCTCCTAATAATGGAAATTCCTATGGAAGCTCTTGCAATAATGCTAGAAGTTCCCCCTCTGAACTTGAATTCATGCTCAAGGACTTTATTAGTAAACAAACCACTTTCAATAAGACTATAGAGGAAAAGCGTTTAACTATTGAGAAAAAAAATCCTCTTTGTCTGAAGCTCAGTCCTCCTTGATTAATAAAATGGCTGCTAAACCTGAAACCATGGAAAATACATTTGCTACTGCTCATGCCATACAAGTTACTATTGATGAAAATGCTAGCTTATTATACCATCCCAGCATTTAGGAACTAACGAAGGGTAGATTTAGGAATATGGAATGTTGCATGCATTCATCTATGAAAATGTGGGTAAAATTTTCGCCAAATAAAAACCTAAAATGATCAATGTTTCTTTCATACTTTGATATTAGGTTTAGTCTTAAAGGATGATTGTTATAAACTTTGATATGATCTTTGGGTAATTATGTGTTTGGAAAGTGAATTTGAATTTTTAACTTGAGTGTTTGAATTATACTTCAAATGAATTAGGAATAAGATTTGAATCTTGATTAAATTAAGAGTTAATTATTTTGATTCAAACTTTATTCAAAGGAAACAATTAAGAATATGAAAGCTTATTTCATATTATCTATATATAAACAAGTTACAAAAATGAAACTTATTGAACTCATTTCCAAACTTCACAATAACAAATGAATAAAGGATAAGAATATTTATTTATTAAAAATTATATAATCTTTATTACAGAAGAATAAATTGAAGATGACAAAATAATAAAATGAAAATTACAAAAGAATAAGAAAATTACATTAGATTATTCTATAACTATTCTATAAAAGAAAACCTAAACTAAAATCTTCATCTTTATATCTGTACCTGCAAAACAAACAGAAACTAAATAGAAAAATAAAAGGTTAGTGTTAGAATTATTTTTCTCTCAGACATGTCAGTGAGGTGCACTACACAAGTTCATCATTGAGAAATTAGAAAAGGGGCAAGTTTCACCAATATGAAAGAATTCATCTTTCATAAATTGTAAGCCAGAAGTCAAATGACCGCCAAGAGGGACAAGTTTCACCAGCTAGGTGAAAGTAGCTAGATAAGAGTAAGTTTCAAAATTCTGAACATATCCACAGGTGCACAGCAAGCACACAAGCAGGACACACAACTAAATGCATGTGTTGTGCTGTCAGCCTCACAGCACAGCCCCAAACTCACAAAACCACCAGCACAGCCGTGGAGAGGCACTAGTGCATATCTCCACTGCTTGCACACAAGAACGGCCAGCTTAGACAGCAGTTTACCAAGCACAACAGCCAAACTAAACCACCAAAGATCAACCAAACATCACCAGATGGTGACATAAGGAGGGGGAAGGATCAGGTGGACAGCAAGATCAAGTCCAGGAGCTAGGAGGAGCAGGCTAGCTCAAGGTCAAGCACAGAAGCTCAGCAAAACAAGATCATCATCACCACTTTACTCCACAAACATCAGATTCTGTGGTGAGTATCATAAAACCTTCACATGATCTAATCATATCATCTAGACAGAAGCATGTGTTGTTTTATGAAACAAACTCTTAGAAAACACCCAAGTGGGGTGAATCCATCATAGAGATTTTAAACTCTAAAAGAAAACAGCGAAGTACAAGGATCCAACCAGAGCTCAGAACAACATCATTGCTCTGGTTGTTAGGCTATATATTACAATTCAAGCATAAATATAGCTATGATCTATTTCTAGGCACAGCCCTAAAGAAAGGGGAGCACCTTAGAAACTAATCTTTTGGATCAAGATAATGATCAAGCTTACTATCAATTTTACCAAGCTTTGATTCAAACATAATAGCTGGTACCATTACCGGGACTATCTATATGAATCAACTAGATAAGGTCTGAACCCCTAAGCCTCAGACCAACATCATTGGTCTGAGGGAATTCAGGAAGAGCATTTCTATTTATCTTATAAATCCAAGCTTGTTTTAAGCTTAAACCAACCCAAACAATGAATAAGAATCAATCTTGTGTGCCATACCAAGATGGTGTCACAAGAAAAATTCTATATGAATCAGGATAAACATCTAATCATCACTGATTCAACAAGTCAATCTACTAATAATTTTCCTTTCAGGAATCATAAATAAAACATTCCAATGTTTATCTATACTGTTTGAGATCATGATAAACTCAAACCAAATATTAAAGCCAACAACACTAGGACAGTGATTTCATCACACCATAACCATGCTCCTAAACCATGAAATGACAGTGGAAGGTTATCAAGTCATTAACATTACCAAGCATGGTTCCAAAGCAACTAGACCATCTGAATCATATACAATCCAAGCATAAAAGCATCTAATAAGCCACCAGAACCATCATAGTTCATCTCAAGCAACAAGCCTCAGGCCAATAATCATTTAGTATGTTTACAGCCCATCCAGACATAATCTAATTCATCCAGTATATGATCAACCACAGGATAAGAACCCTAAATGGGTAAATTATCCTAATCAGAACCAGACAATAACCAGAGAGGTCACTGCCAACATCCAGCATGGGATGAGCAAGCATAGAGAGCATAAGGGAGAGGAGAAGAACTCACCAAAGGTCCTCGCTGGAGACTAGAAGAGGAAGCAGAGGGGCCGACGTCCATGGCGGCACGGGGAGCACCCCAGGAGGGACGCTGCAACCCATACGGCGCCACGGCAGTGACCATGAACACACATAGAGGCGAGGAGCATCACCACAACGCGCAACGATGACGGCAGCACTAGGATCCACACCAACCCCCAAACCCTAGGGTTCGAGACGACATCGATCCATCGCAGGAGAGCCCTAGGCTCGAATCCAGTTGGATAGAAAGGACAAGCATCATCGACAACCCCCAGGTGCACTACGGCGGCGACCAGAACGGCCCACAGCGGTGGGAATCTTCGGTGGCGGCATCGCCGGCCACGGGGTCGGGGTCAGAGGAGGAGAGGATGAGCTCGAGGGAGAGAGAGGCAGTGAGGAATGGGCTGAGTTGGGCCAGACCCTTCGGGGTGGTTATTTTGTCTCTGACTAATGGGCCACTAGGGCCCAATAAGAATAAGCCAGCCCAGAAATCTTTTAAGGCCTGTTTTAATAAATAGGAAAAGACCAAAATACCCCTCGACTTAATTAAAATTCTAGAAAATAAAATAAAAGTCCAAAAATTATAAATAAAATATTTTTGTATTCACAATAATCTACACTATCCAAATAAAATAAGATATAAAATTTTAGACATTTAAATTTTATTAAAAAAATTGTAATTTTTATATTCCTTTTGGAATTTTACAAAATTAATGAAAGATGATAAAATAAATAAAAACCACTTTCATTATATGTTAATATTGTAGTACTTTTGAAAAATACTAAATTAATATTTAATAACAATTTTTAATGTATAATTGATAATTCCTAAAAGAACTATTAAATCAATAAAAGTCAAATAAAAGGGAAATAAAATAAAATAATTCAATATATGTTATAAATATTAAAAAGTAATATTTATAAATCCTTTATTATTAAAAAAACTTTTTATAATAATGGGGTGAATGCATATCAAGTTAAAATGATGCATTACATTATTTCATAATAATTTTGCTTCTTTAAAGATTATCCTTACCGGGCAATAATGATTTTTTGTAGACATAGAAGCTCAAGGTCCAGTGCAAGCATTAGACTTCACTGCGTTGCCATCACAAGGCAAGTTCATCACTTGCTCATGTCCTTTGAAGAGTCTTTATCAAAGTATTTACAAATTGTGTGTTATCATATATGCTATAAAAGAAAGAAAATATTAATTTCACAAATAAAGAAATCATAGATATCATCCTAAGTGGTGATATATTGGAGCAATAGAACTTAGGGTTCTAGTTGCAAACAATGATGATCAAATAGGGACTTAATAACCCCTAACATCAGTGATTCTAGCGCCGTATATTACGCGTTAGCCATGAGATTTGGAATGGGACAGAGAAGTCAGTTGTATCTTCTTCCTCTCGCATGAAGCCGGATGTGCAGGTCGTGGTTGTTATCCTCATAGAGTGCATATTAATTGGTAATTCGTAGAGGATATACATCATATGGGTGGGAACCCTCATCGTCCCACGATAGTTCTGTCATCTAACGGTTTGTACAAACCATTGCCGTAATTCATTATGTGGGCATGGTGTACACCAAGGAGGCATGCGAGGTCGCCACTACTAGGAAAACGGCCTTTAGTGGCGCACCTGAAACCGTCATCTGTGGCGCACCTGTAGTGCGCCACGGGCCTTGCGCTACGGCTATCTCTCAGCGCCACGGTTGTGTAGAGATAGGCGTAGCGCACCTCCTAGTGCGCCACAGAAGTTTGGCATGGTGCGCTACCCCTTGGATCTTCTGTGGCGCACTACCTAGTGCGCCACTAAACATCCATGGTGCGCTTTAGGTGTAGTGCGCCACAGAAGGTAGACCATGTGCGCCACAGATGTATTTTTTGTTTTTTTTAATTTCCAAGCCAGATTATATGCAATACAGATTATATACAATATTACAGCAGATATACACACACATATACAAGATATACAATTATATATATAAATACTCAATATGAAAAACAAGATTGAAACAAATACATATAGATAAGTCTCATACATGAATACATAGTCCAAGTTACATTGTTTTGATCATGAGTAGTAGTTGGTGACATGCGAATACATGTGTCGATCGAACAAGTTAGAGCTCGGAAGCTCGCCTAGACATCTAAACTAGCTAGCTAGACACAAACGCGGGATAAATAACCAAAGAAGATAAGCATGATCACCGCCGCGACGAAGGTGTAGGTCTTCATCCGGTTCCTTGTCCTAACTACCGCTAGATAGCGCGTGTATCTAGCTTCCGCCTCCGCCATAGTGTTGTACCCTTTGTAGCTATTGCCGCTGAAACGGTGCACCTGTCTCCGGCAGTCTTCCCAATCATCGTAGACTCCGGGAACCCGTCCCTTGTACACGACGTACCACGTCATCTACAAGTTGACAATAATAACTAACCGGTGATTGAAAAAACATGTATAATTAAAGTCGCATATGAAGATACACTTATAGAAAGTACTCTTAAATCAAAAAGAGCAAACTCAAAAAGCATGCCTCATATATAACTAGGTTGTTGGACACAGGAATATGCTTATGACGGGATTGTTAGCCAAGTAGGATGCACAATTCCTGGACTTGTGCATATCACAAGGCTAACAATCCCGTCATAGCACATTCACATATATATTGTGCCACGACATTTCAATCATCGGCATATTCTCGAAAAAGACAAAAATAACTCGAAAAGCATGCCTCATATATAACTAGGTTGTTGGACACAGGAATATGCTTATGAAGGGACTGTTAGCCAAGTAGGATGCACAATTCCTGAACTTGTGCATATCACAAGGCTAACAATCCCGTCATAGCACATTCACATATATATTGTGCCACGACATTTCAATCATCGGCATATTCTCGAAAAAGACAAAAATAACTCGAAAAGCATGCCTCATATATAACTAGCTAGGTCGTTGGACACAGGAATATGCTATGATGGGACTGTTAGCCAAGTAGGATGCACAATTCCTGGACTTGTGCATATCACAAGGCTAACAATTCCGTCATAGCACATTCACATATATATTGTGCCACGGCATTTCAATCATCGGCATATTCTCGAAAAAGACAAAAATAACTCGAAAAGAATGCCTCATATATAACTAGGTCGTTGGACACAGGAATATGCTATGATGGGACTGTTAGCCAAGTAGGATGCACAATTCCTGGACTTGTGCATATCACAAGGCTAACAATCCCGTCATAGCACATTCACATATATATTGTGCCACGACATTTCAATCATCGGCATATTCTCGAAAAAGACAAAAATAACTCACACTTGTCGTCCGAGAACCAAAGAGTAAGCAAAAAAACCAAAGAGTAAGCAAAAAAACCAAGCATTGATTGATATATAATAATAATAAGCAAAATAAGTAAGCGGTGATTCATAAACCTAATAAGATAAGTACACTTGTCGTCCACACACACACAAAGGTCATCTATAGTTTGCAACTACAACTAGGCCAACATCAAGCCTTCTGGCTCGGCTTAGGGAACGGGAGGACGCCCTGTCTCGTCATGAACTTCCTATAGTCACCCTGCATCTCTAGGCGATCTTCTATGTCACGGTTATTCGGGATATTTCCTCCGTAGAAGATCCCCCCCGAAGTCATGACATCACGAAAGATGATTGCCCCAAACTGCTGCTGGATGCGATACATCTCTTGTCTAATATCCGAATCATTGATCTTGGCCTTTGCTTCGGCCCACTGTTTGAGATGATCTGGCAGCGTAGAATTCTGCTGGTCAAGTAGGAACGCCCTCATGTGATGGAGTGCGTAGTGGGCTTCCTTCTTACTGTTTTCCGGCTGCTTCACGCAGGGGAACTCTGTTACGTGGTTGAAGACGTGCCTGCCGAACTTGACCTTCTTACGCACGAAGCTGGTGCCTTCCGTCGAGGCAAAGCCAGTGAGAGCATCATCCAGAACTTCCTTGATCTTGTCGTAGTTTTTCTTCTTTTCTAGACTCCCCGAGTCGAAATACGTGGCGTGGGAATGCTTCGGCGATAAGGAGATGAGCGTGCAGTGTTCATCTCTGCGCAAAAAATTCAAATGGAATGTGTTGAAAAAAGAATGATGATGATCTAATAAAGCCAATCGACGGTGGCGACTAAATAACGACTTACTCGGGAAAGTAAGGCACAAGAATGTATTCCTTTGTCTTGTTCGCCACGAGGATTCTTTTTAGGTACGAGGCCACGATACGTCGTTCGGCGGGGGAACCCAAGCAGCCGTCACGCATGTAGTAGGGGTCCACTATAGAGATGCCCGGTGTGTTCTCTCTAATGATCTGCGTGGCCAGGCTGAGAGAAAAGAGACGGACCATGGTATAGTGCAGCGGGTATAGGTGGAACATATTGAAGATGTCCTCGAACCGCAGGAAGAACAGATCCGCGGGGGCAGTGTCGACGAAGCCCAAGCCTGGTGGCACCTTAACCACGAATACCGGGTGCGAGGGATCTTTCTCCGATAGAAGGCGTCTCTCTATCGTCAGCACGCCGTCATGCACACTCTGCAGTTCCGAACTGGCGAGCTTCCGCAAATTCTTAGGTAGCATGGGCTCACCCGCCACATGAATCCTCCACATAATACCCTCGGGTCTTGGTGGCCCGTCCCGAAACCTGATCGGATTCGCAGTTGTTGACGCCACCGGCTGGCTCGAGCTGCTAGATTTTCTTTTCCTGCCCTTTTTTCCTTTTGGAGAGCGGGAAGGCACCGCAATCTGAGCACCGGCCGCCCTATGTAGTGTGTCAGGGCTTAGAATAAAGGGCCGGTTGGTTGTATCAGCTGGCTCTGTAAAGGCGCAAGCTGGAGGCGTCTCCTGAGAACCAAACAGACGCTTGGTGATAGTGGCTTTCTCTGTGGGGCCACCAGCTAGGTCTTCTTCATTGCCAAACTGAGTGCTGAAGAAGTGATCATTCCAGTCTTTGTCGTCCTCGGCCGGATCCTGCGCCATGTGCATATCATCAACATGATCATCCGACCCACCGCGTGGAGGTGACGGCGAGGGCGGTAAGGGGGCCTTGCCACCGCTTGTCGCTGGCACGACAGGCGGTGCTGTTGTCTGTGGCGTGATGGCCCCCGCCGTCCCCAAACGGATCATGCTCTTTGGCCATAGCAAGAACAAGCCGAAGCAACTTCTGAGGACAGACGACTCTTCTTCATCCGCTCCTGGGGGTTGAATGGGAGGTTCCAGGTCGTCGCAACCCCTTAGCACCCGACTAATTTTAACCCTGTGCACGCTATCTGGCATCGGTTTTGAGTGGAACGTGCGCTGCAAGGGTTGAACGATGGTACCCTTGGCAACATCCCTCAGCTCGTTGTTCACGTAGCATAAGAGAGTGCAAGGAACATCCGTCTGCATA
Source organism: Avena atlantica (assembly GCA_910589765.1). Lineage (NCBI taxonomy): Eukaryota > Viridiplantae > Streptophyta > Magnoliopsida > Poales > Poaceae > Avena > Avena atlantica. Next base: position 456,981,312 of record OU342736.1, read on the forward strand.
AAACATGTACGGCGTCGTCAGAGCGAGATGCCACAAGAGTAATATATAGATGGCATGAAAGGCGGTAATTAAAGCAATTTGTTTACCGTGATGGCGTCGAGATCGGCTAATGTCGACGCACCGCATACGGCGACGGGCGTGCAAGAGACGGAAGGGATGCTTGATGGCGCGGTGCTGGCCGCCGGTGTATTCTCCCTACCGACGGGTGCTTGGAGCTCCGGTGCCGCCGCGACGATGGCAGGGGGGCACCAACATGTACTCCGGCGCCGCGGTGATGGCAGGGGGAGTCACCAACACTTGCGGCGCCGCGGTGCTAGCGGGCGGAGTCACGAACACGTAGTTCGCCTGATTCGTCGGCGCCGCGTTGTTCGAGTGGCTGCTGACCATGCTTGGAATCGGGCACGGCCCTACTCGACCACCCGCACTCCAGTTCGCTATTGACTCCACCAAGGTAGGCAGGAAGGACGTAAGGGTGAATGCCAGGTTGTCTTGGACGATCTGCGGGATCCGCGCCACTTGTGCCTTTAGTTCTTGAACCTCTCTGTTTTCCTCCTCGCTCCTTCCCGACGGTGCCACATGCGTCCTCGGCGGTGGACCAAAATGATCCACCCAATTCTTACCCCCGAGGCCGGCCAGACGGCCAGCCGACGACGGCTTCTTCGTAACCGGCTCTATTTTCTTGGCCCGGTTCATCGCCCTGTTAAAAGGGTTATCCCACCGGGTGGCCGCCGTCGACCCCTGGGATGAGGAACCCTGGGATCCATGACTAGCAACAATTTCCTCCTCCTGCAGAAGAAGTAACAGTGAATCATTTAGATCATCGATTAGATTGCAATCGTGTTGATCCGCGGTAATTAGATTATACTTACCACAATTTCCTCGAATTCCTTCACCGCAAGATCCGCGGTGAGTTGTTTGGTTTTTGGGTCCACATGGTAACGGTCCCTGATGAAGTTTCGAACCTGCCCGGGTTCGAATTTAGCAAAGGGGTTTTCTATCCCCTTGGATCTATACTCTTCGTCCTCCTTATTCCATTTGGCCTCCGCGGTTCTGTATCCACCAGATCCGAGATGGTGATGACCTATATTCATCGCCTGCAGCACCTTTCCCCGATTACTATTGGCCAGGGCTCTTTCGGATTCACACCTCTCCTTGAACTCCCGGAACTGATCTTCGGTGATCTGCGGGTCAATCTTCTGGATCTCCTCGAGACTTTTGCCTTCTTTATAGATCTTCTTCTTTATCCGGGTTCTCCAGCTGGCCAGGGCGGTGCTCATCTTTGTGAGGGCGGATTTGTTTACTTCGTTCCCATGATAATTTGTGTTCTGATACTTAGCGGGGAACTTGTATCTTGCGTGCAGCTTCTCGAAGAGGAGTGTGCGCAAGTGGCCATTATCTTTATGCCGGAGATTCTCGGTGTTGATCGAGATGGTTGTCCGGGTGATCGCCGCCACTTGCCCACCGTACCCTTTGACGACAAGGGCGGGCTCCAAAGGAACCCCTGATGGGCTCAATTCGGTAATTTCCTCCCTGACCGTGCCGACCGTGTTCGGGCGCCGGTCCTTCGGCTTCTTCTTCTTAGGAGGGTTGCTACCACTCCCTGTGCCCTCGCCGCCATCAGTGGTTTCATCGTCCGCCGTTCCTTCGGCTTCTTCCTCCGCGTCTTCCATCTCATCATCCTCGCTCTCCAAAGGATGGTATTCTTCATCGTCTTCTAGACGTTGGGCCGCCTCCTAGAATGTCAATTGTTTATTCGGAGGTCTGAGTTCTCCTTCAGCGCTGATGCGCTTAGAACATCCAGCCTCGTTGTTGTCACACATCTTTGCACTAATAAAAAACAAATAATTGGTTAAATGCACGGAAAAATACGGCACGACCTTTGCTAATTTTCTTAAACTAGGAGTGCCCGATTTCTGCCAAAACGGAAGTTAATCAACATTCCGGCAAAAATCGGGACTCATTTCATACAAGAACCTGCATACACACATAATAAAGTGCTTCATATACAAGCACAAGCACAATTTCAAGGTGCTGTTGTCCCAGCACAGATAGTAGTAGAAGCACATGAGTAGCACCACAGATAGTAGTAGCCAGAGCAACACTAGGATGGATATAAGGAACAGATAGTAGTAGCAGCACAGATAATAGAAGTAGTAGCAACTCAAGTAGCATAGAACAGCAAGCACAACACAGCAAGCTCATGTTCCAGACTAAGAAGAAGAGTAAGCACAACAATGACAACAGCAAGCAGAGCAAGCACAACACAGCAAGCATATTGCTGTCATTTGTACTATTTCAGTTGGAGAAAACAGTGGATTCACCAGGCTATTATTTGGATGAAATATGCAAAGATCATATTTCTATCAGTATTAGCTCAGTAATCTCAAAACATTATATACCAAACTTATGTTTTCTGAAAGAAAGAAATTGTAGAGCAACTGAATGTGTACATCAATCATATCTTAAGTACTGACTGCCCAATATGCTTTTTTTTTCTGGAAGCTGGTTTAGAAGTACTAACTTCCCAATATGCATTTTTTTTACAAAACACCCAGCACAAACTCTTGCTTGAACTTTTGCTATGAATACATACAGAAACCAGCTAAGCTAGTAATTAAGGCAAGATTTTCACAAGAGTTTAGTACTCAGATTTTTTACAACTTGAATCTTGCTACTTGCTTAAGTATAAAAGTACTGAAGCAGCAGCAGCACCTAACACTACTTTCTAAACCTACTACTACCAATAACACACCATCCATTTCTAGCAAAGCTACTACTACCTGGACACTGGTAACAGAAGCAGCACCAGCACCAGCAGGACCTCCTTTTTTACTGTTTTTCATTAACTAACATGCTACCAGTTGGTGTATGCCACACAGGCATAATGTCCATCTTAGAAGCATCCACACAGGCAAGCATACAATCATGCAGAAATAAAAATTCAGAATAATGTTCATCTCAGAATAATTTATCTAGGGGCTAAGACAACTAGGAAAGGAAGTTGCTTGCAGTGTAATCCATGAACCATGAAGACAAAACCACTGTTATGATTTCATACTACCTAAGAACATTTCCTAACTCTGAATCCTAACTCTGAACCACTACTCTAAATTTCCTACTCTAAATTTCCTACTCCAGATCTGAATTTCCTACTCTAAATTTCCTAACTCCAAATCTGAATCCTAACTCCAAATCTGAATTTCCTACTCTAAATTTCCTAATCTGAATTTCCTAACTGATTAACATTTCCTAATCTAAACATTTCCTAACTGAATTTCCTAAGAACATTTCCTACTCTGAACATTTCCTAACTGAACCCTATTCTGAATCCTAAGAAAATCTGAACATTTCCTACTCTGAATCCTAAGAACCCTAACTGAACCCTAACTTTGAACCCTTACTCTGAATCCTACTCTGAATCCCCTAAGTGAATGGATGCAACGAGAGGGGAGAGAGGGGGAGAGGGGAGAGGGTGATTCTCACCTCCGAGACAAGGACGACGGCGAGCAGGCGGACGATGAGGGCCTTCTCCTTCACGGACTGCGCGGCGACTGCGACCTCCTCCTCCACAAAACGAGCGCGACCCCCTCCTCTTGGCGTGGCGACTGCGACCTCCTCCTCCTGGACTGCGACCTCCTCCTGGGCACGGGCCTGCTCCTCCACGGCAGCGCGGCGACTGCGACCTCCTCCTCCACGAAACGAGCGCGACCCCCTCCTCTTGGCGTGGCGACTGCGACCTCCTCCTCCTGGACTGCGACCTCCTCCTGGGCACGGGCCTGCTCCTCCACGGCAGCGCGACGGTGGCGGCGGTGGCGGTGGCGGCGGTGGCAGATTGATGCGTGTGGTGTCTGTGAGATGCAGCCGTGCGTGTGGTGTCTGTGAGATGGATCGAGCGGCGCAGTTGACTAGTCCAACCCACACACGCGTAGCGCACCCTGGCCAAGTGCGCTACGCGTGTGTGGGTTGGACTATCAGATAAGAGGGCGGCCGTCCCACTAGTTAACACTAGTACTGTCTTACCCCACTAGTTCTGCCCTTAGCTCTATTCTAAACGATGAGCACCCAGGTTCGAATCCTGGTGCTCCACTTTTTTATTTTTACTTTAAAAATACTTTAAAATGTTCCAAAAAATACTTTAAAATGTTCCAAAAGTGGTGATACATGCCATACAAATTTTGTTTTGTTTTTAAAATACTTTTAAATATTCCAAAAATGCCCAAAAGTGATAATATATGTCATAAAAGTGTTACAAATATGATTCAAAGTATAACTAAATTTCATAATACTTTGTCCATGAATATTACAATCTTTTTCGACCACGTGTTTTACAATATTTTTTTGAGCTAGCGTTTTACAATCTTTTTTCCCTTCTTTTTCGCGGTTGAATAATTTAGCCCCGGCACTTTAATGTTTCTTCTTTCGAACGGGCTACCTTTTTTGGGTAGGGTTGTCCTTTTTCTTCTTGTGATGTATGTTGCTGCATCGTAGTCGTCGTCATCTTCAATCTTTGGATCGCCGTACTGGTCGAAGTCTTGCTCGTTGGCGACTCCATCCATTCCGATGATGTTTCTTTTTCCTCTCCTCACGACAACACGGCTAGGATTTGTCGGGTCGGTAATGAAAAAACATTGGTCCACTTTGGTAGCCAGTACCCACGGTTCATTTTTCGCGGCCACGTTTGCACCGGCGGCCTTGGATTTGGCTGCTTCGGGTATAACCATGGTTGTGAAATACCGGTCTTCTCTTTCGACGCTCTTTGCCCATCTGACACGGAACATCGGCACCTTTTCTCCACAATAGTCGAGCTCCCAGATCTCCTCGATTCTTCCGTAGAATCTTTCCTTCACGTTGTCATCGGTGTAGAATTCCGACGTTACGCCTGAGTTCTGATAATCACACTTGTTGTCCTTTTCCTCCGTGTAGAATGTGTAGCCGTTGATATCATACGCCTGATAGGTCACCAGGTTTTGCATCGGTCCTTGCGACAAGGTGAATATGATCTTTTCCATGTCAGAAGAATGCGAGCGCGGGGGAATATCAAGGAGCGTCTGCCTAAACCAACGCGTGAAATCTGAGTTGTGCTTTTTGATTATTTCTCCATGAGTCCTCCGTATGCCCCGGTCACTGTACTTCTTCTCGATTAACCTTTTGTGCTTCTGTACCCAAGGATCGACCAGTTCTAAATGCTGTAGCGCGACGAGGTTTGCTCGATCAAAGTCTGCGCGTCGAAAATCGAAGTCTGCATGCAGCATGCGACGACCCTCTCGGTGACCAGATCCGTCGAGCTTGCCAAGGTGTCTATTGACGGGAAGACCGACAGGGTTCTCGATGTCTAGATAATTCGTGCAGAAAGAGATGCACTCTTCGGCCAGAAAGCCCTTGGCTATGCTTCCATCTGGACGGGACCTGTTGTGAACGTATCCTTTGATGTGTCCGTTCATCCTTTCGAACGCCATCATGCTGCGGAGGAACATCGGCCCGAGTTGTACGATGTCCTCCACGACATGGACCAGCAGCACTACAAGGAATCTGTCTATATATGACCCTCCATTTTCGTCACAAAATCGTCATAGTAGTCTGTTTATGACGATTCTATGACGATTTTGAGATCGTCGAAAGCTGGGCGTCGCAAATGAACTATAACGATGATTTTTGCGAAATCGTCATAAACGTCTATGACGATTTCACAACGTCATAACCTCTATGACGATCCAATATCGTCATGGGACATCTAGCCTAGACACGTCAGATCCTACATGGCAGATCCTACGTGGCACAGAATCAGCCCGATCCATTTCAATCGTTTACATGGGCCAAGCCCAAAATTCAGTCCATTAATTTCTTCTTGGCAATTCTCGTTTGCTGCTTGGGCCAAGCCCAATATTATGGCCCTTTTATTTTCATGGGCAAGGCCTTTTTAACTTTCAGTTATTTTATTTTTGAATTATTGCTCGCTGCTCGAGTCCACTATTTTTTTGGGTCGTGGCCTTTTTAGAGCCCAACTGACATTCAGATCATTTCTAAAGTACAGGCATTAAATAATCGATAGTTCGATAAGCATGGCCCAGATCACATTCATTATATTACAATCAAACATAAACCAGGAATACAAAACAGCTACAAAAGTAAAATGTAGATACAACTATACAATCAGACATAATTAACAAAACCCATGAATACAACTATTCCATAGTACAAAACACCCACAAACATACAACTAGCCATAAACTCCCAGGAAGTTACAACTAGCATCAACTCTTTGCTGACTATGAAGCTTCTGCTTCTTTTACCTTCATCCTGGAGCTCCTGTAAAAGAAATGAAGTGTGGTAATGGCTGTTAGTTGGAAAAGAAAGCAATATCTTGTAAAAATAACATAGATCGGCTAGAAAAATAAACAGATGTAAAGTATTGCCAGCTAGTAATAGAGAAGTACATTACAGTACTCTAAACATATATCTATGAAAGGATTGTAAAAAGCATTGAAAGATTATACAACAACCTGAACCATAGCATTTCAAAGAACAAACTGGAGCATAGCATAGCAAATATTAGATGAAATTGCTACAGGCTATTCATGATAGAAAGTAGAAACTATATGAACCACCTAAAGTTACACAAATAGTTGGAACAGGTTGGTACATGATAAGACAGAAATAGGATAAATAAGAACTATAGTGGCAGATTTAGATGCACAAATAAGAACTTCAATCATCACAATCAAGTAAATGCTAAACAAAAGCACAACAAGCTGCAGGTGTTGTTTGCAAAATAAAGACAGTCTGTACATATATTATAACCTGTAGTGATGCAATCCCAACTATCTAAAAATATGGTACTCATCCAAAGCATCTGAAAAAGCAAGAGAAGGAGAAGGTTTAGAAGCTTAGATTGATGAACAGGTTGGTAATCAACTCACCTCTAGAATTTAAGTGGACATGGCCAAAGCGCGAGCTCCGGTAGACTCCATCAGAGGCTAGCCAGCGTGTCTCGAGCCCAGCGAATTCCTCCGCCCGCGACATCACGCCACAGCTATCTATGATGTCAAAGACATAAACATAACTCTATCTTGCTCACCACAGAATGAACAGGAGTGACATAATGCCATTAACTCATGAATTTCTCTTATACAAATCATATCCAATGACTACTATCTAAATGCATCAACACCCATGTTATCTATGATGTCAAAGTCACACAAAACATAGCCATGATCATCAGTGTGAATAAAAGACTGTATGAGCAACTCGAATTGCTATTAGTAGCATCTCATTTGCATATACTGAATAGAACGCACCAATAAGGGACTAAGGGCATATTACAAAAGGGCATATATACATGATTATCATTTCCAGTGAATAACATCATAACAAAATGAATAATACAAATACAAGAGGAACATCAGGTCTAGCCATTTTCATTTCAGTAGTTTGACTACTTCATTCATGAGCTTTCCTGCAAGAACAACATTGAGTTAGCTCAAGTTTCTTTGAAATTGTATCTGAAGGTACATGATGTGTACACATGAAATCAACATAAGGAAAATAGCAAGGCAAATTTATGGCTGTTCGGTTGACAGCTTATGTGATGTTACTGGTTACACTAACATACTACTACTCCCTCCGTTTCATAATATAAGACATTCTACGATCTGTTCCGACAGCGTTCCAAACACAAATTGTACAATAAATTCAGAGTACCAGGTAAACAGGGGCACATGCATACTAAATACTGAAAATGAAATGAACAGGTTGTCAGTGCTATCTTTGACATGCAGGATATTGAAAATCATACTCCAAATATTGGCAACCCGATTATGCATTGACAACCTGATTATGCAGGCAGGAGCAAGGTCAATAAGCAAACCTCATACAGAGAGGAAAATAATACTGCAGCTATTCATAATCTAAGACTGGAAATTAAAAATCAAGTGGTTGGACTCAAATTCAGAGTACCAGGTAAAACATGGGCACATGCATACATAACAGGAACACAAATTTCAGAGTACCAGCCTAAAAATATGGAGCTCAAAATTCAGTTGATATGAATAAGTAAATTATTTTACTCATTTTGGTTATATGAGTAACAAATCCTTGCTACCAAGCATAGCTTGACCAACACTAGCATAGCTGAATTTTTACTTACTGCACCAGTACCAATTGGTTGTGCGTTTGTGTGTTTGTAGATACTACCATTAGTACAAAATGGTAGCCATGCATCAGTACAAGGTACTCTATTGTGCATGGCTACTTTCAATGAAGTAATTCATGTATGAATACCATAGCACAATGAGTGAAATTGTTCATCACCACTGCTAGTTAACTACAGTTATGCAAAAAAGATATGCAAACAAGAACAAGAATAAGTAAACAACCAACACACACTTTAAGAAATTTCAGAGCAAGGACAAGCACTAAGTAATTTCAGAGGAAGATGAACTTACTGGTAGCAGTGGTGGTCGTTGTTGGTCGTGCTGGTCAGCGAAGAAGTTGAAGGCCCGATGCTCCCAGGCGTAATCGGCGTCCTCCCGCTACTCCGGTGCTGCATGCCACGGGGGTGGGCTTGCTACCCTTGATGACGACGCAGAGCACAATCGGCCGGACGAGGCGCAACGTTCATGCAGAGGGATCCGGCGGAAAGCTTCTGGAGTTGGTCATGGGCTCATTGTACTCGACGATGAGGCTCCAGGCCCCGCGTACTCGACGATGAGGCTCCCGGCGGTAACATAGGGCAAAGGAGGAGCGTCTGTGGCGGCTAGCCCCCTAACGAAGAGAGGTGGCGATCTGGCTCGGGAAGGCTCCGGTCGATGCGGGGTTGGAAGGAGAAGGGAGGCTCTTGAGGGCTTCCGATCGATGGGGATCTGGCTCGGGAGGCCTCGCGGTCGATCTGACGCGAGAGGAAGGAAAGAGAGGAGGTGGGTGGTGGTGGCGGCGGCGGCGGTGAGGGGAGAAGATCTGGTACGGTGCGGTTGGTGATATTCTTCGGGGAGACGGTGCGGCACCGGTGTTAGGGTTTGGGTCGGGGAGGGCGGAAGGGAGGAGCTCCACTGCAGGGGGAGACGGGGCGGCGCCGGTGTTAGGGCCGGGGAGGGGAGTGGCGGAAGGGAGGAGGTCCAGGGCAGGGGAGACGGGGCGGCGCCAGTGTTTGGGTCGGGGAGGGGAGTGGCGAGCAGAAGAGGATAGGGTTCGATCGATTAGGGTTGCGTCGGGGAAGGAAGAGGGGATCGAGTTGGGCCGTGGGTGCGGTGGGGACTGGGAGTAGGGTGTGCTTCTTCGGGTGAGAGGACAGACGTTGGATCGGAACTGAACGGTCCAAATCAGGCTGATAGGGATGATCTGTGGGAGGCAATTTTCTGTGATTTGATTGGTCAGTTCATAAAACACCTTTTTTATATTTTCCAAGCGCAAAAAACGGAGCGTTTTGTGAAGCAACCACCAAATGACAGTTTTAGAATGGTACCATCACATTTTGTAAAAATATTAGACCACCTTACATAGACAATGTCCCAACCGAGATATCTCAAACCTTTCCGTTCACCCTTGGCAAAAAAGACAAATTCCTGCCGAATCGGCGGGAAGTGGGTCCGGTTTGAACTACAGGTACATGATCCAATGCTCATGATTTTTGGTAAAAATCATTTTTAGACTCATAATATCATGTTCCTTTAGAGATCCAATGCAAGTTTAGCGAGGCTCGGCCCCTAGCTAAGAACCTTCATGCCCGCCGTTTTGACCATAGTTTGAAACGGGCATAAAAAAATAAAAAACGGTCCGATCAACGCAAATCCTTCGCGTGGTGTCTTATTATGTGACATATTTGCAAGGAAAAATACCAAGCTGGGTAAATTGAGTATGTCTCGAAAAACCCTTCACAAAATGACCTATCATGTTCGAGGTTTCGTGGCTTTCGGGTCAAATGACCAATGTCATGGCTAGAATCAGGGCATAGTTTGTGATAATGTGCCCATATTGTGCACACATATGTATCATGGCATGGAGAACAATGTTGCAGGAGGAAGTTTTCCTTTTTGACGCACGGAAAAACCATTTTTCATTTTCCGAGCGCAAAAAACGGGGTGTTTTGTGAAGCAACCACCAAATGACAGTTTTAGAATGGTACCCCCACATTTTGTAAAAATATTATACCACCTTACATGGACAATGTCCCAACCGGGGTATCTCAAACCTTTCCGTTCATCCCTGGCAAAAAAGACAAATTCCTGCCGAATCGGTAAGAAGTGGGTCCGATTTGAACTACATGTACATGATCCGATGCCCATTATTTTTTGAAAAAATGATTTTTAGACTCAGAATATGTTGTTTCTTCAAAGATCCAATGCAAGTTTAGTGATACTTAAGGCCAAATTTTTTGAATTCAAAACCCTAGTTTCAAAATCATATTTTGAATTATGATATTGTCCCTACTATGGACTAATATGGGATTAGTAGATCCACAATTTAAAATAATCATATTATTTATAATTAACATCCTAGTATGGTCTAATGAAATTCATAAATATTTAGAGACAAAAATAAATTATTTTAGACTTCTTATGAAAAAGATAGAGAAGAAATATAAAAACACAAAAAGAAAAAGAAAAAACCTAGTCCCATCGAGGCCCATTAGGAGAAATTTGGCCACCAGGCCCAGTTGCAATCGCCGTGTTATACTCAAATAGGAGGAGCACAGATAGATTACATCTAAGTTACGTTGGTGTGGTGGTCAGGTTCCTTCTATGTGCTTGGAGGTCCGCGGTTCGAGTGCTGAGCGCTCCATTTTTTGCCTATTTAATTCGCGATATAGCAAATTGAATGTTTATAAGCTGTCATCGTAGTAATATGCCCCAAAGAAACTTGTGGCCTGGTGGTAAGGTGCGCTCGCAAACGGAGGGAGGTTGCGAGTTCGAATCGCTGGCTTGATTCTTTTTTGGAAATAATTCACAAGGCAAGCACGTCAAGTCACTTTGGTCTCGGTAGTGCCACCTAGGCGGATATTAATACATTAATATGATATATAGTTAAACGCAGACATGACATGTAGGCACAATTGTTGACGTGGCCAATCTCTTATTTTCTAATTTAGATGATATGACGATTTAAAATCGTCATAGTGATCTACCAATACCTCCCGAGATGCATTTACTGGGTTATGACGATTTGAGCTAATAAAACCATGACGATTTTAAGCAAGATCGTCGTAATTTTCTAAGGTTTTGAACCTCCTGAATAGCTTACGACCATTTAGTGCAAAATCGTCATAATTCTATGACGATTTTGTCCACAGTCACTATTAGAAGGTCATAGAATAACACATTCCTTGTAGTGCCGATGCACCATAATGTCGAAGAATGCGGGTGGGAAGTAGACCTCAAGCTCACATAGTATCACCACGATCTCCTCCTGTAGCCTTCCGAGCTGATTCAAGCCAATCGACTTCCTAGAGATGACGTCGAAAAACTTGCAAAGGCCAAATAACGTTTCACGGACGTGCTCGTCCATTATCCCTCTTAGTGCGACCGGAAGTACCTGCGTCATTAGCACGGCACAGTCGTGAGACTTCATGCCACTGAACCTCTGCTTCGCCTCGTCTAGGTATCTGCTTATCTTGCCTGCGTAGCCGTAAGGAAATTTGACTCCTAGAAGGCACTTGAAAAACTGTTTGATCTCATCCTGGCTTAGAGTGAAGCAAGAAGGAGGGCAGTAATATTCGTTCTTCTTGAACTTTTTACCCTTCCGACGACCTTGTGTCATCTCCGACTCATGATCATCGTCATCTTCCTGATCATCAGGAGTAGTGCGTCCTCCGTGAAGCTCCTTCCGGATACCCAAGCATATCAGGTCGTGCCTTGCTTTCGGACCATCTTTCGTCCTATCTGGCATGTTGATTATGGTGGCGACCAGACTCTCGCACACGTTTTTCTTGATATGCATGATGTCGAGGCTATGAGGCGTGCGGAGAACTTCCAGTATGGCAACTCCCAGAAAACAGACCTTGTTTTCCATACCTTCATCAGCGGCTTGTCTTGTTGCTGCCTCTTTCGCTTCTTTCCAGGCTTAGGACAATCTTTCCAGTTTTTCAGCAACTCTTCCACTTCTTCGCTGCTCCTATGCTCTGGGATTCCTCGGGTCTCTGATTTGCCATCGAACAGGTCTCCACGTTTTCTCCATGGATCATTCTTGCCGAGCCACCTCCGGTGCGCCATGAACACGGTTTTCGATGACCCTGGATCTTTCTCTAGTTGGAGATAGCTTGTGTTATCCATGCACCTAACGCATGCGCAGAATCCTTGGATAACCTGCCCCGAGATATACCCGAAACCTGGATAGTCTTGCACCGTAGTGACCAACGCGGCTCTCATAGTGAAATAATCTTGTGCGACGGCGTCGTAAGTATTGGCTCCAGATTCCCATAACGTGGCTAGCTCCTCTTTCAACAGCCCGAGATACAGATTGATGTCGGTACCAGGTTGTTTCGGCCCTTGAATTAGCATACTCATTTGTATGTACTTCTTCTTCATGCACAACCATGGAGGGAGGTTGTACATCCATACAAACACGGGCCAAGTGCTGTGCGTGCTGCTCTGGCTACCGAACGGATTGATTCCATCGGTGCTCGCACCAAGCCTGATGTTCCTCGAATCTCCACCGAATTCTAGGAATTCGAGGTCCAATGCTTTCCACTGGCTAGCATCTGAAGGGTGCGTCAGCAGCTCATCCTTTTCGGGGTCATCATCATCTCCTGGCTTCTTCCTTTCCGCATGCCATCGCATGAGCTTCGCTTCCTTAGGGTCCGCGAAATAGCGCTGCAGACGAGGGGTGATAGGAAATTACCATACCACTTTTCGAGGTGCCTTCTTCCCTTTCTTGTATCGACTCACGCCGCACACCGGACATGTGGTTTTCTCCGCGTCCTCGCCCCGATAAATGATGCAATCGTTGATGCATACGTGATATCTAACGTGCGGTAGATCGAGAGGACAGACGATTTTCTTGGCATCCTCGATACTAGTTGGACATGTGTTCCCCTCCGGGAGACGATCGTGCCAGAATGCCATCATATCGTCGAAGCTTGCGTCGCTCAATTTGTGCTTTGCCTTCATCTCCATAGCCTTGAGCGTTACATTCAACCGGGTATCATCGGGCCTGCATCCTTCATACAATGGAGTAACCGCGTCTTTCTCAAGTTGCGCAAGCTTGGCTTTCTCTCTAGCGGCAGCCCTGGCGTTACTCGTCTGCTTGAGAAGCAGTTCTTGCACATAAGGGTCCCGCACCCAGCCTGACGTTGTTCCATCGTCGTCTGCTCCTCCGGCATCTAGATCATCATCATCCCGGTCTGCTTCCGCACCTTCACCATCTCCAGGAGCCTCTTCATCATCTCGCCCGTTCTCGCCGTGATGATGATCATCGTCATGTTGGCCACCTTCTTCACCGTCTCCATCATCTACGCCATCGCTTATCCAACGAGTGTATCCATCCATGAAACCATGGCGGAGCAGGTGCGCCTGCAGATTCCCGGAATCTGGGTCGATCACCCAGTTGAGTTTGCATCTTCTGCACGGACATCTTATATCTGTCTTGTTATTTCGTATCATGTTGGCCGTCGCACATTTCAAAAATCTAGCCACAATGCCTTCGCTCATTATGCGGACCATTTTTGCCTGCACGATGTACACGGTACAATTTTGAAGTCTATTAGAACCACATAATGAATGCATGCATGCAATGGTCGATAGAAAATTTCGGCATGACCTATCCTAAAATTAGGACCTTTGCGAAATGCCAAAGTCTTGCCAAAATGGAAATGAATCAACATTTTGGCAAAACAAATGGCAACTTGTTCACATACAAACACAAGAGAGAGAGAGAGAGACCGATCCATACACACATGAACATATCATTATCCTCTCCATACACACATGCATGAGCATCATCGATACTCTCCATATACACACACATATGACCATCTATCCTCTCCACACATACACACATCATGAGCATCGATCATCTACATACATATGAGCACATGCATCATCCATATACACATGAACACATCCTTACATGGACAACTTACCGAGATGAGAGATCGATCGCGAGAAAGATGGAAAGGAGAGGTGCGCGCGTCAACCGGAGACGGATAGATGAGAGACCGGAGACCTCCTCTATTACTTATGTAACATCCAAAGAAAGTTTTACATGCTAAAAATGGTGAATGTATGGAGAAATTGAGGTGGAAAGGAGAAGATCCCGACTAGATCTAAGGAGGAAGAAGAAGGGGAAAGTGAAGTGTGGGTGGTGGATGTGTGGGCACACATGTGCACATAAAGTGCTGTCCTAAAAGAATCGACACATCCGTGGCGCACACGGCCCTAGTGCGCCACAGGGAGTACAAACTTCTGTGGCGCACTAGGCCGAGTGCGCCACAGATGCTCCTAGTCCCTGTGGCGCACTAGGCGGAGTGCGCCACAGAAGTTTGTGGCCGTTTCAGAGCAGAGGTGGGCATGCGCTCAGGCGTAGCGCACCAGGCACACGTGCGCCACAGATGACCCTAACAACCGTGGCGCACATGACTATAGTGCGCTACAGATGTTTGGCGTGTGGCCAACAGGGCCCTGGCCCACACACATCTGTGGCGCACTATAGTCATGTGCGCCACGGTTGTTCTAGTTATTAGTAAGGCACTGCCCACAGGTGAGCCACGCCTGTTTTAGCCGTGGGGCACTTCAACCATGTGAGCCACAGATGTGCTGATTACCTATAGCCGTTTTCCTAGTAGTGCGCGAAGGGGGCAGTGATTGGCTTGGACCAACTATTGGGCCCCACATCATGGAATTATGGACGGGAAAGTACACCCGGTTGTGCAAAAAGGAGTTGATCTCTCATGGGTAAAGTAACGCACCTCTGTAGAGTGTAAGAACTGTAACTTGTTACTCCCTGTTCTGGGAAGGAGCTACGAACGCGGCAGGAAAGGAACTCCATGAAAGTTCTGGTCAACCTGTGAAGGCTGATTGTCATAGTTTTTCGTAATAAAATCAATCTTTGAAGAAAGATTTACAAAAATTGCATAGTGCCAAGGATTTATAATCCGAGGTGTTAGTTAGAGCATCAAACTTCCCACCTTGCATATAATGAACTTGTTGGGTAATGCTGTTACTCATTCTTTCCTTTGATCCCTTGCTTAGACTCTAAGGATCCCGAAGACATGCCAATGTATGCAGCCGAATGCCAAGAAGATGTGTTCTACGAGGAACCTGATCTGTCCGGAGGTGTTGAAGGCGTGGATTACGAAATTCACTACGGTGTCGATGATAACGAGTCCAACTAAGTATCCCTAGTTAGTAGTAACCAAGGGAGCCGAGCAGCATGAACTCAATAGAATAAGCTGTTGAGCTCAACTCCTAGTCGGAGTTGCTACTTTTAAATTCCGCTGAAACACTTTATATTTTGGTTTGTAAGTTGAATCTTTTAAAGTCTTGAACTTCTGGTATTGTAATAATAATAATGTGTGAATGTTTGTAATATGGACCCGCAATGTTTCTGTTGTACCACTCTGAGGGATGTGATATTTACGGAACGGTGTTCTATGAGTGTCATGTCAACGACTATAGTGTACTACACATGTAGTGGTATGCTGGGTCACCGCAGTTGGTATCAGAGCAAATTGCTTTGACCTTAGGTTAGAAACCTAGGAAAGGGTATTACCTATAGAAAATCTTAGCAACGATAAAAAATTCTCTAAAAGTAATTTAATGGGTATTCAAATGAGAATATTCTGTTATATATTTTAGTGCGATAATTCTTTGTTATTATGCAATCTGTCATTGGTTACTAGTCAAAATTATTTTTCTGATATACAGAGATATGGCAACAAAGTTTCCAAAATAGACTTTGGTAAGGGAAGAGGAGACGCTTGATGATTATCAAGGATCATTCACAGACCAACTTCGTCAACTTTTAAAGCTCTTTAGTTGTCCAAATAGAATTCCAGTGAACACTATCGCTTACCTTGATGGTCGGATGTTATCCAACTATCGTGTGAGTATCCAACTTCCAGAGAAGCTTGGATTATATCACGATCTACCTATAGTAGAAGGTAGGAGTCATTTAGCAGCTTACCATGTTGTTGTTGTGGAGGCGATAGCTAATATCCGGGAGCAGAAAACCAAGGAGCTAGAAGGTAGCACATTCTCTGTGATACCTCATGATTCTATAGACTCGGAACCTATACCGGATCATCTTACTTTGGTTAAGAAGCATCCTAAGTTAGCTTCCAATTTTATGGATAGATATCGAACACTCGTTGCGTCTTTTTATAAGACCCATCAAGTGATTGTTGAAGACAAAAATGATATGTTAGAGGATCTAACTGATCCGGAAAGGAGGAAGCAGTTAGCATTCCAGTTAGATAAGGAAGCAAGTAGCAGTGCAACACCTATATTTAAGGATATACCTATAGATCCTGAATCTTTTATACCATATCCTTATTCACCAAGACCTGAACCTATACATGATACTACTATGGATATGAGGTATGCAGTACCACAGGGCTCAGAGGATGGTTCTGACTCAGAACTTCCTATTGAGAATTCGGATGGTTGGATAATGGGATCATATAATGGATCTCATGAACACCAGATGTCCACAAATGGTTTCGACAGGAATGTGGACAATCTAGTTGGATGGGTGCAAGAATGAACCCTAATAATAGTAGTAGAAATACCATGTCAATAGATAGTCAGGATGAAGAAGAAGATCCCGAGGAGAGAGTGTTTGAATCATCAACATCTTCTCAAAACCCAGGGAATATACATTGTTCAGTGTTTAACTATCTTGCCCAAGAGAGCACTTGGGAAGCAGCAGGATCTGCGTATCCTCTTGACAACTCAAGAAATGAAGCTCAGGAGATGCAGGCTGGAGATAATGTTGAATATGTTTCTGAAGACTTTTCAGCTGAGCTGGAGGGAGTCAATGCGCTCAGGTTGAGTAATGACTCAAGTCCTGACACTTCATATACAGAGTATGTTCCTTCTCGAAGGCCATATGTTCCACAAACTGTGCGACGAACAACACGTCATCACGGTTGGACATCAGGCATGTACGATGAGCGTAGTTACTACTAGAAGGAGGCAACTAGTTAGTAATATCAAGTACCGTGTATTATACTCCAAGAAATAAGTTAGTGAGATGAGTAAGGTAGTTTTGTGACCATACCTATATGGTATATGTTGTAATGACTTTGTATTATTATGATAGTATGTAAAATATGTGAAATGCATATTTGGATTTTCTTTGGATCTTCATTGTGTGACTAGTTATATGCGTAAAGTCGAGCTTAGAACACATGTGCATGATGTAATTATGAGTATTCGCTTTATGTTGCAGGACTAGAGGGTCATGGATACGGGTGTAGAAATGGAAACTGAGCAGCAGCGGATGGAGCGAGAGTCCAAGGAGAAGGCCGATGCAGATGCAGTAAACCAAGAAGCATTACCACCACCACCAATGAGGCCGTTAATGGAGCAGAATTTTATGCAATGCATGCAAATGATGCAAGAGACCCATAACAAGTTCATGGAAGAGCTGCTAGGACGAGCAAATCAGAGGGCACCTGAAGGTGGAGGAGTGAGTCTATCTGATTTCCAGAATGCAAGACCGTTACCTTTTGCATCAGCTCCTGAACCAATGGATGCAGAAGACTGGCTAGAAGATACTGAAAGGAAGCTGAAAACTGTAGGTTGCAATGATGAGGAGAAATTGAGGTATGCAACTCATCTTCTGACTGGACTTGCAGCATCATGGTGGGAGAATCAGTTAGCCATGCAACAACCAGGAAGGGAGTTTACCTGGGAAGAGTTTAAGCAGAGATTCCGTGAATATCATGTTCCGGAAAGTGTTATGGAGTTGAAACGGAGAGAATTTGAGGAGCTTCATCAAGGATATACTAGTGTCATGAAGTACATCCGGGAGTTTAGTCAACTGTCTCTCTACGCTGAGGAGGATGTCAACACTGAAGATAAGCGGCAAAAGCATTTCCTGCGTGGATTAAATCCATTTGTGAAGATGCAACTAAGGTTAGCCAATAAGGAAACTTATCAGCAGTTGTTGTATGCAGCCATTACTTTTGAGGATGATTATAAGAATGTCCAAGAGGACCGGAGGAAGAGAGCCAAGAAGGAAAACAAGAGAATTCAGGCAAGCAAACCTAAACCCAACCTGGAGTTCAAACCTCGGAATAGAAATTATGGCAACAATAACAATAACAATAACAAGGGCAGTGGTGGAAATAAATCCAATCCACGAAGGAATGTTATTTGTAACAATTGTGGAATTCCAGGGCATTTCTAGAGGGAATGCAAAAAGTGTAGGGTTCGCAGCATAGAAAACAAAAAATTTCCTACGATGGGAACATCTATGTACCAAGATCTATCTACTAGATAAAAGCAACGGGTAGATATACATCCATAGAATACATACCCTCGAAGACCGAATAATGTTAACGAGGTTGTACTCGTGGATGATGTAGACGAACGCTTTCCAATCTCAAGATCGTGATGAAGTCCATCTGGTCCAGCCGGTCCAGCACGATCAAGTCCAGCACCTCAAAGCAGTGGTGCATCCGTGATCGCACACACGTACGGGTACCCCGACAACCTCCGCGCCCTCGCTCCAGCGAAGCAGCGAAAGCATCAGCAAATCCTTCCAGAAAAAGCCACCGGGAACATGTATCTCGCTGATCCGAGACCATGTGGGAATTCTAAAGGGGGGAGAGAGATCCTTCACGAGGAGGTGTGAGATGAGAGGAGGAAGTGGGTGCCTTTTATAGGGAGAGGGGGGCAGCCCCCTCCCATGGCGTGGAAGCCATGGAGGTTCCCCCACCTCTTCCACATTCATGTGGGTGGAGCTCCCACTCACATAAATAGCCACCCCACTCAAAATTCCACTCACCTCCATTAAATTTCCACCAAATTTAATGTAATCTCTCATTAAATAAAACTCCTTTATTTATTTATTCAGAATTTTGTTAATTACTTTAATTAACAAACATTCACATAAAACCCCTTGCTAGTATTCCATTTCACATGCAGAACCAGTTCAGCAATTTCAACCGAAACAGTTTCGGTGTCTAGTGAAATAAATTCCTGTGCTTTCCTTTTTCTTTCTCTGGCATATTATTTGCTCCAAATGGTGTCGGTATCCCTTAAGTGTGTCACCCTACGGTTCTCGAATAATGCATACATGATCGAGACCCCTCTCTGATCAATAATCAGAAGTGGGACCTGGAGATCCGTACTGACTCCCACACATTCAACGATGACTTCTGTGATTGTGTGAACCTTTTATGCTAGTATCTTAATCCCTTTGTTTCACTATATATTACATGTCCGAGATTCTATCATCGGTATCTCCATACCTAGTTTGATCTCGTTACTGACATGCACTCTTTTCTCGTTCCCGTGATATAACATTCTAGTGATCAAATCACTTGCTTGCAAGCTAATCAATGTGATATCACCAAGAGGGTCCAGAGTATATCTATCCGTCATCGGGATGAACAAATTCCACTCTTTATCCATGATTCTCAACATAACACTTTAGTAGCTTTGAAGCCATCTTTATAATCACCTAGTTATGGTGTGACGTTTGATGTCAACAAGAAACTCTTCCGGTGTTAGTGATTGGCATGATCTCATGGTCTAAGGATTAGGACTACTTCGTAAGTTATTTATAGCAATATAAACTCAATGACTTTGATCGTAATGCTATACTTCGGATGAATGTTCATCACATCATTACACTAATGTTGTGACCTCGTTATTAACAACATCCAATGTCCATGATCAGGAAACCTTTGATCATCTTGTTAATCAACAAGCTAGTTTATAAGAGAGGCATAACTAGGAACTTCCTTTTTGTTTATTAAACACACATGTATTAACGTTTCTGTATTAATACAATTATAGCATGCAAAATAAACATTTATCATAAATAAGGAATACGATAATAACCACTTTATTATTGCCTCTCGGGCATATTCCCTTTAGTCTCCCACTTGCACTAGAGACAATAATCTAGTTTGAAAACTTTGTGTATTGAACACCTATGGCTTTCTGGTGTTCCATATACTCAACTGCAAGTGGTTAACATAATCTACGGATCTGACACTTTCAGGTCCGTGTGTATTTGCATATCTTTGCGTCTCCACGCATCACTTATTCTCCAATGAGATGGCATTGTATAAATTTGGTCTTTCGGTGAGACCTTTAGTTCCTTGGGGTTAAAACACGTCGATACTATTGTCATACAATATATCTTTAGTGTTAGCCCGTTGCGAACCACACCTTAGTTTGATAAAAAACTACTTGACACAAATTCCCTCCTTGGCTGCTACTATAGCAGTCATATACTTAGCCCTTTTTGTTGTAGTATCTGTCACAATGTCTTAACTTTGGAATTCATCCAAATCCATCATGGAAACTTTCTTTCCATTTCATTGTGCCACCCATAGTTTAAATTGAGATAAACTTAATTTGTATCTTGTGACAAAACTAGTATCAATGTAACGCTTTACAATGAACTATTTGTAATTGTTTGTCACCTCTACACAAATATATTCTTAGTTCTTTCCAAAAGATCATAAGAATATCCTTACTATCGTCCAATGATCATTTTATGATTCATTCTGGTATATGCTCATAACACTTAGAGCATAGGACATATCTGGATGTGTACATATCATGGTATGATTGATCAAAACATTCTCGTGATTTCACTCATCAAGTGTCAAAGCACTTGAATCTTGTTTCACTTATCAAGTATCGATACACTTGAATCTTGATTCAATTCCTTTCCGTGCGACAAGAACCGTTTCTTGTTGTTTCTATATTGAACTCCTTCAACATCTCATATATGTACGTTTGGCACAACCATATTAGCGTCACAGTCTATCCACTATAGACATTCATGCTAAATATTCGGGTTTTGCCTAAGTTTTTCATCGAAATGAAATTCTTAACCTTTTTTAATAAAAGATACATCATTTCTAATCAACAAGATGTCGTCCATATAATGTATTAGAAATATGTCTCAGCGCTCCCACTTAATTTCTTGCAAATGCAAGCATCTTCATAGTCTCCTGATGAAAACTCCTTTTCATCATGGTGAAGATTCCAACTCCGCGATGCTTACTTCAACAATTGAAGTTTGCATGCCCTTTTAGCATCCTTTGAATTTTAACAAAACCCTTTGGATCGTGTCATGTACACGTCCTAGGTAACCATT
This sequence comes from Avena atlantica, assembly GCA_910589765.1. Lineage (NCBI taxonomy): Eukaryota > Viridiplantae > Streptophyta > Magnoliopsida > Poales > Poaceae > Avena > Avena atlantica. Next base: position 457,002,585 of record OU342736.1, read on the forward strand.
CTATTAAAAGAACTTTGTTTTGTTTATTCATCTACCATATACCAATTTATATGTAGTGGTTGCTACTTTAATCCGTCTGGACTAAATATCGCTATGAAAGATCAAATCTTGTCATAGTCAACTCCTTGAACATTGTCGTAAAATACTTTACGACATGTCGACTATTTCATAGATGTGCAACATCCATGTCTATTTCTTTATAGATCCAAATACGACTGATAGGTTTTTACACCTTTCCGGAGGGTCTTCCAAGTTCAAAACTTGATTTCTCGTGTATGGAACTATCACGGATTTTATGGCTTCAAGCCATTTTACGGAGTCAGGTCCCATTATCGCTTCTTTGCATATAATCAGTTCATCATTGTAAAACAATAATGATTTACTCTCAAATCTTAGTATTTGATTGTTTATCCGACCTACTTGGTTCAATAGGAACTTAGATCTCCGTGACCACAACCTTTGAGGCACATAAACCATGAGCATTATGGCTGCCTCCGGAATGATTTCCGGTGCTGCGCAACTCAGCACATATAGCTAAGGTTCGTTAACCTTATCAAAGTTCTATTGTCCTCCCACTTAACTTTTACGAAAAATTCCTTCTCCAAGAAACTTCACTTTTCAAGCGACAAACCCTTTTGTCCTTGGTGTTATGAAGGAATAACCAATTGTTATTCGAAATAACCTACAAAGACATGCTCATCCGACTTCGGTTGTAAACATCTTACTTATGTTTAGCATACCAAAATTTAAGAAATGATAACTTGGGTTTTACCCCAAACCATAACTCATATGGTGTCATTTCAACGGATCAAGATGGAGCTCTTTTCGGTGTAAAAGCGGTAGTCTATAAAGCTTCAATCTTTTTAAAACATAATGGCAGTTTTATAAATAAAACCTTTGATCCAACCATGTTAAACAAGGTTTCATTACAAATCTCAAACACTCCATACTCCTATGGTGTTTCGGGAGATGTAAATCTAGGTGTTTTGCTAAACTTGCAACTCAAATAAATCCCTTTATGATAAAATCATAATTCATCTATTTTCTTGTTACACTTGTAACTCAAATAAATCCCTTATGATAAAATCATAAACCATTTATTTTCTTGTCACAATGATTTTCACTTCATCTTGAAAGCCTTTGAACATTTTCAAATATTTTACACTTATTTCTCAGTAAGTGAATATTCACTCAAATTTTCGGAGAAAGTATATGAAGTTGAAACCCATCGCTTACGACTACACATAATGGACTACATACATCGATATGTATAAATTCCAATATTTTAGTCGTTCGTTCTTCTTTGGCCTTTGAACGAAGTTTTAATTATCCCGAGGAAAGTCTCACAAGCGTCACATGATCAAATCAAAGACTCCAAAAATCCATGAAATGGAGATTCTTCGTGTTTTCTTTCCAATATAATTTAAACGGCAATGTCACTTCGTAAGTGATCTTCCAATCATTTGTCTTGCGACATTTTAGCAATAGTTTTTATGGATGTGATTTCTCCAACTAGATTTGTAAATCATCCATCTTATATGGAATACGGTAATTATTTGAACAACCTTTGTTCTCATAATACCTGATTTAAATAACAATTATTAAAACAAATCTTGAAGTCAAGCTTTGATGTCAACGAGAAATACAAACAACGGTTTGTTTTCGATGAACATCATCACATATTCTTTTGCTAGTTACTTAGGCCATTGTGGTTCATGAATTGCGTCGTTCCGTATGAAATTTCATACCAACCAATTTGATATCCAATACCCAAGAACCACATTGTTTAACAAGCAAAGAATACAACCATAACATGTATATCATCCATATCCCTAAATTGGATATTTCCAATCTTTTTTTTCTGCCAAATATATTTTATAGAATCTTTTTCAGCATTTCCTTCTCCTTTTTAAAAGAATATATCAACAGCAACAGTGGCGCCATATACATGACACATAGTCCAAAGCATGTATATTCAAATAATAATACCTTTGGACTTGCACTTTGAAGTAGATCACCATCATCAAAATGATCGGTATTCTTTCAAAATCCATTCTTTAGTAATCTTTTAGTGTAGTAAACACTTTACATACATCTTTTATTCATCCTTATCATGACGATTTTCATGATCAAGCTACTGTAGCTTATAAATGTGAATCGTGAGTATAACATTACTTTCCAAAACCTTTTTGGATGATTAGGATGTCTAGCATCTCCAACCTTCGTAAATTCACATCCAATATGAGAACATATATTATACTCTATCATATTGCAACCAAAACATTGTTTCAGATATCGTTATATCTGCCACACATTATGGTTTCTGAAACAATTCTTTCAGCTCCTAAATAAACTTGATATTAAAATAATCAAGAATCATGGAGGCAAACATGATACTTAAGATACTAACACTGGAATTGTTACTCTCGATTTAATACCAATTATTAAATTTCACGGAGTAAACAGAGTTTTCTGAAAGTTTTCAATAGGACTTTAAACTTTAGATTGACACTCAACACAATACGATACCAGTTCGTAAAGTATATATCCAGAATTCTATAGTTCTATTATCTCAATTACAACTATGCATAAGGTGGTGAACGAATGCCAATGATAACAACAAATTATGCAAATTCACTTTGATTTAATTTATGATAAATTGAGTTCTACTAATCCAAATTAGAAATGAACTCCCACTCAAAAACGACATCCCTCATGCCTTTTTGGTGATTACATGAACCAAATCCACTACACCAAGTCCAATCATCACGTGAGTCGGTGTAGCTTCAAAGGTGAGCATCAAATGGTCATCATATCAAAATATATGACTCATGCTTAAGCTTTCGGTCCGTGTTCCGAGGCCATGTCTGTACATGCTAGGCTCGCCAAGTAAGAACCTTAGTATACGCGTGTGTAACTGTCTTACACCCGAGATATGCTCGTGGATTCAAGTACACCCGATCATCACGTGATGTATTGAAGCGACGAATCATTGTCGGTGCATACTTAATGAAGAACACATTTTTATCTTGATATATAAATAAGGGATCATCTTATTATGCTAATAAAACGCCAACAAGCAATATAAGATGCAATCAAACATCACATGTTTATAAATGAAATGATATGGTTCCCGCATATGATCTCCATCACGTGCACCGTGGTATGATCACTATCATACCTCTATGTGTAAGGCCAACGTCTATGGAACCTACACGTTATGTGTGTTGTAGGAGTATCATCTCATACTTCTACTTACAACATCAACATATCATAACACTAGCCCAGCAACAATCTAAACTAGACGCCTCTAATTTATCCATTGCAATTTTTACGTGGCTTAGGGCTTTCGAAGATAGAACCGTTCTTACCTACGAACATGAACCACAACGAGGATAACCAAATTGTTGACAACTCGTTGCAAATTGGATATTGACTATAGTAGGAGAGACAGACACCCGCTAGCCACTTATGCAAAACTAGTTGCATGTCAAGCGTGGAACAGGTCTCATGTGCAAGTACATGTAAAGTTTGTCCGGGCCACTTCATCCCACTATTCCACCAATATCCAAAGTACAACTAAGAAGAAATAAAATGATCATCATCGCCCACATACTCATATGTGTACTACCCGTGCAAAGTATCTACGCATAGATCCGGTTCTGATACCACTGTAGGGTTTGCAGCATAGAAAACAAAAATTTTCCTACGTTGGGATCATCTATGTACCAAGATCTATCTACTAGATACAAGCAACAGGTGGATATACATCCATGGAATACATACCCTCGAAGACCGAATAGTGTTAACGAGTTTGTACTCGTGGATGATGTATACGAACGCTTGCCGATCTCAAGATTGTGATGAAGTCCATCTGGTCCAGCCGGTCCAGCACGATCAAGTCCAGCACCTCAAAGCAGTGGTGCATCCGTGATCGCACACACGTACGGGTACCCCGACAACCTCCGCGCCCTCGCTCCAGCGAAGCAGCGAAAGCAGCAGCAAATCCTTCCAGAAAAAGCCACCGGGAACATGTATCTCGCTGATCCGAGACCATGTGGGAATTCTAAAGGGGGGAGAGAGATCCTTCATGAGGAGGTGTGAGATGAGAGGAGGAAGTGGGTGCCTTTTATAGGGAGAGGGGGGCAGCCCCCTCCCATGGCGTGGCAGCCATGGAGGTTCCCCCACCTCTTCCACATTCATGTGGGTGGAGCTCCCACTCACATAAATAGCCACCCCACTCAAAATTCCACTCACCTCCATTAAATTTCCACCAAATTTAATGTAATCTCTCATTAAATAAAACTCTTTTATTTATTTATTCAGAATTTTGTTAATTACTTTAATTAACAAACATTCACATAAAACCCCTTGCTAGTATTCCATTTCACATGCAGAACCAGTTTCAGCAATTTCAACCGAAACAGTTTCGGTGTCTAGTGAAATAAATTCCTGCGCTTTCCTTTTTCTTTCTCTGGCATATTATTTGATCCAAATGGTGTCGGTATCCCTTAAGTGTGTCACCCTACGGTTCGCGAATAATGCAGACATGATCGAGACCCCTCTCCGATAAATAATCAGCAGCGGGACCTGGAGATCCGTACTGACTCCCACACATTCAACGATGACTTCTATGATCGTGTGAACCTTTTACGCTAGTATCTTAATCCCTTTGTTTCACGATATATTACATGTCCGATATTCGATCATCGGTACCTCCATACCTAGTTTGATCTCGTTACTGACATACACTCTTTTCTCGTTCCCGTGATATAACATTCTAGTGATCAAATCACTTGCTTGCAAGCTAATCAATGTGATATCACCGAGAGGGCCCAGAGTATATCTATCCGTAATCGGGATGAACAAATTCCACTCTTGATCCATGATTCTCAACATAACACTTTAGTAGCTTTGAAGCCATCTTTATAATCACCCAGTTACGGTGTGACGTTTGATGTCAACAAGAAACTCTTCCGGTGTTAGTGATTGGCATGATCTCATGGTCTAAGGATTAGGACTACTTCGTAAGTTGTTTATAGCAATATAAACTCAATGACTTTGATCGTAATGCTATACTTCGGATGAATGTTCATCACATCATTACACTAGTGTTGTGACCTCGTTATTAACAACATCCAATGTCCATGATCAGGAAACCTTTGATCATCTTGTTAATCAACAAGCTAGTTTATAAGAGAGGCATAACTAGGAACTTCCTTTTTGTTTATTAAATACGCATGCATTAACGTTTCCGTATTAATACAATTATAGAATGCAAAATAAACATTTATCATAAATAAGGAATACGATAATAACCACTTTATTATTGCCTCTCGGGCATATTCCCTTCAAAAAGCCTGTAGTGATTTGTTATGGTTGTGGTCAAAAGGGGCATATCAAGCCCGATTGTCTAAGAAAACCACCAGGAGGTTGGCCTACCAAGGTAGGAGGACAAGCCAATGGAGGAAATGGACAGCCCAATAAAGGAGGAAATAATGGCAAGAACAACAATGGCAAGATGAACCGACCTACCGGGAAACTGAACTGTGCAACCCTCGAGGAGGTGGATAATTCGGAACATGCAGTGATAGGTATGCTCAATATCCTTACCAATCCCGGCAAAGTTCTTTTTTATACTGGTGCAAATACTTCATTCATTTATGAAGAATTTTGTGATAAGTTCGGGATTAGAAGGGCAACGTTAGAAATTCCTATGACAGTAGTTACGGCAGGAGGGAATGTGATTGTACGCCACATAAAACAAGATCAGGTTATCTCGATCTGTGGTTGCACATATTTCACACACCTTTATGTGATATATTTGAAGGGAATTGCAGTAGTGCTGGGAATGGACTGGATGATGGAACACGGAGCTCAGATAAATTGTGAGGAGAAAACTGTCTCAATCAAAACTCCAAGTGGAGCAAGGATAGTTTACCAAGCATATAAGCACAGTCATATCATGGTGGATCTGCAGTTGAACTCAATGAAAGAGGTCAAATTGGAAGAGATTCCTGTAGTAAATGAATTTCAAGATGTTTTTCCAGCAGAGCTACCGGGAATGCCACCAGACCGAGAGATATAATTCACTATTGACCTAATTCCTGGTACAACACCAATAGCTCAAGCACTATATAAGATGGGACCCAAAGAGTTTAAAGAACTCAAAGAGCAAATTGATGAGTTAGCTAGAAAAGGATTTATTCAGGAAAGTGTATCCCCATGGGGAACACCAGTGATCTTTGTGGATAAGAGATATGGTGGAAGACGGATGTGTGGTGATTATAGAAACCTAAACAACGTTACTATCAAGAATAAGTACCTTTACCAAGAATTCAAGATTTGTTTGATCAGGTGAAAGGGGCTGGAGTATTTTCAAAGATCGATTTAAGATCTGGATACCATCAAATAAAAATCAAGCCGGAAGATGTTCCAAAAACAGCATTTGTCTCAAGATATGGACACCATGAGTATCTGGTAGTACCATTTGGTTTGAACAATGCACCGGCAATATTCATGAATCTGATGAACAAGATCTTCATGCCATATTTGGACAAGTTTATCATAGTCTTTATTGATGATATTCTAATATATTCCAAGGATAAGGAAGAGCATGATGATCATTTGAGAATAGCATTGCAGACTTTAAGAGAACACAAACTTTATGCTAAGTTCAGTAAGTGTGAATTTTGGCTTGATGAGGTAGAATTCCTCGGTCATGTGATCAGTAAAGATGGAATTGCTGTAAATCCATCTAAGGTTCAGTCAGTACTAGAGTGGACTACACCGACCAATGTAAAACAAATTCGAGGTTTTCTAGGAATGGCTGGTTATTATCGGAGATTCATTGAAGGTTTCTCCAAAATATCCGGACCAATGAACAAATTATTAAGGAAGAATACGCCATTCAAATGGGATGAGAAATGTGAAGCAAGTTTTCAAGAGTTGAAGACTAGATTAACCACAGCTCCAATCTTAGCAGTTCCTGAAATAGGGAAGGACTTCACCGTATACTGTGATGCATCTGAAGAAGGTTTGGGTTGTGTATTAATGCAAGATCGGAAAGTGATTTCTTATGGTTCAAGACAACTGAAACCACATGAAGTCAACTATCCAACTCATGATTTAGAGTTAGCAGTAGTTTTTCGCTAAAAGGATGGAGGCATTTCCTATATGGAGCCAGATGTGAGTTATACACTGACCATAAAAGTCTCAAATATTTCTTCACTCAAAAGGAATTGAATATGAGACAGAAGCGTTGGTTGGAACTAATCAAGGATTATGATTTAACAATCAACTACACCCCAGGGAAAGAAAATGTTGTAGCAGATGCTTTAAGCAGAAAGAGTGCAGATATTCAGCCTAGCAATAGGGATCTACCAAAAGAGTTACAAATGGACTTGGAAAGATTAGAGCTTCAATTCATCAAAACAGAGGTTCTTGGAGGATTAGCTACTATGCAGGTAGTTGCAGAGCAGGACAGTGATATTAAGCAAGAAATTTTTAGACATCAAGCAGAAGATCCTTTTATTGCTGAGGAAATTCGGAGGATATCTCAAGGGCAAAAATCAGTTTTTCGCCTTGGGGATTATGAGTCTTTATGGTTTCAAGACCGTCTTTGTGTTCCGGATGTGACTGAGATTAGAGATGTCATACTCAGAGAAGCACATGATACTCCATATTCTATACATCCAGGGAGTACCAAGATGTATATGGACTTGAAAGAACTATTCTGGTGGAACAACATGAAAATAGATATTGCTAAATATGTATCTGAATGCCATACTTGCCAAAGGGTGAAATCTGAACATCAAAGTCCAGCAGTACCATTACAACCCTTGGAAATTCCTGAATGGAAATGGGAGGAAATAGGTATGGACTTCATCAAAGGATTGCCCATGACACCAAAAAGGAAGGATATGATATGGGTAATTGTGGACAGTCTCACTAAGAGTGCACACTTTATTCCGGTAAATCAAAAAGATAATGCCGAGAAGTTAGTTGAAGTATATGTCAAAGAAATAGTAAGAAAGCATGGAGTACCCAAAAATATCGTAACTGATAGGGGATCAGTGTTTACTTCAGCATTTTGGAAGCAAATGCATGAAGCACTTGGTTCAAAGTTAGATTTCAGCACATCATATCATCCTGAGACAGGAGGTCAAACTGCAAGAACAAATCAAATACTAGAAGACATGTTAAGGGCTTGTGCACTAGATTTTGGAGGAACATGGGAATATCATCTACCATTGGCAGAATTTTCTTATAATAATAGCTATCAGAGTAGTCTCAAGGCAGCTCCATACCAAGTTTTGTATGGAAGGAAGTGTGGATCACCAATATGTTGGTATGAGCCTGGAAGCAACAAAGAATTTGCACCAGATTATATCAAGGAAAGACAAGATATCATTGATAATATCAGGGATAGACTGAAAATAGCCCAAAGCAGGCAGAAAAGTTATGCGGATCAAAGTCGAAGATCATGGCATCCAGAAGTGGGTGATATGGTCTATTTGAAAGTAAGTCCAATGAAAGGGGTGAAAAGATTCGGAGTTAAAGGGAAATTGAGTCCAAGATACATCGGACCATTCAAGATACTGAGTCAAAACAGAACTATAGCTTATGCTTTAGAGTTACCATCAAGATTGGATCAAGTGCATAATGTTTTCCATGTGTCACAACTTCGTAAATGTTTAAAAGTTCCAGATGATGCAATCACATATCAAGAGATAGAACTACAAGCAGACCTGACCTATATTGAAAAGCCTTCTAAGATTCTAGAAGAAAACTGGAAAAGATTGAGGAACAGAGCAATCAAATATTGCGAGGTACAGTGGGAACATCACCCTGAAAGGGAAGCCACGTGGGAGAAAGAAGAGGATTTAAGGAAAGCTTATCCAAAACTATTCAGGTACATCTCTGCAAACTTCAGGACGAAGTTTAATTTAAGGGGGGAAGTCTGTAACATCCCAGCATTTAGGAACTAGCGAAGGGTAGATTTAGGAATATGGAATGTTGCATACATTCATCTGTGAAATGTGGGTAAAATTTTCACCAAATAAAAACCTAAAGTGATCAATGTTTCTTTCATACTTTGAGATTAGGTTTAGTCTTAAAGGATGATTGTTATAAACTTTGATATGCTCTTTGAGGAATTATGTGTTTGGAAAGTGAATTTGAATTTTAACTTGAGTGTTTGAATTATACTTCAAATGAATGAGGAATAAGATTTGAATCTTGATTAAATTAAGAGTTAATTATTTTGACTCAAACTTTATTCAAAGAAAACAATTAAGAATATGAAAACTTATTTCATATTATCTATATATAAACAAGTTACAAAAATGAAACTTATTGAACTCATTTCCAAACTTCACAATAACAAATGAATAAAGGATAAGAATATTTCTTTATTAAAAATTATATAATCTTTATTACAGAATAATAAAATGAATATTATAAAATAATAAAATGAAAATTACAAAGGAATAAGAAAATTACATTAGATTATTCTATAAATATTCTATAAAAGAAAACCTAAACTAAAATCTTCATCTTTATATCTGTACCTTCAAAACAAACAGAAACTAAATAGAAAAATAAAAGGTTAGTGTTAGAATTATTTTTCTCTCAGACATGTCAGTGAGGTGCACTACACAAGTTCATCATTGAGAAATTATAAAAGGGGCAAGTTTCACCAATATGAAAGAATTCATCTTTCATAAATTGTAAGCCAGAAGTCAAATGACCGCCAAGAGGGACAAGTTTCACCAGCTAGGTGAAAGTAGCTAGATAAGAGTAAGTTTCAAAATTCTGAACATATCCACAGGTGCATAGCAAGCACACAAGCAGGACACACAACTAAATGCATGTGTTTTGCTGTCAGCCTCACAACACAGCCCCAAACTCACAAAATCACCAGCACAGCCGTGGAGAGGCACTAGTGCATATCTCCACTGCTTGCACACAAGAACGGCCAGCTTAGACAGCAGTTTACCAAGCACAACAGCCAAACTAAACCACCAAAGATCAACCAAACATCACCAGATGGTGACATAAGGAGGGGGAAGGATCAGGTGGACAGCAAGATCAAGTCCAGGAGCTAGGAGGAGCAGGCTAGCTCAAGGTCAAGCACAGAAGCTCAGCAAAACAAGATCATCATCACCACTTTACTCCACAAACATCAGATTCTGTGGTGAGTATCATAAAACCTTCACATGATCTAATCATATCATCTAGACAGAAGCATGTGTTGTTTTATGAAACAAACTCTTAGAAAACACCCAAGTGGGGTGAATCCATCATAGAGATTTTAAACTCTAAAAGAAAACAGCAAAGTACAAGGATCCAACCAGAGCTCAGAACAACATCATTGATCTGGTTGTTAGGCTATATATTACAATTCAAGCATAAATATAGCTATGATCTATTTCTAGGCACAGCCCTAAAGAAAGGGGAGCACCTTAGAAACTAATCTTTTGGATCAAGATAATGATCAAGCTTACTATCAATTTTACCAAGCTTTGATTCAAACATAATAGCTGGTACCATTACCGGGACTATCTATATGAATCAACTAGATAAGGTCTGAACCCCTAAGCCTCAGACCAACATCATTGGTCTGAGGGAATTCAGGAAGAGCATTTCTATTTATCTTATAAATCCAAGCTTGTTTTAAGCTTAAACCAACCCAAACAATGAATAAGAATCAATCTTGTGTGCCACACCAAGATGGTGTCACAAGAACAATTATATATGAACCAGGATAAACATCCAATCATCACTGATTCAACAAGTCAATCTACTAATCATTTTCCTGTCAGGAATCATAAATAAAACATTCCAATGTTTATCTGTACTGTTTGAGATCATGATAAACTCAAACCACATATTAAATCCAACAGCACTAGGACAGTGATTTCATCACACCATAACCATGCTCCTAAACCATGAAATGACAGAGAAAGGTTATTCAGTCATTAACTTTACCAAGCATGGTTCCAAAGCAACTATACCATCTGAATCATATACAATCCAAAGCATAAAATCATCTAATAAGCCACCAGAACCATCATAGTTCATCTCAAGCAACAAGCCCCAGGCCAATAATCATTTAGCATGTTTACATCCCATCCAGACATAATCTAATTCATTCAGTATATGATCAACCACACGATAAGAACCCTAAATGGATAAATCATCCTAATCAGAACCAGAAAATAACTAGAGAGGTCACTGCCAACATCCAGCATGGGATGAGCGAGCATAGAGAGCACAAGGGGAGAGGAGAAGAACTCACCAAAGGTCCTCGCTGGAGACTAGAAGAGGAAACAGAGGGGACGACATCCATGGCGGCACGGGGAGTACCCCAGGAGGGGCGCTGCAACCCATACGGTGCCACGGCGGCGACCATGAACACACATAGAGGCGAGGAGCATCACCATGACGCGCGACGGCGGCGGCAGCACCAGGATCCACGCCAACCCCAAAACCCTAGGGTTCGGGACGGCATTGATCCATCGCAGGAGAGCCCTAGGATCGAATCCAGTTGGAGAAAAAGGACAAGCATCATCGACAACCCCCTGTTGCACTACGGCGACAACCAGAATGGCCCACGGCGGCGGGAATCGTCGTCGGTGGCATCGCCGGCCACGGGGTCGGGGTCAGAGGAGGAGAGGATGAGCTCGAGGGAGAGAGAGGCAGTGAGGAATGGGCTGAGTTGGGCCAGACCCTTCGGGGTGGTTATTTTGTCTTTGACTAATGGGCCACTAGGGCCCAATAAGAATAAGCCAGCCCAGAAATCTTTAAGGCCTATTTTAATAAATAGGAAAAGACCAAAATACCTCTGGACTTAATTAAAATTCTAGAAAATAAAATAAAAGTCCAAAAATTATAAATAAAATATTTTTGGATTCACAATAATCTACACTATCCAAATAAAATAAGATATAAAATTTTAGACATTTAAATTTTATTAAGAATTTTGTAATTTTTATATTCCTTTTTAAGATATAAATTTTTTGTAATTTCAACATAGTCCAAGTATGCTTGTAAGTCTATCTCTTGATGTGTGATTGCATCATCAGGAACTTTGAGACATTTCCGGAGTTGTGACACATGGAAAACATTATGAACTTGAGCCAATCTTGAAGGTAACTCTAAAGCATAAGCTATAGTCCTATTCTGACTCAGTATTTTGAATGGCCCTATATATCTTGGACTCAATTTTCCTTTAACTCTGAATCTTCTAACTCCTTTCATTGGACTTACTTTCAGATATACCATGTCTCCCACTTCAGGATGCCATGATCTTCGACTTTGATCAACATAACTATTCTGCCTACTTTGAGATATTTTCAATCTATCCTTGATTTTATCAATGATATCTTGTTTTTCCTTGATATAGTCTGGCGCAAATTCTTTGCTACTTCCAGGATCGTACCAACATATTGGTGATCTACATTTCCTTCCATACAAAACTTGATATGGAGCTGCCTTCAGACTACTTTGATAGTTGTTATTGTAGGAAAATTCTGCCAACGGTAGATGATCTTCCCACGAACCTCCAAAGCCCTTAGCATGTCTTCCAGTATTAGATTGGTTCTTTCTGTTTGACCCCCTGTCTCTAGATGATAAGTTGTGCTAAAATCTAACTTTGAACCAAGTGCTTCATGTAGTTGCTACCAAAATGTTGAAGTAAACACTGATCCCCTATCAGTTACAATCTTCTTGGGCACTCCGTCTTACTTACTATTTCTTTGATGTAAACTTCCACTAACTTCTCGGCATTATCCTTCTGATTTACCAGAATAAAATGTGCACTTTTAGTGAGTCTATCAACAATTACCCATATCATGTCCTTCCATTTAGGTGTCATGGGCAATCCGGTGATGAAGTCCATACCAATCTCCTCCCATTTCCATTCAGGAATTTCCAAAGGTTGCAATGGTCCTGCTAGACTTTGATGTTCAGCCTTTACCCTTTGGCAAGTATGGCATTCTGACACATATTTTTCAATGTTCCTTTTCATGTTATTCCACCAGAATAATTCTTTCAGATCCATATACATCTTAGTACTTCCTAGATGTATAGAATATGGTGTTTCATGAGCTTCTCGGAGTATGACATCATGAATCTCAGTCACATCTGGAACACAAAGACGGTCTTGAAACCACAAAGACTCATAATCTCCTAGGCGAAAAACTAATGTTTGCCCTTGAGATATCCTCCAAATTTCTTCAGCAATGAAAGGATCTTCTGCTTGATGTCTAAAAATTTCGTGCTTAAGATCACTATCCTGCTCTGCAACTACCTGCATAGTAGCTAATCCTCCTGACGAGGTTTAATCTCGTCAATGCCCATTGTTATGGACTTGAGTTTTGGAGAAGATGGGGATGCTGGAGATCGTGGCACGGTTAACAGACAAGCAACCAGGGGACACGAGATTTACCCAGGTTCAGGCCCCCGGAGGTAAAACCCAACTCCTGCTTGTCTGCTCTTTTATTACGGCGGAACCGAAGGTTACAGGGTGCGCAGATTCAATCTGGCGTGGATGCGTGTGCGGAAGTATGAGTCGAGTTGCCCTAGGACGTGCCCTCCTGGCCTTTATATAGACTTAGGCAGGTCCCGGGTGTAGTCCTAGTCGGTTACAAGTTCTAGGGTTTTACCCCTTTGAATTTCCTATCTCCTCTAGTCTTGCTCTCGAAGGATCCGAAGACGTCATGGGCCTTGGCCACCCGAAAATCTTCATGGGCCAGCGTATGTCTGCCGTGGGCCTTCTTTGGGCTGGACTAGGTATGCTGAAGTTACGTACCCGTAGGGTATAACCATGTCAGTAGCCCCCGAGTGATCAGTCGAATCGTAGATTCGGCTGAGGACTCTTCCATCCTTCGGGAGCAGCTATATGTTAATAGTATATGTGTGTAGGGATTGTTGATGCGTGTGCCTGACTCACCCGACGGATCAGGGTCAGTTAACTGTCTTAGGACGAAACAACACGATCTTCTTCAGGTTCGGGTCCCTTAACCCGGGCCTGGAACATATGCTGGCGTAATTCAACTCAGCCCGCGGAGGACTTATAGGAGTGGAATTCCAGTGATTTTAATTGGTGTACCCAACGCGTCCGTCAGGATTATTCATCGTACCTGCTGGTACGGATTCATACTAGCAGAGCGCAGTCAAGTGCGTTGCCAGGCCATCAGATGATATCTGTAGGTCTTATCTTTGCGTCGCAGACACAACATCCGAACATTTATCACCTCGGAGGTGCTTCGGGTGGCCAAGGAGATTGTTGCTCACTTAGCGTTTTGTTGGGGCAGAGTTGCCAAAAAAGTTTTTGCATGCGGATCCGGAAGATCGCAGTCGAAGATTTCATAGGGTGCGCGACCAGCGCTCCCTATGGGAGTAGCCCCAAGTGTCTGTTCGAGTCGTAGACTCGAACGGAGACTTTCAGTTCAAGCATTGTTTCAATCATTAGGTCCGCAGGACTCGAAAATTTTCGGATGCTTAAATCCATCCTCCCTATGGGAGTAGCCCCCGAGTCCGTAGTGGAGTCGTAGACTCGACGTAGGACTCAGATAAGTAATTTTGTCCTCATTTGTCTGTCGGGTGCGTGGCCAGCGCTCCTGATAGGAGTAGCCCCCAAGTATTTAGTCGAATCATAGATTCGAGTGAGTACTTTTAACTGTGGAGCCGAAGTGGTGCTAGTATAGCTTTTGATGACGTCAGTGCTTACGATCGATGACCTCAAGCGTCTGCTACGCCAGAGATGACTTGACTGGATGAAGCGTGGGTCCCACTTGCTTGCTTTGAATTGACCAGTCACTCACGGCGTGGAGATGATTATGGCGTATCCTCGATTTCCGCACGTAGTGGACGGCGTGGTAACGACAGTTCGTTTTGGTGCTGACACGTGTACGGCCAGATCTACCGTTGGCGTTAGGTCTTCTCGATGGACGGCCAGCGTGCGTCGTCTTTGCTGTTATAATCCCTGGTGAAATCGTGGTTTGTTTTTCACCGCAGCAGTTCATCTATTCACTTCCTCCTCGTTCTTGAGCTATTCTGGCTGCGCGCTGAGAGTTTCCTCCACATTTCCTTTGTCTTTCTTCGTTGGCAACGCCACCACCGCCTTAGCGCCATGGGGAAAACAAAGAAATCCTCATCTGCGGTTGGGACCAGCGCCGCCGGAGGCAAGAAGGGTACCACCACTGCTCGCGTCACCGATGGTGGCTGGCGGCGATCAGAAACGCGGGAGAGCGATCTCCGCAAACTGCGCGAGCGAAGCCTGATCCCGCAAGACACGACGGCCGTGAGACTCCCCGGCAATGAGGTAATCCCCCGTCCCCCGTCTGGGTATCGGGTTATGTTTGTTGCCTTCATGATTCGCGGGTTTTCTTTTACGGTCCATGACTTCCTTCGTGGACTGCTCTTTTTCTATGGGGTTCAACTCCATCATCTATCTCCCAACTCCCTTCTCCACATTGCGTGTTTTATCACGCTTTGCGAGTGTTGGCTTGGCATTGAGCCGCACTTTTGTGGCATCCCGCAAAACCACTACTAGAAAATCGCGTTGTTTTTGTGCATTGCATCATCGTGACCGCATGCTCATGTCATCATGCCACATTGCATTTGAGCATCGTCATCATCTTGCATGTGCTTGTGTAAAACTATTTTCGGAAAAACCGGTTCCTGTTTTCTAAACGCCCCGTCTTTATTCAAACGCAAACCCGGGTCGCCGGAATATTTTGTTTTGACTAAATATGTTTTGCAAACGATCCATTTAAATAAATAAAATATTGCATTATTTTTAGTGGGGCAGTCGAACGGGCCGAATGACCCGAACGACCACCCCAGAAATTAAAACGGCCCAACCTACAAACCCTTTTTCCACCCATCCTATCTTACCCAGGCCATCTCCACATCACCTTCCCCAATCGCAGCTCGCCACATCAGCCGTGGAAATCTCCCCTCCACTCGGACACCGCCACCTCACCAGCCCCAACCAACCCACCCCTCACAGCCACGCACACAAGCACACACGACCCGCACACCACACTCGATCCCCAGATCCCACTTCCCCCTGGCCCACCTGGCCCCAGCCCCACCTGGCCCGCCCTGCCCAGATCCCCACGCCCCATGTTCCTCTTCCCCGCAGCACCCTCCTCTCCCCTGCTACCTTCCTTCCGCGCGCAGTCCCATGTGCCTCCGGCCGCTCCTCTCCCCACGAACCCACCCCCTCTCGCCTCTCGCTTCCTCGCCTCCCCGCCTTCCGCCGCTCGCCGGCCAAGCTCCGCCCCCTCCCCGCCGCGTTCCTCTCCTTCCTCTCTCCAGCTCCTGCCGCCGCTCCCGTCTGCGCCCCCGTCGAACTCCCGCGTCCCCCTTCTCCCCGCCGCCGCGACCACCTCCCCTTCCCCGCGAGCGCCGCCGTCGCGCCCCCTCTCGCCTCCCCGAGCCTGCCGCCGGTCAACCCGCCCCGCTGCTCGCCTCTGCCGCCCACCTCGCCTTCTTCCGAGCCTCCCCGCAGCCGCCGTCGAGCTCCCTCCACCGTCTGTCGCCTCTCACCACCTCCGCGCCCCCCCCCCCGTCGGCTTCCCCTCTCTGGCTCACCCTCCCCCGCTGCCGCTTCCCCGCCGAGTCCCCCGAGCTCTCCGCCCGTGTGGCCCCTTCGCTGCCAACCCCCCCTGCCTCTGAGCTCGCCGGACCACCCCTGGTCTAGGTCGAGCACCGCCGCCTCCCCTGGTTCGCCGCTGCCCTGCCTCTCCTTGCTGCCGTCAGCCTGCTCTGGCCGCGCCCGGGCGTCCCCATCCCCGAGCCTCCGTCTGCGTGCCCGGTTGCGGCTAGCTCTATGGCAAGTTGTGGGACACAACCAAACTTCTGCTGACCGTGTAGGGCCTCGTCAATTAACGCCGAACAAGATCTCCAAGCCCGACACCGGCATCCAACCCCGAAGCCCGAAGTTCCCCATCGATGACCAAGACGGAACCGCAAGTGTGTCGATAGGGAGCCGAAGATCCCCGGACGCCAAGACCGCCACACGGAACCCGATCCTGGAACACCAAGGTCTACCTCTTGGATCCGAATACCGATCTTCAACCCTCCGAAGCCGCCAAGATCGCCATGGAACGACAAGCACTTCACCGCGGAACGCCAAGTTCTACATCCCGAACGACAGGACCAACCCGATACACGGAACGGCAAGATCGCCCCACGGAATCCGAAGCGCGGACCCGACAAGATCGTCGCGACGACAAGAACGACAGCGACCAGGAGAATCCGATGCGCCCCCGGCGCCGAACCAAGTCCTGCTCCCCGGATGCGACAAGACCTACCTCCGTTATCCGAGAACGACCCTGCCGTTTCCGTCGAACCCTGAACCCGGAGACCGACCTCGAACCCCGAACCCCGGAACCCCAAGATCGTCGAGGCCCTCTAATGTGTGAACCCCTTTCCGAAACCCTATTTTATAATATAATACAACTTGTCGCATCTTAATTGTTCATGCATGCATCCTTGTCTGTGGTTTGGGGGCCTTCCGCCGATTCACCTAATAATTAAATATGGGGCCCATATGCGGGCAAATCTAGTCTTATATTGGCCTCATTTAAATTTGTGTAGCGAACCGGTGCTATCTTTTGCCATGCTAAAACAACATTTAATTGCGGGGTAGCTAAACAACTTGAACCATTTAATTAATGTCGGGACCCCGGTTCCGCTTAATCTGGCCTAATTGCATCGCCCTTCTGCCATGTCATACATCATACATGCATCATGCCGATCTTCTGCCGTTGTATTAAATAGTGCATCCGGTGTTTATTCTAGTGTTTTGCTTCTTCGCGGATAAGGCCGTTGAGTTGATGTGAGCTTCGCCCCGATCTTCGGTTGAACCTTCGGCAATGTTTTCAGGCGAGCATCTCCCCCTTTCTACCTATCTTACTTTTATAGTATTTATTCCCTCCTGTTGATCTATTGCTATCTGTGTTGCGATGCTCTAGTTTCCGTACCCGTGATATCCCCTTGCAGCCCTATATTGCCTTGGACACATCCTATTACCCGTTGTTTGGTAGATAGTTGGACTTGCGCGCCGTAGTCGCTTGCTCTTATGCTGTTGCGTGTCGACAAGTACCACAGTTGTTGGAGTATTGCCACATGTTCAATGTTGGAGAAGACCATGGCTTTACTTATTGTACACTTTAATTACTGTTTAACAACTAAAATTGAAGTAAGCAGAGGCATCGGTGGGTGATAGATAATATTTGGTTTCCGACCGCCCACTTGTGTCCCGTAGGACCCCGAGTTCTTGACACCTGTTCCGAGATCGAGCGCGCTAACCACAGGTGGGGAGATATGGGCCCCCCATTGATTATTACCTGATTTCAAAGTATTGTACTGGGGGCCACAAACTAGTTTGAGGATTTATTTACGATCCTGTACTTATGCCATGCTTTACTGCTTTATTTAAATTGTGCGACAGATAGCACCTATACTGTTTAGGATCGGGACACGATTCCGCGGTGTCGACAGTCCCCGTTGGGGATTTGCTGTCGTTCACAGCCGTATACCCAAACCCTAAGTCCGTCTAGGAGACCGGCCGACTTCGTTGCGGGTGTCGACTTGGTGGGGTGGCCCCCATGTACTTGCTTTGGGTCTGGGAACGTCGTGACTTAGGCCCCGCCGACATACCGATGGGTGTATGTTAACTGATCTGGCAAAAAGGGTCGAAGTGCCTGTGGATACTTTGGTGCACCCCTGCAGGGTTAAATCTTTTCGAGAAGCCGTGTCCGCGGTTATGGACGACTTGGAGCACAGTGCTTGATCATAGACAACTATAACTAAAGTTTATTGTTATAAATCGACTTGTATCCGATATGACTAGTAATCAGCTTCACTACAACGGAATGGCTAAATAAAAGTACCAACAACTGCTGGGTTTTGGGTTATCTCATGCCAATTGTATCTGACTAGTAAGTGTTGCAACTATCATGGAATGGTTAACTAAAATTGCCCACTGCTTATTTCATCAGGATGGTTATCTATACCTGACTAGTAATTACTGCAACGATAACCGAATAACCAAAACTGCCAACTGTGTGAGTTCCTCGGTTGACTCTCTCGGTTGGTATCGAGGGGGAATACCAGGATGGTTTTGTTTGGTGTTCGTATCAGGTTGGTTCCGGATAGGTCCTTCTTACCCCTCTCTAATAGCCGCCAGTTGTATCGAGTCTCTATAGGTTGTTTAGTGCATGCTGCCGCCGCCGCTTCAGTCCACCATACCTATGTAGGCGAGGACCGCCGAATTCTAGTCTCGCCGTGTACTGGCCTCAGTACTGACGCTCCTCTTTTTCCTTTGCCCTTTGTCGGCACCCCTTTTGTTTAAGCAGGTTTTGAGAGCGACGCCGTTAGCAGGGTTACCCTTCCGGCTTGGCCTGGGCAGGGTTATGGATGCCATTGGTTATTCTTCAGGGCTCTTAGCCCCATTTGCATCTTGTCCGTAGTCGGACGCTGTATCGTTTTACAGGTGATTTGGATCTTTGTATTGTATATCTGTATTCTTGACTCATCGAGTCGCTGTTATATATATCTGTTCTGTGGGTCCCATCGAGGACTGTTGTGTAATGTTATTACTTCGTTTTCCACCCGCACGAAAGTGCCTGGTGGGCACCTTCGAATCGTTTCTATGCGGGTTTGGCGAGTTTCGCTAAAACTTGCATAGGGCCGATTCTGAGGGTGTTACAGAGTGGTATCAGAGCTCAGCAGTTACGATACCCCACAAGTCCAGCCTGTAGGATAACCTAGCTAACGGCCGAAGTAGAGAGTCAAAACTATCTTTCAAAATCGGTTGGATAGTTCTGATTAGGTCTGATTTTACTCCTTACCCCTCTGCTATTCTCCTCTTACCTCTACGCGTTTTGAATCCGCTCTCGTCTTTTCTTCGAGTCCAGGAATTCTTGTGGTTGGGTTTTCGTCGTACCTTCAGGGTTTCGCTTCCTCCTTTGTTAACGGTGTTCTACCATCCGGTGTTCAAGATGCCTGAGGAATCCGTCTACTGTGGTACCATTCTTTGTTCCTTGTTTGTGCCTTCCGGTGTTTTCCGACGCGACGACATCATCTACGCCAGATCCGATGCAGCGTCTGCATCACCCCTTTGTTCCTGAACCTTGTTTGTCGAGATCTTTAGTCTAATTCTAAGGGTTGGTTGCATAATCTATCTGTTCGTGTACAGAGTAATGCTTTGAGTGCGGGATGGAGTCGCGACCATACCACTACTCTTATCATTTGCTTTGTATATTGAATGGTGGATCGATGCAATTCTTACTCCTTCCATGAAAGTTAGGGGTGGCCTTACCTTTAACTTCGTCCGTTGTTTATCCGGAGTGCTCTCTTGACGAACGTGAACAACGCCCCATTGTTAGTGGTGCCGCGAAGATCTACCCGAAGAGAGAAGACGCAGATCGCCGACCTTCCTTCCGGTACCATGAGGCGGATCTCGAGGGCGATATCCATTGTTAGTGATGTCGAATTGTGGCATCCCGCAAAACCACTACTAGAAAATCGCGTTGTTTTTGTGCATTGCATCATCGTGACCGCATGCTCATGTCATCATGCCACATTGCATTTGAGCATCGTCATCATCTTGCATGTGCTTGTGTAAAACTATTTTCGGAAAAACCGGTTCCTGTTTTCTAAACGCCCCGTCTTTATTCAAACGCAAACCTGGGTCGCCGGAATATTTTGTTTTGACTAAATATGTTTTGCAAACGATCCATTTAAATAAATAAAATATTGCATTATTTTTAGTGGGGCAGTCGAACGGGCCGAATGACCTGAACGACCACCCCAGAAATTAAAACGGCCCAACCTACAAACCCTTTTTCCACCCATCCTATCTTACCCAGGCCATCTCCACATCACCTTCCCCAATCGCAGCTTGCCACATCAGCCGTGGAAATCTCCCCTCCACTCAGACACCGCCACCTAACCAGCCCCAACCAACCCACCCCTCACAGCCACGCACACAAGCACACACGACCCGCACACCACACTCGATCCCCAGATCCCACTTCCCCCTGGCCCACCTGGCCCCAGCCCCACCTGGCCCGCCCTGCCCAGATCCCCACGCCCCCTGTTCCTCTTCCCCGCAGCACCCTCCTCTCCCTGCTACCTTCCTTCCGCGCGCAGTCCCGTGCGCCTCCGGCCGCTCCTCTCCCCACGAACCCACCCCCTCTCGCCTCTCGCTTCCTCGCCTCCCCGCCTTCCGCTGCTCGCCGGCCAAGCTCCGCCCCCTCCCCGCCGCGTTCCTCTCCTCCCTCTCTCCAGCTCCTGCCGCCGCTCCCGTCTGCGCCCCCGTCGACCTCTCGCGTCCCCCTTCTCCCCGCCGCCGCGACCACCTCCCCTTCCCCGTGAGCGCCGCCGTCGCGCCCCCTCTCGCCTCCCCGAGCCTGCCGCCGGTCAACCCGCCCCGCTGCTCGCCTCTGCCGCCCACCTCGCCTTCTTACGAGCCTCCCCGCAGCCGCCGTCGAGCTCCCTCCACCGTCTGTCGCCTCTCACCACCTCCCCCCCGTCGGCTTCCCCTCACTGGCTCACCCTCCCCCGCTGCCGCTTCCCCGCCGAGTCCCCCGAGCTCTCCGCCCGTGTGGCCCCTTCGCTGCCAACCCCCCTGCCTCTGAGCTCGCCGGACCACCCCTGGTCGCGGTCGAGCGCCGCCGCCTCCCCTGGTTCGCCGCTGCCCTGCCTCTCCTAGCTGCCGTCAGCCTGCTCTGGCCGCGCCCGGGCGTCCCCATCCCCGAGCCTCCGTCTGCGTGCCCGGTTGCGGCTAGCTCTATGGCAAGTTGTGGGACACAACCATACTTCTGCTGACCGTGTAGGGCCTCGTCAATTAACGCCGAACAAGATCTCCGAGCCCGACACCGGCATCCAACCCCGAAGCCCCAAGTTCCCCATCGATGACCAAGACGGAACCGCAAGTGTATCGATAGGGAGCCGAAGATCCCCGGACGCCAAGACCGCCACACGGAACCCGATCCTGGAACACCAAGGTCTACCTCTTGGATCCGAATATCGATCTTCAACCCTCCGAAGCCGCCAAGATCGCCATGGAACGACAAGCACTTCACTGCGGAACGCCAAGTTCTGCATCCCGAACGACAGGACCGACCCGATACACGGAACGGCAAGATCGCCCCACGGAATCCGAAGCGCGGACCCGACAAGATCGTCGCGACGACAAGAACGACAGCGACCAGGAGAATCCGATGCGCCCCCGGCGCGAACCAAGTCCTGCTCCCCGGATGCGACAAGACCTACCTCCGTTATCCGAGAACGACCCTGCCGTTTCCGTAGAACCCTGAACCCGGAGACCGACCTCGAACCCCGAACCCCGGAACCCCAAGATCGTCGAGGCCCTCTAATGTGTGAACCCCTTTCCGAAACCCTATTTTATAATATAATACAACTTGTCGCATCTTAATTGTTCATGCATGCATCCTTGTCTGTGGTTTGGGGGCCTTCCACCGATTCACCTAATAATTAAATATGGGGCCCATATGCGGGCAAATCTAGTCTTATATTGGCCTCATTTAAATTTGTGTAGCGAACCGGTGCTATCTTTTGCCATGCTAAAACAACATTTAATTGCGGGGTAGCTAAACAACTTGAACCATTTAATTAATGTCGGGACCCCGGTTCCGCTTAATCTGGCCTAATTGCATCGCCCTTCTGCCATGTCATACATCATACATGCATCATGCCGATCTTCTGCCGTTGTATTAAATAGTGCATCCGGTGTTTATTCTAGTGTTTTGCTTCTTCGCGGATAAGGCCGTTGAGTTGATGTGAGCTTCGCCCCGATCTTCGGTTGAACCTTCGGCAATGTTTTCAGGCGAGCATCTCCCCCTTTCTACCTATCTTACTTTTATAGTATTTATTCCCTCCTGTTGATCTATTGCTATCTGTGTTGCGATGCTCTAGTTTCCGTACCCGTGATATCCCCTTGCAGCCCTATATTGCCTTGGACACATCCTATTACCCGTTGTTTGGTAGATAGTTGGACTTGCGCGCCGTAGTCGCTTGCTCTTATGCTGTTGCGTGTCGACAAGTACCACAGTTGTTGGAGTATTGCCACATGTTCAATGTTGGAGAAGACCATGGCTTTACTTATTGTACACTTTAATTACTGTTTAACAACTAAAATTGAAGTAAGCAGAGGCATCGGTGGGTGATAGATAATATTTGGTTTCCGACCGCCCACTTGTGTCCCGTAGGACCCCGAGTTCTTGACACCTGTTCCGATATCGAGCGCGCTAACCACAGGTGGGGAGATATGGGCCCCCCATTGATTATTACCTGATTTCAAAGTATTGTACTGGGGGCCACAAACTAGTTTGAGGATTTATTTACGATCCTGTACTTATGCCATGCTTTACTGCTTTATTTAAATTGTGCGACAGATAGCACCTGTACTGTTTAGGATCGGGACACGATTCCGCGGTGTCGACAGTCCCCGTTTGGGGATTTGCTGTCGTTCACAGCCGTATACCCAAACCCTAAGTCCGTCTCGGAGACCGGCCGACTTCGTTGCGGGTGTCGACTTGGTGGGGTGGCCCCCATGTACTTGCTTTGGGTCTGGGAACGTCGTGACTTAGGCCCCGCCGACATACCGATGGGTGTATGTTAATTGATCTGGCAAAAAGGGTCGAAGTGCCTGTGGATACTTTGGTGCACCCCTGCAGGGTTAAATCTTTTCGAGAAGCCGTGTCCGCGGTTATGGACGACTTGGAGCATAGTGCTTGATCATAGACAACTATAACTAAAGTTTATTGTTATAAATCGACTTGTATCCGATATGACTAGTAATCAGCTTCACTACAACGGAATGGCTAAATAAAAGTACCAACAACTGCTGGGTTTTGGGTTATCTCATGCCAATTGTATCTGACTAGTAAGTGTTGCAACTATCATTGAATGGTTAACTAAAATTGCCCACTGCTTATTTCATCAGGATGATTATCTATACCTGACTAGTAATTACTGCAATGATAACCGAATAACTAAAACTGCCAACTGTGTGAGTTCCTCGGTTGACTCTCTCGGTTGGTATCGAGGGGGAATACCAGGATGGTTTTGTTTGGTGTTCGTATCAGGTTGGTTCCGGATAGGTCCTTCTTACCCCTCTCTAATAGCCGCCAGTTGTATCGAGTCTCTATAGGTTGTTTAGTGCATGCTGCCGCCGCCGCTTCAGTCCACCATACCTATGTAGGCGAGGACCGCCGAATTCTAGTCTCGCTGTGTACTGGCCTCAGTACTGACGCTCCTCTTTTTCCTTTGCCCTTTGTCGGCACCCCTTTTGTTTAAGCAGGTTTTGAGAGCGACGCCGTTAGCAGGGTTACCCTTCCGGCTTGGCCTGGGCAGGGTTATGGACGCCATTGGTTATTCTTCAGGGCTCTTAGCCCCATTTGCATCTTGTCCGTAGTCGGACGCTGTATCGTTTTATAGGTGATTTGGATCTTTGTATTGTATATCTGTATTCTTGACACATCGAGTCGCTGTTATATATATTTGTTCTGTGGGTCCCATCGAGGACTGTTGTGTAATGTTATTACTTTGTTTTCCACCCGCACGAAAGTGCCTGGTGGGCACCTTCGAATCATTTCTATGCGGGTTTGGCGAGTTTCGCTAAAACTTGCATAGGGCCGATTCTGAGGGTGTTACAACTTTGGCCTCTTCCGGAAGCTTTATTCCGTGAAGAGGCAGTCTGGTTCGGATGGTGTGTATCCCATTGGGGGTTTCATCATCTCCCTCAGTCCCAATGTGCAATTCTTTTCCTTTTCCATGTCCGAATCTGTCCAGTACTGGCGGAGGAAATGGTTTTACATCAGTGACTCCGTACTGCCTGGGCAAGATTTTGGTCTCGTTCCTTTTGACCCCTCCCAATTGATTGAGAAGAAAAGATCCTGGTAAACCAAATCTTAGACGGTGAGGTTGCGGAGATAGAGGCCCTGTACCATCGGGTGGAGGATCTCCAACTAATTCCTGAGAAGGAGGTGAACGGTGTCGACATCATCCGGACGTTTCTTGAGCGTCGGGTGCAGCCTCTCCAAGCGAGGGCGCATCCGATGTTTCTTTACTCTAGGCGCCGTGATCCGACGAGGGTTTCAAGTGAGAAAATCTCCGAGGTGGACCTTGACAAGGCTCTTCGCACCTGTTGAAGTTCAAGGCCGACGAAGAAATCCCGGGGAAGTCGCTGACTCCTCCCTTTTCTTCGACGTTGGTCGTGCCGAAGGTGTAGATTTGCGCACGTAGTGCTCCCCTTTTGTTTTTGTCAGCTGTGTACTTTTTCCTTTGTTTGCTAACAAAGTTCCTTTTCCTTTTGCAGAGCTTCAAAGTGCCGGGCATGGCACCACCGTTGCCCGAAAGGTATCCGAATGCCCCGGATAATGAAGTGGTGGATTCCGTGTCCGAGCTACCGTCAGCGCGATCCCCAGAAGAGGATGCCGATGAATCGAGTGAGGACCATTTGCGCAAGCGATCACGGAGCTCTAGCGAGTCGTCGGATGCCTCGACTCCTCCGACTCCCAGAAATCCTCCAGGCCTTGAGCGTCATGATGATGTTCATGGGGGTTCTTCCTCTCCCCTTCCTGCCATTCCTGTGTGGGCTGTTGCTCCGCACCCGCCAGCAAAGCGGAAGAAGGAAGAAAAGAAGGAGGAGAATAAGGAAGACAAAAAGGAGGAGAAGAGGGCCCGAAGGGCTTCTCCTATCTTCGACCTGAGCGTGTTGGGCTCGTAAGTTTTCTTGTTGCTACTGTTGTCCTTTGTTCCCTTGTTATTTTTGCACCTGTGTTGATTGGTTCGTATGCAGGCAATCCTCCGACGGCTCTAGTGATGGTGCGCGCGAGATGATGGGGGAGTCGAACATTGCGTCGCCTCCTCCTCAGACGGTGGCGACATCTGGTGACGCTGCGCCAGTTCCTCCTGTGCAGGAGAGGCTGGTGGTTGCGCCTCAGAATTTCGCAGGCGGGCCTGCGGGTTCGCCTTCGGAGCACGTAAGTTTTCTGCTTGATGTTACGGGGGGAGCCCCCGAGTGTCTTCGTATGCTGATGTTGTTTATGCTTCTTTGTGTTGGGCGTAGCCCCCAAGTCCTGTTCTTACTACTATTGCCTTTTGCTGCAGCCTTTTGTCCAAGAGGCCAAGCGGCTGGTGGAGGAACGCCTGACGCTGGAGGCGAAACTGCGGCAGCTTCAAGGTATTCGTCTGCCTTGTAGTACTTCTCTTGCTTATCCTGGTCCTGTTCTTTGACACTTGCTTGTTGTAAATGCAGAGGAGCATAACGACTCTCACCGTGAGGTTGACGCTCTGAAGAAGAGCCTTGGCCAATCGGAGCAGAAGGCCGAAGCTGTCGCTGGTGCGAGAGAGCGCCTTGAGCTGGAGCTGACGAAGGCAGCCGAAGCGAAAGAGCGCCTACAGCAGGAGGCCGCAGATCGTGAGGAGCAGCTGGCCACCGTTGCGGCTGCTCGTGAAAAAGGGGTGGCGGAGAAGCTCATGGCTGCTGCCAAGGCTATTTCGGGTGGGCGTTATCTTTTGTACTTGCTTCTTTTTCTACGGATCTTCTTCTATGTTGCCTTTCTTCATGTTTTCTTCTTTTTTGTCTCAGATGCCGCAGGCATCGAGTTCGACCGCGGTGCTCTGGAGCACGGGAGTGCTCTAGATGATGCCACTGTAGCGGTCGAAGACCGCTGCAGCACCGTCATCAACTCCCTTGCCAAGGCGAAAGAGGTCCTTGCTCGCTTCTACCAGGAGCTCTTCCCGAAGGGCGCATCCCTTGAAGATGTGGATGCCCTGGCAGAGGCTCTGTCAGCCGAAGCGCCTGCAGCGTATAAGCGCAAGCAGAAGGGCATCGGCGCGTCCGTCGGGCTGGCGATGGCCATGGCGGCTGGGGCGGAGCTGGAACTGCCCCAGATTACTTCTCGGATGCCTATGGCTGCGGATGGATCCGAGGTAGCCTTCGCCGCCTACTCCGCTCGCTGCAGACGATATGGGCTCAAGCTCATTGACTTGCTGTCTGAGTATGCATTGCGGCATCAGGGCGAGGCCAAAGCTAGGCAGTCTGGTTCTGAGGCGACTCAGTGTCCTCCGCCTTAGGCATAGTAGACGTAGGGTAGTTTGTAGTCTACTTTTGTTGTAAATATCTTTTGTAGTTCCATCCTTATGCCACGTAGTGGCCTTATATATTTTAATGAATTCCTCCGAGTTGTGCTCTATCCTTGGCTGAATGTCGGTGTGCCTTCTTTTTTCTACTGCTATAGGATCCTTCGGGTGCTGACCCAGTTGACACTTCATCCGGAAGGCCCTTGCGACCATCATTGGATGATTCCTCGCAGCTCGCTTTTCTTCGAGATCGCGTGCGCAGCTTGGAGAGAGATTTGCTTAGGTTACGCGGTCGCGCCGACGTTTGGAAATCCAAGGCAGACCGTGGTGCAGCCAGGGAGGAGTATTTGATGGCGGAGCTGGGTCGGCTGTCAGAGCAGCTGCAATGTAAGTTGATCCTTCTTTCGGGCTGTAGATCAGTTCTTCGGGTGAGACTGCTGGACTTATTCTTGTTTTTGTGCGGTTGTCGCAGGTGCCAATCTTGCTCCGAGGGAAGAAAAGGAGTGTATCGCTGTTCGAGTCAATTGCTTGACTCAACAGGACATGGAGGCCGGCGGCTTCTTCTGGATGGATCGTGATCGCGCCATGGTTCTGGCAACGGTGCAGGATCGTGTCTACCAGGTTTCGCGGGTGCTCCGCCAGGTGCAGACATCACTTTCCTCGGTGCTGCACGTCATGTTTCCGTTGGATGCCGTGCCAACGACCCTTGCAGGTCTTCTGACGAAGTTTCGGAGTGCCAGCAATGTCAAGGAGCTGGTGCGGCAGCAGCTCGTCGCAGGGGTGAAGGCTGCCTTGTCTCTTGTGAGGGTGCACCGCCCTGACGTAGATTTGGCTGATGTGGCGACTGGGCCACCTCCTCGACTAGATGGTGGCGAGTGGAACATGCGTCCGCATTACGCGGCTGTAAGGCAGTATGCCGAACAAATTGTAGATTTGTTTGAGCAGCGTGCTCAGGTTATTCTTCAGAATAGATAGGACCTGAAAATAAACAGATAGATGTAAAATTTGTATATTGCGGCTGGGCGTTTATGTGCCCTTTGTTGTAAAGGTTTGCTTGTTTGTGAGCACGCAATGCTTTGATTGAGTACGTGCCCTTTTCGTTTGCCTGACGTAGTCAGCTACTCAGGTGTACACGTTTGGTCCTCAGTCGATGAAATCGTGAGGTGGGGGGAGCCCCCGAGTGCGTATGTAGCATGTAGTAAAGTTGCAGAAAATGGTCAACCGAAGGTTGGGGGCGAGACACTTAGCTTTATTTATATCGTAATGGAGGAGGTACATGGTTTGGCTAGGTAGCCTTGGCTGAAAGCCTTATTGAAAGTAAAAAAGGGGGGTAGCTTGCTACGGGTAGAATCGTCGCAGGTGCGAGACGTTCCATGGGTTGGAGTATGCGACTCCAGACTCCACGTGCTTGAGGCGATAGGCGCCACCTAGGATGACTTCGGTGATGACATAGGGTCCTTCCCATGGTGAATCGAGTTTGTTCGGTCGCTTTTGCTTGAGTCGCAAGACGAGGTCTCCTTCGACGAAGGACCTTGGGCGCAGCCGACGGCTGTGATAGTTGCGGAGACTCTGTTGGTACACCGCTGATCGAGCTGTTGCTATATCTCGTGCTTCGTCGAGTGTGTCGACGGCGTCTTCGAGTGCAGCCGTGGACTCGGCTTCGCTGTAAGCGATGACTCGTGGAGCCTGGTGGCGTACTTCGGCTGGTAGCACGGCCTCAGCTCCGTGCACCATGAAGAACGGTGTGTAGCCGGTGGAGCTGTTTGGCGTAGTACGTAAGCTCCACAGGACAGACGGTAGCTCTTTCGTCCAGTTTCCAGCTTTGTGCTCGAGTGAGCTCATGAGGCGCTTCTTGATGCCAGCGCCGATTAGGCCGTTGGCCTTTTCAACTTGCCCGTTTGTTTGCGGGTGTGCCACTGAGGCATACGTGATATTGATCCCGAGGCCTTCGCAGATGTCCTGGAATTCTTCGGAGATGAAGTTTGATCCGTTGTCGGTGATGATGCTGTGCGGTACGCCAAACCTGTAGACAATGGATTCGAAGAACTTGACGGCAGTTTTGCCCTTCTGGTTGGTGACTGGCATGGCCCCGATCCACTTGGTGAATTTGTCGACTGCGACCAGGAGGAAGACGTGTCCTCCTTTCGAAGATTTTGGCAGTTTTCCGATCATGTCGAGGCCCCATTGGGCAAAAGGCCAGGCTATGGGTATGGGTCGAAGTTCGGACCCGGGTGCGTGCGGTTTTTCGGCGAACCGTTGGCACCCGTTGCATCTTCGGACGATGTCCTTCGCGTCGCTCATGGCCGTTGGCCAGTAGAATCCTGCTCGCAGAGCTTTGGCGACGAGGGAGCGACTGCCTGCGTGGTGGTCGCAGATGCCTTCATGGATATCTTGGAGTATGGCCTTGCCGTCGTTGATGGTGACGCACCGTTGCAATACACCCGTAATGCTGCGTTTGTACAGCTCGCCGTTGATGATGGTGAAGGCTTTCGATCGACGAGATATGCGTCGGGCATCTGTCGGGATGTCAGGCAATTCTCCGTTTATCAGGAACTGGAGGTATGGACGTGTCCAAGTTTCTTCAACTGCCATGACCTGCATCAGGTTGACCATGGCAACTTCGGTATCCAACTTTTCGGGTCCTTCATGACCTTAGGGTAGCGTAGCCCCCGAGTGTTCTGCTTCTTCGGGTGATCCTTTGGGGAATTGTCGCTTGATGGATGGCACGCAGATCTGTTCGAGGAACACACCTGGTGGCACCTTTGCACAAGTGGAGCCGATGTTGGCGAGTCTATCGGCCTCCTCGTTGCTCTCTCTTCCAACGTGCCGAAGTTCGCAGCCGTCGAATTCTCCTTCGAGTGCGTTGTATAGCGCGCGGTACGCGATCATGTTTTCGGCGTGTGCGTCGCACTCATTCATCGTCTGTCGTACGACAAGGTTGGAGTCACCATAGATGACCAGGCGCGCTGCGCCACATATTTTTGCCATCTTCATGCCATGGATGAGGGCTTCGTATTCGGCCTCGTTGTTGGAGGCTCTGAATTTCATCCGAAGAACGTACTTCATTTTTTCACCTTGCGGGGAGGTCAGTATGACTCCTGCCCCTGCTCCTGCTTCGCGCTTGGAGCCGTCGAAATGCATTTTCCATGACTGTGACATATCTGGGGTGTCAGGCAGCTGCAGCTCCATCTAGTGTACCAGGAAGTCTGGAAGTACTTGAGATTTGATTGTGTGTCGCTTCTCGTAGACGATGTCCAGGGGTGATAGTTCAATGCCCCACAGGGCCACGCGTCCTGTGGCCTCTGGGTTATTCAGGATGCTGTTCAGGGGTGCCTCGTTGACGACCATCACCTGATGCTCCTGGAAGTAGTGGCTCAGTCGTCGAGCCGTCATGAACACGCCGTACGCCAGCTTCTAGTAGTGCGGGTACCGCTGTTTTGTTGGAGTGAGAACCTCGCTGAGGTAGTAAATTGGGCGTTGTACCCCGTTGGTCTTGCCTTCTTAGGGTCGTTCGACCACGAGTACTGTGCTGACCACCTGTTGTGTGGCTGCTATGTACAGCAACAGGGGCTCGCGCTCTTTTGGCGTGACCAAAACGGGCGAGGTGGAGAGGAGCCGCTTGAGGCTTTCGAATGCGTCGTTGGCTTCTGGTGTCCACTCGAACTTGGCTGCCTTGCACAGCAGCTGGTAAAATGGTAGGGCCTTCTCGCCCATGCGGCTGATGAACCTGCTTAGTGCCGCTACTCGCCCTGCGAGCTGTTGAACGCCCTTGAGGTTTTTCGGCTTCTCCATTGTCATGATAGCTTTGATTTTCTTCGGGTTCGCTTCGATCCCTCGTTGAGAGATGAAGTACCCGAGCAGCTGACCCGAGGGGACGCCGAAGGCACACTTTTCTGGATTGAGCTTGATCCTGTAGCGATCAAGGTTGTCGAACGTCTCGCGGAGATCGTCGATAAGTGTTCTTGCCTCCTTGGTTTTTATGACTATGTCGTCGACATAGACTTGGACGTTGCGACCGATCTGGTCCTTGAGGCAGGCATGCATGCATCGCTGGTACGTGGCACCCGCGTTCTTTAGCCCGAAGAGCATTGTGTTGTAGCAGAATACTCCGAACGGTGTGATGAACGCTGTTTTCTCTTGATCTTCGACCTTGAGTCGAATCTGGTTATAGCCTGAGTAGGCGTCGAGGAAGGAGAGCTTCTCACAACCCGCGGTCGAATCGATGATCTGGTCGATCCGAGGAAGAGGGAAGTGGTCCTTTGGGCAGTGTTTATATAGTGACGTGAAGTCCACGCACATCCGCAGGATGTCCGTGTCCTTCTTTGGGACCATCACCGTATTTGCCAGCCACTTGCTTTCCTTGATTTCCCGGATGAAGTCTGCTGCGAGTAATCTGTTGATGTCCTTGCCGATAGCTTCGGCTCGTGGCTCCGACAGTCTTCGGATAGACTGCTTGACTGGCTTGGTGTCTGGGAAGACATTGAGTGTGTGCTCGGCGAATTCCCTGGGAACTCCTGGCATGTTCGCTGGACACCAGGCGAAGATTTCCTAGCGCTCACGGAGGAATTCGATGAGCGCGCCTTCCTATGCGGTGCCGAGGTCGTTGGCGATCAGCGCCGTCTTGGAGGCGTCTGTCGGATGGACCTGCACTTTCTTTGTGTTGATGGTGGAGTCGAAGGACATGTCGGGTGCGTTCTGCCTTGTGACTGGGGGTAGCCCATTGTCCGTCACCTCGCGGAGCCTTACGAGCTCGTCTTGCATGCCGAAGGACTGGGAGATTTTGTTGAAATCCCTGTCGCATTGGTCCGATCGGGTGAAGCTCCCGTGGATTGTGATGACGCCCCTTGGTCCTGGCATCTTGAGTAGTAGGTATGCGTAGTGTGGGACGACCAGGAACCTTGCGAATGCCACACGTCCCAGGATGGCATGGTATTGCGACGGCCAGTCCACCACTTCGAATTCTAGGCGCTCCTGCCGAAAGTTGTCCGGCTTCCCGAAGATGATGTCGAGCCCTATTTTGCCCAGGGGGAAGATGCCCTTCCCTGGGACAATGTCGTGGAACGTTGTGTCTGATTGTTCCAGGCTGCATTGCGGGATCCGCATAGCTGCTAGAGTGCTTGCGAACATTAGGTTGATGTCGCTGCCGCCGTCCATGAAGACGCGACTCATCTCGAAGCCTCCGATCTGTGCCTCCAGCACCAGGGCAACATGACCTGGACGAGGGATCTGGCAAGGGTGATCCGCGCGAGTGAATGTGATGCAGGACTCCGATCCGCTGAGGTACTCAGGGATTGCAGGCGGAGTTGCCACGGCCAAGTTGATCTGTCGGGTGATTTTCTTCTGCACCCTATTTGTGGGGCGTCCCTTCTGTATCATATTGAGTGCTCCTTTTGGTGGGGAGTATGCGACCCCGGCGTTGTTTTGCGCTGGTGCGACTGGTTGATTTGGGCCTCCAATAGGCGGCGGTGGAGGAGCTCCGTGTGCTATTTCACCTGGCGCAGGTGCGTTTCCGAACGCAGGGATTGGAGCTTGTTGCCTCATCTGCACCATGCCTTCGCTGAGTTTCTGGAACTCGCGGCAGTCCTTGAGCATGTGGCTAGCTTTTTTTTGCCATCTTGTTTGTCGATGTAGAAGTGGATGGTGCATGGACCCGAAAGTTTGTCGAATGCTGAGGGTCCGTTGTCGCGGTCGCGGCGTTGCCACGACTGTGTTGGTCGTCCGTTGTCGCGGAAGTTTCCGCTGCGGTATCCTCCGTTGTTGTGGTTGTTGTCGTTACGGAGGTCAGCGTAGCCGGCTGCGACCATGTCGGGTCCGTCGCGGTCCTCGTAGACGCGCGATCTCCTCTTGCTGCGGCGTTCGCGTCTTCGGTCGTAGTCGTCCTCTTCATCTGATTGCGCCCGCTGGATGCAATCTTCGCCGTCTGCCCAACTATTGGCGATTTCCATGAGCTGGTCGAGTGTCTTGGGCTTTACACGTCCAAGTTTCTCCTTGAAGTCTGGGCGTTTGACGCCGTCCCTGAAGGCGTCGATGGCCCACTCTTCGGAGATGTGTGCTGCGGAGTTCTTGGTTGTAGACCAGCGTAGTATGTACGAGCGAATAGATTCACCCATTCTGTGAGTGCAGGCTCGCAATTCTTCAATTGAGGCGGGCCTCTTGCTGGTGCCTTTGAAGTTTCGGATGAAGCTGTAAGCGAGATCCTCCCAGCTTCGGATGGATCCTGATGATAGGCTGCTAAGCCAGACCCGCGCTGCGCCTGTTCGCTGCAGCTGAAGGAATTGCATGGCGGTTTCTTTGTTGCCTCCGTGAAGCTTGATGGATGACAGATGGTCACTGAGCCAGGACTTTGGATCTTGCGTGCCGTTGAACTTCGGAGTATCCGAAGGAAGCTTGAAGTTGCGTGGCATCTGTGTTCGCCGGACAGATCTGCTGAAGCATCGAGCCCCGCAGAGTTCTCCTTCGTCTTCATCCATCTCAGATTTAGACGAGCATGCGCATTTAGCGCGTGCTTTATCGATCTTGTGCTATGTAAGTTTGTCTCTGGCGTCGTAGTCGCTTTTATGGCGGTGCGAGCTCTTCTTCCTTCGAGGAAGATCGTGCTCCTCTCCCTCTTCGGATGAGGGGGTGGGACTCCGGTCGCGCCTGGCCGGAGCTTTCTTCTTCGGTTCCGCAGGAGCATCTTCGTGGAGCGTAGCTCCAATTAGTCCTAGTCCGGTGAGTGCGGACCTATGCATGGCCCTTTTCGGGTCCCCCTCCGGAGGTGGGTGAGCCGCGAGATACGCAGTGGCTGCCATGATCGCAGCTTGTGGCGTCTTCGGGTTGATGTTGCCGTCAGCGTCCATATCCATGAACGATGTATGGAGACTTCGGGTCACATCACGCCGCTCCTTGGGGTCCATGTTTTCCACCCGAGAGCGGTGTTTGTTTCCCTGATTTCCGTTTGTTCTAGAGCCGGGCCCCATGGCGGAGAGCGCAGCTCGTCGCGCACTGGACTCAGAGGCTGCTTGCTTGCGTTTGTCGAGCGTCTCCTGCATCTTGACTTGCTTCTTGTGCTCCTCGATGAGGAGGTAGTGGTATGCCCTCAGCAGATCACGTGGGGAGTCCAGAGGTAGGACTATTTTGCCTGCGACGGCGCGGCGTGCTTCGACCCATCCTTCTTTGCTAAGTTGGATGAGGTGGCCACTGTTTTCCCCGTTTTCGCCGTTTCTGTCCTGCGGGTTGGGGTTGGGCGGCAGGTTAGGCGTTTCCTCGTCGGTTTGGATGACTGCGGCGCACAGATAGCGCCTGCAGATTGGTTGGCTGCTGCCGCAGCTTTCGGATCCGGAACCGTAGGTCCCTTCATCCGAAGGTGGATCGCACAGATCGGAGTTGCTGCTGCTGCTGTAGAACTCATCTGTTGATGGTGACGTGCGTAGAACGGGGTGTGGAGCCCATGAAGTGGGCCTGATTGACGGCACGGGCACCCGCTCAGGGAGGCGGAGGGTGCCAGTTTGTCCCACCTAGAAGCAAAAGCTCCCGAAAAAAATTTCGAGTCCGTCGCCTACGGGCTTGAAATCCTTCATGGTATCCGGCGAGTGGGCGGTGAAGTCGAAAGCGCCGAAGAGGAGGTGATTCTCCGTCGTCGCGGAGTTGTAGATCGATCGGGTCGGAACCGTCACGACCGCACAATCAGCAGCCCCAATTCCCACAGACGGCGCCAATTGACGAGGTTTAATCTCGTCAATGCCCATTGTTATGGACTTGGGTTTTGGAGAAGATGGGGATGCTGGAGATCGTGGCACGGTTAACAGACAAGCAACTAGGGGACACGAGATTTACCCAGGTTCAGGCCCCCGGAGGGAAAACCCTACTCCTGCTTGTCTGCTCTTTGATTACGGCGGAACCGAAGGTTACAGGGTGCGCAGATTCGATCTGGCATGGATGCGTGTGCGAAAGTCTGAGTCGAGTTGCCCTAGGACGTGCCCTCCTGGCCTTTATATAGACTTAGGCAGGTCCCGGGCGTAGTCCTAGTCGGTTACAACTTCTAGGGTTTTACCCCTTTGAATTTCCTATCTCCTCTAGTCTTGCTCTCCAAGGATCCGAAGACGTCATGGGCCTTGGCCACCCGAAAATCTTCATGGGCCAGCGTATGTCTATCGTGGGCCTTCTTTGGGCTGGACTAGGTATGCTGAAGTTACGTACCCGTAGGGTATAACCATGTCACCTCCAAGAGTTGTTGTTCTAACAAATTGAAGCTCTAATCTTTCCAAGTCCATCTGTAACTCTTTTGGTAGCTCCCGATTGCTAGGCTGAATATCTGCACTTTTACTACTTAAGGCATCTGCTTCAACATTTGTTTTTCCCGGGGTATAGTTGATTATTAGATCATAATCTTTGATTAGTTCCAACCAATGATTTTGTCTCATATTCAATTCTTTTTGGGTAAAGAAATATTTGAGACTTTTATGGTCAGTGTATACCTCACATCTGGCTCCATAAAGAAAATGCCTCCATCCCTTCAGAGCAAAGATTACTGCTGCTAACTCTAAATCATGAGTTGGATAATTAACTTCATGTGGTTTCAGTTGTCTTGAACCATAAGCAATCACTTTCCGATCTTGCATTAACATACAACCCAGACCTTCTTTAGATGCATCACAGTCTACTGTAAAGTCTTTCCTTGTTTCTGGAACTGCTTGAATTGGAGCGGTAGTGAACCTGGTTTTTAACTCCTGAAAACTTGCTTCACACTTCTCATCCCAATTGAATGGTGTATTCTTCCTCAACAATTTGGTCATTGGTCCAGCTATTTTGCAGAAACCTTTAATGAATCTCCGATAATAACCAGCCATCCCCAAGAAACCTCGAATTTGTTTCCCATTGGTTGGTGCAGTCCATTCTAATACGGATTGAACTTTGGATGGATTTACAGCAATTCCATCTTTACTGATCACATGACCGAGGAATTCTACCTCATCTAACCAGAATTCACACTTACTAAACTTAGCATAAAGTTTATGTTCTCTTAGGGTCTGTAATGCTATTCTTAAATGATCTGAATGCTCTTCCTTATCCTTGGAATATATAAGAATATCATCTATGAAGACTATGACGAACTTATCCAAATATAGCATGAAGATTTTGTTCATCAAATTCATGAATATTGTTGGTGCATTGGTCAACCTAAATGGTATGTAACACCCCAGTTTTAGTTAATTATATATTAGGGTTTTGATTGCGCATTCATGAGCATCATATTTTAAAAATGCATGCAAAAGGAAATAAGGCAAAACCTTAAACCCTAATTTTTTTCCCTCTTTTTAAAATCCATTCAAAAGGGTTTTGAATATTTTGAAAACTACAAAAGTAATAGAGCCCAAATTGACTAAAGGGCTCCATGCAGTATTTTATACATTTTATAAAAGTCCCTGGTATTTTTGAATATTCAAAACAGATTTCAAATTGAAAATACAAAACAGATAAAGAAAAGTTTTTGCTAAAAACAAATTGAGACAGCAAGCCAGCAGGCCGCAGCCGAGCTTGCCTCTCTCCCTCTCCCCTTTTCTCTCTCTCGCACAGAGCAGCACTCAGCAGCCCAACACTAGCCCGCAGCCGGCCCCCCCCGGACCAGTACCCCTTTGATGTTCGTCGTCATCGTCCCCGACATGAAGAAGCTTGCTGTCTCCACCTCCGCCGCTCACCGGCATCACGATGCTCTCGGCCGCTAAGATTCGCGCTACCGACGCCCTCTACGTCTAAAAGATCCCCTCATGTGCAGATATGAAACCTATATTCTCTTCCTCACTGAATTTCTTTCCCTGGCCGAACCCTAGCCAGCCAGGCGCCGCTCGTCGCCATTGCTCCCGGCCTCCCTGAGCCCCGCTAAGCATCCCAGGAGCTCCGCCTTGCCACCCTCTTATTTCCCGTCGAAGGAATCGAGGAGGGGCGCTCTGTATCGTTGCCCTCGACGTCTTCTTTCTCGACCCCGACGAGGTTTGCCGCCATCAATCAGCCCTATTCCGGCCTTGCCTTCCTTCCCCGACCCCTCCAACGCATTCAAGGTGAGGTCCTGCGCCTCCCCATCTCTTATGTGCTTCCTGGAGTGGCCCGTAGTGCTCTCGCATCGCGCGCTGCCACTTGCCGCTGTCGGGCACTGCCGTAGCCGCTTCTCCGGCGACCATCTCTGGGTGGAGCCACCTCTATAGGGTACGCCATGTCCTGTTGTGTCCAGCCCGCCTAACCGCGCTTCCCAGTTCGCTGCCAATCGCCGTCCCCGCCGCCGATCCGTGGCTCACCGCCGGTGTGACGTCATGCTAACGTCAGCCGTGCGGGGTCAGCCCGGTCAAACCAGCCCCTGACCCAACTTTGTCTGTGTGGCTGCTGATGTGGCCTTGGGCCCAGCAGCCAGTCACAGTGGGTAACCCTCGGTGTAAAACGTATTACTCGCTTGAGCTAACGTCAGCCTGAGGTAATAAATAGGTTTAACAATTTCAGAATTTATTATAAACTAGTAAAATCAATAACTTATTATTTATAAGTCAGAAAAATACAAATAATATATCAAAATGTTCAGAAAAATGAGAACTATCTACTAGAGATATAATCATGCATTTATCAACAACTTTAATGACAAGTTTAATTAGAACAACATAGTAACCCCTCTCATATACATCCGGAGTTTCCCCGAGTTAGGGTTTGAACCCCTCGGAACAGGTATTAAACTGTCAAGCATGCCTTAGGGTTAAATTTCAATGCAATTTAACTTGTCATATCATCATACTTGCTTGAGCATTGCATCAATGTCATGTGTTGATTGTTTCCCTCTCTTTCTGGTATTTGGTTCTTCTCGGTAGAATACGATATCAAGATCGAGATCGAAGACCGAGATCAACACCGTCGAAGATCGAAGATCGATGAACAATACTTGACCAACTATAACCAAGTCAAGTACAAGATTCTGAAGCTCTGCTTATCTGTTATCAACTGGCAAAGGCAAGCATAGCCCCACCATGATATAATCCTATGATCTTGAAAGCATTTCAATTCCTGTCATGATGCATAAGATTCTACTGTGGTCTTTTATCGATAGATAGAGTATCCTATCTATTTCATACTCCCTTTGAGCTTATATTACCCGATCCACTGCTCCTAGCAAAACTAGGTTTGGCTTGTGTGCACTGCTAGAGCTTATATCTGTGTCTTGCTTAGCCATGCTTAGCTGTTGAGTCTGGTTCATCTAGATGATGTATCAGATGAAGATAATCTAGTATGGCAGGAGAACGTGATGATATGAGATTAGTGATATGAGATTAAACTTGCTAAGGCTTGTATGGGAGGCCACAGTGGGATGTGGTTTTTCTAGTCCCATGCTCGCCACCACTAGGACCCGAGTTCTTGCCTCTTGAACCAAGACGAGCGTACAACCACACGGGGTAAATGGGGACCCCATGATTGACTAACTTTCCTAGTAGATTCCATGAGTCACATAGTTCGGGCGTTCCATTCGACATACGCATTGAAAATCTTTTCAAAAGAGGAGGTGAAGGAGGTGCATTCATACAGGTAGGGAAGCGTGGACCGGGTTGCTTGGGGTTGATGGCGCCCCTGGTAAACCAACCTCGCCTCACATCTTTAAGTACCGGCTTCGGGATTTGACCCGTTATGGTAGAACCATACTTATTGCGTGACTCATGGTCTCGGCTAAAGCAAGGTAAAGGGCGTGGCCAACCAACCTCTGTCGGCCTTCCAAGGAAGAGGGATAAAATGTTGGCATTAAGAGTCGGTTGGTAAGTGTGGGTAAAGTTGTACACCCCTGCAAGGTATAATATTTGGGAAAGTTGTGTCCACGGTTATGGACGACTTGGGAACAGATGTGATGATCATAGCGAACATGAACCTAATCGTAAAACTTGGAAGATCAACGTGTGTTAAGGATGCTTCCTCATGGGTATGAGGAGGTGATCCTAGTTGGTAGAAGATGATGATTCGGTGGATATCAAAAGATTATGATCAATACTTCAGAGTTGTCGCTCTATTATCCCCTTTTAAAATAATCTGACTAGACGAGCTTCTTCTCTCCCTTGTTTTGCAAACAAAGATGGCTTGATGCAAAACAACTCCACCAGCCATAAGTCTTGCGGAGTACACCCTGTACTCACCCTTTCTTTGTTGATACTTTTGTAGCAGAGTAAGTGTTCCCCTGAAGACAAGTTCCGTACTACATCGACACGACGAGTAGCTTGGGGTTCCCGGCTGGCAGCCTGGAATCTATGGGCTGGGACGTCATCATTATGCTTCAGGCCTCTTAGGCCATTTGTTAAGTTTGCTATACTTCGTAGCATAATTTGCCTTCTGTTGTTTGATGTTTGTGGTCAGTGACCTCTACTTGTAATAATTTGGTTCTCTGCTCAGTTATGAGCTTGCTGTAATAAATTTTGTGTCGTAGGGTCACTTCTGTGTTACCGATTCTTCACTGGATATTCTCGAGCTCAAGGTTAAGCTTATGTCAGACGGAGGTCTGGGATTTGTTTAGTCCTGATCCCGGGGGTGTCACAGGTTTTGTTATCAGAGCAGTACCGACCATAGGAAAACCTTTCTATTGGTCGATGTTGAGTCTAGTGCTTGTGAAAAACTATTTTAAAAATGAAAAGTATTTGCGAAAACTCTAGTATGCCTCTTTTACTCCTTATCCAGTTTCGCTCTAACTATGGGTCATCTTATCTTGTGTTGATTTGGAAAAGTTTTGATGTCTCTTCTAGTCTTTCAAAGCGTAGGTGCCTTCTAGGCATGTCGTTTCTTAACCAGTTGACCTAGTGTTGAGTTCTATAGAGTTGTGTGTTGTGAATTCTTTATTTCCCTTTTCTCCTATTCGTTTGAGAGATTCCTTTCCATCATGATCTCTCTGTTTTATGGATCCTACAATATAATGATCCATAGTATTCTGTTCTAGGCTTCGAGGTTTCCTTTCGCCTCTCGTGCATCCTTTTCATTTCTTGGGTACTTCAGAAGTCGTTTTCTCTTTTGGAAGCTACCTCGTGATTACTATATTGTAGTGTACTTTGTGTCACTCAAGTAGTAGTTACTCCTTTCTTTGGGTTTAACCCTTGGAATTGAATCTAAGATCCCTGATTATGCAAGATTCTGGTGTTGAGAATCTTGTACATGACGCCGACCTTTAACCCAAGATCCAATCCTTTGACCCCTGTTGTTAATGTTCATACATTACCTCAGGATGGCTGGTACTACAATTCTAGCCTTTAAGCTTGTGGTCTTTGCCGCAGTTGAATTATGACAACTAAGGACTCCCCCTACCACTAGCTACGGAAGATGTTCTTTAATGGAACCAAATAGATCGCGACAAGAGTACTCCTTGAGAGTCTTGCATCTATACTCGTGACTCTGCCACACCTTACCTTTTCTATGCATTGGTTTTCGGAAGATTGATAATCTATGCATCCACATCTCGGGATTCTATCCTGAGCATGTTCCTTTCCCCTTGTTGTTTTCCAACCTTTGTATACCAGTTGGTAGCCAAGTAGTAAATGTGCATCAGTGTCTTCCGAAGCAAGATACTCTTGTGGTCCGTCAAGACAAACCATTTCGGAATGTCTAGGAGAAACAAACTCCAGTACCTCATCATATCTAGGACTAGGTCAAAGTGTTGTAATCTGCAGATTAAGAGGCATTGATTAGCTTCTATCTGTTCTATCTTAAAGTATCACACTCTGCTATATTAAGAGGTCGTGTTGAGATTCATGACCCTCTTAACAAAGTGATACTTCACACATCTTTATCCACCCTCCCTCAAGCTTTCACGCTTGTGAGTGATGCGTGCGCGTAATAATGTGTCCATCTGAGATTCTAGCAATATTTATTGCTTAGAACTCAAAGGAAATTTGTGTCATTCTTAGCGTGATTGGTTAACCCTATCACAAAGCAAAAGGATGATTGTGCTGCCAAGTCTGCTATTCTTCTACACTCTCTTCGGTCAAAGAGTTAGGTTCATGTGCCGAAGCTCTGAGACTATGTCCTCTTGCCTTACCAAGCAAGTTCCCTCTCGAACTAAGTGACATATCGGTGGTTCGTGATATTCTAGCTGTCTTTCTAGAAGTATCGCCATGTTGCCACATGACCGTGTTATCAAGTTCTTGAGCCAGCAAGTTCTCTGAACTTCTCTTTTCTCCAAGGATCCGTACTGGATACCCTAAACTAGTTGGTTGATCTTAAACAATAACTTGGAGAGTTGTAAGACAAAAGTTATATCCAACTATGTTCCTTCATAAAGGGATGTCTAGTTTTGTTCGTGCCAAAGAAAGATAGTATTTCCTTTGTGGATATATTATCTTCCCCGCTTTTGATTTGATTTGGGTTATCGTCAAATCAAACTCAGTTCCAAGGACTATCTTGATGATGTTTATGCCTGTGATGTTTTACTTGTGTACATCTTCATATTCTTTGGTCTGACCAGTATTCCTGCCTTGCTCAAGCAACATGTGCGTTCATCTTCTTGGAGTGTCATGATAAGTTTGTTGTTGAGCCCATCAATGACATCCTTATCTTCTCCATGCTAGACAATATTCATATGGAACATTTGGTATTAATGTTGGAAACTTTTGAGAACCATCTCTGAGTCATCTTGAAGTATGAGTTCTAAATGTTAGAAGTAACCTTCTCTGGTTCACATGCAGCTGTCGAAAGATGTCGTCGTGGATTTGAGAAGAGTTATCTCCATTCCTTAAGGATACATGTGTGTTTTATTGTTAGTACTTTATATGTGTGCAGTTGTCCGTTGACAAGTTGCTAATGCATATGTTTAGAAATCTAGCTCAGTCTTTTGGAGCTTTACAATGTAGTCCATATCTTGAGAATCTAGTGATCTTACCTTCGCGGTAAATGTTGCAAACTTTCTATTCGGACATGCTGAGTCTGAAGTATCATTTCACTTAACCAAAGTTGAATCTCAAGCAACAATGATGGTTGGTGTTCCTCAAGGTTTTGACAAAGGTCTCTTTGTAAATCTAGCAAGATTGATGTAATGGTTGACACACTTAGCCAGAAAGACCTCTTGTCATAATCTCTTGATTTCAGCAATAACAACCACTCTTCATAAGGCATCTTCTATGAATTATCATATGAGTTGTTCTTATGGTTTCCTTTATATCTAAAGTCAAACTTTTACTTGATGTCTGCTTTCTCGAACATCGAGGAGACCATTTAAAGTAGTGCTGCTAAATGTCTCCCGGTCGATCCTCCAAACCCTTTATGTTGGCAAGCGTTTTGATGTGCCAAGTAATTGAAGTCTGAGAATGAATTTCTTTCTTCTCGTGTCATCCGGAATCTTCTTACTTTTTATCTGGTGGTGTAAAGTGATATCACGATCTTCGGCAAAGATTTTGATAACCCTGGATGAATAAAGAGTTTCCTTTGTTTCTTGGTCATGTTTTAAGAGTGACTAAGATTTTGATAATCAATAGTTTCTCTTATTACATGTTCCTTGTGACTCTTATGAGTCCTCGCAACAAAACACCTTTCTATCCTGGCTTTCTGTTGAATGAAAGAGCGATCCTTACGTGTCAACAGTAGTTCAACAGCTTGGTTTTGTTGATCCATATCTCTGCAACCTGAAATCTCTACTTAAGTTGTTTAGTAGAGGTTCATTTCTCGAAGTCTGTGGTCATGTTCTTTCTGTTGGGAGCTTTCTTCTTCAGAAGCTTCAAAACCTCA
Source organism: Avena atlantica (assembly GCA_910589765.1). Taxonomy (NCBI): domain Eukaryota; kingdom Viridiplantae; phylum Streptophyta; class Magnoliopsida; order Poales; family Poaceae; genus Avena; species Avena atlantica. The sequence continues at coordinate 457,045,422 of OU342736.1, forward strand.
TGTAAGTTCCATGGTCTCAATCCTTATGGAGACCATCTAACTAAAACTTTAAACTTCCTCCTCTTGTTCCTCCGTTACCTTGGCATGTTTCATGTTTGTCATCTTAGATTTTTTTAACACTCCATCCATGAGTTAACCATGAAATACTCGGTGTGTTATTTAGTGTATTTCCTCTTATCTTTAAAATGACCCTGTCTCTTTCTCTTTCTGTCTCTCTTCCTACCTTAGGAATCTCAGGTCGAGATTCTCGTAGGGAGGATAGAGCTGTAACACCCCAGTTTTAGTTAATTATATATTAGGGTTTTGATTGCGCATTCATGAGCATCATATTTTAAAAATGCATGCAAAACCTTAAACCCTAATCCTTTCCCCCTATTTTGAAATCCATTCAAAAGGGTTTTGAATATTTTGAAAACTACAAAAGTAATAGAACCCAAATTGACTAAAGGGCTCCCTGCAGTATTTTATACATTTCATAAAAGTCCCTGGTATTTTTGAATTATTCAAAAAGGATTTCAAATTGAAAATACAAAACAGAAAATTAAAACAGATAAAGAAAAGTTTTTCTAAAAACAAATTGAGCCAACAAGCCAGCAGGTCGCAACCCAGATTGCCTCTCTCCCTCTCCCTTTTTCTCTCTCTCGCACAGAGCAGCACTCAGCAGCCCAACACTAGCCCATAGCCAGCCCAACCGGGCCCAGTACCCCTTCACTGTTCGTCGTCATCGTCCCCGACATGAAGCAGCTCAACGTCTCCACCTCCGCCGCTCGCCGGCATCGCGATGCTCGCGGCCACTAAGATTCGCGTTACCGACGCCCTCGACGTCTACAAGATCCCCTCGTGTGTAGAGACGAACCTATCTTCTCTTCCTCCACGAATTTCTTCCCTTGGCTGAACCCTAGCCGTCCAGGCGCCGCTCGTCGCCGTTGCTCCTGGCCTTCCCGAGCCTCGCTGAGCATCCCAGGAGCTCCTCCTTGCCGCCCTCTTATTTCCCGTCGAAGGAATCGAGAAGGGGCGCTCTGTATCGTCGCCCTTGACGACTTCTTCCCCAACCCCGACGAGGTTTGCCGCCGTCAATCAGCCCGATTCCGGCCTCGCCTGCCTTCCCCGACCCCTCCAACGCGTTCAAGGTAAGTTCATGCGCCTCCCCGTCTCTTCCGTGCTTCCTGGCATGGCCCGTAGCGCTCTCGCATCGCGCGCCGCAGCTCGCCGCCGTCGGGCACCGCCGTAGCCGCTTCTCCTGCGACCATCTCTGGGTGGCGCCACCTCTATAGCGTTCGCCATGTCGTGCTATGTCCAGCCCGCCTAACCGTGCTTCCCAGTTCGCCGCCAATCGCCGTCCCCGCCGCTGATCCGTGGCTCACCACCGGTGTGACGACACGCTGTCGTCAGCCGCACGGGGTCATCCTGGTCAAACCAGCCCCTGACCCCACTTTGCGTGTGTGGCTGCTGATGTAGCCTTGGGCCCAGCAGCCAGTCACAGTGGGTAACCCTCGGTGTAAAAAGTATTACTCGCTTGAGCTGACGTCAGCCTGAGGTAATAAATAGGTTTAATAATTTCAGAAATTATTATAAACTTGTAAAATCAATAACTTATTATCTATAAGTCAGAAAAATACAAATGATATATCAAAATGTTCAGAAAAATGAGAACTATCTATTAGAGCTATAATAATGCATTCATAAACAACTTTAATGACAAGTTTAATTAGAACAACATAGTAACCCCTCTCATATACATCCGGAGTTTCCCCGAGTTAGGGTTTGAACCCCTCGGAACCCCGATTAAACTGTCGAGCATGCCTTATGGTTACATTTCAATGCAATTTAACTTGCCATATCATCATACTTGCTTGAGAATTGCATCAGTGCCATGTGTTGATTGTTTCCCTCTCTTTCCGGTATTTGGTTCTTCCCGGTAGAATACGATATCGAGATCGAGATCGAAGACCGAGATCAACACTGTTGAAGATCGAAGATCGATGAACAATACTTGACTAACTATAACCAAGTCAATTACAAGATTCCGAAGCTCTGCTTATCTGTTATCAACTGGCAAAGGCAAGCATAGCCCCACCTTGATATAATCCTACGATTTCTAAAGCATTTCAATTCCTGCCATGATGCATACGATTCTACTGTGGTCTTTTATCGATAGATAGAGTATCCTATCTATTGCATACTCCATTTGAGCTTATATTACCTGATCCACTGCTCCTAGCATAACTAGGTTTGGCTTGTGTGCACTGCTAGAGCTTATATCTGTGTCTTGCTTAGCCATGCTTAGCTGTTGAGTCTGGTTCATCTAGATGATGTATCAGATGAAGATAATCTAGTATGGCAGGAGAACGTGATGATATGAGATTAGTGATATGAGATTAAACTTGATAAGGCTTGTATGGGAGGCCACAGTGGGATGTGGTTTTTCTAGTCCCATGATCGCCACCACTAGGACCCGAGTTCTTGCCTCTTGAACCAAGACGAGCGTACAACCACACAGGGTAAATGGGGACCCCATGATTGACTAACTTGCCTAGTAGATTCCATGAGTCACATAGTTCGGGCGTTCCATTAGACATACGCATTGAAAATATTTTGGAAAGAGGGGGTGAAGGAGGTGCATTCATACAGGTAGGGAAGCATGGACCAGGTTGCTTGGGGTTGATGGCGCCCCTGGTAAACCAACCTCGCCTCACATCTTTAAGTACCGGCTTTGGTATTTGACCCGTTACGGAGGAACCATACTTATTGCGTGACTCGTGGTCTCGGCTAAAGCAAGGTAAAGGTCGTGGCCAACCACCCTCTGCCGGCCTTCCAAGGAAGAGGGCTAAAACGTTGGCATTAAGAGTCGGTTGGTAAGTGTGGGTAAAGTTGTACACCCCTGCAGGGTAATAATCTTTTGGAAAGCTGTGTCCACGGTTATGGACGACTTGGGAACGGATGTGATGATCATATAGAACATGAACCTAATCGTAAAACTTGGCAGATCAACGTGTCCTTAAGGATGCTTCCTCATGGGTACGAGGGGGTGATCCTAATTGGTAGAAGATGATGATTCGGTGGATATCAAAATATGATGATCAATAATTCAGAGATGTCGCTCTCTTATCCCCTTTTAAAATACTCTGACTAGACGAGCTTCTTCTCTCCCTTGTTTTACAAACAAAGATGGCTTTATGCAAAACAACTCCACCAGCCATAAGTCTTGCGGAGTACACCCTGTACTCACCCTTGCTTTGTTGATACTTTTTTAGCATAGTAAGTGTTCCCTGAAGACAAGTTTCGTACTACGTCGACATTGACGAGTAGCTTGGGGTTCCCGGCCGGTAGCCTAGTATTTATTGGATGGGACGTCATCGCTATGCTTCAAGCCTCTTTGGACATTTGTTAAGTTTGCTATACTTAATAGCATAATTTGCCTTCCATTGTTTGATGTTTGTGGTCAGTGACCTCTGCTTGTAATAATTTGGTTCTCTGCTCAGTTATGAGCTTGATGTAATAAATTTTGTGTCGTAGGGTCACTTCTGTGTTACCGATTCTTCACTGGATATTCTCGAGCTCAAGGTTAAGCTTATGTCAGACGGAGGTCTGGGATTTGTTTAGCCTTGATCCCGAGGGTGTCACATGGTACTACAAGATACTCATGGTGTCCATACCTTGAGACAAATGATGTCTTTGGGACATCCTCTTGTTCGATATTTATCTGATGGTATCCAGATCTTAGATCAATCTTAGAAAATACTCCAGCTCCCTTGACTTGATCAGACAGATCTTGAATTCTTGGTAAAGGATAATTATTCTTTATGGTAACATTGTCCAGATTTCTGTAGTCCCCACACATCCTTCTTCCACCATCCCTTTTATCCACAAAGATCACCGGTGTTCCCCATGGGGATACACTTTCCTGAATTTCTAGCTAACTCGTCAATTTGCTCTTTGACTTCTTTTAATTCTTTTGGTACCATCTTGTATGGTGCTTGAGCTATTGGTGATGTACCTGGAATAAGATCAATAGTGAACTCTATCTGCCGATCTGGTGGCATTCCAGGTAGCTCTGCTGGAAAAACATCTTGAAACTCATTTACTACAGGAATATCTTCCAACTTGACCTCCTTCATTGAGTTCAACTGAAGATCCACCATGATATGACTGTGCTTATCTGCTTGGTAAACTATCCTTGCTCCACTTGGAGTTTTGATTGAGACAGTTTTCTCCTCACAATTTATCTGAGCCCCATGTTCAGTCATCCAGTCCATCCCCAGCACTACTGCAATTCCCTTCAAAGGAATCACATAAAGGTCCGCAAAGTATGTACAACCACAGATTGAAATAACCTAATCTTGTTTAATGTGGCGTACAATCACATTTCCCCTGCCGTAACTACGGTCATAGGGGTTTCTAACGTTGCCCTTCTAATCCCGAATTTATCACAGAATTCTTTAGAAATGAATGAAGTAGTTGCACCAGTATCAAATAGAACTTTGTCGGGATTAGTAAGGATATTAAGCGTACCTATCAGTGCAAGTTCCGAGTTATCCACCTCCTCTGCGCAATTCAGCTTCCCGGTAGGTCAGTTCCTCTTGCCATTATTGTTCTTGACATTATTCCCTCCTTTATATGGCTGCCCATAGCCTCCACTAGCTTGCCTTCCATCTCTAACCGGCCAACGACCTTGTGGTTTGCTTGGACAATTTGGCTTTATGTGACCTCTCTGACCACAAGCATGGCACACAATTGCTGGTTTTGGGCAATCCCTGCTTATATGCCCTAGAAGTTTGCAATTGTGGCATATAATATTCTTTACGTTTGGATTTACACTCCGGTTGGAATTGTTGTTGTTATATGGTCTATTCCTTGGTTTGAATTCCAGATTGCGCTTGGGTTTACTTGCATGTATCCTCTTCGTTTCCTTCTTAGCTCTCTTCCTTCTATCCTCTTGGACATTCTTGTAGTCATCTTCAAAGGTGATAGCTGCATCTAGCAACTGCGGATACGTTTGCTTATTAGCCAACCTTAACTACATCCTCACAAATGGATTTAACCCTCGCAGGAAACGCTTCTTTCTCTTTTCTTCCATATTAACTTCTTCCTCCGCATAACGAGACAGTTGGCTAAACTCCCGAATATACTTCATGACACTAGTATAGCCCTGCTAAAGCTCCTCAAATTCTCTCCACTTCAACTCCATAACACTTTCCGGAACATGATATTCACGGAATCTCTATTTGAACTCTTCCCAAGTGTACTACCTTCCTGGTTGTTGCATGGCTAACTGATTTTCCCACCATGACGTTGCAGGTCTTGTCAGAAGATGAGTTGCATACCTCAGTTTCTCCTCATCATTACAACCTACAGTCTTTAGATTTCTTTCTGTATCTGCTAGCCAATCTTCTGCATCCATTGGTTCAGGAGTTGATGCAAAAGGTAACGGCCTTGAATTCTGGAAGTCAGAAAGACTCACTCCTCCGCCTTCAGGTGCTCTTTGATTCCCAGCTCGTCCCAGCAGCTCTTCCATAAACTTGTTCTGGTTTTCTTGCATCATTTGCATATATTGCATAAATTTCTGCTCCATTAATGGCCTCATTGGTGGTGGTGGTAATGTCCCCTGATTTCCTGGATCTGCATTGGCCTTCTCCTTGGCCTCATGTTCCATTCGCTGCTGCTTAGATTCGGTTTCTACACCCGTGTCCATGACCCCCTAGTCCTGCAACATAAAGCGAATACTCATAATTACATCATGCACATATGTTCCGAGCTCGACTTTATGCACATAAAAAGTCACACAATGAAAATCCAAATAAAATCCAAATATGCATTTCAGATATTATACATTACAAGCCTCATAACAAAATACAGAGTCACCATACTTGTACCGTATGGGTACAATAACAAATTAGCACACTCCCTTATTTATATATCTACATCATTTACTCACATTACAATACGCGATAGACGATACTTCCTAATAAACCGCCTGCTTCTAGTATCCACGATGCTCATTATACATGCTGCAGTCCAACTGTGATGACGTGACGTTCGTCGCACAGTTTGTGGAACAAATGGCCTTCCAGAAGGAACATACTCAGTATCTGAAGTGTCAGGGCTTGAGTCATTACTCAACCTGAGCGCATTGACTCCCTCCAGATCAGCTGAAAAGTCTTCAGAAACATATTCAACATTATCACCCGCTTGCATCTCCTGAGCTTCATTCCTTGAGTCGTCAACAGAATACGCAGATCCTGCTGCTCCCTAGGTGCTCTGTTGGGCAAGATAGTTGAACATCGGATAATGTATATTCCCTGGGTTTTTATAAGGTGTTGATGATTCAAACACTCTCTCTTCAGGATCTTCTTCTTCATCCTGATTATCTATGAATACGGTATTTCTACTACTGTTACTAGGGTTAATTCTTGCATCCATCCAACTAGATTGTCCAACATTTCTGTCAGAACCCTCTATGGACATCTGGTGTCCCTGGGATCCTTCAGATGATCTCATTCTCCAACCATCAGAATTCTTAATAGGAAGTTCTGAATCAGAACCTTCCTCTGAACCCTGTGGTACTGCATACCTCATATCTAAAGTAGGTTCATATGTAGGTTCAGGCCTTGGTGAATAAGGATATGGTGTAAAAGATTCAGGATCTATAGGTATATCCTTAAAATTGGGTTTTGCACTACTACTTGCTTCCTTCTCCAACTGGAATGCTAACTGCTTCCTCCTTTCCAAAACGGTTAGATCCTCTAACATGTCATTTTTATCTTCGACAATAACTTCATGTGTATTATAAAAAGACGCAACAAGTGTTCGGTATCTATCCATAAACTTGGAAACTAACTTAGGATGCTTCTTAACCAAAGTAAGATGATCCGGTACAGGCTTCGAGTCTATAGAATTATGAGGAATCACAGAAAATGTGCTACCTTCTAACTCCTTGGCTGTATGCTCCCGGATATTAGCTATCGCCTCCACAACAGCAACATGATATGCTGCTAAGTGACTCCTACCTTCACCTATAGGTAAATCGTGATATAATCCAAGCTCCTCTGGGAGTTGGATACTCACATGATACTTGGATAACATTCGACCATCATAATAGGTTATGGTATTCGCTGGAATTTTAGTTGGGCAACTAAAAATCTTTAAGAGTTGACGAAGTTGGTCCGTGAATGATCCTTCGTAATCATCGAGAGTCTCCTCTTTCCTTACTAAAGTCTTTTTTGGAAACTTTGGTGCCATAACTCTGTATGTCAAAAATATTTTTATTAGTAACCAATAATATATTGCATCATAACAAAGAATTATCGCACTAAAACATATAACGGAATATTCTCAATCGAATACCCATTATATTACTTTTAGATAATTCTTTACAATTGCTACACACTCCTACAGGTAATACCCTTTACTAGGTTTCCAACCTAAGGTCAAAGCAATTTGCTCTGATACCAACTGCGGTGACCCAGCATACCACTGCATGTGTAGTACACTATAGTCGTTGACATGACATCCATAGAACACCGTTCCGTAAATATCACATCCCTCGGAGTGGTACAACATAAACATTGTGGGTCCATATTACAAACATACACACATTATTATTATTACAATACCAGAAGCTCAAGACTTCCAAAAGATTCAACTTACAAACCAAAATATAAGTGTTTCAGCGGAAGTTTCAAAGTGAAAACTTAAACTCCAAACTGATCTCAACAATTTATTACTATATATCGTTCATGTTGCTCGGCTCAGTTGGCTCCTAGAACTATAGTAATTATTCTGAATCTTGGTACTCTCCTTCGTAGACGATATCGTAGTCCTCCCCTTCTACGGCTCCATACAAATTGGGCTCTTCATAGAAGACCTCCTCTAAGCTCTCAGTTGCATACATTGGAGTTTCTTCGGGATCCTAAGAGTCTAGTCAAGGGATCAAAGGAAAGGGTGAGTAACAGCGTTACTCAACAAGTTCATTATATGCAAGGTGGGAAATTTGATGCTCTATCTACCACCACGGACTATAAGTCCTTGGCACTATGCAGTTTTTGTAAATATTTCTTCAAAGATTGATTTTACTATGAAAATCTATGACCATCAGCCTTCACAGGTTGACCAGAACTTTCATGGAGTTCCTTTCCTGCCGTGTTCGTAGCTCCTTCCCGGAACAGGGAGTAACAACTTAAAGTTCTTACACTCTGCAGAGGTGCGTTACTTTACCCATGAGAGATCAACTTCTTTGTTGCACAACCGGGCGTACTTTCCCGTCCACAATTCCATGATGTGGGGGCCCAGTAGATGATCCAAGCCAATCACTGCCCACTCCGCGACCCCATATGTCTTCACGATCCTTCGGGGCTGGCTCACCTCCGTTAAGCCCCTTTCGGGCAGGCTAAAACCCTGATGAGTTCCCGAAAACTCTATGAGATGGTGGTGCCCCTGGTAAGTACCTTATAGGTCCGGCTAAACCTCCGGCAGCCACTCATAGATAATCTAGACACCAAAAACGCAGGGCCGAAGGGTGCCCACCCATATGTTGGATCCGCACAAGGAATCACAACGTCACGTTAAGGTAGTCTTGCCTCCATACGGAAGGAAAAGGATACAACTGACTTCTCCGTCCCATTCCAAATCTCCTGGTTAACGCGTAATATACGGCGCTAGAATCACTTATGTCATGGGTTATTAAATTCCTAATTGATCATCATTGTTGCAATAGACACCTAAGTTCTATTGCTTCATTGTATCATCACTTAGGATGATACCAAAGGTTTATTTGTTTTAGAAAATAATATTTTATTTTTTGAGAATATAGATGATAACACACAATTTGCAAATACTTTGATAAAGACTCTTCAAAGGACATGAGCAAGTGATGAACTTTCCTTGTGATTGCAAGGTAGTGAAGTCGGATGCTTGCACTAGACCTTGAGCTTCTATGTCTACAAAACATCATTATTGCCCGGCAAGGACAATATTGAAAGAAGCAAAAATGATTATGCAAAGTAATGTAATGCATTATTTATTTTTGTGTGTTCTACCCATTATTTTAGTTAAAAAATTCCTTTAAGTAGTAAAGGATTTATAAATATTAATTATTAATATTTAGTGAATATTGTATTTTCTTATTTTATTTTATTATACAAGAATTTATTTTTATGATATAAAACATTTATTTAGTATTTTTATAAAATACTATAATATCAATATATAATAAAAATGATTTTTATTTATTTTATCTTATTTCTTTAATTTTATAAAATTCCATAAGGAATACATATATTATAAAATTCTTGATAAAAATTATATGCATAAAAATTTAATTCTTAATTTATTTAGATAGATTGGATTATTATGAATCCCAAAAATATTTGATTTATAATTTATAGATTTTTATTTTATTTTCTAGAATTTATTTAAGTTTAGGGGTATTTTGGTCTTTTCTTAATTATTAAAACTTTCTTTAGATTGTTGGGCTGGCTTTGTTAGGCTTATTGGGCCATTTTGGCCCAAGTTGTCAGAACCAAAAAGTCTCCCCGAAGGGTTGGCCCTCTCAGCCCACTCTACATGTCCTTCTCTCTCGTCCCGCTCTCTCCTTCTTCCTCGACCCCGTGGTTGCCGATACCACCGCCGGGCAATTCACGCCGCCGTGGTCCTCTCCGGCCACCGCCTTGGTGCATGGCGTGGTTGCTAATCCCGCTCCTTCATCATGTCCAATTCGATTTGGATTTGGGGCTCTCCGGTGGCCAAGCCGGCTCCGTCCCGAAACCTAGGTTTTGGGGTGGTGTTGGTGCTGCCGCCGCTTCTGCACCCGTGGTGCTGTGGGGTGTTCCTATGTTGTTGTGGTGGTGTTTCTCGCCCTCTAGCGTTGCTGTGGTTGCCGCCTCGGCTTGGTGCGGGTTATAGCGCCCCTTGGGTGCTCCCCGTGCCGCTGTGTTCATCGGCCCCTCTAATTCTTCTTTTCGGCCGCAGCTACAATCTCTAGTAAGTTGTTCTTCCTTACCCCTCGTGCTCTATGTACTATGCCACCATGTCCTGTGTGTTTCTCTTGGCTACCCTGACTAGTGTTCATGTCCTGATTAGGGTTCATCCCTCTATTGTGGTTATATATGATGAATTGATATTAGTAGTAATGGTCATTGAGGATGGTGAATGATTGTTTGATGTGGATTATGGTTTATAATTTGGCTTTGGTGATGCTAGTGGCTTACCAGACTAATTCCAGTGGTAATTTGATATGATTCAAATGATAGTGCTTCTGTGGAATCATTACTTGTGAATCCCAGTGATTTGGAAGTTCAATACTGTCATGATTTGGTTATTGACAGTTATGCTGTGAGTGATTTATTCACTGTATCTGTAATTGTTGACTTATGGATTCATATGCATATTGAGGTTAATTAGTTTCTTATAGTGATGTTCTGTATACATAAACTTGGAAATGATTCCTGGTGATTGATACCAGGAAAATGGTGATTAGTTGTTTGTCAGTTTATCTATGAAAGATAGATACTTAATCTGCTTGGTTTAGAATCTGCTCTTGTGACACCATCTTGAAATGGCACACAAGTCTAGGTGCTACTACTTGGCTTGATTTTGTTAATGCTTAAGATTGGATTAATGCCAAAGATAAGTTGGAAACTTCTTTCTTTAAACACCAGCGCCTATGATGTTGGTCTGAGGCTTAGGAACTATATTCCTATGTTGTTGTTCCTCATAGATCTGTTATGGTAGTGATACCAGTTACTTATTATAGAATCCCTTTGATAAAATGATTGGTGTGCTAATGGTTTTGCATGGATCCATAAGATTTATGGATTCTGGGGTGCTACTCTTTTTAGAGATGTGCCTAGAATTCATAATCTTGACTATGATTATATTGGATTATAAAATTTGGCCTTTATATCCAGGATTAGTGATGCCGGTCTGAGATCCTGGTTTTAACTGTATGATTTTCTTATGGCTATGACTTTAGTATTCAAAGTCCTCTATGATGGATTCACCCCACTTGGGTTCTTTTCGAGAGGTTTAATATAAGACAACACATGAATTCTTATCTAACTTAGATAGATGCATCATGTGATGGTTTTATACTACTCACCACAACAGTTAAATTGTTGGGGTTGTAACTTGTTGATCTTGTGGCTTTATTTTGCTGGTGGTGTTGCTGGCTTGATATGGTTCTTCTCATGATGCTGCTCCTTCTACTTCCAGCTCCTGGAACTTTTCCTTGATCTTGCTATCCACCTTCTGGTTCATGTTATCTTGGCCTTATCCTTGCTATCCACCTGATCCACCCCCTCCTTATGTCACCATCTTGGTGAGTACTGAGATGATCTGGTATGTGGTTGGTTTGGTTTGGTTTGGCTTTGATGTGGCTAGACTGCTGATGCTTGGTGTGTATGAGCAAAAGAATGGTGATGTGGTTCTTGCCCACGGCTGTGTTGAGCTCTTTTGCTTGTGCAGACAGGTGTGGTTGTGTCGACAGCACACACCATGCATTTAGGTGTGTGAGATGTTTGTGTGCCTGTTACACCCTTGTGGATATGCTCAGGGATATGATCTACCTTTTTATCTGATTACCATTTATCTGCCTCGTGAAAATTGCCCCTCTTACTGATTGGAATCATTTGACTTGTAGCTTATTAATTATGAAAGATTTAATTTTTTCATATTGGTCAAACTTGCCCCTAAAGATTTACTCAATGATGTAAAGTGGAACAGTGCATCTCACTGTCACTACTGAGAGTAAAAATATCTTAACCTTCATTTTCTTTCTTTTTGTTTGTTCTTTGTTTTGTAGGTACAAGACTTGAAGATTCAAGATTAGAATAGGTGTACTTTTAGATAAAATAGTTTCTTTATAATCTTTATTTTATTCTTTTGTAATCTTTATTTTATTCTTTTGTAAGAAAGATTGTAATATTTCTCAATATGTAAATATTTCACCTATTATAATTTACTATTGTAAATATTCTTAATTAATTTCATAAGTTATATCTTGTAACTTATTTATTGAAATAAGATATGGAATAAATATTCATTTTCTTGATTATGTTATATTATTTAAAGTTTGAGGTACTATATATTATTTCTTGATTAAATAATATTACTCAAACATAATCTTAATCTTTTAAAATATAAATCCAACTCTCAAGTTTGAATTCAAATTTATTTCCCTAAAACACACTAATCCATAAAGATCATGTCAACATTTATAACGATCATTCTCCAAGGCTATTCCTAAACTTAAAGAGTGAAAGAAACTTTGATCACTTTAGGTTTTTTTATTTGGCAAAAAAATTACCCACATTTTTACAGATGAATGCATGCAATTGCACAGATTTCTAAATCTACCCATCGTTGGTTCCTAAATGCTGGGATGTTACAATGCGCCTCCTTCATAGGACGACACAGTCCCTGGACCCGCGCGCCAAGCGCAAGCTGGGCCCTTCCTACGTCGGGACCTTTCGTGTGCTGGAGCGCATCGGTATGCTCGCCTACCATCTGGAGCTGCCGCCTGGGTTCCGCATCCACGACGTGTTCCATGTAGGCTTGTTGATCAAAGGCCTACCATGGAGATCCTCCTGCAGCGCCACCGTCTCTCCCTCCTACGGCTAATGGACACATCCTGCCAGGACCCGAGAAGGTGCTGAAGGCGTAGCAACGCCGCGGTATCTGGCATGTCCTGGTGTAGTGGACTAGCCTTTCTATGAAAGACGCTACATGGGAGCAGCTCTACGAGTTCCGCTAGCAGTTTCCAGATATCCAACTCAAGGACGAGCTATTTGCTCAGGCGGGGAGAGATGATATGACCGGGTTGACTTACAGCCGGAAGAGGTCCAATAGTGGGCCGGTTTAGGGGCTTGGCCCAACTTAAATAGGGTTTTGATTAGCTATACTATTATATAAACACATGTAATCCCTACATATCAAACAAGCAATGAACATATTATTTGTCGACTACCTCAGGAGTCGGAGTTCCCAAACCCTAGCCGCCTTCCTATGCCACCGCCGAGCCAGGGGCCCGCCTGCGGTGACCCAGCATACCACTGCATGATGTAGTACACTATAGTCGTTGACATAACACCAATGAAACACCATTCACTAGTATTACATCCCTCAGAGTGGTACAATAGAAACACAACGGGTCCAAGACATGACTATAGGTTACAACTCGACTCTTTATACAAGATCTAGAGAACACTCAAGGTTAAAGAGAGAAAGAAACTTCTTACAAAGAAGAATCAGAAATAAACAACTCAAAACTATAATGTTAATAAGATTAGCATCTAACTATTTGGCTTGTATTGCTGCTATTGCAATAATCTACAGAAATAGGTTCTACAGCTAGAGATTATATTCCTATCTAATCAGCAACTTCGTCTTCACTTTAATTGGTGTATCTGTTGACTTCCTCTACATCATTAAAGACTTGAGCTGTTGATGAAGACTTCCTTGAGTAGAAGTTGATGTAGACGTCGTCTTAATGGATTTAGAATCTAGCAAGGGTTAAGAAGATACGTTGAGTACGAGCGTACTCAGCAAGTTCACTAGAAAAGGAGTGTTTGATGCACTAAATCTACAGCCACAGACCATAGGTCGTAGGCAATGCAAGTTTTTGTAAACATTTCTTCAAAGGTTGCTTTTATTCTGAAAATCTATGTCCTTTCCCGTATTTACTAGAACTTTCATGGAGTTCCTTTCCCGTCGCGTTCGTAGCTCCTTCCCGGAACAGGGAGTGACAAGTTACAGTTCTTACACTCTGCAGAGGTGTGTTACTTTACCCATGAGAGACCTTAGCCTTGTTGCACAACCAAGTCATGAGCTTGTCCACACTTCCTTGGTATGGGGCCCAGTCTAAGATCCAAGCCAATCACTGTCCTTCTCCGCGACCCCGCATACACCGAAATTGTTGTATGCCCAAACTCAAGGTAGATCTTTCCCCGTATAAAACGGCTATACCTTAGTTGGATACACACAACAACGATTAACACTAGAAATCTGTCTCTTGTAACCCCAGATCCACGGTAGACCTTTCCCCGTATATTACGGTTATACCCATGATCTGCAACTTACAAATGCCTAGAACAGTGTCCAATGCATGCGAAAGGGAGCCTATCCAGCTGACTTCTCCGTCCCATTCCAAATCCCATGGTTAACGCGTAATATACTGCACAATAATCACTGGCGACATTGGTTGTTAAGTCCTAGATAATATGTTCCTTTACCACCGGAACTTTCATAATAGGTTATTACCTCATGGTAAATAAGCCATAATCATATTATTATGAAAATAGTGTTCTCTGACCTTTTTGAAATGCAGGTGATGACAACACTTGATTTGCAAAATACTTTAAAGAAAATAATCAAAGGACATGAGCAAGTGTGAACTTGCCTTTTGTGATTGCAAGATTATGCACTCAGGGTCTTCAAGACAATATAAGATCCAATATCTGAAATCAGCATCATTGGTCCACTAAGGACTAATGTTTAAAGAAGCAGTATGCAATTATGCATAAGTAATGCTATGCATTTTGTAAAACTCCCAAAGTGGATCCCCAATACTTTGAATGAAGTGAGTTTAGGTGATTCTTTTAAGAGTTGGTTTATCTTTAGGTTTTACTTTATAAGTAATGGAATTTATAAAGAACTTAAGTGTTAACAATCCAAAATATACAAGTAAAGGATAAAATAATGTGATTATGATTAACTGTTATCTGGTGACTATGGTAAAAGTCCTTGGGTTAAGTTGTTAAAAGTTGAAGAACTTATTATGAGATTATTGTTTGAAGTGGCAAAAAGAATAACATTTGAAGAAAAGATTTCGTTTCTAAGGTTTAAACAATATTTATTGTTAATAGAATGTGATCAATGTCTTTTGGTGTTTGATTGATTAGTTTGGACTTGAGATGTTTTATGTCTTAATTGAAATAGACCAAAATTAACTACAAAAATATAAGTAGTTTATTAGATATGATGTTTATAAGCTTTTGAAACTAAAGTTAATAATTTACATTTAAGTTCTATTATGAATCATAACTATGGATTTAGACTTAGTAATTAATCTTAAAGAATTTAGTGTTTTATAAGGAAAGGATATTATTTATTTACATTTTTTTAAGAAATGTTTTTTAAAGAATGATAAAAATAGGTTATAGATAAGGATTTATTATTTTAAATATTAAAAACTTTTCTAATAATATATTTAATATTATTTTTAGTGTAATATATTTATTCAAGATCTTAAAAATGATTTTTATTTATTTTTAAGTATTATTTTTATGTTTATAAAATTCCATATATGATTAAATGTCTTTAAATATTTACTTCAAATTTTATTGATAAAAGAGTTAAGTTAGTATTTTTATAAAATAGTAGATTTATTTTTTTACACAAAATGATTTTTATTAATTTTTGGTATATTTTATTATATTGTTATAATTTATTAAGAACTCTAATGGCTTTACTATTTAGTGGTATTTTATTTATCTCAAACAAGTAGTTCTATATTTTGCTTAGGTAGGTATTACTTTTGTGAACATTTTGATATACTGTATGTATTTTTAGGATTTTTCTGTATTTTCTTGGACTCTTAGAAATTTGTAGGGTTATTTTGGGAAAATTCTAATTGTTTTTCTTTTCTTATTTTATTTATCTTGGCCTATTTGGTTGGCATGGGCCAACTTTCCCAATTGGACCTGGCTCAGGTCATCCAGACCATGGCCCATCTCACCCCTCACTCTTATCTCTTACACACACACACGCACACACCCCTGCTCTCCCTTGTTCCTCTGCCTCGCATGCTCACGCCACCGTCGACGCTCATCTGACCAACGCCGGCCAAATCCAGTGCCGCCGTCTGCTGCCGTGTGCTGGCGTTGGCCTGCTATCGCCTTCGCTTCCTTTCTCTCTATTGATTGGGTTCAGTCGCAGCCCCACGCGCGCCTGACCGAAACCCTAGCCGCCATGGCTCAAGGTCCCGACGTGGCTCCCGCGTCGGCGCCTCCGGTTGCTGCTCGTGGAAGAACGCGAGCCCCTCTCTAACTATCTCGCCTTCTCAAATACCTGACGCCGGAGGGACGGTTGCCAGGGCGCAACCTCGGCGCCCTCAGACCGCTGCCACGGAACCTTGCTATGATGGTGGACAGTGGTGATGCTACTGGTACTGCTTCTTTCTTCGACACCGGTGGGACGGCAAGCATCTGCAACCCCCGTCCCTGGCGTTCCCGAGCTATTCAACTTGGTTAGTACTCCCCTCTTCTTTGCCTTCTCCCTCTCTGAATCCTCTCAGCACCTCGTGATTGACCATGTTCAGGAAATAAGAATCGAGCTCTTGAGCTTCTACTTTGATTCCTAATGTTGTCTAGGACTAGATTGAACCTTGTCAATTTCCTATGCCTCTGTAGTATTTTACTTGTGCTTGGAGAGTGCATGTATTCAGCTTATTGTTATCTGATCTTGTTGATGAAGCAAAAAATATACATGTCTGAATCGTTGCTTCTATAATGTTTACTGAATTTTTGTTAATTGTTGTGAAACTGAAATATTACAAAAAAAGATTCCTAAACATGCCATGTAATATCACTAAATAAATATTAGTTGATGATATATACTTTTTGTTGGAAATCTAGACTCAGTTGGTTCCTGGTAGCTAGCTTGTGTTCTTGTTGTGCAATATTATATGCTCTAATAGATGCAGATGGGTAGATCAGATGCAAGTAGGACATGTACACACACAAATGATTCCTAGCTAAATAGCTAGGAAAATGATCTAAAATTTGATGTTGGTTGCCTGCAGATGGTTTTGAATGAGCTATTGATGATCATATCTTGCAAAGGCATGATCTGGGATATATTTAATGAAAGCATATTGAGAATGATTCCTAGCAAGTGGTAGCTAGTAAAATGATCTAAAATTTATTTGAAAGTGAGGTTTGGTAACCATGTATGTATGCTGTCAACATGACAGTAATTGACCACATGATTCCTAACTTTGGCTTGTAGGAAAATGATTTAAACTGAACTGCTTAATGTAAATGTTGATTAGCCAGTATGAAAGATTGTTCTAATTGCTCCTGATGTCCTGGATGTTGTTGTGGTGCCTCTAATGCTGGAGTGTGCACAGTGATGGATCAGATAGCTTGATCTGCAGCCATGAATTATTGTCTGGCTTCTTTTCTGACTAAATCTTTAGTCAAATGCGAAGGATGCAAAAACTGAGGCTTGGATTCCCCTTAAGGATAATACTGTGGTTGCCTTATTCTAGCTCTAGGATGAAATTAGCATAGCAACTCTATTCTCACTTAGAGCTTGCTTTTCAAATGATTTGCTTGCTTAAAATGATAAGAACCAATACCAATATGGATCTATTGGTTAATCTGCTGCTAGTAGTGTGGGTAAATGAGTTCGTATTGTGACTGGTGTGAATTGATTGGATGAGAATTTATGACTTGAATGCCAATGATGCATGGTCTAAGGCTAATTAACTCTGGAATGAATTTTACATGATTAAGGATAACTAGCCCTTGATTTTTGGTTGTGTGCAATATGTTCCAGTCTATGATGCAAAGGCTGAGACACTAAATCTTGATAAAACCAGATACTTACTTGGTTACCTTCTACTCTCTATGATGAATTTGCATAGCACTTCTATGTAATTCTGAGAGATAAACTATTCTCCTACTCTCCTAGGAAGATGCTAGTTGCAGAGTAGTTGATTATATATTGATTTGCAATAACCCCCTTTATTCCCTTGTTTATGATGGTGAAATAGAACAAGAACAGATACTATGCATGATTACTGGTATAGCAACCTTTTGTTGTTGTTGATTCTGTGCTGTGATTTGTGGTTCCTAGTGGATCTTGTTCCTGGATGCTTCTTGATCTGCTCCTCCTTACTGCTCACTTGGCTTGCTCCTTTTAATATTGTTGCCTTGCTCTTGATCAGCCTACACATGTGAATCTTGTGCTCCTGAACCTTGTCCTTCTGGATCCTATAGAACTGGCTTCTTGTGATTACTTATTCTCCTGTGATGCGCCTCCTTTCCCCCTCCTTCTACTACTTGATCTCCTCTTGGATGGCTTAAATAAGCAACCAGATGCTGATTGGGTGGTGGGTTTGGTGGTGGTGTGAAGAAATGAATGGGTGTTCTTTGAGAAGAACATGTTGTGTGGATAGAACTGTATGGATATGGTTAGGAATTGGTTTGGACAGAAAATAGAGCAGTGTTGGCTTTGCTTCTATGACAGTAGGTTGCCTTATCAGTTCCCTGATGTCTCTATGTGTTGACAACACACACATTTGCATGTGTTGTGTGAGCTATCTGTGGGCTTGCCTCACCCAAATGGATCAGATCAAGTGAAAATCTGATGTTATATATTTATTTGTTTTATAGAAATTTACTTTTATTCTTTTATTGTAACAATAATATAACATTGTATTATATAATAAAGTGTTCCATTTTTCTTGGAACCAAATAAATATTTACATCTTACCTATAAATAAGAATAACATTCTTATTTATTATTATCATTCATTTCTTTCAATTTTTTTTATTAATTGAGACTTATAATTAGTGTATCTTTTCATAAATAAGAGTTCACCTCTTATTTCTTATTACAATTTAATTTCCAATTCTTATTTTATTTCAAATTCTTTTAGTTTTTAAATCTATCGATTAAATATTCAAATTTTGAATTGTCTTCCTCTAAAACACAAAAGTATAATAGAGGTCATGTCGAAATCAATCGCACCTGCCCTCTGATGTTTTCATCAGAGCAAGAGAGATCTCGATCCCCCTATAGCTTTTTTGGTTTTGCGCGAAAATTCTCTGGATTTTCTGATGCATGAATGCAATGCACACACATGTGTCCTATCTATTTCTAGCTGCTAATCTTGGGATGTTACGCCGCCGCGCCGTCATCACCACCATCGGCCGCGGCCTTCGCACCGTCCCCGCCGGCCACTGCCTCTCACCAGGGGATCCCGATCACCCAGATCAAGTTCCCGCCCTCGCCACCCTCCCTTCCACCCCTACAACCTGAGGCCGAGACCTGGTAGGACCCTAGATCCTATCAGATGAAGCAAAAGGTTTTTGCTTGGCTACTTGTTATGGATAGACTGAATACTCGTGACATGCTTTTTCGCCGACAATGCCCTATACCTGATGTCAAGTGTATATTTTTCCATCAGGTTATAGAGACCAGGTACCATTTGTTCTTCGAATGTACTTTCAACAACACATGTTGGTCTATCATGGGTATTCAGTGGGATTGCTCTCTTGGTTTGAGTGACCGAATGGAGGCAGCAACAAACATTTGGAGGGGCTATTCTTCCTGAAGTATGTGATCATAGGTGTTTGGAATATATGGAAATACAAAGAAATAGAAAACACTTTGATGGCATTATACCTTCAGTTCAAAGCTGGCTTGCTCAATTTTTAGTGATTATGAGCTTCTTTGTTGCAGGGTTAAGCCTAAACATAGAGATATTATAATCTCCTTTGTAGCAATCTTGAGAGTCTGATCTCATTCTTTGGAACCATGGTCTAACCACTGTGCTCTTTTGTAATACTATGTAAATATTCTTGTTTTATTAATATATAAGCAGTAGGAGTCTCTCTTGCTGTAATTCCTCAAAGAAAAGTCATCGACGAGATATATCTTTTTATTTTTTGTCTTGTGAGCTAACTATTTTTTTTGCTATATGTAGTAAAAACGAGACATTTTGTAGAAAAACAAAGGCTCCGTTTGGAAGCTCAGTTTTTTTAAGTATTTTGAGGATACTTCAGTTTATAGAAATATCAAAGCATTGAATACTTCAATAAGTTTGGGTCCAAGAAATAATGTGGTTTTTAAACAGAAGTATCAACAAAACTATAGTTTTTTTGCCGTATTAAAAACTTCAGCTCTAACCTCTTTTTTTTCTAAAACAGAGAAACGATAGCTTCGCTGCTCAAAGAACCCACAACTACACTTTCCAAGCGCTTTTAAGTTTTTACCAAAACTGAGAAATACGAAAGTACAGTAAAACTAGAGTATTTGTTACCTATGTACTGAAATACTTCAGTTTTAAAATATTATAATTTAAAAAAAAAACAAAGCTCTCAAACTAGACCGAAATCTTTACTGCAAAAGAAAGATTAGAAAACCTTTTAAAACACATGTGCATATGATATGGGGAGTTATCCCCGATACGCCTAGCGCTCCTCTTTTTTTTTTTTTACAGAAACGACACTTTATTAATCAAATAACATCAATACAAATTATTCCCCGAATACAATTCAGAATAGAATAAAAAATCTCACTAAGATTTAGAAAAGAACAACGCTCCCCGTTTTAGAATCGGCGATCGGCCTACTTCTGAAGAGATTCCCGAGCTTTCCGAAGTGACCCAAACCGATATCTCACAGCTGCCCCTGATGTTTCTTGTATTCACAAAGAAATGCCATCGCTGAGATATACTAGTAAGTAGGAGAAAAGGAGGAAAACAAATCTAAGGCATCGCTGAGCCCGCACACATCGCTCCACCCCGCTTCTGATCTATACGACCGAAACCAAAAAAAATTAGGATACATCCTAGGAGATGTACCAAATATATAGAAGAAAGGCCTAGAGGGCTAAAACAACGTCAAGAATGGCTATAACTCGACACCACACGATACACGGGTTAAATGGCCGACACAACGCCACGAAGGCTACATCGATACAAACATCAGGCCACACGACATACAACGCAACCCACGACGACCAAACATCGGGGGCTCTCCTTGCAAAGACTCCCACCATGAATGGAGACACCAAGCTCCCGGGCCGTGTCACAATCGAAGGAGGAGCTTCGGAAGACAAGCGTCCCAAGGATGGCACAACCAACACACCGCCCGCCCATGTGCGCTAGGTGGCGAGCGAGCGGCGGGACCGAAACACCCGAGAGGAAGTCGACCGAGAAGCGCCGCGAACAATGTACATTCCCCGGAAGCACATGCTCACAGCAGCTGCCAACCTAGACTCCGCCCTGTCGATCAGTGGACTCCAGAGCGAGCTAGACAACGCCTCCAAGAAGGGGACGACGCCGCGGTGCCGCCACTGTCCGATCCAGCTCGCCGAATCAAGGGTTTCCCCCGCTGCTCGAAGTGGAGCAGCGCGGGCAGTGCCATGACGACGCCCCCAAGAAAGAAACGGCGCCCGCAGGCGGCGGCGTCGTCAGCATCAAGCAGGGTTTTCGCCCCGGCACATCTGTCTGGCCCAAAGTCCGCCGAAAGGGGCAGTCATGAGCCATCCTTGGATGCACCGTAGTAGAGAGAAGAGCCGAAGAGCGATGTCAGCGAAGGAGATGCGCCGAGCCGCCAACCGCTAACCCACCACCATCGGACGGACTGGCCGGTGGAGGTCCAGCCCGCCGCCGCCACCTAGCTAGTCATCGGCACCACCACGGTGCTAGGGGACCGCCGATGTCAGGCGCGACCATGTTTCGTCGCCATGAACGCCAGCAAGAAGGCCCGCCCAAGCCCAGAGGGCCCAGGAACGCGTCGGCACCACCGTCCAGCCGAGGCACCACCCCGAGAGAAGATTCGAGCCCCCGCCACACACATCGCCGTGCCGCCAACCGCTAAGAACCCACGGCACCGTGTCGCCTCCGCCGTTGCAGGGGACCCGTTGCTCGGGAGAGAGGCCCTGCCGCCGCCATCCCCACCAGGGCTTTGCCCGGCGGAGCCTCATGGCGGCGGCGAGGGAAGGGGACGCCGGGGAAGGGCCGCTGGCGGCAGAAATCTAGGGTTCCCCCGTGTCGCCTCTACAGGGACACGGGGGCCAGGTCGTCCTCTCTGTTTTCTATTTTAGCTCCGTTTCGGCTACACTTTCGCTAGGCCGACCGAACCAAAAATGAAGCGCTAGTGTTCCTCTGTCGCCGGTCGCTGCCGCCGCCACTCCCCCGGCGCGCTGCTCTGCCAACGCCTCCCCCGGGTCGCTAATTCCAGTGTAGCCGAAGATTCTTGACAGTACATGCAGCTAATTTCAGTGTATGCTCAATTGATTGCTAGTAACAAATGAATTGCATTGTATACTTGAGTTCATGGTACTAGAAAATGTCTAAATTTTTCTGTGGGGTTCAATTACAATTTACTTCAATTACTGTCTTAGGAAATGCCTTGATATTTTCAAAGTTGGACCTGCTTTGTGTTGAATTAAATGGATCTACTTGTTGATTATTGTTCAATTGTTGCTAGCAAAATGAGTTTGTAACGATAAATAAATATTATTGCTAGAAACTAGCATATACTCCCTCCGTTTGTAAATATAAGATATTTTAGGTTTGTAAAACTATTGTATCTAGACACCTTTTAGTTAAACTTACACACTAAAAATTGTCTAGATGTATTTACTTCACAAATCTAAAACATATTTTATTTGTAATCAGAGGAAGTATATAAATTTAAGATGTTACAGACATTTCACAACTCAGTTCATCAAACAAGCCAAATATCTAGAAGCCGAAAAAGATGAAAGAAATCAGATATTGTGAGCTTCTCCAACCACAGCTTCTCCCCATGATCTGCCAAAAGCTAACTTCTCTAGAATTACAAGCTAAAAGGAAGTCGGAGCTCTTAGAGGATGCTGGACCCATGAATTTCCGGCCATTTTATATGTACACGCGAATAGGTGTGAGCAAGCAGATCCTGTATTTGGCCCGACTCATAAATAATGTATTTGGCCCGACCCATAAATAATTTCGCAGTGGTCCGTGAAATTGTGAATTGGATCGGTGTATGTAAACCCTCACTTTCTCCTGTCTCCTTCCTTGCTCCATCGCTTGCCGCCGCTGGCCAGCTACAACTTCGGCGAGTGATTCAGCGCAATCCACAACCAAATCGGTCCTGCCGACGCGGGATGTATGGGGTAGGAGGCGGCCGTTGCAGAGGTGGCGGTGATGGCAACCGGCCACCGCGACACTACGGCGAGCTCTCCAAGGAGGAGAGGAAGCGACTGGTGCGGTTTGAGGGTGCCAAGAAGCGGGTGGCTAGTCAGTGGACCAACAGGGGGATTCGCGCCCGCCGTCCCTCTGTTGCTGTGCTCCGGCAGCGGAAGGGTACTGCCCGCCGTCTTCGAAGCACATGACAATCCGCAGGTATGCGCATGCCAACAATGGTGATGCGGGATCCTCGCACGGCCTCGCTCCTCCGTCCCCCACCTACTCCAACATGGAGATGATGAGATGCCGGAATCATATCCCCCCCTCCAATGATGAATCCGAAGGGGACCGGATGGTCTTTCGCGATTTCGTCAATAATGACGATGCGGAGTGGCTTGCACCGGAGACACAATTGCGTCGGTCCCAACGATATGCCGCCACGGTGCAGAAGCACGAGGAGAAGGAACCGTCGTAGCTGGGTACGAGGAGGAGCAGGCCATGCGCCGCGTGAAGCCGGAGCCGGAGGTCGTCGACCTCGAGGACGACTGAGCACGTGGCCGCCCCTCTGCCCCAACGCCGACACGTCTAGGAGCTCTGTTCAGGCAGCCCGGAGCTCAGATTTTGCATTGCGGTTTAGCGGCTGTGTTGCCCTATGTACTACACTAGTTTAGTTTCGGTTTGTGTATTTTGGAATGGTGCAATATGTAATAATCACCGTATGATCGAACCTTGTTCTTCATCGAATTTTGCCGCTAGCGCGAAATTCAAAATATTCAGTTTCATTTACTCTTTTAACTTGTGGGAGTGAATTCTAAACTGCAAAATACTTTATCTGTTTTAAAATATAAGATGTTTTAGCTTTATTTAGACTATTTTTAGATATAGGTTTACTTAGATTTAGACTGAATCTACATACACTAAAAAGTCTAGATAATTTTTTAAAAAAACCTAAAATATTTAATATTTTGAGACGGAGGAAGTATGACTTTAGTGCCGTGTACTACGAGTTTTCTGCGAATTTTCATTTCGCGAGTTTACCGCTAGAGTTGCTCTTAGCATATGGCACCCACCGTGTAGCCGAGGCCCCGGCGTGCGGGCGTGCTTACACGACGCCTTGGCCCAGACACGAAGCCTTGTTCTCACCAGGGACGTGGCAGCTGCGGTCTGCCGGCCCACTCCCCAGCGCCACCGCTTAAGCTCCTCTCCTTCTTCTTCGCCCATGCTCCAGCTCCAGCTACACGAGCACGCAGGCTTCCTCCTCTCGTCCTCCTCCTTCCTTCACAGCATCCTCGCCACCGGCGCCATGTCGTACAACAAGACGGCCTCCATCACGGCGGAGACCATAAACCCCAAGGTACCGCCGGCCGGACCAACACCTCGTGATCTGACTGCTCTTCACACAAAACTCTGCTTAGCTCTTCATCTGGAGTTACGCACACGTACGCGTGTTCGTTTTTCTTTTTCTCCTACTAGGTGAAGATTTTCGACTACGAGCCCTGCGGGGAGATCGCTAAGTACGCGGAGGTAATAATTCTAGCTTCTGTCCACAATATGTGGCGTGTGAATTTAGCCAAAAGGTAAAGTTTACTAAGTTTGACTAATTATATACTCCCTTCTTCCAGAAATAAGTGACTTGCATTTGTTTAGATTCGTATGTATCTAGACATGTTTTAGTATATAGATACATCCGAATATATAGAAATACCAGTCACTTATTTCTGGACGGAGAGAGTAGAAGATTGGAATATATTATGAAATTATTTCCTGTGGTTGATCTATTAATATTGTTTTAGTATTGTAGGTTTTCATATTTTTTCTGTATATACTTGATCACATTTAAAAAGATATGACTTTGATTAAATTCATATGCCGTGTATGCGTGGACGGAGTGAGTAGTATCTATACTTAACAGAGATGTCTAGCCTATTTTAGGACTACCTGTTGAAATTCTGATAAATAATGAGACATTTTATTAGTATTTGTATTGCAACTTTCATAATTGTTTTGTTGGTGTGTTGAATTTATGACGTGTGGCACCCCCCTGTGGCACGATCCTAGATACGCCACTGATGTGTCGCAGTCAGACTGTATCAAGACAATGAGTTACTCCCTCCGATCCTAAATCTAAGGCGTTTTGGTAGACTAAATTAGCCTACCAAAACATATTATAGTATTGTGGAAAAGGGGTAGTACTAAACTAGAGTATGGGCAAATTATGGTTGTGGGGCGGACCCATTCCCAAAGAGGGCCATTCAAATTTCGAAAATTCTTAAAAAATTCTAAAGACAAATGTTTGAATCTTTTGGATCTTCAAAGGATAGGCCCCCACTTAAATCTTTGCCCCACACTGAACCTTTTTTTCTAGGTCGTTGTGTCCATCCATGGATGCAAAGGTCAGAGGTATTTCCTCCTTTTTGGCGGAACAATTATGGATAAACTAGCTAACCTTTAGTCAAGTACTTAGCACAAACAGAAAAATACTTGTGTAAAGTAAAACTAGATGCTAGGTTGCATTCTGCACTACACGTGAGTTTCAATGATTTTGCATCTTGCATCTCAGGAATGCATCGAACTTTGGTGTTTGGTGCTATTATGCTTGTATGACATTCCGGGCTCATAAATCTGCGGGGAAAACATACATGGTTTTGAGTGTAAACGTTATCTTTCGGTATGCCTGTTTTTGTGTCATCCAGCGGTTGCAGGAGGAGATGGACAATAATCCAGGTTCTCGCCCTTTCCCGGAGGTGTGTGTTTACGAGACTGTACCTTCAAATCAATCCTGGCCAAATTAACTTTATGATAAGTTGCTTTCTTGCAGATAATATACTGCAACCTTGGGAACCCCCAGGCTCTTGGTCAGCGACCGATAACGTTCTTTCGAGAGGTTAGAAATCTTAATTACCCTCCACAATATTTAACTGGAAAATGAGATTACGACATTGCCGTCTTATGTCTGAAATATCTGCCTTCAGGTTCTTTCTCTGTGTGACAATCCAGCTCTCCTACACAGAGATGAAGCTCGTAAGTTATTCAGGTGGGACTTTAATGGAGTATAGTTCAAGTCCGTTTGCCGATTAGAACATCTCTCGCACTTGTTCAAAACAAAAGAAGAATCTTGATACATAAATGCATTTTCTTTCAGTTCTAGCAGAAAGGCTGGTATCTTCTTTGTTTGACGATATTTGACTCACGGAAAACTGACCGACACTGTTTCAATCTACTATTACAGTCCATGTGCCATAAAAAGAGCGCGCAGGATTATTGAGTCACTTCCTGGCAGAGATTCCGGTCCATATACTAACTCTCAGGTATTGTATTTGAAAGTTTCACAAAATGGTATTGCATTAGTGCACCAACATTCAGAAATCACCACCTAGCAGGAATGCAGGATCAGTAGTCTTGGGATTGTCGTCCCATGTTGATATATTTTTAATTGCGCTGTTGTGAATTCTTCTAACATGATCAGGGAATCAGAAGTTTGCGCAGAGCAGTTGCAGATGGGATCGCTGCAAGAGATGGTTTTCCATCAAGACCAGAAGATATTTTTCTGACAGACGGAGCAAGTTCAGCCGTAATACTCTGCATTTGAGGCTCCATCACATCACATGCACATGATACTTGGTCTATCAGTCTATGTGGATATGCTAAACTGTTCTGCCCTTCTCTTTTCTTCCTTTCAGATTAATTTGACTATGCAGATACTCATTAGATCCCAGGAAGATGGCATTTTATGCCCTTTACCTGAATATCCATTATACTCGGCTTCCATTATACTTCATGGTGGAACTATGGTATGATGCTAGATTTATGAAGTAATATATGAGAATTTGCAATTTTTCATAGTTAATTAATTTATTCATTGCATTTTAAACTTCTAATCAGATGCCCGGCACTTTTTTAAGTTAAATGGGAGGCGTGTAAAAGGACCGGTCGTCATGCAAGAAATGACCAAGTTACTGAATTTAATTTGTAGGTCCCATACAATCTTAGTGAGGATGGTGATTGGGGCCTTGAGATTTTCGAAGTAAAGAGGTGCTTGGAGGAGGCACGTATAGCCGGTTTGACTGTTCGAGCTATGGTGATCATAAATCCCGGAAATCCTACGGGACAGGTATGCAAACAGATATCTATGTCTCTTGCAAATACCATAAATTTGAATGGGATAATAGTACAATCAATCTAAAATATTTCCAAAAATAATACTGAAACTCAACATTTGCAAGCTCTGCTATAGGTACTGTCTCTCACCAACCAGGAGGAGATAGTGGAATTTTGCCGGAAAGAAGGTTTAGTTATGCTTGCCGATGAGGTTTGCACTTGGTGAACTGGAGTTTGTTTTGACACACACGGTTGTGTAGATGTCCTACGTTATATAAATGTATTTACAGGTATATCAAGATAATGTCTATGTGAAGGATAAGAAGTTCCATTCTTTCAAGAAAGTTGCCAGGTCACTTGGATACAACGAGAATGACATCTCAATAGTGTCATTTCATTCGGTTTCAATGGGTAAATCTTCATACATCAGAAACAGAGTTCATAGTCTCTAGAAAATAAACATTGAAGACTTTTTGGTCATTTCTCATCATCTAAATTTGGCAGGGTACTATGGAGAATGTGGCAGAAGGGGAGGCTACATGGAGATATGTGGTTTTGGAGATGATGTGATCGGTGAGATTTGCAAGGTCGCTTCTGTGACTCTTTGCCCCAACATAAGTGGACAAATTCTTACTAGCCTTATGATGGATCCACCAAAGGTTCGTCCTGCCTGTTCTTGTGTTCGCTATAATTTATTGTAATTGTTAATATCTTATCCAGAGAAGAATTATTATACAACTTCCATCCTTTTGGTGAAATTTACCTACAGAAGTGTCATAATTGGTAATATTTATTCTGTTCATTTTTCCTTATTGACTTATGCTACAAGTTTACTGTGCTTCTTTATTAGTTTATTCAATGTAAAATTTTCCCCTGGATCTGTTCTTTCGCTTTTATTTATTTGGCGGGGAAATATTTCTAAACCATGTGCTCTACGGGTGACCATTCACATGCTTGTAATCAAAATTAATTTGGTGGGAGGACACAAGTAGTAATGAAATATCGATATGATAAAGCTTTTGTGTGTTCATTTGTGTCTCTGCTATATTAGTTATCGCCTTGACGAGAATTACATATACACATGTTTATTTACCAGGTTTATCTTGATATTTGCAGATAGGGGATGATTGTTTTGAGACTTTCTTGGCTGAAAAGGACGACATTCATTCATCTTTGGTTAAGCGCGCCAAGGTATCCTCCTGCAAAACAGAAAAAGGCACAATCTCACCACCTTTCTTCCTGCTCTATCAGAGGAATCATGAAACTGAAGGGAATCACAAATCTTGCATACCTTGAGTGTGGCCCTCTTGTGTTCTTTGCAGACCTTGGAGGATGCATTCAGCAGCTTGGAGGGCATGACCTGCAACAGAATAGAGGGTGCAATCTACGTGTTCCCACGGATCCACCTCCCTCCAGCAGCGATCAAAGCCGCCAAGGCCGAGGGCGTACCTCCGGACACATTCTACGCATGCCGTCTTCTTGACGCCACCGGGATCGCCGTCGTTCCTGGCTCTGGATTCCACCAGGTCAGTCATTTTTCTATCAAGCATGTACAAAGACGAGAGAAAAAAATCCTCTCACCAGTCGTGGCTTTAGTATACTTTTATTACTAGTTCTTTCTGTATACGTGCACATGGTAAGCTGTGGTTTCCT
The DNA here is from genome assembly GCA_910589765.1 of Avena atlantica. NCBI lineage: Eukaryota > Viridiplantae > Streptophyta > Magnoliopsida > Poales > Poaceae > Avena > Avena atlantica. The sequence continues at coordinate 457,074,076 of OU342736.1, forward strand.
GACCGTGGTGGTCTTCATGTTCTTGTAAAATGACCGGGACTCAACAAGGTATCTGGACGCAACAAGGCCACCGGGACATGGCATATCCGATGCACGATCCTCCCCGGCGAGGACAAGATCAAAGCGATGATCAAGCGCCTGAAGGAATTCCACGAGTCCTTCATGAACGAGTTCCGCGACCGAAGCTGAACGACGAGCCAAGAGCCTGTCTGAACTCTGTCAGTTAACCAGCTGCTGTTTCGAAATCTTCAGAAATTCAGTTTGGTCAGTAGATTCAGTTAGCTGTTAGTCGACAGTTTGAGTTCTCTTCAGTTAAACTGTTACTAGAAATAAACCAAGCTGCGACTTGGTCTAGTTTGTTAGGATAGATCGACCGACGCCTTGATCGGACCGTGGGATGGCACTGTACACACACGGTCATGGCAACGAAGTAGGGTGGCGCCCAAGGAGTGCTGGGATGGCAACACTCACGTCTTGGCGTGGCTTGAAATTTCATTTTCTGTTGGATTTGTAAACACTGAATAAATACAGAAGGAGAGAAAAGCCGTAAGTTTTACGCATGGGCAATGCTAGGCGTCCCCGGGGGATGAAAACTTTCCATCCCCCGGGTCCCCAGCCGTTAGATCAGCGCAGATCGATGGTCCAGATCTTCACGTTCCGTCCTTTACTCGTTTTTGCTACATTTGTCCCGCTTTTGCTACATTGGTCCCGCTTTTGCTTCATTGTAGCAAAAAACGGTTCGCCCAGAAAATAGAAAAAAAAAGACCGTCCTCGCCGGAGAACTCGCCAGGGACTTTGTAGCAGAAATTTCGTTCTAATGTAGCAAAACCGATGTCGCCGGAGACTAGCCGGAGACTTTCACCGGAATATCTCGCCGGAGAACTTGTAGCAAAAATTTACAATATTGTAGCAAAACCATTAAACAGATTTAGCAAAAGAAATTAGCACATGTAGCAAAAAAGAGACTTCATCAGAGACATCGCCGGAGACTTTCACCGGGACCCAAAAATCATGTAGCAAAAGCTATATGCTATTGTAGCAAAAACAAAAAAGAAGTTGTAGCAAAAAATATCTGCTAATATAACAAATATAATTTTGTCGGAGGCCTTGGCCGCAACTAGCAATCGTCACTCGCTGTAGGTAGCAAGGTTGCTTGCCGCAAGTAGCAATGACACTCGTCACAGGTAGCAGAAGACGCCGTGTCCGCACCGGTGAACTTGGCCGTGGAGCAGGCAGATGCTATGAGGTGATGGTCGTCGTCGTCGACCGTGGCGGAGGAGTTTTAGCGCCGGAGCACGTGCGGAGGGGCTTGGGGCTTGTCCCAGAGGAATCGGGGGCGGACACCATGAGAAGAAGCAGAGAGGGGCTTGTGCCATGGGAGACAGTGGAGCAGGAGGCTTCCATGGAAAGATAGTCGTCGTCGTCAATGGCCAACCGCCGGTGAGAGAGCGTGGCGGTGCGAGCTGCGGGGCGGACAACGCACGAGCGGCAGGGATCCTGGGCACGGGCGCGCGGCGGCGCGCGGCGTGATCTGCAGGTAGAAGATAAGGCAGTTATTTCAGCAGGCGTCGTGCGTCCGGAGGTACGTGCTAGCAGCGACGACCCGGGGGATCGATTCCTATTATCCCCCGGGGGTATGGTATCATTTTCCTTTACGCATCGCAAAAACCCAAAAACCCTAATGTTTGGCGCTGTTTATTGTCTTCATTGCGGGTGCGAGTTTGAGCCAGGTTTTTTTAGGGGAGTTTGAGCTAGGTCCTTGACCTTTGGGGCGCCTTTGGTTGCTTGGGCAATTATTTTTCGTTTTTCTATTTAACCCCTTAGATGCTGCATGCGAGACGAGGTTTGGCTCTCGCATGCGACAAGATTTGGTTTGGGCCAAGTCTGGCACTTTATTTGATTGTATGCATTTAGTTTTGGTGCAATTTTGATCAGTTGTTTGCTTGGCAATAAAGCTGCTTATGGCTGGTTTGACACACATTGTTGTGGTCACCACTTCTTACATATGATGATGTTAGCACCCGAAGATACCTAGCTAGTAGAAAATCATTGTTGACCATATTTATAACCTAGCTACTACGAATAGAACAGTACTACACTAGTTTATCAGTTCTTGTTCACTTCTTCCGCTTCTGATCCTGGTGTTAGATCTGTTTGCCCACATGTCGTTAGCCCACTGTTGTATCTTGTTCTTCCAAGCATGACAATTGTTCATTTGGACACCATGGCCAACATCATCATTGCCATCATGCGTCAGATATTCCTCTTCCGGGGAGAATCCATTTGTGCCAAATTGTAAGATCCAGTTATGCAAAATGCAACAAGTGAATACAAGTTTAACTTTGGTGGGGAAAGAATGGAATAGCTTCTGATCAAGGATCTTAAATCTGCTCTTCAGAGCAACAAAAAACCTCTCTAACGTGACTCTAAGGCTAGAGTGCCTAGGATTGAAGAGTTCGTCTGCGTTTTGAGTATAGAACCTTATAGATAACTTATTGAGATGGTACCTTGTTGGCCTGAAGGGTGGTAGAATGTAACATCCCAGCATTAGAGCTTAGAAATAAGATGAACTCATATGTGTGCATTGCATTCATGTATAGAAAATCCGAATAATTTTTGTGCATTTGAACAAAACTTGTCAAAGTGATTGAAGCCTCTCTCAACTTGATGGAATTGAAGTAGATCATCAAGTTGACTGCGATAAGTTTTAATATGATCTTTGCTAAAACCTTATTTTGGGTAAAGATGATTTGATCTAAGGGTAGATCAAATGTGATAAAACTAAACCACAACACATTGCTTAATGATTAATACCAAATCCTTAAGAGATCATATCATGGTATTCATTACAACAACTCATGAATACCAAGTTAAGAATATAACTCAAGTAACAAGAATGTAATAACTAAATCTTGACATATCTTATCCTTATCTATTTCTACCATGAGTATCATGGTAATACTTAACCTTAACTCTTTAGTTGTATTGAGTAGGAAGGAAATCAAGTTAAGACCATTCACCACACATCTTTCTTTCCATGACAATCCTTATCATCTCTATTGAACCATATTCTAATATCTATTGAACATCAATGTTGAGTAATCAACTATTGATTTATCAATTCTTAGCCTATTAAATGTTGATCTATAAACTCTTATTCTTGTCATAGCATTCACTTAAAAGCCTTTAAACAAAGAATAAAGAAGAGGTAAGTAGTTATGCTAGTTTTAGATATCATCTATAGGATGAGAATGTTTGAAGAGAATTAATTCAATAAGATAGTTGATGGAGTTAACTCACTTTTGAATGGAATAGAAGAGTTATCTGGAATACATATGTATATGGTAACAAAGAAGATTATAAGGATGAATTCTGAACATAGTTACCAAGGAGTAATCCTATTGGAACAAGTAGGCATAGGCAATGAATAATATCTCCTAGTCATATAGAGATACTAAGAAGATAATTATAATACAGATGTCATGTTGTATTGATGAAAGCCTTGATTAGCCAACTGGAAACCTAAGCCATAAATGATCAAAGGATTATAATGATCATGCTTAAGTCACTGAGAGTGATTGATTATATGATGTATAAGTGACATTGGTGGATAGAACATGATTAAACCCTAGTATAGATATGTTTTCCTAGGATAGTCATGGCCAGTCACGATGGTATAATGTGAAGCTGGAAATATGAGTTACTAAAGGTAAGTAGAGATAAGATAGTACCAAAGCTCATAATAGAGCAACTTTGAGTTATAGAAGTAGTATTATTCCTCTTAAAGAATAGTAAACACTTGAGGTGAAGTAGTAATTGATATATACATACATTGGACGAATATTAGTGATGGATGATAAAGGAAGAGTATGAATGGATTCAAAAGTAACTACTTATTGGATTAGAGGTTATCATCAGTAGAGTAGTATGATATAACCAAGTGTAGAGATGGGAATATTATGAAAAGCTTCAGTGACAAACTTTTGAGATTTATAAGTGACATTACAAAGTAAATTGTGAAGTAAGAGAGTAATCATTCAAGTGGACTTGGATTCATTAGAAAGTATTCTAGAGATGAGAGTTATCTCTATTAAGAGAACATGTAGAGCTTTAGTGTCAAGCTCATTGGATTTTCAAATGGATTTAGAAGGAGGAAATATTGGTAAGAATATACTTGTGAAGTAAAGATCATCATGTATGGATATGAAAAAGTAATATATCTAGGAAAGGAATTCCTTAATTAGAAGTCAAGAATTATGAAGTAGGTAAGATAGGAATTACTGAGAAGTTAATAACCAAGACTATATCAATCCATATCAAAGTTCCATGCCTAACTCATTCCTCTAAACCCTAATAGAAAACTCATTACCATGGAATACCAATCATAATCATAAACTTACAAGTAATGTGCCCTTAGCCTTGATCTTTAACCATATTCATTAAAAAATATAAGTATATTAAATCCCATAACACTTATGGTGAGTATTTGTAGCTGAAAACCCTGGCTTAATACATGACACTAAATCATCTTGATCACTTAAGTAATTATTGCTACAAATCATTATATGATAAATTCTACCAAGACAATAACCACGCTTCAGATGGTAATGAACCATTAGTTAAGAAAATATCCATGCTTACTTTGAAAGTAAATAGAATAGTTATGAATGGCATTTTGAAGAAATTGAGTAAAGGAAGTTTCAAACTTTAAGAACCCTAGAATTTAAAACCACCATATAATATGGTTGATAAATGGTGCCAATTATGAATATATTCCATGCACATCAATCACCAACTTAAATCATTACAATTATCATGGTGAAAATAGAACCATTTTTATAAGGCTTTTGGATAATAAATCAAAACTCTAAAACCATAAGTGATAAACTGTTGCAATCAATACAATAGTTTCCTATTAGTTTAAATTTATGAAAAATCATGAAAAGTACAAGCACCACTTACTCCCTGATACACCCAATTTGCATCACCATTCTATATCATAATTTACCTCTATTCATTGATATATATCTTATTATGAGGTAATACTTATGTATTTTCATCTGTTTATGCATGTTGGGTGATTCTTGGAGGATGAACTGCCGGAGTCTGGATTCTGATGGAAAAAGAGGCGTTTTGATGCAATTTAGCGAAGATCAGAAAAATACCAGAAAAATATGGGAAAATAATATTTTCCCAGAAGACAGAGGAAGCCAGAAGGAGGGGCGAAGAAGGGCCGTAGGGGGCCCACACCCCCCTAGGTGCGGGTCCCCCCTAAGCCGCACCTAGGGCAGGTGTGGCCCACCTGCCTAGCTCCCGACTCCGTCCTCTCGCCTATATCTTCCCTACGGAACCCTAACACCAGGGGAGCGACCACAGATAGATTTCCACCGCCTCTACGGGGCGGAAAACACCGAGAGATAAAGATCTCTCCTGCAGACAGATTTCTGCTAGGGAAATTCCTTCCCAGGGAGGGGAGCTCGTCGCCATCAACACCATCATCAAGCTAGGCTTCATCAGGATCATCATCATTCACACCATCATCTCCACCAGCACCATCATCATTACTCCATCTCGTTGTAACAATTGTGTTGGATATTGCTTTAGTTCATTAGGGGAAAGCTTCCCGGTGTTGATTACTATTGTAGTTGATGCTTGTGAGTGGAACCATTGGATTATTGTTTATGTTTAGATTGTTATCCATTACCATATCATCTTTGATCTTGATCCATATGATGTCTTGTGAGTAGTTCATTTAGTTCTTGAGGACATGGGAGAAGTCATGTTAGTAGTGGATTTGTGTTGAGTTAATATTCAATGGTTTAGTATTTAAGTTATGGTGCTATTCTTCTAGTGGTGTCATGTCAACGTCGACTATATGATACTTCACCATTTATGGGCCTAGGGGGATGCATTGTGTATTTGGATACTAATTGTGGGGTTACCGGAGTGACAGAAACCTGAACCCCTGTTAGGACACCTTTGCACAAGGGAGTGTAGGATCTCAGAGTTTAAGGTTGTGGTTAGATTTATATCTGAATTACTTTTATGTAGTTACTGATGTTTGCAGGGGGTTTAATCACAAGTATGTATTAGTCCAAGTAAGGTCGGTATGTTAGCACAGGTTCACCCACACAACACTTACAACACCAAAGAAGAGTACTCAGCAATTTGAAGCAAAGCACTTGACAGAATTCCCATGTGTCCTCGAGAACGTTTGGTCCTTATAAGTATTTCCACCGGCTTGTCCTTTGCTAAGAAACGATTGGGCCACTTGCTCCATTTGTTTGTTGTCTTTATTACTTGCTCTTTGTTTTGTTGCCTTATCAGAAAACCCCTAAAAATCCGTTTGTTAAGTATTTATAGAGAGTTCCTGCTCCATACCACTATTCAGCACCTTCTGCTCCTCGTTGGGATCGACACTCCTATTTATCGAAAGTACTGCGATACACCCCCTATAATTGTGGGTCATCATGACTATTTTTTGGCGCCGTTGCCGGGGAGTGAAGCGCTATTGAAGAGTGGAATTGGTAAGGGAAACTTCTACTGTGAGTATTGCTTTTGTTTCTATTTGTTGCTTTGTTTCCAATATGGATAACCCGCTTGGTTTTTTGTTTGGGAAAAATACTACCATTGTTAGGGTAGTAGATGAACCACCGCAATGTGAGATCCTTTTAAGATACCTACAAGTATTGTTGATCGTGTTATGGATAATTATTATTTTGGGGATGGAACTGTCCATTCTGGTGATCACTTGCTTTTTATCCATGAATTATGTGGGTTGTTTAAGTGTGCAGGTATCACAACTGAACAGGTGAAGAAGAAGTTACTCTCGATATCCTTGAAAGGGAGAGCTAAAGAATGGTATAAGTTGATGAAGAATGGACAATCCATGGAATGGGAAGAGATGGCATCTCTCTTTTATTCTAAATTTTATCCTCCTAGTGAAATTCATAAGGATAAAAATCTTATATATAACTTTTGGCATCATGATGGAGAGAGTACAGCTCAAGCTTGGGGGATATTGAAGTTACTAATGCTTAAATGGCCTATTCATGAACTCCCTAACAATATTATTATCAATAATTTTTATGCTAGCCTTTCTCTACATGATAAAGATTTACTAGAAGCTTCTTGTGTTGGATCATTCACATGTATTAAGGAAGAAGCTAAATGGGATCTCCTACACCATATTCAAGAGAACAATAAAGCTTGGGAGAATGACAAAGGAAGAAAGTCAGCTATAAACTATGATTATGAATGCATTAAATATTTTATGGGAACTGATGACTTCTGTGATATTAGTAATGAGTTTGGTCTTGATTCCCAAAGTATTGCCAATTGTTTTAAGGCCTTTGCCTCTTATATTGAAATTCCCAAGACGAAGTGGAATAAGTGCCATGCTCCTTATAAAGATGTTGTTAGTCATGTTCCTATTAGAAGTACTAAAGTTTTTACTACTAATCATATTGTGCCTAAACCTCAAGTTGAGAAAATACCTTTCCCAGATAAGGTAAAGGAGTATTCTATGATTATTAGTGCAAATAACAAAGGTACAATGAAAACTGTGGAGCCTGCTGAGCAATTGAGTAATGAACCTGTGGTAGCTATTGTGAAAGATCTTGTCACTAGAAATATAGAGGTTGACCACATTGTATTCTGTGAAGATGCTACTAATATTATCTCTCATCCTAGTAAATCTAGAAGAGCTAGTGTTCATGTGCTTTCTGTTAAAATTGGTGATCATTGCTACTATGGTTTATGTGATATTGGTGCTAGTTCTAGTGTTATTCCTTATGAGCTTTACAGGGAAATTATGCATGAGATTGGTCCTTGTGATCTTGAGGACATTGATGTGGTTATTCACTTTGCTAATAAGGAGACCATTTGACCCATTGGCATTGTAAGAGATGTGGAGGTTCTCTGTGGTAAGATTAAGTATCCTGCTGATTTTCTAGTGCTTAACTCAACAGCTAGTAAAACTTGTCCTATCATTTTTGGTAGACCTTTCTTGAACACTTATGGAGCTATTATAGATTGTAAGAAGGAAAAAGTTTTAACTAAGTTTTATGGAGATTCTTATGAGTTTAACTTTTCCAAATTTTCTAAAGCTCCATGTGAAAATAGCTTGCCTAATAAAGATTTCAGGATGGAACAACTTGCTTCTATTGATCCAATTTATGACCTTGGACCTCTTTTGGTGACTATAAGTATGCTTATTCTGATGATAAAGTTGTTGCCAGTGATGGTTATATTGTCAAATTTATTCAAAGTGCTACTGAAAGTTATTATGAGAGAGGGAAACATGGTTTTATGCATCTCAATAATGTTAAGTTTCCCTGTTTTATGTTGAAAGCTTTGAAGTTGCATCTGTTTTGTCTTCCTATGATTGTGGCTTTTTGTTTCAACAATTTGTTTTCTCATGCTACTCACATGCATAGGAAGTGGGTTAGACTCAACTGTGTTGGTTATTTGCTTCTTGATGCTCTCTTTAATTTCAAATATTTATCTCCTCTGTGAGCATCTTTGAAAGTTTCAAGCCTAACTTAAAGGCATTAAAGAAAAGTACTTGTTGGGAGATAACCCAAGATTTTTGTCGAGTCTTGGAAGTTATTACTTCAGTAATAACCGCTCTTTATCCTTTTTTATTTTGGTTTTTGTGTCAAGTTCAACTACTTTTGTGAAGCGGAGGAGTTGTGAAATGTGGCTATCCTGGGACAGATTTTTGTGCTGCATTGTAAAAAATCGTGTGGAAGCTCAGTACGTCGGATGGAGCTACATTTTTCTGAGATTATTATCCAAGTTTTTACCCAACTTTCATTATTTTTTCACTTTTTGATTTGAGCAACAGAAGGTTTTCGAAAAAAAATCAATCTTTACCTCCTGGTCTGTTTTGACAGATTCCTGTCGTCATTTGAATTTGCCTCTTACAAAAGCTTTGTTTTGATGGATTTTCAGTTGAAGTATGTACCCAATGGTTTATTGTTTTTGCTTACACTAAAGTTGCAATTGAGGTTTGTGTGAGACCTTGTAGGAAAAGAAATTCCAGGAGAAGGAGAAAAGGAGTCTGCAGAGTTCGTCTTTGGATAGGTAAAAGTGGTGAAAGCAGAAGGTTCGTGAAACCCCAATATTTTTATAGTTTTGATGTTTTTAATACATAAGGGAAGTTACTGAAGGGTTTCGTAGCATGGAAAACAAAAAATTTCTACCGCATACAAACAAACAAGCCAAGATCTATCTACTAGATTGTAGCAACGAGTCGATGGAATAACTCACCCTCGAAGATTCCAAAGTGTTTAACGAGAGCAGATTCTCGTGGGTGATGTAGTCGTACTCTTCTCGATCTCAAGATCGCGTAGAGGAATCTGGAAATTCATATGGCTCCCACATATTTCTATGATTACTTTGCGATCGAATGAACCACTTACATACGATACCAATTTCCCTTTGTCTCACGATAGTTTACTTATCCGAGGTTATGATCGTCGGTATCTCTGCATACCTAGTTCAACCTCGTTACTGATAAGTACTCTTTTCTCGTTCCCGTGATATGTGATCCCTTGTGAGCCAGTCACATGCTTGCAAGCTAATTGGATGACATTTCACCGAGAGGTCCCAGAGTATATCTATCCGTCATATGGATGGACAAATCCCACTCTTGATCCATGTGTCTCAACCAATACTTTCCGAACACTCAATGCCACCTTTATAGCCACCCAGTTACGGTGTGGTGTTTGATATCATCAAAGCATCCATCCGGTAAAGGTGATATGCATGATCTCATGGTCGAAGGAATTAGGTTACTATGTATCAGAAAGCATATAGCAATTGAACTATTAAAATGACTTGATCTTTATGCTACGCTTATCTATAGGAGTATGTCCACCATATCATTCTCCTAACGATATGATCTTGTTGTTAATAACATCTCAATGTTCATGATAGGGAAACCACAATCATTTATTAACCAACAAGCTAGTGGTGTATAGAGGCTTTACTAGGGACTTCAATTTTAAGTTTATAAATCACACAAGTATTAATGTTTCCTTGTTAATACTATTATAGCATGAATGTAAACATTTATCATAAACAGAAAGATATAATAATAACTACATTTATTATTGCCTCTAGGGCATATCTCCAACAGTCTCCCACTTGCACTAGAGTCATCTAATCTAGATTACATGGTAATATACCGAACACCCATGGCAGTTTGGTGCTGGTCATGTTTGGCCCTCAGGAGAGGTTTAGTCAACGGATCCGCCACATTCAGATCTGCATGTACTTTGCAAATCTTTATGTCCCCATCTTGGACATGTTCTCGAATAGCGTGAAAACGTAGCTTGATGTGCTTCAGCTTCTTGCGTGACCTTGGTTCTTGCGCATTGGCTATGGCACCCATGTTATCACAGTAGATAGACATTGGGTACAGCGCACTAGGAACCACACCCAGCTCTGTAATGAACTCTTTCATCCATATCGCTTCTTGTGAAGCCTCCGAAGCAGCCATGTATTTCGATTCAGTTGAAGATCTCGCCACAACGCTTTGCTTTGCACTCCTCCAGCTAACTGCTGCACCATTCAAAATAAATACGTATCCAGATTGTGATTTAGAATCATCCGGATCGGTGTTCCAACTAGCATCGGTGTAACCATTAACAACGAGCTGTTCATCACCTCCATAAGAAAGAACCATATCCTTAGTTCTTCTCAAGTACTTAAGGATGTTTTTGACCGCTGTCCAATGATCCACTCCTGGATCACTTTGATATCTGCTAGTTAAACTAACAGCATATGCAATGTCGGGTCTAGTACATAGCATGGCATACATTAGAGATCCTATGGCTGAGGCATAGGGAGTCTTACTCATCCTTTCTCTATCTTCTGCCGATGTCGGACTTTGAGTTTTACTCAAGGTCGTATTGGGCAACATGGGCAAGAACCCTTTCTTGCTATCTTCCATTCCAAACCTCTTTAGAACTTTGTCCAAATATGTACTTTGTGACAATGATATTTGGTGTCTTGATCTATCTCTATAAATCTTTATGCCTAATATGTAAGCTGCTTCGCCAAGATCTTTCATTGAAAAACTATTATTCAAATATTCCTTGACACTATTAAGAAGGTCTACATCATTCCCAATCAACAATATGTCATGTACATATAGTATTAAGAATGCTATAGAGCTCCCACTCACTTTCTTGTAAATACAAGCTTCGCCATAAGTTCGTATAAAACCAAAACTTTTGATCACCTTATCAAAACGTTGGTTCCAACTTCGGGATGCTTGCTTCAATCCATAGATGGACCGTTGAAGTTTGCATATCTTGTTAGCATCTTTAGGATCGACAAAACCTTTGGGTTGCATCATATACAACTCTTCATCAATGTCTCCATTGAGGAATGCTGTTTTGACATCCATCTGCCATATCTCATAATCATAATATGCAGCGATTGCTAACATAATCCTCATAGACTTTAGCTTCGCTACTGGTGAGAAAGTCTCATCGTAGTCAACTCCTTGAATTTGTCGAAACCCCTTTGCGACAAGTCGAGCTTTATAGACAGTAACATTACCATCAGCATCTGTTTTCTTCTTGAAAATCCATTTGTTCTCGACAGCCTTCCGGCCATCCGGTAAGTCCACCAAATTCCATACTTGGTTTTCGTACATGGATCCAATCTCGGATTTCATGGCTTCTTGCCATTTATTGGAATATGGGCTCATCATCGCTTCCTCATATGTCGCAGGGTCATCGGTGTTGTCCACCAACATGACACTCATAACGGGATCATACCAATCTGGAGTGGTACGAGTTCTCGTTGACCTGCGTGGCTCTGTAGCAACCACAACCGAAGTTTCATGATCATCATCATTAGCTTCCTCTCTTATTGGTGCAGACACCACAGGAACTTCTTTCGGTGTTGCGCTACTCGCAATTTCGAGAGAAGGTTCGACAACCTCGTTGAGTTCTACTTTCCTTCCAGTCACTTCTTTCGAGAGAAATTCCTTCTCTAGAAAGGATCCATTCTTGGCAACGAAGATTTTGCCTTCGGATCTATGATAGAAGGTATACCCAATAGTTTCCTTCGGGTATCCTATGAAGACGCATTTTTCCGCTTTGGGTTCAAGCTTGTCCAGCTGTAACTTCTTTACATAGGCTTCGCATCCCCAAACTTTAAGGAACGACAATCTAGGTTTCTTCCCAAACCATAATTCATACGGTGTCGTTTCAACGGATTTAGATGGTGCCCTATTTAAAGTGAATGCGGCTGTTTCTAATGCATAACCCAAAATGATAGCGGTAAATCTGTAAGTGACATCATAGAACGAACCATATCTAAGAGAGTTCGATTACGACGTTCGGACACACCATTACGCTGTGGTGTTCCCGGCGGTGTCAACTGTGAAAGTATTCCGCATTTCTTCAAATGCTCGCCAAACTCGTAACTTAGAGATTCACCTCCACGATCAGAACGTAGAAATTTAATCTTCTTGTTACGTTGATTCTCTACCTCACTTTGAAACTCCTTAAACTTCTCGAAAGTTTCGGACTTATGTTTCATGAAATAGATATACCCATATCTACTCAAGTCATCCGTGAAGGTAAGAACATAACGATAACCACCGCGCGATGCTACACTCATTGGACCACACACATCGGTATGTATGATTTCCAATAAGTCCGTAGCTCGCTCCATCATACCAGAAAATGGAGTCTTAGTCATTTTTCCCATCAGACATGCTTCGCATCTTTCAAGTGATTCGAAATCAAGTGATTCAAGAAGTCCATCGGAATGGAGTTTCTTCATACGCTTCACTCCAATGTGACCAAGACGACAGTGCCACATATAGGTCGAGTTATCGCTCGATTTCAAACGTTTGGCCTCAATGTTGTTGATATGTGTATTTCCACTATCGAGATTCAATAAGAATAGACCATCTATCAAAGGTGCATGTGCATAAAACATATTACTCATATAAATTGAACAACCATTATTCTCGGACTTAAACAAGTAACCGTCTCGCAATAAACAAGATCCCGATATAATGTTCATGCTTAACGCAGGCACCAAATAACAATTATTTAAGTATAAAACTAATCCTGATGGTAGATGAAGGGGTAGCGTGCCGACCGCGATCACATCAACCTTTGATCCGTTTCCCACGCGCATCTTCACCTCGTTCTTCGCTAGCTTCCGTTTATTCTGCAGCACCTGTTTTGAGTTACAAATATGAGCAACCAAACCAGTATCAAATACCCAGGCACTACTACGAGTACTAGTGAGATACACATCAATAACATGTATATCGGATATACCTTTCTTCTTGATGTTGTCGTTCTTCAAATCCGCCAAGTACTTTGGGCAATTCCGCTTCCAATGACCTTCTCCCTTGCAGTAAAAGCACTCAGTATCAGGCTTAAGTCCAGCCCTGGTTTTCTTCGTCGGCGCGGTAACTTTCTTACCACCCTTCTTGAAGTGTCCCTTTTGCTTAGACTTGCCTTTCTTGAATTTGGTGGTCTTATTGACCATCAACACTTGGTGCTCTTTCTTGATCTCCACTTCTGCAGATTTCAACATAGCAAACAGTTCTGGCAACTGCTTGTTCATGTTTTGCATATTGTAGTTCATCACAAAGTTCTTGTAACTTGGTGGTAGTGATTGGAGGACACGGTAAATCCCCAAAGCATTAGGATCACTATACCCAAGCTTTGAAGTTTGTTTGTGTGCCCAGACATCTTAAGCACATGGTCACTGACGGAGCTGCCCTCTTCCATCTTGCAGTTAAAGAACTTTTCAGAAGCCTCATAGCTCTCAATCGCCGCGTGAGTCTCAAAGGTCAATTTGAGATCACGGACAATATCATGTGGGTCTGAATTCTCAAACCTTTTCTGAAGCTCCGATTCTAAACCATACAAGATAGCACACTGAACTGTGGAGTACTGAGTCTTCCGAGCGAGGTAAACATTCTTTACTTCGTCGGTAGCATCAGCTGCAGGCGGGTCACCCAGCGGTGCATCCAGCACATAGGTCAAATTACCAGCTGTGAGGACAATCCTCAAATTGCAGAACCAATCCGCAAAGTTGCTTCCATTGTTTTTCAACTTTTCTTTCTCTAGGAACGCATTAAAATTGATGGTAGGGGCCGCCATTGATCTACAACATATTTGCAATAGTTTTAGACTAAGTTTATGACAAATTTGAGTTCTAATTAATAGTTAAATTAATCTAGGTGAACTCCCACTCAAAACAATATCCCTCACATTGTTTTAGTGATCACACGAACCAAATCCACCACATCAACACCGATCATCACGAGAGTTGATATAGTTTCAATGGCGAACAATCGACATGTTCATCATATCTACTATATGATTCATGCTTTACCTTTCGGTGATCCGTGTTCCGAGACCATGTCTGTACATGCTAGGCTCGTCAAGATCAAACCTTAGCTTCTGCATGAGCAAATCTGTCTTGCTCACGTTGTATACACTTGCGGAATCTAACACACCCGATCATCACGTGGTGCTTCGAAACAACAAGCTTTAGCAACGGTGCTAACTAAGGGTGAACACTTTATGACTTGAAATTCATGTGCATGAGGGATCATCTTATAATGCTACCGTCATCTACTAAGCAATACAAGATGCATAAAGGATTAACATCACATGCAATTCATAATATGTGATATGATATGGCCTTTCTTCTTTGTGCTTCCGATCTCCATCTTCAAGCACGAACATGATCTCCATCATCACCGGCATTTCATCAAGGTCAATGACGCTTCTCCATGGTTGTCGTCCACCGGCTTCAACTATTACAACTACTTTGAATAGACACGCGGGTCTTAACATAAATTAAAGACAACCATATGGCTCCTGCCGGTTGCCAACTTACAATAAGGAACATTGCATACATCAAATATAATCACAATCATGGCCATATCTTATCACTGCACACCCCTGCAAAACAAAGTTAGACGCCTCTACTTTCTTTGCATGTTTTACGTGGTTTGGGGATTTCTATAAGTGTCGATCTAACTTACGAACATGAACCACAACATTGATACTAGTATTGTTAATCACCCGTTGTAAATTGGATCTTAACTATGCTAGGAGAAACAGGCACCCGCAAAGCCACTTATGCAATACAAGTTGCATGTCAAGCGTGGAGAAAGTCTCATGAACGATGTCATGTAAGGTTAGCCCGGGCCGCTTCATCCCAACATCCCGCAAGATGCAAAGTACACAAGAATCAATCGACAATAAAAGCATCAATGCCCACAATGACCATTGTGTTCTACTCGTGCAACAGATCTACATATAGACACGGCTCTGATACCACTGAAGGGTTTCGTAGCATGGAAAACAAAAAAATTCTACCGCATACAAACAAACAAGCCAAGATCTATCTACTAGATTGTAGCAACGAGTCGATGGAATAACTCACCCTCGAAGATTCCAAAGTGTTTAACGAGAGCAGATTCTCGTGGGTGATGTAGTCGTACTCTTCCCGATCTCAAGATCGCGTAGACGATCCTTCCGGTGCTGCGTTCCAGCAGCGCTTCCGCAGTCGGTCACACGTTCGGTACTCGACGAAGACCTTCCTCTCCCTTGTTCCAGCAGGCAGCGGAGGTTGTAGCACTCTCCTCGCGATTCCGGCAGCACAACGGCGTGGTACCGGAAGTAGAGGGGAGATCTCGTAGGGCTTCGCCTTTAGCCGGAGCGAGTATGGTGGACTATGAGAGAGCCCACGACGATCTAGGGTTTAGACACGCCGAGGAGGGGGCAAGCCGGCGGCTAGGGTTAGCTAGGCGGCGGCGGCGGTTTGCCCTAGGGCGGCGGCCGCAATGGAGGTGGCGGCGCCGGCTGCTAGGGTTTAGAGGTGGAGGTGTTGTGTATCTAGGAGGGGAGCCCTGCCCCTCCTTTTATAGGTGGAGGGGACGGCCAAGGGGAGGGTAGTCCCTCCCCAACTCGTCTTGGAGGTGGGCCGGCGGTGGAGGGGAGGAACTCCTCCCCAACTCGGTTTCCACCTCCCTCTCCACTTCCCAAAATTAGCCGTTTGACTTTCAAATTGCCATTTGACCTTTTCAAACTAGGATTTGATTAAACCCTTTATTTTGTTCAGCGATGACACCTAGTACATGATGCAATCATACCAACTTGATATAACACATTCATGTACCCTTCCCTTCGGAGTGCCGGACATTCTGGAACCTTCTTGATGCAGCCCGTCCTACGACCGCTACTACATCTACTCCCACAAGCTCCCCAAGTGGACCCATGACTCGCGCCCGAGCCAAACTCCTTCAAGCTAAGGTGAACTCGCTCCTCTCATTGTGTGACTTCGATACACCTTTGGATGGCCTGCTACTTCATACCCATACCTTGTGCATCATCAGATACGAAGAGAAGAACCCACAGGACGAAGGAGCGCCAGCAGAAGAGACCAAATGCTCTCTGTCGCCAGCGGTACTACCGGACCTGGCGACCGGTACTACCACTCTGCGGCACTACCTCCCAACGCTACCGCCAACAACAGAAGGTCCCAGAGCTGCCCAAACGCTCTCTGTCACTGGCGGTACTACCGGCCCCGGATCCGGTACTACCGAGCCACGGTACTACCGCCCCCTGCTACCGCCACCAACAGAAGGCCCCAGCGCCAGTCCCAGGACGACAAGCGGTACTACCGGACCGGAAGCGGTACTACCGTGTGACCGGTACTACCGGTCGAGCTGGACCGGTACTACCGGACCTGGAAAGTCCTGATCGTGTTAATTCGGCCCAGCGCCTTGTAACCCTCTCTATATTTCGCTATTTGTTCCCAAAATACCCCTGTTTATGTGGTTGGCCTATATATAGCCCCCACCCTCTATTGTAAACCCTAGACTTGGATAATAATAGATATTAAGGAAACCCTTTGAGGACTTGTATCTATTGGTCTCATGCTCCTACCAAGGAGCACCGGATTATCCATCCCCCTCTTGGATCTTGCCTAGTGCGTTCAAGTTGTGCAAGGCCTTGGGTTCTCGGTTTCTCGCCCCAAGTCGTCAAGATCTCACCAAGCACCTCATCCCCCGTGGTTGGCGTGGAGAGCGAGCTTCGCCCAACACCGATCCTAGGGATTATGTTGGACCGGTTGCCACCGGCGTGAGGAGTAGGCGTGTATCGTCTTTTGGTGTGCGTGTGTTCGCGGATTTCATCTCCTTCCTCGATTTCATCCTTCGACCACCGCTTTCCCCTCGTTTCTCGTGGAATTCGTGAAAGATCGGGCCAACCCCAGGGTTACCCCCTAACATATTGGTATCAAGAGCACGGTTGATCATGAATTTCCCCCTAATTTTTCTTGTATCCGCCTTAAAATCGAAAATCCCACCAAAAAGAGCCCCAATTTGCCTTCGGATCGATCTCGGGATTTGGTGAGTTTTTCGTGGTTTTGGTCCATAGATCTGTTGCTTTTGGAGTCGATCTATAGCCCCTGTTGTTCCTAGCCAGCCTTTCGGTCAGATTCCCCACGGATTTGAGGTTTGTGTCAAGTGGATCTCGTTTTCGTTCGTGTTCTGTGACCAGCAGTACTACCGCCCGTAACAAGCGGTACTACCGCCGTCCGGTACTCGGTACTACCGCCCGTAACAAGCGGTACTACCGTCGTCCGGTACTACCGCCTGTACCAAGCGGTACTACCGCCAGCAACAGAAGGTTTTTCCTTCCTCTTGACGCCTCATTTTCGTTTGCTGACTTTTTCCCTTTAGCTTGTTCGTGTTTCGCGTGTTTGTCGCCTTCTAACACAAGCTTCCGCATCAAAGTCATCCCGCGCTCAATGACACCGCGACACTCGAACATAATCCCCCACCAACGGTTGCAAGTCGTCAACAATACCAAAGGTATAACTTGCACCACCTTGACAGCCCCATATCTTCCTTTGTGTGTATCTATCCTATGAGAGCAACTCATTTTGTGTTTGTCTAAGCATTGTGCACTTGCCTTCGGAAGGTGAGAGTGTGAGGCCAAATACAAAAGCTAACATAGTAGCATAGCAAGGGAGAAAAAGAAAAACAATCAAAAAAAAGAGAAAAAGAAAAAGATACATAGTCTCCCAATACAAAGAGAATACCAAGCTTGTAAGCCAAGAAAGAGAGAAGAAAGAGCGCACCGGGGCAAGTGCACAAATCTATTGCTTATTCTCTTTTGGAAAACGAGTTGTGGTCTATCCTTGAGTTGGCACGACAACCGAGCGTAGTCTTCGTTAGGACCTTTTGTGCTCATTTTCATAGTCGTGCTAACCCCGTTTTTCTCCACGTGTGTGTTTTCCGTGTTTTTGTAGATCGTATCCTTTTGCTTTTGATCTTTGGTTCTTTACCACATAGGACAATAACCTTTTGCTTGGATCGTTTCGTTTGGTTTTCCACAATCCTAACCTTCCACCAAAAGCCTTTGAGAGTTAATTGCCATTTCACTTTGCACGCTTTTCGCTCATTTGTGTGGCAATTGGTTTGATATAATCTCCAAGGTGAGGTAAAAGGCTAACTCTCCGCCCCCTTATTCTCCATATACAACCCTTGTTGGTTTCTCATCATGGACAGGCATGGAGAGCCATCCCAACCACCACAACCTCCGGAGGATGACACACAATTCATGACAAGATGGGACCATTGGAAGGTCCGAGGAGAATTCAACTATCGTTGTGAAGCTCTCGAGAGGCGCCAAGATGAACAATTTAGCGAGGCCCGTGTGGAATTCAAGAACATCGACAACCGCTTCGAAGAAGTCCATGGCCAAATGCATGCCATGCAACACAACCTAGGTCATCAAAGTGAAGATCTTGGTCGTGCACTCGCCTCAACGGATGAGAAGCTACAACGCCTCGTTGATGGACTCGCAAGGCCACGCTCGCGCGAATCAAGCTCATCTCGGCACTCCTCAAGTGAATCAAGTGCACCTCGCCGTCACGCTTCAAGGCACCGGGATGGACCCGTTCTTCAATCCATGAGCTCTTCGCAAGCGGTACCATCTCCGCGTCACACCGCAACGTCAAGATATCATGGTGACCTCTCCGCAAGACCTCCAAGGCGCGAAGCGAACCGGCCACAACCAAGGGCACTTGTGATTCAACAAGAGCAACCTCGCATGGACCACCAAGGCCATCAACGTCGACATGCCCCTTCAACAACAAATGAAGCATTCGAAGAGGACGAACAAGATCACCGTCGACGTGAAGTACTCGAAGATCCTCCAAGGCGTCATCATCGACATGATCGTCCACGTCGGCAACATGATGGTCATGACGAGCCTCCTATACACCAAGAGGAAGAAGAGCAGCCCATTGCGCATGCGGCTCGACATCCTCCTCGCCATAGGGCGCAAGACAATGCTCCTCGACATCAACCACGACAAGAACAAGATCAAGCTCCCCAAGCTCGTCGTGAGGACCATCAACCTCCTCCTCGCCCTCAACCGCATCAACAAAACGAGCAAGCTCCCCAAGCTCGTCGTCAACAACAAGTTCCACCACCAAACGCGGCACCTCAACAACCGCAAGAGCAACGCAACAATCACCAAGCAAGACATGAGAGCTCGGATGATGATGATGACCGCCCAAATCATGGCAACCGCCGCAACTGGAACCGCAATGGAGAAGAAACTTTCGGCAAGCTCAAGTTCACCATGCCAAAGTTCACTGGTTCCAATGAGCCCGAGGAATATCTCTCTTGGGAACTCAAGGTCGACAAGATCTTCCGCATACATAGCTATAGCAATGAGAAGATGATGGCCATGGCATCCCTCGAGTTTGATGAGTATGCCAACCTTTGGTGGGAACAAGTCCAACTCGCTCGCGAAGCAAAAGAAGATCCTACAATCGCAACTTGGCAAGATATGAAGGCTCATATGAGATCCCGCTTTGTTCCTTCACACTACACGCGTGACCTCTTCAACAAGCTTCAAACGCTTAGTCAAGGAACAAAGACCGTGGAAGAGTACTTCAAGCAAATGGAGCTCAACATGATCCGTGCCAACATTGAAGAGCGTGATGAGCAAACAATGGCACGTTTCCTCAATGGCTTGAACCATCCTATCAAGCGCATCACCGAGTTCCAAAGGTACAACAACATGGTTGAGCTTGTGCACATTGCATCAAAGGCCAAACGCCAAGTGCAAGAGGACATCAAGTACAACAAGCCAAAGACGTACTTCACTGTAGGGGTCCCAACCTTTAATAAGATTGATCCCTCCTGTGTTTACAATGCTAGTCCCTGGATCAATAGATAGCATCCACAGTTTAGATGTAATATCAAGAAACAAGGGTCATAATATAACTTTATAACCAGGAATAACATAATTTTATTACATCAAACATAGCTCATTAGGCTATTACATTACATTGCAGCGGAATAACTATAATCATGGGTCCTTCATCTTCAAAGTGCCACAGGCAGATGTTGGTTGTAGACTTTGTAATCCTAATCAATCAGTCCTCACTAAATCAATCAAACCTGCAACATACAAGTTACAGCCACAAAGGGTCAATACATTTGAATTGTATTGGCAAGTGATACTATGGTAGTATTGTGGAGTCTATCAACTATATGCATTTGGCTAAGTGGAGTTGAGTCTTGCATTGCTCAAAATAGATTTTTCTTATCATTTTGAAAATACTAAGTTTTTGCTTGACAAAATCATTTTTCTCAATCAAAGATTTCAAGATCCTTGTACCAAGCCATCTCTCCATCAATGATTGAAGAATTCAAACAACCCTTGTTCAAACCACAAGATTTTAATTTAGAAATTTGAATGATGAGATTCTTGATTGCTTCCATGTCTTGATGCTCAAATTGTCCTTTACCAGGGACATGGCTAAGTACTTAGATTTTACACTCTGCAGAGGTGGTGCACTTTCCCCACAAGACTTGGTTTCCCAAGACAAGATCTTTCAGAAGCTTTCCCTTAGACCAAAATGGACGCGCTCCAACCTATCAAACACTACCACCCACTGTCCATTTGGCTAAGTTCTTGCAACCTATATGATCATGGCAGAGCCCATATTGCCAAGTGGTTGCACTTGAAGCTTCTCAACATTTGACATCTCAAATCCCTTTGTTTCCTGGGTGGCATTCCACAAGTGAGATACACAATCCAAGCCATGGCATTGTGAACCACTCAACCATTCTCCACCAAGCAAGCCCATTCCACCCAGGGGATTCATTAACTTAGTTGTTTTATTAAACAAAAACATAAGTCCTCAGACTTAGAATATTTTTCCATAGTGTGAATATATATTCCACCCATGTTTTCTATTAGCTAGGCTAAGCTTGGTAGTATTAGGAAACTTTAACTTAGGAAAATCCTACTAAGGATTCATCTACTAGGATTTCCTATAGCAAGATCTATACTTAGCAAAATCCATGCAAGTTTACTTAGCAAAATCACTAATGCATAGAGAAAGTAATGGGACAAAAGTATGAAGCATCACTTGCCTTTTTGGTAGAGTATAGGTTCACTTCTTGATCTTTGCAACAATCATATTCTTCAAGTCACTACAAATCAATCAAGCAAGGCACAAACTCAATCTACCAATCAAGCAAAACAACACACATAAATAACAAAGTCAAAGAAATGCATGCAAGCATGCCAAGCTTTGTTTTGTTTGAAAAAGTGGTTCTTAGTGGGTCATAGACATTTGGGTACATCTAATGGTCATTTCCTAAAGTGGCTAGGTCATTTGCAAAAGGTTTCACTTCAAAACCATTTTCAAAACAAAGTGTTATTTTATGTGGTGTAGAAATATTTTTACTAAGGCATTAGCCCATAGGGTTCACCAAATGAGTTGCTATTGTAAAACTTGGTGTTTTGGTCAGTAGGTTTGGTCCAAACCATCTACTCAAAGTTTTCTTCCCATAAACATTTCCATAATAAAATCAATTCTTTTTATTTGGCTAGAAAATGACTAAGTCAAGTAGTCCAACCTAAATCTTACAAAAATCATTTTTAATACCAAGGGTTGGTTCCTAGGGTCAGTAAGGTCACAACAAACCATTTTGCAAAGGTTTTAATCCAAAAATCATTTTTAAACAATTTTTATACTCTAAACAAGCTCACAAAAGTTTCTGCAAATTCAAACAAGCTAACAGTTACTATTTGTCAAACTAAGGGCATGGTTGGCTAGGGATTGTTCTCCTGAATCCATTGATATAAAATTTGCCAAATTTGGACGTGTGGTTTGAAAGTTATAGGGTTTTCAAATTGCTACTTAAATCTGTTTTTCAAATCCTGTTTTAAAACAGATCCTGCCACGCGTCGCTATCTCACTGGCTGATACCGGTTCAGTGAGGATCACGTTGCGAACCGTTGGATTCAAGTTGGGTCGTGCGGCACAGATTGCTCGATACCCCTTCGGTTAAGTGAATCTATCGTGACGCTGCGATCTAGATCGGACGGTGCTAGCGTGCTCGACCATAGTCGGGCGGCGCTGCGACGGCTGCTGACGGCGGCGACTCTGTTTCACGGCGGCGCCGGCGATACAGGAAGCGAAGCAGAGGGGGAGTGTGCTCACCGGGTTAGTGGAGCGACACTGATGCTCAACGTGGGACTGGTCCGTCGAGGGGCGCACGGGGACGGGCAGAATTCCTCGCCGGAGTTGGTGCGGGCGGCGGACGTGCTCGGTCGAGGTCGAAGATGGCTCTGTGGTTCACCAGAAGGCAAGAAAGGATCGTGATCAGATGCAGGGGGCCACGGAAATGACGTGTGCATGAACGAGAGGGATCGGGATGGTCTAGAATTACCGTAGGGGCTCGTCGGAGAATGGCAGATGCGGCGGCGTTCGAAGGTTTGTCGTAGCCGAGGCTCTGGGGCGCCCGCGGTCAAATGGGTGGTACGGGGAGGAAGGTCTGAGAGTGGGGAAGCTGCCAGGGTGTTCGGGGGGGCTCGGGGTGGTGTGTGCTGGTCGGATTTTGGCGAGGAAGGTCGTCGGAGACGAAGCTGTTCGAGGACGAATTGCGACGGCCTGGAGGCGTGCTCGGGGAAGGGAACAGAGGGGAACGAGAGAGGAGTCACTGGCGTTTAAGTGTGTGTGGTCAGGGGGCATTAATCGCATGACATTGAAGCGAATTGACGAGGCAATCAACCAGCAGTAAACGGCGAGGAACGGGTCGCTGCGGGTGGAGAAGAAGAACAGGGGAGTGGGGTCCTCTGTCAGCGAGTGAGAAGGAGAGAGAAAACGGGGCCACCGGTCAGTCTCTGTCTGAGTAGGTTTCTGAGTAAGAAAAGAAACGTTTCGGGGGAGGGGAGAAGTCTGGGCTGGACTGGCTTAGCGGGCTGGGCCTTGTTGGGCTGGTCTGTTTCCTCTATTTTTTTCTATCTTATTTGTTTTATTCTTTTCTAATTCTTTTTCTGTTTTGAAATTCAAACAACCAAACACATTCAAAAGATTCAAACAATCATCAATGCTTTTCAAATATGAATTTGGTTCTGCTTAACATCATAATTCACATTCTAAAATAAAATATTGTTTTAAATCTTTTTATGTTCCATTTATTAATTAAATAAATGGATCATTAGTTATTTAATAAAATAAGGTTTGTTTTAATAAAAAAATTCATTTAAGATCCAAATGTTTTCAAAAACCCAATCAGTAGGTTTTATTGGAAATAAAGAATATTTGGAAAACTTGTTTAAAATAACATAATCCTTTTACTTTAGGGTCCATTAATAATTAAATAAAATGGGCCTTAGTTATTATATCAAATAGAGTTTGATTTTATTAATAAAATCTTTATTTGAAACCTAAATATTAAATACTTGGAAAACCTATTTAAAATAATTTAATAAGTTTTGATGTTTTAATTAAAATGGTAAAACCTTTTATTAAATAAAGTTGGATATTAAATTCTTATTAATTTATTTAAATCAACTTTTGCTATTTTTATTCAAAACAAAATGTTTTAAATCCAAAGCTTGGCCAAGTTTTAATTTGGCTTTATAAAATAATCCTTATTTGTAAAACTTCTATTTCATTTGAAAACAAATCTTTTCATTTAATTGTTTCAAAATAGTATTTCCAAATGTTCTTATTTTCCTTTTATTAAATGTTTATCTTTTTAAATCCCTTTAGGTTTATTTTAATTCAAATGGGTTTGAAGTTCCAATTGAATTCAAAAAGTTTCTTCTGGCTCTGAAAATCAAACAAAGTTTTATTTTGTTCATTTATTTTCACATTACAAGATTTGGAAAATCTTGGGATGTGACATTCACCTACAAGCAAGCATCAACAACTACTCCAACAACACCAAGTGGAAGCTCCTCAAGTACCACCAAGCTTCCCTTCAAGCCAACTCTCCCTCAAGGAAAACAGCCCCCAAGTGGCAAACACACAAGGGATAATCAACCATTCAATGGTGAATGCTACAAGTGTGGAGGCAAAGGGCACAAGTCGAACGCATGTGGAAACAAGAAAGTTTTGTTCATCCATGACAACGGCGATGAAGAATACTTGAGTGAAGAAGAGTTTGATGCAAGGGTCAAGGAAGCCATGGCAAGGCAACATTTGGAAGAGGACCAAGAACTTCTTGTGTGTGAGCATGACGCAAGTCATCGCTTGTGGTCACAAGAGTCTTGACTACCCAAGTCAACGAAAATGAAGACCAACGCTCGAACATCTTCCAAACTCGTGCCGGCATCAATGGGAAGTCAATCAAAGTTGTCATCGATGGAGGGAGTTGCCACAACCTTGCAAGCACGGAATTGTGTGAGAAACTCAATCTCACCCTCAATCCGCATAAACACCCCTACCATATCCAATGGCTAAGTGACCAAGGATCCGTCAAAATCAAGCACACCGTCTCGGTGACGTTCTCAATTGGGCACTACAAGGACACGGTGGAATGTGACGTGGTCCCAATGACGGTTTGCCATATGTTGCTCGGAAGGCCGTGGCAATATGACAAGTGTGCTTTGCATAATGGTCACTCAAACACTTACACCTTCAAATGGCTTGATAAAACTTGTGTGTTGCAACCAATGACTCCTAGCCAAATAATTGCGGACAAAAGAAAAGGCTTTAGCGAGGGCGGAATACGCAAAAACACCTTGTGAGAAGAGTGGTGAGCGAGAGAACCACACCATAGTGAGTGAGAGCTACAAGCCAAACTCGAGTGGAAAAACTAAGAGTGTTCTTCTTGCCACCAAAAGTGAGATGAGAGAAGTGCGGAACAACCCATCCATCTTGCATTATGTCCTTGTATGCAAGGGACTAGCGCAAGGAACTAACGACTTGACAAATGTTCCTCCTTCTTTGATGACTATTTTGCAGGAATTCCAAGATGTTTTTCCCGAAGAGCTTCCTCATGGTCTTCCTCCTCTTCGTGGAATCGAGCACCGCATCGACCTCATACCCGGCGCACCACTTCCAAACCGCGCCGCGTATCGCACGAACCCGGAAGATACGAAGGAGATCGAGCGTCAAATCAACCAACTCGTCTCCAAAGGTTTGACCCAAGTAAGCACTAGCCCAAGCGCGGTCCCCGTGATCCTAGTCCCAAAAACGGATGATACGTTGCGGTTATGCATGGACTGTCGTCCAATCAATGCTATCACCGTGCGTTATCGACATCCTATACCGCGTCTTGATGACATGCTTGATGAGTTATGTGGAGCCACTATATTTTCGAAAATTGATCTTCGTAGTGGTTACCATCAAATTCGCATGGCCGAAGGTGATGAGTGTAAAACCGCCTTCAAGACCAAGCTTGGTCTCTATGAATGGTTGGTTATGCCTTTTGGCTTATCTAATGCCCCATCTACCTTCATGCGTCTAATGAACCATATTTTGAGATCTCTCATTGGGAAGAGTGTAGTTGTTTACTTTGATGACATTCTTGTCTATAGCAAGTCACTAGAGGAGCATGTTACTCATGTTAAGGAGGTCCTTCAAATCCTTCGTCATGAAAAGCTTTATGCTAATCTCCCAAAGTGCACTTTTGCAAGAGACAAGCTGATTTTCCTTGGTTTTGTTGTGTCTCAAAAGTCAAGGACATACGAGATTGGCCCATCCCAACAAATGTTAGTGAACTTCGTAGTTTTCATGGGTTGGCTGGATTTTACCGTCGCTTTGTGAAAGGTTTTTCTACCATTGCGTGCCCCCTCAACGAAATGACCAAGAAAAATGTCACGTTCGTTTGGGGAAAAGCACAACAAAAGGCTTTTGATGAGCTCAAAAAGAGGCTCACCGAAGCACCACTTCTTGCATTGCCGGATTTCACAAAAACCTTTGAGATTGAATGTGACGCTAGTGGTATTGGCATTGGTGGCGTACTTATGCAAAATGGACGTCCTATTGCTTACCATAGTGAGAAACTTGATGGCGCACGCCTCAATTATCCCATTTATGACAAAGAACTTTTTTTGCCTTGGTTCGCGTTCTTCAAGTGTGGCAACACTATCTTTGGCCCAAAGAATTTATCATCCATTCCGACCATGAGTCGTTGAAGTATCTTAAGGGCCAAGCCAACTTGAGTAAAAGGCACGCAAAATGGGTTGAGTTTATGGAGTCTTTTCCTTACATTGTCAAATACAAGAAGGGCAAAGAAAATGTGGTAGCGGACGCCTTGTCTCGCAAAAACACAAGCCTTCTTACACGACTCGAAGTCAATGTCTTGGGTCTTGATGACATCAAATCTTTGTACGCGTCCGACCCTTTCTTTGGACCAATATTTTCACAATGTTCATTCGACAAAGGGATTGATGATTTCTATTTGCATAAGGGTTTTCTTTTCAAACAAAACAAACTTTGCATTCCGAAATCGTCTCTCCAACTTTTGCTTCTTCAAGAGTCCCATGGTGGAGGCCTTATGGGTCACTTTGGCCGTGACAAGACATATGACATGCTCTCCACTCACTACTTTTGGCCAAAGATGAAGCGCGACATGGAGCGCCACGTTCAACGATGCACTACATGTATCCAAGCTAAGTCTAAGTCCAACCCCTTTGGTCTTTATATGCCATTGCCTATTCCTCATGCACCTTGGTCGGACATTAGCATGGACTTTGTGTTAGGCTTGCCTAGATCTAAACATGGTCATGATTCCATATTTGTAGTAGTGGATCGCTTTTCCAAAATGGCACATTTCATTCCGTGCCATAAGACCGATGATGCTTCACATGTAGCAAATTTGTTTTTCAGGGAAATAATTCGGCTACACGGTGTGCCAAGAACAATCATCTCCGACCGCGACGTAAAATTCATGAGATACTTCTGGAAGACCCTCATGGCCAAGCTCGGCATCAAGCTCCTCTTCTCGTCCGCCTCGCATCCTTAAACCGATGGACAAACCGAGGTCGTCAATCGAAGTCTTAGCACACTCCTCCGGGTGTTGATAAAGAAGAACCTTAAAGACTGGGAGGAATGCATTCCACACGCCGAGTTTGCCTACAACCACGCCAAGCACTCCACCACCATGAGGAGCCCGTTCATGATCGTCTACGGCTTCGAGCCTCTCACCGCGCTCGATATCCTCCTACTACCACTTCATGAACGTGCCAATATGGACGTTGTCAAGCGCGCCCACACAATGAAGAAACTCCATGATGACACACGAGCTACCATCGAGCAACAAGTCCTTCGCCAAGCATCACGGCTAAACAAGAACAAGAAAGAGATAATCTTCGAAGAGGGAGACCTTGTGTGGATACACTTGAGTAAAGACCGCTTCCCCAAGGAACGCGACTCCAAGCTAAAGCCAAGGGGTGATGGACCATTCAAAGTGCTAAAGAGAATCAACAACAACGCTTATGTCATCGATATCCCAACATCAAAGTATCTTGTGAGCTCGACATTCAATGTCAAGGACCTCTCACCCTACCATGGAGAAGAGGAAGTTGAGACGGTTGAAGAGTCGAAGACGACTCTTTCCCAAGGAGGGAGCTGATGCAGCCCGTCCTACGACCGCTACTACATCTACTCCCACAAGCTCCCCAAGTGGACCCATGACTCGCGCCCGAGCCAAACTCCTTCAAGCTAAGGTGAACTCGCTCCTATCCTTGTGTGACTTCGATACACCTTTGGATGGCCTGCTACTTCATACCCATACCTTGTGCATCATCAGATACGAAGAGAAGAACCCACAGGACGAAGGAGCGCCAGCAGAAGAGACCAAATGCTCTCTGTCGCCAGCGGTACTACCGGACCTGGCGACCGGTACTACCGCTTGGCGGCACTACAGCCCAACGCTACCGCCAACAACAGAAGGTCCCAGAGCTGCCCAAACGCTCTCTGTCACTGGCGGTACTACCGGCCCCGGATCCGGTACTACCGGGCCACGGTACTACCGCCCCCTGCTACCGCCACAAACAGAAGTCCCCAGCGCCAGTCCCAGGACGACAAGCGGTACTACCGGACCGGAAGCGGTACTACCGCGTGACCGGTACTACCGGTCGAGATGGGCCGGTACTACCGGACCTGGAAAGTCCTGATCGTGTTAATTCGGCCCAGCGCCTTGTAACCCTCTCTATATTTCGCTATTTGTTCCCAAAATACCCCTGTTTATGTGGTTGGCCTATATATAGCCCCCACCCTCTATTGTAAACCCTAGACTTGGATAATAATAGATATTAAGGAAACCCTTTGAGGACTTATATCTATTGGTCTCATGCTCCTACCAAGGAGCACCGGATTATCCATCCCCCTCTTGGATCTTGCCTAGTGCGTTCAAGTTGTACAAGGCCTTGGGTTCTCAGTTTCTCGCCCCCAAGTCGTCAAGATCTCACCAAGCACCTCATCCCCCGTGGTTGGCGTGGAGAGCAAGCTTCGCCCAACACCGATCCTAGGGATTATGTTGGACCGGTTGCCACCGGCGTGAGGAGTAGGCGTGTACTTCTAGAACATTCCCGATGAAAACACCGGAACCATTCCCCAACTCTGAAACAGGACTTTCCTTATATGAATCTTATTCTCCAGACCATTCCGGATCTCCTCGTGATATCCCGAATCCCATTCGAGACTCCGAACAACATTCGGACTCTTTCTCATCATTCCATAACTACTCAAACAACGTCGAATCCTTAAGTGTGTCTCCCTACGGTTCGTGAATTATGCGGACATGATCGAGACACTTCTCCGAACAATAACCAATAGAGGAATCTGGAAATTCATATGGCTCCCACATATTTCTACGATTACTTTGCGATCGAATGAACCACTTACATACGATACCAATTTCCCTTTGTCTCACGATAGTTTACTTATCCGAGGTTATGATCGTCGGTATCTCTGCATACCTAGTTCAACCTCGTTACCGATAAGTACTCTTTTCTCGTTCTCGTGATATGTGATCCCTTGTGAGCCAGTCACATGCTTGCAAGCTAATTGGATGACATTTCACCGAGAGGGCCCAGAGTATATCTATCCGTCATATGGATGGACAAATCCCACTCTTGATCCATGTGTCTCAACCAATACTTTCCGAACACTCAATGTCACCTTTATAGCCACCCAGTTACGGTGTGGTGTTTGATATCATCAAAGCATCCATCCGGTAAAGGTGATATGCATGATCTCATGGTCGAAGGAATTAGGTTACTTTGTATCAGAAAGCATATAGCAATTGAACTATTAAAATGACTTGATCTTTATGCTACGCTTATCTATAGGAGTATGTCCACCATATCATTCTCCTAACGATATGATCTTGTTGTTAATAACATCTCAATGTTCATGATAGGGAAACGACAATCATTTATTAACCAACAAGCTAGTGATGTATAGAGGCTTTACTAGGGACTTCAATTTTAAGTTTACAAATCACACAAGTATTAATGTTTCCTTGTTAATATTATTATAGCATGAATGTAAACATTTATCATAAACACAAAGATATAATAATAACTACATTTATTATTGCCTCTAGGGCATATCTCCAACAGTTACGAGACGGAACAGAGGAGGAACCAAAGGCCGGGGGTGGCCACACCCACACCAGGCGTGGGCCCCATCTGGTCGCGCCTGAAGGGGGTGTGAGCCCCCCGAGATCTGTCTCCACCTCATTTTCGTATCAAAACCTTCCTTATGCTTTGAAACTTTGTAATATATAACCCACCCGGATCCCCCGAGGTTCATGCATTGTGTTCTCGTCGTGTTTTCATTTTGATCTGTTTCTGTCGGGAAATCTTCTCAAGTTTAGAGTACCATGGTCTCCGCCAACAACAAAGGCAAGAATCCCAAGGAAGAAGATCCTCAAAACCCCAAGGAGGAGGAGATTTTGGTTGGGGATGAAGAGTACATGGAAGAGGACGGACATCCGGATACCTGCTCTACCGTCGCAAGCATTGGAGTGGTGGAAAACTCTACCAAGCTTAGGAGGACAACACGGATGTCTACAGGAGGGAGAACTCCGCGTCATATCCTCGCTACACGGTCACTTCCTCCACGTACCAAGATACCCTTGCATACTATTATACATGAGCATCAATACCAACAGGTGCCCAATGGGAACTTGCCCTCGGTTTGGGATATGCCTTGTTCCAACAATGCAGGAAAGGAACACTCTAAGGAGGAAGAGTGGGGAAAGAATAACAAGGAATGGGATTCTCGGTCCTACATGATCATGAACCGCATTGAGCAAAACTCGGAGTTGATTTGTACTCTGACATTCGAATTTGAGGATTTGAAGAAACTTATTGAAGAGCTTATCAAGAGAACACCACCACCACTGAAGGAGTAATTCATCATCAGGTTTGGCATCCCCTTGGCTTGTTCCAAGCTTGGGGGAGTGCCGTGGTATCATCACCATTATCTTTTATCTTTTACCTTTTTAGTGGATTCATATCTTTGGTAGAGAAGTTATCTTATAGGTTGGTTTGCATGTGGAAGTATCTCTCCTTTAGTTGATTATCTATGTATCCCTTGGTGTGAGTGCCTTTATTGAATATTAATGATAAGTCTCATCTTTTACTTTTTGCACTTCTTATTTTAGTTTGCAATCTCTATTATATGATGGATCTTGTTGATCAGTATTTGGCATCACTTTGTGAGCATCAAGTAAATCTAAATTGGTTTTGGCAAACCGGGCTCTGGTCAGTAGCAACACTTTTTGAGGTTTGAAAGGAAAAGATAAAAAGCTTACATTAGTATTCTTTATTTAAGATATTTTGTGTCTTCAAGTAAGTTTGCATGTTTGGTTTTATTACTTGTGTGTTTGCTTGTTTCTTTCAACTCTCTTGCTTGCTACCCAGCCTTGCTAGCCAAAAACCTATTTTGAGAAGGCATACTTCTCATGTTTCTAATCCCTGTGAACCAAACCTATGCCATTTGTGTCCACCATATCAACCTATTAGCATTATTGCTATTCCAAACAAATTCTCAAGCTTCATCTATCTTTCAAATTAAAAAGTATTGTGTTATGTGAAAACTAGTTAGTAAAGCTCTCACGAACTTGATGGCACACCTTATTTCCTTACCCCTAATAGACTTGAACCATTGTGCCATCGAAGTTGTATATGCTTGCACCTATACATTGGAATTAGCAAAACCGTGTTGTCATGGGGAACGTTTTCAACATCGCACTTGTACTTTGTACTTAGTTGATACCGTGCTATTTTGTCTGTGGATGTCACCGGTGTGAAATAAAGAGGGAACTTGTAAGTCCATGGATTTTGTATTCTGTGTTAGAGAAACGCTTGGGCCGCTAGCCTAAGCCATGGATTATAAGTTATAATTAGCAGAATTGTGCTGTCACGTGGAAAGTTTTCAACAATGCACTTGTACTTTTGTACTCAGTTGATATCATGCTCTTTTGTCTATGGATTTCACCGGTGTGAAATAAAGAGGGAACTTGTAAGTCCATGGAGTTTGTATTCTGTGTTAGAGAAATGCCTAGGACGCTAGCCTAAGCCATGCCTAATCATGGTGGAAACTTGCAGCATCACCATAGTGAGATATCTATGAAGCATCCTCAATAAAAAGCTATGCACATAGTAAATAAAAAGATCGCTGAGATGCTCATTGTCTGCTTGCCTTGTCATTTTGGTTATGGGAAAGCTCATGTACCATGTGCAAGGGGTACCCCGTTGGCAGTTCTCTATGATACGCATGTACTTACAATGACAAGAACTTATCGGTAACTGAAGTTGAGTAGCATGAGGAGTGGCTCTCATATTCAAGTGACATGAAATTGCCAACTTATATTTCATCAAGCATATACTCCATATTTGTGCACTTTAACCTTAATCATCTCAAGATGCCTATGATAGGGGCAATGAGGGATCAAAGCTAGTAAGTACCATAATCTTTTGGAAGCTCTTTATGACTTGTAATCCCTGCTTCCCTCTATGAAGGGACCTTTCTCCTACTTCCAAGTTGAGTCAGTAAACCTACTTCCTCTCTATCTCCAGCAAGCATTTGAGTTGTTGTGTTTCAAGCATTCATATGGTGATTTATTCAATCATGTTCTCTATCTTCCTTGTTTGCACAAAACTCTTATCTATTGGGTATTACTTTGAAAGCCTTCATTGTGAAAAAACTTCTTGAGTAAAGAGCGCTCCTGTTTTGAAAACTTCTACAAAAAGCTTTTTGTGAAACTGTTTGCCAGGTGTTCTCTGACCAAGAACAAAGTTTGCCAATTCCAATTATGATTTATCTTTATGCATCTCTATTGTGACTCATGTACTTGTTGCAAGCTAAGTTATATAATGGTGAGTTGCTTTCTTCTATGAGTTGTGCAATGGTAGGTGTGATGCTTCTTGTTCGTATTCTTTTATGGACACTTCACTCCATAAACCAGTGGACATGTTTACTGAGCTCAGTTTTCGCTTGGGGACAAGCGAAGGTCTAAGCTTGGGGGAGTTGATACGCCCAATTTGCATCACCATTCTATATCATAATTTACCTCTATTCATTGATATATGTCTTATTATGAGGTAATACTTATGTCTTTTCATCTGTTTATGCATGTTGGATGATTCTTGGAGAATGAACTGCCGGAGTCTGGATTCTGATGGAAAAAGAGACGTTTTGATGCAATTTCGCGAAGATCAGAAAAATACCAGAAAAATATGGGAAAATAATATTTTCCCAGAAGATAGAGGAATCCATGAGGGACGAAGAAGGGCCGCAGGGGGCCCACACCCCCCAGAAACGGGTCCCCCTGGGCCGCACCTAGGGAAGGTGTGGCCCACCTGCCCGGCTCCCGACTCCTCCCTCTTGCTTATATCTTCCCTACGGAACCCTAACACCAAGGGAGCGAGCACAGATAGATTTCCGCCACCTCTGCGGGGCGGAAAACACCGAGAGAGAAAGATCTCTCTGGCACACAGATTTTTGCCAGGGAAATTCCTTCCCGGAGAGGGGAGATCGTCGCCATCAACACCATCATCAAGCTAGGCTTCATCGGGATCATCATCATCATCATCCACACCATCATCTCCACCAGAACCATCATCATTACTCCATCCGGCTGTAACAATTGTGTTGGATATTGCTTTAGTTCATTAGGGGAAACCTTCCTGATGTTGATTACTATTGTAGTTGATGCTTGTGAGTGGAACCATTGGATTATTGTTTATGTTTAGATTGTTATCCATTACCATATCATCTTTGATCTCGATCCATATGATGTCTTGTGAGTAGTTCGTTTAGTTCTTGAGGACATGGGAGAAGTCATGTTGTTAGTAGTGGATTTGTGTTGAGTTATTATTCAATGGTTTAGTATTTAAGTTATGGTGCTATTCTTCTAGTGGTGTCATGTGAACGTCGACTACATGATACTTCACCATTTATGGGCCTAGGGGGATGCATTATGTATTTGGCTACTAATTATGGGGTTGCCGGAGTGACAGAAACCTGAACCCCCGTTAGGACACCTTTGCACAACGGAGTGTAGGATCTCAGAGATTAAGGTTGTGGTTAGATTTATATATTAATTACTTTCCTGTAGTTAGGATGTTTGCAGGGGGTTTAATCACAAGTATGTATTAGTCCAAGTAAAGTCGGTATGTTAGCACAGGTTCACCCACACAACACTTA
Organism: Avena atlantica; assembly: GCA_910589765.1. NCBI lineage: Eukaryota > Viridiplantae > Streptophyta > Magnoliopsida > Poales > Poaceae > Avena > Avena atlantica. Next base: position 457,108,081 of record OU342736.1, read on the forward strand.
CAACACCAAAGAAGAGTACTCAGCTATTTGAAGCGAAAGCACTTGACAGAATTCCCATGTGTCCTCGAGAACATCTGGTCCTTATAGGTATTTCCACCGGCTTGTACTTTGCTAAGAAAGGATTGGGCCACTTGCTCCGTTTGTTTGTTGTCTTTATTACTTTCTCTTTGTTGTGTTGCCTTATCAGAAAACCCCTAAAAATCCGTTTGCTAAGTATTTACAGAGAGTTCCTGCTCCATACCACTGTTCATTACCTTCTGGTACTCATTGGGGTCGACACTCCTATTTATCGAAAGTACTGTGATACACCCCTATACTTGTGGGTCATCACTCCCCAAGATTCCTGCAGTATTTAATGTGTTCCATGAAAATTCTAGATATTTAAATCCTTATGAAGATTCATATTTGAAAAGGTTTCACAAAAACAGAAAACAGAAAAGAATAAATTAAGGTAAATAGCAAAGTCCACTTTTTGGCCCACGGCCCATTGTCTCTCTGCGCTATCTGACGCTCACGTGCAGAGCAGCCGTACTTCACTCGCTCCGCTACAGCCTAGTACCAGCCTGGCCCACTTACTATCGTCGTCGTCCACCTCGCAATGATCCTGAAGCAGTTGTGTGTCATGCGCGCCGCCGCTCGCTAGCGTGGAGTTCCGTGCTGATGACACTCGGAGGGGATAATGAGGCCACGATGACACTGCACTACCTCATCCTCATCCTGATCAATCCTCTCTCGCGCTCTCTCTGTTCCTCCCCAAAGTGAGCTGAAACCCTAGTCACGCCGGAGCCACTTGACGTCGTCGCTCTGAGCATCCCCGTGCCTAGCCATAGATAGCTTGAGCTCTGCCTCTCCTCGAGCACCATTCCTGCAAAAGGAGGCAGGCCAGGAAGGTTCCTAGCCGACAGAATCAAGATGTCTTCCCCGACTACGACGGAGACCATCGTCATCGATAGCCCGCTTCTGACCACCCCCTTCTTCGTTGAGTCCTTCATCGCACTCCTGGTGAGCTCCTGAACCTCATGGCTCTCTCTGATTCGTCGCTCGCTCGCCATAGTGGCCTACCCGCGTGAGTCTGAACCTCGTCGTCGTGCAAGCTCGTCGTCGGTCATCTTCCAGTCACCAAATAATAGCGGTGCAAGCATAGCTAGGTTCGCCTCGTGAATCTCTTTCGAACGCAACCAACTGCGCTTGCTGGAGCATATGGGATAGCCGTCGACGACCATCAACCGGCGGTGGAGGCCGTGTTGACGTCACTGTGACGTCATACCGTGTCATCCTTGACCGGGTTCGTGTGTTGACCAGTCCACGCTGACATAGCGTGCCAACGTGTCCACTAGCCCACAGGTAAGTGACCTAGGGTAATAATACTTTGAAAATTCATATTTTAATATTGGTAAATGAGAAAAATATAAATAATATACTAAATTTCTTAGAAAAAAAACTACAATGTAAAACTATAAAAATAAAATATTATATCACTTAACCAAATATTTATTATTTATTAAGTGTTTATAAAGTATTAAAACTTATAAAAATCATATTTTAATATTTAAAAATCATAAAAATACATATAATATACCAAAATGATCAAACAAAAAATATCTACATGTTAAATTAATAATCTTTCACTTTAGAGGTAAGTAAAAATTTAATACTCTAATAACTTTAATTTAAACTTATTTCCTTAATTGGTAATTCATATAAGGATAAATAAAAATTGCTAATATTTCTAAAATCATACATCTAAGGCCTAATAATAGTATTTGTCTTAAGTATTGATAGTATGAAGTCCAAATAGTCCAAAACATCTTAATTAAATTTTTTGATGAACTATCATTCATAAATAAGTGTAGCATTTCCCAAAAGAAGTTTATCAAATATAAAGTCCTCAAGATTATTATTTTGAACTTATTAAAACCTTTTACCATTAGTTCAACCACAAGTTTATAAATATACTAAAAATCTAAAGATAATTCATAAATAGTTAAGTAATGTTATTTACATGCTTATAATTTATAACTATTTATTTATGAAGAAATAAATGATTCTATTCAATCATAATGTTAAGAAACCACTACTCAAATAGAAGTATTACCACTCTGAATTAACCCCGAAGGAACATTATGAAGTAAACAAATTATAATACCATCCAAGGTAGATAAGTCTCGACTACTAATTATGTCATTGTTCAAATAAAGTAAATCTTTCTTCTTTGAGAACTATAGTTAGTAAGAAAACCAAGAATGTTAACTTAAAATTTAAATGCTTTTGTTTAGCCAAGTAAGATTTTATTCGAAAGTTATTCTTTTAAGATATATTGTAAAGCAAGACATAAGCATTCCTATGAAAGATCTAAATGATGAACAACCCTTATATACACAGTCTTTAGATACCATTCCACACTTGAGTGCTTTATTATTGTATTCTACTTATTATGCTTACATGTTGCTTCACACGCACTCACAATCCTTAATAAGAAGCACAAGTGTGAAACTTAATCTAAAAGGGCAACACATTCCAAAGAAACCAATTCCAGTTTCCAAACCCTATATCGACGTTTATTCTAGGGATTCGAGTTTACAAAGTTGTATTACATTACTTATGCATAATAGAATCTTGCTTCTTTAAACATTAGTCCTTACCGAACCAATGATGTTGTTTCCAGATATTGGATCTTTTATTGTCTCGAAGATCGCGAGTGCATAATCTTGCAATCACAAAAGGCAAGTTCACACTTGCTCATGTCCTTTGGTTATTTTCTATCAAATATTTACAAATTCAGTGTTGTCATCACCTGCATTTCAAAAAGTTCATAAAACACTATTTTCATAATAATATGATTATAGGTTATTTACCAAGAGGTAATAACCTATTATGAAAGTTCCAATGGTAAAGTCTAGGACTTAACAACCAATGCCGCAAGTGATTCTTGCGTCGTATATCACGTATTAACCATGAGATTTGGAATGGGACGGAGAAGTCAGCTGGATCTTATTTCTTTCGCATGTAGGCAAGACGACCTTAATGTGACGTTGTCTTTCCTTGTGAGGATCCAGCATATGGGTGGGCACCCTTAGGCCCAATGATTTTGGTGTCTAGATTATCTATGAGCGGCTAACGGAGGTATAGTCAGACCTATATGGATCTTGACAGGGGCATCACCGGCTCATAGAGTCTTCGGAAACTCATCATGGTTATATCTTGCCCGGGAGGGGGCTTAGCAAAGATGTAGCTTGGCCCGAAGGATCGTGCAGCCATGCGGGGTCACTGAGAAGGGTAGTGATTGGCTTGGATCATCTACTAGGCCCCACACCATAGGAAGTGTGGACGGGAAAGATCGCCCGGTTGTGCAACAAGGAGTTGATCTCTTATGGGTAAAGCAACGAACCTCTACAGAGTGTAATAAATGTAACTTGTTACTCCCTGTTCTAGGAAGGAGCTACGAACAAGGCAGGAAATGAACTCCATGAAAGTTCTGGTAAACCTATGAAGGCTGATGGACATAGATTTTTAGAATAAAATCAACCTTTGAAGAAAGGTTTATGAAAACATGCATTGCCTATGATCTACGGTCTGTGTCTGTAGCTAGTGCACCAAACAATCTTTTTTAGTGAACTTGCTGAGTACGCTCATACTCAACGTATCTTCTTAACCCTTGCTAGATTCTAAAGCCAATACATATGACGTCTACATCAACTTCTTATCAAAGTAATCGTCACCAAAAGCTCATGTTCTTCAAAGAAGTCAAGGAGATCAACATAAACATCAACTGAAGTGAAGATGAAGTTGCTAAGCAAATATGAGTACAATGTCTAGCCATAGAACCTACTTCTGTAGAGGAATGCAATAGAACAAATTGCAAGCCAAATAGTTTAGATACTATTCTTATTAGTAGGATATATGTGAATTATTATTTCTGGTTCTTATTTGAAAGAAATTTCGTTCTCTATAACCTAGAGTGTTCTCTGGATCTATTGTAAAGAGTCGAGTTGTAACCTATAGTCATGTCTTGGACCTGTTGTGTTTCTGTTGTACCACTCCGAGGGATGTAATACTAGTGAACGGTGTTTCATTGGTGTTATGTCAACGACTATGGTGTACTACATTATGCAGTGGTATGCTGGGTCACCGCATAGAATTGCAGGGAGGAAAGCATATCCTGCATCTACTAGATAGAACTTACCTTCAGGGATCTTTAACCTTCAAGGATCAGCTCTCTCAAGGCTGTCATTCAGAATTGTGGCATCCTGGGTTTATCCTTCGCATCTAGCAGGCACATATTTGAACTTCATGTCGAAATCAATAGCGGCAAGCACATTCTTACTAGTGTAGTGCTTTATCCTCCTATATGCATATGTTTCGGTGTTTGTCACTCGATCTAGAGGTCACATGAGTATCATCAATTGCTCCAATACAATCTTGAAATATAGAAAATGTTTCTCCTGAATGCACAACCATTCCTCCCATTGAGTATATTCAGGAGTTGCTCTCACCTTGAAATATGGGAACCATTGGTGGTTGTTTCGTATCTTAGCTGGAGTGTGAGCTTATGACATGTCTCCTATGAGCTCTCCAATAGCATACAACACTTGATGAAAATACTTAGATATTTTATTTTTGGATCTCCTCCATGTGCTGTGAATCACTCAAAATCTCTGGTTGTATCCTAGAACATGGAGGAACAGTGCCACTTTCTCTTCGATACAGTAGTAGATGTTGTCCTTAAGAAAACCCCTACCCCTTAATGTGTGCACAAGTTGGTTAAAAGAGGCTCGTTTCATTCGGAGCACGGCGATAGCTTCTATATCATTATTTTTGTAGATGTAGTTCAAATTTTATATCCTCTCTCTGTCATGATGTACCATGAGATAACATTTCACAAGCACCATGTTGTTCCTAGCAGCCGCTCTTCTATGGATCAAAAGCATACATGCCTAAATCAAAGCCCCCAGGGAAGTTGCCTAGATGAAAATCTTCAATCGGTGGCCCTAATCAAATTGGCATTGCGTCAATAGACCGTAATGTCTAGCAAATTAGGTAGGTAGCTAACATTGGGGAGAAGAGGGAGAAGGGGTCGGTGCTTACATCCATGGTTGAAGAGGGCAAGGAGCTAACACAGCTAGAGAACACGGTGACGGATAGGACATGCCAGTGCCACAGATCTACGAGACTGTAGCAGGTGATGTTGAGAAGATGGAGTAAAGGACCGGGTGCTGGTGTGCAGATCTAAATCGTTGTCGTCGCGCCCAAGTGGAATATGGGGATGGATTTTTCTCCCCGCGGGTGGTGTGATACGTCGGAAACGTATCTATAATTTTTGATGCTCCATGCTTTTTAGTATCTACTTTGCTTTACTTGTCTACACTTTGAGGTGCTTTTTACATGTTTTCTGGTACTAACCTATTAACAAGTTGCAACAGTGCCAGATGCCTATTTTCTGATGTTTTTGGTTTCTGAAAAGTTAGTAAAGAAATATTCTCGGAATTGGAAGGGACAAACGACAAAGTCAATTACTTTCCGTGGGGAACAAGAAGACCGGAGGGGAGCCGAGGAGGCGAGCCAGAGGGGACACCCCTCCCCAGGCGCGACCATAGGTGGGCCCATGCCTGGCTAGGGTTTGGCGCCCCTGGCCGCCGCCTCAGCCTCCCCCTTCGCCTATAAGAATCCCCCGATGCAGAAACCCTGAGTACCCGATCAAATATCCACGAAACCATCTGTAGCCGCCGCCACCATTGTCCCTAGATCGGGGGGGTCTTAAGTTCTTCCCGGCACCCTGCCGAGATCATCCCGGAGGCCTTCTCTCCGGTATGATGCGTGAGTAGTTCCACCTTGGACTATGGGTCCATGTAGTAGCTAGATGGTTGTATCTCCTCCTTTGTGCTTTCATCTATATATCTTGTGAGCTCCGTTCATGATCAAGATCTAATCTATTCGTAATCATGCATGTTGTGTTTGCGGGGATCCGATGGATATTGAGATTAAATGTTGGTTTCATTAATGTTTTTGTTTTTATGATTCTATCATGTCTTGCATGCTCTCTGTTGTTAGTAGCTATCTTGGCCAAGTAGTTGCTAGTGACTCCAAGAGGGAGTATTTATGCTCGATAGTGGGTTCATGCCTCTAGTTTCCAAGGGAAGTGACAATAATCTCTTTGGTTGTAGATGTGTTGTTGCTACTAGGGAGAAAACAATGGTCTCTTGTTCATGGAACATGTGGACTGTTTACCTTACACACTTTTCTTAAAGAAGTTGTTTGTTGCTTGCAACTTAATACTGGAGGGGGATCGGATGATAACCTGAAGGTGGACTTCTAGTCATAGATGCAGCTGTATGGCGGTCTATGTATCTTGTTGTATTGCCCAATCGAATCTCATAGGATCTTTCTCACTAGTAATTGCATTGTTATGCCTTGCTCAGTTCTTGTCAATTGCCCTGCTGTAATTTGTTTACCTTTCATGCCATGTTGTTTATCTAAGGAGAGCACCCCTAGTGAACTATGGACCCCGGTCAAATCTTTACCATCAATACATCCTCCACTGTTACTTGTTTACTTGCTGCAAACCATTACCTTCCACACTACACGTTTAATTCTTTGTTACATCAAACCGGTGAGCTTGACAACCTCATTGTTTCGTTGGGGCAAAGTCTTGAGTTTGTGTTGTGCAGGTCTCCGCGTTGCTTGCAACACCTATGTGACGTTTCCTTCCTCCTTCTGGTTCGATAACCTCGGTCTCAACTGAGGGAAAACTTGTTGCTTGCTCTTTGCACACTGCGCTTGGGTTACCAACAAAGTGCCACGTCGACCATCATCAAGGCTTTCTGGAACCGTTGCCGGGGAGGCCAAGGACGTATTCACAAGGGGAGTCCTTCACTTCCTTTCTCTTTAATTTGTTTTTAGTTTGTGTTGTTTCTTTTGCTTGGTTTTGTTTGCCTCTTTAAAAAAAACTAAAAAATTAGTCTAGTTTGGTTTGCTTTCTTTATTCAAAAAACACAAAAAAATTAGTTCCTGCTCTAGCTGCTGCTGTTTTTGGCTTGCCCACCTTTGCCAAAATGAACTCTGCTGAGAACACCAAGTTGTGTGACTTCACTAGCACCAACAACAATGATTTCCTTAGCAGACCTATTTCTCCACCTGCTCCTGATGCTACCTTTTATGAAATTAAGCCTGCTTTGTTGAATCTTGTGATGAGAGAGCAATTTTCTGGTGCTAGTTCTGATGATCCTGCTGCCCATCTCAGTAGCTTTGTTGAACTTTGTTAGATGCAAAAGTATAAGGATGTAGATGGAGATATTATTAAGCTCAAGCTTTTTCCTTTCTCCTTGAGAGGAAAAGCTAAAGAATGGTTGCTTTCTTTGCCTAAAAATATTATTGATTCTTGGACTAAGTGCAAAGATGCTTTTATTGGAAAGTACTATTGTAAGAGGTCTCAACCTAATAAGGTAGATTCCTCCTGTGTTTTACAATGCTAGTCCCTGGATCAATAGCTAGCATCCACAGTTAAGATGTAATATCAAGAAACAAAGGTCATAACATAACTTTATAACCAGGAATAACATAATCTTATTACATCATACATAGCTCATTTGGCTATTACATTACATTGCATTACATTACAGCGGAATATCTATAATCATGGGGTCCATCATCTTCAAAGTGCCACAGGCAGATGTTGGTTGTAGACTTTGTAATCCTAGTCAAACAATCTTCACTAAAATCAATCAAACCTGCAACATACAAGTTACAGCCACAAGGGTCAATACATTTGAATTGTATTGGCAAGTTTCACTTTTATGTGTAATATGGGTGGATCCTATCAATACATGCATATTTAGCTAAGTAGAGTTTAGGGCTTATTTGCATAAAGCAACATTTATCCTATCTTTTCAAAATGGTTTTGGTCCTTTGTCAAATCTATTTTCCAAGTTCCTTGAACTCCTTGGTAGAAACTCAAGTGTTCAAGTCCTTGTCAAAAATCCATTGAGCTACTTGGTAACCCCAAGTGCAACAAGTTTTATGAAATCTCATGAGTTCCTTGGTAACCCCAAGTACATCATGCTCTTGAGCACCTTGGTAACCCCAGGTGCAACAAGCTTAACAAAATCTCTTTGAATTCCTTGGTACCCCCAAGTGCATCAAGTTTTTATATTAGAAGTTGGAATGTCGAGATCTCCCATGGTTCAAACTTTAGTTGCTCAGTATTGTCCATAACCGGGGACACGGCTAAGTACTTAGATTTTATTAACTTCTGTAGAAGGAGTACACTTTACCCACATGTCACAATCCCATCCTTTTGCCACCAGTGGCCTACTGGATTAGTGCTCACCAAGATGGAGTACTGGCAGATTGAGAATGTGACGAAGTCTTTCCAAAGGGTCCTTCCATACACCATTGCTAGCTTGCCTTCAGCACCCATGAAGCATTCCAGATCCCCATGTCCGGTTAACTGAAGACAGTGCATGGGTCTTCCCAATGTAGTCGACTAAGCCAGAGCCATAATAGCATGTGGTTGCACACAACAGCCACAATTGGAGAAACATGTTCAATCTCTAAGTTTCCTAGGTGGTTTTATTTCGGAGCACAACACAAAGTGATCCCCATGGACATGGTCCCTTTTGTTGCCACCTTCTCCAAAACTTAAAGTATCCACCACCTAGGTGGTTCATTGAGTCCCTGTTTTATTATGTAAAACACAAGTCCTTTTCTCAACCTTTGTAAAATCTCAACATGTATCTCTTTTCAAAATAAGGCATGGCTAAGCATGTATAACTACATTATTTTCACTAAGGAGTGTATAGGGAATCCTATTAGGATTAGCATAGCATAAGTATAGAATTGTTTTCATGCATGTTTTCATAATCCACTAAGTATAATGAAAATAGTAGGAATTTTTGTATGATAGTGTAACTTGCCTTTTTGGTAGGGGATGGTGGTTCTCTCCTTGATCTTGCTAGTCTCACACTTTGCTAATTTCACTACAATCAAGCAAACACAAAATCAACTAACATTCCAAACCAAAGTCAAACAAACAATTTCACACTCACAAAGCAAATGGAACCTAAGTCATGCATAAGTATGCAAAGGATGGTTCTATTGCAAGGTTGGTCTCTACTAGGTTTATAAACTTTGTAAGGTCCAAATTGGTCTTTTACCAAAATGGCAAAGTCATTAGTTAGAGGGTTTTGCTCAAAATCTGTTTTAAAATCCATTCTACATTTTATGTGGTGGAAAATAGTTTTATTAAATCTAAAACCTTTAAGTCTTCACCAAAAGTTTCTAACTCTCAAGATTTGTTGTTTTGGGTCAGTAGCTTTGAATCAACATATTTCTCCCAAAGTTTTTATTCAAAAATCCTTTTTCATAATAAAACCATTATCTTTACTTAGCTAAAAATAGACTAATTCAATTAATCCAATCTAAATTTTTCAAATTTCATTTCCAAAACCATGGGTTGGTTCCTAGGGTCAGTAAGGTCACAACATACCAATTTGCAAAAGATCTAACCCTAAAATCAATTTTAAACAATTTTCCTACTCTAAATAAGCTCACATATGAATCTGCAAAAACAAGCAAACAAACAGATACTATTTTCTAAACTAAGGCCATGGTTGGCTAGGTATTGTTCTCCTGAATCCATTGATATAAAATTTGTAATTTTTGGACGTGTGGTTTGAAAGTTACAGAGGTTTGAAGTTTGCAAATAAATCTGATTCAAATCTGTTTTTAAACAAACCAGGGGACACGCTGCACACTCTGGTTGGACGGTACCGGTTCGGGGTGGATCACGCGCTGCAGACCGTAGGATCTCATTTAGATCGAGCGGCGCAGAGGCACACGATACCTCTTCGCTTATGTTCTATTACAGCCTTACGATCTAGATCTAACGGACGAAATCAATCAGACCACTAACTGGCGGCGCTGCGCTGCGGTGGACGGCGGCGACGGCCGGTCAGTGGCGGCGCTGGCGAAACAGGAGGTGAGAGAGGAAGGGAGTAGGCTCACCGAGGTCGCAGTTGGCTGGGGAAGCTCAACGTGTGGTCGACGAGGCAGGGGGCGCACGAGAACGGTGGTGATTGCTCGCCGGAGACTTCGTCAGCGTCGGGCGGTTCTGTCCGCGGTCGAAGGCGAAGCTGTAGATTACGCGGAGGCAAGACAGGAGTATGGTCAGGTGCATAAAACCAAGGCGAAGATGCTCGTGTGATCGAGAAGTAGAGGGGCGGTCAGATTTCACCTGGGAAACGCGCCGGAGTTGGAGTCAGACGCGGCGGTGCTCGGAGTTTGTCGAGGACGGTGTTCTGGGGCGCCCGCGGTCGAACGAAAAGCACAGGGAGGATTGTCTGGGAGTGGGAAGTCTGCTAGTGTGCTCGGGGAGGCAGGAGGGGGCGTGTACTGGCCTGAATTGGCCGGAGACGGTGGTCGGAACAGAGGAGCTCGAGGAGGAAATTGGGGTGGTCTAAGGCGTGCCAGCACGGGGTGTCCGAGGGGAAATATAGAGGAGGCATGGGCGTTTCAACCTGCGTGATCAAAGCTGGTAACGGTGGTCGAGTTAAAGCGAATTAAGGCCGCGAATTCATCGGCAGGAGCGGTGTCGAAGGAGGGAGAAGGGGTCGTGCGGGTGAGGAGGAAGAACAGTGGAAAGGGGGTCCAGTCGTTAGTGGGAAAGAAACGAGGGGAAGGGTCCACCCGTCAGTGTCTGTTTGAGTCAGTGCTTAGGTAGGAAAACGTTTCGCTGTGGATAGAGGAGCTGGGCTAGTTGGTGGGCTTCCTGGGCTTGGCCGGCTGGGCTAGGTCCAAATCCATTTTTTTTATTCTGTAATTTTTTTTCTTTTTATATTTCTGATTTTCTGTTTTGAATTTCAATCAACCAAACAACATTCAAATCAATTCAATAATCAACAAACTTTGCAATTATGAATTTGGTTCTGTTCAGAAACATAAACCAAAATCCAAAATAATAATTTTTTTATTTTTTTAAGATTCATTCTTTAATTAAATAAAATGGTTCTTTAGTTATTTAATAAAATAGGGTTTGATTTAATTAATAAAATCTCCATTTGAAATCCAAATATTTTCAAAACCAAATCAGTAGGTTTTATTTGAAAATATAAAATACTTGAAATATTTGTTTAAAATGAAATAACATTTTATTTTAGGGTCCAATACCAATTAAATGAATAAACCTTATTCATTTAATTCAAATAAGATTTGTTTTATTAGAATATTTATTTTTGAAATTAAAATAGTACCAAAGCCATTCAGTAGGTTTTATTAGAGAATATAAAATACTTGGAAAACTTATTTAAAATAATTTAATAAGTTTTGTTGTTTCTATTAAAATGGTAAACCTTTTATTTAATTTGGATATTAATTCCTTATTATTTTATTTAATTAAACCTTTGCTATTTTTAATCAAAACAAAACTTTCTTAAATCCAAAGTTTGGTCAAGGTTTAATTTGGCTTTATAAAATAATCTTTATTTATAAACTCATCTTTTCTTTTGAAAACCAAAGCTTTTATTAAGGGATCAAATTAGTAATTCTAAAGCATGTTAATTTCCTTTAATAAATGTTTTAACTTTTTAAATCCTTTTAGGATTTTATTTACCTCAAATGGGTTTGAAGTTCCAATTGAATTCAAAAAGTTTCTTCTGGCTCTTGAAAATCAAACAAAGTTTTATTTTATTCTTTTATTTTCACATTACAAGATTTGGAAAATCTTGGGATGTGACAGGCTACCACCCTTAAAATAAATCTCGTCCCGAGATTTGGGAAGGCTGGGGTTACAAGCAAGTTCAAAACAACTAGGGTACTACCACCCTTAAAAAATTTCAAACAAAAATTACATCTTGTCCTTCTTGGGATCCTGGGGAAAAATTTCTCTAAGCAAATATTTGCATGGTGTCTTTGGTTTCCATACTTGACTCATGGGCCAAGGTTGAGTTTCTCCATAGGCTTGTTCAACTTGTTCTTCATCTTTTCTGGACAGTTGCTTGCATAGTGTCCTGGGTTCTTGCAGTTGAAACAATGAATGTCCTTGAGTTCTTTACGTGGCTCTTGTGGACAAGTTGCTACATAGTGGCCTAACTCTTTGCAGTTGTTGCACCACACTTGGTAAATCTCTTTATTCTTCTTATTCTCTGGGCATCCACTGGAGTAGTGTCCCATTTCCTTACATTTACGACATTGTGCAAGGCTCATGTCTTGCTTTTGTTTCTTAAGTTTCTTTAGTCCTTTGAATTGGGTTGTCTTGTTTGGAGGTATAAGTGGTCCTTTTCCTTTGGTAGACTTGGATCCCTCTTGTTTCCTTTGTTCCACCATGGAGTAGATAGGACATTGGTTAGGAACATGGTCATTTCCTTCACAAAGGTAACAAGTGGCTTGAGAGATGGGACATTGTCCAACAGGATGTTCTTCTTCACAATTGGGGCACTGTCCTTCATGCTCCTTGGAAGTATGATCCTTGTCTCCACAAATAATGCAAGCTGGGGCTCCATCTAGAACAACATTCTTGTCATCCTTGTTATCATAAACTCTTTTGGGATAGCTTTCTTCCATACTGATCATTTGATTGGTCACCTTAAGCATCAGTTGGGATTGTTCTTCCAAAAACCTTTGTAGTGCTGGATCTTTATCACTATTGTTGGTTATGAACTGAGCTGTCAGTTGGTTCAACTGGTGTCGGGTTGCTATGAGCTCTTTCATACTGTCAGCTTGGTCGGTGTTGATGTCATCAACCTTGGAGTCTGTTGGAGTAGTCATCTGTTTGGGTTGAAGGGAGGTTAGAATAGGCAAGTTATTTCTAAGGAATAAATTCTAATCACACACATCACAATTTACACAAGCATTGTGCATGCAATCACAAACAACATTTCACCTAATCAAGGTTCAAGCATATACTTAGTCAACAAAAATATTTTTGTTACACCACTTAGGTTGGGGTGTTTGACTTAACTAAATTATGGTGGTCCATCTATATGGTTCACTTGTGATCTTTCCTTCCTTAATGATTCTTCTTATATGGGATCATGGTTTCCTTGAGAAAGTTCTTGGTTGCAATACTTCAAAGTTGTTGATGGCTCTTTCTTATTTTGCATTCCCTCAGTCTCTAAATCTTGAGTAAGATCTCCTTGTCTCACTTGTAGTCCTTAGTGGTATCCATGTTGGAAATCTTTGGAGAACATGCTGAAGATGTTGAAGTCATTAGAGCTGAAGATGTTGAAGTCATTAGAGTTGAAGAAGTTGAAGTCATTAGAGTTGAAGATGTTGAAGAAATCCTTTTCACATGGTGTAGTCCTTGGTCATGAGTAGGTTTTTCCATCAAGTTTGAAATAGATGAGATGTAGAGTTGAAATAAAAATGGTTGAGGAAAGAGTTTACAAGTATTTTTGTAGATAAGTTTTGGATCAAAATATAACTCCTATTTTCTAAGGGTTTTTGTCCAATCCTAGGGTTTACAAATCCTACAGGCAACACATTGCTCTGATACCATCTGTAAGAGGTCTCAACCTAATAAGGTAGATTCCTCCTGTGTTTTACAATGCTAGTCCCTGGATCAATAGCTAGCATCCACAGTTAAGATGTAATATCAAGAAACAAAGGTCATAACATAACTTTATAATCAGGAATAACATAATCTTATTACATCATACATAGATCATTTGGCTATTACATTACATTGCATTACATTACAGCGGAATATCTATAATCATGGGGTCCATCATCTTCAAAGTGCCACAGGCAGATGTTGGTTGTAGACTTTGTAATCCTAGTCAAACAATCTTCACTAAAATCAATCAAACCTGCAACATACAAGTTACAGCCACAAGGGTCAATACATTTGAATTGTATTGGCAAGTTTCACTTTTATGTGTAATATGGGTGGATCCTATCAATACATGCATATTTAGCTAAGTAGAGTTTAGGGCTTATTTGCATAAAGCAACATTTATCCTATCTTTTCAAAATTGTTTTGGTCCTTTGTCAAATCTCTTTTCCAAGTTCCTTGAACTCCTTGGTAGAAACTCAAGTGTTCAAGTCCTTGTCAAAAATCCCTTGAGCTACTTGGTAACCCCAAGTGCAACAAGTTTTATGAAATCTCATGAGTTCCTTGGTAACCCCAAGTACATCATGCTCTTGAGCACCTTGGTAACCCCAGGTGCAACAAGCTTAACAAAATCTCTTTGAATTCCTTGGTACCCCCAAGTGCATCAAGTTTTTATATTAGAAGTTGGAATGTCGAGATCTCCCATGGTTCAAACTTTAGTTGCTCAGTATTGTCCATAATCGGGGACACGGCTAAGTACTTAGATTTTATTAACTTCTGCAGAAGGAGTACACTTTACCCACATGTCACAATCCCATCCTTTTGCCACCAGTGGCCTACTGGATTAGTGCTCACCAAGATGGAGTACTGGCAGATTGAGAATGTGACGAAGTCTTTCCAAAGGGTCCTTCCATACACCATTGCTAGCTTGCCTTCAGCACCCATGAAGCATTCCAGATCCCCATGTCCGGTTAACTGAAGACAGTGCATGGGTCTTCCCAATGTAGTCGACTAAGCCAGAGCCATAATAGCATGTGGTTGCACACGAAAGCCACAATTGGAGAAACATGTTCGATCTCTAAGTTTCCTAGGTGGTTTTATTTTGGAGCACAACACAAAGTGATCCCCATAGACATGGTCCCTTTTATTGCCACCTTCTCCAAAACTTAAAGTATCCACCACCTAGGTGGTTCATTGAGTCCTTGTTTTATTATGTAAAACACAAGTCCTTTTCTCAACCTTTGTAAAATCTCAACATGTATCTCTTTTCAAAATAAGGCATGGCTAATCATGTATAACTACATTATTTTCACTAAGGAGTGTATAGGGAATCCTATTAGGATTAGCATAGCATAAGTATAGAATTGTTTTCATGCATGTTTTCATAATCCACTAAGTATAATGAAAATAGTAGGAATTTTTGTATGATAGTGTAACTTGCCTTTTTGGTAGGGGATGGTGGTTCTCTCCTTGATCTTGCTAGTCTCACACTTTGCTAATTTCACTACAATCAAGCAAACACAAAATCAACTAACATTCCAAACCAAAGTCAAACAAACAATTTCACACTCACAAAGCAAATGGAACCTAAGTCATGCATAAGTATGCAAAGGATGGTTCTATTGCAAGGTTGGTCTCTACTAGGTTTATAAACTTTGTAAGGTCCAAATTGGTCTTTTACCAAAATGGCAAAGTCATTAGTTAGAGGGTTTTGCTCAAAATCTGTTTTAAAATCCATTCTACATTTTATGTGGTGGAAAATAGTTTTATTAAATCTAAAACCTTTAAGTCTTCACCAAAAGTTTCTAACTCTCAAGATTTGTTGTTTTGGGTCAGTAGCTTTGAATCAACATATTTCTCCCAAAGTTTTTATTCAAAAATCCTTTTTCATAACAAAACCATTATCTTTACTTAGCTAAAAATAGACTAATTCAATTAATCCAATCTAAATTTTTCAAATTTCATTTTCAAAACCATGGGTTGGTTCCTAGGGTCAGTAAGGTCACAACATACCAATTTGCAAAAGATCTAACCCTAAAATCAATTTTAAACAATTTTCCTACTCTAAATAAGCTCACATATGAATCTGCAAAAACAAGCAAACAAAAAGATACTATTTTCTAAACTAAGGCCATGGTTGGCTAGGTCTTGTTCTCCTGAATCCATTTATATAAAATTTGTAATTTTTGGACGTGTGGTTTGGAAGTTACAGAGGTTTAAAGTTTGCAAATAAATCTGATTCAAATCTGTTTTTAAACAAACCAGGGGACACGCGGCACACTCTGGTTGGACGGTACCGGTTCGGGGTGGATCACGCGCTACAGACCGTAGGATCTCATTTAGATCGAGCGGCGCAGAGGCACACGATACCTCTTCGCTTATGTTCTATTATAGCCTTACGATCTAGATCTAACGGACGAAATCAATCAGACCACTAACTGGCGGCGCTGCGCTGTGGTGGACGGCGGCGACGGCCGGTCAGTGGCGGCGCTGGCGAAACAGGAGGTGAGAGAGGAAGGGAGTAGGCTCACCGAGGTCGCAGTTGGCTGGGGAAGCTCAACGTGTGGTCCACGAGGCAGGGGGCGCACGGGAACGGTGGCGATTGCTCGCCGGAGACTTCGTCGGCGTAGGGCGGTTCTGTCCGCGGTCGAAGGCGAAGCTGTAGATTACGCGGAGGCAAGACAGGAGTATGGTCAGGTGCGTAAAACCAAGGCGAAGATGCTCGCGTGATCGATAAGTAGAGGGGCGGTCGGATTTCACCTGGGAAACGCGCGGGAGTTGGAGACAGACGCGGCGGTGCTCGGAGTTTGTCGAGGACGGTGTTCTGGGCGCCCGCGGTCGAACGAAAATCACAGGGAGGATTGTCTGGGAGTGGGAAATCTGCTAGTGTGCTCGGGGAGGCAGGAGGGGGCGTGTACTGGCCTGAATTGGCCGGAGACGATGGTCGGAACAGAGGAGCTCGAGGAGGAAATTGGGGTGGTCTAAGGCGTGCCAGCGCGGGGTGTCCGAGGGGAAATATAGAGGAGGCATGGGCGTTTCAACCTGCGTGATCAAAGCTGGTAACGGTGGTCGAGTTAAAGCGAATTAAGGCCGTGAATTCATCGGCTGGAGCGGTGTCGAAGGAGGGAGAAGGGGTCGTGCGGGTGAGGAGGAAGAACAGTGGAAAGGGGGTCCAGTCGTCAGTGGGAAAGAAACGAGGGGAAGGGTCCACCCGTCAGTGTCTGTTTGAGTCAGTGCTTAGGTAGGAAAACGTTTCGCTGTGGATAGAGGAGCTGGGCTGGTTGGTGGGCTTCCTGGGCTTGGCCGGCTGGGCTGGGTCCAAATCCATTTTTTTTATTCTGTAATGTTTTCCTTTTTATATTTCTGATTTTCTGTTTTGAATTTCAATCAACCAAACAACATTCAAATCAATTCAATAATCAACAAACTTTGCAATTATGAATTTGGTTCTGTTCAGAAACATAAACCAAAATCCAAAATAATATTTTTTTTATTTTTTTAAGATTCATTCTTTAATTAAATAAAATGGTTCTTTAGTTATTTAATAAAATAGGGTTTGATTTAATTAATAAAATCTCCATTTGAAATCCAAATATTTTCAAAACCAAATCAGTAGGTTTTATTTGAAAATATAAAATACTTGAAATATTTGTTTAAAATGAAATAACATTTTATTTTAGGGTCCAATACCAATTAAATGAATAAACCTTATTCATTTAATTCAAATAAGATTTGTTTTATTAGAATATTTATTTTTAAAATTAAAATAGTACCAAAGCCATTCAGTAGGTTTTATTAGAGAATATAAAATACTTGGAAAACTTATTTAAAATAATTTAATAAGTTTTGTTGTTTCTATTAAAATGGTAAACCTTTTATTTAAATTTGGATATTAATTCCTTATTATTTTATTTAATTAAACCTTTGCTATTTTTAATCAAAACAAAACATTCTTAAATCCAAAGTTTGGTCCAGGTTTAATTTGGCTTTATAAAATAATCTTTATTTATAAACTCATCTTTTCTTTTGAAAACCAAAGCTTTTATTAAGGGATCAAATTAGTAATTCTAAAGCATGTTAATTTCCTTTAATAAATGTTTTAACTTTTTAAATCCTTTTAGGATTTTATTTACCTCAAATGGGTTTGAAGTTCCAATTGAATTCAAAAAGTTTCTTCTGGCTCTTGAAAATCAAACAAAGTTTTATTTTATTCTTTTATTTTCACATTACAAGATTTGGAAAATCTTGGGATGTGACAGGCTACCACCCTTAAAATAAATCTCGTCCCGAGATTTGGGAAGGCTGGGGTTACAAGCAAGTTCAAAACAACTAGGGTACTACCACCCTTAAAAAATTTCAAACAAAAATTACATCTTGTCCTTCTTGGGATCCTGGGGAAAAATTTCTCTAAGCAAATATTTGCATGGTGTCTTTGGTTTCCATACTTGACTCATGGGCCAAGGTTGAGTTTCTCCATAGGCTTGTTCAACTTGTTCTTCATCTTTTCTGGACAGTTGCTTGCATAGTGTCCTGGGTTCTTGCAGTTGAAACAATGAATGTCCTTGAGTTCTTTACGTGGCTCTTGTGGACAAGTTGCTACATAGTGGCCTAACTCTTTGCAGTTGTTGCACCACACTTGGTCAATCTCTTTATTCTTCTTATTCTCTGGGCATCCACTGGAGTAGTGTCCCATTTCCTTACATTTACGACATTGTGCAAGGCTCATGTCTTGCTTTTGTTTCTTAAGTTTCTTTAGTCCTTTGAATTGGGTTGTCTTGTTTGGAGGTATAAGTGGTCCTTTTCCTTTGGTAGACTTGGATCCCTCTTGTTTCCTTTGTTCCACCATGGAGTAGATAGGACATTGGTTAGGAACATGGTCATTTCCTTCACAAAGGTAACAAGTGGCTTGAGAGATGGGACATTGTCCAACAGGATGTTCTTCTTCACAATTGGGGCACTGTCCTTCATGCTCCTTGGAAGTATGATCCTTGTCTCCACAAATAATGCAAGCTGGGGCTCCATCTAGAACAACATTCTTGTCATCCTTGTTATCATAAACTCTTTTGGGATAGCTTTCTTCCATACTGATCATTTGATTGGTCACCTTAAGCATCAGTTGGGATTGTTCTTCCAAAAACCTTTGTAGTGCTGGATCTTTATCACTATTGTTGGTTATGAACTGAGCTGTCAGTTGGTTCAACTGGTGTCGGGTTGCTATGAGCTCTTTCATACTGTCAGCTTGGTCGGTGTTGATGTCATCAACCTTGGAGTCTGTTGGAGTAGTCATCTGTTTGGGTTGAAGGGAGGTTAGAATAGGCAAGTTATTTCTAAGGAATAAATTCTAATCACACACATCACAATTTACACAAGCATTGTGCATGCAATCACAAACAACATTTCACCTAATCAAGGTTCAAGCATATACTTAGTCAACAAAAATATTTTTGTTACACCACTTAGGTTGGGGTGTTTGACTTAACTAAATTATGGTGGTCCATCTATATGGTTCACTTGTGATCTTTCCTTCCTTAATGATTCTTCTTATATGGGATCATGGTTTCCTTGAGAAAGTTCTTGGTTGCAATACTTCAAAGTTGTTGATGGCTCTTTCTTATTTTGCATTCCCTCAGTCTCTAAATCTTGAGTAAGATCTCCTTGTCTTACTTGTAGTCCTTAGTGGTATCCATGTTGGAAATCTTTGGAGAACATGCTGAAGATGTTGAAGTCATTAGAGCTGAAGATGTTGAAGTCATTAGAGTTGAAGAAGTTGAAGTCATTAGAGTTGAAGATGTTGAAAAAATCCTTTTCACATGGTGTAGTCCTTGGTCATGAGTAGGTTTTTCCATCAAGTTTGAAATAGATGAGATGTAGAGTTGAAATAAAAATGGTTGAGGAAAGAGTTTACAAGTATTTTTGTAGATAAGTTTTGGATCAAAATATAACTCCTATTTTCTAAGGGTTTTTGTCCAATCCTAGGGTTTACAAATCCTACAGGCAACACATTGCTCTGATACCATCTGTAAGAGGTCTCAACCTAATAAGGTAGATTCCTCCTGTGTTTTACAATGCTAGTCCCTGGATCAATAGCTAGCATCCACATTTAAGATGTAATATCAAGAAACAAAGGTCATAACATAACTTTATAACCAGGAATAACATAATCTTATTACATCATACATAGCTCATTTGGCTATTACATTACATTGCATTACATTACAGCGGAATATCTATAATCATGGGGTCCATCATCTTCAAAGTGCCACAGGCAGATGTTGGTTGTAGACTTTGTAATCCTAGTCAAACAATCTTCACTAAAATCAATCAAACCTGCAACATACAAGTTACAGCCACAAGGGTCAATACATTTGAATTGTATTGGCAAGTTTCACTTTTATGTGTAATATGGGTGGATCCTATCAATACATGCATATTTAGCTAAGTAGAGTTTAGGGCTTATTTGCATAAAGCAACATTTATCCTATCTTTTCAAAATTGTTTTGGTCCTTTGTCAAATCTCTTTTCCAAGTTCCTTGAACTCTTTGGTAGAAACTCAAGTGTTCAAGTCCTTGTCAAAAATCCCTTGAGCTACTTGGTAACCCCAAGTGCAACAAGTTTTATGAAATCTCATGAGTTCCTTGGTAACCCCAAGTACATCATGCTCTTGAGCACCTTGGTAACCCCAGGTGCAACAAGCTTAACAAAATCTCTTTGAATTCCTTGGTACCCCCAAGTGCATCAAGTTTTTATATTAGAAGTTGGAATGTCGAGATCTCCCATGGTTCAAACTTTAGTTGCTCAGTATTGTCCATAACCGGGGACACGGCTAAGTACTTAGATTTTATTAACTTCTGCAGAAGGAGTACACTTTACCCACATGTCACAATCCCATCCTTTTGCCACCAGTGGCCTACTGGATTAGTGCTCACCAAGATGGAGTACTGGCAGATTGAGAATGTGACGAAGTCTTTCCAAAGGGTCCTTCCATACACCATTGCTAGCTTGCCTTCAGCACCCATGAAGCATTCCAGATCCCCATGTCCGGTTAACTGAAGACAGTGCATGGGTCTTCCCAATGTAGTCGACTAAGCCAGAGCCATAATAGCATGTGGTTGCACACGAAAGCCACAATTGGAGAAACATGTTCAATCTCTAAGTTTCCTAGGTGGTTTTCTTTTGGAGCACAACACAAAGTGATCCCCATAGACATGGTACCTTTTATTGCCACCTTCTCCAAAACTTAAAGTATCCACCACCTAGGTGGTTCATTGAGTCCTTGTTTTATTATGTAAAACACAAGTCCTTTTCTCAACCTTTGTAAAATCTCAACATGTATCTCTTTTCAAAATAAGGCATGGCTAAGCATGTATAACTACATTATTTTCACTAAGGAGTGTATAGGTAATCCTATTAGGATTAGCATAGCATAAGTATAGAATTGTTTTCATGCATGTTTTCATAATCCACTAAGTATAATGAAAATAGTAGGAATTTTTGTATGATAGTGTAACTTGCCTTTTTGGTAGGGGATGGTGGTTCTCTCCTTGATCTTGCTAGTCTCACACTTTGCTAATTTCACTACAATCAAGCAAACACAAAATCAACTAACATTCCAAACCAAAGTCAAACAAACAATTTCACACTCACAAAGCAAATGGAACCTAAGTCATGCATAAGTATGCAAAGGATGGTTCTATTGCAAGGTTGGTCTCTACTAGGTTTATAAACTTTGTAAGGTCCAAATTGGTCTTTTACCAAAATGGCAAAGTCATTAGTTAGAGGGTTTTGCTCAAAATCTGTTTTAAAATCCATTCTACATTTTATGTGGTGGAAAATAGTTTTATTAAATCTAAAACCTTTAAGTCTTCACCAAAAGTTTCTAACTCTCAAGATTTGTTGTTTTGGGTCAGTAGCTTTGAATCAACATATTTCTCCCAAAGTTTTTATTCAAAAATCCTTTTTCATAACAAAACCATTATCTTTACTTAGCTAAAAATAGACTAATTCAATTAATCCAATCTAAATTTTTCAAATTTCATTTTCAAAACCATGGGTTGGTTCCTAGGGTCAGTAAGGTCACAACATACCAATTTGCAAAAGATCTAACCCTAAAATCAATTTTAAACAATTTTCCTACTCTAAATAAGCTCACATATGAATCTGCAAAAACAAGCAAACAAACAGATACTATTTTCTAAACTAAGGCCATGGTTGGCTAGGTATTGTTCTCCTGAATCCATTGATATAAAATTTGTAATTTTTGGACGTGTGGTTTGAAAGTTACAGAGGTTTAAAGTTTGCAAATAAATCTGATTCAAATCTGTTTTTAAACAAACCAGGGGACACGCGGCACACTCTGGTTGGACGGTACCGGTTCGGGGTGGATCACGCGCTGCAGACCGTAGGATCTCATTTAGATCCTACGCCCCCAGGCGCGGCCATAGGTGGGCCCGCGCCTGGCTAGGGTTTGGTGCCCCTGGACGCCGCCACAGCCTCCCCCTTCGCCTATAAGAACCCCCCGATGCAGAAACCCTGAGTACCCGATCAAATATCCACGAAACCGTATGTAGCTGCCGCCACCATCGTCCCTAGATCGGGGGGTCTAAAGTTCTTCCCGGCACCCTGCAGGAGGGGAGATCATCCCAGAGGCCTTCTCTCCGGTATGATGCGTGAGTAGTTCCACCTTGGACTATGGGTCCATGTAGTTGCTAGATGGTTGTATCTCCTCCTTTGTGCTTTCATGTATAGATCTTGTGAGCTCCGTTCATGATCAAGACCTAATCTATTTGTAATCATGCATGTTGTGTTTGCGGGGATCAGATGGATATTGTGATTATTATGTTGGTTTGATTAATTGTTTTGTCTTTATGCTTCTATCATGTTCGTGTTGTTTGTGATCTTGCATGATCTTCGTTGTTAGTAGCTATCTTGGCCAAGTAGTTGCTAGTGACTCCAAGAGGGAGTATTTATGCTCGATAGTGGGTTCATGCCTCTAGTTTCCAAGGGAAGTGACAATAATCTCTTCGGTTGTATATGTGTTGTTGCTACTAGGAAGAAAACAACGGTCTCTTGTTCATGGAACATGTGGACTGTTTACCTTACACACTTTGCTTAAAGCAGTTGTCTGTTGCTTGCAACTTAATACTGGAGGGGGTTCGGATGATAACCTGAAGGTGGACTTCTAGTCATAGATGCAGTTGGATGGCGGTCTATGTATCTTGTTGTATTGCCCAATCGAATCTCATAGGATCTTTCTCACTGGTAATTGCATTGTTATGCCTTGCTCAGTTCCTGTCAATTTCCCTGTTGTAATTTGTTTACCCTTCATGCCATGTTGTTTATCTAAGGAGAGCACCTCTAGTAAACTATGGACCCCGGTCCAATCTTTACCATCAATACATCCTCCACTATTACTTGTTTACTTGCTGCAAACCATTACCTTCCACACCATACGTTTAATCCTTTGTTACAGCAAACCGATGAGCTTGACAACCTCACTGATTCGTTGGGGCAAAGTCTTGAGTTTGTGTTGTGCAGGTCCCCGTGTTGCGTGCAACACCTGTGTGACGTTTCCTTCCTCCTTCTGGTTCGATAACCTCGGTCTCAACTGAGGGAAAACTTGATTCTTGCTCTTTGCACCCTGCGCTTGGGGTTACCAACGAAGTGCCACGTCGAGCATCATCATGGTGATACCCTAAGAGGGAGGTGAGCCTACTTTTCGTTCCATACCACGCAGCAATGTCTGAGTTGCCTCCCCGTGCACTCTCCTCTCCTTGCGCTCAACAGGGCATGTATCTGTTGAAACACTTGATTTTGGCGTCCCTCTATAGCAAGTATTTGTGGTTGCTTAAGTAGCAATCGTCTGCGGTGCGCGGCAGCCTGCCGCGAGGCCGCGACAGCCTGACGAGGAAGACGTGGCAGCGGAGAGGGCAGGCGCACAAGCGTGGTGTAGATCGTCGATGCTGATTCTAACATCCCAAAAATATTGAACAATGATTATCAAATCCCAATCACCAAAATTAGGGTTAACAAAAAAACTTTTGTTAATTAACATCATATGAATGCATGTGTGTATGTGATGATTGTATGAATGCATGAATGGACTTGTGTGATTGTTGTGAATAGACAGGAATAGTTTAAAGATGAAAACAACATCATCTAAGTCAAATCCAAGCAGAAACAAATCAAGAGAAATTCAAAAACAAACCAAATAAGGCAAATGGTCATTTTTGCCAATCTTGCTCACTAGGCCACTTTGAATGTTTATAGTCCAAGATTTCAAACAGAAACAATTCCATTTCTTTTCACCCCTTGCTAGACCAAGTAAAAGTGAACCCAAGCCCACCTTTCAAACTTACAGAAACATTTGGCAACTTGATTTAAATGACATTTCAAAATTAAATCTAGTTCATATGTGAAGATCATCCATTCTCAAAAACCAACCAAACCAATTTACTTTGACCTTTCCAACTAAACAGAGACTACCTAGTATATAACTAGTACACCCGCCAAGTTTGAACCAAAAATTCAAATTCAAATCTCTTTCGTCCATTTCATTAAACACCTTGCAAACAGGAAGCAAACAAACATAGAACACTATAGTGAGCAGTGAATTGGCCAACCTTATTCCCTCTCTAGCTCATAGCATGCTATTAGTAGATCATCTAGCTCAATTAACCAGCTTTAGATCACTATGAGCTTGCCATTGCCATCAATGGTGAGCATGCTGAGCCTCACCTTGCCACCCCATTGTCGACAGCAAGTTAGGAGCAGCACCAAGCCTAGCCACCTTGTCTGGGACATTGACCACCGTCCATCGCCACCCCATGTCCAACGCCAACGCCCTGCCAGCCACTGAACCACTCTAGAACCGACGCGCCCTATGCCTATGTGCCATGCCGAGAGTGTGCCAGAGCGCCTCCCTCGACACGCGCCCACAGACCGCACGCCGCCCTCGCCGATCGCAAGTGTGATCACCACCACCCCAGCAACCCCGCAGACACGTCTGTTCATCGTCGCACGACCAGGAGAGCCCGTGCACCATAAAACTTTCCGTCGAACCCGCCTAGAGCACCGCAGCGTTCCGACCGTCTCGCACCACCCCATGCCTCGCGATCAAGCCGTTGAACTTTGCCGGGGAGCACAGCACCGCCCCCTACCGTCGCCCATGCCATTAGCTCGTTGTGACGACGACCACGACGAGCTCCACCCGCGCCCTTCGGTCCCCTCTTGGCACTATAAATAGAGGCCACCCCCGTTCGATTTTTGCACACCAACACACTCCCCTCTCTCTCAGAACCACCCCACCTCACCCCCGGAGCAAGGCGAGCAGCAGGTCACCGGAATTTGGCCGGAGTCTGCCGCGGAGGAGGAAGAAAGGAGCCAGCGATTGGAGCCGCCCCAAGAGAAGTCGCCGGTACTAGGAGGTTCGCCGTCGTCGAATTCATCGTTCGCCCCCGACGCCGACCCTCGCCTGAGCCTCGCTGAGACCCCATAGACCCCCACTGGCCGCGCTAGGGTTCTGTCTCGCCGGCGTTGCCCGACAGACACGATAAGTCACAGTCGTTCGATTAGAAGTTGATCGTGTGGTTTAGATTGCCCCGTACCGCTTCGCACCCCCTGTCTCGCTGACTAGTGGGGACACCCACTTAAACTCACCCGCGTGTGCGCTGTGCACCATGGGCCGGCCCATTTACATTCCTGTGTGACCCAGTAGTTTGAATTTAGGTTTATTCATTTAGTTTCAAACATAGTTATGTAACTAGATTCAAAAATCAACCCAGGTCGATTTACTGAACCAAATTGAATGAAACCATTTTTGTTAGAAAGGTACTAGAATTATTAATCCAAGCCCGTTGGAATCAAACCATTTAGATTTGCAAATCACCCATAGTAAAAATAACAAGGCAAAAGCTTTTCTGCATTCAAACATTTTTCAAAATTCAACCACAAAAGCTTTTGAGTTGATTCCAACTCTCAAAAATCACATTTAACAAGACCTTTATGAATATATAAAAATATATAGGTTTACTTGCTGAAATAATGAACAAGTAATAAAAGAATGCCCCATAGGCATTTCTAGTCACTTTAATTAATTAAAATAAAAATTTAAACCTTATTAAATTGTGACACCACTTTAAATCACATTCCCATGTACTGAAATATGTGGTGATGACATGTGTCAACATGATCTCATGTTTTAGTTGGTGAATATTAAATGTTAAGTAGTTTTTCAATGAGTAGAAATTACTTTTCCAAAATGAAATAAATAAGACAAGTGCCATGATGATTGTAATGTTTGTGGTGATGCTAGATCATCTGGTGAAAACCTTGGTGTGATAAATAAAAATAGTCAAGTATTGTTTGGTGATTGTGTACCTCGTATTTATTTATAGACGCTGGTACCGACCAAGGATATGAGGAGGAGGGAGAATACTACGAGGAAGAAGCCGAGGAAAACTTCAACCACTGCTCTGCACAAGGCAAGCTAACACTTGCAAGTTACCTTACCTATGCAAGATATCCTAGCAAGCTTATACTTGCAATTATGCAAGATACCAACTAATCAAGTGTCACTATGCAAGCTAATCCTTGCAAGCTTACACCACTTGATACCTCATCCTAGTTTTACTTGCAAGATTAGTATTTTAATTCTCTATCAAAGATTTCTAGTTAAGCTTACTTGATAAATTGTAGAGCTTAGAAAGATTATTTAAAGTTAGCATAAAGAGCATAAAACTTGACCTAAGTTAGATAATCTTGATGTCATCCTAAGGCATGAGACTGAACCTAGAGATTATACACTTGTTTACCACCCCTCATTCGTGTTTACCCCCACTTGTAGATGCTAGTGATAAGCATAAAACTTGATCACTTTAGATGGGAATACTTGGTGGAAATGATTATGAAAACCTTAGAATGACTCATCATTCTAATGAAATGTTTTGACATGTGTTCTTGAACACCAGATGATTTTGATGATGAAATTGTTGAGGCATGAGCCTTAGCCCTTTATAAAACTAATGGTTGTCTGGATGCGATATCATTCCAATTTTACCGTACAACCACAATACCCAAAATTTGGGTAGGGCTTCACTGGAAATTTATATACCTTAGTATGGGTTCCCTTGCGGCCAAGGTTTGAGCTGAGGCTACCTTGTGAAGATTGTCCACTTGTGCAGTTCCCAAGATAACAGTTGGTCATGGTTGGGAGGCCAAACTCACAGGAGAGGTGCCTATACTAGAGCGTGTAATCGAAAGGTTAGGATTCATTATCCGCATACTGAGTATGGTGAATTCAGGATTGTTCCTGACGGATGGATCGAATGTTGTGGTGAAAGTGTACCACCTCTACAGAGTGTCAAACTATTCGAATAGCCGCGTCCGTGGTTATGGACAGTTGGAGTGGCCATACTGTTCCGTTGTCAGATATTTTCAAAATGACTTGTGAAATGATTTATGACTTTGACTTGACCACAACAGAGTTGTGATATGAAATTCAAGTTTCCACTTAGGTGTTATAAAACTTTCAACTAGCTTTCTTTGCTTCTGAACTCAGTAGAGATAAATCTGGCTTTTTTGCAAAACAACCTAGAGCCTAGCATTTCCTACTCAAAAACCACTTCATTTGTTAGTATTAGTTTGCGAGTACTTAAAGAGTACTCATGGCTTTGTCCCTGGCTATTCTCGTGGCCAGACTATGAAGAGGACTATCAGGAGGACGGACAGCAGGAAGGTTACGACAACTAGGATCATCTTCCATCGTCAGCATTGCGTGTGACCGTGAAGATGGAGTCTCGCCTACGCTACCGTTATTATTACGTTATTCCGCTGCTATGATTGTATTAAGACTGGATCATGAGATCCTTTATTTGTTGTAAGATCTTATGTATGGTTTGTAATGGATGATGTACTGTGATATCCAATCTGTTATGTCTCACAAAAATGGTAATCCTGGGATTGCGATGTATGGCATAACAGGCATTTGGGATTAAAAATCCGGGTGTTGACACTGATGGTCGGAGTAGGGGCGCGAGAGGATGGCGGTGGTGGGAGACTCAATCCGATCTAAGATCAATAAACCAAAAAAGAAAACCGACCAAGAGACTGGAAAAGGATACTTACAGGGCAGCCGATCATGGCTAGGCGGGCGAACCCTGCGTACGGGTTGCGCAACCCCCGACAAAGATCATGGAGATCGACCTCCCCGGGGGCAGCACGGCAGAAGCGTGTTGCTCGGCTACCGTGGCGCCATGGGGGCGGCGCGCTAGGGTTTGGGAAGTGGCGGCGGCGACGCTAGGTGGATGTGGCTCAAGGTTAGGATCGAATTAGGGCTGATACCATGTAAAACGATAGAGAGAGAGATTGGCGGAATATAAAAGATGTATTATTGAGACTCATGGACAAGTATATATAGGCGTGCAAGAGATCATCTTGGAGTACAAGACAAGACATTAATTCTATATCTATCTGATTTACCTCTAACCATATTATACTCTTACAGAGTCTTTGTGGCTATCTTGCTGGGCTTCCCTTTTTATGGTTGGCTTGGACGTGGCGGGAAACGCCTAAAACAAGCGGGAAGCGGCGGAAAGAACGGCGGGAGGCTGAGACGGCGGGAACACACTGGAAATACACTGGCGCCGGCGTCAACGAGGGTCTATTTGCCAAGCGTGGACAGATGGGTCACGTCGCTTGGCGTGGTTGGCCTGATGGGCCAGACCCTAAACCAAAATGGCCGCAGCCCGACTGAAACGGACAGAAACGGAAACCATTTAGATTGGCCTGATGAAGATGCTCTTAATAGTGGCAGGGGGTGTGCGTCTAGACCAACAGGGTTCGAGTTTGTGGACTCCCCATGGTCCCTTGTGGTTGCCCTTAAATAAAATTAACATGTCTAGATATATCCATTTTTACGACAAGTAATATGGATCAAATGGAGTAATAGATTGGTGAAATTTTGTTTAAAAATTGAATTCAAAGTTCCAAAATAAACTGAAAAAAACTGGATATAGTCAATATTCCAATCTACCGGAGTGTAAATATTCAATACAAGATACAATATACTATAGAGGCTCAGAGAAAATCACAAATGTTCTGATCTGGGCGCGTTGAACAGTGCAAAATTCGAACCTTCCCAAATGTGTCCAATTTGTACTTTTTTGTTACTGAGCCTAGATACAAGGTATTTAACACTGAAAATTTGCGCACACGCCAGGTATTTTTTGGATTTGTTCGAAACTTTGAAATGAAGTTCTAAATTTCAAAAATAAAGGTTCAGTAGGACTAGCTCAAAAGTGAATTTCGGCTATATTAGCCATTACAAGTGCATGGATGAGAACTGTACGTTAATTAGAAAATAATATTCTAAAAGGCTAATTATAGGCTCTCCTCTCCATGAGAATAACAGGACCTAGATTTGAGCTTATTACTTAACTTGTTGAACACATCAAAACAGAACCTAGATTTGAGTTTGTTCAGCCTTCCCTTTGATGCAATTCATGTGTCAGATAGAGGTTCGCTGTGACGGATAATCGTCGTGTAACAAGTATCGAATCATTCTACAGCAAATATTCCAAAGAGTAATCAGAGAATCCGAATTTGTCGGAGTCGACTGGGCAAGGAAACTGGAGATACAGATTAACTTATATCAACAGGCGCTTACACTTAATCTGGCCAACTACTGTAGTAGCCTCTCTGTGTTGTCAGTTGTTACATGCTATGAGAAAACTTAAGCTCCTACACTGAACCAAATTAATGGGATAATACAGATCAACACTACAAGCCTCCCCCTCTCTATCAGGCCCTATATTCTACCGACTCATCTCCCCAAAACATGGGGCAGAAAGGCAAAAAAGGAAGAAAGAAAAGGATTAAACATTTCGTGATACAGGCACCGGCCCAAAGCCGTTAGCTACTTTCTGGGGCGCCGGTGGCTTCTTCTTATAATTTGCTAGACTACAGTGCGGGCAGATGTATTCCAATCCATCTGTCTTCGCATAATCCTGGAAAGAAGATCGCTAATTAGTTATGACGAAAGAGGTAGGGTGGGGGGCAAGTCAAAGATGAGTTTTTACCTTGAAAGTGCCCAATCCTTGTCGTCTATCACAACCGAAATGAGCCCATTCGCCGCATAAACCACAGTTCACCCAGTCTCCTGGAGCGCTACTGGAATTATATACAAAAGATGGTGTTAGGTTTCATTGTGACAAACTTGAAGTCCAAAGCAAACATAATGACAGAAAGGATCGAACCTGTGACAAAGCAAACAGCATTCCCCATCCACATCATCATGTGATAACTCGTATTCCAGCAAGTAAGTCTCGTAGTGCCTTTTCAGTGTGTTCCCGACACCCTAAATATACACAGCCAAAGTGTAAAATTAGAACAAGTTCAGAATTTCACTCGACAATCAGCAGCAAAGCTAACTAAGAGAACTAATGAAAGTAAACATGAAATTTCCTGAAAAATGAAGGTGGCAATTAATTGTTATCATCAAGACCAAATCAAAACTAAACTAGCACATGGTATACTCCTTTAAATGACAAGATGTCCACGTTGTTCCCTTGTTCTTCGGCATGAAAGCTAAAAGATAAAACAAAAATGATGAATTTGGAAGAGAAGTGAAGAGTTGATACGTACAGTCATTCTATTTGTAACAGTATGGTTTCGCATCTTCGAAAAGACTTGACCCTTCCAGTTTATACCATTGCCCACATAGAAGCCACCCCTGGACACCACCTGAAAACAGAACATTTTGTCAAGGATCAATGCTGTCAAGAATCAATGGACCAAGAACATGCACATTTATAGACCTCTTTAGTCCTTACACTGCAAACTAGCAAAGTGCAGAATTACCTCTTTGTACAAGTTATAGAGATCAAGGCGCTTTGCATTAAGGACTGCATCAGGAAATTCAGCTAGACCTCCATGAGGAACCAGTCGATTGTGGCCCCTCTGAATTAAAAACTGCATGACATCCTTCAAAAAGTCCTCCTACAAAAGGTCAAAAAAAATCCATTATCCAAGGATGGTGAAGTAGTCTAGAAGCATTTCATCCTCATAAAGGTCAAAGCAGCATACCTCAGAGCACACTTGGATGGGCAACCGATCACATCCATGTTTCTTCATTGGAAGAGGATTCAACTGAATGATTGATTGAGCATGAGATGGACCTGATGTTGATTTTCTATGTGCTGCTGTAGCAGCAGGTACTGAACTATGCTTAACAGGTGGAGCAACAGGTAAGTTTGGCTTGGCCTGACTAGTTTCATGAGCGTTAGCTTCAGGGAAACCCATAAAAGGATGCATTTGCTGCTGTCGAGAGTGAGGAATGGGCCTCATAGTTGCAGGCTTCAATTTTCCCTTGAAGGATGTCAGCGAGGAAGGCCCTGCAACTGGAGGTTTCTTGTCCTCTAAAGTTCCGTTAACACCTAATAAATTCGGTTTTGACTCTGAACCCGTTTTTGCTCTGTCCTTGGTAAGGGAGGCTGACCATCTTGGCAGATGAAAATATGGACCACTTCCACTGGCTAAATCTTTCCGTTGACTGGTGCAAAAGAAAAGAAGGCGGTCTGCATCTTGCCTGTCGAATGAAGCAACAGGAGTAGCATTTACGCAACCAACTCCAAGTGCAACTAGGCTCCTGTATGAAATTTCCGGTGCTAGATGCTTCAAAACCTGAATATCCAGAACATAATGTTCAGTCAGTTATAACCAAAAAAATTGATTAATATGTAACAACTCAAGCTTGAGGCATAGATGTAGCTAAATTGACTCTAATGCACAGACAATAAGGATAAAAGTAAATAAAGGATAACAAAGACAATAGGCACATCAGCACACCCTGCACAGATGTTGTGTTCAATGCATTAAACGAACCTGTGATGCCCACTTAGGAAGGGTCATCCAGACTTCGAAGGTAGAAGCCCCACAAGCTGTGGACATGGAAGTGAAGGGCTCGGTCGATGACTTATCCTCACTATTTGGGAGAGCACGGACTAGCTGGCTCTTCTCGATGAGTTCATTTTTTATGTGGCTTTCTAGAAGCTGCAGATAGTAAGCACCATATGAATTTGTGTGGTCAAAACAAGAAACGTCTCAAGTATGAGCTAATCTTTACCTGGTCATCAAAACATGTTTGTGCACTGCCAGAAACAAGAAGTGACACATGAGAAGAACTGCAGGTAGTGATATCACAACGCATGGTAACCATTCCACGTGGTAAAGACGCTGCTTCAAGAGGAGGTGGAGAAGCACTGCACATAAGAAGAAGAACCAATCAGTGCTCTACCCATAAAGAATCTTTGACGAAGATAAAGTTGGGAGCAGAAAAGAAACTGTTGATGAAAAGACCTCTTGCATGGGGTGACTCCGATGTTTACAAAGAAGGTATGCATGTTACTTTTAGTTAGCAACTCGACCCATGAAGTCTCACTTGTTCATTTTATACAAAATGATAATCTACTTCAAGAAGTACCCCCACCCCACTCTCTTTCACGAAGAAAGAATAGTAAGTAACAACAGTGAAGTGCTACATGAGAATAAATTATGTATAAACAAAACTGGCATGACTCTACAGGAAGGTCATCAGGTAAGTATTCTCAAACCCAAACATACAGAAATGCAACACACCTGATTCGATTCTGAAGTTTACTCCCACGCATCTGCCCAAAAATAGAATCAAACATCACATGGAAGTTATTAACAACAAAATGGACAATTAAACAAACAGAAGTATTTTAAAGATTGATATTACCTCTGTTCTTATATTTAGGAACAGAGGTAGTAGATAAGAATTAGCTAAACAAATTTCAGAGCAGCTAAGATGACTAAGAATTATTTGTGTAGCATGTGCTTATCATAAAATAGTAAAAGAAATAGATGACTAATAATAGTGTTTTTGGATGTGCATCGATCATAATATCATATCAAGATGAAATCTGATTTTTCTGCTTCACATACAAGATAAAATAATGTTATCTTCTTACTAATGTTGTCATTTTATGTACAAATAGAATGAACTCAAGCTACTAATCTAGAATCTCATTTACACGCAGTGTTTGGTGCCACTCATGATGGATTTTTTCGGTGGTCCTTGGAACTGTCCATGCAAATTACAGCTCTTTCTGGCTATTGAAATCCATTGTACTAGAGAAAAAAGATTTTCCAACATGTAACATAGTAAACAAGATTTCTTAGGTTATCTAACAGAAGGTGGTTGCTGTTAGAATCACTGTGCTGCATATTTTCCTGTACCAAATAGTTTTAGCATTTTTTTCATGGCTGAGAAATCATGTTTATTCCATACAAAGAAGGAAGTGGAGCACAACTATTGTTCAACTACAATGCTTTAGTCCATACTTCAATATTCAGAAGCGCATTGAGACCATCTTCTAATGAGCCCAACAAACAAGGGTCCTGCACAAGAAAAAGATGGCATTAGGAGATACTGAATCGAGGAGCAAACAACAGAAGATGCAAGAGATGTGGACAATTCATATAACATATCAAAGTTTACCAGGGTGCCTGGTACTCCACAGAGAAGAAATTTCATGTTGATGTCATCGTCATATATTTTTATAGCTGGGGACCCTTCAGAAGAACCTTCTTCCTCTGCCATTTCATTCTCGGGAGGCACAACATTTATCTTTGGAGCATCCCCAAGTAGACGAGGCCCAAGCTTAACACTTTGCACATGATTATTTCTTACACAGTATAGTCGAAAGGATGCATGAGCAAGCTGAAAGGAATCCCATGTATGGCTCACCGAACTGCATCCAAACATAACAAGATTATTACTGTTCCATTAATATAGGATAATAATGAAAGGTGAAAAGGGGATGGTATACCTTTGAACTACTGACAGCAATGCATTGCGAAAATGGGATGCTGCATAAGATGAAAATGAATTTCTCCAGTATATTACGTATGGAATACCCTGAAATGGAACAATCAGAACAATCAATTCTAAAGAGAGGTAAAATATCATGTAAAAATAATATAATTGGTTGTTTAACATACGTAAATTATGGTACTGATTATTTGGCAGATTACAATATGTATAACTAAGACAAAGTGATTTTCTTTTGCGAAACTTAAGACTGATTACTGGATACTTCTGTGTGCAGCCAACTCCTTCAACTACACTCTAAGAAATGGACGATGGGACTCTAGTTGTCTGGGCAACCAGTTGCAAACTTGGCACAAAAAACTGACTAAAGTGTCTACCTTTGAATGAACTGCCTGGGCAAGTTTTTCGCCAATGGGAACCTCCAGATAAACCTGTGTTATAACCAGACAACGCTGTTACCATCAACCACAAAAAAAACAATAGAATCTGATAAGCGTACAGTAGCA
Source organism: Avena atlantica (assembly GCA_910589765.1). Taxonomy (NCBI): domain Eukaryota; kingdom Viridiplantae; phylum Streptophyta; class Magnoliopsida; order Poales; family Poaceae; genus Avena; species Avena atlantica. Next base: position 457,141,976 of record OU342736.1, read on the forward strand.
CAAGGCAACCAAAGTACTCCCTCCATCCAGAAAAGGATTTCGCAGATTTGTCTAGATTCGCATGTATCTATACACTAAAACACATCTAGATACATGCGAATCTAGACAAATCTGCGGCATCCTTTTCCGGATGGAGGGAGTACAATGCAATATAGTGAAGAACTCCGTCTCTGAAAAAACAAATTGGCAAATTTTGTACAGTATGCAGAGAATGGAGAAGACATTAGCTACTCTAGTTGGCAAGGTATCGTAACAAGTAAAACAAGCATCCGCGGACCAATTCCTTCATATTCATACAGCAGCTGCAATCAAACATGACAATTGCAGTATGGCGCTAGAACGTCGACTTAAACATCTCAAGGACCATCGTGCAACTAAGAGCTGATGCAAATATCAGGCCCAGTTGTTTGCAACTCCATTAACAGCTAATATCACTACAAGTCTACAACACCCAGCTAAGGAATAATAAGATTGCAAACGCTTGAGGTGCTTACTATCGTCGGGAATGGTGGGCTGATGAGACAGATAAACGACTGCGGGTCAGACATGTCGGCGTCCCCCCAGACGAGGGAACCAATCTCCTTCTCATCTTCCAGCTGCTGCCCTTGGATGTAAAAGAAGTTGGGTTGCACCACCCGCTGTGCCTCAAGGAACTGCTCGGGCGTTGGATTGATGAGCGTGTGCACCTGCATCGAAAAGCCACCTCGAGGATTCAGTTAAGAAGCAAATCCAATCCGGAAGCAGCAAGTAGAACACTGACTGACCTCCAATCTCCCCGACGAGCTGAGCTCAGGAAACGGATAGGACGGCCGTAGCCTTTTGGCCTCCGGCCCCGACCTCCCCGGCGGCGCACGCTTGTCGGCGTGCTTACCACAGAGCACCGCGAGTAGCACGCAGCTCTGGCGCGACAAGCTCTGGATTTGCGACATGGACGCAGCAGCAAAACAGGTTCCAAGAAAGAATCACCTCAGGCCTTCATGGAACCCTGCGGCAGCAAAAAAAAAGAACAGATCACACCAGGAATCCCTCAAAAATCGAATCATATCCGAAGCAAATCGGCGCAAGAAACGTACCAGGATGCGGATTTGGAGGCCGAATCGGGGGCCGGGCGGCGCGGGCGAAATCGAGGACCTCGGATCCGTCGGGCGCGGAGGGGGGAGGAGGAAGGGGATTCGATTTGGGGCGGGCAAGGGAGAAAAGAGTAAAGCGTGGAGGGGGAGAATACGGGAGCCCTAACAAATCCCTTGCCGAAATAGCTCTTCACGGCGCAAAGGCAAATCCCACTCCGGAAACAATAAAAAAGAAGCGTACTAGTTGTGGCGGTGGTGGTGGTGGAGGCGAATTGGACGCGACCCCATCCATCCCGATCGAGCCGAATGAATCCAAGAAACCTCCTCCTCCTCCTCCTCCTCCAAGAAGAACCCGGACCAGAAAGAATCACGCGGAGATTCGCGGATTAGGCCGCGGCAGCAGCGATTAGCAGCAGCCACCAACCGGCGCTGCCTGGGACGGATGCCAATAATAATTATCGCGGAGCCGCAAACAAACCTGGAGAACAGTAGGGGATAGATAGATAGATACTAGAATAGAGGGGACGCGTCCGTCAAAGATTGGATTTTGACAGGCTCGCTCGGGGGCTGGCGCAGGCGGGCGCGCAGTGGGGGCTCGGACTTTTTTCCTTTGGGATCGGATGGATTTTTTTGTGCTCGCTGGCTCCTCGCATCTAATCTTGCTCCGTCGATGATGATGCTGCTGCTGGTGCGTTGTTGTTCTCTTGGCGCTTTTCGTTTTCTCTGCTGCTGCTGCTGCCTCCACATTACTGCTGCTCTGGACGGGAAGGGAAAAACAAAAATTAAAAAGATTAGATGGGAATTTCGGGAACGGATTGGGGAATTTGTTTTGTGTTTCTGGCTTGCCCCGATCGGATGGATGGATGCTTTTTGGTTTTGGTTGGGCTGGTAGTAGTAGTAGTAGGGAGGAGAAAGTCTCGCATGTGTGTGTGAGTATTTGTTGGCGTCGTCCTTCGCTTTTGGCCATCGGATCCGGACGGAATCTGTGTGCAGCCTACGATGATGTGGCGAACTGGACTCGCGTCGGTCGTTCCTTCGTATGGGAGGCGTGCAGTGCAGGCGTGTGTGTTTTTCGGGCCTGGTTTGTGCTTGGGCGTTTGCGTGCTTGTTCGTGGGAGAGGACCCATTTGATCCGCTTCGGCTTGTGTCCCGACCCCTGAACGATGGAGCGAGGGACGGTTGTGCCGTCTGCCGTCTCATAATGAGGTGGGCCCACCAGCCTGTGGAATCATATTATTATATGTCTTTTTTTAATTATAAATAGCGCTTTATTAATTAAATCACATCGATACACAGGGTTCGCCGGATAATGTCTTGAACAAAAAATAAAACACAACAAGATAAATAACAGTCTTACATGACTTAGCTAACAATGCCGCCTCATTCCTTCACATGGATGAACGACGGCAATGTGAAGCTACTGGCCATGGCCTTGATATATCATCAACCACAGTACCCACTGAAGACCAATGGCGGATCCAAGGGGGGGCGAGCAGGGGCCAGGCCCCCCTATGCATCCCCCCCCCCTCCTTCATGAGGATTAGCAGGGACTAATAGCCCGGTTCCCTAATTAACATAGCCATACACGTAAATAAGGCTTAAAAACCCATTCCTCGGCAGCGCCATTGGCCCAATAACACACAATATGACTGATATGATGGGAATTGCGTGAAAGCACATGACATGTTAGCCCATGATTGATCGATAGCTCACTTGAAAAAATGATTGATTGATAGCTCGCTAGCCCTGGCCGCCACTAGGACACAACCAAAATAGCAAACAATATATGCCACCCACAGAGCCACCCGTCCATGGCACCAGTGTAGCGCAGAAACGATGGAGGCTACACATCTCTATTTCGGCAGCCGGCGGGCACAACAGCGCTCGGCATCATAGAAGAAGCATTGATGTGGTGCTTTAGAATTCGGGCAGACAAACACTAGCATGTGAGTGTTCAGTTGTTTTTACCTGATCTTCTCTGTTAAAATTAGAGTTAATTAATCTGCTGATTCATTTATCTGTAGGTATAGAAAATGAAGAGCAAGTGTACATGCAGCACAACTGTAATATTTGAAATGATAAAGATTTGAAGACACCCAAGATAACGTGTACCTCAATGCTAATGTTTATTTGAGGTTGAAAACAAAGTTCAACATATAAAATGTGACTAATCCCTGGTTCTTATACAATATAACTTATTTACTGAAGATAGTCTTGTTCACGTTAATATAACTTATATTCTTATATGCTGATTTCTTAAATATTGAATAACAGTTATGAAAACCCTGCCTCCGTCGTTGAGCGGTAAAAATACAAACTCTTTTTTAATTGCAGAACATATATTTGGTATTCATGAGCTAATTGATGTGTATTTTTGTGTAATGCCTGATTGCTCGCTCATCATCGTCTTCGCCTCCCTATGGTCAAATCCTGGATCCGCCCCTGTCAAAGACATGTTAATCTCCGATTAATTTAGTCGATGGACGAGAGGAAGACAGACTGTGACAAAGATAGCTTTGTCTACTCCTCGTTCTTGAGCGAAAGTGACCGCTCGACAAAGTTTCAAGGCTTTACCAAATTTAGGAGCTGCAAGTCTAGGGAGTTGCTGCCAACATGTTGCGATAAATTTCCCATCATGAGAACGAATAACCATGCTAGCCCCCATTCTGCCCATAGCCTAAAAGATTGTTGGATTGGCATTGATAATAAAGGAACCTAGTGACGGTGGAGTTCGTCGAGTAGCAGTAGCACTGAAGTCATGCCTTTGAACCAAATGTTTTTTTAAAAGATGCAATCTAATCAAGTCAATATAAGCAAAGATCCTTTTTCGCACGTATGAAGTCAATTAGCCTTTTCTTCTGAATTCCTAAAAGTGTTCTGGGCCTCCCAAATGTGCCAACAAACTGCTAGAGTTGTAGCTTGTAAAACATTGCACCGCTCCAGGAAATCGAAGATCCATTGATGATGAGTGATAAAGTTCTTTCGATCTATCCGTGGGTAAATTTTCGCTTTCACTTCCTCCACATTCGTGGAAACAACACCATATAAGTTATGGCATGTTCGAGTTTTTAGAGATTTTGAGTTATACGATAATTTGAAATTGTAACGAACTAGTAAGTATCTGTAGGTATATAGACTGACCTCTACATAATAATTTTGTGAGTAGTAAGAATGGGGCCAAAGAAGATGTTACTCTCTCCGATCTATAATAAGTGTCATCAGGAGTACCTTACATAAATATAGTTATTGATAATTAGAAAATATGTGTATAATAGAAGTAGGAGACTAGAAGATGCCTCTCCATATAGCTTGTCCGGAAACGATTTGGAGGTAAGAAATTATCCTCCTAGCAATAATTTCTTAGACAACTAATTCTTTATTATGTAGGATAACCGACATACTATTAAAACTAAAACAAAACAAGGATTAACACACTCACAAAACCATAACAAGAATAACAACATTCACATAACTTGCCAACTAAACTTAATGTAATGTATAAACCTCTGACCTAACCCTAGTAGACTTATAATAGAGTTTGAGGTATAGGGTCTAGGTACTGAATATAATGCAAATAGAAACAAATCCTTGATCTGAAACCTTAAACCATATTTGGCAATGAAGACATATGTTTATCCATCGCAGATCTATCTCTAGCAGGTTAAGTCAACCACAACAATTACGTTTAACCATAGGCCATATCGTTTTCATTTATGAGGAGGGTATCCTCAACATCCTCTGTACTAGTGTTCTAGGTCTCTAGAACAAATCATGCATACAAGATAAACAAAAGTTTAGTCATGTGGAACAAATATTAGCACCCGTGAAACAAATCATGAATACAAGCGAAACAAATTTTAGACCAAGTGTAACAATAGTTTAGGTAGTGTGGAACAAAACACGAATACAATTGGACTAATAATTTTACAGCCTGGAGAACAAATCATGTTTGATGTAGTACACATTTTAAATCAAGAGAAATAAATTGTATTGTCTTCATATCAAATCCGACTACAAGATGAACATGTGCATAGTGGATGAAATTTTATCACTAATGGATTGAATCATGACTACAAGAGAAACAACATTTTGGTCCGAGTGGAACAAAATCTTAGCACCATATGAACGGACAATGACAGTAGATGGAAAAAGAATTTGGCTCCCCAAGGAACAAATAATATCTCCACACAGAAATAAAAACTAGTTGCATAACAAACACAACTACTTTTGGAACAATAATTTCAAACTAAGTGAAACAAATATGGACAGAATTTTTATTGCATGTGGAACAAAATCACGAGTAAAATATGAACACACCTTTAAACCAATGGAAGAAAAGTTTAAACATAAGTAGAACAAAATCGTGATTACTAGGAAGCACAAATTTAGACTAGGTGGAATAAAACTTATGCACACGTGAATCAAATAACAACTATTGGTGGAACAAAATTTAGAGTAAATCGATTAAAATTCCAGTTCCCATTGAACACATTCTGACTATAAGTGAAACCATATTTGGACCATAATTTTAGATCACGTGTAGAAATCATGATTATAAGATGAACACAAATTTTAAACATATAGAGAAAAGTTTAAACACACGAGGAACAAAACATTACTTCTAGGAAAACATATTTTTGGACTAAGTGAACCAAAACTTTAGCAATAGTGGAACAAAATCACATCTATACATGGAAAAATATTGGCATCCGTCAAACACGTCTTCACTATAACAGGAACATATTTTTTGAATAAATGAAACGCATAATAAAATAAAATAAAATAAAATAAAATAGAGAAACTTAACTTAAAATATAACCACAAAAAAACTAAGTGAAGCTATGTGATACCACACATTATCATATTTTTTATGAATGTTTGTATACCATAAGATACAATTCTCTATCGCTCTGGCAATGGTAGAGGCAATCTAGGTCGCGACAGCCGCCGCCGACGGCACTTGGGTAGGCAATGCTGGCTCTTAGTCCTCGCTCAGTGTTTCCCCTACTCCCCTCAGACGATGTCCATCGGCGAGTTTCCATCCCGCTGTGGTTTAAAGTTTTCGGTCCGGTTTTGAAGTTTTTCAAGAATGAGAGAGGCAGCGATCTGTTCTTTGCTGTGTTGGAATTTGCCCACAGATCGACTACATCAAACTAGACAAACAAGTACGCTCGAAAAAATCTTATGGCCAAGGGCACGTGTCTGTTGGAATTAACAGAGATGTGCTTATGTGATTTGCTATAGGGAAATATTACTATAAAGTGTTATAGACATCAGATGATGGATCAATAGCATGAGATGGATATTATGTTGATTTGAGATTTAGAGTTGGTTGTTTACCAAGAATGTATATTTTCCATAATTCACAATTCTGGATCTTTAAATAAGGAATTCCTTTCCTAGATATTCTACCTCTTCCTATCCATCATCATGATTAACATCATGAGCTTTTCTTCACAAAAAGGTTCTTATTCACCTTTTAATCTTCTAAATCCATTGATAAATCCATTGAATTGATACTACAGTATTCATAACTTTCTCATATCTTTGCTTAGTTGCACCTACTACTCTATGGTCGATAGCCTTCCATCCAACACATAGTTCCTTAAAACTCCACTCTTAATCTTTCTTATTCATCCATTATTAATATTACTCTAATAGTTGTATACATCCAACTACTTTTCTAAAGTTGTCTATCCTTTAAGATGAATAACACTACTACTATAACTTTATGCTATACTAGCTTTAATTGAATAATATCATCCTATATTCTCTTGACTCTAATGGCTCACACTTAAATCCCTGAATTAAATTTATGTGGTTTATAATGACTACTCTAGGATAACTTACCTCTACTAGGGTTTCAATCATGATTTATCCACCAATACCACTTATACATGACACAAGTACTCAACCTTGGTGAATAAGGCTTGATCATTATAATCTTTTGATCCATCATGGTTTAGGTTTCCAGTTGGCTAAACAAGGCTCCATCAATACAACATTACAGTTGTATTATAATTATCTTCTGTTTAGCTCTATTGGATTAAGAGATATAATTCATTAACTATACCTACTTGATCCAATAGGACTACTCCTGGTAACTATCTCCAGACTTCATCCTTGTAATCTACTTTTCTATCAAAGAGGGATTTAACTCCATCAACTGTCTTATTGATTGGATTATTTTCAATCATTCTTATCAAATAAATGACATCTGAAACTAGCATCACTATTCACCTTTTCTTAGTTGTTTCTTTGTAGACACTTATTTGTAAGCTGTGTTATGATCAAGTACTTGATAGGTTGAGAATGGATGTATCAATAGTTGATTTCTCAACATTGATGAACAACAGACATGGAAATATAACTCAACAGAGATGATAAGGATTGATATGGAAATAAAGATATATGGTGAATGATCTAAGCTTAGTTCCTTTCCTACTCCATCTTACTTAAGAAGTAGGGTTAGATATTACCATGATACTCAGGTATATGCAGATGGGATTAAAATATAGTTGTTACATTCTTGTTATTTATGTTATATCCTTAAATTGGTACTCATGAGTGATTATAATGGATACTATGATATGATCACCTAAGGATCAAATATAAATCATAATGTATTAGGTTTTATCTTTTATTTCATTTGAGCTACCCTTAGGTCAAATCTCCCTTACCCAAAGTAAGGTTTTAGCAAAGTCCTATTGAAACTTATCGTAGTCAACTTGATGATCTACTTCTTATTCCATCAAGTTAAGAGAAGCTTCATTCAATTTAACAAGTTATGTTTTAAAAGCGCAAAAAATATTCGGATTTTCTATGCATGAATGCAATGCACACATCTTGGTTTAGCTTATTTCTAAGCTCTAATGCTGGGATGTTACAGACTCTCCCCCTTAAAATAAACTTCGTTCTCGAAGTTCGCAAACTCTCACGTTCCGGAGTAAGGAATCGACTTGTAGTGGTTGCTACACTCTCCACTCCATGACGACCTTAAATGGAATTAGTTGGAGTATTCCATAACCTGATTAGATATCCTAATCCAATACTTCTTATTTAATCATCAAACTTTATTCCTAATTTAAATACAGTTTAGAGGTTCTCACTAAAACAAGTTTTATGTTTCTATATACCTGTGGTAGTAGTCAAAAGACTACCTTTCTATTACGGTCGTAGTATAGTTGATCCTGGTACTCCTGCCCAGATGGGATCTGAACTCAATTTGTCCATACCCATTGGAATTTTTCATTCTCGATAGTTGCCCAATTAGGGGTTCTATATTACTTCTTAAGGGTTACTTAAAAGTTGTTTCTGTTAGAATTAATTGCTAAATGTATACTTTATCAACTTAAAGCTTATACCTTCTTAAGGTTTTGAAATAATCTTTCCTTATTACCTTTAGGATTTCCTTCAAATTTTATTCATAATGTCTACTCTCCCCCTTAGGTTTTACTAACAGTATTTAAACTACATTCATAGAGACCATTGGTTCGTAAACTAGGATATTGATCTCGGTTCAGTTTATACTTTACCTAATTAGGGTCTGATGAAAGATTGTATGGTGTATCCACATAATTGTGGATCTCCGAAGCAAATCTTTCAGCGTTATGTGTCTACTTACTTTTGGACATTTTTGCTTAGATAAGTTTGACTTTGCAGAGCATATCGATAGACGATCGCCTTTAAATTTTATACTTCTTTAAGTCTTACTTAGCTTAGGCCAAATTTAATGCTCTTTATGCAACTTCTAAGAAGATCTGAGTAACTATGTTAACCAGATACCAACTGCGGACAAAACACCAACTGTGGATCAGAATACTGATTATGGATTAAGTACTAGTTGCAGAAATTTACCAGCTGCGAATCATCCTAGGGTGTATGTATTACCCTATGATTTCTATCATACTTATGGCATTCTCTCTGAATTGTCAGAATTTGAATACCATTTTGGGTTCCAAAACTTCTTTGCACATATTCATGATACTTCCATGAACTTGCATAATTACTCCATTGACTTCTTAGTAAAATTATCTATTTAGATTGAACTTTAAGTTCATCACTTCTTGTTGCGGACTACTGATAATCTAGGCTTGATCCATCCTTTAAATGGTGTTACTACCTCTTATATCATACTTCATCCTTCAGGTCAGTCTTCTTTATGATCTTCGAAACTCGTCACTCCCTTACACGAATTCCCATTTCTATCTAGTTCTATAACATCAAGTAATAACTGGGTGTTACATCATGCATTTGCACACCTAATTAAACTTCATGTACAGATCTAGTCAATCAAGAAGATCCAATAAGATCCAAAAGTCAATAAACAACCAAACATATACCATGTATTACACATAGGTTTAAATAATTTACAAATGTACTAGACGTTCCCACGGTTTGCTCCAAACTTATTTACACAACTATCTTACAAGAACTTCTTGTTCTTGTGGATATATCCTCACTTATTTTGGCAAACCCTTCAAACTACAATACACATTACCCTCTATATACATTATTCAAGCCCTCATCCCTTGGGATGTCGTTCCTTTCTTATTTTCATCTTCCTCTAGTGCTTCCTGGAGTTCCGTCCATGATGACGTGAAGTCCTACGACTGCCTTATGGAGCATAAGAGCATCCAGGAGGTGCGTATTCTTGATTAGAAGTACCGATACTGAGATTAGTCATTAAAAAATTACTAGAGTTGGCATAATCTTCCACCGAATAGTCCGGGTTTTCTGGCAACGCTTCCTCATAGTAAGTTTGGTTCCTTAGCTTTTTCTTGGATCCAGTCATATATATATTGGTATAGTAGCTATCGGAGTACTCTTCTAAGTTGATTGGATTCGTATTGCCCCCATATGGTCCATAAGGCTCTCTATGGTTATAATTGGTCTCTTCTTCAACACATGTATCACAAGGTATAGGATTTCCTATGGTTCTACCTTGAGATTCTATTTCCCATCCATATTTGTTAGGCTCAGGATTATTTGGAATAACTTTATTCCATTCCTGTTGTTCGGAGTTATATTTCGTCCATAGGTCTTCAGGTGGCTTGAAGTCATTTTGGCAATAGGCATAATTTTCTGAGTTTGGGTCATCAAACTCAGTTTCCTCAAACACCTCTCCTGAAGGTATGTATTTAGGATGCCTAGCTTCTTTATCTAGCTTCTTCCTACGAGCCACTGCTTTATCAGGATCAGTAAAATCCTCAATGACCGTATCCAGTTCCTGGACTAAGACTTGGTGAGTGTTATGATAAGTGTTTAGCAAAGACCGATAACGATCCATATACTCTACAACTAGAGTAGGTTCAACTTGGACTAAGGTAGAGTGATCTAACTCATGCTCTGAGTTTGAGGTTTCATGTGGTATAATGGTGTGAGTACTACCTTCTAGAGCTTGGGATCTTTGTTCTCGGATCATGGTTATGGCTGCTGCTACAGCAATCTGATATGCAGATGCCATGCACCTTGCCTCTCCTGATGGCATTTCTCCCTTAAGTCCTAATTTCTTGGGTAACATGATCATGACACGGTATTTAGCTAATACCTGCCCATCATAGTAACTGTAAATCTTGACCAAAAGTCTTGATTCACATTCCAAACTCCAAAGAAGTTGTCGAAGATTGTCTGTCCAATCCCCACCATAGTCATCCAACGTCCTGTTCATCACTTGAACATTTCGGGGTGGATATCGAGGTGCCATGTGGAACTATAGAAAAGAAATTATCACCAGTCACATAGAGTTAAAGCTCTTGGGTAATGATCGGAATTGCAATCATATAAAAGAGTTATCGCACTAGTAACATATCAGGATTATTCTCAAGTGAATATCCCTCATATCACTAGAGAATCCTTTATTATTGCTTGGGATGTGTCCTACAGGTTCTACCCATTTACTAGGTTTCCAACCTAAGGTCAAAGCATATGCTCTGATACCAACTGCAGTGACCCAGCATACCACTGCATGATGTAGTATACTATAGTCGTTGATATAACACCAATGAAACACAGTTCACTAGTATTACATCCCTTAGAATGGCACAACAGAAACATAGCGGGTCCAATATGTTGGAGATATGCCCAAGAGGCAATAATAAAGTGGTTATTATCATATCTTCATGCTTATGATAAATGTTTACATACCATGCTATAATTGTATTAACCAGAAACATTAATACTTGTGTGATTTGTAAACATAAAAGAGTCCCTAGTAAAGCCTCTTGTTAAACTAGCTTGTTGGTTAATATATGATCATGGTTTCCTGATCATGAACATAGAGATGTTATTAACAACAGGGTCATATCATTAGGAGAATGATATGATGGACATACTCCTATAGATAAGCGCAGCATAAAGATCAAGTCATTTAATATAGTTCATTTGCTATAAGCTTTCTGATACATAGTAACCTAATTCCTTCGACCATGAGATCATGGTAATCACCATCACCGGAAGGATTCTTTGATGACATCAAACACCACACCGTAACTGGGTGGCTATAAAGGTGTCATTGAGTGTTTGGAAAGTATGGGTTGAGGCACATGGATCAAGAGTGGGATTTGTCCATCCATATGACGGATATATATACTCTGGGCCCTCTCGGTGGAATGTCATCCAATTAGCTTGCAAGCATGTGACTGGCTCACAAGGGATCACATATCACGGGAACAAGAAAAGAGTACTTATCGGTAACGAGGTTGAACTAGGTATGCAGAGATACCGACGATCAAAACCTCGGATAAGTAAACTATCGTGAGACAAACGGAAATTGGTATCGTATGTAAGTGGTTCATTCGATCGCAAAGTAATCGTAGAAATATGTGGGAGCCATATGAATTTCCAGATTCCTCTATTGGTTATTGATCGGAGAAGTGTCTCGATCATGTCCGCATAATTCACGAACCATAGGGAGACACAATTAAGGATTCGATGTTGTTGAGTAGTTATGGAATGATGAGAAAGAGACCGAATGTTGTTGGGAGTCTCGGATGGGATTTGGGATATCACGAGGAGATCCGGAATGGTCCGGAGAATAAGATTCATATAAGGAAAGTCCTGTTTCGGAGTTGGGGAATGATTCCGGTGTTTTCATCGGGAATGTTCTAGAAGGGTCCGGAAGGTCCGGCACTCTGGAGGGGAAGGGTACATGAATGTGTCATGACAATGTGGAATGGTTGCATCATGTACTAGGTCACTTGGCTGGGCAAAAATAAAGGGCGAAATCAAATCCTAGTTTGAAAGTCAAACGCCAATTTGAAAAGTCAAACGACAAGTTTGCTTGGTGGAGGGAGAGTAGGAAACCTACTTAGGGAGGAAGTCCCACTCCCTCCACCCGCCGGCCAAGGAGGAGGATTTGGAGGAGGACTCCCTCCTCCTAGATGCCTCCCTCCCACCTATAAAAGAAGGGGCAGGGGTGCCCCCTCTTCCCTACACCAAAACCCTAGCTCCTGGCGCCTCCACACAAGTGCTGCCACGACCTAGGGTTTCCTCCCAACTCGCCGAGTTAGGGCTTCCCCAAGCCCTAGCCGCCGGCTACACCTCTCCCCTTGGTGCCTCTAAACCCTAGACCACCAAGGCCTCTCTCATAGTCCACCATACTCGCTCTGGATTAAGGCGAAGCCCTGCGAGATCTCCCCTCTACTTCTGGTACCACGCCGTCGTGTTGCCGGAATCACGAGGAGAGTGCTACAAACTCCGCTGCCTGCTGGAACAAGGGAGAGGAAGGACTTCATCGAGTACCGAACGTGTGACCGACTGCGGAAGCGCTGCCGGAACGCAGCGCCGGAAGGATCGTCTACGTAATCTTGAGATCGGCAAGTGTACGACTACATCACCCACGAGAATCTGCTCTCGTTAACCGCTTTGGATCTTCAAGGGTTAGTATTTTGTCGACTCGTTGCTACAATCTAAGTAGATAGATCTTGGCTTGATCATAGATTAGATCTTGATTGTGTGTTCATGCGGTAGAATTTTTTTGTTTTCCATGCTACGAACCCCTACTGTGGTATCAGAGCCGTGTCTATATGTAGATCTGTTGCACGAGTAGAACACAATGGTCATTGTGAGCGTTGATGCTTTTGTTGTCGATTGCTTCTTGTGTACTTTGCATCTTGCGGGATGGTGGGATGAAGCGGCCCGGGCTAACCTTACATGACATCGTTCATGAGACTTGCTCCACGCTTGACATGCAACTTTTATTGCATAAGTGGCTTTGCGGGTGCCTGTTTCTCCCAACATAGTTAAGATTCAACTTACAACGGGTGGTTGACAATACTAGTATCAATGTTGTGGTTCTTGTTCGTAAGTTAGAACGACACTTATTGAAAGCCCCAAACCACGTAAAACATGCAAAGAAAATTAGAGGCGTCTAACTTTGTTTTGCAGGGGTGTGCTGTGATATGATATGGCCATGATTGTGATTATATTTCATGTATGCAATGTTCCTTATTGTAAGTTGGCAACCGGAAGGAGCCATATGGTTGTCTTTAAATTATGTTAAGACCCGCGTATCTATTCAAAGTAGTTGTAATAGTTGAAGCTGGTGGACGACAACCATGGAGCGGCGTCATTGACCTTGAGGAAATGCCGGTGATGATGGAGATCACGTCCGTGCTTGAAGATGGAGATCGGAAGCACAAAGAAGAAATGCCATATCATATCACATATTATGAATTGCATGTGATTTTAATCCTTTTATGCATCTTGTATTGCTTAGTTCACGACGGTAGCATTATAAGATGATCCCTCAAACACATAATTTCAAATTTTAAAGTGTTCATCCTTAGTAAGCACCGTTGCTAAAGCTCGTTGTTTCGAAGCACCACGTGATGATCGGGTGTGTTAGATTCTACGAGTGTATACAACGTGAGCAAGCCAGATTTGCTCATGTGGAAGCTAAGGTTTGATCTTGACGAGCCTAGCATGTACAGACATGGTCTCGTAACACGGATCACCGAAAGGTAAAGCATGAGTCATATAGTAGATGTGATGAACATGTTGATTGTTCGCCATTGAAGCTACATCAACTCTCGTGATGATCGGTTTTGATGTGGTGGATTTGGTTCGTGTGATCACTAAAACAATGTGAGGGATATTGTTTTGAGTGGAAGTTCAACGGCAATTTGATTAAAAGTTGAACACTATTTATCATAAATTAAATCAAAGTGAATTTGCATAATTGTTGTAGTCATTGGCATCCGTTTACCACCTTGCACTTAGTTATAATTGAGATGATAAAACTATAGAATTCTGGTTAGTTACTTTACGAACTGGTATCGTATTGTTTTGAAGTGTTAATCTAAAGTTTAAAAGTCCTATTGCAAACTTTCAGTAAGTTCCGGTTACTCCATGAAGTTTAATAATTGGTATCAAATCAAGAGTGACAATTCCAAGTGTTAGTGTATGAGTATCATGTTTGTCTCCATGATTCTTGATATTCAAAGGATTGTCTTAATATCAAGGTTATCTAGGATCTGAAAGAGTTGTTTCAGAAACCATGATGTGTGAAAGATATTGTGATATCTGAAACGAAGTTTTGGTTGCAACATGATAGAGTATAATATGGCCAAAGTCATGTTCTCATATTTGATGAGAATTTGCAAAAGGTTGTAGACACTAGTTGTCCTAATCCTCCAAAAGGTTTTGGAGAGCAACATTATACTCGCGATTCACTGTTATAAGCTAAAAGTAGCTTGATCATGGATAGTTCCATGATAAGGGTGAATATTTGATGTAGGTAAAATGTTTACTACACCAAGAGATTACTAAAGAAAGTAATTTGAAAGAACACCAAACATTTGATGATGGTGATCTACTTCAAAGTGCAAGTCCAAAGACATTGGTATTTAACTATACACGCTTTAGACTACGTGTCATGTATATGGCTCCACTATTGATGTTGATAGATTATTTCAATAAGAAAAGGAAATACTGAAAGAGAATCTCATAAATATATGGCAGAAAAGAAAAGACTAGAATTGTTCAGCTTAAGTATATAGATGATATACATGTTATGGCTATATTCTTTGCTTATTAAACAATGTGGTTCTTAAGTATTTGATACTAAATTTGTTGGTATGAATCGTCATACGAAACAACACAATTCATGAACTACAATGGCCTAAGTAACTAGCAAAAGAATATGTGATGATGTTCATCGAGAACAAATAAAGGGTTATTATGCTGCTTGTTAAACATCAAAGCTTGCCTTCAAGATTTGTTTTATGAGGTGTTATGAGAACAAAAGGGTTGTTCAAATAATTGTCGTAATCCATAAAAGATGGATTATTTACAAATCTCGTTGGAGAAATCACATCCATAAAACTAGTGCTAAAAATGTCAAAAGACAAATTGATTGAAAGATCACTTAGGAAATGACATCGCCGTTTAAATTATATTGGAAAGAAAACATGAAGAAACTCCATCTGGATGGAATTTTGGAGTCTTTTTTATTTTTGATCAAATGACGCTTGTAAAACTTTCCTAGAGATAATTAAAACTTCGTCCATAGGGCAAAAGGGAACGAATGACTAGCTTATTGGAACTTGTACATATTGTTGTATGAAATCCATTATGTGTAGTCAAGAGCGATGGATTTCAACTTCATATGCTTTCTCCGAAAATTTGAGTGAACATATGAATATTTACTTAATAAGGATCAAGCATGAAACATTTGAAAAGTTCAAAGATTTTTAAGATGAAGTGCAAAATCATTGTAACAAGAATAGAAATAGTTTATGATAGGATCATAAAGGAAGATATTTGAGTTACAAGTTTAGCATAATACCTAAGATTTAAGGAATCGTTCCGTGGATTTGCATTTCCCGAAACACCATAAGAGTATGGAGCATTCGAGATATGTAATTAAACCTTGTTTGACATGGTAAGATCAAAGGTATAATTCATAAAACTGACATTATATTTTAAAGATTAAAAGCTTTAGAGACTACCGTTTTTCCACTGAAAAGAGCTCCATCATAATCCGTTGAAATGACACCATATAAAGTTATGGTTTGGGATAAAACCCAAGTTGTCCTTTCTTAAACATTGCTATGCTATGCATAAGAAAGGTGTTTGCAACCAAAGTCGGATGAACCTGTCTTTGTATGTTATTTCGAATAACTATTCCTCCATAACATCGGAGACAAAAGTGTTTGTCGCTTAGAACGTCAAGTTTCTTTGAGAAGGATTTTTTCGTGAAAAGATAAGTGGGAGGACAATAGAACTTTGATAAGGTTAAAAGAACCTTAGCTATATGTGCAAAATTGCGCAGCGCTGAAAAGTGTTCCAGAGGCAGCAATAATGCTCATGGCTCACGTGCCTCAAAGGTTGTTGTCACGGAGGTCTAAGTTCCTATTGAAACAAGTAGGTCGGGTAAACAATCAAATACCAAGATTTGAGAGTTAAATCATTATTTGACAGTAATGATCCGACTACATGCAAAGAAGCGATGATGGGCCCTGACTCCGTAAAATGGCTTGAAGCCATAAAATACGTGATAGTTCCATACACGAGAAATCAAGTTTTGAACTTGAAGGACCCTCGAGAAAGGTGTAAGACCTTACAGTTGTGTTTGGATCTATAAAGAAATAGACATGGATGTTTCACATCTATGAAATAGTCGACATGTTGGGAAAGAGTTCACAACAATGTTCAAAGGTTGACTATGACAAGATTTGATCTTTCATAGCGATATTTAGTCTAGACGGATTCATGTAGCAACCACTACATATAATTTTGTTATGTGGTAGTTGAATAAACAAAACAAGTTCTTCTAATAGAATTGTTACCTAGGACATGTGCATAACACGGTCCATAGGGTTTTGTTAATTCAAAGGATGCTAAAAGCATATGCAAACTTCAATGGTTGAAGAAAGCATTGCGGAGTTGGAATCTTCACTATGATGAAACTGTTAAAGAAGTTTAAATTCGTCGGAGATGATGAAGATGCTTGCATTTGCAAGAAATTAAGTGGGAGCGCTAAGACATGTTTCTAATACATTATGTGGAAGACATATTGTTGATCGGAAATGTTGTATCTTTCATTAACACATATTAAGAATTTCATCCCGATGAAAGACTTAGGCAAAACCCAAATATTTGGCATCAATAGACGCTAATATGGTTGTGCCGAAAGTACATAGATGATGTATTGAACGAGTTCAATATAGAAACTACAAGAAAGTTTCTTGTCGCACAGAAAGGATTGAATGAGTTCAATATTGATGATATATTCAAGTGTATTAACACTTGGTAAGTGAAACAAAGATTCAAGTTGTAGAGGTCTCAACCTAATAAGGTAGATCCCTCCTGTGTTTTACAATGCTAGTCCCTGGATCAATAGCTAGCATCCACAGTTAAGATGTAATATCAAGATACAAAGGTCATAACATAACTTTTATAACCAGGAATAACATAATTTTATTACATCATACATAGCTCATTGGGCTATTACATTACTTTGCAGCGGAATAACTATAGTCATGGGGTCCTTCATCTTCAAAGTGCCACACGCAGATGTTGGTTGTAGACTTTGTAATCCTAATCAATCTATCTTCACAAAAGTCAATCAAACCTGCAACATACAAGTTACAGCCACAAAGGGTCAATACATTTGAATTGTATTGGCAAGTGATACTATGGTAGTATAGTGGAATCTATCATCTATATGCATTTGGTTAAGTGGAGTTGAGGCTTGCATTGCTCAAAATAGAATTTTTCTTATCATTTTGAAAATACTAAGTTTTTGCTTGACAAAGTCATTCTCCTCAATCAAAGATTTCAAGATCCTTGTACCAAGCCATCTCTCCATCAATGATTGAAGAATTCAAACAACCCTTGTTCAAACCACAAGATTTTAACTTAGAAATTGGAATGATGAGATTCTTGATTGCTTCCATGTCTTGATGCTCAAATTGTCCTTTACCAGGGACATGGCTAAGTACTTAGGTTTTACACTCTGCAGAGGTGGTGCACTTTCCCCACAAGACTTGGTTTCCCAAGACAAGATCTTTCAGAAGCTTTCTCTTAGACCAAAATGGACGCGTTCCAACCTATTAAACACTACCACTCACTGTCCATATGGCTAAGTTCTTGCAACCTATTTGATCATGGCAGAGCCCATATTGCCAAGTGGTTGCACTTGAAGCTTCTCAACATTTGACATCTCAAATCCCTTTGTTTCCTGGGTGGCATTCCACAAGTGAGATACACAACCCAAGTCCATGGCCTTGTGTAACCACTCAACATATCCCAATCCTTCCATTCCACCCAGGAGGTTCATTAACTTAGTTGTTTTATTAAACAAAACCTAAGTCCTCAGACTTAGAATATTTTTCCATATTGTGAATATATATTCCACCCATGTTTTCTATTAGCTAGGCTAAGCTTGATAGTAGTAGGAATCTTTAACTTAGGAAAATCCTACTAAGGATTCATTTACTAGGTTTTACTATAGCAAGGTCTATACTTAGCAAAATCCATGCAAGTTTACTTAGCAAAATCACTAATGCATAGTGTAAGTAATAGGGTAGAAAGTATGAAGCATCACTTGCCTTTTTGGTAGGGAATGGTGGTTCACTTCTTGATCTTTCTAGTCTCACACTTCACTACAAATCAATCAAGCAAACACAAATTCAATTCACATTCCAAACCAAAGTCAAACAAACAATTCTTCACACACACAAAGTAATGGAATCTAAGTCATGCATGGGAGCATGCACAATATAGTTTTATTTTGCAAAGGGGTCTCTATGGGGTTTCTAAACTTTGTAAGATCCAAATTGGTCATTTACCAATGTGGCAAGGTCATTAGCAAGAGGGTTTTGTCCAAAAACTATCTTTAAATCTATTCATCATTTTATGTGGTGAAAAATGTTTTTATCAGGGCAAAACTCTTAAGTTGTTCCCCAAATGAGTTGCTAATTTGCAAAACTTGGTGTTTTGAGTCAGTGGGTTTGATCAAACCATTTTCTTAAAGTTTTCTTTCCATAAATATTTTTATAACAAATACCATTCTTTTTATTTGGCTAGAAAATGACTAAGTCAAGTAATCCAACCTAAATCTTTCCATAATCATTTTGAACACCAAGGGTTGGTTCCTAGGGTCAGTAAGGTCACAACAATTCAATTTGCAAAGGTTTTACTTCAAAATTATTTTCAATAAATAAATTACATTTCTATTTGACTAGAAATGGTTTTAAATTAAAGAATCATTTCTTAATTTCTCCAAATACATTTTTGTGTCCACAAAGTGTTTCCTAGGGTCAGTAGGTTCAAATCAATCCAATTGCCAAAGATTTTAACCCTAAATTCAATTTAAAACAATTTTTACATTCTTAACAAGCATACAAATGTTTCTGCAATTTCAAACAAGCTAACAGCTACTATTTACTAAACTAAGGGCATGGTTGGCTAGGGTTTGTTCTCCTGAATCCAACGACATAAAATTTGTAATTTTTGGACATGTGGTTTGAAAGTTACACCAATTACAAATTTGTATTCTAATCAGATCCAAAATTCTGTTTTAAACGAATCCAGTCCACGTGGCAGTTTTTGATTGGGTGATACCGTTTCGTGTGGATCGCGTGATACAGGCCACAGGATTAAAAGGAGCGTGTGCGGCTCAGATGGTCGCGTACCCTTTCGAGGGGATCTAATCATAGCCAGTCAAAACACATCCTACGGCTACAGCGTGTTTGCCAGGAACTGGCGGCGAGATATTGCCGGCGAGCGGCGGAGCGGCCAGTTGGCGGCGGCGCTGGCGATGCAGGAAGCAGGGAAGTGTAAGGAGATGCTCACCAGGCTCAGGAGAACACGGAGAATCTCAAGGTACTCGCGGTTGGTCAAGGGGCGCACTAGGGTTGCAGGAATTCCTCGTCGGAGTTGCGAACTGCGTCAGGTGGTCCTGGTTGTGGTCGGAGGCGACGCTGTCGATCACGAGAAGCCAAACGGAGGGCAGGATTAGGTGCGCAAGATCAAGGCGAAGATGCTGGCATGATCGAGAAGCAGAGGGGCGGTCGGTTTCTGCCTGGGGGTCGTCGTCGGAGAAGAAACAGGCGGTGGCGCTGTCAGAGCTAGTCCAAGCCAAAGCTCTGGGGCACCCGCGGTCGAGTGATTGACACAGAAGGATGCGCCAGGGTATGGTGAGCGTGATCGTGTGCTCAGGGAGGCGGAAGGGGGCGTGTGCTGGCCGGAATTGGCGAGAAGGGTCGTCTGAGACAAAGAAAGTGGCTGACGAAATACGGCAGCCTGGGGGCGTGCTTGGGGAAGGAGGCAGAGGGGAACGAGAGAGGACGTGCTGGCGTTTTATCAAGCTTGATTACTGCGAGTTAAGGTGGCTTCGTTAAGGCGTATTGATGCCGCGATTCAAAGCTTGCAACGACGACGAGAGGAGGAAGAACCAGTCGCGGGGTGGGGAAGGAGAACAGTGGAAAGGGGTCCACTGGTCAGAGGGAAAAGAAACGAGGGGGAAGGTCCACCAGTCATTGGTCCTGTGGGTAAGAAAATTGGTGCCAAACGTTTTCTTCGGGGAAAGAAGCTGGGCTGTTGCTGGGCCTATTGGGCTGCCTGGGTTGGGTCGGCCATGTCTTATTTTTTTCTGTTTTCTTAATTTCTATTTTCTGAATTCTGTTTTGAAATTCCCAAACATTCAAACATCAATCAAACAATTCAAACAACACCAAACTTTGTAATATTGAATTTAGTTATGTTCAGTAACATGGACAAAAGCCCAAAATAAAATAAAATAATAATTTTATTGATCCATTCTTTAATTAAATAAAATGGACCTTTATTTATTTAACATGATTTGATTTATTCAATAAAATCCTCATTTGAATTCCAAACACTTTCAAATCCAAATCAGTAGGTTTTATTTGAAATTATAAGATACTTGAAATTTGTTTTAAAACAAAATAACATTTTATTTTAGAGTCCATTATTAATTACATTTAATAGATTTTCATTATTAGATCAAATAGGATTTGTTTTATTGAGATATTTATTTTGAAATCTAAAATAAAGCCAAAACACTTCAGTAGGTTTTAGTTGTAAATATCAAATATTTGGAAAACTTATTTTAAATATTTTAATAAGTTTTGATGTTTCAATTAAATTGGTAAAACCTTTTATTTAAATAAAGTTGGATATTAAATTCTTATTAATCTATTTAAATAAACCTTTGCTAATTTTATTTTAAAATTAAATTTTTTAATTCCCAAAGCTTGGCCAAGGTTTTAATTTTGGCTTTATAAAATAATCCTTATTTGTAAAACTTCTATTTCATTTGAAAACAAATCTTTTCATTTAATTGTTTCAAAATAGTATTTCCAAATGTTTTTTTTCCTTTTATTAAATGTTTATCTTTTTAAATCCCTTTAGTTTTTCAAATGGGTTTGAAGTTCCAATTGCATTCAAAAAGTTTCTTCTGGCTCTGAAAATCAAACAAAGTTTTATTTTATTAATTTATTTTCACATTACAAGATTTGGAAAATCTTGGGATGTGACACAAGTATAGATTAATACTTGATGTATGAAATAACAAAGAGTATTTATATCAATCATACTGTGATATGTACAAATCCAGATATGTCCTATGCTCTAAATGTTATGAGCATATACCAGAATGATTCATAAGATGATCGTTGGATGATAGTAAAGATATTCTTATGATCTTGTAAAAGAACTAAGAATATATTATTTTGTAGAAGTGACAAATAGATGGTTAGTTCATTGTAAATGAATTACATTGATACTAGTTCTGTCACAAAGTACAAATTAAGTTCATCTCAATCTAAACTAAGGGTGGCACAATATGATGGAATGTGAGTTCCATAATGGATTTGGATGAGTTCCAAAGTTAAGACATTGTGACACATACTACAACAAAAGGCTGAGTATATGACTACTGTTGTAGCAGCTAAAGAGGGCATTTGTGTCATTTAGTTTGTTATCAAACTAGGTGTAGTTCACAGCGGGATAATACTATGAAGATATATTGTACGACAATGTTATCAACATGTTTTAACCCCAAAGAAC
This sequence comes from Avena atlantica, assembly GCA_910589765.1. NCBI lineage: Eukaryota > Viridiplantae > Streptophyta > Magnoliopsida > Poales > Poaceae > Avena > Avena atlantica. Next base: position 457,164,085 of record OU342736.1, read on the forward strand.
TAAAGGTCTCACCAAAGGACCAAATTTATACAAAGCCATCTCATTATAGAATGAGTGATGCATAGAGACGCAAAGACATGCAATTACACATGGACCTGGAAGTGTCAGATCCGGAGATCAGCTGACCACTAGCAATCGTGTACATACGACACCAGAAAGCCATACGTGTTGAATACACAAAGGTTTAAAACTAGATTATTGACTCTAGTGCAAGTGGGAGACTGTTGGAGATATGCCCAAGAGGCAATAATAAAGTGGTTATTATCATATCTTCATGCTTATGATAAATGTTTACATACCATGCTATAATTGTATTAACCGGAAACATTAATACTTGTGTGATTTGTAAACATAAAAGAGTCCCTAGTAAAGCCTCTTGTTAAACTAGCTTGTTGGTTAATATATGATCATGGTTTCCTGATCATGAACATAGAGATGTTATTAACAACATGGTCATATCATTAGGAGAATGATATGATGGACATACTCCTATAGATAAGCGTAGCATAAAGATCAAGTCATTTAATATAGTTCATTTGCTATAAGCTTTCTGATACATAGTAACCTAATTCCTTCGACCATGAGATCATGTTAATCACCATCACCGGAAGGATGCTTTGATTACATCAAACACCACACCGTAACTGGGTGGCTATAAAGGTGGCATTGAGTGTTTGGAAAGTATGGGTTGAGGCACATGGATCAAGAGTGGGATTTGTCCATCCATATGACGGATAGATATACTCTGGGTCCTCTCGGTGGAATGTAATGCAATTAGCTTGCAAGCATGTGACTGGCTCACAAGGCATCACATATCACGGGAACAAAAAAAGAGTACTTATCGGTAACGAGGTTGAACTAGGTATGCAGAGATACCGACGATCAAAACCTCAGATAAGTAAACTATCGTGAGACAAAGGGAAATTGGTATCGTATGTAAGTGGTTCATTCGATCGCAAAGTAATCGTAGAAATATGTGGGAGCCATATGAATTTCCAGATTCCTCTATTGGTTATTAATCTTAGAAGTGTCTCGATCATGTCCGCATAATTCATGAACCGTAGGGAGACACACTTAAGGATTCGATGTTGTTGAGTAGTTATGGAATGATGAGAAAGAGACCGAATGTTGTTCAGAGTATCGGATGGGATACGGGATATCACGAGGAGATCCGGAATGGTCCAGAGAATAAGATTCATATAAGGAAAGTCTTGTTTCGGAGTTGGGGAATGATTCCGGTGTTTTCATCGGGAATGTTCTAGAAGGGTCCGGAAGGTCCGGCACTCCGGAGGGGAAGGGTACATGAATGTGCCATGACAATGTGGAATGGTTGCATCATGTACTAGGTCACTTGGCTGGGCAAAAATAAAGGGAGAAATCAAATCCTAGTTTGAAAGTCAGACGCCAATTTGAAAAGTCAAACGACAAGTTTGCTTGGTGGAGGGAGAGTAGGAAACCTACTTAGGGAGGAAGTCCCACTCCCTCCACCCGCCGGCCAAGGAGGAGTTGGAGGAGGACTCCCTCCTCCTAGCTGCCTCCCTCCCACCTATAAAAGAAGGGGCAGGGGTGCCCCCTCTTCCCTACACCAAAACCCTAGCTCCTGGCGCCTCCACACAAGTGCTGCCACCGCCTAGGGTTTCCTCCCAACTCGCCGAGTTAGGGCTTCCCCAAGCCCTAGCCGCCGTCTACACCTCTCCCCTTGGTGCCTCTAAACCCTAGACCACCAAGGCCTCTCTCATAGTCCACCATACTCGCTCCGGCTTAAGGCGAAGCCCTGCGAGATCTCCCCTCTACTTCTGGTACCACGCCGTCGTGCTGCCGGAATCACGAGGAGAGTGCTACAACCTCCGCTGCCTGCTGGAACAAGGGAGAGGAAGGACTTCATCGAGTACCGAACATGTGACCGACTGCGGAAGCGCTACCGGAACGCAGCGCCGGAAGGATCGTCTACGCGATCTTAAGATCGGCAAGTGTACGACTACATCACCCACGAGAATCTGCTCTCGTTAACCGCTTTGGATCTTCAAGGGTTAGTATTCTGTCGACTCGTTGCTACAATCTAAGTAGATAGATCTTGGCTTGATCATAGATTAGATCTTGATTGTGTGTTCATGCGGTAGAAATTTTTTGTTTTCCATGCTACGAACCCCTACACAATACATGGCTAAAGGTTACAACTCACTCTTTACACAAGATCCAGAGAACACTCTAGGTTAAAGATAGAAAAAGAACTTCTTACCGAGAAGAATCAAAGATAAATAACGCAAGAACTATTATACTATTAAAACTAGAATATTAACCAAGGGGTTGGCATTACTGCTATTGCAATGCACTACAGAATTAGGTTCTTTAGCTAGAGATTATATTTCTATCTAATCAGTAGCTTCGTATTCACTTGAGTTAAGGTATATGTTGACTTTCTTGTCTTCATTGAAGAGCTTTAGCTTGGCATGATAAGTACTGGAGCATAACTTGATGTGGTTGTTCTCTATTCCGGCTTCAGAATCTAGCAAGGGTTAAGAAGATACTTTGAGGACGAGCGTACTCAGAAAATTCACTAGAAAAGGAGTGTTTGATGCACTATAACTACAGCCATAGACCACAGGTCATAGGCAATGCAGGTTTTCGTAAACATTTCTTCAAAGGTTGCTTTTATTCTGAAAAGCTATGTCCGCCAGCCTTCACGGGTTTACCAGAACTTTCATGGAGTTCCTTTCCTGTCGCGTTCGCAGCTCCTTCCCGGAACAGGGAGTAACAAGTTACAGTTCTTACACTCTCAGAGGTGCGTTACTTTACCCATGAGAGATCAACTCTTTGTTGCACAACCGGGCAGCTTATTCTCGTCCACAATTCCATGATGTGGGGCCCAGAAGATGATCCAAGCCAATCACTGCCTCCTTCGCGACCTCGCATGCCTCCTTGGTGTACACCAGGCCCACATAAAGAATTACGACAATGGTTTGTACAAATCGTTAGATGTCAGAACTATCGTGGGACGTTAAGGGTTCCCACCCGTATGCTGCATATCCTCTATGAATTACCAATTAATATGCACGCTACGAGGATAATAACCATGACCTGCACATCTGACTTCATGCGAGAGGAAGAAGATACATCTGACTTCTCCGTCCCATCCAAATCTCATGGTCAACGCGTAATATACGGCGCAAGAATCACTGGCAACATTGGTTGTTAGGTCCTAGGTGATATAGTTCTAAATAGTGGTATTCCAACTATCAGATTTAATAGATTAGCTGATCACCCTGGATCAGTAACCAATAGTTCACATTATTATCAAAAATAGTGTTTTAAGACCTTTTTCAAATGCAGGTGATAACAACACTAGAGTTGTAAAATACTTTACAGAAAATAAACAAAGGACATGAGCAAGTGTGAACTTGCCTTTTGTGATTGCAAGATTATGCACTCACGGTCTTCGAGTCAGTATAAGATCCAAAATCTGAAATCAGCATCATTGGTCCGGTAAGGACTAATGTTTAAAGAAGCAATATGCTTTTATGCATAAGTAATGTGATGTACGTTCTAAACGCAAATCCTGGGAATAATGTTGTCCTAGGGTTTGTATTCCGGAAATGGTTACTTTGGAATGTGTGGTCCTTTTGGATAAGTTTCACATTTGTGATTTTATTAGAGCTTATGAGTGGTTGTGAGCAACACATATGTAGCAATAAAATATATACTTATGAAATACTAGTCAAATTGTTTATATAAGAGTTTCTGTTTGAAGTGGCAAAAAGAATAACCTTCGAAGAAAAGGTTTCTCTCCTAAGGTCTAAACAAACTTTGTGGTTAGTTAGTGGTGGTTGATGTTATTTGTTTGCTTAAATGGTTTGGCTTGAGTTGCTTTATAGCTTAACTACTTCAGACCAAAGTTAACTATAAAACATATAGTAATGTGTATTGTATTATACTTAGATTCTTGGAGACTAAAGTTAACTTTAAAATGTAGATAGTTTTGAAAGTATAGTACTTATACATTTGTATCTTGTGTATCTGAAATGTTTTCTTTAAGTTACTTAAGAATGGTTATTCTTTTACTTGGGGTAATGGTTTCTTGATTCTATAATGGAGTAATATCATTTATCTTTTATAGATGAGTGAGTATAGTTTATAAACCAAGATATATTGTCACTTAACTATTTTTGAACTTTCTATAGTGTTGTGGTAGTTTTTGTAATTTGGTGGTTAACATAGATAGAAAAGGTTTGGTGTATTCATAAGTTGTTCTTTAAGGTTTTTATTATAAATGGGAATCTTTTTAGAATAATATCTTCATTTAAGGTTGAAGATAATTTAGTAAAAAGATATTTATAATGTTTTAAACCATTAAGGCTTCATTTTATTAATATTTAAGACTAATACTATTTATTAAACTTAATTTATTTATTTTAGAACTATTAATAGATTTTATTTTTCCTTATGTGCATTATTAATTAAGTGAATAAGTTTAAATTTGAGTTACAGAAGTATTTGAATTTTTATTTTAACTCAAAAGTGGAACATTATATTTTTAATATGTAAATGTTATTTTTGTGATCATTTTGGTATATTATATTTATTTTTGTGATTTATAAATAATAAGATATTTACTTAAGTGAAATAATAATACATGATTATAGTTTTAAAGTATAATTCTTATTTTTCTAAGATTTTTGGTATTCTATTTATTTTTTTAACATTTACCATTATTAAAATATGAATTATCAAAGTTTTATTACTTATAAAACCTTTATTAAATAATATTTATTTAAATAATCAACATAATAATATTTGATAATAAGTTTAAGTTGTAGATTTTATTTTTCTACAAATTTTCATATATTATACATATCTTTCTGAATTATAAATCAAAAGTTATTAATTAAACAAGATTTAATCATTTATTTGATTTCTGGAATATTATTAATTGAATTATAACATTTTATTTATTTCTTAACATAAAATACTTTTTACACCGAACCAAGAGCTAGCCCCAGTCACTGACTAGTGGGCCAGTGACCACCTTAGCACGTTGTGTAAAGAAAATCCATTTATTACTGACCCTGCCTTGACCTCCAGTCAATGACATATGGGCCCAATGCCATGTCATCAACCACGCGGGCAGAGACTGGTCAAACAAGCTGACGTGGCTCGATCATGAGGTGAGCATGACGCAGCAATGGCGTCAGCACGACCACCGCCGTCGGTGAGTGGTCATCGGCGACTGACATGGTTATACCCCGCGGATACATGATCTCAGCATACCTGGTCCAGCCCAAGGAAGGCCCACGACAAATATACGCCGGCCCATGAAGACTTTCGGGTGGCCCAGGCCCATGACGCCTTCGGATCCTTGGAGAGCAAGACTAGAGTAGATAGGAAATTCGAAGGGGTAAAGCCCTAGAACTTGTAACCGACTAGGTCTATGCCCGAGACCTGCCTAAGTCTATATAAAGGCCAGGAGGGCGCGACCTAGACCGATCGACTCATACTTTCGCATACACACCTCCACGCCAGATTGCATCTGCGCACCCCTGTAATCACCGGTTCCGCCGTAATCAAGAGCAGACAAGCAGGAGTAGGGTTTTCCCTCCGGGGGTCTGAACCTGGGTAAACCTCGTGTCCCGTATTGCTTGTTTGCTAACCGTTCCGCGATCTCCAGCATCCCCATCTTCTCCAAAACCCAAGTCCATAACAATGGGCATTGATGAGATCAAACCTCGTCAGAAAGTGGGACCCACATTCGTCCAGTCAAGTCATCTCTAGCGCAGCAGACGCTTGAGGTCATCGATCGTCAGCACTGACGTCATCAAAATCTGTACTAGCAATAGCTGCAATTTCTTCGGCTTCAAAGTTAAGAGTACTCACTTTAATCTACGATTCGACCAATTACTCGGGGGCTACTCCTATCAGGAGCGCTGGCCGCGCACCCGAAAGATGAATAGAAGCGAACTATTACTTCGAGTCCTCCGTCGAGTCTATGACTCCACTACAGACTCGGGGGCTACTCCCATAGGGAGGATGGATTTAAGCATCCGAATTTTTTTGTGTCCTACGGACTTACAACTGAACAACGTCTGAATTAAAGTTTCCACTCGAGTCTACGACTCGAACAGACACTCGGGGATACTCCCATAGGGAGCGCTGGCCGCGCACCCTATGAATTCTTCGACTGCGATCCTTCAGATCAGCATGCAAAAACTTTTCGGCAACGCTGCCCCAACTAAACGTTAAGTGATCAATGTTCTCCTTGACCACCCGAAACACCTCCGCGGTGATAAACATTCGGATGCTGTGTCTGCGACACAAAGATAAGACATACAGATATCATCTGATGGCCTGGCAACGCACACGACTGCGCTCTGCTAGTAAAAACCCGTGCTAACAGGTGCGATGAAAAATCCCGACGGACGCGTTGGGTACATCAATTAAATTCACTGGAATTCCACTCCTGTAAGTCCTCCGCGGCCTGAGTCGAATTACGCCAGCATATGTTCCAGGTTCGAGTTGAGGGACTCGAGCCTGAAGAAGATCGTGTTGTTTTGTCCTAAGACAGTTAACTGACCCTGATCCGTCGGGTGAGTCAGGCACACGCATCAACAATCCATACATCTGATCTATTGAAATACATAGTCACACCCGAAGGATTGAAGAGTCCTCAGCCGAATCTATGATTCGACTGATCACTCGGGGGCTACTGACATGGTTATACCCCGCGGGTACATGATCTCAGCATACCTGGTCCAGCCCAAGGAAGGCCCACGGCAAATATACGCCAGCCCATGAAGACTTTCGGGTGGCCCAGGCCCATGACGCCTTCGGATCCTTGGAGAGCAAGACTAGAGTAGATAGGAAATTCAAAGGGGTAAAACCCTAGAACTTGTAACCGACTAGGTCTATGCCCGAGACCTGCCTAAGTCTATATAAAGTCCAGGAGGGCACGACCTAGACCGATCGACTCATACTTTCGCATACACACCTCCACGCCAGATTGCATCTGTGCACCCCTGTAATCACCGGTTCAGTCGTAAGCAGGAGTAGGGTTTTCCCTTCGGGGGCCTGAACCTGGGTAAACCTCGTGTCCCGTATTGCTTGTTTGCTAACCGTTCTGCGATCTCCAGCATCCCCATCTTCTCCAAAACCAAGTCCATAACAATGGGCATTGATGAGATCAAACCTCGTCAGCGACGATCTATGACGCCCCAACAAGCGAAATAAGCCTAATTCGAACCAGCGCAACCTACTGAACCTAAAAGTGGCGGCGCCGCTTGGAAATGGTCATCGGAGCTTCAGCTCCGACGAGCTCCGACGGTGGTACAAGGTGAAACGGCGATTTACAACGAGATTCAGTGATTTGAATGTTACTGGAAGGTTCAGGAACTCACCCTGATGATGATAGAGCGGTCGAGGAGGCTTGGGGAGGCATGACAACGGCGAATCGATGGTAATGGCCACGGAGGCCGAGGAAAAGGAACGCTCGATTTCACATGATTCCCGGCGGGCGGGCCTCCGTGCTTGGTCCTAGATGGTTCAGTCCACGACGGTGCGTCTAATGGTGGCTATCACGAGGCAAGGGGTGGTCGGATTTGGCCGGAATGATGAACTCCGACGAGCTAGGTTTTCAGGTGAAGGAAGGAAGTGAGTCTGGGGAGCGGTATTGAGGATGAGGACGAGCAGGGTTGTCGCGGTGGCCTTCTTATCCTCTCCTGGCATCAGCGGCGTTGATCTTGGCGCAACGACGACGATGATGGCATCGGGCAGCGACAAGCTCCGCCAGCGAGCTGTCTGTGTGCGTGAGGATGACGACGACGACTGTTTTGCAGATACCCCCTGGCTATTATTTCGGCTCAACCCACGGTCCTCTCCTGACCCCACTTGTCAGTCACAGATGGAAAAGAACTGGGCTGGTTACTGGGCTGTTGTGGGCTGCACAGGGGCGTCAGATAGGTGTAGGGGTGTTGGGCCACGACCAGGTAGTGTTTTTATTTGTTATATCCTTTTTCTATTTCCTATTTTCTTATTCAGATTTGAATTTGATTTATATTTTGAACCTTTCTTTGTATGATTTATTTGCTAGATATTTGCAACAATACTAAAATATATTTGGTATCCTTTGTGAACTTTTATCATATCATCTTTTTGTATTTCTTTTATTTACTCAATATGAACCCCTTTTTAATAGTTTGTATAAACTTTTCTTATTATTTTTCTCTCCTATTATAGTTAGGGATTTCTTGAATGATATATTCGTATTTGCTTATCAACTTAACTTTAGTTGGCTCATAGTTTAAATAGAAACTTTTATATGTATAATGAGCCTATATCAGTATTTGATGCATGAAATATAAAAGACATTGATATAGTTATTACTACTCCCATTAATTTGGAAAATGTCAATGTATCTATTTTATAATGATAAATAAAGAGGTTTAGGATTTTAAATTATGATTATTTACCCTTGGGTTTAGGGTTTTTTTTCTTAAAATACTTAGACTCCTTTATGGATGTGGTTAAAGATTCAATAACTAAACATATGGTTTTCTGTTTGGGATATTTGTTGACATCACCTTTAGTGCTTAAAAGTTATATCTTGAATGTTTTATAGAAAGGAATTGATAAATATATACTTAAGCACATATAGTTATGATGGTTGGAATTAACAGAGATGTGCTTATGTGATTTGCTATAGGGAAATATTTCTATAAAGTGTTATAGACATCAGATGATGGATCAATAGCATGAGATGGATATTATGTTGATTTGAGATTTAGAGTTGGTTGTTTACCAAGAATGTCTATTTTCCATAATTCACAATTCTGGATCTTTAAATAAGGAATTCATTTCCTAGATATTCTACCTCTTCCTATCCATCATCATGATTAACATGATGAGCTTTTCTTCACAAAAAGGTTCTTATTCACCTTTTAATCTTCTAAATCCATTGATAAATCCATTGAGTTGATACTACAGTATTCATAACTTTCTCATATCTTTGCTTAGTTGCACCTACTACTCTATGGTTGATAACCTTCCATCCAACACATAGTTCCTTAAAACTCCACTCTTAATCTTTCTTATTCATCCATTATTAATATTACTCTAATAGTTGTATACATCCAACTACTTTTATAAAGTTGTCTATCCTTTAAGATGAATAACACTACTACTATAACTTTATGCTATACTATCTTTAATTGAATAATATCATCCTATATTCTCTTGACTCTAATGGCTCACACTTAAATCCCTGAATTAAATTTATGTGGTTTGTAATGACTACTCTAGGATAACTTACCTCTACTAGGGTTTCAATCATGATTTATCCACCAATACCACTTATACATGACATAAGTACTCAACCTTGGTGAATAAGGCTTGATCATTATAATCTTTTGATCCATCATGGTTTAGGTTTCCAGTTGGCTAAACAAGGCTCCATCAATACAACATTACAGTTGTATTATAATTATCTTCTGTTTAGATCTATTGGATTAAGAGATATAATTCATTAACTATACCTACTTGATCCAATAGGACTACTCGTGGTAACTATCTCCAGACTTCATCCTTGTAATCTACTTTTCTATCAAAGAGGGATTTAACTCCATCAACTATCTTATTGATTGGATTATTTTCAATCATTCTTATCAAATAAATGGCATCTAAAACTAGCATCACTATTCGCCTTTTCTTAGTTGTTTCTTTGTAGACACTTACTTGTAAGCCGTGTTATGATCAAGTACTTGATAGGTTGAGAATGGATGAATCAATAGTTGATTTCTCAACATTGATGAACAACAGACATGGAAATATAACTCAACAGAGATGATAAGGATTGATATGGAAATAAAGATATATGGTGAATGATCTAAGCTTAGTTCCTTTCCTACTCCATCTTACTTAAGAAGTAGGGTTAGATATTACCATGATACTCAGGTATATGCAGATGAGATTAAAATATAGTTGTTACATTCTTGTTATTTGTGTTGTATCCTTAAATTGGTACTCATGAGTGATTATAATGGATACTATGATATGATCACCTAAGGATCAAATATAAATCATAATGTATTAGATTTTATCTTTTATTTCATTTGATCTACCCTTAGGTCAAATTTCCCTTACCCAAAGTAAGGTTTTAGCAAAGTCCTATTGAAACTTATCGCAGTCAACTTGATGATCTACTTCTTATTCCATCAAGTTAAGAGAAGCTTCATTCAATTTAACAAGTTCTGTTTTAAAAGCGCAAAAAATATTCGGATTTTCTATGCATGAATGCAATGCACACATCTTGGTTCAGCTTATTTCTAAGCTCTAATGCTGGGATGTTACAATCTAAGATCATGGCACTCGGGCCCCAGTGATAAGCATTAAGCATAACAAGTTGCAACAAAGTCAAATAGCAATAATAGAGATACTAGGCACCATGCCGTAACATTCTTATTCGATTACATGATAGATGTCATATAATCCCTACCATCCCCATTGCCTACATCGGGGGATTACTCACTCATGGATGGGGGAAACATGGATGGTTGATGAAGAGGCGTCGGTGATGATGATGGTGATGATCTCCTCCAATTCCCCATCCCGGTAGGGTGCCAGAACGGAATTTCTGGTTCCGATTCACAGATTATGGTGGTGGCGGCGTAGCGGAACTCTTTCTGGAAAAACGTCGAACCCCCCGGAGTTTTTAGGTCAGGAGGCTTTATGTAGGCAAAGAGGGAGGCCAGGGGGTGTCCGAGGTGGACACACCCCCTCCAGGCGCGGCCAGGCCCAGTCCGCGCGGCCAGGGGTGTGGGCCCCTCGTGGCCCACCTCTGCCTCATCTTCTGGCTCCATGAGTCTTCTGGTAAAATAGGATTTTTGGCATATTTTCCGGGATTTTTCCTGAAAGTTGATTTTCTACACAAAAACTAGACACCAAAGTAATTCTGCTAAAAATAGCGTCAATCCGTGTTAGTTGTATCCAAATCACAAAAGTTTAGAGAATAAACAATAATAAAAGTGTTTGGGAAAGTAGATACGTTTTGGACGTATCAACTCCCCCAAACTTAGCTTATTGCTTGTCCTCAAGCAATTCAGTTGAAAACCGAGTGCGACAAAAGAAACTTTCAGGAACATATTTGCTTCATATGATGTAAATATTCTCAGCACATGAGTAGATACTTAGCCAATTCATAATAAGAAGTATGCAACTAAGCCTACTCAATAATCATTGCAAGCTATGAAGAGATTACAACACAATAATAATAAGTAGCATGAAACATAAACATAAGCAATATTGCAATGCTCATAAGAAGGTATGATAGAGTGGCATATTGCTTGCCTTTGATTGTGGAGCAAAACATAAGTGACAAGGCACCCCTGAATTTCAAGTGAAGACTAGAAGTAAAGATATCAAAGATACAAGCATCAAAGTCACGACATAATTAACCAAGTTTTGAGACAAGCACATTACACTAAGAATGACTACTATGCTCTCAAGAAGGTGCTCATAGAATAAGAGGTGACTCAACAAAGAAGTGAAAAGGTTTTGGAAAGTTTGAAAGGCTTCCAAATGCTGAAAGTATGGTACTCATTAGCTTTGAGGTCTCATTGCCCCTATCATAGGAATCTTTAGATGGTTAATTTTAAAGTGAGGTCCAATATGAGTTATATGCTTGACAGACCATAAACTAGAAATCTCATGTCCCTTGAGTAAGAGGGCCGCTCCTCATGCTACTCAACTTTAGTTACCGGTAAGTTCTTGTCATTGTAAATACATGTGTATCATAGAGAACCGCCAACGGTGTATCCCTTGCACATGATACAGGAGCTATCCCATATCAAAACGATAAGGCAAGCAGACAATGAGCATCTCAGCGATCTTTTTATTTGCTATGTGCATAGTTTTTTATTGAGGATTCTTCATAGATTGCTCATTATGGTTATGATGCAAGTTTCCATCATGATTAGGCATGGCTTAGGCTATCGGCCCAGGCGTTTCTCTAACACATATACATAACTCCATGAACTTACAAGCTCCCATTTTATTTCACACCGACGACATCCATAAACAAAAGAACATGATATCAACTGGGTAAATAATTACAGGTGTTGAAAGCGTTCCCTGTGACAACACGGAGCTGCTAACTCCCAGCCTATAATTTGTAAGCATATAGCTTTCATGGACAGTCACAATGGTTCAGGCTTATTAAGTGAAAGAAAATAAAGTGTGCCATCAAGTTCGTGAGAGCTTTACTAACTAACTTTCTCATAACAAGAAAACATTTTATTTGGAAGAAAACAAGGCATAATAAATATGCACTGAATAGTAAATGATGCTAGTAGGTAGGTATGGTGGACACTTTTTGAAAATTTTGGTTTTGGGGAGTTGGAAGCACGAGTAGAGCTCATACTTAGTGCAAGTTGAAGGCTATCAATAGAAAGGGAGCGACAAACGAGAGAGCAATAACTGTCATAATTATGCTTGCAACAAAACAAAATTAATTATGGCATAAAAGTGATACAAGAACTCTAAGGCAAAATAAATCATCGAGGCTTAACTTTTATTTAGTCATATGCATGCGTGAGCATGTGCCAAGTCGATCCACATGAAACATTCAGAGGAGGATACCACAATATCATACCAAGTTATGAATAGAACAATGCAAGCAAACATTCATGTGACATGCTACAAACTATTAGCAAGTTGGAGCTAATCATAAGAGAGCAAGAACTACTAAGCATCCATTAACAACATACACCCTACATGAACAGACTAAGCACACCCACAATGATGAGTATATGTACAAAAATGGAAACAAATAGTGTTCGTTACCAGCCTCTTACCATACCTCGAGTTGTTGTTAATCATCATTATTGCATTTCACTTGTGTGGCTTGAATAATAACATGAAACCAAACTCCACTGAGGACCGCTGAACCCTGCAACGAACTTCACAAAACCAAAGAAGAACAACAAATATTTTTGGATTTTCGATTTTTTAGAGAACAAGAACTGAAGGAAAAAGCAAACAAAGTAAAATCTTTTTGGTTTTTTCTTAAAGCAAACCAAAGCTAAAAAGCAAAGAAACAAACCAAGAGAAACAACGAAAATATGTTTGGTCTTTTGTGTTTTGGGAAAGAGGAAACAAAAACTAAAAAGAAAGCGAAACATGGATATACAAAGAACCGACAGAACATGATATGTAGATGAGTGTGATATCGGTACACCTCCCCCAAGCTTAGGCTTTTGGCCTAAGTGGAGATCAATCCCAGCCTGGCCAAGAAGGAGCGCCTCCGTAGTATGACGAACAGGTGCCTTTGTCCTGGTACGTGCTCGAGGAAGCCCCTGTGTACTGCACATAGTGGTCATAAAAGGGTGCTTCTCCCTGGTAGTGTCCGTGGAAACCACGAATGCGCAGCTGCTCGTCCAGCTCCTCCTTGGAGCGTGACCAATCCCCCCTGCAACTCCTCCTTGGAGCGTGACCAAGCCCCCCTGCAAATACTGAAAAAGTAGTTTGTGGCAAAGGAATTTCCCTTTCTTCCCCATCAGTAAACATCATCATGTAAACTAAACTCTCAAGGCTAGAGCTAGTAGTAACAAAGTGATGCGCTTTCATAGAAGCAAGATCAAGCCTATGTGGAGCCAAAATTGTATCATTTGGATCAACAAAAAGTCTAAGGCAACAACTACATGTACAACAATAATACCCCCATCAATGGGTCCTCTAGCAGCTAAGCGACGAGCAATGAGAGAACTAAGATTATACCTGGTTTCATTGTTGAGTGTAGCAGGTAGAATGGCAAAATGATAGTTGAAAATATTGCTAGTGTTCTCCCTACCAAGAATACTAGTGGCAAGATAATAAGCAAAATATCTGATAGCCGGGAGTTGAATATTTCTTATCTTCCCACGTTGGGCTGTGCGGTCATCATCATTAGTGACCCCGCGGTAGAGCTCCAACAAATCAGCGGGCCAAGCTTGAATCTTCTTCATCGTCCCAGCCATGCCAATACCTATAATGTCACAAAATTTCTTCAATGTCATGGTGACAGGCCTGCCATAGATTTTGAATGAAACTCTCCACAAAAGTTTTAGTGAGCACAGCATAATGCTCACTCTCATCCTGCATATAATCAGTTAGTCCAACCCTCCAAACAAGATTTTGGAAATCATCAAGAATCCTTGCAGCTTGCAAAAAGGTAAAACAAGGGAAGGTAGAAAGATGCGCATCCCCCTCATCTCCCTCATTGCCAAAGCGCGGCGCAATAAGATCCTAATTGTATGATGGCCTAAATCGAGAGGATGATCTCGAAGGCCTTGTTCTCCTAGGTGCATCACTTTCAAACAAGGGGAGCCAAAGAATACTTATAAGCCTTAACAACTGAGTTGTTAATTCAGCTGCACCTAGAAATAGTCTTGCTCATAGTAGTTTATCAGTAGCAACAGTTTTGTAGTAGCAATAGCAAAGTAAAAGAAGCAGTAAAACAAAGGCAATAGCAACAATAGTAGCAAACAGTAGGATTTGAGTGCGGTAGGCATAGGGATGGATGGGCGGGTGTTGCATGGACGGGACTATTCATGTAACTTCAAGATCTAGGGCATTTGCAGATAAATAAGATAAACCATGCAAGTACTAAACAATCATAGGCATGTGTTCCATATATAGTCATACGTGCTCGCAATGAGAACTTGCACAACATCTTTTGTCTTGCCAGCCCGTTGCAGCAGGGCCTCAAGGGAATCTACTGGCAATTAAGGTACTCCTTTTAATAGAGTGCCGGAGCAAAGCATTAACACTCTGTGAACACATGTGATCCTCACATCACAACCATTCCCTTCGGTTGTCCCAATTTCTGTCACGTCGGGGCCTTTGGTTCCGGACAATGATACGTGTACACAACTTGCAGATAAGATCACAAACAATAATATTATAATGAATCAATAACATATTCAGATCTGAGATCATGGCACTCGGGCCCTAGTGACAAGCATTAAGCATAACAAGTTGCAACAAAGTCAAATAGCACTAATAGAGATATTAGGCACCATGCCCTAACAATCTTATTCGATTACATGATAGATCTCATCCAATCCCTACCATCCCCATAGGCTATAGCGGGGGATTACTCACTCATGGATGGGGAAAATATGGATGGTTAATGGAGAGGCGTCGATGATGATGATCTCCTCCAATTCCTCGTCCCGGCAGGGTGCCAAAACGGAGTCTCTGGTTCCGATTCGTGGATTATGGTGGTGGCGGCGCAGCGGAACTCTTTCTAGAAAAACATCGAACCCCCTGGAGTTTTTAGGTCAGGAGGCTTTATGTAGGCAAAGAGGGAGTCCGAGGGGGTGCCCGAGGTGGCCACACCCCCTCTAGGCGTGGACAAGCCTAGCCCGTGCGGCCAGGGGGTGTGGGCCTCTTGTGGCCCACCCACCTCCGCCTCATCTTCTGACTCCGTGAGTCTTTTGGTAAAATAGGATTTTTGGCATATTTTCCGGGATTTTTCCTGAAAGTTAATTTTCTGCACAAAAAGCGAGACACCAAAGTAATTTTGTTGAAAACAGCGTCAGTCTATGTTAGTTGTATCCAAATCACACAAGTTTAGAGGAGAAACAATAGCAAAACTGTTCGCGGAAGTAGATACGTTTTGGACGTATCAACCAGCATCAACTATTACAAATGCATTGAATAATAGACACGTAGGTCTTAACATAATTAAACGACAACCATAAGGCTCCTGCCGGTTGTCGACTTGCAATAAGGATCATTGCATACATCATATACAATCACAATCATGGCCATATCACATCACAACACACCCCTGCAAAACAAAGTTAGACGCTTCTAATTTTCTTTGCATATTTTACGTGGTTTGGGGCTTTCAATAAGTACCGCTCTAACTTACGAACAAGAACCACAACGTTGATGCATGAACTATCAAGTGCCCATTGTAAATTGAATCTTCACTATGATGGGAGAGACAGACACCCGCAAAGCCAGTTATGTAATACAAGTTGCATGTCAAGCGTGGAGCAAGTCTCATGAACGATGTCATGTAAGGTTAGCCCGGGCCACTTCATCCCACCATCCCTCAAGATGCAAAGTACACAAGAAGCAATTGATAATAAAAGCACCACCGCCCACAGTGACCATTGTGTTCTACTCGTGCAACAGATCTACATATAGACATGACTCTGATACCACTCTAGGGGTTCATAGCATGGAAAACCAAAAAAATTCTATCGCATGAACACACACAAGCCAAGATCTATCTACTAGATTGTAGCAAAGAGTCGATAGAGTACTAACCCTAGAAGATCCAAAGCGGTTAACGAGAGAAGATTCTTGTGGGTGATGTAGTCGTTCACTTGCCGATCTCAAGATCGCGTAGACGATCCTTCCGGCGTCACGTTCCGGCAGCGCTCCCGCAGTCGGTCACACATACGGTACTCGATGAAGACCTTCCTCTCCCTTGTTCCAGCAGGCAGCGGAGGTTGTAGCTCTCTCCTTGCAATTTCGGCAGCACGACGATGTGGTGTCGGAGTTTAGAGTGGAGATCCCGCAGGGATTCGCCTAAGCTGGAGCGAGTATGGTGGAGTAGAGGGTGCCTTGGGTCTAGGGTTTAGACACCAAGGGAAGAGTGCAGTCAGCGGCTAGGGTTTAGTCTAGACGGCAGTGGCGGTTTAGATGGGATCTAGGGCATCGTTGGCTTAGAGGGGTAGCGACGACCTAGGGACTGGGTCTTGGGCGCCTAGGGCAAGGGGGATACCTTGGGGTGCACCCCCACCCCTCCTTATATAGGTGGGGGCGTCCAAGGGTGTTTCTATCCCAGGTTGAAACCCTCCCTAACTCGGCCTCCAAAGGAAGAGGCTCAAACATTTTCCACCAAGACTTCCCTCTTACCAAAAACTAGAGTTTGACTTTTCAAACTAGGATTTGACTATTCAAACTTGTCTTGGCCGAATTGACCCTTTAGGGTTTGGTGCGGCTAGCCCCTAGGGCATGCCACACTCCAAGTGACCCCTTCCCGGGGTGGTGGACCTTCCAGAACATTCTAGAAGCTTCTAGTCAAAACACTGAAAACATTTCCGATCCCTGGAAATTGACTTTTCTTATATGAATCTTATTCTCCGGACCATTCCGGATCTCCTCGTGATATCTCGGATCCAACCCGAGACTCCGAACAAAATTTGGTCTCTTTATTCACATTCCATATCTACTAAACAACATCAAATCCTTAAGTGTGTCTCCCTACGGTTCGTGAATTATGTAGACATGACTAAGACTCTTCTCCGATCAATAACCAATAGAGGATTCTGGAAATTCATATGGCTCCCACATATTTCTACGATTACTTCATGTTGAATGAACCATTTACATACGGTACCAATTTCCCTTTGTCTCGCGATACTTTACTTATCTGAGGTTTGATCGTCGGTATCTCTACATAGCTAGTTCAACCTCGTTACCGATAAGTACTCTTTACTCTTTCCTGTGATATGCGATACCTTGTGAGCCAGTCACATGCTTGCAAGCTAATTGAATGACTTTCCACCGAGAGGGCCCAAAGTATATATATCTGTCATATGGATGGACAAATCCCACTCTTGATCCATGTGCCTCAACACATACTTTTCGAACACTCAATGCCACATTTATAACCACCCAGTTACGAAGTGGTGTTTTATGTCATCAAAGCATCCATACGGTGATGGTGATTAACATGATCTCATGGTCGAAGGATTTAGGTTACTATGTATTGAAAGCTTATATCAAGTGAACTATTTAAATGACTTGATCTTATGCTATGCTTAACTATAGGAGTATGTCCATCACATCATTCTTCCAATGATATGACCTTGTTGTTAATAACATCTCAATGTTCATGATCAGGAAACCATGATCATATATTAACCAACAAGCTAGTTTAACAAGAGGCTTTACTAGGAACTCTTTTATGTTTTCAAATCACAGAAGTATTAATGTTTCCTATTAATACAATTATAGCATGGTATGTAAACATTTATCATAACCATGAAGATATGATAATAACCACTTTATTATTGCCTCTTGGGCATATCTCCAACAGTCTCCCACTTGCACTAGAGTCAATAATCTAGTCTCAAACCTTTTTGCATTCAACACCTATGGCTTTCCGGTGTTGTGTTTAAATGATTGCTAGTGGGCAACTGATCTCCGGATCCGACACTTTCAGGTCCGTGTGTAATTGCATGTCTTTGCGTCTCTACGCATCGCTCATTTTCTAATGAGATGGCTTTGTATAAATTTGGTCCTTTGGTGAGACCTTTAGTTCCTTGGGGTTAAAACATGTTGATAATATTGTCGTACAATATATCTTCATAGTACTATCCTGCTGTGAACTACACCTAGTTTGATAACAAACTACTTGACACAAATGCCCTCTTTTGCTGCTATAATAGCAGTCATATACTTAGCCTTTTGTTGTAGTATCTGTCATAATGTCTTAACTTTAGAACTCATCCAAATCCATTATGGAACTTACTTTCCATTATATTGTGCCACCCTTAGTTTAGATTGAGATAAACTTAATTTGTACTTTGTGACAAAACTAGTATCAATGTAATACTTTTACAATGAACTAACCATCTATTTGTCACTTCTATAAAAATAATATATTCTTTGTTCTTCCAAAAGTTCATAAGAGTATCTTTACTATCGTCTAATAATCATCTTATGAATCATTCTGGTATATGCTCATAACATTTAGAGCATAGGACATATCTGGATGTGTACATATCACAGTATGATTGAAAAATACTCTCTGTGATTTCATTCATCAAGTATCAATCAATACTTGAATTTCGGATTAATCCTTTCTGTGTGGCAAGAACCTTTCTTTACATTTCCATATTGAACTTATTCAATATCTCATCTATGTACCTTTGGCACAACCATATTAGCGTCTCAATCTATCCATATAGATATTGATACCAAATATTTGGGTTTCGCCTAAGTCTTTCATAAAAAATGAAATTCTTAACTTGTGTTAATAAAAATAAACCATTTCCAATCAACAATATGTCTTCCACATAATGAATTAGAAATATGTCTTAGCGCTCCCACTTAATTTCTTGCAAATGCAAGCATCTTCATCGTCTCCGATGAAATTAAACTCTTTTAATAGTTTCATCATGGTGAAGATTCCAACTCCGTTATGCTTAATTCAACCATTGAAGTTTGCATATGCTTTTAGCATCCTTTGAATTAACAAAACCTTTTGACCGTGTCATGCACACGTCCTAGGTAACCATTCTATTAGAAGAACTTGTTTTGTTTATTCAACTACCACATAACAAAATTATATGTAGTGGTTGCTATATTAATCCGTCTAGACTAAATATCGCTTAATGAACTATCAGATCTTATCATAGTCAACTCTTTTAACATTGTCATGAACTCTTTCCCGACATGTCGACAATTTCATAGATGTGAAACATCCATGTCTATTTATTTATAGATCCAAATACGACTGTAAGGTATTGCACCTTTTTAGAGGGTCTTTCAAGTTCAAAGCTTGATCTCTCGTGTATGGAACTATCATGGATTTTATGGCTTCAAACCATTTGAAGGAGTCAGGGCCCATCATCGCTTCTTTGCATGTAGTCGGATCATCATTGTCAAATAATGATTTAACTCTCAAATCTTGGTATTTGATTGTTTACCCGACCTACTTGGTTCAATAGGAACTTAGACCTCCGTGTCCACAACATTTGAGGCACATGAGCCATGAGCATTGTTGCTGCCTCCGGGACACTTTTCGGTGCTGCGCAACTCAGCACATATAACTAAGGTTCTTTTAATCTTATCAAAGTTCTATTGTCCTCCCACTTAAATTTTCATGAAAATATTTCTTCTAAAATAAACTTGACGTTCTAAGTGACAAACACTTTTGTCTTCGGTGTTATGGAGGAATACTCAACGGTTATTCAAATAACATACAAAGAAATATTCATCCGACTTTGGTTGTAAACATCTTATAGCATACCAATGTTTAAGAAAGGACAACTTGGGTTTTATCCCAAACCATAACTTTATATGGTGTCGTTTCAACGGATCATGACGAAGCTCTTTTTAGTGTAAAAGCAATAGTCTCTAAAGCTTTTATCTTTAAAATATAATGACAGTTTTATAAATGACACATTTGATCTTACCATGTCAAACAAGGTTTTATTACATATCTCGAACACACTATACTCGTATGGTGTTTCGGGAAATGAAAATTCATGGAACAATTCCTCAAATCTTAGGTGTTATGCTAAACCTGTAACTCAAATATCTCCCTTTATGATACTATCATAAATTCTTTATTTTACATTGATTTTGCACTTCATCTTGAAAGTCTTTGAACTTTTTAAAATCTTTCACACTTCATCCTCATTCAGTAAATATTCATATATTCACTCAAATTTTCGGAGAAAGCATATGAAGTTGAAATCCATCGCTCTTGACTACACATAATGGGCTTCATACATCTATATGTACAAGTTCCAATAAGCTAGTCATTCGTTCACTTTTGGCCAATGAACGGAGTTTTAATTATCTCTAGAAAAGTTTCACAAGCGTCATTTGATCTAAATCAAAAGACCAAAATTCCATCCATATGGAGTTTCTTCATGTTTTCTTTCCAATATAATTTAAACGGCGATGTCACTTCCTAAGTGATCTTTCAATCAATTGTCTTTCGACATTTTTAGCATTTATTTTATGGATGTGATTTATCCAACGACATTTGTAAATCATCCATGTTTTATGGATTGCGACAATTATTTGAACAACCCTTTTGTTCTCATAATACCTGATAAAACAAATCTTGAAGGCAAGCTTTTATGTCAACGAGAAACACATCAACACTTTATTTGTTCTCGATGAACATCATCACATATTCTCTTGCTAGTTACTTAGGCCATTGCAGTTCATGAATTGTGTTATTTTGTATGACAATTCACACCAACAAATTTAGTATCCAATACTTAAGAACCACATTGTTTAACAAGAAAAGAGTACAACCATAACACGTATATCCTCTATATACTTAAGCTGAACAATTCTAGTCTTTCCTTTTTTGCCATATATTTCTGAGATTCTCTTTCAGTATTTCCTTTTCCATTAAAAAAAATATATCTACATCAATAGTGGAGCCATACACATGACACATAGTCCAAAGCGTGTATAGTTTAAATACCAATGTCTTTGGACTTGCACTTTGAAGTATATCACCATCATCAAATACTTGGTGTTCTTTCAAATTCCATTCTTTAGTTTGTAGTAAACATTTTACCTACATCAAATATTCACCCTTATCATGGAACTATTCATGATCAAGCTACTTTAGCTTATAACAGTGAATCACGAGTATAATGTTGCTCTCAAAAACCTTTTGGAGGATTAGGACGAATAGCGTCTCCAACCTTTTGCAAATTCTCATCAAATATGAGAACATAAACTTTGCCATATTATACTCTCTCATGTTGCAACCAAAACATCGTTTCAGATATCGCAGTATTTTCCACACATCATGGTTTCCGAAACAACTCTTTCAGCTCCTAGATAACCTTGATATTAAAACAATCTTTTGAATATCAAGAATCATGGAGACAAACATGATACGTATATACTAACACTGGAATTGTCACTCTTGATTTAATACCAATTATTAAACTTCACGGAGTAACCGAAACTTACTGAAAGTTTGTAATAGGACTTTTAAACTTTAGATTAACACTTCATAACAATACGATACCAGTTCGTAAAGTAACTAACCAAAATTCTATAGTTCTATTATCTCAATTATAACTAAGCATAAGGTGGTAAACGGATGCCAATGACTACACCAATTATGCAAATTCACTTTGATTTAATTTATGATAAATAGTGTTCAACTTTTAATCATATTTCTGCTGAACTCCCACTCAAAACAATATCCCTCACATTTTTTTAGTGATCACATGAACCAAATCCACTACAGTACGATCATCATGTGACATGATGTAGTTTGAAAGGCGAACAATCATCATGTTCATCATATCATCTATATGACTCATGCTTTACCTTTCGGTATTCCGTGTTCCGAGACCATGTCTGTACATGCTAGGCTCGTCAAGATTTAACCTTAGTTTCTGCATTAGCAAATCTGGCTTGCTCCCGTTGTATACACTCACAGAATCTAACAAACCCGATCATCACGTGGTCCTTCGAAACAACAAGTCTTGGCAATGGTGCCTACTAAGGACGAACACTTTATAACTTGATATTTTGTGATAGGGATCATCTTATAATGCAACCATCACGATATAAGCAATACAAGATGCATAAAAGGATTAACATCACATGCAATTAAAAATATGTGATATGATATGGCCTTTCTTCTTGTGCTTTCGATCTCCATCTTCAAGCACGAACATGATCTCCATCATCACCGACATGGCGTCAAGGTCAATGGCACCGCTCCATGGTTGTCGTCCACCAGTGATGACCCACAAGTATAGGGGATCGCAATAGTCTTCGAGGGTACTATAACCCAATTTATTGATTCGACACAAGAGGAGCCAAAGAATACTTATAAGCCTTAACAATTGAGTTGTCAATTTAGCTGCACCTAAAAATAGTCTTGCTCACAGAAGTTTATCAGTGGCAATAGTTTTGTATTATCAATAGAAAAGTAACAGCAGCAGTAAAACAAAGGCAATAGTAACAATAGTAGAAAACAACAGGATTTGAGTGCAGTAGGCATAGGGATGGATGGACGGATGTTTCATGGATGAGACTGTTCATGTAACTTCAAGATCTAGGGCATTTGCAGATAAATAAGATAAATCATCCAAGTACTAAACAATCATAGAAATGTGTTCCATATTGATGACCCACAAGTATAGGGGATCGCAACAGTATTCGCGGGTAGTATTACCTAATTTATTGATTCGACATAAGGGGAGCCAAAGAATACTTGCAAGCCTTAACAATTGAGTTTTCAATTCAGCTGCACCTGGAAATAGTTTTTGCTCACAGAAGTTTATCAGTAGCAACAATTTGATAGTAGCAACAGCAGCAGCGAAACAGGAGCAACGGTAACAGTAGCAGCAAACAGTAGGATATGAGTGCGGTAGGCATACAGATGGATTGACGGGCGTTGCATGGACGAGTCTAAACATGTAACTTCAAGATCTAGGGCAATTGCAGATAAATAAGAATAAGCACCCAAGTAATCAACAATCATAGGCATGTGCTCCATATATAGTCATGCGTGCTCGCAATGAGAACTTGCACAATATGTTTTGTCCTGCCAGCCCGTGGCAGCGGGGCCTCTAGGGAACTACTGGCAATTAAGGTGCTCCTTTTCATAGAGCACTGAAGCAAAGCATTAACACTCCATGAACACATGTGATCCTCACACCACAACCACCCCCTCCGGTTTTCCCAATTTCTGTCACTTTGGGGCCTTTGGATTCAGACAATGATATGTGTACACAACTTGCAAATAAGATCACAAACAATACTATCATAATGATTCAATAATAAGTTCAGATCTGAGATCATGGCACTCGGTCCCTAGTGACAAGCATTAAGCACAACAAGTTGCAACAAAGACAAATAGCACTAATAGAGATACTAGGCACCATGCCCTAACAATCTTATTCGATTACATGATAGAACTCATCCAATCCCTACCATCCCCATATCCTACAGCGGGGGATTACTCACTCATGGATGAGGGAAACATTGATGGTTGATGGAGAGGCGTTGGTGATGACGATGGCGATGATCCTCCCCAAATTCCCCGTCCTGGCAGGGTGCCAGAATGGAGTTTCTTGATTCGAATCTTGGTTTCTGGTGGTGGCGGCGCAGCGGAACTCTTTATGGAAAAACGACGAACCCCCCTCAGTTTTTAGGTCAAGAGGCTTCTTATAGGCGAAGAGGGAGCCCGAGGGAGTGCCTGGGATGTCCGCACCCCCTAGGCGCCGCCAGGCCTGGCCCGCGCCTAGCAGGGCTGTGGGCCCCCCAGGCATCCACTCTATCTCATACTCTAGCTCCTTGGATCTTCTGGTGAAATAGGATTTTTGGCATATTTTCCGGGATTTTTCCTGATAGTTGATTTTCTGCACAAAAACTAGACACCAAGGTAATTCTGCTGAAAACAGCGTCAGTTCGTGTTAGTTATATCCAAATCACACAAGTTTAGAGGAGAAACAATATCAAAAGTGTTCGGGAAAGTAGATATGTTTTGGACGTATCAACTCCCCCCAAGCTTAGCTTATTGCTTGTCCTCAAGCAATTCAGTTGAAAACTGAGTGCAATAAAAGAACTTTCACAAACACGTTTGATTCATATGATGTATATATTCTCAGCACATGAGTAGATACTTAAACCATTCATAATAAGAAGTATGCAACTAAGTCTACTCAATAGTCATTGCAAGCTATGAAGAGAAACCAACTCAATAATAATAAGTAGCATGGAACATAAACATAAGCAACATTGCAATGCTCATAATAAGGTATGATAGAGTGGTATCTTGCTTGCCTTTGTTTTTAGAGCACAATATAAATGCCAAGGAACCTCTAAAGTTCAAGTGAAGACTAGAAGTAAAGATATCAGAGATACAAGCATCACAGTCATGACATAATTAACCAAGTTTTGAGACAAACAAAAGAATGACAACTATACTGTCAAGAAGGTGCTCATAGAATAAGCGGTGACTCAAGAAGGAAGTGAAAAAGTTTTGAAAGGTTTGAAAGGCTTCCAAATGCTGAAAGCAAGGTACTCACTAGCTCTGAGCTCTCATTGCCCCTATCATAGGCATCTTCATATGGTTAAGGTGAAAGTGAGGTACAATATGAGTTATATGCTTGATAGACCATAAACTGGAAATCCCAAGTCCCTTGAGTACGAGGGCCGCTCCTCGTGCTACTCAACTTTAGTTACCTGCAAGTTCTTGTCATTGTAAATACATGCATATCATAGAGAACCGCCAACGGGGTACCCCTTGCACATGATACAGGAGCTATCCCATAATCAAAATGACAAGGCAAGCAAACAATGAGCATCTCAGCGATCTTTTTATTTACTATGTGCATAGCTTTTTATTGAGGATGCTTCACAGAATGCTCATTATGGTGATGCTGCAAGTTTCCACCATGATTAGGCATGGCTTAGGCTATCGGCCCACGCATTTATCTAACACATATATATATATACTCCATGAACTCACAAGCTCCCCTTTTATTTCACATCGACAACAACCGCAAACAAAAGAGCATGGTATCAACTGGATATGTATCCATAAGTGTAAAATGTTCCCCGTGACAACACTGTTCTGCTAACTCCTAGCCTATAATTTGCAGGCATATAACTTTCATGGACAGTCACAATGGTTCATGATTATTAAGTCCAAGGAATAAAGTGTGCCATCAAGTTCGTGAGAGATTTACTAACTAACTTTCTCAAAACAGACAAACATTTTATTTGGAAGAAAACAAGGCATATAGAATATTCACTAAAATAGCAAATGATGCTAATAGGTAGGTATGGTGGACACTGTTGGCAATATTGGTTTTGGGGAGTTGGAAGCACAAGTAGAGCTCATACTCAGTGCAAGTGAAGGCTAGCAATAGAGAGGGAGCGACAAACGAGAGAGCAATAACTGTCATAATCATGCTTGCAACAAAACAGGACTAATTATGGCATGAAAATGATACAAGAACTCTGGCAAAATAAATTGTCGAGGCTTAGTGACTATTGTTTAGTCATATGCATGCGTGAGCATGTGCCAAGTCGATTCACATGAAAACTTTTAGAGCAGGATACCACAATATCATACCAAAATATGAATAGAACAATGCAAGCAAACATTCATATGACATGCTACAAACTATTAGCAAGCTGGAGCTAATCACAAACAAGCAAGAACTACTAAGCATCCATTAGTAACATACTCCTTACATGAACAGACTAAGCATGCTCACCATGATGAGTATATGTACACAAATGAAAACAAATAGAGTTTGCTACCAGCCTCTTACCACACCTCGAGTTGTCTTAATCTTCATTATTGCCCTTCACTTGTGTGACTTGAATAATAACATGAAACCAAAATCCACTGAGGACGGCTGAACCCTGCAAAGAACTCACAAAACCAAAGATGAACAATAAATATTTTTGGTGTTTTCGATTTTTCAAAGCAAGCAAACAAAGAAAAAACAAACAAAGCAATTTTTATTTGATTTTTCTTTAAGGAAAATCAAATCTAAAAAGCAAAGAAACAAACCAAGAGAAACAACAAAAATATTTTTGGTATATTTGTGTTTTGAGAAAATAGAAACAAAAACCAAAAAGAAAGAGAAACAATGGATATACAAAGGACCGACGAAACATGATAAATAGATGAGTGTGATGTTGGTATACCTCCCCCCAAGCTTAGGCTTTTGGCCTAAGTGGGGCTCAATAAGGCTGATAGTAACCCCAAGCTGGTGGGTCATCATAGGAATGATCATAGTCTGGTGCTTGCGATGAAGAAGAAGACACGCCCCAATCAAATGAGGGCTGCTGGTATGAAAACTCTCCCAAGTTGGAGGGCTGAACCGAATCATCTTCGGCATCCCCTTCAACATTCTCCTCTTGCTGGGAGAGCTCCGCCACATATGTGTCAAACTCCTCCTCCGTGAGCGACCATCCTTGCGTATTATCAATTTTAAACAAAGCAGGCGCATGCAAATAAACTATTTTCTCAATCTTACCCCCTCTCCAACCACGCTTGGCAAAAGATAGTTCATAAGGTAAACTTCTCACAGTAGCCCCCAATGAAACAAAACCATGCTGAATCATGGATTCAAGATCAAGCCTCTCTATGGGGAACCGATAATCTGAATGATGAGGCTCTAAACCATGGAAAGCTAGCAACCTAGAAGCAATGAGACCTCCACAAATTCCACCCTTCTCGCGGTTGGTGGTGAGATGGTAAGCTATCAAAGCACCCAGGTTATAAGATCTATTCCAATTCAAAGCAACTGCGATAAAAGCTAGATCAAAAGAAGATAACTTTCTAGCAAGAACACACTTGGTAATGAAGTACGCAAAATATCTAATGGCTGGGAACTGAATGTTCCGAATTTTATCACTTTCCTTTGAGAAGTCAAAACCTTGGAAAATCTTAGCATATAAATCCATAAGTGACTTGGGCCTCTCCTTGATCTTCTCACAAGATCCCCACTGAGGTACTCTAATTGCTGCACAGAAATCAGCAAAAGGCAGGTCGGCAGCTATATTGTATATCTTATAATGGACCATGGGATTAGATGAAGACCAAGTAAACCGGAAGTCCTGCACAACATCCATGGTTAGCTTAACATATTGAAGTGGTTCACCTTCAACAAATTGTTCCAACCCTGCATTGGTAATCATACTTTGGAAATCCTAGAAGATTCCCACAGTTCTCATAAATTCATGGGATGGATATATGGAAGAAAAGACTCCTTCCTCATGATGAACTTTCATTGGCTTAGGCACCATCAAGTCATATTGATTCAGTGGGTATACACTCATCTTCTTTTATGAAATTTTTAGACAATCATCAAACCAAGTGATTTCCAAGTTGATAAATGATGAGAAACTACTATAGGAACTTGCTACAGGGCTACACATGCATCAAAATGAAATCTCTAAGCATAGACCAAGCATGCAAGCTCACACAACCTGTCACCTATAGCAACAAAATACTTAAGATACAATCTACCAATCACAAATCTAATTGGACAAGCGGAGGAGGCACCTACCAAGGAGCAATCCATCCAAAAATCAACAGTAAAGATGGGCTAAGCAAGGAGATCGAAAATCCCGAGCAAGAACAGCAGGAACTCGAGCAAGTTTTCCGGTGTTTTCAGGAGAGAGAAAGAAGATGGCTGGGAGGAGTAACCTTGGAAGGGCCTAGGTGGGCCACACCCCAGCCAAGCGCCACTTGGGGGCTGGCCGCGCCTACCAAGGGTGTGCTGGCCTGGGGTGCCCCCTGGGTCACTCCAGGTGTCCCTCTATCCCTTTTTTATAGGAAAAAATTATTTTGCATTTTCTAGGATTTTTCGGAAAACTTTATTTTTGGCCAATTTTCAGGGTATGAAAATTGATTTTTTCGCAGAAACAGTTTTTTAGAAGAAGCAAAAGCAAACCAAAAACCAAACTACAGAAGTTCTAAGACACTCTAACCAGCAAACAACTAACAAAACCAAATCTAACAAAATAAAAGGCAAAGACCAGGAAGGAGAAAAGTAAAAGAAAGCAAGTATAACCATAGTGAAAACATTATTTTGTTCATTAAAATCCTTTTGTTAACAAGGTTGATCAAGTCTTGTTACCAAAACAATATTATATGAAACAAAACTTTGCATTCCACAAGGTGATTATGTTACCTCATACTTGATAGCAATGGTCCATATCATAATAGTTTCAAATTTTTCTTGTGGAATGGGACAATAAATTTCTCCAACCTTGATGCTCTCAATATTTTCAATGGAATTCAGGCAATAGCTTGTAGCAACCTTCTTGGGGAAATAAACAGTATGCTCTTTGTCATTGATATTTAAAGTTACTTTTCCTTGATTATAATTGATGACATCACCTACAGTATTAAGAAAAGGTCTCCCAAGAATAATAGACATATTATCATCTTCAGGCATCTCAAGCACAACAAAATCAGTTAAAACCAAGAAATTATGAGCCACTTGAACAGGAACATCCTCACATATACCAGCAACAATAGTAGTTGACTTATCAACCATTTTCAAAGATGTATCAGTTGGTATCAACTTTTCTAGCTGGAGTCTCTTGTAGAGAGAAAAAGGCATAACACTAACTCCAACTCCCAACTCACCTAAAGCAGTTCTAACATAATTATTCTTAATAGAGCAAGGAATAGTTGGTACACCTGGATCACCAAGTTTCTTTGGAACCTTACCATTGAAGGAATAATTAGCAAACAAAGTAGAAATTTCCTCATTAGGAATATTCCTTTTATTAGAGACAATATCCTAATTATACTTTGAATAAGGAGGCAACTTAATAGCATCAGTCAAAAGAATTTGCAAAAATAAAGGTTTCATCCACTCACAAAACTTGTTGTAGTGTTCTTCTTCCTTTGACTTGTGTTTCTTACCTGGAAAAGGCATAGGTTTCCGCACCCAAGGTTCTCTCTCTTTACCATGTTTCTTAGCAATAAAATCTTCCTTAGTGTACGTAGTGTTCTTAGTGTGATCCTCAGGTTCTTCCTCAACTTCCTCCTTATCAGGAGCGTCATTTTTATCACCACTTTTAGTTTCAGCATCAGAGACAGATATACTATTAGGGTCTACAACAGGTTCAAGTGGTTCCTCAACTATTTTATGTTTCTTCATTCTCTTACGAGGACTACCACTACTCTCACCTTGTTGAGAATCCCGCTCAATCCTTTTAGGGTGTCCTTCAGGATATAAAGGATCTTGGGTAGCTATACCACTCCTAGTTCTAATTCCGTAAGCATGTTTATCTCCTGAGGCATTAACTAGCATATCCTTTTGTACCTTAGCAAGTTGATCAAGTTGGGTTTGAACCATTTGAAAGTGTTTACAAAGCATTTTAATATCATTAGAAGTTATTTCCACAATATCTTTCAACTCATTAATAGCTCTAGAGTTTTCCAATAAATGATTTTGAACTTGTTTATTAAAATTATCTTGTTTAACAATAAATGTGTCAAGTTCCTCTAAGCATTGATCAGGAGGCTTACCATAGGGAATATCACCTTCATCAAAGTGGAGAGAGTGTACCTCAATAGTAGATGAGTGGGGAATTGGCTTACATAATTCTTCTATAGGAGGTAGATTCTTCACATCTTCAGCTCTAATACCTTTCTCCCTTAGACATTTCTTAGCTTCTTTCATCACTTCATCATTTAGTGCAATTACTCCCCTCTTCTTTGGTGTTGATGTTGGATCTGGTTCAGGCACAACTGGTTCAGGAGTAATAGGCTCAGGTGTATTTAGCTCAGTTGAAGTCCAATCATCATAATTCTTGCTTATTTTAGCCATTAATTCTTCATCATCTGTAGGAGTTCTTTTCCTGAAAATACAATCAGCAAAGCTATCTAGGTATGTCCTAGAATCACCAATTAGTCCATTATAATAAATATCAAGAAGCTCATTTTTAGGTAATGAACATCCAGGATGTGCATGAATCAAGGCATAGAACCTTGTCCATGACTCAGGCAGTTTCTCTTCTTCTCCCTGTTTAAAATCAAAAAGTCTCTGCAAAGCAGCATGTCTAGCACTGGGAGGAAAATATTTCTAGAAGAAAGAAGCAATCAAGCAATCAGGGCTATCAATGGAACCAGGAGGTAATCTATTAAACCAAGCGCTAGCTTCTCCTTTTAGTGAAAAAGGGAAGATCTTAGTAACAAAGTACTTTCGCATCTTAAAATCATCCGAGAATAAAGCACTCATTATAGAAAGCTCATTCATATGAGCCACAACACTCTCATTTTTAGACCCACAAAAAGGTTCTTTCTCAACAATGTCCAAATAGGATAAATCAAGAGAGAAATCATAATCTTTATCTTTAATATCTATGGGAGACGTGGCAAACTTAGGATCAGAGGACAGTTTAGGAATAATGGTACGTCTAGCAAGGAGACTCTTAATAGCACTAGCACCATGTGTCTTCAACAAATTCATCAGTGAACTCAATGTAACCATCATTAATATCATAACTCTCTCTAGACTCAGGTGAGCTAACAGGTGTAACAGTGTCTTCACTAGGAGTTTCAGTATTTCCTAAACTAGCCATAGTAGCATCTAGGAAAGGACCTAATGAACCACTCGCATCAAGCACAGTAGAAGTAACATCATGAGTATCAAAAGCAGTTTCAGATTCAGCAGTAGTAGCAGTGTGTGTAGCATGAGTATGTGGTGGTGGTGTGACAAGCTTACTTATAACAGACGATGAATCAAGAGCAGCAGAGGTGTTTAGGATTGTACCTCTTCTCGTAGTGGATGGTAAAATAGGAAACTTTCCATCACGAGACTTCCCTGTGATGAAAAGATTAGAAGTGAACAATAATAGATCAAAGTGAACTTACAAATAAAGTTATGTTCCCCAGCAACGGCGCCAGAAAATAGTCTTGATGACCCACAAGTATAGGGGATCGTAACAATCTTCGCGGGTAGTATTACCCAATTTATTGATTCGACACAAGGGGAGACAAAGAATACTTGCAAGCCTTAACAACTGAGTTGTCAATTCAGCTGCACCTGGAAATAGTTCTTGCTCACAGAATTTTATCAGTAACAATGGTTTGGTAGTAATAATAGCAAAGCAACAGCAGCAGCAACAGCAACAGTGAAGCAGGAGCAATAGTAACAGTAACAATAACAGTAGGATTCGAGTGCAGTAGGCATAGGGATGGATGGACGGGCGTTGCATGGACGAGTCTAAACATGTAACTTCAAGATCTAGGGCAATTGCAGATAAAAAATAATAAGCACCCAAGTACTAAACAATCATAGGCATGTGCTCCATATATAGTCATGTGTGCTCGCAATGAGAACTTGCACAACATCTTTTGTCCTGCCAGCCCGTGGCAGCGGGGCCTCTAGGGAACTACTGGAAATTAAGGTGCTCCTTTTAATACAGCACCGTGAGCAAAGCATTAACACTCCGTGAAAACATGTGATCCTCACACCACAACCATCCCCTCCGGTTGTCCCAATTTCTATCACTTCGGGGCCTTTGGATCCGGACAATGATATGTGTACACAACTTGCAGATAAGATCACAAACAATACTATCATAATGATTCAATAATAAGTTCAGATCTGAGATCATGGCACTCGGCCCCTAGTGACAAGCATTAAGCACAACAAGTTGCAACAAAGTCAAATAGCACTAATAGAGATACTAGGAACCATGCCCTAACAATCTTATTCGATTACATGATAGAACTCATCCAATCCCTACCATCCCCATAGACTATAGCGGGGGATTACTCACTCATGGATGAGGGAAACATTGATGGTTGATGGAGAGGTGTTGGTGATGACGATGTCGATGATCCTCCCCAAATTCCCTGTCCCGGCAGGGTGCCAGAACGGAGTTTCTGGATCCGAATCTTGGATTCTGGTGGTGGCGGCGCAGTGGAACTCTTTCTGGAAAAACGACGAACCCCCCTCGGTTTTTAGGTCAAGAGGCTTCTTATAGGCGAAGAGGGAGCCCGAGGGAGTGTCTGGGGTGTCCACCCCCCTAGGCGCCGCCAGGCCTGGACCGCGCCTGGAAGGGGTGTGGGACCCCTAGGCCTCCACTCCGTCTCGTACTCTGGCTCCGTGGATCTTCTCGTGAAATAGGATTTTTGGCATATTTTCCGGGATTTTTCCTGATAGTTGATTTTTTGCACAAAAACTAGACACCAAGGTAATTCTGCTGAAAACAGCATCAGTCCGTGTTAGTTGTATCCAAATCACACAAGTTTAGAGGAGAAACAGTAGCAGAAGTGTTCGGGAAAGTAGATACGTTTTGGACATATCATATATATAGTCATACGTGCTCGCAATGAGAACTTGCACAACATCTTTTGTCCTGTCAGCCTGTTGCAGCGGGGCCTCAAGGGAATCTACTGGCAATGAAGGTACTCCTTTTAATAGAGTACCGGAGAAAAGCATTAACACTCCGTGAAAACATGTGATCCTCACATCACAGCCATCCCCTCCGGTTGTCACAATTTCTGTCACTTTGGGGCCTTTGGATCTGGACAATGATATGTGTACACAACTTGCAGATAAAATCACAAACAATACTATCATCATGAATCAATAACATGTTCAAATCTAAGATCATGGCACTCGGGCCCTAGTGACAAGCATTAAGCATAAAAAGTTGCAACAAAGTCAAATAGCACTAATAGAGATACTAGGCACCATGCCCTAACAATCTTATTCGATTACATGATATATCTCATCCAATCCTACCATCGCCATAGCCTACAACATGGGATTAGTCACTCATGGATGGGGGAAACATGGATGGTTGATGGAGAGGCGTCGGTGATGATGATGGCGATGATCTCCTTCAATTCCCTGACCCGACAGGATGCCAGAACAGATTTTCTGGTTCTGATTCGCGAATTATGATGGTGGCGGCGCAGAAGAACTCTTTCTGAAAAAACGTCGACCCCCTCCGGAGTTTTTAGGTCAGGAGGCTATATGTAGGCGAAGAGGGAGGCCGAGGGGGTGCCCGAGGTGGCTACACCCCCTCTAGGCACGGCCAGGCCCAGCCCGCGCGACCAGGGGGTGTGGGCCCCTCGTGGCCCACCTCTGCCTAATCTTCTGGCTCCGTGAGTATTCTGGTAAAATAGGATTTTTGACATATTTTTCGGGATTTTTCCTGAAAGTTGATTTCTGCAAAAAAAACTAGACACCAAAGTAATTCTGCTAAAAACAGCGGCAGTCCATGTTAGTTGTATTCAAACCATACAAGTTTAGAGGAAAAACAATAGCAAAAGTGTTCAGGAAAGTAGATACGTTTTGGACGTATCAACTAGCATCAACTATTACAACTACATTGAATAATAGACACGCAGGTCTTAACGTAATTAAAAGACAACCGCTCCTGCCGGTTGCCGACATACAATAAGGATCATTGCATACATCATATATAATCACAATCATGGCCATATTACATCACCCCTACAAAACAAAGTTAGCGCCTCTAATTTTCTTTGCATATTTTACGTGGTTTGGGGCTTTCAATAAGTACCGTTCTAACTTGCAAACAAGAACCACAACGTTGATGCATAAACTATCAAGTGCCCATTGTAAATTGAATCTTCACTATGATGGGAGAGACAGACACCCGCAAAGACACTTATGCAATACAAGTTGCCTGTCGAGCGTGGAGCAAATCTCATGAACGATGTCATGTAAGGTTAGCCCGGGCCGCTTCATCCCACCATCATGGAAGATGCAAAGTACACAAGAAGCGATTGATAATAAAAGCACCACCGCCCACAATGACCATTGTGTTCTACTCGTGCAATAGATCTACATATATACACGGCTCTGATACCACTGTAGGGGTTCATAGCATGGAAAACAAAAAATTGTATCGCATGAACACACACAAGGCAAGATCTATGTACTAGATTGTAGCAATGAGTCGATAGAGTACTAACCCTCAAAGATCCAAAGGGGTTAACAAGAGCAAATTCTCGTGGGTGATGTAGTCGTTCACTTGCCAATCTCAAGATCGCATAGACGATCCTTCTGGCGCCGCGTTCCGGCAGCGCTCCCGCAGTCGGTCACATGTACAGTACTTGATGAAGACCTTCCTCTCCCTTGTTCCAGCAGGCAGCAGAGGTTGTAGCTCTCTCCTCGTGATTCCGGCAGCACGACGGTGTTGTGTCGGAGTTTAGAGGGGAGATCCTGCAGGGCTTCGCCTAAGCCAGAGCGAGTATGGTGGAGTAGAGGGAGCCTCGAGGCTAGGGTTTAGATGCCGAGGGAAGAGGGCAGTCGACGGCTAGGGTTTAGTCTAGACGGCAGCGGCGGTTTAGAGGGGATTGATGACCCACAAGTATAGGGGATCGCAACAGTCTTCGAGGGTAGTATTAACCAATTTATTGTTTCGACACAAGGGGAGACAAAGAATACTTGCAAGCCTTAACAACTGAGTTATCAATTTAGCTGCACCTGGAAATAGTTCTTGCTCACAGATGTTTATCAGTAGCAACAATTTTGTAGTAGCAATAGCAAAGTAACACCAGCAGCAAAACATGAACAATAGTAACCGTAGTAGCAAACAGTAGGATATGAGCGCGATAGGCATAGGGAGGGATGGACAGGCGTTGCATGGACGATACTAAACATGTATGTCAACACCCGGATTTTTCAATCCTAGATGCCTGTCATGCCATACATCGCAATCCCAGGATTACCATTTTTGCGAGACATAACAGAATTGGATACCATAGTACTTCATCCATTACAACGATACATAAGTTCTTACACAAATAGGGATCTCATGATCCAGTCCTTAATACAACATCAAGCAGCGGAATACGTAATAATAACGGTAGCGTAGGCGAGGCTCCATCTTCTGGGTCACAGGCAATGCTGACGATGGGAGATGATCCTAGTTGTCGTAACCTTCCTGGGGTCCATCCTCCAGGTACTCATCTTCATAGTCTGGCCATGGGAATAGCCAGGGACAAATCCATGAGTACTCTTTAAGTACTCGCAAACTAATACTAACAAGTAAAGGGGTTTTTGGATAATAGGACACTAGGCTCTAGGGTTGTTTTGCAAAAGCCAGGTTTATAACTACTAAGTTCCAAAGCTGGTCACAATTTTATAATTCCTGAGTGGAATCTTGTATTTCCGGTCACAACTCTGTTGTGGTCAAGTCAAAGTCTCAAGTCGTTTCACAAGTCTTTTTGAAAAGTCTGACGGGGGAACAGTATGGCCACTCCAACTGTCCATAACCGCGGATGCGGCTATTCGAATAGTTTGACACTCTGCAGAGATTGTACACTTTCACCACAACATTCGATACATCTGTCAGGAACAAATCTTGAATTCACCATACTCAGTATGCGGATAATCAATCCTAACCTTTCAATTACACTCCCTAGTATAAGCACCTCTCCTATGAGTCAACCATGACCACTGTCATCTTGGGTACTGCACAGGTGGACAATCTTCACAAGGTAGCCTCAGCTCAGACCTTGGTCGTGAGGGAACTAATACTAAGGTATATAAGTTTCCAGTCAAGCCCTACCCAATATTCGGGTATTGTGGTTGTACGATAAAATTGGAATGGTATCGCATCCAGACAACCATCAGTTTTATAAAGGGCTAAGGCTCATGCCTCAACATTTTCATCACCAAAATCATCAAGTGTTTGGAAACACATGTCCAAAACATTTCAATAGAATGATCCATCATTCCAAGGTTTTCATAACCCTTTTTCCACCAAGTATTCCCATCTAAAGTTGATCAAGTTTTATGCTTAGCACTAGCATCTACAGGTGGGGTAGTACTAATGGGGGGGGGGGGTAACTAGTGGGGTTTCAACTAAGTCCAACCTTATATCATAAGCTGATATCAAGGTTTCTAGCTTAGGCCAAATTTTATGCTCTTTATGCAACCTTCAGCACAACTGTCTAGTATCTACCAAACTCTTAGGTAGCCTCCAAGTAAGCTTTGATAAAGAAATAAAGTAAGAAGCTTGCCATAAAACTAGGATTGGTTTAGCAAGTGGGTATGGTCACATACGCTTAAGGCATATAGTAATCATATCACAAGCATGGGTTTGTGGCAACAATAGGGTATCTGGCAAGGGTTAACTTACACAATCACCAGTGGTATTAGGCTTGCAATCAATGTCAATATAAGCTTGCATAGTTACTAGCTTGCATTGGTCAACTTGGTTAGTGAAGGTTGCCTTGTGCAGAGCAGTGGTTGAAGTTCTCCTCGGCTTCCTCTTTGTAGTATCCTCCTTCCTCCTCGTAGCCTTGGTCGGTACTAGCGTCTACGAATAAATACGAGGTACACAATCACCAAACAATACTTAACTACTTGCAATCATTACACACAAGGGTCCTATAGATGGTCTAGCATCATCTCTAACATTACAAGGTTAAGGATTGGTTTAAGTCCTTTTTATTTTTAGAAAAGTAATTTCTACTCATTGAAAAACTACTTAAGATTTAATATTCTCCAAACTACACATGGGATCATGTTGACACATGTCATCACCACATATTGTAGTCCATGGGAATGTGATTTAAAGTGGTGTCACAATTTAATAAGGTTTTACCCTTTTATTTTAACTAATTAAAGTGGCTAGAAATGCTTATGAAGCATTCTTTTATTCCTTGAACATTATTTCTGCAAGTAACCTATATATATTTTTATATATTCTGAAAGGTATGGTTGAATGTGATTTTTGAGAGTTGGAAACAACTCAAAAGCTTTTATGGTTTAAATTTGAAAAATGTTTGAATGCAGAAAAGCTTTTGCCTTGTTATTTTTGCTATGGGTGATCTACAGATCCAAATGACTTGAATCCAACGGGCTTGGATTAAGCATTCACAGGCCTTTCCAACAAAATTGGTTTCATCTAATTTGGTGCACTAAATCGATCTGGGTTGATTTTTGAAGTTGGGTACATAAGTGTGTTTGAAATTAAAAAGAAAAGGTTTAATTTGAATTGCTGGGCTGCGCGGGAAATTCTAACGGGCCGGCCTGCTAAGCGCAGTGCTCCCGCGGGCTGCTTAAGTGGGTGTCCCCACTCGTCAGTGACACGGGGCTGGGCGAAGCGGTATGGGGCAACGTGGTTCGTTCGATCTGGTTCTAATCCAACGGCTGAGGGTCATCGTCGACGCGAGACAGCTCCGGCGAGAACGAAACCTAGCGCGGCCAGTGAGGGGTGCTGGGGGCTCACCGGGGTACGGGCGAGGGTCGGCGAGGCGGGCGAACGACGAAGTCGACGACGGCGAACCTCCTGGTACTGGTGGCTTCTCCTGGGGTGGATCCAATCGCTGGCTCCTTTCTTCTCCGGCAGCGGCAGGCTCCAGTGAAATTCCGGCGAGGTGGTGCTTGCCTTGCTCTGAGAATGGTGTGGCACGATCAGTGAGGAGAGGGGAGTGAGATGGTGTGAAGAAATCGTGCGGGGGTGGCCTCTATTTATAGTCGAGCGAGGGGACCGTCGGGGCGCAAGGTGAGCTCGTCGGAGGCGACGTTACAGGCAGCTAATGGCATGGGAAAGGGTAGGGGACGGTGCTGTGTCTCCAGGCGATGCTCAACGACATGGTCGCGAGGCATGGGGCGGTGTTGTTTGGTCTGGAACGGGCGGTGCTCTGCGCGGCAGAGGCGGCGTCTTCGACGGCGGGCGGTGGCTGTATGGCGCGGGGCGTTAAACGGGGATATCTGGTGGTCTCCTGGGTCGGTGGTGATCGTGTGTGCGCGCGGTGAGGGCGGCACACGGTCTGTGGGTGATGGTCGAGGGTGGCGCTCTGGCGCACGCTCGGCATGGTCTGGGCGTGTCTTGTGCGCGTGGTCCAGGGCTTGGCAACGCTCGCGGCTGGGACAGGCAGTGGCGATGGACGGTGGGCTGCCTCCCAGACATGCTGGCTAGGCTTGCTGCTGCTCCTAGCTTGCTGTCCACATTGGGGTGACATGGGGTTGCTCGGCTGTTCACCATTAATGGCAATGGCAAGCTCACAGGGGTGCTAGTGCTGGTCTATCCTTTCTAGATGATCTACTGGACTGTGTGAGAGCTAACTAGGGAACAAGTTAGGCTCAAAACACTGCACACTATAGTGTTTGTGGTTTTGTTTGATTTGTGTCTGCAACCTGTTTGATGAAATGGCCGCATGAAATCAAGTTTTGAATTTTGAAATGATTTTTGGTGGGTTTGCTAGATTGGTTCTGGTGAGTCTGCAGATGCTTGGGTTTTGAAAGTTGAGCTTGTTTGAGTGGGTTTTGAAAAAGTGGGATCTTCCCATATGAAGAAGATTCAATTTTGAGTTGTCATTTAAACTATGCATTTGAAAGTTTTTGGATGATCACAAGGTGGGCCTTGATACTTTGTTATGAGTACATTCAAGGGGTGCAAAG
This sequence comes from Avena atlantica, assembly GCA_910589765.1. NCBI lineage: Eukaryota > Viridiplantae > Streptophyta > Magnoliopsida > Poales > Poaceae > Avena > Avena atlantica. The sequence goes on from OU342736.1 coordinate 457,202,736, forward strand.
TTCCAGAAAAGTTTCTGTTAGGTTTTGAAAGTTTGAGACAACCAAAGTAGGCATGGGAGTTAAATTGGTCAAAATGACCATTCACTTAATATATTTGTTTTGATTTACTTGTCTTTAAGAAAAGTGTGGGGAATGTTTTAGATGATGTTTATTTCACCTAAGAAACATTTTACAAGTAATGGATCACACAAACAAGGTGTTTTAAAAGAATTTCAAAATCAATGCATACACATATACATGCATTCATGAATTGATTTAGAAAGGTTTTTGTTAACCCTAAACTTTAGGATTAGTGTTTTGTTGATCTAAGTTTGATATTTTTGGGATGTTACAAACCTTCCCCCCTTAAACAAAATCTCGTCCCGAGATTTGAAAAAGGACGAAAAGATTACCTAGGATTTGAAGAGATCTGGAAACTCCGTCCTGATGTGATCTTCGCGTTCCCAGGTAGCTTCCTCTTCTGTGTGGTTGCTCCACTGAATCTTGAGAAACTTGATGCTTCGGGTTCTGGTCGTTCGAAAGGCTTCCTCCAATATACGGATGGGTACTTCGGGATAGGTCAGGTCATCATTGATCTCTATGGTCCTATGATCGATATTCTTGAACACTTCGGTCTTCTCGGGGACTTCGAGACATTTGCGAAGTAACGAGATATGGAACACATTGTGCACTGCTGACATCTCTTCTGGTAGCTCGAGTTGATACGATACTTCTCCTCGACGGTTCAAAATTTTGAAAGGTCCGATATATCTGGGGGCTAACTTTCCTTTGAGTTGGAAACGCTGCATTCCCTTCAATGGCGACACTTTCAGATAAACAAAATCTCCAAAGTTGAAGGTGAGGTCTCGACGTCTCTTGTCGGCATAACTCTTTTGTCGGGATTGGGCTGTCTTGAGGTGCTCGCGAATCTTGTGAACCTTTTCTTCTGCTTCTCGTAGGATGTCGGGTCCGAAAATCTGACTCTCTCCTACTTCCGACCAGTTTAAAGGGGTGCGACACTTTCTTCCGTACATGAATTCAAATGGGGCCATTTGCAAACTGGCTTGCTAACTATTGTTGTATGAAAATTCTGCAAACGGCAGACAGTCTTCCCACTTGGATCCATATTCTAACACACATGCTCTAAGCATATCTTCGAGTATTTGGTTTACTCGCTCCGTTTGTCCATCGGTCTGAGGGTGATACGCGGTACTGAAATCTAGGCGGGTTCCTAAACCTTCCTGGACCTTCTTCCAGAATCTCGAGGTAAACTGAGTTCCTCGATCCGATACTATGTTCTTGGGGACTCCGTGCAAACTAACGATCCTAGCGATGTACAACTCTGCTAGCTTCGAACTCTGATAGGTAGTTTTAACGGGCAAGAAATGGGCGACTTTGGACAATCTGTCCACTATGACCCAAATAGAGTCATTTCCCCTACTAGAAGTAGGTAGTCCAGTGATAAAGTCCATTCCTACAGAATCCCATTTCCATTCCGGAATTTGCAAAGGTTGCAACAATCCAGCGGGTCTTTGATGTCCTGCCTTGACTCGCTGACATATATCACACTTGGCGATATAGCTTCCGATTTCTCTCTTCATATTATGCCACCAAAATTGCTCTTTCAAATCTTGATACATCTTAGTTCCTCCGGGATGGATAGAATAAAGAGTATCATGAGCCTCCTTCAATATAACTTCTTTTAACTCAGAATCTGCTGGTACACAAAGGCGTCCTTTGTACCACAAAACTCCTTCTTCGTCCTCGGTGAATCCGGGTACTTTGCCTGTACCGATACGACGTTTAATTCCGTCGATACTAGCATTTCCTTTCTGCGCCTCCTTAACCTGACTGATCAAAGTGGGCTGAAGTTCTATGCTAGCCAAAAATCCTTCACTTACTAATTCTATTCGAAAATCTTCCATCTCTTTGTGCAAACTTGGTTGCTCCTTCAAAATCATGGAGTTCAAGCGGCACGACAATCTGCTAAGGGCGTCGGCTACTACGTTGGCTTTTCCAGGGTGATAGTGAATGTCCAGGTCGTAATCCTTGATTAGCTCAATCCATCTTCTCTGCCTCATATTCAGCTCCTTCTGAGTGAATATATACTTTAGGCTCTTGTGATCCGAATAAATCTCACAACGGTTTCCCATAAGGTAATGTCTCCATGTCTTCAGGGCTAGAACTACGGCTGCGAGTTCGAGGCCATGGGTTGGGTAGTTTTGTTCATGTTGCTTCAATTGTCGCGATAGATAGGATATAACTTTGCCTTCTTGCATTAGCACACATCCGAGACCAATCTTGGATGCGTCACAATACACATCGAAGGGCTTCGTGATATCCGGCATGATCAAGATTGGGGCGGAAATCAATCTCCTGTTGAGTTCTTGAAAACTCGCTTCACACTTGTTTGTCCATTCAAACTTCTTGTACTTCTTCAGCAATTGGGTCATGGGTCGGGCGATACTAGAGAATCCTTCTACGAATTTGCGGTAATATCCCGCCAATCCGAGAAAGGCACGAACTTGGGTTTGAGTGGTTGGGGCTTGCCAATCTTCTACATCTTTCACTTTGGCAGGGTCAATGGAAATTCCTCCGGCTGATACAATGTGACCGAGAAATCCTACTTCCTGTAACAAGAATTCACATTTGCTAAATTTTGCATACATCTGATGCTCTCTAAGGGTTCCAAGAATGGTCCTTAGGTGTAGCTCATGTTCTTCTTCCGATTTGGAATAAATCAGAATGTCATCGATGAAAACAACGACAAACTTATCCAGGAAGTCCATAAAAATCTTATTCATGAGGTTCATGAAATAAGCGGGGGCATTGGTTAATCCAAAAGACATGACTGTATACTCATACAATCCATATCTGGTGGTAAAGGCAGTCTTTGGAATATCCTCTGCACGAATTTTGAGTTGATGATAGCCAGTTCTAAGATCAATCTTAGAAAACACCTGGGCACCGGTCAACTGATCAAACAAATCCTCTATCTTGGGCAAGGGGTACTTGTTCTTGATGGTGACATCATTCAACTTTCGATAATCCGTACACAAACGGTTACCTCCATCCTTCTTGTCCACAAACAAGACAGGTGACCTCCATGGGGACGCACTTGGTTGAATCAATCCGATTTCTAACATGGAATCCAACTGCTTCTTCAGTTCTTCTAGTTCTGACGGGTTCATACTATAGGGTCTCTCGGCTATAGGTCCTGTTCCGGGGATTAGTTCGATGATAAACTCGATATCCCTATCTGGGGGCATACCGGGCAAAACATCTGGAAATACATCGGGGTATTCACGGACTATCCGAACTTGGTCAATGGTAGGTTGGGCTAGACTCTTGTTACACTTGAATTGGCGAGGTAAGGTTTCAGATATATGCTCGACTGATATTCCGGCGGTACTGGTCATGGTAATGGCTTTCTTGGCACAGTCAATCATTCCTTTATGTTTGGACATCCAATCCATTCCTAGTACTACTTCCAAACCTTTAGTTCCGAGTACTATTAGGTTAGCATAAAAATCTATGACATGGATTCGGATAGGGACGGCTCTGCAAATTTGCCTAGCCTTGGTGGTCGATCCGGGAATTTGTACAATCATCACATGCTTCAGTTTGGTTGGTTGAATTTTACTAGTGCAGGCAAATTCTTCGGTGAAAAATGAATGTGATGCACCAGAATCAAACAACACTCTTGCAAGTACTGAATTAACAGAAAACATACCCAGCACGACGTCTGGCGCTTCCTGAGCTTCTTCAGCATGCATGAGAAAAAGGCGGCCATTGCGGTTGAGTGAATTTCCTGGGGCAAATCTTCTCCCTGGTTGGACACGACGCTGCTGCTGAGCTGGGACATTGGTATTAGGGGCTGTAGCGTTCTTCTTGTTGGGGCACTCGTTGGAATAGTGGCCTTTATTTCCACAGTCATAACAGGTCACTTGTGACTTGTCCTTGGCTGCGATAGGCACAACATTGCTTCTAGTCCTCGGGGCAGTATTGGGGTTGGCGGTAGCATTGTTGGTGTTGAACTTGGGTGGGGCACGGGTGAAATTGCTAGAATTGCCGGGGTTGTTGTGATTTCCTCCGGGTCTAGGGTTTCCACGGTTGGGATAGGTCGGACGGGTCATAGGGGGTCTGTTGGTTCTTGGGGCAAATCCTGGAGATGGGTTGGGGCGATACTTTGGGGTCTGATGGGTTCCTGGTTGATGCATCATGCGACGCTTGCGGTTCTCATTGGCCTGGTTGATCTTTCCTTCCATCTGGATAGCGGAGTCGACAAGGGCTTCAATATCAGCAAAGGGAATATTGACTAACACTGTCTGCATCTCGTCATGCAGACCGTTCAGGAATCTTTCTTTCTTCTTGGCTTTGGTGTCTATCTCGTCCGGGGCATACCTAGCTAATGACAAAAATTTGTCACGGTATTCTACTACAGTCATCCTTCCTTGCTTCAATTCTCTGAACTCGTCTCTCATTCTCTTGATCAAACCTGGCGGCACATGGGTTCTGCTAAACTTGACCTTGAATTCCTCCCAGGTCATCATTTGGCCTCTGGTCATTGCACGAACACTGTTCCACCATGCCCTGGCATCTCCGGCTAGATAATGAGTGGCGAACAAGACTTTCTCGTTGGCTTCTACTCCGGCTACTTCTAAGTTATTCTCCATAGTTTGCAGCCAATCATCGGCGTCTAGGGGTTCTTCCGACTTGGTGAAAATGGGTGGGTTGGTATTCTGAAATTCTTGAGCTTAGATCCGTGGTTGTCCTGATTTCCATGGCCTTGGTTGTTGTGGGATAGCTGGGCTATCTGTTGCAGAGTGGCTAGGTTGGCTTGACGTTCCGCTCTTTCAGCTTCGCGGTCAGAAGTCAACATTTGCAGGATCTGCAACATCGGGTCCGGGGCTGAACCACTTCCTCCACGTGGCATCTGAAGATTGATACAGATCATGAGAAAAGAGGGAAATTTCAAAGGTTTTGGGTCTTTGAAAAGTTTTTAGAGTTTGACTCAAGTTTTCTAGCAACTTGCTTTTTCATTCATTCACTCATAGCACACAGTACAACACACACCACAACAAAGCAAAACAGATGGTTTTAAGAACCATTCTGGGAACTACGATACAGTGGGACCGACTACTACTCACTACGCTAGTGCTCAGTGCTACTACTGCTCGGAGTATGTGGCTTCATCATCTTCCGCATCATCGATGAAGGCGAAATCATCCTTATCGGTGAAGAAGACCATGGTCTGATCCTCCAGAAAATCATCGTCATTGCTGAGATAGGAGTAAGGGTCTCCATGAAGATCTTCTCCGGCATTCTCCCTTTCCTCTAACTGCATGTCTCTCTCATGGATGGTCTCTCCCAGAGATGAGATACGATGGCGAAGACGGGCAATAATGCGCTCCTTCTTGTCGAGCTGACGGCGGCGAGACTTGCGATCCTTTGCTAGCATGGCGATGGTCTGATCCTTCGTCTTGATGATGGCAGACTTGTGGTTGCAATAGTCACGACAGTTGTCCAGTTCCTGCTGACGATCATACATCATGAAGCTAAGGTGGTCCAATTGAGTCTTCAGCTTGGGGTGGTATGGGGCTTCCAGTGGTTGACCATTTGCATCACGTCTTGGGCAAAACTCAAAGCGAGTACCCTTGATCTGATTGATGCTCTGCCCACACAGACGGGAAAGAGCTTCCTGCATTGCTCTGGCAAGTCCATCGAGCCAGTTGTTTTCCCTCAAGGTAAACTGAATTCCCTCCGCAGTGGGAGGTTCAATCTTTCCTCGGAGACTTGCAACAATTAGACACTGCAGATCTTCTCCCCCTTGATCATTGAGCTGAGCTCCGAAGAACTCGGGATGCGGGCGCTCCAGAAGTTCCGAAAGCTGATCCAGATCCCTCTCAAAGATAAGGTCTCCTCCATTCCCGAGTTGGTAAAACTTGCTGTACTTCACGTCCATCTATAAAAATAGAGGATGAGTAGATTAGCAAAGTGATCAAGTGTGTCAAAATTTTATATATTTTGCAAGAGTTTTTGAGGAACATGAAGTTTTATTAAAGAATTACAGAGGTAAGAATGAGAATAAGTTTTCGTAAATAGTTTTGTTCTTAAGTTTTGAAACTAAGTTTTTGGGTTCAGCGTCCAATCTAACTAGGGTCTCCTATGGTCAGGATGGCTCTGATACCAACTTGTCAACACCCCGATTTTTCAATCCTAGATGCCTGTCATGCCATACATCACAATCCCAGGATTACCATTTTTGCGAGACATAACAGAATTGGATACCATAGTACTTCATCCATTACAACGATACATAAGTTCTTACACAAATAGGGATCTCATGATCCAGTCCTTAATACAACATCAAGCAGCGGAATACGTAATAATAACGGTAGCGTATGCGAGGCTCCATCTTCTGGGTCACAGGCAATGCTGACGATGGGAGATGATCCTAGTTTTCGTAACCTTCCTGGGGTCCATCCTCCAGGTACTCCTCTTCATAGTCTGGCCATGGGAATAGCCAGGGACAAAGCCATGAGTACTCTTTAAGTACTCGCAAACTAATACTAACAAGTAAAGGGGTTTTTGGATAATAGGACACTAGGCTCTAGGGTTGTTTTGCAAAAGCCAGGTTTATAACTACTAAGTTCCAAAGCTGGTCACAATTTTATAACTCCTGAGTGGAATCTTGTATTTCCGGTAACAACTCTGTTGTGGTCAAGTCAAAGTCTCAAGTCGTTTCACAAGTCATTTTGAAAAGTCTGACGGGGGAACAGTATGGCCACTCCAACTGTCCATAACCGCGGACGCGGCTATTCGAATAGTTTGACACTCTGCAGAGATTGTACACTTTCACCACAACATTCGATACATCCGTCAGGAACAAATCCTGAATTCACCATACTCAGTATGCGGATAATCAATCCTAACCTTTCAATTACACTCCCTAGTATAAGAACCTCTCCTGTGAGTTTGGCCTCCCAACCATGACCACTGTCATCTTGGGTACTGCACAGGTGGACAATCTTCACAAGGTAGCCTCAGCTCAGACCTTGGCCGTGAGGGAACTAATACTAAGGTATATAAGTTTCCAGTCAAGCCCTAAACAATATTCGGGTATTGTGGTTGTACGATAAAATTGGAATGGTATCGCATCCAGACAACCAACAGTTTTATAAAGGGATAAGGCTCATGCCTCAACATTTTCATCACCAAAATCATCAAGTGTTTGGAAACACATGTCCAAAACATTTCAATAGAATGATCCATCATTCCAAGGTTTTCATAACCCTTTTTCCACCAAGTATTCCCATCTAAAGTTGATCAAGTTTTATGCTTAGCACTAGCATCTACAGGTGGGGTAGTACTAATGGGGGGGTGGTAACTAGTGGGGTTTCAACTAAGTCCAACCTTATATCATAAGCTGATATCAAGGTTTCTAGCTTAGGCCAAATTTTATGCTCTTTATGCAACCTTCAGCACAACTGTCTAGTATCTACCAAACTCTTAGGTAGCCTCCAAGTAAGCTTTGATAAAGAAATAAAGTAAGAAGCTTGCCATAAAACTAGGATTGGTTTAGCAAGTGGGTATGGTCACATACGCTTAAGGCATATAGTAATCATATCACAAGCATGGGTTTGTGGCAACAATAGGGTATCTGGCAAGGGTTAACTTGCACAATCACCAGTGGTATTAGGCTTGCAATCAATGTCAATATAAGCTTGCATAGTTACTAGCTTGCATTGGTCAACTTGGTTAGTGAAGGTTGCCTTGTGCAGAGCAGTGGTTGAAGTTCTCCTCGGCTTCCTCTTTGTAGTATCCTCCTTCCTCCTCGTAGCCTTGGTCGGTACTAGCGTCTACGAATAAATACGAGGTACACAATCACCAAACAATACTTAACTACTTGCAATCATTACACACAAGGGTCCTATAGATGGTCTAGCATCATCTCTAACATTACAAGGTTAAGGATTGGTTTAAGTCCTTTTTATTTTTAGAAAAGTAATTTCTACTCATTGAAAAACTACTTAAGATTTAATATTCTCCAAACTACACATGGGATCATGTTGACACATGTCATCACCACATATTGTAGTCCATGGGAATGTGATTTAAAGTGGTGTCACAATTTAATAAGGTTTTACCCTTTTATTTTAACTAATTAAAGTGGCTAGAAATGCTTATGAAGCATTCTTTTATTCCTTGAACATTATTTCTGCAAGTAACCTATATATATTTTTATATATTCTGAAAGTTATGGTTGAATGTGATTTTTGAGAGTTGGAAACAACTCAAAAGCTTTTATGGTTTAAATTTGAAAAATGTTTGAATGCAGAAAAGCTTCTGCCTTGTTATTTTTTCTATGGGTGATCTACAGATCCAAATGACTTGAATCCAACGGGCTTGGATTAAGAATTCACAGGCCTTTCCAACAAAATTGGTTTCATCTAATTTGGTGCACTAAATTGATCTGGGTTGATTTTTGAAGTTGGGTACATAAGTGTGTTTGAAATTAAAAAGAAAAGGTTTAATTTGAATTGCTGGGCTGCGCGGGAAATTCTAATGGGCCGGCCTGCTAAGCGCAGTGCTCCCGCGGGCTGCTTAAGTGGGTGTCCCCACTCGTCAGTGACACGGGGCTGGGCGAAGCGGTATGGGGCAATGTGGTTCGTTCGATCTGGTTCTAATCCAACGGCTGAGGGTCATCGTCGACGCGAGACAGCTCCGGCGAGAACGAAACCTAGCGCGGCCAGTGAGGGGTGCTGGGGGCTCACCGGGGTACAGGCGAGGGTCGGCGAGGTGGGCGAACGACGAAGTCGACGACGGCGAACCTCCTGGTACCGGTGGCTTCTCCTGGGGTGGCTCCAATCGCTGGCTCCTTTCTTCTCCGGCAGCGGCAGGCTCCAGTGAAATTCCGGCGAGGTGGTGCTTGCCTTGCTCTGAGAATGGTGTGGCACGATCAGTGAGGAGAGGGGAGTGAGATGGTGTGAAGAAATCGTGCGGGGGTGGCCTCTATTTATAGTCGAGCGAGGGGACCGTCGGGGCGCAAGGTGAGCTCGTCGGAGGCGACGTTACAGGCAGCTAATGGCATGGGCAAGGGTAGGGGGCGGTGCTGTGTCTCCTGGCGATGCTCAACGACATGGTCGTGAGGCATGGGGCGGTGTGGTTTGGTCTGGAACGGGCGGTGCTCTGCGCGGCAGAGGCGGCGTCTTCGACGGCGGGCGGTGGCTGTATGGCGCGGGGCGTTAAACGGGGATGTCTGGCGGTCTCCTGGGTCGGTGGTGATCGTGTGTGCGCGCGGTGAGGGCGGCGCGCGGTCTGTGGGTGATGGTCGAGGGTGGCGCTCTGGCGCACGCTCGGCATGGTCTGGGCGTGTCTTGTGCGCGTAGTCCAGGGCTTGGCAACGCTCGCGGCTGGGACAGGCAGTGGCGGTGGGCGGTGGGCTGCCTCCCAGACATGCTGGCTAGGCTTGCTGCTGCTCCTAGCTTGTTGTCCACATTGGGGTGACATGGGGTTGCTCGGCTGTTCACCATTAATGGCAATGGCAAGCTCACAGGGGTGCTAGTGCTGGTCTAACCTTCCTAGATGATCTACTGGACTGTGTGAGAGCTAACTAGGGAACAAGTTAGGCTCAAAACACTGCACACTATAGTGTTTGTGGTTTTGTTTGATTTATGTCTGCAACCTGTTTGATGAAATGGCCGCATGAAATCAAGTTTTGAATTTTGAAATGATTTTTGGTGGGTTTGCTAGATTGGTTCTGGTGAGTCTGCAGATGCTTGGGTTTTGAAAGTTGAGCTTGTTTGAGTGGGTTTTGAAAAAGTGGGATCTTCCCATATGAAGAAGATTCAATTTTGAGTTGTCATTTAAACTATGCATTTGAAAGTTTCTGGATGATCACAAGGTGGGCCTTGATACTTTGTTATGAGTACATTCAAGGGGTGCAAAGATCCAGAAAAGTTTCTGTTAGGTTTTGAAAGTTTGAGACAGCCAAAGTAGGCATGGGAGTTAAATTGGTCAAAATGACCATTCACTTAATATATTTGTTTTGATTTACTTGTCTTTAAGAAAAGTGTGGGGAATGTTTTAGATGATGTTTATTTCACCTAAGAAACATTTTACAAGCAATGGATCACACAAACAAGGTGTTTTAAAAGAATTTCAAAATCAATGCATACACATATACATGCATTCATGAATTGATTTAGAAAGGTTTTTGTTAACCCTAAACTTTAGGATTAGTGTTTTGTTGATCTAAGTTTGATATTTTTGGGATGTTACAATGTAACTTCAAGATCTAGGGCAATTGCAGATAAATAAGATAAAGCATCCAAGTACTAAAAAATCATAGGCATGTGCTCCATATATAGTCATACGTGCTCGCAATGAGAACTTGCACAACATCTTTTGTCCTGCCAGCCCGTTGCAGCGGGGCGTCAAGGGAACTACTGGCAATTAAGGCACTCCTTTTAACAGAGCACCGGAGCAAAGCATTAACACTCCGTGAAAACATGTGATCGTCACATCACAGCCATCCCCTGCGGTTGTATCATTTGGATCAACAGAAAGGTCTAGGGCAGCAACAACACGTGCAACAATAATATCCCCATAAATAGGTCCCTTAGCAGCTAAGCGACGAGCAATGAGAGAACCAAGATTGTACTTGGTTTCATTGTTGAGTGCAGCAGCTATGAAGGCCAAATGATAGTTGGAAATATTGCTAGTGTTCTCCTTACCAAGAACACTAGTGGCAAGATAATAAGCAAAATACCCGATAGCTGGGAGTTGAATATTTCTTATATTTCCACGTTGGGCTCTGCGGTCATCATCATTAGTTATCCCGCGGTAGAGCTCCAACAAATCAGCGGGTTGAGCTGGGATATTCTTCACCATCCCAGCCGTGCCAATACCCAAGATTTCACAAAATTTCTTCAATGCCATGGAGAAAGGCCTGTTATAGATTTTGAAAGACACATTTGGTTTGAAAGGGCTGTTAGAAAAAGAGAAACTCTCCACAAAGGTTTTGGTGAGCATAGCGTACTGCACACTCTCATCCTACATATAACTCGTTAGTCCAACCCTCTAAACCCAAGCTAGAAAATCATTGAGAATCCCTGCATCCCGCAAAAAGGTAGGACAAGGAAAGGTAGAAGGGTGCGCGTCCCCCTCATCTCCCTCGTTGCCAAAACACGGTGTAATGAGATCCTCATTGTACGAGGGCCTAGCTCGGGAGGATGATCTTGAAGGCCTTGTCCTCCTAGGTGCATCACTCTCAAATACTTCTCCAAAGGTGTGGTTGTCCATGACCCTTTTTATGAAATTTTTAGACAAACATCAAACCAAGTGATTTCCAAGTTGATAAATGATGAGAAACTACTATAGGAACTTGCTAGAGGGATAAACATGCATCAAAATGAAATCTCTAAGCATATAACAAGCATGTAAGCTCACACAACCTGACACCTATAGTAGAAAAATACTCAAGATACAATCTACCAATCAAAAATCTAATTGGACAAGCGGAGGAGGCACATACCAAGGAGTAATCCCTCCAAAAATTAGCAGCAAAGATGGGCTGAGCAAAGAGATCGAAAATCGGGAGCAAGAACAACAGGAACTCGAGCTTGAGAAAGTTTTCCGGTGTTTTTCGAGAGAGAGAAAGAAGGTGGCTGGGAGGAGGCAACTTGAAGGGCCACATGTGGGTCCCACCCAGGCCAGGCGCCACCTTGGGGCTGGCCGCGCCACCAGGGGGTGTGCTGGCCTGGTGGGTCCCCCTAGGCCACTCCAGGTGTCCCTCTGCCCCTTTTTCGAGGAAAAATTTAATATGAATTTTCTGGAATTTTTCAGGAAACTTTATTTTTGGCCAATTTTCACGGTATGAAAATTGATTTTCTCGCAGAAAAGACTTTTTTAGAAGAAGAAAAAGCAAACAAAAACCAAAACTACAGAAGTTCTAAGACACACCAAAAAGAAAACAACTAGCAAAACTAAAACTAACAAGAGGAAAAGCAAAGACTAGGAAGGAGAAGGATAAAAGTGAGCAAGTATAATCACTATGAAAGCATTATTTTGTTCATTAAAATCCCTTTGTTAACAAGGTTGATCAACTCTTGTTACCAAAACAATCTTATATGAAACAAAACTTTGCATTCCACAAAGTGATTATGTTACCTCAAACTTGATAGCAATAGTCCCAATCATAATAGTTTCAAAACTTTCTTGTGGAATGGGACAATATATTTCTCTAACTTTGATGCTCTCAATATTTTCAATGGAATTCATGCCATAGATCTTATCAATCTTCTTGGGGAAATAGACAGTATGCTCTTTGTCATTAATATTAAAAGTTATTTTTCCTTGATTACAATTGATGACAGCACCTGCAGTATTAAGAAAAGGTCTCCTAAGAATAATAGACATATTATCATCTTCAGGCATCTCAAGCACAACAAAATCAGTTAAAACCAAGCAATTATGAGCCACTTTAACATGAATAACCTCACATATACCAAGAGGAATAATAGTTGACTTATTAGCCATTTGCAAAGATATATCAGTTGGTATCAACTTTTCTAGCTGGAGTCTCTTGTAGAGAGAAAAAGGCATAACACTAACTCCAGCTCCCAAATCACATAAAGTAGTTCTAACATAATTATTCTTAATAGAGCAAGGAATAGTTGGTATACCTGGATCACCAAGTTTCTTTGGAACCTTACCATTGAAGGAATAATTAGCAAGCAAAGTAGAAATTTCCTCATTAGGAATATTCCTTTTATTAGAGACAATATACTTCATATACTTTGAATAAGGAGGCAACTTAATAGCATCAGTCAAATCCAGAAATAAAGGTTTCATCCACTCACAAAACTTGTTATAGTGTTCTTCTTCCTTTGACTTGTGTTTCTTATTGTCAAAGGCATAGGTTTCTGCACCCAAGGTTCTCTTTCTCTACCATGTTTATTAGCAATAAAATCATCCTTAGTGTACCTAGTGTTATTATTGTGCTTCTCAGGTTCTTCCTCTACTTCCTTATTAGGAGCATCACTTTTATCATTACCACTCTCAGTTTTAGCATCAGAGACAGATACACTATTAGGATCTACAACAGGTTTAGAGAGGTCCTCAACTCTTTTATGTTTCTTTTTTTTCTCTTACAAGGACTACCACTACTTTCACCTTTTTCAGAATCGTGCTCAATTCCTTTAGGGTGTCCTTCAGGATATAAAGGATCTTGAGCAGCTATACCACTCCTAGTTCTAATTCCATAAGCATGTTTATCTCCTGAGGCATTAACTAGCATATCTTTTTGTACCTTAGCAAGTTGATCAATTTGAGTTTGAACCATTTGAAAGTGTTTACAAATCATTTTAATATCATTAGCAGTTCTTTCTAGAATATCTTTCAACTCATTAATAGCTCTAGAGTTTTCCAATAAATGATTCTGAACTTGTTTATTAAAAATACCTTGTTTAACAATAAATGTGTCAAGTTCCTCTAAGCATTTATCAGGAGGCTTACCATAGGGAATATCACCTTCATCAAAGTGGAGAGAGTGTACCTCAATAGTAGATGAGTGGGGAATTGGCTTACATAATTCTTCTATAGGAGGTAGATTCTTCACATCTTCAGCTCTAATACCTTTCTCCTTAAGACATTTCTTAGCTTCTTTCATCACTTTATCATTTAATGCAATAACTCCCCTTTTCTTTGGTGTTGGTATTGGAACTGGTTCAGGCACAACTGGTTCAGGAGTAATAGGCTTGGGTGTATTTAGTTAGCTAAAGTCCAATCATCATAATTCTTGCTTATTTTAGCCATTAGTTCTTCAGCATCTGTAGGAGTTGTTTTCCTGAAAACACAATCAGCAAAACTATCTAGATATGTCCTAGAATCACCAGTTAGTCCATTATAATAAATATCAAGAAGCTCATTTTTAGGGAATGGACATCCAGGATGTGCATGAATCAAGGCACGGAACCTTGTCCGTGACTCAGACAATTTCTCTTCTTCTCCTGTTTAAAATCAAAAAGTCTCTGCAAAGCAGCATGTCTAGAACTAGGAGGAAAATATTTCTGGAAGAAAGAAGCAATCAAAAAATCAGGACTATCAATGGATCCAGGAGGTAATCTATTAAACCAATCTTTAGCTTCTCCTTTTAGTGAAAAGGGAAGATATTTGTAACAAAATACTTGCACATCTTAAAATCATCAGAGAATAAAGCACTCATAGTGGTAAGCTCATTCATATGTGCCACAACACTCTCACTCTTAGTCCCACAAAAAGGTTCTTTCTCAACAATGTCTAAATAGGATAAATCAAGAGAGAAATCATAATCTTCATCTTTAATATCTATGGGAGAAGTGGCAAACTTAGGTTTAGAGGACAGTTTAGGAATAATGGTACGTCTCTCAAAAGAGACTCTTAATAGCACTAGCACCATGTGTGTTTTGGTACTCTTCAATAAAATCATTAGTCATTTCAATGTAACCATCACTAATATCATATCTCTCTCTAGACCCAGGTGAGCTAATAGGTGTAACAGTGGCTTCACTAGGAGTTTCGGTGTTTCCCAAAATAGTTTTAGCAATAGTAGCATCCAGGAAAGTACCTAATAAACCACTCGCATCAAGCACAGTACAAGTAACATCATGAGTATCAGAAGCAATATCAGATTCAGCAGTAGTAGTAGTGTGTGTAGCATGTGTATGTGGTGGTGGTGTAACAAGCTTACTTATAACAGACAGTGAATCAAGAGCAGCAGAGGTGTTTAGGATTGTACCTCTTTTTGTAGTGGATGGTAAAATAGGAAACTTTCCATCACGAGACTTCCCCATGATGAAAGGAGTAGCAGTGAACAGTAATAGATCCAAGTGAACTTACAAATAAAGCTATGTTCCCCGGCAACGATGCCAGAAAATAGTCTTGATGACCCACAAGTATAGGGGATCGCAACCGTCTTCGAGGGTAGTATTACCCAATTTATTGATTCGACACAAGGGGAGACAAAGAATACTTGCAAGACTTAACAACTGAGTTGTCAATTCAGCTACACCTGGAAATAGTTATTGCTCACAGAAGTTTATTAGTAGCAACAGTTTTGTAGTAGCAATAGCAAAGTAACAGCAGCAGCAAAACAGGAACAATAGTAACAGTAGTAGCAAATAGTAGGATATGAGCGCGGTAGGCATAGGGATGGATGGACGGGCGTTGCATGGACGAGACTAAACATGTAACTTCAAGATATAGGGCAAATGCAGATAAATAAGATAAAGCATCCAAGTACTAAACAATCATAGGCATGTGCTCCATATATAGTCATACGTGCTCGCAATGAGAACTTTCACAACATCTTTTGTCCTGCCAGCCCGTTGCAGCGGGGCCTCAAGGGAACTACTGGCAATTAAGGCACTCATTTTAATATAGCACCGGAGCAAAGCAATAACACTCCATGAACACATGTGATCCTCACATCACAGCCATCCCCTGCGGTTGTCCCAATTTCTGTCACTTTGGGACCTTTGAATCCGGACAATGATATGTGTACACAACTTGCAGATAAGATCACAAACAATACTATCATCATGAATCAATAATAAGTTCAGATCTGTTATCATGGCACTCGGCCCTAGTGACAAGCATTAAGCACAAGTTGCAACAAAGTCAAATAGCACTAATAGAGATACTAGGCACCATGCCCTAACAATATTATTCGATTGCATGATAGAATTCATCCAATCCCTACCATCCGCAAAGCCTACAACGGGGGATTACTCACTCATGGATGAGGGAAACATGGATGGTTGATGGAGAGGTGTTGTTGATGATGATGGCGATCATCCTATCCAAATTCCCCGTCCCGGCAGGGTGCCAGAACGGAGTTTCTGGTTCCAAATCGCGGTTTCTAGTGGTGGCGGCGCAGCAGAACTCTTTCTGGAAAAACGTCGAACCCCCCTCGGTTTTTAGGTCAAGAGGCAACTTATAGGCGAAGAGGGAGGCCGAGGGGGTGCCTGAGGCGGCTGCACCCCCAGGCACGAGGTGGGCCCACCCGCGCGGCAGGGGAGTGTGGGCCCCTTAGGACTCCACTCCGTATCGTATTCTGGCTCCGTGGATCTTCTGGTGAGATAGAATTTTTGGCATATTTTACGGGATTTTTTCTGATATTTGATTTCCTGCACAAAAACTAGACACCAAGGTAATTCTGCTGAAAACAGCGTCAGTCCGTGTTAGTTGTATCCAAATCACACAAGTTTAGAGGAGAAACAATAACAAAAGTGTTCGGGAAAGTAGATACGTTTTGGACGTATCAGGGATCTAGGGCGCCGACGGCTTGGAGGGGCAGCGACGACCTAGGGATTGGGTCTTGGGCGCCTAGGGAAAGGGGGATACCTTGGGGTGCGCCCCAACCCCTACTTATATAGGTGGGGGGCGTCCAAGGGTGTTTCTAGCCCAGGTGGAAACCCTCCCTAACTCGGCCTCCAAAGGAAGAGGCTAAAACCTTTTCCACCATGACTTCCCTCTGACCAAAAACTAGAGTTTGACTTTTCAAACTAGGATTTGACTATTCAAACTTGTCTTGGCCGAATTGACCCTTTAGGGTTTGTTGCGGCTAGCCCCTAGGGCATGCCACACTCCAAGTGACCCCTCCCGATATGGTGGACCTTACAGAACATTCTAGAAGCTTTCGGTCAAAACACCGAAAACATTTCCGATCCCTAGAAATTGACTTTCCTTATATGAATCTGATTCTTCGAACCATTATGGATCTCCTCATGATATCCCGGATCCAATCCGAAACTCTGAACAACATTTGGTCTCTTTACTCATATTCCATATCTACTAAACAACATTGAATCCTTAAGTGTGTCTCCCTACGGTTCGTGAATTATGCAGACATGACCGAGACTCTTCTCCGATCAATAACCAACAGAGGAATCTGGATATTCATATGGCTCCCACGTATTTCTATGATTACTTCGTGGTCGAATGAACCATTTACATACAGTACCAATTTCCCTTTGTCTCGTGATACTTTACTTATCTGAGGTTTGGTTGTAGGTATATCTGCATACCTAGTCCAACCTCGTTACCGATAAGTACTCTTTACTCGTTCTTGTGATATGTGATCCCTTCTGAGCCAGTCACATGCTTGCAAGCTAATTGGGTGACATTCTACCGATAGGGCCCAGAGTATATCTATCTGTCATATGGATGGACAAATCCCACTCTTGATCCATGTGCCTCAACACATACTTTCCGAACACTCAATGCCACCTTTATAACCACCCAGTTATGAAGTGGTGTTTGATGTCATCAAAGCATCCATCCGGTGATTGTGATTAACATGATCTCATGGTCGAAGGATTTAGGTTACTATGTATTGAAAGCTTATAGCAAGTAAACTATTTAAATGACTTGATCTTATGCTACACTTAACTATAGGAGTATGTCTATCACATCATTCTTCTAATGATATGACCTTGTTGTTAATAACATCTCAATGTTCATGACCAGGAAACCATGATCATATATTAACCAACAAGCTAGTTTAACAAGAGGCTTTACTAGGGACTCTTTTATGTTTACAATTCACACAAGTATTAATGTTTCCTGTTAATACAATTATAGCATGGTATGTAAACATTTATCATAAGCATGGAGATATGATAATAACCACTTTATTATTGCCTCTTGGGCATATCTCCAACAATTAACCCATCCAAGTGTTTGATCCTATCTAGTACCTCATGTCCAGAAGGTAATCAAGTTATGATTCAGAATACGCTAAATGTGGAGCAACACATGTTTGATGTGAAATATCTGGGTTTACCCACCCCAGATGGGAGAATGCATAAAGGAAGGTTTCAAAGTTTGTTGTCTCAGCTAAGTAAGTTCTTGGTTGATTGTGGTGATGGAATTCTGGCTCAAAGTGCAAGAGAAATCCTTATTAAAGAAATTGCTCAAGCTATTTCGGCTTATTTCATGGGGGTCTTTAAGCTCCCCTTGTCCACATGGACGGCGATCTCACATGGCTTAGAGTTGTTGAAAAAGGGAATAATATGGAGTGTCGGTAATGGGCATAAAATACACATTTGGAGTGATAATTGGATACCTCGGTTGTCCTGTACAAAAGTTCTCACATCCAGAGGAAACTGATGTACGACGTGTATCCGAATTGCTTGACAATCATGGAAATTTGAATGAAGCTTTGGTTCACAATATCTTCATGCCCATGGATGCAACATCAATTTTTATGATCAAACCTTCTCGCTGGTTGGATGATGATCTTCTCACAATGCATCCTGAGAAATTAGGTCGGTTTACGGATACGTAGCGCATATAATCTTTCCTTTCAGGAGTCTCCCATACAATGTGCCTTTGCTACATCAAGTTCGGTTCCTAATGATGCAATCAGTTATTGGAAACACATTTGGTAGTCTGGGGTTTCTCCTAAAGTTAAAACATTTGCGTACAGATCTACATCTAATGGCTCAGCGCTGGGTTTTGGGGTAACTGGCAACTGTCTTATCTGTGATAGATAACAAGAGGAGATCGCTCATGCTTTGTTCAAATTCTCGCATGCAAAGGATTTGTGGTCAACGGTGAGGGAGGTATGGAATATACCCATAGATCTTGATCTTCAGGTTGATCCTCACAAGTGGTTTCAAATGGTTATTGAGAAAGTCCCGACAAGGATGGTGAATTCTATTTTACTAATCGATTGGCGCATCTGGTACGCTCATAATAAGGTAACACATGATAAACCACTTCTATCGAGTGAAGGCTCTAAGCGATTATTGATTAGCTATGTCAAGACCTTGAAGAGCATTAAATCCCTATCCACAGAGGAGACAATTAAGGGAAAGTACCCACGGATCCCTGATGGGAAGAAGACAGGTGAGATCGTGAACTTCTTTTGCAAAGGGAAGAAGGTCAAGGAGGCACATTCTGTGTACCTTGCAGCGAAGGAGAAGAAGGTTCAGATTCCAACATTAGCCTTGGATTTCCTTGTTGGTGCTTTGGCGAGGAATGATGAGACCATCGGTACGGCTCTGGGGCTGCTGGAGGAATACAAAGGGGAGTCTCTCAAGCATGCAGGAAAGTCCTTCGCTGCACTTATACATGGTCTGTGTAGGATGAAAAAAGTGAAGGATGCAAAGAAATTGTTGATGAGGATGGTGAATCTTGGCCCAGCTCCTGGCAGTGCAGTGTTCAACTTTGTTATCACAGGATTGTCTAAAGAGGGAGAAATGGAGGAAGCAAAGGGTTTAATACGGGTGATGGAGAGCCGAGGGCTGCGCCCTGATATCTATACATACAGTGTGATCATGAGTGGCTACTCTAAAGGAGGCATGATTGATGAAGCCCATTCTATACTCCGTGAAGCCAAGAAGATCCACCCAAAACCAAGCAGGGTGACATATCACATACTAATTCGTGGTTACTGCAAGATGGAGGAGTTTGAGAAGGCCCTGGAATGCCTAAAGGAGATGAAGGAAGATGGATTGCTGCCAAATATGGATGAGTATAACAAACTTATCCAGTCATTATGTCTCAAGGCTATGGACTGGAGAACAGCTGAGAAGCTCCTGGAGGAAATGGAGGGTAGTGGATTACGCCTTAAGGGTATTACACGCAGCCTTATCGCAACAGTGAAGGAATTAGTTTCTTTAGAAATGGAAGAGGCGTCAAAACACAGCCAAGAAGCATAGTTTCTTTAGGATACACTTGAAATGACACAACCACTAATCATTTTTGTCTCATTGCCCCTTTTTGCTCTCTGCATCTCTAAAAATTTATATGGAATTAAAGTCATATTTGTTTGATTTAAATAAAGACATTTGCTCATTTTAAATGATTAATAAACCATATTAAAAATATTTCAACTAATTCAAAATAAATTATTTAACCCTCTTAAATAAATAAAACCTACTGAAAAGGTTTTGGTGAAAACTTGGAATTCAAATAAGGGTTTGAAAATATAATTAAATCTCATTTGAATAAAAGACAAGTACCCATTTTAAATAAAATATAAACCATAAAAGAATTATTCCTAAAAATGGTATTTAAAATACATGTTTAAACAACATTAGAATTACTGAAAGTTTAAGTAAAGATTTGAATTCAAATAATTGCTTGAAATCATTTGAATAAATCAAAACGGAATTCAGAAATGGAAAAGGGAAAAGAAACAATATAAAAAAGAGAAAGAAGCCAGCCAAGCAAAACCCACCAGGCCCAGCTAGCCCATCTCCTCTTTCCCGCAGGAAAAACGATTCACACGCAGATCTCACCCGCCACTCACTAACGACCGGACCCCACCTGAACCTTCTCTCTAATGCTGACGAAGCGGCCCCACTCGTCAGTCGTATTCCTCACCCACGTGACCAGTTCCTCCCTCCTCTCTCTCCCGTTACTGCTTGATTTCCGCGGCTTAATTTGGCATAATTCCGCGAGTAATTCGTCGCTGCAATCACACATGATAAAGCGCCCGTTCCCCCTCTATCTTCCCCCAGACACCATCTCCCCTACGCCACCAGTCTGCGCTAATTTCGCCCGAGACCACCCTTTGCTTCGACGCACTCCGGCGACAAATACGGTGAGTACACGCCGCCCCTCCCCTCTGGTTCACGCTTACTTAATCTCCATCACTTTGCGCATCCACTGACCCCAGCCACACGTCTTCTGGTGACTCAGAGCGTCGGTAACAACCTCGACTAAGCGCCGCCACGGTCTGCCTCAACTTCGGCGAGCAGTAGTCGACAAGCCAGCGCGCCCCTTTCCTTCTAGTGAGTTCTTTCACAACCTAGGCAACCTTGCGCACCCTCCTGACGCGTTTACTTGATCAATTGTGACCCATACGCTCGCCTTCGACCATGATCGTGCGTGCCCGTGCCAGAGAGCTACTCCGACGAGGAATTCCAGTCTACCTCGAGCGCCCCTTCGACAACCAAAGCAACGTTGAGCATCCCCGTGCCACAACGATCTTGGTGAGCCACCCCATGTCCTCTCTCGCTTCCTGTATCGCCGGCTCCGTCATCGTCTGACCACTCCACCGCCGCCAGCGCCGCCCGTTTTAGGTTATTCGATTTAAGCCGTAGGATTTTGATCGGATGCATGCGATAGATTCATTAAACGAAGGGATATAGATTGTTTTGTGTCGTGCGATGTTAAGTAGATCCTGTGGTCCACATTGCCTAATCCGAACGAAACGGTATGGACCAATCAGAATACAACACGTGGCTCAGGATTTGTTTTAAAAACAGAATTGAAACTATTAGATGTTAGAATTTGTAAAATTTATAACTTTTGATCCACACGTCCAAATTTGCAAATTTTATATCAATGGAATCAGCAAAACAAATACTTTCCAACCATGCACTTTGTTTAGTGATTTGCTTCAGTAAACTTAGTTGTTTTTGCAGAAACTTGTGTAGGCATAATTTAAATATAAAAATTATTCTAGAAATATTTTTAAGGTAAAATATTTAGTAAATGGTTCATTTTGAACCTACTGACCATAGAAACCAACTTGTGGATTTAAAAATATATTTTGTGAAGTTAAAGAATAAATCTTTGAATTAAAACAATTCTAGTTAAATAAAAATATTGTTTATGTTTTAAAAATGCATTTTGAGTAAAACCTTTGGAAAATGATTTGATTTAAACTCTCTGACCCTAAAAACCAAGTTTTAGGATTTAAAAATATATTTGGTGAACCCTATAAAATTATTACCTTGTTTAAAGGCATTTCTAGCAAATAAAATATTGCTTGGGTTTAAAAATGGTTTATAGGTAAAACCTTTTGCAAATGGTTTTAATATTAAACACTTGACCTTAAAACACTAACATTTGTGTTAAAAATATATTTGGCAGACACTAGAAAATATTCCTTGGATATAAATCATTTCTAGCAAAACAAAAATGATTTAAATGGCCATTTTCACTAACTTAATATCAAATGGTTTTGCCACTTTTATAAATGACCAATAGGTGTTTTAAAAATTTTATAACCTATTAGAAACCACTTTTCCAAATAAAACAATATTTGGCATGCTTGCATGCATTGCTTTGTTTTTATTATTCTATGTGAAAACACCATCCTTTGTGCTTCTCTGTTTGTTGTTAGATTCTAAAATAATTTTGCACAGGGATGCGTATGTAACTTTGGGCTAGATTCTAGAATTTCTGCTTCTGCGGCATTGAGAATTTTTGCATGCCATTTTCGATCCAATCTCCTGCCCAGCCAAGGGAGGATGCAGACATGTTAGAAAGAAATGAAATGTCAATGCAGCAGGAGGTACCATTGATGCTGTTTTACATGAATAGAAGAGCATGCCTATATGCTATTACAATGTTGGAATGTCTTCTTTTGCTCCAATCCGATTTTTGTGCAATTCCTCTTTGTAAATCTTTGTGCTTGGTCTGATTCTAGATACAGAAAAAATAATTTGGTTATCTGTCTGACATTTGTCTTTTATTGTTGTTCAAGTGGACCCTTAACTAGATAGGGCAGCTGAGCTCCATGAGCTCAAATGGTTGTTGTTGTGCCTCTTCAGTAACTATATGCATTGATTCACATCGGCGGAATTGGGCAGAATAGTTTTCTCCTTTGATTTTTTAAGTGGAATAGGCAACTTAGGCCCCCTTCTTTTCAGCTTCTTGGCCAGCTTCTCCCAGAAGCTACCCTCGACCAGCTTCTCCCAGAATCTCATTTGCAAAATCGTTTATACTTTTAAATTGACATTGAAACTACTAGTTAAGAAGTTTGAATGAATTTTGAAGATAAGATTCTGGGAGAAGCTGGTCGAGGATAGCTTCTGGGAGAAGCTGGCCAAGAAGCTGAAAAGAAGGGGGCCTTATCTCAGATAAAGAGCTGCTATTCTCCTCAATAATCTCTAATATAGCATCTTTTCGTTCATACAACTATGGCTCTTTTGTATTGCGCTGATCATCAACTGCCTGAGGATTGTCTCTCTCAGAAGGTTGCTGGGATGCCTGCACTACCTTGAGTGCTGTGTGTTATATTTAGAACGGGGGGCATCCAATCCACATGTATCATCCGAGTCAGAAAATGTAACAGGTTTTAATTTGAGAGAAGAGATTGATGGACACGTAGCATCTGAGATTTTCAGAAATGCTCCTACTCATGTTCTTAAGTGTTTCTTAAGAATAGTTTGAACTTCACAATTGTTCTTGGTAGCCTTCAGATTAGACAAAACAAACTTCTTGCTTCCCTTTCTATTTTTCTTGTTCAATAAGCCTGAGACCTCTTGTTTTTTCGGTTTCTTGCTAGAAGATTTTTTGAGCTTCCTCTTTTGTATGACATCTAGAAATAATTGAAAGATGCTAAGTGAGATATCTTACACATTTCCACTTTTCTCGTGAAAATGAAAACATTACATATTGCCATGCTTGTACATGTAGTTTTAGGCTATTGCCCTGCTTGTACATATAGGTTTAGGCTTTTAGAACATCAGTATACCACATAACAAGTACAAATGTGATGTAACCAAAGTATGAGCATCCAACTCAACTACTCAACGCATACTGGCATACAAACAACACTATTTTATTTTTTAAGTTTGTTCATATATATACTATATGTGTTATTGTATTCAAGAAATTGGGTCTTCTTTTTCTCTAGATCCCATTTTTTGCAGTTTCTCTCTCTACATCTTTGTGCTTAGAGCATCTCTAGCAGTGCCCTTAAAAGCAGAACCGTAAATTTGTGAGTACAGGGCACTGAAAACGTGTTTTGTGTTCGGATTTGTGTCTGCGCATCAGATCCCATTTTTTTTGCAGTTTCTCTCTCTACATCTTTGTGCTTAGAGCATCTCTAGAAGTGCCCTTAAAAGCATAAATTTGTAAGTACAGGGCACTGAAAACGTGTTTTGTGTTCGGATTTGTGCCTACGTAGAACAGATACCGTAAAAAGAAATCATAAAAACGAATATTCGATCCATTGCTTTTTTCTGACTCGTTCATCTTCTTCCTATGGACGTCACCCGCCTAGACCCCGCCCGGTCCCTCCTGGCCCGTCGCCATGCCGCCTGAACCTCTGTCCCGCCCCTCCTAGCCCGCTCGGGCAACGCTGGCCCGCTCGGCTGCCGTCCCGCCCCTCCTAGCCTGCTCGGGCAACAACCTCCCCATCCTTGCCAGCTCCCACCTCACCCCCTTCGCGCACCTCACGGACCCACTCCCCCACGGGGCGACCGAGCTGGCCGGGAGCTTTGGCCGTGCACGGACACGGTGCCGCCATAGACGATGCGCCCAGAGTCGTGGCTAGCGCCGCCTCCATGGGAGATACGCAGGCCAATAGAGTTAATCGGTTCTAAATCTGTCTAAAATCAGTCCTAATGAGGCTATTTGTTAGAGATTGGAAAAAAATTGAGCATAATCTGTGCACGGTGGTAGAATTTGCCCGAATTCCGGTGTCTCCGGTGATGGTTGGTGAAATTTTCCTCCTGCCAACGTCCTCCAAGGGAATACAGGTTGCGCTCGGTTCGGGCTTTGTAGCCTAGGAATTACCTATTCGGGGCGAGAGTTTTTCAGAGCCCCTTAAAACATTTTAGGTTTGAGGATGTTTATGGGCTCTGATCTGCGCCATTTTCTTTAGCGAAACTGAAAACTGACAGTTATTTATGGTTTCGGAGTGTTTACAGACACGGCTAGAGATGCTCTTAGTCTGATCCTAGAAACGGAGCCCGACTGTTGTTTTCTCTTGTTATTCATGGGATAGCTGAAACTTGCAGGGCTTTATGTCAATCGCATCTCCAGTTAGAGCATCACTAGCAGACATCATAAAAGGATCAAATCAGAAAACGTGTTCCTAGGTCGCGTTTAGCGGGGTTTTTAGGCCGCGAGCGACGGGACGGAACGGACCCCTCAAAACCGAACCAAAAAAGGAAATATTCTCTTTTTACAGTTTCGCGCATAGGGGTTTGTCCGCCACAACAAGGGTCGAACCCGTAAATTGAACTATTTTCTGTCAATTTCACCACATATCTCGCATTTTTAAACAAAAATATGATACCAACGTAAAGTAAAATCCCGAAATTATTAATTGTACATTACAACAATAATCCAATTACAACAATTGTTCAAACAAATTAAATAAACAATAATCCAATTACAACAAATGACCAAATCAAATAAATAGTTCCGAATGCAAATCACGGACGATATTTAGAGCTTGCGGAGAGGAGATCTACGAGCTCGAACTCGAGTTGAGGCGGATTTTACCTTTGACGGACGGCGGGAGGACGACGGCGGTGGGGCACGACCGAATCTGCGTCGGGAGGAGTTTTTCGACCCACAGCGGCTGGGGAACGGGGTTAGCAGGCTCCGGCAGGCTTCTGCGCGCAAATCGAGTGGGAGGATCCTGAATCTACGGCTGTGCGGGTGGAAGGGAGGGGAATGAGCTGAAAATTTCCTCCCGCCAACGGAAACGGAGGATATGGTTCACGTCCCGGTCGGGCTTGAAACCTGGGTTTTTCTGGTTCCGCGGGGGTGTTTTCTCGGGGGCCCTAAATTTTTTTTCGGTTCGGTCCATTTTAAGGCGTCTGTTTTGTCCACTTTTATGAGGCGAAACCGAAAACTGGCGGTTATTTTTATGGTTACGCCCTCTTAGAGATGTTCTTATGTGAGAAAACACTGATGTCTTGCATATCTCTTAACTCTAGGATGCTTACTATTCAATGGTTGTTTGTGATCTAGAATCATCTCGGTTTTCTACTATGCTTACCATTCAATGGTTGTTTGTGTTCTTGAATCATCTCGGTTTTGCAATTTCAAGAAAAAATGGATACGCATATGGTTATGTAGCTATAAAGTCGACGGCTTGATGAGAACTTGGTTTATTGGTTACAGAGACAATCGATTGATCAAGCGTTCATATGTTAAAACTAGCATGGAGAGTGACTTGGCTTTCCTGATCAATATACTAGTATTCTGTTTTAAGAAATATTGTACAGTACTGTACAAAACATTCTGATTCACTGGTATGTTAATTTGAAAGGCCTTGACTGCATTGCCTAACGAAGAGTAATCATGCTCCAGGATTTGGAACCAAGCTGAAGCCTGGGCTAGCTACTAATATGTGCTCCCTCCATTTCAAAATATAAGATGTTTTAGATTTGTAAAACAAATGTATCTAGACTATTTTAGTATGTAGGTTCACTAAGATTGGAATGAATCTAAACACTAAAATAAAACTAAAATATTTTATATTTTGAAACGGAGGTAGTACTAGTGGATTAGCTGCCATTGTTATGCAGCTTCAGTTCTGATGGTGGCACTCCTCTCATGTCCGTTTTATTTGGAGACTAAAGAACTACTCGACTGTGAAAGGACCCAAGGAGGGGCTCGAAGTCACTTTGCTGCTGGAATCCAACTAATGAGCCGCATTTGATTTATGTCATTGTCCTTGAATATGTTGCGTTGTATTCTGCATGTTCCTTTACATGTTCTACAGAACAAGGACATATCACATGGTTGTCTTCTGCCACTGTCACGTATTCTTTTGGCATGTACTCCCTCTGTTTCAAAATATAAAATATTTTAGATTTGTGAAAAGAATGTATCTAGACTTGTTTTAATGTATAGATTCACTTCAAACATGAATGAATCTATATATAAAAGGTAGTCTAGATACATTCGCTTCACAAAGCTAAAATATTTTATATTTTAAAACGGAGCGAGTAGCTTCCACTGTTATCGGCGAAGGAACAATAATGTCCTATACATGCTTCTGTACTAGGGTGTAGAGCTGCTTGTTGTGCATAATTACATCTGCTGGAGGGTCTTCCAAATGAGAGGAAAATTTATGTGAATCCCTACACATTCCAAAGGCAAGGATATCTTAGTTTGCCTTCCTCAATTCGTTTCTTAGGTTGACTAGAAAGATTCATAGAATTAGAAGAACTTTCTCTTAACTCTAGGATGCTTACCATTTAATAGTTTCATGTGTTCTGGAATCATCTCGGCTTTCTAGGATACTTACAGTTCAATGGTTGTTTGTTATCTAGATATAAGGATGAGGGCTTGATGTTCACTTGGTTTATTGGTTGCAGAGGCAATAGTTGATCAAGCGTTGATATGTTCAAACTAGCACGAGAGACTGACTTGATTTTTCTGATGAGACGTATATAGAGTGAAACAGAAAAAAGGAAAACGGGGAGGCAATATTTCACTTGCTAGGTCATGGTGGTCCGGACCTCCGGGGTGATTATCCGTCAGTTCAAAAAGTTTGCACTGGGCATCACCTATGTATAAGGTGAACCTTTGCTCTAAGATGGAACCCACGTAGCTTATGGAAATGGCTACAATGTATAAGGTCAAGTTCACTATAAGCTGAAACCCACATGTCTGATAAAAGTACACACAAACAAGAGAGGGAGGAGAAAGTAAAATAATTGTTTATTCCTTATGGACAAGCCATAAGCTTATAGGTCACCCTTAAGAAAAATCTCTAAAGTAAACCTCTACTATGTATATGGATAGCCTTATGAACTACTTTTTGGCTTGTGGATAGCCTTATGAACTACTTTTTGGCTTGTGGATAGCTTTATGGACTATATAGTGGATGCCCATCGTCCAAAACTTGGTAGAGGAACACAAATGCACATTACGATATGGAATCTAGGGCAAAGGCTCAATGATCTGGCACGAGTAATACACAATCCTGCATCAATTTAGAACTCATTGTGCCAGCGATGATGCTTTTTCAGGTGTGACTCACCATCCTCGAAAATATCATTCTGTGTAAGATTAATATTGTGCGCGATAAGCTGGTAACAAACTGGGGACGTGATCAATTTAAGAACAACATAAAAGACATGCTTTAATTTCAGGTATCACGACGGCAAGGCATGAGCAGACCAGAAGATGGATTACACTACATTCCCTAGCATAAACAGTAACTGCACTTCAGATATCAGATGTACATGAATTCCCCACCCCTGACAGCATTGGCCGCTCCCTTCCTGTCTTCCTCCTCCTCTCGCTCCCGCTCCTTCCGGCTCTCGTAAGCATGGTCGTCCGTCCTCAGCTCGTGCCTGCAGATCGGGCAGGAGTTGTTCTCATCCTGTGGGACAAACATCATGATTGGTTAGCTATGCAGAGTTGTAACGATCAAAACTGCTTCCAGAGCAGTGATTTTGAGGGTGTACGAGGGAGATTTTACCAGCCATGGCTTGAGGCATGGAGGATGGAAAAGGTGCTTGCACGGCAGCTCCTGCATCTTGTCATCCACAACCAAGTTCTCCCGGCAAACAGCACACTCAGTCTCACTGCCAAGTCTAGCAATTACTTCTTCGGTAACAGTTACAACGGGAAGATTAGCCACGACTTCCTTTGAAGCTGGGGGTACCTTGGGCTGCGCTGAAGTACCCTGACAATAATAAATTGACTCTCAAGATCCATAAGAATATACAATCTGTATCTACTCTATTGTACTAATAACTGAAAAGAAAGACTAGTCTTGATAGACTTGTGATAGAGACACTAGAAAGTAGTGAATCAATTGTACTGGCAGATCCTTCCCATTATAGGAAACAAAAAGGGTCTATCAGAGCACACATTCAAAACCTATCAAGGATATTGACCTCTGTTTTAGCAATTCAGCACCACTTGCGTGTTGTGCTGGCTAGGCTCAAAGGATAACTCACAAACTACACTAAAGTACAGATTAGATACGGTATTAAGAAAGCCAATACTTTTCTCTACAGCCCCAAGAAGGCCACAACTTTTACTTGTATACCTTGTCTGGTTAGTTAAGATATCAAACACATTGTTTGCATCAACACACTAAACATTGCGAGGTTAGGATATAAATCTAGACACAAAAAGAACTGATTCTCATGAAGCACTTATGCCTACCTGCAGTGATGCTTCCAAGGCAGCTTCAAAATCCATGTCCCCTGTCCCTGATATGGTGTTTAAGAAGTTCACTAAAGCAGGTGGCATCTCCCCTTCTCTCAACTCTGTTCTTCTGTTGTTTCCGTCTTGATCTCCAGAAGGTTCCTCTACAATGCTCAATTCACGTGCTAAATTTTGGGCAACAAGCCATGCTGGAGGAGGAGGTTCTTGTCCCACGGTAAGGTGACCTTCAAATAGATATCTGGAGTCTGGGAAAGGCAACACCTTATTAGCAGATAGACATTTCAAGGCTATAGAGACTTTTCAGGACAGACAATTGATGTAATCAAAGTACGCTCATAAAAAATCTTATACAGCCAAAACTCTCATATGTTTATGTATAGTAGCTGTGATCACCAAATAATACTATCTATTAACTATGGACGCTACAAGCTGAAGTTCTTATTTGCCATTACGAACACTCCCGAAGACCAATCAATAGAGGATTACTAGAAAGGAATGTGCAGCGGGAATATTGCCTTCCAAAATCTTATAAAATGTATTCATGCTAACTTGCCAAGCATTAATGTGTTATGAAGCTTCACAAGATATTTAAATCTTAATTATATACCTGGTACTCTGTTGCTTGGCATGGACTCCTCATTTTCTTTTTCATCAAGATGCTCCCGGGCCCTCAAAATGCATGTCTTCAGGCGCTCTTTTTCTGAGGCATCAGTTAACAGCTTCTCTGTTCCTAAGAAGAGGTTCAGACCAGCACGCCAGAATCCAGGTGCTGTATATCTAGTCTGAAGGACGGTTGCCACACGGCAAACTGTAGAGTACATCTGTAAGAAATAGTTCACTATATCAATAAAGACAATCATGGCAGAAAAATAGACGACAGGTATGAAAAACACAGACTGTAGCATGTAAACATCCCAAACTATACCTTACGTAAAACAATAACAACATGGCTCGTAGAATCATGGCTTTATAGGCATATTTGTACTAAGTAAAAAAAGATAGGTTCAGGAGATAATGGGAATAGAAAGGATAACATAAATGAATACTATTACTACTAGTAAGTTACACGTGACTTGCACATAAAAGCACATATACTAGAAGTATGACATATCATCACTATATCAAATTATAATTGGTAGAGCTAAAAAATAATTATAATTTTTAGCTACATCCATGAAGTATCAGGTGTATATTTAGTTCTTGTACTTCATTTATAAATCGACCTTTCTTAGCTACCTAATACTCGAAAATTGTGTGACATACTCTACAGAAAACTTAGTTAAAATATGTATAACACATTCTATCTGGGAGGTGTCACTTATAATTAAGTATCTCATGTTGACAGTGCAAATTAACATTAATAGCTAGAGATCCATATGCAAAACATAAATGAAATTTAGTAAAGATATAGTCCTGAAATCACAAACTAAAAAAATGGCAGTTCTATTAAGAAAAGTAAGTTGTGATATTTTAAGTGTAGAAGATTCTAAAATGATGGAGAAGTGTGTTCTAAAGTTTGTGCAAAGTGTCCATATTATTCTAAATGCTAACAATAGAATCATCTAGATCTTAGATGTGACATAATCTAACATATGGAAAAGAAAATCCAACGGTCTTTATCCAACGGTCAATGATCAAAGTTATTCTTACACTATATAGTGGTATAGATACATGGCAAATATCTTCATTGATATGTAAGATAATATATCATAACCTTCATTGGGTGGAAACAGCAGTTTAACAATGGTCAATTCAGACACTGGGCAACAAGCATGATTTTGAATTGGCATATTAGCATATAAATTGTAGTATTCATCGTCTATCACACCGTCACAGGAAATATCAGTTCTCAGGGAAAAGAAAGGATACAGTTCTGTCACAAGATTAGTTATTCGTGAGGATGGATTAATCTCCACGATTCAAGAGTCAGGGCTTAGTTCACTTCGGACACAAGACATGGATTGATGTAGCCAATGGATGCTGAGGTTAGCTGCAGCAGAACGATAAGGTCATTCTACTTTTACCTAGATAACGCCAGCGGCACTAGGCATATACTACCCCTTTGTACTAAATCAGAGACGCTTATTATGGATCGGAGGGAGTACTAAACTTTGTGCTGCTTGCCAGCTTCGGGTAATCCAAATTCTAATAATATTCATCGTCTACCACGCCATCACCGGATGCTGCAGAACAGAAAGTTCATTGCTGGTTGGCTTAACCAAAATAGCAAAATAATAACTGCAGCATAACCAAGCAGAGTCATATATAGCTCAATTTGAGCAGTTGTATCGAAGCAAATGTTAATTCAGTAATCGAATTCCCCATCCCCAAATCTTCCCCTCCTAGATCCATACCAAGCAGCGACCTCTCCCTTTCACGACCAAATCTAAACCCACGTACATATCTCCCAGCCCCGTGACAGGTCAGGTGCGCGAACACTGCTCCAGGGGACGGTGAGGCGAGGTCGTCCATACCGATTCGCGGAGGGCGGGCGAGGCGCCGGCGTAGCGGTCCCGAAGCGTGGCGGCGAGGTCGGCGACGGCCCCCTCGAAGTACTGCTTCTTCCCGAGGTTCTTCCGCAGCGCCTCCAGGCGCTCCGCCACCGCCGCCTCGTCCCCCGCGGCTGCAGACATGGTGCCGCGCTTCCGGTTCCGGGTGAATCCTCCGCTCCTGGGGTTCCAGGGTCTCCTCCTGATTCGGGATCGGGCGCCCGATGGTCTGGCCGCTCGGTTTGTGTGAGATGATGCGTGTGTCGCCGGAGGTATAAATGCCGATGGAGTGTATAGAGAGTCAGACTCCGGTGGTGTCTTGGAGGAGAGGAAAGGAACGCCGCGGAACGGTGGCTTAGCCAGGAGGGCGTCCCGCGTCCCTGGCGGTGAGGCAAATTCTATCTGCCGCCCGCAGCGGCGCAGGCCGATGGCGACGCACAGGGACGTCCATTGGTGGGCCGGCCCATTTTGCTTTGGTTCCGGGTTTTTTTCACTGTTATGTTTCTGTTCTATTTTCTGTTTCTGTTTTTTTCTTCCTTTAAAAAAAAAAGGCGAGCTCTACATGCAGCAGCCCCTCCGGGCAGGACGCACCTAGCATGACCGCGCCAGCAGCCATCATGATGGCCAGATTCGTCGCTGTTTCACCAACACCTCAGACGATTAGGCCATCCACTGCTCCGCCGCAGGTAGGGTTTTCTGTTCCCCATCTCTTCTTGTGTCCTCTATACAAATTGATATGTTTGCTTGATACAATATGTTACATACCACTGCTGCATTGTAGATTACAATATGTACATAGCCCAATGCTTGTTATATAGCTTCATATGATACCATTGTGCAAATGCTTGGTGGGTATGTTGGTATGTTGCTTGATAAGTGACCATTTCGCAAGGGAAGATCAAATTTTGTATGTGTAGATGCATGTCACTTCCATTATGCATGCTTACATGCTTGCCACTACCATTATGCATGTGTAGATGAATGTCATTGTCAATTTTCTTTTGTAGATGCTTGGCAGCACCATTATACATGTGTAGATGAATGTCACTGTCATTATGAATGTTCATGCTTGCCACTACCATTCTGCATGTGTAGATGGATGTCACTGACATTTTGCTTGTGTGGTTGCTTGACAGCACCATTATGCATGTGTAGATAAATGTTACTGCCAATTTGCTTGTGTAGATGATTGGCAATACCATTATGCATGTTTAGATGAATGTCACTGCCAATTTGCTTGTGTAGATACTTGACAGCACCATTATGCATGTTCAGATGGATGTCACTACCAATTTACTTGTGTAGATGTTTGCCAGCACCATTATGCATGTGTAGATGAATGTCACAACAGCCTTATGCATGTGTAGATAAAGCAAATGCAATGCACCAATCTCTTTGTACAACTGTCATTGATCTGTTTGATTTACACAATGTATTTGCTACTGTTTTATGACTAGTTCTGATCGGCAAGGTACCCAAACAGGACTGGGACACCTTGTGTAGCAACACAGTTCCTCCTATACCTGGGTACGAGGACTTCATACGATACCTTCATCCCTCAACGGCTAGACCTTCCCTCAACAGCTTGCTGGCGGAAGTGCGGACGAGGAAGAAGAAGGAACGCCAGGGCCGCAAGCCACGCCTTGGTCACCACAGTAATGATGACATCCCTCGTCGCTTCTACGTCCAGATCAAGGACACGGACCTGACTGCACTCCAACTCCCGAAAAGCGCGAAGGCGGTTGTGCTGAAGCGGCTGCGAATAAGGCAACAAGTCTGCACTCTCCCCCTAAAGACCTCCTCCTTATGTGAGTACGGTGTGCAGCTGCAGATGTTCGAGGGGCAGATGTACTTCATGAAGGGTTGGAGTGAGTTTGCGTCGAAGATCAAGCTCTGGGTTAGGGACGTCCTCGCCTTCAAGTACATCAACAAGCAGAAGGGCTTCAAGGTGAGTCTCTTTAGGGCTTTCAACAGCACAGAAGAGTTGATCACCTATGATAAGTTTATCTGATCGTCCTATCTGTTGTTGGTTGTATATATAGTCTAGTTTGTCTGGTGGATACAATGTTAAACCACTGTCCTCTGGGTGTCTTTTGGGTCAGGAGTGTGTACCCCTGACATAAACAATGTATCAAGTGTCATGGGATGCACCTGACTATGAACTAATCTGCCTAATCTAGTTTGTATGAATGAGCCTACTCTAGTTTTTAGCTTCTGGTTTTTATGAATGTGTGGTGTGATGTGATCTAATTCATGAAAGTGTGTTGTGTTGATGTGTTGCGGTAAGATCACCACATCTAGTGGCGGACCCAGAAAATTTCCAAAGCCCGGGCAAACTCTTAATTTAGAAGCTAATTTTACTAAATTTTAGGTTTGATGAACAGTAATTAGGCTTGTCGGCCGGGTTCGAAGCGCGAGCGCGTGCCCAGGCTACAGAAACGCTGCGTCCACCTATGACCACATCTGAATGTGGTGAGTGTATCAGCATGTGTGTAAAGATAAACAACCAGGCTAAGCACTAAATATTTTTTTTGCATTTGCTGGAAAAAAAAGACAACCAAACAAGCTATAATTTCAATCCAAAGAATACGACCCAGACTACCAAACAGACTGCGAAAGTTGGCTAGCACTTGTTTATGGACGGTGCCACTCGGCCAGCACTGCCAGCTTGAAAAAAAAAGACTGCGGTCTACCAAAGGCGCCCTAAACTATTGACGGTGTGTCTCCACCACCACATTCGACAGGTTCATGCTTTGCTCAAAATTCGGATCGTGCATCGGCGCCACCCCATCATATGTCGGCACGGCGACCAAAGTACAGATGCGTGGACAGCGTGGGTGCAACTGCAACTGACGTCTCGCGACGCCTCCTATCGGGCTGCCGGCTAGCGCTACCGCCGTACTGTACGCCTGATAGCACGTAAAAAGCCCGTACGCTACGTGACACGCTTGACTGTGTGTGTGTGTGAAAGTGGGGCGCACGCAAGCACGTAGGATGCCCAGAGAGCACGTAGGATTGTACGGGGAAAAAGTCTTGCGTTTCCGCAATAAAACAAAAGTTTGAGTTGTTAGCCTTGTCCGTTAGCACCGAGATTAGGTCTAGACTAGACGAATATGCAGCTTCACCTCCTCGCCTGCATTTCATTTTATTACATCATGGCTTGTGTGAAAGATTACTTGCATTTTTTTCTATTGCACTACTGACTCAATGCACATACAAAATTTATACTTCCTCCGGCCCATATTAATTGACTTTGATTTGTCAAATTTTGGATGCACCTATATACTAAATAGTGTCTAGATTCATTCAAATTTTGACAAATCCGAGTCAATTAATATGGATCGAAGGGAGTATCAAGGATGGCACACTTTCGGATGAAAAGCACAACTCCTAGCCTATCACTCTTGAGATTTTTAAAATGACACCATAACACCAAAGCTTTACATGACTAATTTCCTCTGGATCAATCCTAGCCTTTTAACTCCTCTGGCCATACCTCAGCAAGTAGAAGGTAAAAAAAAATTGTTTGTTGTTTCATATCAAGATACATACTACATAATAGATTGTATGTCGAACATCTTCTTAGTCTAAATAAAAAACATACAAACGGTGTAACTTTCATTTGGAAAAACTAACACCACAAGTTTTGTTTTTGTGACATAGCCTAGACAGTATTCTTCGAGGGAAAAATTTTGTTCTACAAATATAGTGCTTTATTAGATCATAATCTGGGAAAACACATCCTACAAACGACTTATTACCACCGCTTTGTGTGGCATCAATTTATATAGATAAGTCACCGTAGCAGGCTCCCTTTTTGTAGACTCAAAACGTTGCTCTCTTTCAGAAATCCACTCATCAGAATACTCCAATCCGACG
Source organism: Avena atlantica (assembly GCA_910589765.1). NCBI lineage: Eukaryota > Viridiplantae > Streptophyta > Magnoliopsida > Poales > Poaceae > Avena > Avena atlantica. The sequence goes on from OU342736.1 coordinate 457,237,967, forward strand.
ATTCTACAAAAAATAAAGTTTTTTCCATCGGCCTCAAAAGCAACATTACACCAGAGAATAAACTCCAATCTTGTAAGAAAAAATAAAACACCTATTTCTGAAGATGATATGTCTAGATTAGTAAGATTAACATAGATCTTAGACCTTTACCTAGCTGATAGAGCCAACAAAGCTGCAACACGGGATATTAAAAATAGAGACAAACCCTAATTATTCCCTTACTCAACCGTTGCTCCAATATAGGCTCTATGCAGCTTTTCCGTATTAGATATATGCATCGAGCTGCTCTGCATTAGCTCCCCGTAGGATAACAATCGTGTTAATGCATATGAAAATAAAAAATGCCGATATGAGTAAAATACGAGAAATCATAATGTATCTTCCCAAGAGGAATGCATGGCCTTATTTAAATATGCACTCCAAATAAAATAACATAGGTTATAAACCAAACCGTACCTAGCATCTGGTATCTACATGTTCCTTTTCGACACCTCTTTACCTCCAGAATCGACTGAGACCGAACTATACCAACAACCGATACGCCTGTCAGGAGGCCGACAATGTATACACATATCTCATAAAGATCAATTATAACAAAAAAACATATGTAATAAAATAAATCCAACAAAGATACACACAACTAAATAACCTACTAATAATGTGTTATTCCATAATAGTGACCCGTATGTCTTTGAATGACCTTAGGTTGTAATATTATACGATAAATAGTATGGTACAGTATCATTTTTTGTCAAAACTATCTTGTATTAATCATCTATAGGTTGCATGGTGTGAAACATAGGTCGAACCTATGGCTGGTTGGATGTAACTGTTCTTTAACAGGCATAACTTCAAAGTACCGGAGATAGTACACATGACAATCCAATAAACATGTTTAACTTGAGCTTCTAGTACAAAATGATGAATTCTATCTCCCTAAAATCACAATATGAACTGATGAAGATAGCTAATGAAAGGCAAAGCACAATCTGACAAAAAAATCATGCCAAATACATATTAATCTATGAAAATGCCAAATACATATTAATCTATGAAAGGATACTACCTGACAGTACACACAAAATTATCATATTCTGCTTGGTGGTCAACCCCCCCCCCCCCATTTACTTAGCAGGTCACACTTTTATCTGCTGATTTCTCAAAACTTAGGTCAAAGACACTAAAAATCTAACATATGGCAACTAAATATAACAGTCAGACCAAAAGGTGGGAACGGAACCTTCTTGTTTTCATGACCTTAAGCTTTTTTTCTCAAACAAACATCAGTGAAGCTTCCACCTATCCATTCGTGAAGCAGATAATATTTATGTAAATCGATGACTCAAGCCATAATAGACTAAGGTAGTAACATAAGAATTAATAGATAACACTGCATGGAGATAGTTTGGGTATGAATTCACAAATAAGAAATACACAAAGATACTGTATTTATTCACACAAGCATATCTAATATGATGGACATCTTTAAAAGATATCCTCTAAAAAAGTCAATTTTCCTCAATACATGCTGCCCATGGCTTGTTTCTCAGCATCACCTTACCATGAAAAGGAGTGCATGGACGCCTGCAATCGAGATTGAATCATACCATGAATGGCACGCTGCTGGTGGAATCGCGCTGCAAAATCAACTCATGTAAGATGTATACATCTTATATGAAAACTGTAGATATTTCACATGAAAAGTATGAAGCGAATTAGTCTGGATACACTTTAATTATAGTAGATTGTAACCCCTGTATCGCACAAAGTCGGAGTGGCACATTTTGAACTATTCACCTAATTAATAAATATCTCCAAATCCGCATTAAGAAAAATACCATGGTAGATCATCTGACACGGAAACAGATCAAGCACACAACTTATAACTGATGGAACCATCAACTCTCACCTTCTGAACCATGACACACAAGAAAATTAGGCATCATCAGATTCTAATCACCAAACGAATTGAACAAAAATAAATTGTTTTTCTTAAGTACACAGGTTGTCCATATGGGGATTATTGGTCTCATCTGGCCAACTGTCTACAAGGAGAGCTTGGATGCCTGCAACTGGTGGTTGAATCTTACTTGAGACGATCCCAGAAGCAAACAGACCAGAAGCAAACAGACCAGAGGGAAAAAATAGGAATGGGATCCCTCCTCTCGCTTGTCCACTCTCTCCACATCCACCTCTACTCTACCTCACTCCATTCACTCATACTCCACGGCGTTCGCAAGAAAAAGATGGTTCAAAGGACAGGGGCATGCCAACAGGAGAGGGCGAAGTAGACGGGATGAGGATAGATGGACGGAGCAGGTTGTGTACCTCCAAAACACGATGGAGGTAGGTGTTCCGCCATGAGCTCCACGTCCATGTCATCGTTACCCAGCTCACCATGGGGGTGGGGGTGGGCACCCCCCCATCACCTACCTCCTCTTCAAAGGCGGCAAGAGTGGGGGCGAGACCACCCAAAGCGCTAGATCCCGGGGTAGGCGCTGCCGAAAGCGAGAAGGGGACGGGAGAGGGGAGAATTGTAAGGTGATGGAGCGGTGGCGGCGGTTGGGGCTAGGCGGCGGCCGCCGGCTGCCGAACTGAAACCCTAGGGCGCTCGGCAGAGAGGAGAAGACCGTGAGATTGTGGTTTTTTCTTTTTTGGCTCACATTGGGTGTAATTGTGAATTTGTGTGGTGTATATTGCTGCAATGACCCACACGCCAGAGACAGAAATCAGTAACCAGCGGTATCTTGCACGACAGATGCCCTTAGAATCGCGGCATGCGACCAGGAAGCTATAGAATAATAAGATACATCTCCAATGTTATCATTGAATTCCTAGGAAATGGAACCTTTTCAAATTTTGAGAGTGCTTCTGTAATAAGAAACGAAGTAACCGACAAAGCAGGTAATTCACTCAATACACCATGATGTGCTCTAGAATATAGACATGGCGCAAGATGTGAGAACTACAACAGCTGTATACATAACTTTGAGGTAGGCAATGCAAAGAAAAATGTAAGCTAAGGTTTGGAGACATGAATGACTACGATGCAATCTTGTCACTGACTGGCATATCCCTTATTCCAGAACTTAACACTTAGACTGAACAACTATATGTGAACTAGCTAAATGCCCGTGCTTTGCTACGGATCTTACCAATTGTTTAGGCTTGAACAACAAATATGTTTCATATGTTCGGAGTAATAGTTGTCCTCTAATTCTTATACTTTTAGAAAGAGCTTCTCAAAACTAACTAAACTCATCTCATCCCGCCTGCCATAGATATATATCTAAATATGTGCACTCGCATCTCAATTACCATGTTTGGGGCTTCGAGTGAGCGAACATATGGCCTGGGTGTGAAAGTTTGCTTTGCTGGACGAACGATGAGTATCTCAAAGTTATGGCTTGTACTCACATGAGGTTTATAACTGAAGATTTCAAGTTAAGTACTAAGTAGTTTATGCACAATATGGCTAGACCGTTACCAATATTACCATGTGCCGTCATGGCGCACTGTCGGCTTTTGCTTGCTCACGTCCACAACCTCCCTCTCCACGACCATGATATTCTCTCCAAGGTCATCCTCTTTGGTGAAATAATGTACCCCTCTTCGGCCACTCTCTGCGACAACATGTCGTAGCCCTCGGCGTCTCTCGACACTACAACCACATCGATTAGCTCTCACATGCTCCTCTATATCTGTCTTTATAGTCTTTTTCATCCATATCTCTTCCCCTAAAATGGTCAAAATGTGGAACGCAATATGATGAAAAATTAAAAGAAATCCAACTTCATTACAAAACATGACAACAATATAAGAAGATATATGTACCTTATTTAGAGATTCATGCAACCACATTAACTTATGCAATAACTATTGTAATCCATCTCTAAACGGTCATCATGTTCTACATGAAGTTGCATGGATGGTAATTTGTGTAGATACGGTCAAGATAGCTGGAATGACATATGGGGATCTACTACTACTAATGCTGTTGCTTGAGCTACTCATGTCTGCGCTATGTGTAGTTCCATATTCGGGATTTTGAGATACAAAATAGGTGGTGTAGTCATAAATTTAGGTCATGTCCAATGCAGTGATGCAGACGTCTTAAGGAGTCTCTAGTGCCAAGGCCAGTCTCCTTGCTTCCCGCCGACGAACTCTAACGACCCTTTCGACTGTGCTGCTGTTATACGTCATTAAGCAAGTCGACGGTGTTGGCCTGAACATAACGGAGCATCACGAGAAATGGGGACCACGGCTAGCGCACCGGCTGCGGGGTTCAGTAGGAGGAGCTCCAGACCGCTACCAACGACTTCAGCCATGTGCAAAATGTAGAGCTGCATCGGAGGCGTGCAGAAGGGCTTCGTCCATAGCCTTCAGCACCATCCATTGCTTAATCTTTTCTAGCTGCCATCTAGCCATCTCTATTCCCAATCACCGATGCATCCACAAGAGTTGAAAAAGTTGCAGCAAATCAATAGCTAGGAAAGTTATTGCTAGTCGACAGTAATAAACTAATGATGGCAATGATCTTTTTTTTTTCCTTCCAAAACGAGCATGGTTGGGAGACTTGCGGAAGCAATTTTTCCGTCCGCGATTCTTGTTGTGGTTATTGCTCTCATGCATGTCTTCTTGTGTGCGTTAATTTTGGAACGAAACGCCGGAGGCAAGGCACAAACCTGTTATAAACCCATGATTGGCAAATAACAATGAATGATTATTAGGACGATTTGTTATTTTCTTTCCATTTTCTTTTATTTCCCTTGATTATGGCACCCCTTAAATGGTGGACATCATAAAATTCCTTAGTTGTTGGTTACCAAAAAATTCGGATTGTGGAGGGCACTGATCAATCCGAGGGCTATGATTCTCCTAGTTTTGATGAAGGTGTTGAACGGTTCAGATGCTCTCAATGTTTGAAGACCAAAGTGAACCACCAACTCCCATTTAATAGTAAAGATTGTGTAGGGACCAGGACCCATGTATCTTCAGAATATGACAGATTTTGTACGTGATGTCATACTTTGTCGAACAATAGAGAACATTTATGTTCCCCAAGTCCTAGCTTTCTAGGAGCACAGATTTGCAGAAAACCTTTACTCAAAGTGCCCTACATAATTATTCATGATATAATCCTAGATAATTCATATACATGGATGCTGGTGCTAGCATTATATCCTGGAAGCAAACAGAGGAATGAGGAAATCTAAACATGACATACAACAGTACACTTCCGAGATTCTATGACAGTTAAATAACTTTGAGATCGAAACAGAGGAGATATGAGATTTGCATCAGATACTACTCCCTAAATATTCTATTCGATAGTGTGATACCTGGAATACTGACGCAAACCACATGTAAAATATCATTGAGAAAATGGAAAAAAATTCCTGAGTTCATTACATCTAAATTAGTTCCAGGATATCACACCAACAAGGTATAATGCACGTACTAAAACAAAAGGTTAATCAATGTGAAAAAAATGCATGCAGCAATCATCAATATAAAAGGATCCTACTTAGTCTATGTTGCTAAAAACTTACCACGGCCTGAATGAAAGAACATAAGGAAACACAACATAACGTGGTCGAAACAACCTTTAATTGTTACATAAGTATAAACTAATGGAGCTGATTTTCAGCAAACTAAATCATACCTTATGTAGTTCAGATCCCAACACATCACATAGCCTAGCTGCCTCCAGCCTTGACATACATTAAATATTAGATATTTCTATTTACTTAAAAGGCGACAATATGCAGCAGCTCTACTTGTGCCAATTTTCACTCAAAATTCTAGGTATAACGACAACTTAAGAATAAAAATTAGAAAAAGTTAGCTTTAAAGGATTTTTTCTTTATCATTTTCTACATGAAAAATTGACAGATTTATTAGTTCAGCTTATCTACAAAAAATGGTATCATTAATAAATACTGACAATTAATACTATAGACAGTTGATAATGTAGAAATTACCGGAGTGCAAAGAGGAGTGGGCTGGTTCAGTACGTAAGACCAAACAAATGAGCAATGAGATCTGAGTGCACGTAACATAGAAGAGATGCAGTCAGCTGAAATAATAGTAGTGTGGTAACAATCAACTCAAACTTTGAAACAGAGTAATTATTCGAAATAAAAAATGATATGAGAACCACATAAAGAAGCGCAAGTTTCCCTCTGCTTTGTACTTCCATACCAATTTCAGGTAAGAAAAAACCAAACGCCCAACGAATTGAGCCTCATATGCAGATTGGCCGAATACCAATGATCCGTCGTCAGGTTTCAAGATATGATGTCTGGTTGGTCCGACAGCTGCACCTCCTGAATTTTCTCCCAAAGAACTATGAAATCCTGAAGATCTTGTGAGTTGCTAATCCTATTTATTATTTAATCCTCTCATCCATCTTCCCTGCCGCAGCAGTCTCCATTCACTTTTACTTCAAGCTTCAAGGAGGTAGTGGCAGAGCAACAACGTGTGTGGTGGCCTGCAGCTGCTCTCCTCCTGGTGATGCAGATGACGCAACTCCTTCAAGTGACCTCCCTATAGTTTAGCATTGGAGCACGTGAGGGAGAGATGTAGCGCAGAGGATGCACGGGGAGGAGGGGCTCACCTTGGCTCGATGTCTTCGTCTGCCTCTGTGGTGGCAGGCTGGGCTTTGCCCTCGCAGCCCACCTCGGATTGGCGTCGTCGCCGGCGGCGGCCTTGCTCGGCGGCCACAGTTCGCTAGCGGGGAGTTGCAAAGGTGGAGGATGGTGAAGTCCAGGCCACCTCGTGCGACGCAGCGGCGGCCGTGGTTTCCTGCAGCGAGAAATAGGGGCAGAGAGGAGGCCGGTGGCCGGCCGCGCGGTGGAAGGAGGAGGACGGGTCAGAAGGGGGAGGAGGCACGACGGGAGGGAGGACGAGCGGCCCTAGCCGCCGCATGAGAAACCCTAGGGGTCAGAGGACCTGCTCCAAAGAGAGTCATGGTGGAAGAGAAGAAATTGTTTCGGGCTTCGTTGCCTTCGGGGATGAGGAAGGCACACACGTAATTCTGCCAGGTCCAACGGCAGCGATATGAATCAACGGAGACCCACATGCACATGCAGGGACACAAGATTGGCAAAACGTCCACAAGTGGCCTCACATCGCTCAATTTTGCTTAGGATTAAGCCATAGAGTAATTCGCAACAAAGTGGCATGTACTAGTAGATTACATTGCGCTTGGTTCTTTTTTTCTTCAGGGAAACGATTGCGCCTGGTTGGTCAGCAGCTGGAGTGATCTCAGCTACCGGCACTTAATTAATTAATTATTCCAAATGATTTTCTATTTTCTTTATGGAATTAGTACTAGTAAATAGTCCTCCATTAAGGCTAGTCCTAGTGGTAGTATCATACTACTAGTATCATGCATATGATACTAGTGCATGATACTATGTCTCTAGTGCATTGTATCATAGTAGTGGTATATTTATTGATTTGTAGAATCTCTATGTAAAATGTGTGTACAAGATTTACTTGTCATTATGATTTCTAGCTTTACGTGCTATGATACGGTATCTACCTATGATACACTAACCATCTCTCTCTTCATTAATAATGATGCCACATCAGATTTTTGCCAAATTGACATGCATGATACACCTTATAATACTAGCACTAGGACCAGCCTAAGCATCTCGTCCCGTTCAATGCATGATTGAAGTTTGATGACACCGCAGAGAGATTGATTCTGGTGCTCCCAGTTGGCTTTGCCATGTGACGCCAAGACAGGGTGACGTGCAGTGCAGCGCTACGGACACGCACACACAAAAATATGTGCACCCGAGTTTTTCTTAAAAACTTTCAGATCATGTGCACCCGACATTTTCTTGGCCTCCGGTGATTTGACATTTTCAGCTGCACGATAATTCTCACATAAAAAAAGAGTCGCTCAACAAACCTGACTACCCGAGGCCGGGATGGGCTAGGCATCGCGGGATAATATAAATATAAAAATCTCTCGTTTCTGCCAAGAGTCTCTAAATCTCGGCCCCATGATCGTCAAAATGATTGTGCTAGTACTATATTCTTGGGGATAAAAAGAACAACATGCAAATGCTGCAACTGAACTCCTGAACCCATGCGGTGCTGCACATTTTCAGAGCTCCAGGTCAATATCCATCTGTATACATTCATGTAGTATTATACTCCTAGTCAAAAGTCGATCTCTCCTAAACAAGTTCCATAGGCTAGCTAAGAGGATGATACGGTGGATCTTCAAGATCTGTCGTGTAGTACAGTATTATACAACAACTACTTCGTACTACATCTGGTACGCTTATGCCGTATGAAATACTCCCGAATACGACAAACCATGCGGTTTAAGTGGGAATCTCTCGTCCGCAGTATAGATAGGCAGATACAACGTACAACTAGTCACAGACGAAAAACAAATTGATTCTGGCAGGAGGTCGTCTGTGGGTCTTCGGCGCGGAGGCTTGCCCAGGAGGGGCTCGCCGACCGCGGGGCTGTCGGGTTGGCTGCCGGGACGCAGGGTGCTTCACATATTTCCCTGGCGGTGCAACCCTCTTCGACTACGACGCGGGTTGCTGGAGGCCCCTCCCATGGTGCTTGCCTGGAGGGCTTGGAGGGGCGCTCTAGCTCGGATGGTGAACCTGTGACCGGGGGGATTGACCTGACCCAGGAGGGGTTGGGTTTGCCCCCAGCTGTCGATGATCCTACCTTTGTCGCTGGGACCCCGACGCGCAGGAGTTCTCGTCATGGTGTTGACGCACTGGGAGCCTCTGCCACAGATGAGGATTCCTTGGGCAAGGCCATGCGGAGGAAGGCGGAGAAGAATTTGGACACCCCGGGTAATTCTTCCAAATCCTTTCTTTCTTTTTCAAATAGCTCTATTATGGATAAGCTGTCTAAAGTTGGTGTTAGTTTGGGTAGATCTGTAAGTGAAGTTAATCTTTCTAATTCTGTTTTGAGACATATGGAGGTTGACCGTCTAACGGTTACTCCTAAAATCTCTGTTGTTCCTGACCCTTCACCAATGGAGGAGGAGGATTTGCATGCCACAATAGATGGTCAACTCCTTTCTCACTTAGTTGGTGAAGTATCAGATGTGGGCTTTGATGAGACTGAGCTGGATTCATTATATGATCTTACAGCTTCTGGTCGGAAATCAAAGGGCCATCGGTCCCGTAAGAGATCACGTGTACCCAAATCCCCAATTGTTTCTCAATGAATGGCATGTTCTCAAATAGCAGAGGTCTTCGTGACTTGGCTAAACATTTGTTTTTTGCCGATTGTGTGAGAGATTATAAATTGGATTTTTTGGGTATTTCTGAGACTGGTAGACGTGATTTCTCACAAAGTCAACTCAATCGCCTTTCTGGTGGAGTGGATTTTACATGGGTATCACGTCCGCCACGGGGGCGTTCCGGGGGAATCTTGTTAGGCGTCAGAGATAAGACAATGGATATTTTAGCCAGTTCGGTGGGAGATTTTTTTATTAAACTCCATATCCGGAACAAGGCTGATGATTTCGTTTGGTCTCTGGTCGCTGTATACGGGGCTGCCCAGGATGTTTATAAGGCGGACTTTTTACGTGAGTTGGTTAATCTTGCTAAGGACAATCCTTATCCTATCCTTATAGGTGGGGATTTTAATTTGCTAAGATTCCCTCATGAGAAAAGTCGGGGCCGGTTTGATGAACATTGGCCTTTCATGTTTAATGCTGTCATTGACAGCTTAGACTTAAGAGAGGTTACAATGTTAGGAAGACAATTTACTTGGGCTAATAGTCTTCCGGAGCCTACATACGAAAAATTAGATAGAGTGCTTATGGATACCGAATGGGAAGATAAATTTCCTATGGTAACTGTTCGCGCTCTAGAGCGTATTGAGGCTTTATCGGACCATGCTCCATTATTACTATCTGTCGGAATACCACCACGGAAATCTAAAAACAGTTTCAAGTTTGAACTAGGATGGATTGATCGTGATGGTTTTTATGACCTTGTGAAGGCTAGTTGGGAAAAACCGGTTAGTGGTCATACACCTATAATACGTTGGAACAATAAAATGCGTGCCTTGCGCAAATTCCTACGTGGTTGGGCTAGACATACTTCTGGTATCCTTAAAAATGAAAAAAATCGCCTTTCTGCTATTATTAATGACTTGGAGGCTTCTGCGGAGGTTAGGTTATTGACTGCACAAGAGATTGAGCTTAAAAACCAATCGAATGCAGAAATTGCCAGACTCCTGCGTGAAGAAGAACTCAAGTGGTACCAACGGTCTAAAGCCAAATTCATCCTAGAAGGAGATGCAAATACAAGATACTTCCATGCTGTTGCAAATGGCAAGCATAAGAAGAAACTTATTCATTCTCTAATCCAGGAAGAAGGGATGATCGAAGGTCAGCAACATCTTAAATCTTATATTACCGACTATTATAAATCCTTGTTTGGGGCACCTCCTGAAAATTCCTTTTCGTTGGATGAGTCCCGGACGGAGGATATTCCTCAGGTTTCTATTGTGGAAAACAACTTTCTAGCTGCGCCTTATTCTGAGGAGGAGGTTAAGAAGGCCGTCTTCCAAATGGAACCAAACAAAGCACCAGGACCTGATGGCTTCCCAGCAGAGTTTTACAAAACATTCTGGGAAGTTATAAAGGTTGACTTGATGCGCTTGTTCGAGTTTTTACATGTTGGTCAGCTAGACCTATTCAGGTTAAATTTTGGCAACATAATTTTATTACCTAAGGTTAACAATGCAGAACGTATACAGCAGTATCGTCCAATCTGCCTTCTTAACGTTAGTTTTAAAATTTTCACAAAGGTTGCTACGATTAGACTGAATTCAGTGGCTGATCATGTTGTTCGACCTTCTCAAACCGCTTTCATGCAAGGGAGAAACATCTTAGATGGCGTTGTAACCCTGCATGAAACGATTCATGAACTACACTCAAAAAAATTAAATGGGGTATTGTTCAAGATCGATTTTGAGAAGGCATATGATAAAGTTAATTGGTCTTTCCTACAGCAAACACTTCGTATGAAAGGCTTTTCTGAAGAGTGGTGTGCTCTCATACAGTCTTTTGTGACTGGGGGTAGTGTTGCCATTAATGTCAATGATGACATAGGTAAATACTTCCAGACCAAAAAAGGGCTGCGACAAGGGGATCCATTATCGCCTATACTATTTAATATAGTGGAAGATATGTTGGCCATCCTTATTGAGAGAGCGAAGGCTGATGGTCAAATTGAAGGACTGGTTCCACATCTTGTTGATGGTGGTCTATCTATTCTTCAATATGCCGATGATACAATACTATTTATGGAACATGATCTGGAGAAAGCCAAGAACCTGAAACTAATACTTTCAGCATTTGAGCAGCTTTCTGGATTGAAAATAAACTTTCATAAGAGTGATTTGTATTGTTTTGGAGAGGCTAAAGACGAGGCTCACCTATATGCCGATCTTTTTGGCTGTGGTCACGGGAAATTTCCAATAAATTATCTGGGTATACCGATACATTATCGGCGTCTTACGATTGCTGAATGGAAACTCGTTGAGGAACGACTTCAGAAACGTCTTAATAGTTGGAAGGGTAAATTGCTATCCCTTGGTGGAAGACTGGTCCTCATTAATTCAGTACTCACCAACATGGTACTGTATATGATATCATTCTTCCAGTTGCCAAAAGGAGTCTTGTCAAAACTGGACTATTTCCGTTCAAGATTCTTTTGGCAGGGGGATAGTGAGAAAAAAAAATACCGACTGGCCAAATGGAATGTTGTTTGCCGACCCAAAGAATATGGTGGATTGGGCATACATGATTTAAATGTCAAAAACACCGCATTATTGGGTAAATGGTTATTCAAACTTCTTACCGAAGAAGGGGTCTGGCAAACTATTTTATGGAGAAAATATGTTGGCTCAAAAGCGGTGTCTACACTGGTTTGGAAACCAGGTGATTCACACTTTTGGGCTGGACTAATGGCCTCCAAAACGCAATTCTTCCATTTTGGCACTTTTAATATTAAGGATGGTTCACAGATTAGGTTCTGGGAAGATAAATGGCTTGGCCAAACTTCTCTCCGTGAACAATATCCAGCTCTATATTCGATTGTTAGACACAAAAGGGATACTCTCGCTGAGGTAATGGAAACTAATCCCCCTAATGTGTCTTTCAGACGAAGTCTCTTAGGTCCTAGACTGGTGTCATGGAATAATCTCTTAGTAAGATTATCCAGGATACAGCTATCTGAGGGTATGGATGAATTTAAATGGAAACTATTACATAGTGGAAATTTTTCTGTTGATTCATTTTATAGAGCTTTGATCCAACCTAATATTCCAGTCGATGATAATAGTAAAATTTGGAAGTTGAGGATACCCCTTAAAACGAAGATATTCGCTTGGTATCTACGTAAGGGGGTGATTCTCACAAAAGATAATCTTGTTAGGAGGAATTGGCATGGTAGCATTGAATGCGTATATTGTCATCATAATGAGACAATATGTCATTTATTCTTCCATTGTAAATTTGCTCGTGCTATATGGTCAATCATCCAAATAGCCTCTGGTTTATCTCCTCCGCGATCGGTAGTCAATGTTTTTGGCAACTGGTTGAATGGGATTGAGGATAAATATGGGACTTTATTTAGGGTGGGAGCGCTTGCCATTATTTGGTCGCTTTGGCTATGTAGAAATGACAAGATTTTTAATAATATTGTATTTTCTCCATTGCAGGTTATCTATCGGGCCACGGGTGTCCTCCGATCATGGACTTCTTTACAACGTATGGAGTTCCGCGACTTGTTTGCGGAGGGTTGTAGGCGGTTGGAAGATACGGCGCGAGATGTCTTCTCCCGACATGGATGGCAGCAACCGCTGCGAATAGATCTTCCTTAGATAATTGAGAGAACTATGCTTTCATTTACATTTTTTTGTATTTCAGTTATTCTTGTTTTCGACCGAGACTGTGGTTGTTTGGCTGTGTGCATCCTAGCTATGCAGAGGCCGGGTGTAAGTACTACAGTAATAAAGCGCCCATTTCCAAAAAAATAAAAAATAAAGAATGGGTCATACTAGGCGTCCCCCGGGGGATTAAAACTTTCCATCCCCGGGTCCTCCTCACGACACGTGTCCACTAAATAACAGTCAAACTCCCACTTTTGCTACAAACGTTCCGTTTTTGCTACAAAATATCCCGTTTTTGCTACATGTAGCAAAAAACGGTTCAACATAGAAATAGAAAAACAGACTAGAGTTCGCCGGAGAGTTCGTCGGAGACCTCGCCGGCGACGGTGTAGCAAAAAAAATATACTAATGTAGCAAAACCGATTTCACCGGAGACTCGCCGGAGAATCTCGCCGGAGACCTCGCCGAATAACGCGTAGCAAAAAAATTGTGCTTTTGTAGCAAAATCAGAAAACAGATGTAGCAAGATGATCATGCTAATGTAGCAAAAGCTTAACTTCGCCGGAGACATTGTCGGAGGAAAAATTGTAGCAAAAAAATATGGCATTATAGCAGCATCGCTCGCGCATGTAGCAACACCACAAAGCATATGTAGCAGGTTCGGTCGCTGTGTGTAGCATGACCGCTCGCTGCAGGTATCAACGCCTCTCACCATAGGTAGCAGGTCAGGATGCCGCATGTAGCAACGACTGTGGCCGTAGGTAGCAATATCAGAAGCCGCATGTAGCAAATCCAACACCCGCTTGTAGTATCGCCATCGACCGCATGTAGCAAGAACTGACACGACTTGTAGCAACGTTGGATACCTCGTAGCAAGAAAATAGAACATACAGACTAGATCTTGCCGGAGAGTTCGCCGGAGACCTCGTCGGCAATCTTGTAGCAAAAACATATTTCAATGTAGCAAAACCGACATCGCCGGAAACATCGCCGGAGACTCGCCGAAAAACATCGCCGAAGACCTCGTAGCAAATGATTTACGTTATTTTAGCAAAAACATAAAACAGTTGTAGCAAAATGTTTTTTCTAATGTAGCAAACGGGATATCGTCGAAGACATCGCCGGAGATTCCCGCCGGGGATATCGTAGCAAAACAGTAGAGATTGGTTGTAGCAAAAAGATTGTGTGAAAGTAGCAAAAAATATACGAATATGTAGCAAAAAAAACATGATAAGGTAGCAAATGCTCGTAGCACTGACGGACAACATAATTAGCAACATCGGTCAACATAAGTAGCAAGACATGTCTGCTAGAGTAGCAAACACTGGAGACCGTAGAAGCAACTCGGTCGCCTTAGGTAGCACGCCATGGCTGCAGAATCTGGCCATGGCCGCTTGTCCCACAACTTCTCCATCGTGGTCGCAGAGAAGCCATAGGCTCCAGAAGTTTAGGCCTTGGGGCAACACCGGAGAGGAGGAGAAGGATGTTCATGAGCTACAATCTATAGCCAGCATCGGAGACCGTCGCTCACAGCAACAAGCACCATCTAGCTGGGGCGTGCAGGCACTCGCTGCAGACGGCGCGGGTCATGGCGGTGCTCGCTGCAGGTGGCGTGGGCCACGGCGGCGCGGGCTGTAGCAGAGGGGCGCGTTGGCGGGAGCTTGCTTAGGATAGGAGGAACGGAGCTTGCCGGTGGTGCGCGGCACCGGAGAGGTGCGGCGGCAGGAGGCTCACGGCGGAAGGTGCGCGCGACAGGAGACGTACGGGAGTAGGTGACGTACAGGAGTTGGATGGAAGGTTGAAGATACAACACCGCCCCACCACTCGTGAGTTATTCCACGGCTTTGAGCTACCCGGGGGATAAAATCACGGGATCCCCCGGGGGAACAGTATCATTTTCCATAAAGAATTCACCTCGGGGTGTTGTGTTTCGGAATTCTCCTAGGAACGGGCTTTCCTTGGAGTATTAATACAGCGACCAACGGACACAACTGCGAGACCATTGCCAGGACAAACAACAAAAACTCTAATCCAAAAAAAAAATAAGAAGAGAAAACAATACAGACACGGGCGGTTTGACGAAAATGAAGATGACTAACTATAGCTCTGGCGTCCGGAGAATTTCCACCATGCTCCTAGCATTTAGAAGCGTCGCTTACCAGGCAGTATCTCCAAGAAGAGAAGTGACGACGATGAAGCTGTTGCCTAACAATATCCTAGGGTACCCCTAGGTACCCTACAGTGGTGGGAAAGAGGTACACCCGACGCCCTTTAAAAAGGATGGCGACAACAGCGGCATCACAACGTCGATGCTAAGACAACAAGGATTTCTTCTGACCCTCACCCCTCCCTCCTCCCAAGTCACACCCTGGACGCTCTTTATCGCTCCTGAACTTGCCACTAGCCAGCACACACCACCACATTATTGCAATCATCATCATCGTCTCATCATGGTCCACGTTGCGAGGTCGGTAAACCGTCGATGGTACAATAGCACACGGGAGAGAACTGTCTCCAACACCAGAATGCAGTAGCCGATCAGATGCAGCAGCAGGGATAAACCAGGTCCTTGTCAACCCGGCGGGGCCTAAATGGGCCCGTAAAGCCCCGTCACCGCACTACAGCAGGGGCACCACTTTACACTGCCAACCCAACACCAGCTCCCGTTCCACCATCCACCGGAGGAGCCACTGCCGTGCCTAGGGCAGCCCGCCAATACCTAGATCTAGGCTAGGAGGGCGGGCATAGCCAGACTACCACAACTCCTAGCCGCCAATCAGCCGCTCCGGCCCATCGAGA
This sequence comes from Avena atlantica, assembly GCA_910589765.1. Lineage (NCBI taxonomy): Eukaryota > Viridiplantae > Streptophyta > Magnoliopsida > Poales > Poaceae > Avena > Avena atlantica. The sequence goes on from OU342736.1 coordinate 457,253,669, forward strand.
GCCACCCAGTCAGCTCCAAATCACCCTGATGTCGCGACGGTCCGTCACCGCCTGAGAACACCCCCTGTCGCCATGTCGCCCCACGTAGGCTCGACATCGATAGGATAGAAGCCGAGAGGCACCGCCCCAACACCGAGCGCTGACAATGGCGGGAGAGAGGAGTTGGGAAGGAAAGGTCGAGACACTGGAGTCGGAGGCGCGGCCGGTCACCCACAGGGGCGAGCCAGTCGCCGGAGCATTTGGTTTTTCTCCACTGTTTCTGAATTCTCGCTCCATCATCTAGTTGAAAAATAGTACAATTAGGTTGTATATTTATGTTTTTATTAAAAATACTGGAATAGATAATGTAAAATCTCTTTTGCCCCCCACTTTTGTGGCATCCCGCAAAACCACTACTAGAAAATCGCGTTGAATTTGTGCATTACATCGTCATCATCATGCATTGTTTGCCTAAAACTAATTTCGCAAGCCCGTTTGTTTTCTAAAACGCCCCATCTTTATTCAAACGCAAAACCCCGGGTCCCCGGATTATTTTGTTTTGTTGCTATCGGGTTGCAAACGGTCCAATTAAATTAAATAAAATATTAAGTTATTTTAGCGGGGGCAGTCGAACGGGCCGTTTCGACCCGAACGACCACCCCCAGGATTTACAAACGGTCCACCTCCTAAATTCCTAAAGCTACCCACTACCTACCCAGCCCACCCCAGCCACCTCACCCCACCCTATGGCAACCTGCCACCTCACCCTCTCCCCTTCCCCAACCAATCAGACTTAGCCACCTCATCCTACCCTCTCCACACACAACACACCCCACCCTGCACTCAAACCCACACAGCACACACGCACTAGCACCCATACAGCCCCACCCCCTGGGCAACACACACTCACGCACGCGCTAGCAGCCTCAGGCCTCTCTCCCTGCACGCGGGCCCCGCCCCAGCACGCCAACCACGCCGCTCCCCTCACCAGTTCTGCCTCCCCCACCAACCTCTCCTCCCACACGCGACACGCCCACCCTGCCGCCCTGTTCATCTTCTCCCCCAGCCCCGCACGCCTCCTCCCACCTCGCCTCTAACCACCCCCTCCGGCCACCTTCTCCCGCACCTCCCGCCGGCGCGCGCCCCGCGAGCCCGCGTCCCCTCGCCTGGCCGCCGCCGCCGCCCCCGCACCTCGCGCGCCCCGCACCTCCCCGTGGCCGAGCCGCCTCTCCCCGGCGAGCGCCGCGCCTGCCCCGACAGCTCCTCCGCGGCGCCTCCCCTCCGGCCACCGCCCCTTCTCCGACCCCGACCCCAGCGCCGCTCCGCCCCGAGCAGGCCGCCTCCGCCGCCGCCGCTCTACTCCACCCCGACCCCAGCGCCGCTCCTGTAGGGTTCGCAGCATAGAAAACAAAAATTTTCCTACGATGTGAACTATATACCAAGATCCATCTACTAGATACAAACAACGAGCGGATGTATATCCGTAGAGAACATACCCTTGAAGACCGACAAAGCTTAACGAGTTCAACTCGTGGTTGATGTAGACGATCTCTTGCCGATCTCAAGATCGAGAGGAAGTCCTAGCGCCGCAAATCAGCAGCGCATCCGTGCTCGCACACACGTTCGAGGCACCGAGCAACCTCCGCCTCCTCGCTCCAGCGATGCAGCGGAAGCACAACTCTTTCTTGCCGAATAGCCACCGGGAACATGTATCTCGCTAGTCCGAGACTATGGGGGATAAATTCTAGAGGGGGAGAGAGATCCTTCACGAGGAGGTGTGGTGTGAGAGGAGGAGAGGGGGGCCTTTTATAGGGGAGAGGGGGGGCACCCAAGGGGCATGGCGCCCAGCCATGGGGCTGCCCCCACCTCTTCCACATTCATGTGGGTGGAGCTCCCACTCAAAATGAAAAGCCTCCACTCCCATTAAAAAGCCTCCACTCAAAAATCCACTCACATGCATTAAATTTCCACCAAATTTAATGCAAGCTCTCATTTAAATAAAACTCTTTTATTTATTCAGAATTTTGTTAATTACTTTAATTAACAAACATTCACATAAAACCCCTTGCTAGTATTTCATTTCACATGCAGAACCAGTTTCAGCAATTTCAACCGAAACAGTTTCGGTGTCTAGTGAAATAAATTCCTGCGCTTTCCTTTTCTTTTCGGCATGAAACTTTTGCTCCAATTGGATGTCGGTGTCTCTTAAGTGTGTCACCCTACGGTTCGTGAATAATGCGGACATGATCGAGACCCCTCTCGGATCAATAATCAGAAGCGGGATCTGGAGACCCATACTGACTCCCACACATTCAACGATGACTTTCTTGTGATCGTCGGAACCTTTTACGCTAGTATCTTAATCCCTTTGTTTCACGATATATTACATGTCCGAGATTCGATCATCGGTATCTCCATACCTAGTTTGATCTCGTTACCGACATGCACTCTTTTCTCGTTCCCGTGATATAACATTCTAGTGATCAAATCACTTGCTTGCAAGCTAATCAATGTGATATCACCGAGAGGGCCCAGAGTATATCTATCCGTCATCGGGATGAACAAATTCCACTCTTGATCCATGAGCCTCAACATAACACTTTATTAGTTCTGAATCCATCTTTATAATCACCCTGTTACGGTGTGACGTTTGATGTTATCAAGAAACTCTTCCGGTGTTAGTGATTGACATGATCTCATGGTCTAAGGATTAGGATCACTTCGTAAGTTGTTATAGCAATATAAACTCAATGACTTTGATCGTAATGCTATACTTCGGATGAGTGTTCATCACATCATTACACTAATGTTGTGATCCCGTTATTAACAACATCCAATGTCCATGATCAGGAAACCTTGATCATCTTGTTAATCAACGAGCTAGTTTATGAGAGAGGCATAACTAGGAACTTTCTGTTTGTTTATTAAACACACATGTATTAACGTTTCCGTATTAATACAATTATAGCATGCAAAATAAACATCTATCATATACTTGGAATACACATAATAAACACTTTATTATTGCCTCTCAGGGCATATTCCCTTCAGTCTCCCACTTGCACTAGAGACAATAATCTAGTTACATAGTGATAAATCTAACACCCATTGAGTTCTGGTGTTGATCATGTTTTGCTCTAGGGAGAGTTTTAGTCAACGGATCTGCTACATTGAGATCCGTATGTACTTTACAAATCTTTATATCTCCATCCTTGACATGCTCGCGGATGGAGTGAAACCGGCGCTTAATATGCTTGGAATGCTTGTGAGACCTTGGCTCTTTGGCATTGGCAATGGCACCATTGTTGTCACAATAGATCACCATTGGGTCCAACGCGTTTGCCACAACTCCTAGTTCGGATATGAACTCCTTCATCCAAACTGCTTCCTGAGCCGCTTCTGAAGCAGCAACATATTCGGCCTCCGTTGTTGATCCCGCTACCACAGGTTGTTTGGAACTCCTCCAACTAACCGCTCCGCCATTCATGAGAAATACATATCCGGATTGAGACTTAGAGTCATCCGGATCGGTGTCAAAGCTAGCATCGACATAACACTTAGCGACGAGCTCTTCTTCACCTCCGTATACAAGAAACATATCCTTAGTTCTTCGTAAGTACTTAAGGATATTCTTGACCGCTATCCAGTGTTCCGAACCTGGATCTGATTGGTACCTACTAGTCAAACTAATAGCATGTGCCACATCCGGTCTTGTACATAGCATGGCGTACATTATAGAGCCTATGGCTGAAGCATAGGGGACTTTGTCCATTATCTCTCTTTCTTCCGCCGAAGCCGGACTTTGAGTCTTACTCAATGTCTTGCCTTGCAACATAGGTAAGAACCCCTTCTTACTTCCGTCCATTTTAAACTTCTTTAAAATCTTATCAAGGTATGTACTTTGCGATAACCCTATTAGGCGCCTAGATCTATCTCTATAGATCTTTATGCCTAATATGTATGACGCTTCACCTAGGTCCTTCATTGAAAATTTGCTGTTTAGATAACTTTTAACACTGTTTAAAAGTTCTTTATCATTTCCGATCAATAATATGTCATCCACATATAATATCAGAAATGCCACATTGCTCCCACTCACTTTCTTGTAAATACAAGCTTCTCCATAAGTTTGGACAAATCCAAACTCTTTGATCACCTCATCAAAGCGGAGATTCCAACTTCGTGATGCTTGCTTCAATCCATAGATGGATCGATGAAGCTTGCACACCTTGTTAGCATCCTTAGGATCGACAAAACCCTTTGGTTGTATCATATACAACTCTTCTTCAATATTACCATTGAGAAACACGGTTTTGACATCCATCTGCCATATTTCATAATCGAAATATGCAGCAATTGCTAACATAATCCTAACTGACTTTAGCATCGCTACGGGAGAGAAAGTCTCATCGTAGTCAACTCCTTGAATTTGTCGAAACCCCTTTGTGACAAGTCGAGCTTTATAGATGGTCACATTACCATCAGCATCAGTTTTCCTTTTGAAAATCCATTTGTTCTCCACGGCCTTTCGGTCGTGAGGTAATTCCACCAAGTTCCAAACTTGATTTTCATACATGGATTCCATCTCGGATTTCATGGCTTCTAACCATTTGTTGGAATCTGGGCTCATCATCGCTTCTTCATACGTCACAGGGTCATCATTTTCATCAACCATGAAATTCATGACAGGATTTCCATACAGCTCGGGAGCTGCACGCGTCCTGTTTGACCTGCGAGGTTCGGTAGTACTCTCTTTTGGAGTTCCATGATCATTATCATTAGTTCCCTCTTCAACAGGTGGAGCCAACTCCGGAACAACTTCTGGCGCTGCGCTACTCGCCATACTTTGAAGAGAAGGTTCCACAACCTCTTCGAGTTCTACCTTCCGACTACTCACACCTTTCGCGAGAAACTCTTTCTCTAGAAAGGATCCACTCTTGGCAACAAAAACCTTGCCCTCGGATCTGTGATAGAAGGAATACCCAATAGTTTCTTTAGGGTATCCTATGAAGACGCATTTTTCCGCTTTGGGTTCGAGTTTATCCGGTTGAAGTTTCTTCACATAAACATCGCATCCCCAAACTTTAAGAAATGACAGCTTAGGTTAGTTTCCAAACCACAATTCATACGGTGTCTTTTCAACGGATTTAGATGGTGCCCGATTTAAAGTGAATGCAGCAGTTTCTAGTGCATAACCCCAAAATGACAACGGCAAGTCTGTCAGAGACATCATAGATCGAACCATATCTAATAAAGTACGATTACGACGTTCCGACACACCATTTCGCTGTGGTGTTCCGGCAGGTGTGAGTTGTGAAACAATTCCACACTCTTTCATGTGAGTGCTAAACTCGTAACTTAGATACTCACCTCCACGGTCGGACCGTAGAAATTTGATCTTTCTATTACGATGATTTTCCACTTCATTCTGAAATTCCTTGAACTTTTCAAAGGTTTCAGACTTGTGTTTCATCAAGTAGATATAACCGTATCTACTCAAATCATCCGTGAAAGTAACAAAATAACGATATCCACCTCGCGCCGACACACTCATTGGACCACATACATCAGAATGTATGATTTCCAATAAATCTGTCGCCCGTTCCATTGAACCGGAAAACGGCGTTCTAGTCATCTTGCCCATAAGGCATGGCTCACATGTATCAAATGATTCATAATCAAGTGATTCCAAAAGTCCATCCGAATGGAGCTTCTTCATGCGTTTAACGCCAATATGACCTAGACGGCAGTGCCACATATATGCGGATATATCATCATTAAGTTTAATCCTTTTAGCATCAACATTATGAATATGTGTAACATTATCATCGAGATCTAATAGAAATAAACCATTCATCATCGGTGCATGACCATAAAAGATTTCATTCATATAAATGGAACAACCATTGTTCTCGGATTTAAATGAATAACCACTTCGCATCAAACACGATCCAGATACAATGTTCATGCTCAGTGCAGGCACCAGATAACATTTATTCAAGTTTATAACTAATCCCGACGGTAAGTGGAGAGGCAGCGTTCCGACGGCGATCACATCAACACTTGATCCATTGCCGACACGCATCTTGACCTCACCCCTTGCTAGCGGTCGCTTGTTCCGCAGCCCCTGATTCGAGTTACAAATATTAGCAACTGAACCGGTATCAAATACCCAGGTGCTACTGCGAGCACTAGTCAAGTACACATCAATAACATGTATATCATATATACCTTTGTTTGCCTTGCCGGCCTTCTTGTCTGCCAGATACTTGGGGCAGTTGCGCTTCCAATGGCCAGTCCCCTTACAATAGTAGCACTCGGAATCAGACTTAGGTCCAACTCGGGGTTTCTTTTCAGGCGCGGCAACCGGCTTGCCGCCCTTACTTCCCTTCCGTTTTCCCTTCTTGTCTTTCTTGAAACCAGTGTTCCTATTGATCATCAACACTTGATGTTCCTTTTTGATCTCCACTTCTGCAGTTTTAAGCATTGACAGAAGCTCGGGGAGAGACTTCTTCATGCCTTGCATATTATAGTTCATCACAAAGCTCTTATAGCTAGGTGGCAGAGACTGCAGAACACGATGGATGCCTAAGTCAATGGGAATCGATATTCCCAAGGACACAAGCTTATCGGCGTAACCCGACATCTTGAGTACATGCTCACTAACGGAGCTGTTCTCTTCCATCATGCAGCTAAAGAACTTTTCTGAAGCATTGTAGCTCTCTACAGCAGCATGTGTGTCGAAAATCATTTTCAACTCACCCATTGTATCAAATGCATTGCCGTTTTCGAAACGCTTTCGAAGTTCCGGCTCTAGCCCATACAATATGCCGCAATGAACTAAGTTGTGGTTCTCCTGACGAGTCTGATAGACATTCTTCTCCTCGTCAGGGGCATCATCAAAAGGTGGGGGGCCTAACGGCGCTTCTAGCACATATTGCTTTTGTGCAGCAGAGAGGAGAATCCTCAAATTCATGGCCCATTCAGTAAAGTTGCTACCGTTCGTTGCTAGTTTCTCTTTCTCCATGAACGCATTGAAATTAAAAGCAGGTGGTGCCATCTACAACAGAATTTGTAAAGTTTAGACTAAGTGTATGATAGATCGAGTTCAACTAATCTATATTACGAATGAACTCCCACTCAAAAGCGACATCCCTCGTGTCCTTTTGGTGATTACATGAACCAAATCCACTACACCAAGTCCGATCATCACGTGAGTCGGTATAGCTTCAAAGGCGAGCATCAAATGGGCATCATATCAACTATATGACTCATGCTTAACCTTTCGGTCTGTGTTCCGAGGCCATGTCTGTACATGCTAGGCTCGCCAAGTTAGAACCTTAGTATTTGCGTGTGTAACTGTTTTACACCCGAAATATGGTCGTGGATCCAAGAACACCCGATCATCACGTGATGTCTTGGAGCGACGAAAACATAATCGGTGCATACTAAAGGAAGAACACATTCTTATCTTGATATTTAAATGAGGGATCATCTTATTATGCTTAACAAAGCGCTAAACAAGCAATATAAGATGTAATCAAACATCATATGTTTATTAGTGAAATTATATGGTTCCCGCAGATGATCTCTATCATGTGCATCGTGGTATGATCACTATCATACCTATATGTGTAAATCCAAGGTCTATGGATTTTACACGCTATGTGTGTTGTAAGAGTATCATCTCATACTTCTACTTACAACACTACCATATCATAACACTAGCCCAGCAACAATCTAAACTAGACGCCTCTAATTTATCCATTGCAAGTTTTACGTGGCTTAGGGCTTTCGAGATAGAACCGTTCTTACCTACGAACATGAACCACAACGAGGATAATCAAATTGTTGACAACTCGCTTGCAAAATAGATATTGACTATAGTAGGAGAGACAGACACCCGCTAGCCACTTATGCAAACTAGTTGCATGTCAAGCGTGGAACAGGTCTCATGTGCGAGGACATGTAAAGTTTGTCCGGGCCGCTTCGTCCCACTATGCCACCAATATCCAAAATTACAACAAAGGAGCAACAACATGATCATCATCGCCCACATACTCATATGTGTACTACCCGTGTAAAGTATCTACGCATAGATCCGGCTCTGATACCACTGTAGGGTTCGCAGCATAGAAAACAAAAATTTTCCTACGATGTGAACTATATACCAAGATCCATCTACTAGATACAAACAACGGGCGGATGTATATCCGTAGAGAACATACCCTTGAAGACCGACAAAGCTTAACGAGTTCAACTCGTGGTTGATGTAGACGATCTCTTGCCGATCTCAAGATCGAGAGGAAGTCCTAGCGCCGCAAATCAGCAGCGCATCCGTGCTCGCACACACGTTCGAGGCACCGAGCAACCTCCGCCTCCTCGCTCCAGCGATGCAGCGGAAGCACAACTCTTTCTTGCCGAATAGCCACCGGGAACATGTATCTCGCTAGTCCGAGACCATGGGGGATAAATTCTAGAGGGGGAGAGAGATCCTTCACGAGGAGGTGTGGTGTGAGAGGAGGAGAGGGGGGCCTTTTATAGGGGAGAGGGGGGGCACCCAAGGGGCATGGCGCCCAGCCATGGGGCTGCCCCCACCTCTTCCACATTCATGTGGGTGGAGCTCCCACTCAAAATGAAAAGCCTCCACTCCCATTAAAAAGCCTCCACTCAAAAATCCACTCACATGCATTAAATTTCCACCAAATTTAATGCAAGCTCTCATTTAAATAAAACTCTTTTATTTATTCAGAATTTTGTTAATTACTTTAATTAACAAACATTCACATAAAACCCCTTGCTAGTATTTCATTTCACATGCAGAACCAGTTTCAGCAATTTCAACCGAAACAGTTTCGGTGTCTAGTGAAATAAATTCCTGCGCTTTCCTTTTCTTTTCGGCATGAAACTTTTGCTCCAATTGGATGTCGGTGTCTCTTAAGTGTGTCACCCTACGGTTCGTGAATAATGCGGACATGATCGAGACCCCTCTCGGATCAATAATAAGAAGCGGGATCTGGAGACCCATACTGACTCCCACACATTCAACGATGACTTTCTTGTGATCGTCGGAACCTTTTACGCTAGTATCTTAATCCCTTTGTTTCACGATATATTACATGTCCGAGATTCGATCATCGGTATCTCCATACCTAGTTTGATCTTGTTACCGACATGCACTCTTTTCTCGTTCCCGTGATATAACATTCTAGTGATCAAATCACTTGCTTGCAAGCGAATCAATGTGATATCACCGAGAGGGCCCAGAGTATATCTATCCGTCATCGGGATGAACAAATTCCACTCTTGATCCATGAGCCTCAACATAACACTTTATTAGTTCTGAATCCATCTTTATAATCACCCTGTTACGGTGTGACGTTTGATGTTATCAAGAAACTCTTCCGGTGTTAGTGATTGACATGATCTCATGGTCTAAGGATTAGGATCACTTCGTAAGTTGTTATAGCAATATAAACTCAATGACTTTGATCGTAATGCTATACTTCGGATGAGTGTTCATCACATCATTACACTAATGTTGTGATCCCGTTATTAACAACATCCAATGTCCATGATCAGGAAACCTTGATCATCTTGTTAATCAACGAGCTAGTTTATGAGAGAGGCATAACTAAGAACTTTCTGTTTGTTTATTAAACACACATGTATTAACGTTTCCGTATTAATACAATTATAGCATGCAAAATAAACATCTATCATATACTTGGAATACACATAATAAACACTTTATTATTGCCTCTTAGGGCATATTCCCTTCAGCTCCGCCCCGACGCGGCCCTCCCTCCGCGCTCGCCCGGCCGCGCCCCGCAGCACCTTTCTCCGCTCGCCAAACCCCGCGTCCCCGCAAGCTCCTCCTCCGCGCCGCACGGGCCCCTGCTCCTCGCCTCCTCCGGCGAGATCCGCCGGCGCCGCCGCGGCCAAGCGCCTCCCCGACGCGTGCGACCGCCGTCCGGCCTCCTCCGCTGCGGGCCCGACACGCCACCGTCCCCAGAGCCCCGCTCGGCCGGCCCCGGACGCCTCAGCCATCGCCGCCCTCCACCGCCAGTCCGCCGCGGACCCCACCCTGGGGGCCTGCTCCGAGCCCCCCGCGACCAGGGCCTGCATCGCCTCGGTCGGCGAGGCCCCTCCGTCAACAGTCCGAGGCCAACCCCTACCCGCGCCCTGCCCGCTATCTTCGCCCTGCGGCGCCGCCGGCCCTACCTCGCCCCAGGCTCGGTACTCTGCTGCGCGATCCGCCCGGTACGGCCTCAAGCCTGCGCAGCACGCGAGCACACGCATGTACTCCTTGTGTCTATGAGTTGTGCGGGTGTCGAGTACTCGTGGTCGGACAAGGGTTCTCGACACCAAGTTATTCTTGGGATGCCACCGTGAGATCTTCACCAAGGCCATGTCGTGTGTCGACAACCAGCAAAACCCCAAGTTCCCCCTCGCCGAGAACCCGACGCCAAGATCGCCCCGAAGACCGAACCCCCGTGGACCGACATGCTCTTCTTCACGGATATGACAAGCACTCCGCCCGGACACCAAGTTCTTCACCCCGAAGCCAAGACCGACCCGACTTGAGAACCCGACAAGACCGTCGCGACGACAAGAACGGCATCGGCCCGGAAGAATTCGACACGCCCTGACATCGAACCAAGACCTGCTTCCCGGACGCGACAAGAACTACCCCGATCCGAGACCCTAACCCCGGAGTTCGAGAACGACCCCGTCAGAACCCTGGACCCCGTGACCGGATCCCGGACCCTGTCGAACCCCGAACCCCGGAACCCAAGCTCGCCGAACCCTAATGTGTGAACCTCTCCCCGAAAACCCTATTTTACAATATAATACAACTTGTCGCATAATAATTGTCTTGCATGCATACATTCATGTGGGTTGGGGGCCTTATGCCGATTCACCTCATAATTAAATATGGGGCCCATATGCGGGCAAATCTAGTCACATCTCGGCCTCATTTAAATGGGTGTAGCGAACCCGGTACTATCTTTTGCCATGCTAAAACAACATTTATATTGCGGGGTAGCGAAACAACATGAACCACCTAAATAAGTGTCGGGACCCCCGGTTCCGTTTAATATGACCTAATTGCATCGCACCTTTGCCATGTCATCCATCATACATGCATCATGCCGATCTTCTGTCGTTGTATTAAATATTGCATCCGGTGTTTATTCTAGCGTGTTGGTTCTTCGCGGATAAGGCCGTTGAGTTGATGTGAGCTTCGCCCCGATCTTCGGTTGAACCCTTCGACAATGTTTTCAGGCGAGCATCTCCCCCTTTCTACCTATCTTATTTTTATAGTATTTACTTCCCTCCTGTTGATCTATTGCTATCTGTGTTGCGATGCTCTAGTTTCCCGTACCCGTGATATCCCTTGCAGCCCTATATTGCCTCGGACACATCCTATTACCTATTGTTTGGTAGATAGTTGGACTTGCGCGTCGTAGTCGCTTGCTCAAGTGCTGTTGCGTGTCGTCAAGTGCCACAGTTGTTGATGTATTGCCGCATGTTGATGTTGGAGATGATCATAGTTTTACTTATTGTTCACTTTAATTCCTGTTTAACAACTAAAATTGAAGTAAGCAGAGGCATCGGTGGGTGATAGATAACTTTTGGTTTCCGAACGCCCACTTGTGTCCCGTAGGACCCCGAGTACGTGATACCTGTTCCTTGATTTATCGCGCTATCCACATATGGGGAGTATGGGCCCCCCTTAGCCAGAGCTTGATTCCGTCTTATTTCTTGGGGCCACAAACTAGTTTGAGGTTTTATTTACGATCCTGTACTTATGCCATGCTACTGCTTTATTTACGATTGTGCAAGGAGCACACTGTACTGTTTAGGATCGGGACACGATTCCGCGGTGTCGACAAGCTCAGTTTTGGGTTCCCAGTCGTTCACAGCCGTCCACCCAAACCTCGGGTCCGTCTCGGAGCTAGCTTACTTCGTTGCGGGTGTACTCCAAAGGGTGGCCCCCTGAAATATTTCTGAATCTTGTGATTGCTCTGTCGTGAAGACCTCGTTGGGTTTTGATTTGGTTTTTCCGAGGTTGATCGTGTGTGTGTTGCTATTTGTGCACCCCGGCCGGGTTAAAACTTTCTGAAAGCCGTGTCCGCGGTTATGGACGACTTGGAGCACAGTATCTCGACCATAGACAAGCATAACTAAAGTTTATTGCTATAAATTTGACTTTATAATGACTAGTAATCAGCTTCACTATAATGGAATGGCTAAATAATACTGCCCACAATTGCTTGTTTGGAGTGTCGCTTGCGACCATTGTACCTGACTAGTAAGTATTGCAACTACAACGGAATGGCTAAACAAAAGTACCAACAACTGCTGGGTTTTGGGTTATCTCATGCTATCTGTACCTGATTAGTAAGTGTTGTAACTATAACGGAATGGTTAACTAAAAGTGCCCACTGCTTATTTTATCAGGATGATTATCTATACCTGACTAGTAATTACTGCAACGATAACTGAATAAATAAAACTGCCAACGGTGTGAGTTCCTCGGTTGACTTCCTCGTTTGGTTTCGAGGGGGAAACACCAGGATGGGTTTGTTTGGTGATAGCTTCAGGTTGGATCCGGTTAGGTCATTCTTATCTCTCTCTGATATCCGCCAGTTGTATCGAGTCTCTATAGGTTGTTTAGTGCATGCTGTCGCTGCCGCTTCAGTCCACCATACCTATGTAGGCAAGGACCGCCGAATTCTAGCCTCGCCGTGTACTGGCCTCAGTACTTACGCTCCTCTTTTTCCTTCGCCCTTTGTCGGCACCCCTTTTGTTTAAGCAGGTTTTGAGATCGACGTCGTTAGCAGGGTTACTCTTCCGGCTTGGCCTGGGCAGGGTTATGGACGCCATTGGTTATTCTTCAGGTCTCTTAGCCCCATTTGCATCTTGTCCGTAGTCGGACGCTCTACCGTTTTCAAGGTGATTTGGATCTTGTACCGTATATCTGTATTCTTGACTCATGGAGTCGTGCTGTATATATATCTGTTCTGTGGGTCCCATCGAGGACTGTTGTGTAATGTTATTACTTCGTTTTCCACCCGCACGAAAGTGCCTGGTGGGCACCTTTGAATCGTTTCTATGCGGGTTTGGCGAATTTTGCTTAAACTTGCATAGGTCCGATTCTGAGGGTGCTACACCTTTCTTGAAAAATGTTTGTCTTTCTAACCATACAGTCTATATATGATTCTTTCTAGTTGTACATCTACTCCTGCAATAGCCGGAAGACCAGGATACCTATCCAAGAGAGATTGTGTCATCATGTTTAGTTCAGTGCAAATATAGTCCTTTAGGTGGACATCAACTTCGGACTAAATAAGATATTGCACTTTGTCTGTCTAACATGATGTCATGCGTTTGCACGACAGTTATGAAGTACTTTTTTAAATACTCGCTCCGTTTTAAAATATAAGATGTTTTAGCTTTCGTGAGATACATTCGATTCACAAAATCTAAAGCATCTTATATTACTCCTTTGATCGTATTAACTATGGGATTAGATCGTATTAGACATGGGAGTAGATCGTATTAACTATGTTTGTCTTCATAAGGATCCGAAAACCGTCAGCATATAAGATATGAAACTGGTTGTGTATTTCTACATACTTTTTCTTGGAAAAGGGCATTTTATTGCATCAGACAATGTTTACACCGGGCATCTGCATAACTAGGATGCACACAGCCAACCACGCACAACACGACACAGAGTACAATAGTTAAAACAGAATACAAAGAAACATTCACCGAACTAAAATAACTCTATCCGCAATTCACGTTGTCATCCATGTCGGGAGAAGATATCCCTCGCCGTGTCCTCCAATCGCGTACATCTCTCCACAAAAAAGTCTCGGAACTCCATACGCTAAAGAGCAGTCCATGACCTGAGGATGGCCGTGGCTCTGTAGATAACCTGCAAGGTAGAAGAAACATTATTATTAAAAATCTTGTCATTCCTACATAGCCAATGCGATTAAATAATGGCAAGCGCTCCCACCCTAAATAAAGTCCCAAATTTATCTGCAATTCCATTCAGCCAGTTATCAAATACATTGGCGACTGACCTAGGGGGAGACAAACCCGAGGCTATTTGGATGATTGACCATATAACATGAGCAAATTTACACTGAAAGAATAAATGTCGAATTGTCTCATTGTGATGACAAAACACACATTGTGTACTTCCATGCCAATTCCTCTTAACAAGATTATCTTTTGTAAGAATAACCCCTTTACGAAGATACCAGGCGAATATCTTCGTTTTAAGGGGTATTCTCATCTTCCAAATTTTACAATTATCATCTACCGGAATATTAGGTTGGATCCGTGCCCTATACAAAGAATCAACAGTAAAATTACCATTAGACAACAAATTCCATTTAAACTCATCTATGCCCTCTGTTAGCTGTACATTGGCTAATCTTACTAAAAGATTTTTCCAAGATGCTAACCTAGGCCCTAACAAACTTCTTCTAAAGGAAACATTAGGAGGAGTAGACTCCATTACTACTGAAAGTGTATCTCCTTTATGTCTAACAATTGAGTAAAGAGCAGGGTATTGTTCTCGGAGAGAGGTTTGGCCAAGCCATGTATCTTCCCAAAACCTAATTGGGATCCATCCTTAATATTAAAAGTACCAAAACGGAAAAAAATGTTGCTTAGAAGCCATTAGCCCAGCCCAAAAGTGTGAGTCTCCGGGTTTCCACACCACTTGGGCCAAAGCTTTTGACCCAACATATTTCCGCCATAAAATTGTTTGCCAAATACCCTCTTGTTTGAGTAGCTTAAAAAGCCATTTGCCCAGCAGAGCAGTATTTTTGACCTTCAAGTCATGGATTCCAAGGCCTCCATATTCTTTTGTTCTACAAACAACATTCCATCTGGCTAATCTATACTTCTTTTTATCATTATCCCCTTGCCAAAAAATCTTGATTGGAAATAATCCATTTTCTTCAAGACTCCTTCTGGTAGTAGGAAGAAAGAGATCATATACAGTACCATGTTTGTAAGTACCGAATTAATGAGTACTAGTCTTCCGCCGAGAGATAATAATTTGCCTTTCCAACTATTCAGACATTTTTGTAATCTTTCCTCAACGAGTTTCCATTCCACAATCGTGAGCCGCCGATAATGAATCGGTATACCCAGATAGTTGATTGGAAACTGCCCGTGAGCACAGCCAAATAATTCGGCATACTGAAAGGCGTCGTTTTTAGCCTCGCCAAAACAATACAGATCACTCTTATGGAAATAAATTTTTAAACCCGAGAGTTGCTCAAATAATGATAGAATTAACTTCAGATTCTTGGCTTTCTCTAGATCATGTTCCATAAAGAGGATAGTATCATCAGCATATTGATGAATAGATAAGCCACCCTCCACCAGATGTGGAACTAATCCTTCAATTTGACCATCAGCTTTAGCTCTCTCAATCAGGATAGATAACATAACCGCCACTATATTAAATAGTATAGGCGATAATGGATCCCCCTGTCGAAGTTCTTTTTGTGTCTGAAAGTATTTGCCCAGATCATCATTGATCTTTATGGCAGCACTGCCTCCATAAACAAAGGAATGTATAAGAGAGCGTCACTCCTCTGAAAAACCTTTCATACGGAGAGTTTGCTGAAGGAAAGACCAGTTAACTTTATCATAAGACTTTTCAAAGTCAATCTTGAACAATACTCCATTCAACTTCTTTGAGTGCAGTTCATGGATTGTTTCATGTAGGATTACTACACCATCCAAGATGTTTCTTCCTTGCATAAAAGCCGTTTGAGAAGGGCTTACCACATGGTCAGCTATTGAATTTAGTCTAATTGTGGCTAGTTTTGTAAAAAAAATTAAAACTAACGTTAAGAAGACAGATTGGACGATACTGGTGTATTCGTTTTGCATTATTAACCTTAGGTAGAAAATTATGTTGCCAAAATTAAGTCTAAATAAATCGAGCTGCCCCAACATTAAGGATTGAAACAAAGACATCAGGTCCTCTTTTATGACATCCTAGAACTGTTGGTAAAATTCCGCTGGGAAGCCATGAGGGCCCGACGCCTTATTATGTTCCATTTGAAAAACGGCTTTCTTCACCTTCTCTTCTGAATAGGGGGAAGTTAGGAAGTCATTTTCCTCAGTGGGAACCTGCGAGATATCATCCGTTTGAGACTCATCCAACGAAAAGGAATTTTCCGTTGGTGACCCAAAAAGAGTTTTATAGTACTTAGTAATATAAGCTTTGAGTTGCTCCTGTCCCTCAATAGTACCTTCATCCTGTGTTAGAGAGTGAATAAGTTTCTTCTTATGCCTACCATTGGCTATGGCATGGAAGTACCTTATATTCACATCTCCTAGGATAAATTTTGCTTTAGAGCGTTGATACCATTTGAGTTCCTCCTCCCGAAGTAATCTTGATATTTTCGCATTCGATTGGCTCTTAAGCTCAATCTCCTGTGCAGATAACGACCTGACTTCAGCGGTGGCATCCAGGTCTCCAATAATCGAGTAAAGGCGTACTTTTTCTTTTTTGAGGATACCAGTCATATGCCTAGCCCAACCTCGTAGGAACTTGTGTAAAGCACGCAATTTATTGTTCCATCGCTGTATAGGATTTTGACCACTGACAGGTTTCACCCAAGTAGCGTTAGCCAAATCAGAAAACCTGTCTCGATCCATCCAACCGATTTCAAATTTGAACTCAAGTTTAGATATACGAGTAGGGGAGCCAACGGATAAAAGAATAGGGGCATGATCTGACAACGCCTCCACAGGATCAAGGGCACGGAAAGTTATCATAGGAAATCTATCTTCCCATTCGGTATCCATAAGCATCCTATCCAACTTTTCGTATGTGGGTACTGGCAGACTATTAGCCCAAGTGAACTGTCTTCCAAGCATTGTAACCTCTCTTAAGTCCAAGCTTTCAATTACAGCGTTGAACAAAAAGGACCAATGCTCGTCAAACCGTCCCTGACTTTTCTCATGAGGGAATCTTAGCAAATTAAAATCTCCCCCTATAAGGATAGGGTATGGATTATCTTTTGCCAAATTCACCAGCTCACGTAAAAAATCAGATTTAAAAACATCCTGAGCGGAACCATAAACAGCGACTAGAGACCACCGAAAACCATCAGCTTTGTTCCGAATATGAAGTTTTATAAAGAAATCTCCCACCGAACTAGTCAACACTTCCATAGTCTTATCTCGGACGCCCAAAAGGATCTCCCCAGATCTACCACGCGGTGGACGGGATATCCACGTGAATTCCACTCCACCCGAAAGGCGATTGAGTAGTGCTTGTAAAAAGTCCCGTCTACCGGTCTCAGAAATGCCCAGAAAATCCAAACTATAATGTCTCACACAATCGGCAAAGAATAAATGTTTAGCCAAGTCACGAAGTCCTCTGCTATTTGAGAACATGCCATGTATTAAGAAACAATAGTAGATTTGAATACACGAGTTTTTTTCCGTGACCGCTGCCTTTTTTATATTCGACCAGACGCTTTTAGTTCATACAGTGAACTAAGGTCTGTCTTATCAAAACCCAGTTCTGACACCTCACCAACTAAGTGAGAGAGGAGTTGATCATCTACTGTGGCATGCAACTCCTCCTCCTCTATTGATGAAATATCAGGAAACGCCGGGACCTTAGGAGTAACCGTTAAACGGTCAAGATCCATATGTCTCAGCACAGAACTAGATATCATAATTTCATTTGACGAACTACCTAAACTAACACCAATACTAGACATCTTATTAACAATTACAGGAGTAGAAAAAGAAAGAAAAGACTTGGTAGCACCTTCGATACCACGAACCTTACTCGAGTGAAGCAGACTTGGCCATCCGATGACTTTGCTCAAATCGTCGTTCGTCCCAACACGTTGAGATGGACGTGATGGTCCTTGGATGCCGTGAAAAGAAGATGCGCGACGATGGTGATCAACACGTGCGTCACGCCCACGAGACCGGGTCGCACGTCGGTCTAGTGGAAACAAAACATCACGAGCACGGCTGGGCGGGCGTGCAAGACTCACGTAAGCATCTCGCGCGGGATCATCTGCCATGACCATGAGCCGCTGCATGCGCTGCGCGCGCGGAAGCAAAAACAGCACCCGGCTCGTTGGTCGGCGGCACTCACCGACCTTCGATCCGATTGGTTCGTGAATCGGTTCGCCCGCGATGCGGCACGGCGGCCAAAGCACGCGGACGCTCCGTGGCGCCGCATGGCCGCCCCACTTAAAATCGTAAGTGGTCGCCCGCGTGTACTTTCTCTATCCGCAGATAAGCGTATATCTAGGTTTGTCCTAAGTTAAAGTTGATAAAGTTTGACTAACTTTATAAGAAAATATGATAATATTTATGACTCTAAATTGATACTAGTAGTTATTTTTTTAAATTTAGTTTCACGATATATCAATTTAATTTAATATATCTTGGTATATTTATAAATATAATTAGTCAAATTTAATAAAGTTTGACTTAGACAAATACTAGAAGTACATGGTTGAGGGAGTAAAAAATAAGCTGGAATTTGCGGCCTGTCCGCCGTACCCACATAAAATACCACATAAACAGTTTCTCCGTTGTCAGCTCGTTTTCTGCTATCGATTTTGCTTCAGCACAAAGCTAGCTCGCTGCTATGCTCTCTGATTCTGTTCCAATACAAAGCCAACTCATTATGAAGTATATCTACTTCTTTCCGGCCAATCGAAGAAATAAATGTTTTATTTGCAATACTGTTCGGTTCGTGGTACCTCCCGGCACTAAAGATGTCACGGCTATATAACCCACGGCTTCTCTCCTCCCTTTCGTTTACTTAGCCAAATCAATCGTCATCTTCTGCATCTCAATCGGGGAAACTGCTCGTAGTCAACGCCCTCATCGCCGGTTGCTGTCGGGATCAGCGCCGCGCCCCCGAACATCTACAAATACCCCGCCACCGCCGCGGACAAACCCTAGCACGCCACTTCGTCTTCCTCCTCTCCTCGCACGGGCCGAAACCCTAGCATCGACCATCGCCTCTCCTCGCTATTCCTTGCCGCCCCAACAGCCAGCGAGTAGCTCGGCGTCACTGCCTCATCGCCCTCGTTCACTTGGTCGAATGAATCAACATTGTTTGACCTCAGTCCATCGGAATCGTCCTCGGCATTCTGAAGCTTGCCGCTATCCTTGTCGTTATCTCCGACCTCCCCATGACTCGTCGTCAAGCTCCTCGCACTCCTCGTGAGCCTCCGGTTCTCGTGGTCCTCTTCGATTTACCCATCGCCTCCCGTAGTGGCCTGCTATCGCTCGCCTGCGAGTTTCGCCGCGCGGCCATGTCGCCGAAGCTTCCCCGGTGACCCAAAAATAGCTTTTGAACTGAAAAACAATTGAATGGAAAACACAAAACAAAAAGGAAAACAAAAAATGAAAAATAATTAAATGGAAAACAAAAAATGGAAAATAATTAAATGAAAAATAGCCCCAACCTTGACCGCAGCCACGTAGGGTCCTTTAGTCCCAGTTGGTGTGAGCCCTAGCGCTCGACCGCACTCACGTGAGAGGCCTTTAGTCCCCGTTACAAATATAAGACATTTTACCTTAGTGAATAGAATGTATCTAGACATTTTTAGTATATAGGTCTATAAAAATTTAAAGTAAACCTATACACTAAAAAACGTCTACATATATTCATTTTACCACTAGAGGAAAAAGGGCCATCCGTTCGCCACCCCTGGGAGCATTAGTCCCGGTTGCGCCACCAACCGGGACTAATACTGGCACGCGTCCCGGTTGGAGCGGGCACGGGGCCAGGGGGCATGGGTCCCGGTTGGTAAGGGGGCATGCGTCCCGGTTGGAGCCACCAACCGGGACTAAAGGTTTGGCCACAGCCACGTGGCGTGGCACGCACCTTTAGTCCCGGTTGCTGGCTCCAACCGGGACTAAAGACCCCTTGCCCTCTATAAATGCAACGCCCCAGCCCCCTCTGCCTCCACTCTGTTTTTTCGAATGGTGTAAGGTGTGAGGGTGTGTGCTAGTTTTTTCTCATGCATGCATTGAAGGTGTTTGTTGAAATGTTTGAGTGACAAATCCAGTTGAATTTCTCATAGAACAAAAATATAGAAGGTGTCCGAGACGCACTTGAGCTTTCTCCTCTTTATTTCCCTCGATCGAGGTTAGCAATCCTATCTTTTCTAGGTCATTGATACAATTCATGTGTCGGTGTGAATTGGTTATTTCACTATTTATGATGTCCTGTTTTTTGATAAACTTACTTATATGATGCAGATGAACGGTCGGGAATGGATGTACGGTGACCGGCGGGTAGCCGGGTATATCAAAGGCGTGGATAAATTTATCGATGTGGCTATGACAAACAAAGAGAATGGATTTATACGTTGTCCATGTGTTCAATGTCGGAACAACAAGGAGTACTCTTCCTCGAAAATCATTCGCGGCCACCTGATTATGAAAGGTTTCATGCCCAACTATAATTGCTGGACCAAGTACGGGGAAAGAGGGGTTATGATGGAAGATGGTGAAGAAGAAGATGATGATAACAACTATCATCATATGTTTCCTGAATACGGTGATACTGCTATGGAAGACAATGGAGAGGAAAAAGGTGAAGAACGGGCATCAGATGAGCCGGCTGATGAACTTGGTAGGGTCATTTCTGATGCAAAGCAAGACTGTGAAACAGAAAATGAGAAGTTGAAGTTAGAGGGCATGTTAGAAGATCACAAGAAATTGTTGTACCCAAATTGTGAAGATGGCAGCACAAAGCTCGGTACCACACTGGAATTGTTGCGATGGAAGGCAGAGTGTGGTCTAACTGACTCCTCATTTGAAAAGATGCTGAAAATAATGAAGCCGAAGTTTCCAAAACATAACGAACTTCCCGAGAGTACCTACGAAGCAAAGAAGACTCTCTGTCCTCTGGGATTAGATGTGCAAAAGATACATGCATGCATTAATGACTGCATCCTCTACCGCGGTAAGGAGTATGAGAATTTAGATAAATGCCCGGTATGCAACGCGTTGCGGTATAAGATCAGACGAGATGACCCTGGTGATGTTGAGGGAGAGCCCCTCCGGAAGAGGGTTCCTGCTAAGGTTATGTGGTATGCTCCTATAATACCAAGGTTGAAATGCATGTTCAGAAACAAAGAGCATGCCAGGTTGTTGCGATGGCACAAAGAAGACCGTAAGAAAGACGGAGAGTTGAGACACCCTGCTGATGGGTCACAGTGGAGAAAAATCGAGAGAGACTTCCCAGACTTTGCAGGTGACGCAAGGAACTTATGGTTTGGTCTAAGTACGGATGGCATGAATCCTTTTGGGGAGCAGAGCTGCAGTCACAGCACCTGGCCCGTGACTCTATGTATCTACAACCTGCCTCCTTGGTTGTGCATGAAGCGTAAGTTCATTATGATGCCAGTGCTCATCCAAGGCCCGAAGCAACCGGGCAACGACATTGATGTGTACCTTAGGCCATTAGTTGAAGAACTCTTACAGTTGTGGGGCAAACCAGGTGTACGTGCGTGGGATGAGAACAAACAGGAGCCATTTAATCTACGAGGGTTGTTATTCGTAACCATCAATGATTGGCCTGCTCTTAGTAACCTTTCAGGACAGACAAACAAAGGTTATAAGGCATGCACCCACTGTTTAGATAAGACCGAAGGTACATATTTGCATAAATGCAAGAAGGTTGTGTACCTAGCGAATCGACGATTTCTTCCGACCAATCATCCCGTAAGAAAGAAAGGCAAGCATTTTAAAGGTGAGGCAGATCACCGGAAGAAGCCTGAACTCCCTGCTGGTGATGATGTATTTGGTATGGTCAAGGGCATAGAAGTAATCTTTGGAAAGGGTCCCGGCGGTCAATCAGTTCCGAACGACGTCGCTACAGGACACGCACCCATGTGGAAGAAGAAATCTATATTTTGGGAGCTGCCATATTGGAAAGTCCTGCGTGTCCGCTCTTCAATCGACGTGATGCACGTGACGAAGAATCTCTGCGTGAACCTGCTAGGATTCCTAGGCGTGTATGGTAAGACAAAAGATACACCTGAAGCACGGGAGGACCAACAAATTATGAAAGACCCAAAGAACATGCATACAGATAACAAGACGGATAAAGGGCGTCACTTAAGTCGTGCCAGCTATGCTCTTACCAAAGCAGAGAAGGAAATCTTTTTTGAAGTCCTTTACAGTATCAAGGTGCCGTCGGGCTTCTCATCTAATATAAAGGGGATAATAAATATGGAAGAGAAAAAGTTCCAAAACCTGAAGTCTCATGACTGTCACGTGATTATGACGCAGTTGCTTCCGATTGCATTGAGGGGGCTTCTACCGGAAAATGTTCGAGTACCCATTGTGAAGCTGTGTGCATTCCTCAATGCAATATCTCAGAAGGTAATCAATCCAGATATTCTGCCAAGGTTACAGAAGGATGTGGTACAATGTCTTGTTAGTTTTGAATTGGTGTTCCCACCATCCTTCTTCAATATTATGACGCATCTCCTGGTTCATCTAGTGGAAGAGATTGCCATTCTCGGTCCGGTATTTCTGCACAATATGTTCCCCTTTGAGAGGTTCATGGGAGTCTTAAAGAAATATGTTCATAACCGTGCTAGACCAGAAGGAAGCATCTCCAAGGGATATGGAACAGAGGAGGTCATTGAGTTTTGTGTTGACTTTATTCCTGACCTTAAGCCGATTGGTGTTTCTGACTCGCGGCATGAGGGAAGACTAAGTGGAAAAGGCACGCTGGGAAAGAAAGCAATGATATGTAGGGACGGGGATTCTTTCACTAAAGCACACTACACATTTCTACATAATTCCACCTTGGCAGCTCCGTATATCGAGGAACACAAGAATATTGTACGCTCCAAAAACCCGGGGAAGCCTGAATCATGGATTACAGATGAACACATGAAGTCTTTCGGTGGTTGGATGCGGACACATCTCTTGAATGACACCACTGTTGGAGATCAGCTATACTTGTTGGCCGCGTCACCATCTTCTACTGTATTGAATTTCCAAGGGTACGAAATAAATGGGAATACATTCTACACGATCGCCCAAGATAAAAAGAGCACCAACCAAAATAGTGGTGTCCGCTTTGATGCAATAGACGAGAATGGACAAAAGGACACATATTATGGTTACATAGAGGAGATATGGGAACTAGACTATGGAGTCTCTTTTAAGGTCCCTTTGTTTCGCTACAAATGGGTCAACCTGAATGGGGAAGGGGTAAAGATAGACCAGTTGTACGGAATGACAACAGTGGATCTCAACAATCTTGGTTATAGAGATGAACCATTCGTCCTAGCCAATGATGTGTCTCAGGTTTTCTATGTGAAGGACATGTCCTCCAAACCGAAAAAAAGAAAAATATGCAAACGAATACATCATATGATGAGCCAAAGCGTCACATAGTTCTTTCAGGGAAAAGAAACATCGTGGGAATCAAGGACAAGACAGACATGTCAGAAGATTATAATAAGTTTGATGAAATTCCGCCCTTCACAGTGAAAACTGACCCAAGCATTCCGTTAAGTAAAGAAGATGCTCCATGGTTACGTCTGAAGCGGTCATAAGGAATGACATATGCCAAGAAGTTCATGCTCATATTATGTAACTCTAGTTCATGTCTTTCGCGGTTTGTGGCTTGACCGAAGGATATCTTTCGCGGTTTGTGGCCTTTAGTCCCGGTTTTGTAGTCTCAGTTTTTAAATATTAATAAATGTCTTGAGTGTTAGTCCCATTTTGTGGCTGGAGCGGGAGTGCCTCTATGACCAGTTTCTCGGAGATGCCGGACGACTGGGCTCCGTCGACATCTCCCTGAAACTGGCCGCAGTGGTGTCCCTGCTCTCGAAAACCATCTTGCAGCTTGTAACTTCACCTACTAGATCAATACGCCTCGGAGCTAACTAATTTCACATATTAGGGAGTGCCTCTATGACCAGTTTCTCGGAGATGCCGGAGGACTGGGCTCCGTCGGCATCTCCCTGAAACTGGCCGCAGTGGTGTCCCTGCTCTCGAAAACCATCTTGCAGCTTGTAACTTCACTAACTAGATCAATACGCCTCGGAGCTAACTAATTTCACATATTAGGGAGTGCCTCTATGACCAGTTTCTCGGAGATGCCGGAGGACTGGGCTCCGTCGGCATCTCCCTGAAACTGGCCGCAGTGGTGTCCCTGCTCTCGAAAACCATCTTGCAGCTTGTAACTTCACTAACTAGATCAATACGCCTAGGAGCTAACTAATTTCACATATTAGAGAGTGCCTCTATGACCAGTTTCTCGGAGATGCCGGAGGACTGGGCTCCGTCGGCATCTCCCTGAAACTGGCCGCAGTGGTGTCCCTGCTCTCGAAAACCATCTTGGAGATGCCTCAAACTGGCTGGAGGACTGGACTCACAAGGATGCATATTTATAGTACAAGCAGCTCGGCATAATGTCGACACTCACGACATAATGTCGACACTCACCCCTATTATTAGTGCTGACTCATCTTTAGTCCCGGTTGGTGTCTCCAACCGGGACTAAAGGTCCATCTTTAGTCCCGGTTGGTGACACCATCCGGGACAAGGTACAAGCCGCACGACATAATGTCGACACTCACCCCTATTATTAGTGTTGTCTGGCCCACTCTGCCGCAATCCCTTTAGTCCCGGTTTGTGACTACATCCGGGACTAAATGTGTGCCGAACAATGATCATGTTTCGCAAAATACCAGACTTGGTATATTGATCATGTTTCGAAAAAACCTTCACAAAATGACCTATCATGTTCGAGGTTTCATGGCTTTCGGTCCAAATGACCGATGTTATGTGCTGAATCACGGCATAGTTTGTGATGTTGTGCCCATATTATGCATGTGTGTGGACATTGGTATGTAGAACAATGTTGCAGGAGGAAGTTTTCCTTTTTGTCGCACGGAAAATCCCTTTTTCCATTTTCCGAGCGCAAAAAACGGGTCGTTTTGTGAAGTAACCACCAAAATGCCGTTTCAGAATGCTACCGTTCTATTTTCCTAAAATACTAGACCACCTTACATGAACTATATCCCAACCGGTACATCTCAAACCTTTTCGTCCATCCCGGGTAAAAAGGACAAATGTCTGCCGAATCGGCAGGAAGTGGGTCCGGTTTGTACTACAGGTACATGATCTATCGCCCGTGATTTTTTGAAAAAATAATTTTTAGACTCGCAATATGTGGTTTCTTCAGAGATCCAATGCAAGTTCTAACGATGCCCGTCCCCTATCTTCATGCACACCGGTTCGACCATAGTTAGAAATTCAGATAATTCAAAACGGGCATAATAAATTCAAAAAAAAACCCGAACAATGAAAATCCTTCGCGTGGTGTCATATTATGTTACATAGTTGAAAGGAAAAATACCAGACTTGGTATATTGATCATGTTTCGAAAAAACCTTCACAAAATGACCTATCATGTTCGAGGTTTCATGGCTTTCGGTCCAAATGACCGATGTTATGTGCTGAATCACGGCATAGTTTGTGATGTTGTGACCATATTATGCATGTGTGTGGACATTGGTATGTAGAACAATGTTGCAGGAGGAAGTTTTCCTTTTTGTCGCACGGAAAATCCCTTTTCCATTTTCCGAGCGCAAAAAACGGGTAGTTTTGTGAAGTAACCACCAAAATGCCGTTTCAGAATGCTACCGTCCTATTTTCCTAAAATACTAGACCACCTTACATGGACTATATCCCAACCGGTACATCTCAAACCTTTTCGTCCATCCCGGGTAAAAAGGACAAATGTCTGCCGAATCGGTAGGAAGTGAGTCCGGTTTGTACTACAGGTACATGATCTATCGCCCGTGATTTTTTGAAAAAATCATTTTTAGACTCGCAATATGTGGTTTCTTCAGAGATCCAATGCAAGTTCTAACGATGCCCGTCCCCTATCTTCATGCACACCGGTTCGACCATAGTTAGAAATTCAGATAATTCAAAACGGGCATAATAAATTCAAAAAAAACCGGCATATAAGTTCAAAATCCAAACACTTCTTATGTTTAAATTTTTTCTAAATTCCAAATTGATATTAAAAAAATATAAGTTAATTCATTTTTAATTGTAAATGGTTCATATTTTAAATGGTTACATTAATTATTTTTTAAAACAGAAAATGTTTTTGAATTATTTATTTAAATCCAAACACTTTTTATGTTGAAATTTTTTCTAAATTCCAAATTAATATTCAAAAATATAAGTTAATTCATTTTAAAAGGTTACATTAATTATTTTTTAAAAATAGAATATGTTTTTGAATTATTTATTCAAATCCATACACTTCTTATATTTAAAGTTTTTCTAAATTCCAAATTAATATTCAAAAATATAAGTTAATTCATTTTAAAAGGTTACATTAATTATTTTTTAAAAATAGAATATGTTTTTGAATTATTTATTCAAAATCCAAACACTTCTTATGTTTAAAGTTTTTCTAAATTCCAAATTGATATTAAAAAAATATAAGTTAATTCATTTTTAATTGTAAATGGTTCATATTTTAAATGGTTACATTAATTATTTTTTAAAACAGAAAATGTTTTTGAATTATTTATTTAAATCCAAACACTTTTTATGTTTAAATTTTTTCTAAATTCCAAATTAATATTCAAAAATATAAGTTAATTCATTTTAAAAGGTTACATTAATTATTTTTTAAAAATAGAATATGTTTTTGAATTATTTATTCAAATCCATACACTTCTTATATTTAAAGTTTTTCTAAATTCCAAATTAATATTCAAAAATATAAGTTAATTCATTTTAAAAGGTTACATTAATTATTTTTTAAAAATAGAATATGTTTTTGAATTATTTATTCAAATCCATACACTTCTTATATTTAAAGTTTTTCTAAATTCCAAATTGATATTAAAAAAATATAAGTTAATTCATTTTTAATTGTAAATGGTTCATATTTTAAATGGTTACATTAATTATTTTTCAAAACAGAAAATGGTTTCGAATTATTTATTCAAATCCAAACACTTTTTATGTTTAAAGTTTTTCTAAATTCCAAATTAATTATCATTTAAAAAACATTACAAATTTAAACCCCAAAATAAAAAAAAAGGCGGGAACAGAGAGAAAATAACTGAAAAAATTTGAAAACAGGGGAATACGTCCCGGTTGGAGCCACCAACCGGGACGGAAGAGTCCCCTGCGCGCGCGCCCCTTCACCTGCTGAAAATTGGACTATAGGTCCCGGTTGGTGGCTCCAACCGGGACGTATGCCCTTTTAGTCCCGGTTGGAGCCACCAACCGGGACGTATACTCCCTCCCCTTTATAACTTCTCTTTTTCTCTTCTCTGCTTCTCTGTTTCATTGACCACGCCGCCAGGCTGCCCGCGCCCTCTGTCGTCGTCAACGCCTCCGCCTCCGGCCGCCACCGCCGCGCGCTCCCCGTAGCGGCTCCTCCTCCGGCCGCCACCGCCGCGCGCTCCGTAGCGGCTCCTCCTCCTCCCGCCTCCTCCGGCCGCACCTCCTCCGGCCTCCGCTCCTCCGGCCACACCTCCTCTCCTCCGGCCGCACCTCCTCCGGCCTCCGCTCCTCCGGCCACACCTCCTCTCCTCCGGCCGCACCTCCTCCAGCCTCTCCCCTGTCCCCTTCCTCGGGTATGTCTCCCGGCCCGCGCGCCCTTCCCGCTCTCACTCTCCCCCAAATTTCCGCAAATTTGTAGTATTAGGTTGATTGGTGTTTGTAATGTAGATTGATTGGTGTTTGTAATGTAGATTGATATTGTTGTGTTGAAAGAATTTGCAATATATGTGAGTGATATTGTTGTGTTGAAAGAATTTTGCTAGTTTGCTTGTCGTAATTATGTCTAATAGTTATTCTAATAATTATGTAATTTGTCACAATTTGTTGGATAATGCATTTGATAATGGATTCTTTGGTATTTTTTGCTATTAATATAGATGGCTTACGCAAAGTTCTTCATGTGCATCACGTTGGGTATGTTGTGCAATCGAATTGTGGTGTTCAGATTGTGGACGTGGCAAATACTATAATATTTTTTCCCGACTAGTCCTAGTCTTAGACGGCGGTCGGCGGCTCGGGAAAAGGGGATGTTACGAACCGGGACTAAAGGCCCTTTAGTTATAACCGTGCCTCCTCTTCTTCTTCCCTTCCCCACTCACTTCTCTGCCTCTGCCCGCGCCCTCGGAACCCTAACAGGTGATTCCGGAGTTCCTTGAGTTAGGGTTTGCGCCCCTCGGAACCCCGATTAACTTGTCGAGAATGCTTTAGGGTTACATTCCAATGCACATTAACTTGTCGTATCATCATCATTGCTTGAGCATTGCATCGATGCCATGTGTTGATTGTTTCCCTTTCTTTCCGGTGATTTGGTTCTTCTCGGTAGAATACGATATCGAGATTGAGATTGAAGACCGAGATCAAGACCATAGATAGATCGAAGACCTTTTGTAGCCTTATACTCATGTTCCCCTCTCATAGCCTTAGGGTTTAGGGTTTCTCTTCATTTTTATTATTGTGTATGTATATATTAGGGTTTCACCTTCGATCCGGAAAATATTCGTTAGCCGCTTTGACTTATTCGTAACTTTCTCCTTTAGCCGCTTTGACTTATTCGTTTTTCCACCTATGCAGAAAATATGGACCCACACGTCAGAGACGAAGAAAAGGAAGAGTTGATCCAAGGTGTGATCCGTGGGGAAGATAATTTAGACGTATCAACGTTTCTGAACAACTCCGGTGAGGGTGATCCTCTTTTTACCGGAGTAGACAACTTGTTTGAGGTTGAAGGTGTTGCCTTCCGCGAGGGAGAAGGCGATGCCTTGTGTAACCGAGAAGACGACCGCTCCGGCGAGGTGCATGTAATATAAATCAATTCATTAATTAATCATCTGCTATCTATATAGAAATAGTAACGCCGATCTTTCTTCTTTTAGCCCTCCGGATCGAAGGAATCTACTGAAAAGAGCAGACGAGGCCCAACCAAAAAGTTGCAAGACCATGAGAGGTTTAGGATCGAGCAACGTTCGTGAATTTTATGATATCAAGTACTTAATAACTTATTTTATTCGTTTTCTACGCCGGGCAGCGCTTGGAAACGGTTCACCAAGAAGGCTAGGGGTGTTTGGAAAGAGGAGCTTACATTTCAACCACTAGATGTAAGCACCACTAGCTATATCCGCGCATCTCTTTGATTCTAGTTTTGATACAGTTATTATCATGCTTGATTATTATTTTGATTGAACTCTGTTGTCGTAAAGTGCCTGACGCAGGGACCAGGTAACAATCTATGTGGATACTATGTATGCGAGTTCATCCGGCAGACGTGCGATGAGAAGGGCAGAAATTTAGAGCAACTCCACGTATGTAAACAATTTCTATAGTTTTTAATTACAATCAAATTGTGTTTAGTTTCATATTCATATAGGCTGACTTATTTTTTAAATCAGATCGAACGTCTACGGGACGGTCTTCTGCCAAAGGATCGCATACGAGCAATACAGGAGGAATTTGCGGGATTCTTGGATGCAGAAGTCCTAGACCCAAAAGGAGAATACTATTCGGCTGTGTATAGACAATAGGGATTGTAAAAATAGCAACTTTCAAGGGATTGTAAAATGTTGTCATGATGATCTTGTGTAATATAAGGTTCCTTCATTGATAAGTGCAAAACACTAAATAAACAATAAAACAACCTAAATGAATTCTCTGCCGCGGCACAAAAAGTGGCGAAAATGCTGCCGCGGCAACAAAATGTGCCAAAATGAATTCTCTGCCGCGGCAGAGAAATGAGCCAAATATCTGCCGCGGCAGCAGGTTATTAGTCCCGGTCGAACCGGGACTAATGCTCCACCCCCCTCGCGCTCTGATGCCGCCACGTGTGCCCCCATTTGTCCCGGTTGGTGGGGCAACCGGGACTAATGGTTGGAGCTTTAGTTCCGATGCCCCCGTCCCGGTTGGACAACCGGGACTAATGGCCCTTACCAACCGGAACGCATGGGGCGTTTTCTACCAGTGTACAAAACTAAAAAATCTTTTATTTCTAAACTGAGAAAATAGTAAGCCTAGAGAACACGTCGGCCGTTACCACTTTCTGTCCGAATGTCCCCAAGCCAAGCAGCTCATGATGTGTTTGCTGAAATGAATTATTGGTTGGACACTTAATTGGGCTTTGTTCTAGCAAAACTGCGCAGCATGTTGTTTAGTACTCGTAATTCTTGTTACTCCCTTCGATTCAGTTTATTAGACATGTATGTAGTTTAAAAAATGTTTGACCATCAATTTTGACCAATAAAATATACAATCTATGTCCTAAATAATATATCATTGAAAACTATTTTCGAGGATGAATTCAATAATATAAATTTTTATGACATATTATATAAAATTTGTTGACCAAAATTAATGATCAAAGTTGTTCTTAAACTAAGTACTCCATCCATTTCAAAATATACGATGTTCTAGCTTTATGAAGAAAAAATATATAAACTTGTTTTAGTATATAGGTTTACTCAACTTTAGGGTAAATCTACACACTAAAAGAAGTTTAGTTTTATTTTATTCACAAACCTAAAATATCTTATATTTTAAAATGGATGGAGTATATGCCTAATAAATCGGATCGGGAGTATTGAGAAGTTCAGCACTCGGCAGTTGACAATTGCGAAGTTGGAACAATTTAGATCGATAGGCGGCTCGGCAGCAACATAAAACTGTATACAGTACGTTACCTCCGTCTTTTTTTAAAGTCAAGGTACGGAGAGTTTAACCAAATTATTAGAAAAAACTATTAAAAATTATGATATTATATAAATACCATGTGAAAATATGTTTCGTGATGTATCAAAAAATATGAATTTTATATTATAAATATTAATATTTTTTTACAAATATAACCAAACATTTAACTTTTGGAAAAAATATAAGCATTAAGCTTTGAGATGGACGAAGTATGAGCATCTCCAAAGACGGTCCTCAAATTTGGTCCCTTTTCGTTCACACAGACACATATTCGGGGAGGAAAATAAACCTCCGTCCGCCCCTCGTTCGTCCCTAGCACCCAACGTGCCGGCTCCAAATCTTGTCCTCCACTCAGATTTGAACCAATTTCTCACATATTTCAAGCATTCGAGCACAATTTATAAAATTATTTGAGTAACATAGTTTAAATTTTTACAAATTATTCAAGTTCCAAGTATTCGAGATTTGCTCTATTTTGGTTTCCTTTGTGCGTCCACATGTGCCCAACCAAATAGGCTTGAAGTTGATCATGAGTTTTCTGTCTCGAATTTCTTGGTGAACTTGGAGGTAGGTTTCAAATTCTTGTGGTGCATACTCTGGCTTTGCCATAGGACCCTTGAAATCCCACCCTCCAAGTTGCTCGGCATTCTCACGCTCATCCTCATCGGCCATTTTTGAACTCACAGTGCCGGCGAGCCAAAACAGTGAACACCTTGCGGGCACGAGTGCATCCGGACGAGTTTGAAGACTTGTTGGACTCGACCGAGCTTGACGAGGTGTGGCGGAGCTTGGCAATGTCATGGCTGGCAACTGCGGGTGCTTGACGAGGTGTGGCGGCTCACGTGTACTGCCGGCCAACTCCAACACTCTCGGAAGCTAAAGGCCAACTCCGTGCACCGCCTCCTACTTGACGACGACGTCGTCGTCCTCCTCGTCATTGCCGTCCTCGCTGCTGAGGTCGGCGTCGGAGTGGTTGTGGGCGCCCTCGTCGTTCGAGTCGATGTCGGGGATCTGGTAGACCTCCCCGGGCTGCAGGTCGCGGCGGATGGTGGTGGCGCGCCACACCTTGTGCTCCCACTCGAGGAACTTGATCCAGTACGCCTCGGAGTGGTAGCCCCTCTCCCACCATTGGGTTCGGGAGAGGTTGCTGATCCGGCGGCAGATCTCCTACGCTAGCCCTCTGCCTGCCTTGGGCGGTGGCGATATCGGGACACAGTCCTGGTTGAGGTGCCAGCCGGTGGGGAGGAAGACATTTGTGTGCTGGATGCCGCGACCCTCCCTCCACTGACGCTCGCAGTCCCCGACGCGGTTGTACCGCCGGGTGCGACGGTCCCACGGTGGCGGGTAGTCCCCCACGGGCTGGCTCCGTAACTCATCTGGCCATGGTGGAGGCGGCCAGCACGTGCCGCGGAGGAAGCCCGACAGCCGAGAGCGCTGGCTGCTCGAGCCATATGCCTCGTGGTTGTTCTTGCTCCTCTTCATCCACGACAGTGTCTTCATTGTTGGTGGTGGTGGCGGCTAGGGTTTGCGATGGCGAGAGGTGAGGAGGGCGGCACCGACAGGCGCATGGTTAAATAGCCAGCCGCCCGTGAATGTGTGCAGCTTTCCGCTCCTTCGCCATCAATGGCAGTGCCGGAACGTAGGCGGCGTTCAGTGGGTCAGTGTGTCGTCTCGTCGCCATTGATGGCGCAGGTTGCCGCCTGTCGGCCTTCCGCCTAGCGCCTTTGAATCGGTGTCGCGGTTGCGTCTAAATCGGTGTCGTTGACCTCTTCTGAATCAATGCCGCCAGTAAGCGGTGGCTAACGGGCAGGCCAGTGGCGGACGCGCGGGCCGACGCAACCGTTGTCCAGATTAATGCACGAATGGATCAAACTAGACGCGTTTGTTCGAATGGTTCAGGCTGTTAGAGCGACGCGCAGGACGCGCGAGTTTGGACAACTCGGATGAGATGGATCGGTGCGTTAAAGATGCCCTTGGCATACTGTATTGTCGACGCTGGCCAACCTGCCGCCTGGGCCTATGGCGATAGGGCCTTGCCCCCTCCGTCGACGGCGCCACGTGTTGCCTAGCCGGTCCTGCCGCGTGCGGTAGTACTGTCGAGTGCGGCGGTCTCGTGGTGGCGTGTACTCCCCCACAGGCTGGCTGTGGAACTCCTCTGGCCGCGGAGGCGAAAAGGACGTGCCGCGGAGGAAGGCCGGTAGCCGAGAGCGCTGGCTGCTAAAGCCAGACGCCTCGTGGTCGTTCTTGCTCCTCTTCAGCCATGACGGTGTCTTCATCATTGGTGGTGGTGGCGGCTAGGATTTGCGATAACGAGAGGTGAGGAGAACGGCACCGACGGGCGCATGGTTAAATAGCCTAGCCGCCCGTGAACGCGCGTAGCTTCCCGCTCCTTCGACATCAATGCCGGTGCGGGAACACAGGCGGCGCCCAGTGGGTCAGTGTACCGTCTCGTCGCCATTGATGGTGCAGGCTACCGCCGGTCAGCCTTCCGCGTAGTGACTCTGAATCGGTGCAGCGGTTGCGTCTGAATCGGTGTCACTGACCTCGTCTGAATCAATGCCGCCGGTAAGTGGTGGCTGACGGGTGGGTCAGTGGCACGCGCGAACAGGACACGCGCGCTGTCGGCGCATGTCCGGGCAACGCAGCCGTTAGATGCACAGATGGGTCTAGCTAGACGCATTTATCCAAATTGATCGGGTCCTTGGGACGATGCGTATGTCCCACGCGTCCGCGTGAGTTACGGGATGGATCGGCCCGATAGAGATGACCTTGACTTGCCGCCTCCGTTGATGTCGCAATGTGCCACGTGTCACCTGGCCGGCCTGCCTGCCGCCATGGAAAAGTTGTCAATTTGACAATATTTTTGAGATATGGTCATTTTAATAATTCATTAGGACACGTGGTATTTTTTGTCAAAAGTTCGCGTGTTGTATGCCAGCCAACCTGAGAATTGAATTCCTAATGATGCTTGATGACCGCACACCTTGTGAACAAACGATTAGCATCTTCTGTTGTCACCTTGCAAAATACTAGTAATATGTGGCAGGCCTTGTTTCGCTAGTCGGTGTGTCGTCCAGACTCTTGCAGATTATCAACCAGATGGCGAGCTTGCAGCGAAGAGGAGCCCACGAACCCCAGATTGCTCTTGCAGAATCACACAAAATTGATGCAGCCAAATGAGCATCATATGCAGGTAGTCTCGATTCAGACTAAAATGGATAAACCTTAATAATAAAACAATTACAAATTCCTGGCCGGCCAGTAAACCACTCAAACAAGAATGCACGGAAAAAGTATTAGTTCCCGCAATAAAACAAAAGTTTGAGTTGTTAGTCTTGTCCATTAGCACCGAGATTAGGACTAGATTCGCAGCGAAGTGACGGTAGATTGCATTTCGCTTGGTTGGTTAGCAGCTGGAGTGATCTCAGCGCTACCGGTACTACTACTTAATTAGCCCGATGGATTTTTCCATGGAATTAAATAGTCTGACATTAAGCATCCAGTCCCGTTCAATGCAATGCATGATTGAAGTTTGATGACACCGCCGCAGAGGTACACAATTTATTGTTTCTGGTGCTCCCAGTTGGGTCTGCCATGTGACGCCGAGACAGGGTGACGTGCAGCGCTACAGACACGCCCAAAATAAAATAAAAAAATGAGCTGGGCTGTAGCATTTCCTCCGTGTTCATTGAATAGAAAATGGAAAGGTTGGTTGGGCTTGAGATTTTCATGGCATCTGGTGATTTGAGATTTTCAGCTGCACGATAATTCACACATCAAAAAAGAGTCTACAGATTAAGGGACATGGTCGTGCTCAACAAACCTGACTACCCGTGGGATGGGCTAGGCGCACATTATTCTCCCATTTCTTCCAAGAGTGCCTTATCTCGGTCCCATGATCGTCAAAATGATGGTACTAGTACTATATTTTTGGAGATAATAAGAACAACCTGCAAATGCTGCAACTGAACTCCTGAACCCATGCGGTGCTGCACATTTTGCGAGATCGAAGTCCATGTCCATTTGTACGCATGCATGTATTATTCTCCTATAGTCAAAGTCGATCTCTCCTAAACAAGTTCCATAGGCAAGCTAAAAAGGATGATACAGTGGACTTCAAGATCTGTCGTGTATTATACTCCCTCTGATCGGGATTATAGGTCCTACGAGCATACTTAGGTTATTAATTTGACTAACAAAACATAATTTATATATTATAAAAATTATATCATTAAAAAATATAACCTCTAAAGTTTTTAATGATATAATTTTTATTCTATACTATTTATATTTTGTTGTCCAAATTAACAACCTAATTATCCACGCGGGACTTATAATCCCAAACGAAAGGAGTAGAGCAACTTATTCGTATAATATACTACTCCCGAATAAGACAAACCATGCGGTTTAAGTGGGAATCTCCGTGCGCAATATAGATGGGCAGATACAACGTACAACTAGTCACAAAAACTTACGGAAAACAAAGTGATTCTAGCAATAAAGAATTCACGCCAGAGTGTTCTGTTTCGCAATTCTCATCGAAATTAGCTTTCCCGAGTGTATTAACAGAGCAATCAACCAACACAACCGCGAGACCACCGGCTAGATCAAACAAAACAACTTCAATCCAAAAAAACAAAAAACAAATAAGAGAGAAAACAATACCGACACCTACGGTTCGACGAAAACAGAGATGACTCGCAACAGCTGCGCCCTCCGAAGAATTTTCACCATGCTCCTAGCACTTCGAAGCGTCGCGTACCAAGCAGCACCTCCAAAAAGAGAAGCGACAACGCCGACGCAGCTGGCCGAACATATCCTAGGGTATCCCCGGTAAGCTACAGGGGTGGAGAAGAGATATGCCCGGGGCCCTTCAGGAAGGACAGCAACACCGCCTCTGTGCCGAGACGACAAGGATTTCTCCTACCTCCCCCTCCCCGAAAGAAACACCACACCCCGAACGTGTTGTATCATTCCACCAAACTTGCCACCCACCGGCACATGCAACCACATTATTGCAATCATCATCATCGTCTCACCAAGGTCCATGTTGCGAGGCCGGTAAAACGAAAAGAAGGAACTCCGATGAGGTCGGCGGTACAATAGCACGCAGGAGACAACTTCCTCCAACGACGGAATGCGGTAGCCAACCGGATGCAGTAGCAAGGATAAACCAGGTACTCACCGACCCGTTTGGGTCTGAATGGGCCCGTAAAGCCCCGTCGCCACACCATAGGAGGAGCCCCACCGACACCACTAGCCCAACCCCAGCTCCCGCTCCAACGTCCACCAGGGAAGCCACTACCGTGCAAGGGGCAGCCCGCCCAGACCCAGATCTACGCTGGGAAGGCGGCCGCCGCCAGACTACCACAACTCCCCAGCGCCAATCAACCTCTTCGGCTCATCGAGAGCCACCCACTTCATCTCCAGGTCACCCCGCCGCCGCGCTGGTCTGTCGCCGCCTGAGAACACACCCTGCCCTAACCCCCAGTCGGGACTAGCCCAACGACGATTATGGTGTGGGAGAGGAGGTGGGAAGGGAAGCTCGGGAACACATGAGTTGGGGGCGTGGCTGGTCGCCCATGGGGGCGAGCCGGTCGCGGGAGCTATTGTCTTTTTTCACTGTTTTTGAAATCTCGCAACATCATCTAGTTGAAAATAGTACAATGAGATTGTATATTTATGTCTCTTTTGCTCCCATTGAAAAATGTATTTCTTTCCAAACATTCAGTCTGTCTATGATTCTTTCTAGTTGTACACAAAACTGTTACTCATATCTACTCCTACAATAGCCGGAAGGACCAAGGTATCTATCCGAGAGAGCTTCTATCGTCATGTCCAGTTGAGTGCAAATATTGTGCTTTAGTTGGACACCAACTTCAGACAAAAGAAACTTTGGACAAAAGAAGATATTGCACTTTGTCTGTCCTGAGTTTGCACAACAGTTATGAAGCACTTTCTTAACGAGGTCGTATTAATCAGGTTTGCCTTTAGAAGGATCGGAAAATCATCAGAAACTATTAGTGCATTTCTGCACACTCTTACGCCTTCAATACCACAAATCTACTACTTCCTCCGTTTCGGTTTAAAGAACATAAATTGTAATTTTCTAAGCCCTAGGTGTTTTTTAATTGGTTTATTTTATAGTGTGGAGAAGAACATGTATGAGAAGACATATCTCATTCAAAGTGTTCACATTTGTTTACCCATGTGCATGCAACCATTTTATTCTTTTCATGCCGGGGTAATTACAAAGATTAAATGTTTTTATGTCTAAATATTTTAAAACTGTATGGTTTATAAATTGTGTCCTTTAAACCAACCGGGAGAGAGTGAGTACCTCGTCACGGGGCAAGTAAACTTGAGAGTCCTTTCGCACACTAATTAAGCCTCCAACAGTCTCATTCAGCAAAAACTTGGCCTGCATCATCCCGGTCTGGGCGTGCGTGCGTGCAAGCAACTCGCGTACGCCACGCGCGGGATCCTCTGCCATGAGCCGCCTCGCTGTGCGCGCGTGGAAGCAAAACAGCAGGCACCCGGCTCGGCTGGCCACTCGTTGGTCTGGTCGGCGGCGATACGGCACGGCGGCCAAAGCACAGATGCGTGGTGACGTCTCGCGCGCTTCCTATCGGGCTGCCTGCTGCCGCCGTACTGTACGCCTGACTACACGTAAAAAAGCCCGTACGCTACGTGACACGAGTGACGTGGCCTGTGTCTGTGTGTGTGTGTGTGAAACGGGGCGCACGCAATCGCGTACGAAGCCCAGGGAGCACGTCGGCCGTTACCACTTTCTTCTGTCCGGTCCGGGTGTCCCCAAACAGCCACGAGTGACGAGCCCATAAGCCAACAGCATCACCGTCAGGCGACTTCGATCTGAAGAAAGCTCTGCCACTAGCTGCCGCTAGCTCCCCGGACGTCACCATTAATCTGCTTCAACCGTACCGTACGTTGCCACCAGTCCGCTGATGCATTTTCCGTACTACAAAAAATAGGCAGATTTCCTACCGTAAAGCATCGAAAAGACGGCAGCAGCGGCGGCCTTTGCCGGCTTTGATCTAAAAATTACAAATCCCTAAACGGCCAGTAAACCACTCAAACAAGAATGCACGGGAAAAAATATGTACGAGTTCTCGCGATAAAACAAAAGTTCGAGCTTTTAGGGGTATCTCTAGCGGCACCACCTATTAGGTACGAAGACGTTCGAAGCGAATAGAAAAACAACCGAAACACGACCCACCGGTGCGATTCAGGCGGACCGGCTTCCGCTAACCGATGCATCCGTCCATAAAATTTGGGTCAAGGTTAAGTCGTGTCGAACAACAGACACGTCGTACCGTGTCCTCTCCTTGGCCACCTTAAGGCCGTCGCCAACGGCACACAAGGCACACACATCCACTCCCTGTCTAGAGCCTCGCTTGCCATCTTTGCCACCACCATAGGCAGAGCCGCATCTACGCTTTGGGTCGCCATTGCCGTCGCCACTCTCCACTGGATCTCGGAGGTCATCCCGACACAGGTCGCAACGCCTACTCATCGCCGGCCACACGCCCGCGTGCGTCGCTAGCCAGTGCGCCCACAACCTACTCGTCTAGTTACCCTACTGCGTTTGAGGTATGTTGGCCGTCTAATTTCCTTTTTCTTGCTTTGCACGCGTGTAGACATGAATATTGATGATGCGTCCTGACCATCGACAATCTTCTTGTACATGTGGGTAGTAGGTCAATCGAGTTTTTCTATAAGAAATGTAATCGAATCATTGTTGAAAGAGGAATCCGACGGTGAGACCGAACTTTTGTTTGCCGCTGCTACCATGGTACATGGCCGCTACCTGCTGCCGCCACGTACGGGTGGCTCGTCGGAGAAGCGCAAAGCCAACACAGATCGTGATCGAGTAGGTGGCCACGAGCGCCTTATGAGGGACTACTTCCACCAAACCGATTCGGTGTACACCGAGAAGGTATTCTGCCACTGCTATTGGATGTCCACAAAGTTGTTCCTGCAGATTCTCGATGGCGTGAGGGAATATGTGTAACATCCCAAAAATATTAAACTTTGATCATCAAACTCTAATCATCAAAATTAGGGTTAACAAAAAAAATTCAACTAAAAATATGAAAGCATTCATATGTGTGTATTAAAATTTGGATTCTTTTGAATTGCCATGATTCTGTGTTTCTTTGCTTGTAAAATGATTCTTAGGTGAAATAAACATCATCTAAACAATCCCCAAACTTTTCCCAAAGACAAACAACTCAAAATGAATAAATTAAGTGAATGGTCACTTTGGCCAAATTAACTCCCATGCCTACTTTGGCTATCTCTAATTTTCAAAACTCAACAGAAACATATATGGATCTTTGCACCCCTTGTTAGTACTCATAATAAGGTACCAAGACC
Organism: Avena atlantica; assembly: GCA_910589765.1. Taxonomy (NCBI): domain Eukaryota; kingdom Viridiplantae; phylum Streptophyta; class Magnoliopsida; order Poales; family Poaceae; genus Avena; species Avena atlantica. The sequence goes on from OU342736.1 coordinate 457,292,840, forward strand.
CACTTTGTGATCATCCAGAAACATTCAAATATCAAGTTTAAATGACAGTTTAAAATAGAATCTATTTCATATGGAAAGATCCCACTATTTCAAAAACCATTCAAACCAACTCAATTTTCAAAACCCAAGCACCCACAACATCCTCAACACATGCCTAGCACATCCACCAAAAATCTTTTCAAAATTCAAAACTCAAGTTCATGCGGCCATTTCATCAAACATGTGCAGATGCAAATCAACCAAATCAAAAACACTATGTTGAGCAGTGTTTTGGGCCAACCTTGTCCCCTCTCTGGATGCAACTAGCCTTAGTAGATCATCTAGCAACCTTAACCTCTAGCACTATTGTGAGCTTGCCAATGCCATCAATGGTGAGCAGGCCGAGCCTCACCATGTCACCCCAGTGTGGACAAGCTAGGAGAAGAACTAGACGTGCCCACCTTGTCTAGCATGCAGCCCATGTCTCACCGCCCCCTCTCGACCAGCCCTAGCTCAAGAACAGAGCCCAGAACCGCCAGGAACGCCGCGCCCGCGCCGCTGTCGACCATGCCGACGAGCACCCCAAAGCACGCGACGTTCCCACGCAACCCGACCACCTCGAGCCCTTTCCACTCGCCAGCATGCACCCCACCGTCCCAGGAGACCACCAGACATGTTCGTTTCACCGCCCGTACCCCGTAGCCACCGCTCGCCGCGGAGTTCGCCGCCTCTGCCTCGCAGAGCACCACACATTCCCGACCGATTGTCACCGCCCCTACACGCACATTTAAGCTCTAGAGCACCGCCAGGAGACCGCCCGTCGATCGCCAACCTCAGCCATGCCGCTAGCCGCCCGTAGCCGTGTCGCCACCGTCGCCTGCCCATCCCTCTCGGTCTCGCCGTCGAGCCTATAAAAGGAGACGACCCCCACTCGATTTCTTCACACCTTCTCACTCCCCTCACCTCACTGATCATTCCATCCCTTAGCCGGAGCACGAGGAGCAGCAGCTCGCTGGAATTGCGCCGGAGCAGGCCGCCTCTGGAGAAGAAGGGAGCCGTTGATTTCGACCACCCCCGGAGCTGCCGCGACCATCCCTGAGTTTGCCGTCGTCAACTTCGTCGTTTGCCCGCCTCGCCGTCGTCACTGGATCCCCGGTATTCCCCCTATGCACCCCCACCGAGCCGCTAGGGTTCGAGCTCGCCGGTGACATCTTCATCGTCGACGACGACCCTCAGCCGTTGATCTCACTTCTGATCCAACGAACCAAATCGCCCCGTACCGCTTCGCGTGTTATGAGCCACTGACCAGTAGACCCCCCTATCAGCTGAGCGCCGCGCTACGGAGTGACACTAGGCCGGCCCAATAACCCTTCCCGCGCAGCCCAACCATTTGAATTTAGATTTTTCTATTTATTTCAAACTCAGTTCTGTACCTAGTTACAAAAATCAACCCAACTCGACTCAGTAAACCAAATTACATGAAACCAATTATGTTAGAAAGGTACTGAAATGCTTACTCTAATCCCGTTGGATTCAAATCATTTGAATCTATAGATCAACCTTGGTAAAAATAACTAGTCAGAAGCTTTTCTGCATTCAAACATTTTTCAAATTTCAACCATAATAGATTTTGAGTTTATTCCAACTCGCAAAAATCACATTTGACCATACCTTTCAGAATATATTAAAATATATGGGTTTACTTATAGAAATAATGTTCAAGTAATAAAAGAATGCCACATAGGCATTTCTAGTCACTTTATTTAATTGAAAAAAAGGATAAACCTTATTAAATTGTGACACCACTTTAAATCACATTCCCATGTACTGAAATATGTGGTGATGACATGTGTCAACATGATCCCATGTTTGGTTTGGAGAATATTAAATCTTAAGTAGTTTTTCAATGAGTAAAAATTACTTTTCTAAAAAAAATGCAAATGCTTTATTCTTGTAAGGTTAGTGATGATGCTAGATCATCTATAGAAAAACTTTGTGTGATGATTGAAAATAGTTAAGTATTGTTTGGTGATTGTGTACCTCGTACTTATTTATAGACGCTAGTACCGACCAAGGATACGAGGAGGAAGGATGATACTAAGAGGAAGAAGCCGAGGAGAACTTCAACCACTGCTCTGCACAAGGCAAGATAACACTTGCAAGATACTTTACCTATGCAAGCCTAATAACTACTAGTTGATGTGCAAGCCAATACTTGCAAGCTGATACCTGCTTGTCACCATACCAACTATATGCCCTAAGCATATGTGATCATACCCACTTGATAACCCAATCCTAGTTTTACTTGCAAGCTTTCTACTTTATTTCTTTATCAAAGCTATTTCTTAGAGTTTACTTAAGTAACTTGTAGATTTTAGGAAGATAATTGAAGGTTGCATAAAGAGCATTAAATTTGGCCTAAGCTAGATAATCTTGATGTCATCATAAGGCATGAGATTGAACTTAGTTAAACTCCACTTGTTTACCACCCCATCATTAGTACTTAATCCCACTTGTAGATGCTAGTGCTAAGCATAAAACTTGATCAACTTTAGATGGGAATACTTGGTGAAAATGGTTATGAAAACCTTAGAATGATGAGTCATTCTACTGAGATGTTTTGACATGTGTTTCCGAACACCAGATGATTTTGATGATGAAAATGTTGAGGCATAAGCCTTAGCCCTTTACAAAACTGATGGTTGTCTGGATGCTATACCATTCCAATTATACCGTACAACCACAATACCCGAAAATTGGATAGGGCTTGACTGGAAACTTATATACCTTAGTATGGGTTCCCACATGGACAAGGTCTGAGCTGAGGCTACCTTGTGAAGATTGTCCACCTGTGCAGTACCCAAGATGATAGTTGGTCATTGTTGGGAGGCCAAACTCACAGGAGAGGTGCCTATACTAGGGCGTGTAATGGAAAGGTTAGGATTGATTATCCGCATACTGAGTATGGTGAATTTAGGATTTGTTCCTGACGGATGTATCGAATGTTGTGGTGAAAGTGTACAATCTCTGTAGAGTGTCAAACTATTCGAATAGCCGCGTCCGCGGTTATGGATAGTTGGAGTGGACATCCTGTTCCCCCGTCAGATGTTTTCAAAATGACTTGTGAAATGAATTGAGAATTTGACTTGACCACAACAGAGTTGTGATATGAAATACAAGTTCCCACTTAAGTGTTATAAAACTTCAACTAGCATTCTTTGTTTCTGAACCTTAGTAGAGGTAAATATGCCTTTTTGCAAAACAACCCTAAAGCTTAGTGTCCTTCTACAAAAACCCCCTTCACTTGTTAGTATTAGTTTGCGAGTACTTAAAGAGTACTCATGGCTTTGTCCCTGTCTATTCCCGTGGCCAGACTATAAAGAGGAGTACCAGGACGAAGGACCCCAGGAAGGTTACGACAACTAGGATCATCTTCCATCGTCAGCATTGCCTGTGACCCCGAAGATGGAGCTTCACCTACGTTATCTTTATTATTACGTATTTCCGTTGCTTGAGTTGTATTAAGAACTGGATCATGAGATCCTTATTTGTGTAAGACCTTATGTATGGTTTGTAATGGATGATGTACTATGATATCCAAATCTGTTATGTCTCGCAAAAATGGTAATTCTGGTATTGCGATGTATGGCATAACAGGCATCTGAGATTAAAAATCCGCGTGTTGACAAGTTGGTATCAGAGCCATCCTGACCATTGGAGACCCTAGTTAGACTGGACGTTGAATCAAAAACTTAGTTTCAAAACCAAAAGAAGCAAATATTTACAAAAACGTATTCCCATTCTTATCACTTTGATTCTTTCGTGAAAATTCATGTTCCTCAAAAACTATTGCAAAATACATAAAATTTGACACATTTGATCACTCTACTAACTTACTCATCCTATGTTCTTATAGATGGATGTGAAGTACAACAAGTTTTATCAGTTGGGGAATGGAGGAGACCTCATCTTTGAGCGGGATTTGGACCAGCTTTCGGAACTTCTGGAGCATTCGCACCCCGAGTTCTTCGGAGATCAGCTCAATGATCAAGGAGGAGAAGATCTGTAGTGGCTAATTGCTGCAAGTCTCTGACGAAAGATTGAACCTCCCACTGCCGAGGGAATTCAGTTCACCTTAAGAGAGAACAACTGGCTCGATGGACTTGCCAGGGCCATGCAGGAAGCTCTTGCCCGTCTATGTGGGCAGAGTATCAACCAGATCAAGGGTACCCGCTTTGAATTTTGTCCAAGGCGTGATGCTATGGGACAACCACTGGAATCCCCATACCACCCCGAGCTGAAGACTCAGTTGGACCACCTTAGCTTCATGATGTATGATCGTCAGCAGGAATTGGATAATTGCCGTGACTACTCCAACCACAAGTCTGCCATCATCAAGACAAAGGATCATACCATCGCCATGCTAGCAAAGGATCGCAAGTCTCGTCGCCGTCATCTTGACAAGAAGGAGCGCATCATTTCCCGTCTTCGCCACCGTATCTCGGATTTGGAGGAGACCATCCACGAGAGAGACATGCAGCTGGAGGAAAGGGAGAATGCCGGAGAAGACCTTCGTGGAGACCCCTACTCCTATCTCAGGGATGATGATGATGATGATTTTCTGGAGGATCAGGCCATGGACTTCTTCGCCGATGAGGAGGATTTCGCCTTCATCGATGACGATGTGGATGATGAGGATGACGACTACACCGACTCCAGGTACTCCTCTGAATAGTCTGGCCATCTTCCAGGTACTCCTCTTCATAGTCTCGCCATGGGAATAGCCAGGGACAAAGCCATGAGTACTCTTTAAGTACTCGCAAACTAATACTAACAGGTAAGGGGGTTTTTGGATAATAGGACACTAGGCTATAGGGTTGTTTTGCAAAAGCCAGATTTATCTCTACTAGGTTCCAAAGCTAGTCACAATTTTATAATTCCTAAGTGGGAACTTGTATTTCATATCACAACTCTGTTGTGGTCAAGTCAAATTCTCAATTCATTTCACAAATCATTTTGAAAACATCTGACGGGGGAACAGTATGTCCACTCCAACTGTCCATAACCACGGACGCGGCTATTCGAATAGTTTGACACTCTGCAGAGATTGTACACTTCCACCACAACATTCGATACATCCGTCAGGAACAAATCCTAAATTCACCATACTCAGTATGCGGATAATCAATCCTAACCTTTCCATTACACGCCCTAGTATAGGCACCTCTCCTGTGAGTTTGGCCTCCCAACCATGACCAACTGTCATCTTGGGTACTGCACAGGTGCACAATCTTCACAAGGTAGCCTCAGCTCAGACCTTGTCCATGAGGGAACCCATACTAAGGTATATAAGTTTCCAGTCAAGCCCTATCCAATTTTCGGGTATTGTGGTTGTACGGTATAATTGGAATGGTATAGCATCCAGACAACCATCAGTTTTGTAAAGGGCTAAGGCTTATGCCTCAACATTTTCATCATCAAAATCCTCAAGTGGTTGGAAACACATGTCCAAAACATTTCAATAGAATGATCAATCATTCCAAGGTTTTCATAACCATTTTTCCACCAAGTATTCCCATCTAAAAGTTGATCAAGTTTTATGGTTAGCACTAGCATCTACAGGTGGGGGTAGTACTAATGAGGGGTGGTAACTAGTGGAGTTTCAACTAAGTACACCCTTATGTCTCAGGCTGATGTCAAGGTTTCTATCTTAGGCCAATATGCTCTTTATGCAACCTTCAGCATCTTTCCAATCTCTACTAGTCACTTAAGTAAACTCTAAGTAAGATTTGATAAAGAAATAGAGTAAGAAGCGTGCACATAAAACTAGGATTGGTTTATCAAGTGTGTATGATCACATATGCTTAAGGCATATAGTAGTCATAGAACAAGTATGGGTTTGTTGCATTAGTAGGGTATCTTGCAAGGGTTAGCTTGCATATGTATAGTATCAGCTTGCATCAATATCAGTATAAGCTTGCATCAATATCAGTATAAGCTTGCCTTGTGTAGAGCAGTGGTTAAAGTTCTCCTCGGCTTCTTCTTCGTAGTATCCTCCTTCCTCCTCGTATCCTTGGTCGGTACTAGCGCCTATGAATAAATACGAGGTACACAATCACCAAACAATACTTAACTACTTGCAATCATCACACACAAGGGTCCTATAGATGATATAGCATCATCTCTAACCTTACAAGGTTAAGGCTTGATTTAATTTCTTTTATTTTTAGAAAATTAATTTCTGCTCATTGAAAAACTACTTAAGATTTAATATTCTCCAAACCAAACATGGGATCATGTTGACACATGTCATCACCACATATTGTAGTCCATGGGAATGTGATTTAAAGTGGTGTCACAATTTAATAAGGTTTTACCCTTTTATTTTAATTAATTAAAGTGGCTAGAAATGCTTATGTAGCATTCTTTTATTACTTGAACATTATTTCTGCAAGTAAACCTACATATATTTTTATATATTCTGAAAGGTATGGTTAAATGTGATTTTTGAGAGTTGGAATCAACTCAAAATCTATTATGGTTTAAATTTGAAAAAATGTTTGAATGCAGAAAAGCTTCTGCATTGTTATTTTTATCATGGGTGATCTATAGATCCAAATGACTTGAATCCAACGGGCTTGGATTCAGCATTCACAGACCTTTCCAACAAAATTGGTTTCATTCAATTTGGTGCACTGAATCGATCTGGGTTGATTTTTGAAGTTGGGTACATAAGTGTGTTTGAATTGAAATAGAAAAAGGTTTAATTTGAATAAATGGGCTGCGCGGGAAAGTTACTAGGCCGGCCTGCTAAGCGCAGTGCTCCCGCGGGCTGCTTAAGTGGGTGTCCCCACTCGTCAGTGAAACGGGGCTGGGCGAAGCGGTATGGGGCAACGTGGATCGTTCGATCTAGTTCTAATCCAACGGTTGGGAGTCATCGTCGACGCGAGACAACGCCGGCAAGAACGAAACCTAGCGCGGCCAGTGAGGGGTGCTGGGGGCTCACCGGGGTACTGGCGAGGGTCGGCGAGGCGGGCGAACGACGAAGTCGACGACGGCGAATCTCCTAGTACCGGTGGCTTCTCCTGGGGCGGCTCCAATCGCTGGCTCCCTTCTTCTCCAGAGGCGGCGGGCTCCGGTGAAATTCCGGCGGGGTAGTGCTCGCCTTGCTCCGAGAACGGTGTGGCACGATCAGTGAGGAGAGGGAAGTGAGATGGTGTGAAGAAATCGTGCGGGGGTGGCCTCTATTTATAGTCGAGCGAGGGGACCGTCGGGGCGCACGGTGAGCTCGTCGGGGGCGAGGTTACAGGCGGCTAATGGCATGGGCAAGGATAGGGGACGGTGCGGTGTCTCCTGGCGATGCTCAACGACATGGTCTCGAGGCATGGGGCGGTGTGGTTTGGTCTAGAACAGGCGGTGCTCTGCGCGGCAGAGGCGGCGTCTTCGACGGCGGGCGGTGGCTGTGCGGCACGGGGCGACAAACGGGAATGTCTGGTGGTCTCCTGGGTTGATGGCCATCGTGTGTGCACGCGGTGAGAGCGGCGCGCGGTCTGTGGACGCTGGTCGAGGGTGGCGCTCTGGCACATGCTCGGCATGGTCTCTGGCGGTCTGGGCGTGGCTTGTGCGCGTGGTCCAGGGCTTGGCAACGCTCGCGGCTGGGACAGGTAGTGGCGGTGGACGGTAGGCTGCCTCCCAGATAAGGTTGGCACGGCTAGTTCTTCCTCTAGCCTGTTGTCCACAATGGGGTGACAAGGGGGTGCATGGCTGTTCACCATTGATGGCAATGGCAAGCTCACAGGGATGCTAGTCCTTAGTTAAACTTCCTAGATGATCTACTGAGCTGTGTGTGAGCTAACTAGGGAACAAGTTAGGCCAATTTTACTGCACACTATAGTGTTTGATGTTTGTTTGATTTGTGTCTGCAACCTGTTTGATGAAATGGCCGCATGAACTCAAGTTTTGAATTTTGAAAAGATTTTTGGTGGGTTTGCTAGAGTGGTGCTGGTGAGTCTGCAGATGCTTGGGTTTTGAAAGTTGAGCTTGTTTGAGTGGTTTTTGAAAAAGTGGGATCTTCCCATATGATAAAGATTCAATTTTGAATTGTTATTTAAACTATGCATTTGAAAGTTTCTGGATGATCACGAAGTGGGCCTTGATACCTTGTTATGAGTACATTCAAGGGGTGCAAAGATCCAGAAAAGTTTCTGTTAGGTTCTGAAAGTTTGAGACAGCCAAAGTAGGCATGGGAGTTAAATTGGCCAAAATGACCATTCATTTCATATATGTGTTTTGATTTACTTGTCTTTAGGAAAAGTGTGGGAAATGTTTTAGATGATGTTTATTTCACCTAAGAAACATTTTACAAGCAATGAAACAAACAAAAAAGGTGGTTTGTAAAAGAGTTCAAAATCCATGCATACACATATGCATGCATTCATGATTTTATTTATGAAAGTTTTTGTGAACCCTAATTTTGATGATTAGAATTTGATGATACAGGCTTAGTATTTTTGGGATGTTACAAACCTTCCCTCCTTAAACAAAATCTCGTCCCGAGATTTGAAAAAGGACGAAAAGATTACCTAGGATTTGAAGAGATCGGGAAACTCCGTCGTGATCTTCGCGCTCCCAGGTAGCTTCCTCTTCTGTGTGGTTGCTCCACTGAATCTTGAGAAACTTGATGCTTCGGGTTCGGGTAGTTCGAAAAGCTTCTTCCAAAATACGGATGGGTACTTCGGGATAGGTCAGGTCATCGTTGATCTTTATGGTCCGGTGATCGATATTCTTGAACACTTTGGTCTTCTCGGGGACTTCGAGACACTTGCGAAGTAGCGAGATATGGAACACATTGTGCACAGCTGACATCTCTTCAGGTAGTTCCAATTTCTACGATACTTCTCCTCGACGGTTCAGAATTTTGAAAGGTACGATATATCTAGGGGCTAACTTTCCTTTGAGTTGGAAACGCTGCATTCCCTTCAATGGCGACACTTTCAGATAAACAAAATCTCCTATATTAAAGGCGAGGTCTCGATGTCTCTTGTCGGCATAACTCCTCTGTCGGGATTGGGCAGTCTTGAGGTGCTCACGAATCTTGTGAACCTTCTCTTCTGCTTCTCGGAGGATGTCGGGTCCGAAAATCTGACTCTCTCCTACTTCTGACCAGTTCAAAGGGGTGCGACACTTTCTTCCGTACATGAATTCAAATGGGGCCATTTGCTAACTAGCTTGGTAACTATTGTTGTATGAAAATTCTGCAAACGACAGACAGTCTTCCCACTTGGATCCATATTCTAGCACACATGCTCTAAGCATATCTTCGAGTATTTGATTTACTCGCTCCGTTTGTCCATCGGTCTGAGGGTGATAAGCGGTACTGAAATCTAGGCGGGTTCCTGAACCTTCTTGGACTTTCTTCCAGAATCTCGAGGTAAACTGATTTCCTCGATCCGATACTATGTTCTTGGGGACTCCGTGCAAACTGACGATTCTAGCGATGTACAACTCCGCTAGCTTCGAACTCTGATATGTGGTTTTGACGGGCAAGAAATGGGCGACTTTGGACAATCTGTCCACTATGACCCAAATAGAGTCATTTCCCCTACTAGAAGTAGGTAGTCCGGTGATAAAGTCCATTCCTACAGAATCCCATTTCCATTCCGGGATTTGCAAGGGTTGCAACAATCCAGCGGGTCTTTGATGTCCTGCCTTGACTCGTTGACATATATCACACTTGGCGATATAGCTTCCGATTTCTCTCTTCATCTTATGCCACCAAAATTGCTCTTTCAAATCTTGATACATCTTAGTTCCTCCGGGATGGATAGAATAAAGAGTATCATGAGCCTCCTTCAAAATAACTTCTTTCAACTCAGAATCTGATGGTACACAAAGGCGTCATTTGTACCACAAAACTCCTTCTTCGTCCTCGGTGAATCCGGGTACTTTGCCTGTACCGATACGACGCTTGATTCCATCGATACTGGCATTTCCCTTCTACGCCTCTTTAATCTGACTGATCAAAGTGGGCTGAAGTTCTATGCTAGCCAAAAATCCTTCACTTACTAATTCCATTCGAAAATCTTCCATCTCCTTGTGCAAACTTGGTTGCTCCTTCAAAATCATGGAGTTCAAGCGGCACGGCAATCTGCTAAGGGCATCGGCTACCACGTTGGCTTTACCAGGGTGATAGTGAATGTCCAGATCGTAATCCTTGATTAGATCAATCCATCTTCTCTGCCTCATATTCAACTCCTTCTGAGTGAATATATACTTTAGGCTCTTGTGATCCGAATAAATCTCACAACGGTTTCCCATTAGGTAATGTCTCCATGTCTTCAGGGCTAGAACTACTGCTGTGAGTTCGAGGTCATGGGTTGGATAGTTTTGCTCATGTTGCTTCAATTGTCGAGATAGATAAGATATAACTTTGCCTTCTTGCATTATCACACATCCAAGACCAATCTTGGATGCGTCACAATACACATCGAAGGGCTTCGTGATATCCGGCATGATCAAGATTGGGGCTGAAATCAATCTCCTCTTGAGTTCTTGAAAACTCGCTTCACATTTGTCGGTCCATTCAAACTTCTTGTCCTTCTTCCGCAATTGGGTCATGGGTCTGGCGATACTCGAGAATCCTTCTACGAATTTGCGGTAATATCCCGCCAATCCGAGAAAAGCACGAACTTGGGTTTGAGTGGTTAGGGCTTGCCAATCTTCTACATCTTTCACTTTGGCAGGGTCAACGGCAATTCCTCCGGCTGCTACAATGTGACCGAGGAATCCTACCTCCTGTAACCAGAATTCACATTTGCTAAACTTTGCATACAGCTGATGCTCTCTAAGGGTTCCAAGAATGGTCCTTAGGTGTAGCTCATGTTCTTCTTGTGATTTGGAATAAATCAGAATTTCATCAATGAAAACAACGACAAACTTATCCAGGAAGTCCATAAAAATCTTATTCATGAGGTTCATGAAATAAGCGGGGGCATTGGTTAATCCAAAAGACATGACGGTATACTCATACAATCCATATCTGGTGGTAAAGGCAGTCTTTGGAATATCATCTGCACGAATTTTGAGTTGATGATAGCCAGTTCTAAGATCAATCTTAGAAAACACTTTGGCACCGGTCAACTGATCAAACAAATCTTCTATCTTGGGCAAGGGGTACTTGTTCTTGATGGTGACATCATTCAACTTCCGATAATCCGTACACAAACGGTTATCTCCATCCTTCTTGTCCACAAACAAGACAGGTGATCTCCATGGGGACGCACTTGGTTGAATCAATCCGATTTCCAACATGGAATCCAGTTGCTTCTTTAGTTATACTAGCTCTGACGGGTTCATACTATAGGGTCTCTGGGCTATGGGTCCGGTTCCGGGGATTAGTTCAATGATAAACTCGATATCCCAATCTAGGGGCATACCGGGCAAAACATCTGGAAATACATCGGGGTATTCACAGACTATCCGGACTTGGTCAATGGTAGGTTGGGCTATACTCTTGTTGCATTTAAATTGATGAGGTAAGGTTTCAGATATATGCTCGACTGATATTCCGGCGGTACTGGTCATAGTGATGGCTTTCTTGGCACAGTCAATCAATCCTTTATGTTTGGACATCCAATCCATTCCTAGTACTACTTCCAAACCTTTAGTTCCGAGTACTATCAGATTAGCATAAAAATCTATGCCATGGATTCATATAGGGACGGCTTTGCAAATTTTCCTAGCCTTGGTGGTTGATCCGGGAATTTGCACAATCATTACATGCTTCAATTTGGTTGGTTGAATTTTACTAGTGCATGCAAATTCTTCGGTGACAAATGAATGCGATGCACCAGAATCAAACAACACTCTTGCAAGTACTGAATTAACAGAAAACATACCCAACACGACGTCTAGCGCTTCCTGAGCTTCTTCAGCATGCATGAGAAAAAGACGGCCATTGCGATTGAGTGAATTTCCTGGGGCAAATCTTCTTACGGGCTGAACACGATGCTGCTGTTGAGCTGGGGCATTGGCATTAGGGGCTTTAGCATTCTTCTTGTTGGGGCACTCGTTGGAATAGTGGCCTTTATTTCCACAGTCATAACATGTCACTTGTGACTTGTCATTGGCTGCGACAGGCACAACATTGCTTCCAGTCCTCGGGGCAGTGTTGGTGTTGGCGGTAGCATTGTTGGTGTTGAACTTGGGTGGGGCACGGGTGAAATTGCTAGAGTTGCCAGGGTTGTTGTGATTTCCTCCGGGTCTAGGGTTTCCACGGTTGGGGTAGGTCGGACGGGTCATAGGGGGTCTGTTGGTTCTTGGGGCAAATCCTGGAGATGGGTTAGGGCGATACTTTGGGGTCTAATGGGTTCCTGGTTGATGCATCATGCGACGCTTGCGGTTCTCATTGGCTTGGTTGATCTTTCCTTCCATCTGGATAGCAGAGTCGACAAGGGCTTCAATATCAGCAAAGGGGATATTGACTAACACCGTCTGCATCTCGTCATGCAGACCATTCAGGAATCTTTCTTTCTTCTTGGCTTCGGTGTCGATCTCATCCGGGGCATACCTAGCTAATGAAAAAAAATTGTCACGGTATTCCACTACAGTCATCCTTCCTTGCTTCAGCTCTCTGAACTCGTCTCTCATTCTCTTGATCAAACCTGGTGGCACATGGGTTCTGCTAAACTTGACCTTGAATTCCTCCCAGGTCATCATATGGCCTCCGGTCATTGCACGAACACTGTTCCACCATGCCCTGGCATCTCCGGCTAGATAATGGGTGGCGAACAGGACTTTCTCGTTGGCTTCCACTCCGGTGACTTCTAAGTTGTTTTCCATGGTTTGCAGCCAATCATCGGCGTCTAGGGGTTCTTCTGACTTGGTAAAAACGGGTGGGTTGGTATTCTGGAAATTTTTGAGCTTAGACCCATGGTTGTCCTGATTTCCGTGGCCTTGGTTGTTGTGGGCTAGCTGGGCTATCTGTTGCAGAGTGACTAGGTTGGCTTGACGTTCCGCTCTTTCAGCTTCGCGGTCAGAAGTCAACATTTGCAGGATCTGCAACATCGGGTCCGGGGCTGAACCACTTCCTCCACGTGGCATCTGAAGATTGATATAGATCATAAGAAAAGAGGGAAATTTCTAAGGTTTTGGGTCTTTGAAAAGTTTTAAATGTTTGATTCAGATTTTTCTAGCAACTTGCTTTTTCATTCATTCATTCACTCGATACAACGCACACCACAACAAGGAAAAACAGATGGTTTTAAGAACCATTCTAGAATCTACGGTACAGTGGGACCGACTACTACTCAGTACGCTAGTGCTCAGTGCTACTACTCCTTGGAGTCTGTGGCTTCATCATCTTCATCATCATCGATGAAGGCGAAATCATCCTCATCGGTGAAGAAGTCCATGGCCTGATCCTCCAGAAAATCATCGTCATCGCTGAGATAGGAGTAAGGGTCTCCACGAAAATCCTCTCTGGCTTTCTCCCTTTCCTCCAACTACATGTCTCTCTCGTGAATGGTCTCTTCCAGAGATGAGATGCGGTGGCGAAGACGGGCAATAATGCACTCCTTCTTGTCGAGCTGACGGCGGCGAGACTTGCGATCCTTTGCTAGCATGGCTATGGTCCGATCCTTCATCTTGATGATGGCAGACTTGTGGTTGCAATAGTCATGGCAGTTGTCCAATTCCTGCTGACGATCATACATCATGAAGCTAAGGTGGTCCAATTGAGTCTTCAGCTCGGGGTGGTATGGGGCTTCCAGTGGTTGTCCATTTGCATCACGCCTTGGGAAAAACTCAAAGCGAGTACCCTTGATCTGGTTGATGCTCTGCCCACATAGACGGGAAAGAGCTTCATGCATTGCTCTGGCAAGTCCATCGAGCCAGTTGTTTTCCCTCAAGGTAAACTGAATTCCCTTCGCAGTGGGAGGTTCAATCTTTCCTCGGAGACTTGCAACAATTAGCCACTGCAGATCTTCTCCTCCTTGATCATTGAGTTGAGCTCCGAAGAACTTGGGGTGCGGACGCTCCAGAAGTTCCGAAAGCTGATCCAGATCCCTCTCAAAGATAAGGTCTCCTCCATTCCCAAGTTGGTAAAACTTGCTGTACTTCACGTCCATCTATAAAAATAGAGGATGAGTAGATTATCAGACTGATCAAGTGTGTCAAAATTTTATGTATTTTGCAAGAGTTTTTGAGGAACATGAATTTTTATGAAAGAATCAAAGAGATAAGGATGAGAATAAGTTTTTGTAAATATTTGTTTTCTTTGGTTTTGAAACTAAGTTTTTGGTTCAAACGTCCAGTCTAACTAGGGTCTCCTATGGTCAGGATGGCTCTGATACCAACTTGTCAACACCCGGATTTTTCAATCCTAGATGCCTGTTATGCCATACATCGCAATCCCAGGATTACCATTTTGGTGAGACATAACAGAATTGGATACCATAGTACATCATCCATTACAAACGATACATAAGTTCTTACACAAATAGGGACCTCATGATCCAGTTCTTAATACAACATCAAGCAGCGGAATACGTAATAATAACGGTAGCATAGGCGAAGCTCCATCTTCGGGGTCACAGGAAATGCTGACGATGGGAGATGATCCTAGTTGTCGTAACCTTCCTGGGGTCCATCTTCCAAGTACTTCTCTTCATAGTCTGGCCATGGGAATAGCCAGGGACAAAGCCATGAGTACTCTTTAAGTACTCGCAAACTAATACTAACAGGTAAGGTTTTTTTTTAGATAATAGGACACTAGGCTCTAGGGTTGTTTTGCAAAAGCCAGATTTATCTCTACTAGGTTCCAAAGCTAGTCACAATTTTATAATTCCTAAGTGGGAACTTGTATTTAATATCACAACTCTGTTGTGGTCAAGTCAAAGTCTTAATTCATTTCACAGGTCATTTTGAAAAGTCTGACGGGGGAACAGTATGGCCACTCCAACTGTCCGGCTGTAACTTCTTTACATAGGCTTCGCAACCCCAAACTTTAAGGAACGACAATCTATGTTTCTTTCCAAACCATAATTCATACGGTGTCGTTTCAACGGATTTATATGGTGCCCTATTTAAAGTGAATGCGGCTATTTCTAATGCATAACCCCAAAACGATAGCGGTAAATCTGTAAGTGACATCATAGAATGAACCATATCTAAGAGAGTTCGATTACAACGTTCAGACACACCATTATGTTGTGGTGTTCCCGGCGGTGTCAATTGTGAAAGTATTCCGCATTTCTTCAAATGCTCGCCAAACTCGTAACTTAGATATTCACCTCCACGATCAGAACGTAGAAATTTAATCTTCTTGTTACGTTGATTCTCTACCTCACTTTGAAATTCCTTAAACTTCTCGAAAGTTTCGGACTTATGTTTCATGAAATAGATATACCCATATCTACTCAAGTCATCCGTGAAGGTTAGAACATAACGATAACCACCACGCGATGCTACACTCATTGGACCACACACATCAGTATGTATGATTTCCAATAAGTCCGTAGCTCGTTCCATCATACCATAAAATGGAGTCTTAGTCATTTTACCCATCAGACATGCTTCGCATCTTTCAAGTGATTCAAAATCAAGTGATTCAAGAAGTCCATCGGAATGGAGTTTCTTCATACGCTTCACCCAATGTGACCAAGACGACAATGCCACATATAGGTTGAGTTATCGCTCAATTTCAAAAGTTTAGCTTCAATGTTATTAATATGTTTATTTCCACGATAGAGATTCAATAAGAATAGACCATGTATCAAAGGTGCATGTGCATAAAACATATTACTCATATAAATCGAACAACCATTATTCTCGGACTTAAACAAGTAACCGTCTCGCAATGAACATGGTCCCGATATAATGTTCATGCTCAACGCATGCACCAAATAACAATTATTTAAGTATAAAACTAATCCCGATGGTAGATGAAGAGGTAGCGTGTTAACACCCGGAATTTTCAATCCTAGATGCCTGTTATGCCATACGTCGCAATCCCAGGATTACCATTTTTGCGAGACATAACAGAATTGGATACCATAGTACATCATCCATTACAAACGATACATAAGGTCTTACACAAATAGGGATCTCATGATCCAATTCTTAATACAACATCAAGCAGCGGAATACGTAATAATAACGGTTGCGTAGGCGAAGCTCCATCTTCGGGGTCACAGGCAATGCTGACGATGGGAGATGATCCTAGTTGTCGTAACCTTCCTGGGGTCCATCTTCCAGGTACTCCTCTTCATAGTCTGGCCATGGGAATAGCCAGGGACAAAGCCAAGAGTACTCTTTAAGTACTCGCAAACTAATACTAACAGGTAAGGTTTTTTTTTGGATAATAGGACACTAGGCTCTAGGGTTGTTTTGCAAAAGCCAGATTTATCTCTACTAGGTTCCAAAGCTAGTCACAATTTTATAATTCCTAAGTGGGAACTTGTATTTCATATCACAACTCTGTTGTGGTCAAGTCAAAGTCTTAATTCATTTCACAGGTCATTTTGAAAAGTCTGACGGGGGAACAATATGGCCACTCCAACTGTCCATAACCGCGGACGCGGCTATTCGAAAAGTTTGACACTCTGCAGAGCTGGTACACTTTCACCACAACATTCGATACATCCGTCAGGAACAACTCCTGAATTCACCATACTCAGTATGCGGATAATCAATCCTAACCTTTCAATTACACTCCCTATTATAAGCACCTCTCCTGTGAGTTTGGCCTCCCAACCATGACCAACTGTCATCTTGGGTACTGCACAGGTGGACAATCTTCACAAGGTAGCCTCAGCTCAGACCTTGGCCATGAGGGAACTAATACTAAGGAATATAAGTTTCCAGTCAAGCCCTACCCAATATTCGGGTATTGTGGTTGTACGATAAAATTGGAATGGTATCGCATCCAGACAACCATCAGTTTTAAAAAGGGCTAAGGCTCATGCCTCAACATTTTTATCACCAAAATCCTCAAGTGGTTGGAAACACATGTCCAAACCATTTCAATAGAATGATCCATCGTTCCAAGGTTTTCATAACCATTTTTCCACCAGGTATTCCCATCTAAAAGTTGATCAAGTTTTATGCTTAGCACTAGCATCTACAGGTGGGGGTAGTACTAATGAGGGGTGGTAACTAGTGGAGTTTCAACTAAGTACACCCTTATGTCTCAGGCTGATGTCAAGGTTTCTATCTTAGGCCAATTTTTATGCTCTTTATGCAACCTTCAGCATCTTTCCAATCTCTACCAGTCACTTAAGTAAACTCTAAGTAAGCTTTGATAAAGAAATAGAGTAAGAAGCGTGCACATAAAACTAGGATTGGTTTATCAAGTGGGTATGATCACATATGCTTAAGGCATATAGTAGTCATAGAACAAGTATGGGTTTGTTGCATCAGTAGGGTATCTTGCAAGGGTTAGCTTGCATAGGTATAGTATCAGCTTGCATCAATATCACTATAAGCTTGCATCAATATCACTATAAGCTTGCATCAATATCAGTATAAGCTTGCCTTGTGCAGAGCAGTGGTTGAAGTTCTCCTCGGCTTCTTCTTCGTAGTATCCTCCTTCCTCCTCGTATCCTTGGTCGTTACTAGCGTCTATGAATAAATACGACGTATACAATCACCAAACAATACTTAACTACTTGCAATCATCACACACAAGGGTCCTATAGATGATCTAGCATCATATCTAACCTTACAAGGTTAAGGCTTGATTTAATTCCTTTTATTTTTAGAAAAGTAATTTCTACTTATTAAAAAACTACTTAAGATTTAATATTCTCCAAACCAAACATGGGATCATGTTGACACATGTCATCACCACATATTGTAGTCCATGGGAATGTGATTTAAA
This sequence comes from Avena atlantica, assembly GCA_910589765.1. NCBI lineage: Eukaryota > Viridiplantae > Streptophyta > Magnoliopsida > Poales > Poaceae > Avena > Avena atlantica. Next base: position 457,310,697 of record OU342736.1, read on the forward strand.
GTGGTGTCACAATTTAATAAGGTTTTACCCTTTTATTTTAATTAATTAAAGTGGCTAGAAATGCTTATGTAGCATTCTTTTATTACTTGAACATTATTTCTGCAAGTAAACCTATATATATTTTTATATATTCTGAAAGGTATGGTTAAATGTGATTTTTGAGAGTTGGAATCAACTCAAAAGCTATTATGGTTTAAATTTGAAAAAATGTTTGAATGCAGAAAAACTTCTGCCTTGTTATTTTTATCATGGGTGATCTATAGATCCAAATGACTTGAATCCAATGGGCTTGGATTCAGCATTCACAAACCTTTCCAACAAAATTGGTTTCATTCAATTTGGTGCACTGAATCGATCTGGGTTGATTTTTGAAGTTGGGTACAGAAGTGTGTTTGAATTGAAATAGAAAAAGGTTTAATTTGAATAACTGGGCTGCGCGGGAAAAGTTACTGGGCCGGCCTGCTAAGCGCAGTGCTCCCGCGGGCTGCTTAAGTGGGTGTCCCCACTCGTCAGTGACACGGGGCTGAGCGAAGCGGTATGGGGGAACGTGGATCGTTCGATCTAGTTCTAATCCAACGGCTGGGAGTCATCGTCGACGCGAGACAACGCCGGCGAGAACGAAACCTAGCGCGGCCAGTGAGGGGTGCTGGGGGCTCACCGGGGTACTGGCGAGGGTCGGCGAGGCGGGCGAACGACGAAGTCGACGACGGCGAATCTCCTGGTACCGGTGGCTTCTCCTAGGGCGGCTCCAATCGCTGGCTCCCTTCTTCTCCAGAGGCGGCGGGCTCCGGTGAAATTCCGGCGGGGTAGTGCTCGCCTTGCTCTGAGAACGGTGTGGCACGATCAGTGAGGAGAGGGGAGTGAGATGGTGTGAAGAAATCGTGCGGGGTTGGCCTCTGTTTATAGTCGAGCGAGGGGACCGCCGGGGCGCACGGTGAGCTCGTCGGGGGCGAGGTTACAGGCGGCTAATGGCATGGGCAAGGGTAGGGGACGGTGCTGTGTCTCCTGGCGATGCTCAACGACATGGTATCGAGGCATGGGGCGGTGTGGTTTGGTCTGGAACATGCGGTGTTCTGCGCGGTAGAGGCGGCGTCTTCGACGGCGGGCGGTGGCTGTGCGGCACGGGGCGGCAAATGGGAATGTCTGGTGGTTTCCTGGGTTGATGGCGATCGTCTGTGCACGCGGTGAGGGCGGCGCGCGGTCTGTGGACGCTGGTCGAGGGTGGCGCTCTGGCACATGCTCGGCATGGTCTCTGGCGGTATGGGCGCGGCTTGTGCGTGTGGTCCAGGGCTTGGCAACGCTCGCGGCTGGGACAGGTAGTGGCGGTGGACGGTGGGCTTCCTCCCAGACAAGGTTGGCACGGCTAGTTCTTCCTCTGGCCTGCTGTCCACAATGGGGTGACAAGGGGGTGCTCGGCTATTCACCATTGATGGCAATGGAAAGCTCACAGGGGTGCTAGTCCTTAGTTAAACTTCCTAGATGATCTACTGAGCTGTGTGTGAGCTAACTAGGGAACAAGTTAGGCCAATTTTACTGCACACTATAGTGTTTGATGTTTGTTTGATTTGTGTCTGCAACCTGTTTGATGAAATGGCCGCATGAACTCAAGTTTTGAATTTTGAAAAGATTTTTGGTCGGTTTGCTAGATTGGTGCTGGTGAGTCTGTAGATGCTTGGGTTTTGAAAGTTGAGCTTGTTTGAGTGGTTTTTGAAAAAGTGGGATCTTCCCATATGATAAAAATTCAATTATGTATTGTTATTTAAACTATGCATTTGAAAGTTTCTGGATGATCACAAAGTGGGCCTTGATACCTTGTTATGAGTACATTCAAGGGGTGCAAAGATCCAGAAAAGTTTCTGTTAGGTTCTGAAAGTTTGAGACAGCCAAAGTAGGCATGGGAGTTAAATTGGCCAAAATGACCATTCATTTCATATATGTGTTTTGATTTACTTGTCTTTAGGAAAAGTGCGGGAAATGTTTTAGATGATGTTTATTTCACCTAAGAAACATTTTACAAGCAATGAAACAAACAAACAAGGTGGTTTGTAAAAGAGTTCAAAATCCATGCATACACATATGCATGCATTCATGATTTTATTTATGAAAGTTTTTGTTAACCCTAATTTTGATGATTAGAATTTGATGATCCAGGCTTAGTATTTTTGGGATGTTACATAGCGTGCCGACCGCGATCACATCAACCTTTGATCCATTTCCAACGCACATCGTCACCTCGTTCTTCGCTAGCTTCCGTTTATTCTGCAGCACCTGTTTCGAGTTACAAATATGAGCAACCGAACCAGTATCAAATACCCAGGCACTACTACGAGTACTAGTGAGATACACATCAATAACATGTATATCGGATATACTTTTCTTCTTGATGTTGTCGTTGTTCAAATCCGCCAAGTACTTTGGGCAATTCCGGTTCCAGTGACCCTCTCCCTTGTAGTAAAAGCACTCAGTATCAGGCTTAGGTCCAGCCTTGGTCTTCTTCGCCGGCGCGGCAACTTTCTTACCGCCCTTATTGAAGTTTCTCTTTTGCTTAGACTTGCCTTTCTTGAATTTGGTGGTCTTATTAACCAACAACACTTGATGCTCTTTCTTGATCTCCACTTCTGCAGATTTCAACATGGAGAAGAGTTCCGGCAACGTCTTGTTCATGTTTTGCATATTGTAGTTCATCACAAAGTTCTTATAACTTGGTCGCACTGATTGGAGGACACGGTAAATCCCCAAAGCATTAGGAATCACTATACCCAAGCTTTAGAGTTTGTTTGCGTGCCCAGACATCTTAAGCACGTGCTCACTGACGGAGTTGCCCTCTTCCATCTTGGAGTTAAAGAACTTTTCAGAAGCCTCATAACTATCAACTGTCGCGTGATCCTCAAATATCATTTTGAGTTCACGGACAATATCATGTGGGTCATGGTTCTCAAACCTTTTCTGAAGCTTTGATTCCAAACCATACAAGATAGAACACTGAACTGTGGAGTACTGATTCTTCCGAGTGAGGTAAACATTCTTTACTTCATCGGTAGCATTAGCTGCAGGTGGGTCACCCAGCAGTGCATCCAACACATAGGTCAAATTACCAGCATTGAGGACAATCCTCAAATTGTGGAAACAATTCGCGAAGTTGCTTCCATTGTTTTTCAACTTTTCTTTCTCTAGGAATGCATTAAAATTGATGGTAGGGGCCGCCATTGATCTACAACATATTTGCAATAGTTTAGACTAAGTTTATGACAAATTGAGTTCTAATTAATAGTTAAATTAATCTAGGTGAACTCCCACTCAAAACAATATCCCTCACATTGTTTTAGTGATCACACGAACCAAATCCACCACATCAAAACCGATCATCACGAGAGTCGATGTAGCTTCAATGGCGAACAATCGACATGTTCATCATATCTACTATATGACTCATGCTTTACCTTTTGGTGATCCGTGTTCCGAGACCATGTCTATACATGCTAGGCTCGTCAAGATTAAACCTTAGCTTCCGCATGAGCAAATCTGGCTTGCTCACGTTGTATACACTCGCAGAATCTAACACACCCGATCATCACTTGGTGCTTCGAAACAATGAGCTTTAGCAACGTTGCTTACTAAGGATGAACACTTTAAAACTTGAAATTTATGTGCTTGAGGTATCATCTTATAAAGATACGTCGTTAACTAAGCAATACAAGATGCATAAAGGATTAACATCACATGCAATTCATAATATGTGATATGATATGGCCTTTCTTCTTGTGCTTCCGATCTCCATCTTCAAGCACGAACATGATCTCCATCATCACCGATATAGCGTCAAGGTTAATGGCGTCGTTTCATGGTTGTCTGTGGCATCCCGCAAAAACCACTACTAGAAAATCGCGTTGAATTTGTGCATTGCATCGTTATCCTCATGCATTGTTTGCCAAAACTATTTTCGAAAAACCCCGATTTGTTTTCCAAACGCCCCATCTTATTCAAACTCCAAAACCCGGTCCCCGGAATATTTTGTTTTGGCCGCTATCGGTTGCACGCGGCCCGTTTAAATCAAATAAAAGTTTAATTGTTTTTAGTAGGGGCAGTCGAACGGGCCAACCCGACCGAACGACCGCCCCAGATTTTTAAATCGGTCCAACCTGCCTACCCCATCTAATCCTAAACCCACCTAAAAATCTACCCCCTCTCTCCAGCCACATCACTCCCACCTATCCCGTCGCGACACCTCACCCCTCCCTCTCCCCTCACCCACTCAAAAACTGCCACCTAGCCTAACCCCTCTCTCTCTCTCTCACCTCACTCCTCTCACCCACCCCACAGACCCACACACGCACTCCACACCTCCACCCTCCCTGTACACGCGCGCGGCCACAGCCCTCCCTGCCCGCGTGGCCCCACCGACCGGACCCCACCCTCGCGCCTCCTCCCTCCCCCCTGTTTCTCTTCTCCCTTCAACCACCAACCCCGCGGCACCCTCCTCCCCACGCGCTCTCCCCCGACCTCCTACTTCTCCGGCCCCGGCGGCGCGCCCCCCTCCCAGGCGCCTCCTCCCCTCCTTCTCCGGCGCCGGGCGCCGCCGCTCGCTCCCGCCTCGACGCCCCGTCCGTCACCCTCCCTAGCCCACACCACCGCCGTCGCCGCGTCGGGCCCTGCCCCGCGGACCCCCCCACTCGAGCTCGCCCGCCGCCGGCTCGCCTCGCTCCCGCGGACCGCCCGCCTCCGTCGCCTCGGCCCGCGTCGGCCTCGCCCGCTTCCCGTCCGCCCTGCTGCGCCGTCCTCCGCGTCCAGCCCGGCCTCCACCTCCGGCCAACCGCCCCGCCGCCGCTCTCCCGTGCTCCGGCGACCGCCCCGCGCAGACGGCCGCGCCCCCCGACGCCGCGTCCTCCTTCCCCGAACTCGCCACGGGCCGCGTCTCGCCGCCGGCGCGACCGCCATCGCCAGTACCGGCCTCCGCTTCGCCCTCCGCAGCTCAGTTCGCCGGAGCCGCGCCTCCGCGACCCGCTGAGCCCGGCCCGTGTCCACCGCCGCCGGCCCGCGTCGTCCTGCTCGTCCTCGCCATCGCCACCTCTCGCAGCGCCCCGTGTGCCTCTGCTCATCTCCGCCGCAAGGGCCCTTGTCGCCATCTCCCCGCTCGTCCTTGAGGCCTCCCTCTCTGACGCGCCCGCAGTGATCCGTGTCCCCTTGTCCAGAAGCTGCCACGCTGCTCTAGCCCTTGTCATCTTGTCTGTATCGCTGCGTCCTAGTTGGATGCTTGCTCTTCTTTGTAATCTATTTGGATTCCATGTCCCGCGTAGACAAGATCTTCAAGACCAACCTTTCAGCAACGATCCCGTCGATAGGAACAACAATACGACATTATGTTGCCAAGACCTTCCGAGGACCTCGCCGGAACCTCAAGATCTGCCCACGGAGCCGATGGTTGTAGCCCCGAAGACCGATCCCGGCGCGACTGAACCCCGACGACCCCAAGACGCCAAGTTCTTCATCGGCACGCCAAGTACCTCTACACAAGACCGTCGACGCGAACCGACGGCCACGGATGCGACAAGCACTCCGTCCCGGACACCAAGTACGGCTTTCCGAACGACAAGGCCCTAGCAATGGCAAGACCGACCCCGTGGGACCGACAAGATCGGCACGACGACAAGAACGACACCGAGACCGCGAATGCGCCAAGACCTACCCGATATCCGAGAACGTTTTCCGCCGAGGCCGAACCGTCGAACCCTGAACCCTGAGACCGACCCCGAACCCCCGGAACCCCAAGATCGTCGAGCCCCCTCTATGTGTGACCCTTTTTCTCGAACCCTATTTTATAACATAACAACTTGATTACATATTGAATTGTCATTCTCTCATGCATATCATCGGTTTGGGGGCCTTAAGCCGATTCACATAATAACTAAATATGGGGCCCATATGCGTGCAAATCTAGCCTTATATTGGCCTCATTTAAATTTGTGTAGCGAACCCGATGCTATCTTTGGCCATGCTAAAACAACATTTAATTTGCGGGGGTTCTAAACAACTTGAACCATTTAATTAATGTCGGGACCCCGGTTCCGCTTAATCTGACCTAATTGCATCGCACCTTTGCCATGCCATGCATCATACATGCATCATGCCGATCTTCTGCCGTTGTATTAAATATTGCATCCGGTGTTTCTTCTAGTGTTTGGTTCTTCGCGGATAAGGCCGTTGAGTTGATGTGAGCTTCGCCCCGATCTTCGGTTGAACCTTCGACAATGTTTTCAGGCGAGCATCTCCCCCTTTCTACCTATCTTACTTTTATAGTATTTACTTCCCTCCTGTTGATCTATTGCTATCTGTGTTGCGATGCTCTAGTTTTCTGTACCCGTGATATTCCCTGCAGCCTCAAATTGCCTTGGACACATCCTATTACCTGTTGTTTGGTAGATAGTTGGACTTGCGCGTCGTAGTCGCTTGCTCAAGTAATGTTGCGTGTTGTCAAATGCCACAGTTGTTGATGTATTGCCGCATGTTGTTGTTGGAGATGATTCTAGCTTTACTTATCGTCACTTTAATTTCTGTTTAACAACTAAAATTGAATAAGCAGAGGCATCGGTGGGTGATAGATAATATTTGGTTTCCGAACGCCCACTTGTGTCCCGTAAGACCCCGAGTACTTGATTCCTGTTCCTTGATTTATCGCGCTATCCACATCCGGGAGGTATATGGGACCCCCCTTAGCCAGAGCTTGATTCCGTCTTATTTCAGGGGGCCACAAACTAGTTTGGGGCTTTATTACTATCCTGTACTTATGCCATGTTTTACTGCTTTATTTACGATTGTGCGAGGTACTGCACACTGTACTGTTTAGGATCGGACCACGATTCCGCGGTGTCGACAAGCCCCGTTTGGGGTTCCCAGTCGTTCACAGCCGTCCCGCCAAACCTTGAGGCCGTCTCGGAGCTTGCCTACTCCGTTGCGGGTTCTACTCTAAGGGGTGGCCCCCTGAAATATTTCTGAATCTTGTGATTGCTTTGTCGTGAAGGCCTCGTTGGGTTTTGATTTGGTTTTTCCGAGGTTGATCGAGTGTGTGTTGCTATTGGTGCACCCCGGCCGGGTAAAACTTTCTGAAAGCCGTGTCCGCGGATATGGACGACTTGGAGCACAGTTTCTCGATCATAGACAAGCATAACTAAAGTTTACTGCTATAAACTTGACTTATAATGACTAGTAATCAGCTTCACTATAATGGAATGGCTAATTAATACTGCCCATAATTGCTTGTTTGGTTGTCGCTCGCGACAATTGTATCTGACTAGTAAGTATTGCAACTACAACGGAATGGCTGAATAAAAGTACCAACAACTGCTGGGTTTTGGGTTTATCTCATGCTATCTGTACCTGATTAGTAATTGTTGCAACTATCACGGAATGGTTAACTAAAAGTGCCCACTGTTTACTTTATCAGGACGATTGTCTAAACCTGACTAGTAATTGCTGCAACGATAACTGAATAAGTAAAACTGCCAACTGTGTGAGTTCCTCGGTTGACTTCCTCGTTTGGTCTCGAGGGGGGGACACCAGGATGGGTTTGTTTGGTGTTAGTCTCAGGTTGGATCCGGATAGGTCATTCTTACCCCCCTCTGATAAGCGCCAGTGTATCGAGTCTCTATAGGTGGGTTAGTGCATGCTGCCGCTGCCGCTCAGTCCACCATACCTTTGTAGGCGAGGACCGCCGAATTCTAGCCTCGCCGTGTACTGGCCTCAGTACTGACGCTCCTTCTTTGCTTTCTGCTTTGCCCTTTGTCGGCACCCCTTTTGTTAAGCAGGTTTTGAGATCGACGCCGTTAGCAGGGTTACCCTTCCGGCTTGGCCTGGGCAGGGTTATGGACGCCATTGGTTATTCTTCAGGGCTCTTAGCCCCATTTGCATCTTGTCCGTAGCTGGACGCTCTATCGTTTTCAAGGTGATTTGGATCTTTGTATATTATATCTGTATTCTTGACTCTTTGAGTCGCTGTTATATATATCTGTTCTGTGGATCCCATCGAGGACTGTTGTGTAATGTTATTACTTCGTTTTCCACCCGCACGAAAGTGCCTGGTGGGCACCTTTGAATCGTCTCTATGCGGGTTTGGTGAATTTTGCCCAAACTTGCATAGGTCCGATTCTGGGGGTGCTACAGAGTGGTATCAGAGCTCAGCAGTTGCGATACCCCACAAGTCCAGCCTGTAGGATAACCTAGCTAACGGCCGAAGTAGAGTGTCCAAAACTATTTTTGAAAATCGGTTGGGTAGTTCTGATTAGGTCTGATTTTACTCCTTACCCCTCTGCTGATCCCCTCTTATCTCGACGTGTTTTGAATCTGCTCTCTTATCTTTGCTTCGAGTCTAGGATTTCTCGTGGTTGGGTTCCGTCGTACCTTCAGGGTTTCGCTTCCTTCTTTGATAACGGTGTTCCACCCTCCGGTGTTCAAGCTGCCTGATGAATCCGTCTGCGGTGGTATCATCCTTTGTTCTTTGTTTGTGCTATCCGGTGTTTTCCGATGCGACGACCTCATCTATGCCAGATCCGCTGCAAGGTCTGCATCACTCCGTTGTTCCGAACCTCGCTTGTCGAGATCTTCAGTCTGACTCCGAGAGTTGGTTGCATAATCCGCCTATTCGTGTGCAGAGTAATGGTTTGGGTGCGGGATGGAGTAGCTACCATACCACTACTCTTATCATTCTCTCTTGTACATCGAATCAGTGGGTCTAGCGATTTTACTCCGTTCACGGAAGTTAGGGGTGGCTTTGTTTGTTGATACCTCTACCTTCGACCTTTTGTTACCGGAGAGTTCTCCCGGCGATCACGGACAACGACCTCTTGTTAGTGGTGTCGCGAGGATCTACACAAAGCGAGAAGACGGAGAACGCCGACCTTCCTTCCGGTACCATGAGGCGGATCTCGAGGGCGAGATCCATTGTTAGTGGTGTCGAATTGTGGCATCCCGCAAAAACCACTACTAGAAAATCGCGTTGAATTTGTGCATTGCATCGTTATCCTCATGCATTGTTTGCCAAAACTATTTTCGAAAAACCCCGATTTGTTTTCCAAACGCCCCATCTTATTCAAACTCCAAAACCCGGTCCCCGGAATATTTTGTTTTGGCCGCTATCGGTTGCACGCGGCCCGTTTAAATCAAATAAAAGTTTAATTGTTTTTAGTAGGGGCAGTCGAACGGGCCAACCCGACCGAACGACCGCCCCAGATTTTTAAATCGGTCCAACCTGCCTACCCCATCTAATCCTAAACCCACCTAAAAATCTACCCCCTCTCTCCAGCCACATCACTCCCACCTATCCCGTCGCGACACCTCACCCCTCCCTCTCCCCTCACCCACTCAAAAACTGCCACCTAGCCTAACCCCTCTCTCTCTCTCTCACCTCACTCCTCTCACCCACCCCACAGACCCACACACGCACTCCACACCTCCACCCTCCCTGTACACGCGCGCGGCCACAGCCCTCCCTGCCCGCGTGGCCCCACCGACCGGACCCCACCCTCGCGCCTCCTCCCTCCCCCCTGTTTCTCTTCTCCCTTCAACCACCAACCCCGCGGCACCCTCCTCCCCACGCGCTCTCCCCCGACCTCCTACTTCTCCGGCCCCGGCGGCGCGCCCCCCTCCCAGGCGCCTCCTCCCCTCCTTCTCCGGCGCCGGGCGCCGCCGCTCGCTCCCGCCTCGACGCCCCGTCCGTCACCCTCCCTAGCCCACACCACCGCCGTCGCCGCGTCGGGCCCTGCCCCGCGGACCCCCCCACTCGAGCTCGCCCGCCGCCGGCTCGCCTCGCTCCCGCGGACCGCCCGCCTCCGTCGCCTCGGCCCGCGTCGGCCTCGCCCGCTTCCCGTCCGCCCTGCTGCGCCGTCCTCCGCGTCCAGCCCGGCCTCCACCTCCGGCCAACCGCCCCGCCGCCGCTCTCCCGTGCTCCGGCGACCGCCCCGCGCAGACGGCCGCGCCCCCCGACGCCGCGTCCTCCTTCCCCGAACTCGCCACGGGCCGCGTCTCGCCGCCGGCGCGACCGCCATCGCCAGTACCGGCCTCCGCTTCGCCCTCCGCAGCTCAGTTCGCCGGAGCCGCGCCTCCGCGACCCGCTGAGCCCGGCCCGTGTCCACCGCCGCCGGCCCGCGTCGTCCTGCTCGTCCTCGCCATCGCCACCTCTCGCAGCGCCCCGTGTGCCTCTGCTCATCTCCGCCGCAAGGGCCCTTGTCGCCATCTCCCCGCTCGTCCTTGAGGCCTCCCTCTCTGACGCGCCCGCAGTGATCCGTGTCCCCTTGTCCAGAAGCTGCCACGCTGCTCTAGCCCTTGTCATCTTGTCTGTATCGCTGCGTCCTAGTTGGATGCTTGCTCTTCTTTGTAATCTATTTGGATTCCATGTCCCGCGTAGACAAGATCTTCAAGACCAACCTTTCAGCAACGATCCCGTCGATAGGAACAACAATACGACATTATGTTGCCAAGACCTTCCGAGGACCTCGCCGGAACCTCAAGATCTGCCCACGGAGCCGATGGTTGTAGCCCCGAAGACCGATCCCGGCGCGACTGAACCCCGACGACCCCAAGACGCCAAGTTCTTCATCGGCACGCCAAGTACCTCTACACAAGACCGTCGACGCGAACCGACGGCCACGGATGCGACAAGCACTCCGTCCCGGACACCAAGTACGGCTTTCCGAACGACAAGGCCCTAGCAATGGCAAGACCGACCCCGTGGGACCGACAAGATCGGCACGACGACAAGAACGACACCGAGACCGCGAATGCGCCAAGACCTACCCGATATCCGAGAACGTTTTCCGCCGAGGCCGAACCGTCGAACCCTGAACCCTGAGACCGACCCCGAACCCCCGGAACCCCAAGATCGTCGAGCCCCCTCTATGTGTGACCCTTTTTCTCGAACCCTATTTTATAACATAACAACTTGATTACATATTGAATTGTCATTCTCTCATGCATATCATCGGTTTGGGGGCCTTAAGCCGATTCACATAATAACTAAATATGGGGCCCATATGCGTGCAAATCTAGCCTTATATTGGCCTCATTTAAATTTGTGTAGCGAACCCGATGCTATCTTTGGCCATGCTAAAACAACATTTAATTTGCGGGGGTTCTAAACAACTTGAACCATTTAATTAATGTCGGGACCCCGGTTCCGCTTAATCTGACCTAATTGCATCGCACCTTTGCCATGCCATGCATCATACATGCATCATGCCGATCTTCTGCCGTTGTATTAAATATTGCATCCGGTGTTTCTTCTAGTGTTTGGTTCTTCGCGGATAAGGCCGTTGAGTTGATGTGAGCTTCGCCCCGATCTTCGGTTGAACCTTCGACAATGTTTTCAGGCGAGCATCTCCCCCTTTCTACCTATCTTACTTTTATAGTATTTACTTCCCTCCTGTTGATCTATTGCTATCTGTGTTGCGATGCTCTAGTTTTCTGTACCCGTGATATTCCCTGCAGCCTCAAATTGCCTTGGACACATCCTATTACCTGTTGTTTGGTAGATAGTTGGACTTGCGCGTCGTAGTCGCTTGCTCAAGTAATGTTGCGTGTTGTCAAATGCCACAGTTGTTGATGTATTGCCGCATGTTGTTGTTGGAGATGATTCTAGCTTTACTTATCGTCACTTTAATTTCTGTTTAACAACTAAAATTGAATAAGCAGAGGCATCGGTGGGTGATAGATAATATTTGGTTTCCGAACGCCCACTTGTGTCCCGTAAGACCCCGAGTACTTGATTCCTGTTCCTTGATTTATCGCGCTATCCACATCCGGGAGGTATATGGGACCCCCCTTAGCCAGAGCTTGATTCCGTCTTATTTCAGGGGGCCACAAACTAGTTTGGGGCTTTATTACTATCCTGTACTTATGCCATGTTTTACTGCTTTATTTACGATTGTGCGAGGTACTGCACACTGTACTGTTTAGGATCGGACCACGATTCCGCGGTGTCGACAAGCCCCGTTTGGGGTTCCCAGTCGTTCACAGCCGTCCCGCCAAACCTTGAGGCCGTCTCGGAGCTTGCCTACTCCGTTGCGGGTTCTACTCTAAGGGGTGGCCCCCTGAAATATTTCTGAATCTTGTGATTGCTTTGTCGTGAAGGCCTCGTTGGGTTTTGATTTGGTTTTTCCGAGGTTGATCGAGTGTGTGTTGCTATTGGTGCACCCCGGCCGGGTAAAACTTTCTGAAAGCCGTGTCCGCGGATATGGACGACTTGGAGCACAGTTTCTCGATCATAGACAAGCATAACTAAAGTTTACTGCTATAAACTTGACTTATAATGACTAGTAATCAGCTTCACTATAATGGAATGGCTAATTAATACTGCCCATAATTGCTTGTTTGGTTGTCGCTCGCGACAATTGTATCTGACTAGTAAGTATTGCAACTACAACGGAATGGCTGAATAAAAGTACCAACAACTGCTGGGTTTTGGGTTTATCTCATGCTATCTGTACCTGATTAGTAATTGTTGCAACTATCACGGAATGGTTAACTAAAAGTGCCCACTGTTTACTTTATCAGGACGATTGTCTAAACCTGACTAGTAATTGCTGCAACGATAACTGAATAAGTAAAACTGCCAACTGTGTGAGTTCCTCGGTTGACTTCCTCGTTTGGTCTCGAGGGGGGGACACCAGGATGGGTTTGTTTGGTGTTAGTCTCAGGTTGGATCCGGATAGGTCATTCTTACCCCCCTCTGATAAGCGCCAGTGTATCGAGTCTCTATAGGTGGGTTAGTGCATGCTGCCGCTGCCGCTCAGTCCACCATACCTTTGTAGGCGAGGACCGCCGAATTCTAGCCTCGCCGTGTACTGGCCTCAGTACTGACGCTCCTTCTTTGCTTTCTGCTTTGCCCTTTGTCGGCACCCCTTTTGTTAAGCAGGTTTTGAGATCGACGCCGTTAGCAGGGTTACCCTTCCGGCTTGGCCTGGGCAGGGTTATGGACGCCATTGGTTATTCTTCAGGGCTCTTAGCCCCATTTGCATCTTGTCCGTAGCTGGACGCTCTATCGTTTTCAAGGTGATTTGGATCTTTGTATATTATATCTGTATTCTTGACTCTTTGAGTCGCTGTTATATATATCTGTTCTGTGGATCCCATCGAGGACTGTTGTGTAATGTTATTACTTCGTTTTCCACCCGCACGAAAGTGCCTGGTGGGCACCTTTGAATCGTCTCTATGCGGGTTTGGTGAATTTTGCCCAAACTTGCATAGGTCCGATTCTGGGGGTGCTACATTGTCGTCCACCAGCTCCAACTATTACAACTACTTTGAATAGACACGCGGGTCTTAACAGAATTTAAAGACAACCATATGGCTCCTGCCGGTTGCCAACTTACAATAAGGAACATTGCATTCATCAAATATAATCACAATCATGGCCATATCACATTACAGCACACCCCTGCAAAACAAAGTTAGACGCCTCCAATTTTCTTTGCATATTTTACGTGGTTTGGGGCTTTCAATAAGTGTCGATCTAACTTACGAACAAGAACCACAACGTTGATGTTTGAACTATCAAGTGCCCGTTGTAAATTGGATCTATACTATGATGGGAGAGGCAGGCACCCGCATAGCCACTTATGCAATACAAGTTGCATGTTAAGCGTGGAGAAAGTCTCATGAACGATGTCATGTAAGGTTAGCCCGGGACGCTTCATCCCATCATACCGCAAGATGCAAAGTACACAAAAAATTCTTATCGCATATAGATCTACATATAGACACGGCTCTGATATAGACACGTCTCTGATACCACTGTAGGGGTTCGTAGCATGGAAAACAAAAAAATTCTACCGCATGCAAACAAACAAGCCAAGATCTATCTACTAGATTGTAGCAATGAGTCGATAGAGGAACTCACCCTTGAAGATTCCAAAGCGGTTAACGAGAGCAGATTCTCGTGGGTGATGTAGTCGTACTCTTGCCAATCTCAAGATCGCGTAGACGATCCTTCCGGCGCTGCGTTCCGGCAGCGCTTCCGCAGTCGGTCACACGTTCGGTACTCGATGAAGACCTTCCTCTCCCTTGTTCCAGCAGGCAGCAGAGATTGTAGCACTCTCCTCGCGATTTCGGCAGCACGACGACGTGGTACCGGAAGTAGAGGGGAGATCTCGCAGGGCTTCTCCTTAAGCTGGAGCGAGTATGGTGGACTATGAGAGAGGCCTTGGTGGTCTATGGTTTAGAGGGAACGAAGAGGAGAGTGTAGTCGGTGGCTAGGGTTTCGGATCACCCCAACTCGCCGAGTTGGTGGTGCCCTAGGCGGCGGCACAAGGAGGTGGTGGCGTCGGTGACTTGGAGGAGAGGGCTAGGGTTTTTGGGTGTGAGGGGTAGGAGGCGCCCTACCCCTCCTTATGTAGGTGGAGGGTGGCCGGTTGGGAGGAGGGAGTACTCCCCCAACTCGGCCTCCTTGGCCGGCGGGTGGAGGGAGGAGGACTTCCTCCCCAAGTAGGTTTCCTACTCTCCCTCCACCAAGCAAACTTGTCGTTTGACTTTTTCAAATTGGCGTTTGACTTTCAAACTGGGATTTGATTTCTCCCTTTATTTTGCCCAGCCAAGTGACCTAGTACATGATGCAATCATTACATATTGTTATGACACATTCATGTACCCTTCCCCTCCGGAGTTCCGGACCTTCCGGACCCTTCTAGAACATTCCCGATGAAAACACCAGAATCATTCGCCAACTCCGAAACAGGACTTTCCTTATATGAATCTTATTATCCGGACCATTTCGGATCTCCTCGTGATATCCCGGATCCCATCCGAGACTCCGAACAACATTCGGTCTCTTACTCATCATTTCATAACTACTCAACAACATCGAATCCTTAAGTGTGTCTCCCTACGGTTCGTGAATTATGCGGACATGATCGAGACACTTCTCTGATCAATAACCAATAGAGGAATCTGGAAATTCATATGGCTCCCACATATTTCTATGATTACTTTGTGATCGAATGAACCAATTACATACGAAACCAATTTCCCTTTGTCTCACGATAGTTTACTTATCCGAGGTTTTGATCGTCGGTATCTCTGCATACCTAGTTCAACCTTGTTACCGATAAGTACTATTTTCTCATTCCCATGGTATGTGATCCCTTGTGAGCCAGTCACATGCTTGCAAGCTAATTGGATGACATTCCACCTAGAGGGCCCAGAGTATATCTATCCGTCATATGGATGGACAAATCCCACTCTTGATCCATGTGTCTCAACCAATACTTTCCGAACACTCAATGCCACCTTTATAGCCACCCAGTTACGGTGTGGTGTTTGATGTCATCAAAGCATCCTTCCGGTGATGGTGATAAGCATGATCTCATGGTCGAAGGAATTATGTTACTATGTATCAGAAAGCTTATAGCAACTGAACTATTAAAATGACTTGATCTTTATGCTACGCTTATCTATTGGAGTATGTACATCATATCATTCTCCTAATGATATGACCTTGTCATTAACAACATCTCAAATGTTCATGATCAAGAAACCATGATCATCTATTAATCAACAAGCTAGTATTATAAAGAGGCTTTACTAGGGACTCTAATTTAGTTTACAAATCACACAAGTATTAATGTTTCTGGTTAATACTGTTATAGCATGAATGTAAACATTTATCATAAACACAAAAATATAATAATAACCACATTTATTATTGCCTCTAGGGCATATCTCCAATAAGGATTACGATCTGGACATTCACAATCACCCTGGTAAAGCCAATGTGGTAGCAGATGCCCTTAGCAGATTGATGTGCCGCTTGAACTCCATGATTTTGAAGGAGCAACCAAGTCTGCACAAAGAGATGGAAGATTTACGAATGGAATTAGTGAGTGAAGGATTTTTGGCTAGCATAGAACTTCAACCCACTTTGATCAGTCAGATCAAAGAGGCATAGAAAGGAAATACTAGTATTGATGGAATCAAACATCGTATCGGTACAGGCAAAGTAACCGGATTGACGGAAGACGAAGAAGGAGTTCTGTGGTACAAAGGACGCCTTTGTGTACCAGCAGATTCTGAGTTGAAAGAAGTGATTCTGAAGGAAGCTCATGATACTCTTTATTCTATCCACCCCGGAGGAACGAAGATGTATCAAGATTTGAAAGAGCATATTTGGTGGCATAAGATGAAGAGAGAAATCGGAAGCCATATCGCCAAGTGTGATATATGTCAGCGAGTCAAGGCGGGACATCAAAGACCCGTTGGATTGTTGCAACCATTGAAGATTCCGGAATGGAAATGGGATTCCGTTGGAATGGACTTTATCACCGGATTGCCTACTTCTAGTAGGGGAAATGACTCTATCTGGGTCATAGTGGACAGATTGTCCAAAGTCGCCCATTTCTTACCCGTCAAGACCACATATGAGTTCGAAGCTAGCGGAGTTATACATCGCTAGAATCGTCAGTTTGCACGGAGTCCCCAAGAACATCATATCGGATCGAGGAACTCAGTTTACCTCGCGATTCTGGAAGAAAGTCCAAGAAGGTTTAGGATCCCGACTAGATTTCAGCACAGCTTATCACCCTCAGACCGACGGACAAACAGAGCGAGTAAATCAAATACTGGAAGACATGTTGAGAGCATGTGTGTTAGAGTATGGATCTAAATGAGAAGATTGTCCGCCGTTCGCAGAATTTTCATACAACAACAGTTATTAAGCTAGTTTGCAAATGACCCCATTTGAATTCATGTATGGAAGGAAGTGTCGCACCCCTTTGAATTGGTCGGAAGTAGGAGAGAGTCAGATTTTCGGACCCGATATCCTACGAGAAGCAGAAGAGAAGGTTCACAAGATTCGTGAGCACCTCAAGACAGCCCGGTCAAGGTAGAAGAGTTACGCCGACAAGAGACGTCGAGACCTCTCCTTTAACATATGATATTTTGTGTATCTGAAAGTGTCACCATTGAAGGGAATGCAGCGTTTCCAACTGAAAGGAAAGTTAGCCCCCAGATATATCGGCCCCTTCAAGATTTTGAACCGTTGAGGAGAAGTGTCGTATCAATTGGAACTACCGAAGATATGTCAGCTGTGCACAATGTGTTCCATATCTCATTACTTCGCAAGTGCCTCAAAGTTCCGGAGAAGACGAAAGTGTTCAAGAATATTGATCACCGGACCATAGAGATCAAGGATGACTTAACCTATCCCGAAGTACCCATCCGTATTTTAGAAGAAGCTTTCAGAACCACCCGAACCTGAAGCATCAAGTTTCTCAAGATTCAGTGGAGCAACCACACAGAAGAGGGAGCTACCTCGGAGCGCGAAGATCACATCAGGACAGAGTTTCCCGATCTCTTCAAATCCTAGGTAATCTTTTTCGTCCTTTTTCAAATCTCGGGACGAGATTTTGTTTAAGAGGGGAAGGTTTGTAACATCCCAAAAATATTAAACTTGGATCATCAAACTCTAATCATCAAAATTAGGGTTAACAAAAAATTTGCAACTAAAAATATGAAATCATTCATATGTGTGTGTATTAAAATTTGGATTCTTTTGAATTGCCATGATTCTGTGTTTCTTTGCTTGTAAAATGATCCTTAGGTGAAATAAACATCATCTAAACAATCCCCAAACTTTTCCCAAAGACAAACAACTCAAAATGAATAAATTAAGTGAATGGTCACTTTGGCCAAATTAACTCCCATGCCTACTTTGGCTATCTCTAATTT
The DNA here is from genome assembly GCA_910589765.1 of Avena atlantica. Classification (NCBI taxonomy): domain Eukaryota; kingdom Viridiplantae; phylum Streptophyta; class Magnoliopsida; order Poales; family Poaceae; genus Avena; species Avena atlantica. Next base: position 457,328,400 of record OU342736.1, read on the forward strand.
TCAAAACTCAACAGAAACATATATGGATCTTTGCACCCCTTGTTAGTACTCATAATAAGGTACCAAGACCCACTTTGTGATCATCTAGAAACATTCAAATATCAAGTTTAAATGACAGTTTAAAATAGAATCTATTTCATATGGAAAGATCCCACTATTTCAAAAACCATTCAAACCAACTCAATTTTCAAAACCCAAGCACCCACAGCATCCTCAACACATGCCTAGCACATCCACCAAAAATCTTTTCAAAATTCAAAACTCAAGTTCATGCGGCCATTTCATCAAACAGGTGCAGATGCAAATCAACCAAATAAAAAACACTATGTTGAGCAGTGTTTTGGGCCAACCTTGTCCCCTCTCTGGATGCAACTAGACTTAGTAGATCATCTAGCAACCTTAACCTCTAGCACTACTGTGAGCTTGCCAATGCCATCAATGGTGAGCAGGCCGAGCCTCACCATGTCACCCCAGTGTGGACAAGCTAGGAGAAGAACTAGTCGTGCCCACCTTGTCTAGCATGCAGCCCATGCCTCACCTCCCCCTCTCTTCCAGGCCTAGCTCAAGAACAGAGCCCAGAACTGCCAGGAATGCCGCGCCCGCGCCGCTGTCGACCATGCCGACGAGCACCCCAGAGCACGCGCCGTTCCCACGCAACCCGACCACCTCGAGCCCTTTCCGCTCGCCAGCATGCACCCTACCGTCCCAGGAGACCTCCAGACATGTTCGTTTCACCGCCCGTACCCCATAGCCACCGCTCGCTGCAGAGTTCGCTGCCTCTGCCTCTCAGAGCACCACACGTTCCCGATCGATTGCCACCGCCCCTACACACGCATTTAAGCTCTAGAGCACCGCCAGGAGACCGCCCGTCGATCGCCAACCTCAGCCATGCCGCTAGCCGCCCGTATTCGTGTCGCCACCGTCGCCTGCCCATCCCTCTCGGTCTCGCCGTCGAGCCTATAAAAGGAGACGACCCCCGCTCGATTTCTTCACACCATCTCCCTTCCCTCACCTCACTGATCATTCCGTCCCTTAGCCGGAGCACGAGGAGCAGCAGCTCGCCGGAATTACGCCGGAGTAGGTCGCCTCTGGAGAAGAAGGGAGCCGTTGATTTCGACCACCCCCGGAGCTTCCGCGACCATCCATGAGTTCGCCGTCGTCGACTTCGTCATTTGCCCGCCTCGCCGTCATCACTGGAGCCCCGGTATGCCTCCTATTCACCCCCACCGAGCCGCTAGGGTTCGAGCTCGCCGGTGACATCTTCATCATCGACGACGACCCTCAGCCATTGATCTCACTTCTAATCCAACGAACCAAATCGCCCTGTACCGCTTCGCGTGTTATGTGTAGGGGTTCGTAGCATGGAAAACAAAAATTTTCTATCGCATACAAACAAACAAGCCAAGATCTATCTACTAGATTGTAGCAACGAGTCGATGGAATAACTTACCCTCGAAGATTCAAAAGCGGTTAACGAGAGCAGATTCTCGTGGGTGATGTAGTCGTACACTTCCGATCTCAAGATCGCGTAGACGATCCTTCCGGCGCCACGTTCCGGCAGCGCTCCCGCAGTCGGTCACACGTTCGGTACTCGACGAAGACCTTCCTCTCCCTTGTTCCAGCAGGCAGCGGAGGTTGTAGCACTCTCCTCGTGATTCCGGCAGCACAACGGCGTGGTACCGGAAGTAGAGGGGAGATCCCGCAGGGCTTCGCCTTAAGCCGGTGCGAGTATGGTGGAGCTTATGAGAGAGGCTATTTTAGAGGCTATTAGTGATCTAGTAATTAGACACACCAATTAGAAGGCTCTAAACCAATTAGAAGGCTCTAAACCGATGGCTAAAGCAATTAGAAGCTCTAAACCAAAACGGCTCTAAACCGGAGATCTAGAGGTGAAAGTTGTGTCTCTAGGAGGAGCCCTGCCCCTCCTTTTATGGGAGGGGGTCTTGGCGCGCCAGGGGAGGGAGGGAGTCCCTCCCCAACTCGGCCTTGGGCTGGGCGCCGGCCTGGAGGAGTCCAACTCCTCCTCCAGGTTGGTTCCAACTCCTCTTGCTTGTTTCCCACAGTTTCTTGTTTTAGCCGTTTGACTTTCAAACTGGACATTTGACTTTTCTGTTTTAGGATTCAATTTAATCCTTTATTTGGGACAGCAAGAACACTTAGTACATGATGCAATCATTCCAATATGCAATGACACATTCATGTACCCCTTCCTCCCCGAAGTGCCGGACATTCCGGAACCTTCTAGAACATTCCCGATGAAAACACCGGAATCATTCCCGAACTCCGAAACGGGACTTTCCTTATATGAATCTTATTATCCGGACCATTCCGGATCTCCTCATGATATCCCGGATCCCATCCGAGACTCCGAACAACATTCGGTTTCTTTCTCATAATACCATAACTACTCAAACAACGTCGAATCCTTAAGTGTGTCTCCCTACGGTTCGTGAATTATGCGGACATGATCGAGACACTTCTCCGAACAATAACCAATAGAGGAATCTGGAAATTCATATGGCTCCCACATATTTCTACGATTACTTTGCGATCGAATGAACCACTTACATACGATACCAATTTCCCTTTGTCTCACGATACTTTACTTATCCGAGGTTATGATCGTCGGTATCTCTGCATACCTAGTTCAACCTCGTTACTGATAAGTACTCTTTTCTCGTTCCCGTGATATGTGATCCCTTGTGACCAAGTCACATGCTTGCAAGCTAATTGGATGACATTACACCGAGAGGGCCCAGAGTATATCTATCCGTCATATGGATGGACAAATCCCACTCTTGATCCATGTGTCTCAACCAATACTTTCCGAACACTCAATGCCATCTTTATAGCCACCCAGTTACGGTGTGGTGTTTGATGTCATCAAAGCATCCATCCGGTAAAGGTGATATGCATGATCTCATGGTCTAAGGAATTAGGTTACTATGTATCAGAAAGCATATAGCAATTGAACTATTGAAATGACTTGATCTTTATGCTACGCTTATCTATAGGAGTATGTCCATCACATCATTCTCCTAATGATATGATCCTGTTGTTAATAACATCTCCATGTTCATGATCAGGAAACCATGATCATATATTAACCAACAAGCTAGTTTAACAAGAGGCTTTACTAGGGACTCTTATTTTAGTTTACAAATCACACAAGTATTAATGTTTCCGGTTAATACAATTATAGCATGGTATGTAAACATTTATCATAAGTATGAAGATATGATAATAACCAACTTTATTATTGCCTCTTGGGCATATCTCCAACAGTCTCCCACTTGCACTAGAGTCAATAATCTAGTTTCAAACCTTTGTGTATTCAACACCTATGGCTTTCCGGTGTTGTATGTACACGATTGCTAGTGGTCAACTGATCTCCGGATCTGACACTTCCAGGTCCGTGTGTAATTGCATGTCTTTGCGTCTCTACGCATCACTCATTCTCTAATGAGATGGCTTTGTATAAATTTGGTCTTTCGGTGTGACCTTTAGCTCTTTGGGGTTAAAACATGTTGATAATATTGTCGTACAATATATCTTCATAGTATTATCCCATTGTGAACTACACCTAGTTTGATAACAAACTACTTGACACAAATGCCCTCTTTAGCTGCTATTATAGCAGTCATATACTTAGCCTTTTGTTGTAGTATCTGTCACAATGTCTTAACTTTGGAACTCATCCAAATCCATTATGGAACTTACTTTCCATTATATTGTGCCACCCTTAATTTAGATTGAGATAAACTTAATTTGTACTTTGTGACCAAGCTAGTATTAATGTAGTACTTTTACAATGAACTAACCATCTATTTGTCACTTCTACAAATATTATACTCTTAGTTCTTGCAAAAGATCATAAGAATATCCTTACTATTGTCCAATGATCATATTACGAATCATTCTGGTATATGCTCATAACATTTAGAGCATAGGACATATCTGGATTTGTACATATCACAGTATGATTGATATAAATAATCTTTGTGATTTCATACATCAAGTATCAATCTATACTTGATTATTTGTTTCACTTTACCAAATGTCAATACACTTGAATATATCATCAACATTGAACTCATTCAATCCTTTCTGTGCGACAAGAAACTTTCTTGTAGTTTCTATATTGAACTCATTCAATATCTCGTCTATGTACTTCTGGCACAACCATATTAGCGTCTATTCATGCCTAATATTTGGGTTTTGCCTAAGTCTTTCATCAGGATGAAATTCTTAATATGTGTTAATAAAAGACACATTATTTCCAATCAACAATATGTCTTCCACATAATGTATTAGAAACATGTCTTAGCACTCCCACTTAATTTCTTGCAAATGCAAGCATCTTCATTGTCTCTAATGAACTTTTAAACTCCTTTAACAGTTTCATCATAGTGAAGATTCCAACTCCCCGATGCTCACTTCAACCGTTGAAGTTTGCATATGCTTCTAGCATCCTTTGAATTAACAAAACCCTATGGACCGTGTTATGCACATGTCCTAGGTAACGATTCTATTAGAAGAACTTGTTTTGTTTATTCAACTATCATATAACAAAATTATATGTAGTGGTTGCTACATTAATCCGTCTAGACTAAATATCGCTATGAAAGATCAGATCTTGTCATAGTCAACCTTTGAACATTGTTGTGAACTCTTTCCCAACATGTCGACTATTTCATAGATGTGCAACATCCATGTCTATTTATTTATAGATCCAAACACAACTATAAGGTCTTACACCTTTCTCGAGGGTCCTTCAAGTTCAAAACTTGATTTCTCGTGTATGGAACTATCACGGATTTTATGGCTTCAAGCCATTTGACGGAGTCAGGGCCCATCATCGCTTCTTTGCATGTAGTACGTTCATTATTCTCAAATAATGATTCAACCCTCAAATCTTGGTATTTGATTGTTTACTTGACCTACTTGTTTCAATAGGAACTTAGATCTCCGTGATCACAACCTTTGAGGCACGTGAGCCATGAGCATTGTTGCTGCCTCCGGAATACTTTTCGGCGCTGCGCAACTCTGCACATATAGCTAAGGTTCTTTTAACCTTATCAAAGTTCTATTGTCCTCCCACTTAACTTTTCACGAAAAATTCCTTCTTAAAGAAACTTGACGTTCCAAGCAACAAACACTTTTGTCTCCGGTGTTTATGGAGGAATATTAACAGTTTATACAAGACAGGTTCATCCGACTTTGGTTGCAAACATCTTTCTTATGTATAGCATACCAATGTTTAAGAAAGGACTACTTGGGTTTTATCCCAAACCATAACTTTATATGGTGTCATTTCAACGGATTATGATGGAGCTCTTTTCAGTGGAAAAACGGTAATCTCTAAAGCTTTTAATCTTTAAAATACAATGGCAGTTTTATGAATTACACCTTCGATCTTACCATGTCAAACAAGGTTTAATTACATATCTCGAACGCTCCATACTCTTATGGTGTTTCGGGAAATGCAAATCCACGGAAACATTCCTTAAATCTTAGGTATTATGCTAAACTCTGTAACTCAAATATCTTACTTTATGATCTTTATCATAAACTGTTTATATTCTTGTTACAATGATTTTGCACTTCATCTTGAAAGTCTTTGAACTTTTCAAATGTCTCATACTTCATCCTTGTTAAGTAAATATTCATATATTCACTCAAATTTTCGGAGAAAGCATATGAAGTTGAAATCCATCGCTCTTGACTACACATAATGGACTTCGTACAACAATATGTACAAATTCCAATAAGCTAGTCTTTCGTTCCCTTTTGGCCTATGAACAAAGTTTTAATTATCTCTAGGAAAGTTTCACAAGCGTCATTTGATCAAAATCAAAAGACTCCAAAATTCCATACATATGGAGTTTCTTCATGTTTTCTTTCCAATATAATTTAAACGGCGATGTCACTTCCTAAGTGATGTTTCAATCAATTTGTCTTTCGACATCTTTAGCATTAGTTTTATGGATGTGATTTTTCCAACGAGATTTGTGAATCATCCATCTTTTATGGATTACGGCAATTATTTGAACAACCCTTTTGTTCTCATAACACCTGATAAAACAAATCTTGAAGGCAAACTTTGATGTTTAACGAGCAACACAATAACCCTTTATTTGTTCTTGATGAACATCATCACATATTCTTTTGCTAATTACTTAGGCCACTGTAGTTCATGAATTCTGTTGTTTTGTATGACGATTCATACCAACAAATTCAGTATCAAATACTTAAGAACCACATTGTTTAATAAGCAAAGAATATAGCCATAACATGTATATCATCTATATACTTAAACTGAACAATTCTAGTCTTTTCTTTTCTGCCATATATTTATGAGATTCTCTTTCAGTATTTCCTTTTCTGTTTGAAAGAATCTATCAATATCAATAGTGGAGTCATACATATGACACATAGTCCAAAGCGTGTATAGTTAAATACCAATGTCTTTGGACTTGCACCTTGAAGTAGATCACCATCATCAAATGTTTGGTGTTCTTTCAAATTCCTTTCTTTAGTAATCTCTTGGTGTAGTAAACATTTTACCTACATCAAATATTCACCTTATCATGGAATCGTCCATGATCAAGCTACTTTTAGCTTATAACGATGAATTATGAGTATAATGTTGCTATCCAAAATCTTTTGGAGGATTAGGACAAAAAGTGTCCACAACCTTTCGCAAATTCTCATCAAATATGAGAACATGACTTTAGCCATATTATACTCTATCATGTTGCAACCAAAACTTCGTTTCAGATATCACAATATCTTCAACACATCATGGTTTTTGAAACAACTCTTTCAGATCCTTAGATAACCTTGATATTAGGAGAATCCTTTGAATATCAAGAATCATGGAGACAAACATGATACTTATATACTAACACTTGGAATTGTTACTCTTGATTTAATACTAATTATTAAACTTCATGGAGTAACCGGAACTTACTGAAAGTTTGCAATAGGACTTTTAAACTTTAGATTAACACTTCAAAACAATACGATACCAGTTCGTAAAGTAACTAACCAGAATTCTATAGTTCTATCATCTCAATTATAACTAAGCGCAAGGTGGTAAACGGATGCCAATGACTACAACAATTATGCAAATTCACTTTGATTTAGTTTATGATAAATTGAGTTCTAATTAATAATTTAAATTAATCTAGGTGAACTCCCACTCAAAACAATATCCCTCACATTGTTTTAGTGATCACACGAACCAAATCCACCACATCAAAACCGATCATCACGAGAGTTGATACAGCTTCAATGGCGAACAATCAACATGTTCATCATATCTACTCTATGACTCATGCTCTACCTTTCGGTAATCCGTGTTCCTGAGGCCATGTCTGTACATGCTAGGCTCGTCAAGATCAAACCTTAGTTTCTGCATGAGCAAATCTGGCTTGCTCACGTTGTATACACTTGCAGAATCTAACACACCCGATCATCACGTGGTGCTTCGAAACAACAAGCTTTAGCAACGGTGCTAACTAAGGGTGAACACTTTATGACTTGAAATTCATGTGCATGAGGGATCATCTTATAATGCTACCGTCGTCTACTAAGCAATACAAGATGCATAAAGGATTAACATCACATGCAATTCATAATATGTGATATGATATGGCCTTTCTTCTTGTGCTTCCGATCTCCATCTTCAAGCACGAACATGATCTCCATCATCACCGGCATTGCATCAAGGTCAATGACGCTTCTCCATGGTTGTCGTCCACCGGCTTCAACTATTACAACTACTTTGAATAGACACGCGGGTCTTAACATTAATTAAAGACAACCATATGGCTCCTGCCGGTTGCCGACTTACAATAAGGAACATTGCATACATCAAATATAATCACAATCATAGCCATATCACATCACTGCACACCCCTGCAAAACAAAGTTAGACGCCTCTACTTTCTTTGCATGTTTTACGTGGTTTGGGGCTTTCAATAAGTGTCGTTCTAACTTACGAACATGAACCACAACGTTGACACAAGTATTGTTAATCACCCGTTGTGTATTGGATCTTTACTATGCTAGGAGAAACAGGCACCCGCAAAGCCACTTATGCAATACAAGTTGCATGTCAAGCGTGGAGCAAGTCTCATGAACGATGTCATGTAAGGTTAGCCCGGGCCGCTTCATCCCAACATACCGCAAGATGCAAAGTACACAAGAAGCAATCGACAATAAAAGCATCAACGCCCACAATGACCATTGTGTTCTACTCGTGCAACAGATCTACATATAGACACGGCTCTAATACCACTGTAGGGGTTCGTAGCATGGAAAACAAAAATTTTCTATCGCATACAAACAAACAAGCCAAGATCTATCTACTAGATTGTAGCAACGAGTCGATGGAATAACTTACCCTCGAAGATTCCAAAGCGGTTAACGAGAGCAGATTCTCGTGGGTGATGTAGTCGTACACTTCCGTTCTCAAGATCGCGTAGACGATCCTTCCGGCGCCACGTTCCGGCAGCGCTCCCGCAGTCGGTCACACGTTCGGTACTCGACGAAGACCTTCCTCTCCCTTGTTCCATCAGGCAGCGGAGGTTGTAGCACTCTCCTCGTGATTCCGGCAGCACAACGGCGTGGTACCGGAAGTAGAGGGGAGATCCCGCAGGGCTTCGCCTTAAGCCGGTGCGAGTATGGTGGAGCTTATGAGAGAGGCTATTTTAGAGGCTATTAGTGATCTAGTAATTAGACACACCAATTAGAAGGCTCTAAACCAATTAGAAGGCTCTAAACCGATGGCTAAAGCAATTAGAAGCTCTAAACCAAAACGGCTCTAAACCGGAGATCTAGAGGTGAAAGTTGTGTCTCTAGGAGGAGCCCTGCCCCTCCTTTTATGGGAGGGGGTCTTGGCGCGCCAGGGGAGGGAGGGAGTCCCTCCCCAACTCGGCCTTGGGCTGGGAGCCGGCCTGGAGGAGTCCAACTCCTCCTCCAGGTTGGTTCCAACTCCTCTTGCTTGTTTCCCACAGTTTCTTGTTTTAGCCGTTTGACTTTCAAACTGGACATTTGACTTTTCTGTTTTAGGATTCAATTTAATCCTTTATTTGGGACAGCAAGAACACTTAGTACATGATGCAATCATTCCAATATGCAATGACACATTCATGTACCCCTTCCTCCCCGGAGTGCCGGACATTCCGGAACCTTCTAGAACATTCCCGATGAAAACACCGGAATCATTCCCGAACTCCGAAACGGGACTTTCCTTATATGAATCTTATTCTCCGGACCATTCCGGATCTCCTCATGATATCCCGGATCCCATCCGAGACTCCGAACAACATTCGGTTTCTTTCTCATAATACCATAACTACTCAAACAACGTCGAATCCTTAAGTGTGTCTCCCTACGGTTCGTGAATTATGCGGACATGATCGAGACACTTCTCCGAACAATAACCAATAGAGGAATCTGGAAATTCATATGGCTCCCACATATTTCTACGATTACTTTGCGATCGAATGAACCACTTACATACGATACCAATTTCCCTTTGTCTCACGATACTTTACTTATCCGAGGTTATGATCGTCGGTATCTCTGCATACCTAGTTCAACCTCGTTACTGATAAGTACTCTTTTCTCGTTCCCGTGATATGTGATCCCTTGTGACCAAGTCACATGCTTGCAAGCTAATTGGATGACATTACACCGAGAGGGCCCAGAGTATATCTATCTGTCATATGGATGGACAAATCCCACTCTTGATCCATGTGTCTCAACCAATACTTTCCGAACACTCAATGCCATCTTTATAGCCACCCAGTTACGGTGTGGTGTTTGATGTCATCAAAGCATCCATCCGGTAAAGGTGATATGCATGATCTCATGGTCTAAGGAATTAGGTTACTATGTATCAGAAAGCATATAGCAATTGAACTATTGAAATGACTTGATCTTTATGCTACGCTTATCTATAGGAGTATGTCTATCACATCATTCTCCTAATGATATGATCCTGTTGTTAATAACATCTCCATGTTCATGATCAGGAAACCATGATCATATATTAACCAACAAGCTAGTTTAACAAGAGGCTTTACTAGGGACTCTTATTTTAGTTTACAAATCACACAAGTATTAATGTTTCCGGTTAATACAATTATAGCATGGTATGTAAACATTTATCATAAGTATGAAGATATGATAATAACCAACTTTATTATTGCCTCTTGGGCATATCTCCAACATTATGAGCCACTGACCAGTAGACCCCCCTATCAGCTGAGCCCCGCGCTGCGAAGAGACACTAGGCCGGCCCAATAACCCTTCCCGCGCAGCCCAACCATTTGAATTTAGATTTTTCTATTTATTTCAAACTCAGTTCTGTACCTAGTTTCAAAAATCAACCCAACTCGACTCAGTAAACCAAATTACATGAAACCAATTATGTTTGAAAGGTACTGAAATGCTTACTCCAAGCCCGTTGGATTCAATTATGTCAGAAGCTTTTCTGCATTCAAACATTTTTCAAATTTCAACCATAATAGCTTTTGAGTTGATTCCAACTCGCAAAAATCACATTTGACCATACCTTTCAGAATATATAAAAATATATGGGTTTACTTATAGAAATAATGTTCAGGTAATAAAATAATGCCACATAGGCATTTCTAGTCACTTTATTTAATTGAAAAAAGGATAAACCTTATTAAATTGTGACACCACTTTAAATCACATTCCCATGTACTGAAATATGTGGTGATGACATGTGTCAACATGATCCCATGTTTGGTTTGGAGAATATTAAATCTTAAGTAGTTTTTCAATGAGTAGAAATTACTTTTCTAAAAAAAATGCAAATGCTTTATTCTTGTAAGGTTAGTGATGATGCTAGATCATCTATAGAAAAACTTTGTGTGATGATTGAAAATATTTAAGTATTGTTTGGTGATTGGGTACCTCGTACTTATTTATAGACGCTAGTACCGACCAAGGATACGAGGAGGAAGGAGGATACTAAGAGGAAGAAGCCGAGGAGAACTTCAACCACTGCTCTGCACAAGGCAAGATAACACTTGCAAGATACTTTACCTATGCAAGCCTAATTACTACTAGTTGATGTGCAAGCCAATACTTTCAAGCTGATACCTGCTTGTCACCATACCAACTATATGCCCTAAGCATATGTGATCATACCCACTTGATAACCCAATCCTAGTTTTACTTGCAAGCTTTCTACTTTATTTCTTTATCAAAGCTATTTCTTAGAGTTTACTTAAGTAACTTGTAGATTTTAGGAAGATAATTGAAGGTTGCATAAAGAGCATTAAATTTGTCCTAAGCTAGATAATCTTGATGTCATCCTAAGGCATGAGATTGAACTTAGTTAAACTCCACTTGTTTACCACCCCATCATTAGTACTTAATCCCACTTGTAGATGCTAGTGCTAAGCATAAAACTTGATCAACTTTAGATGGGAATACTTGGTGAAAATGGTTATGAAAACCTTAGAATGATGAGTCATTCTACTGAGATGTTTTGACATGTGTTTCTGAACACCAGATGATTTTGATGATGAAAATGTTGAGGCATGAGCCTTAGCCCTTTACAAAACTGATGGTTGTCTGGATGCGATACCATTCCAATTATACCGTACAACCACAATACCCGAAAATTGGGTAGGGCTTGACTGGAAACTTATATACATTAGTATGGGTTCCCTCGCGGCCAAGGTCTGAGCTAAGGCTACCTTGTGAAGATTGTCCACCTGTGCAGTACCCAAGATGATAGTTGGTCATGGTTGGGAGGCCAAACTCACAGGAGAGGTGCCTATACTAGGGCGTGTAATGGAAAGGTTAGGATTGATTATTCGCATACTGAGTATGCTGAATTCAGGATTTGTTCCTGACGGATGTATCGAATGTTGTGGTCAAAGTGTACAATCTCTGTAGAGTGTCAAACTATTCGAATCGCCGCGTCCGCGGTTATGGATAGTTGGAGTGGCCATACTGTTCCCCCGTCAGATGTTTTCAAAATGACTTGTGAAATGAATTGAGAATTTGACTTGACCACAACAGAGTTGTGATATGAAATACAAGTTCCCACTTAAGTGTTATAAAAATTCAACTAGCATTCTTTGTTTCTGAACCTTAGTAGAGGTAAATCTGGATTTTTGCAAAACAACCCTAAAACTTAGTGTCCTACTACAAAACCCCCCTTCACTTGTTAGTATTAGTTTCCGAGTACTTAAAGAGTACTCATGGCTTTGTCCCTGGCTATTCCCGTGGCTAGACTATGAAGAGGAGTACCAGGACGAAGGACCCCAGGAAGGTTACGACAACTAGGATCATTTTCCATCGTCAGCATTGCCTGTGACCCCAAAGATGGAGCTTCACCTACGTTATCTTTATTATTACGTATTTCCGCTGCTTGAGTTGTATTAAGAACTGGATCATGAAAGATCCTTATTTGTGTAAGACCTTATGTATGGTTTGTAATGGATGATGTACTTGTAGGGTTTCGTAGCATGGAAAACAAAAAAATTCTATCGCATACAAACAAACAAGCCAAGATCTATCTACTAGATTGTAGCAACGATTCGATGAAATAACTCACCCTCGAAGATTCCAAAGTGTTTAACGAGAGCGGATTCTCGTGGGTGATGTAGTCGTACTCTTCCCAATCTCAAGATCGCGTAGACGATCCTTCCGGCGCTGCGTTCCGGCAGCGCTCCCGCAGTCGGCCACACGTTCGGTACTCGACGAAGACCTTCCTCTCCCTTGTTCCAGCAGGCAGCGGAGGTTGTAGAACTCTCCTCGCGATTCCGGCAGCACAACGGCGTGGTACCGGAAGTAGAGGGGAGATCTCGCAGGGCTTCGCCTTAAGCCGGAGCGAGTATGGTGGACTATGAGAGAGCTCCTCGGCGATCTAGGGTTTAGACACACCAAGGAGGAGGCTTGGCCGGAGGCTAGGGTTAGCTAGGCAGCGACGGCTTGCCCTAGGGCGGCGGCGGCTGCAGGAGGGTCGGCGGCTTAGGGCTAGGGTTTGCAGGTGGAGGTGTTGGGTGCTAGGAGGGGGCATCCCTGCCCCTCCTTATATAGGTGGAGGGGCGCGCCAGGGGAGGGGAGTCCCTCCCCAACTCGGTTTCCCAAGGGGGCCGGCGGTGGAGGGGAGGAACTCCTCCCCAACTCGGTTTCCACCTTCCCCTCCACTTCCCAAAATAGCCATTTGAATTTTCAAATTGGCGTTTGACTTTTCAAACTAGGATTTGATTAAACCCTTTATTTTGTTCAGCGATGACACCTAGTACATGATGCAATCATAACAACTTGGTATGACACATTCATGTACCCTTCCCCTTCGGAGTGCCGGACATTCCGGAACCTTCTAGAACATTCCCGATGAAAACACCGGAACAATTCTCCAACCCCTAAACAGGACTTTCCTTATATGAATCTTATTCTCCGAACCATTCCGGATCTCCTCGTGATATCCCGGATCCCATCCGAGACTCCGAACAACATTCGGTCTCTTACTCATCATTCCATAACTACTCAAACAATGTCGAATCCTTAAGTGTGTCTCCCTACGGTTCGTGAATTATGCGGACATGATCGAGACACTTCTCCGAACAATAACCAATAGAGGAATCTGGAAATTCATATGGCTCCCACATATTTCTACGATTACTTTGTGATCTAATGAACCACTTACATACGATACCAATTTCCCTTTGTCTCACGGTAGTTTACTTATCCGAGGTTATGATCGTCGGTATCTCTGCATACCTAGTTCAACCTCGTTACTGATAAGTACTCTTTTCTCGTTCCCGTGATATGTGATCCCTTGTGAGCCAGTCACATGCTTGCAAGCTAATTGGATGAAATTCCACCGAGAGGGCCCAGAGTATATCTATCCGTCATATGGATGGACAAATCCCACTCTTGATCCATGTGTATCAACCAATACTTTCCGAACACTCAATGCCACCTTTATAGCCACCCAGTTACGGTGTGGTGTTTGATGTCATCAAAGCATCCATCCGGTAAAGGTGATATGCATGATCTCATGGTCGAAGGAATTAGGTTACTATGTATCAGAAAGCATATAGCAATTGAACTATTAAAATGACTTGATCTTTATGCTACGCTTATCTATAGGAGTATGTCCACCATATCATTCTCCTAACGATATGATCTTGTTGTTAATAACATCTCAATGTTCATGATAGGTAAACCACAACCAACAAGCTAGTGATGTATAGAGGCTTTACTAGGGACTTCAATTTAAGTTTACAAATCACACAAGTATTAACGTTTCCTTGTTAATACTATTATAGCATGAATGTAAACATTTATCATAAACACAAAGATATAATAATAACTACATTTATTATTGCCTCTAGGGCATATCTCCAACAGTCTCCCACTTGCACTAGAGTCAACTAATCTAGATTACATGGTAATATACCGAACACCCATGGCGGTTTGGTGCTGGTCATGTTTTTCCCTCGGGAGAGGTTTAGTCAACGGATCCGCCACATTCAGATCTATGTGTACTTTGCAAATCTTTATGTCCCCATCTTGGACATGTTCTCGAATAGCGTGAAAACGTAGCTTGATGTGCTTCAGCTTCTTGTGTGTCCTTGGTTCTTGCGCATTGGCTATGGCTCCCATGTTATCGCAGTAGATAGACATTGGGTCCAGCGCACTAGGAACCACACCCAGCTCTGTAATGAACTCTTTCATCCATATCGCTTCTTGTGAAGCCTCCGAAGCAGCCATGTATTCCGATTCAGTTGAAGATCTCGCCACAACGCTTTGCTTTTCACTCCTCCAGCTAACTGTTGCACCATTAAAAGTAAATACGTATCCAGATTGTGATTTAGAATCATCTGGATCGGTGTTCCAACTAGCATCGGTGTAACCATTAACAACGAGCTGTTCATCACCTCCATAAGAAAGAACCATATCCTTAGTTCTTCACAAGTACTTAAGGATGTTTTTGACCGCTGTCCAATGATCCACTCCTGGATCACTTTGATATCTGCTAGTTAAACTAACAACATATGCAATGTCGGGTCTAGTACATAGCATGACATACATTAGAGATCCTATGGCTGAGGCATAGGGAGTCTTACTCATACTTTCTCTATCTTCTGCCGTTGTCGGACTTTGAGTTTTACTCAAGGTCGTATTGGGCAACATGGGCAAGAACCCTTTCTTGCTATATTCCATTCCAAACCTCTTTAGAACTTTGTCCAAATATGTACTTTGTGACAATGATATTAGGCGTCTCGATCTATCTCTATAAATCTTTATGCCTAATATGTAAGCTGCTTCGCCAAGATCCTTCATTGAAAAACTATTATTCAAATATTCCTTGACACTATTAAGAAGGTCTACATCATTCCCAATCAACAATATGTAATCTACATATAGTATTAAGAATGCTACAGAGCTCCCACTCACTTTTTTGTAAATAAAAGCTTCTCCATAAGTTTGTATAAAACCAAAACTTTTGATCACCTTATCAAAACGTTGATTCCAACTTCGGGATGCTTGCTTCAATCCATAGATGGACCGTTGAAGTTTGCATACCTTGTTATCATCTTTAGGATCGACAAAACCTTTGGGTTGCATCATATACAACTATTCATCAATGTCTCCATTGAGGAATGCTGTTTTGACATCCATCTGCCATATCTCATAATCATAATATGCAGCGATTGCTAACATAATCCTCACAGACTTTAGCTTCGCTACTGGTGACAAAGTCTCATCGTAGTCAACTCCTTGAATTTGTCGAAACCCTTTTGCGACAAGTCGAGCTTTATAGACAGTAACATTACCATCAGCATCTATTTTCTTCTTGAAAATCCATTTGTTCTCGACAGCCTTCCGGCCATCCGGTAAGTCCACCAAAGTCCATACTTGGTTTTCGTACATGGATCCAATCTCGGATTTCATGGTTTCTTGCCATTTATTGGAATCTGGGCTCATCATCGCTTCCTCATATGTCTCAGGGTCATCGGTGTTGTCCACCAACATGACACTCATAACGGGATCATAACAATCTGGAGTGGTACGAGTTCTCGTTGACCTGCGAGGCTCTGTAGCAACTACAACCGAAGTTTCATGATCATCATCATTAGCTTCCTCTCTAATTGGTGCAGGCACCACAGGGACTTCTTCCGGTGCTGCGCTACTCGCAATTTCGAGAGAAGGTTCGACAACCTCGTCGAGTTCTACTTTCCTTCCAGTCACTTCTTTCGAGAGAAATTCCTTCTCTAGAAAGGATCCATTCTTGGCAACGAAGATTTTTCCTTCGGATCTATGATAGAAGTTATACCCAATAGTTTCCTTCGGGTATCCTATGAAGACGCATTTTTCCGCTTTGGGTTCAAGCTTGTCCGGCTGTAACTTCTTTACATAGGCTTCGCAACCCCAAACTTTAAGGAACGACAATTTAGGTTTCTTTCCAAACCATAATTCATATGGCGTCGTTTCAAAGGATTTAGATGGTGCCCTATTTAAAGTGAATGCGGCTGTTTCTAATGCATAACCCCAAAATGATAGCGGTAAATCTGTAAGTGACATCATAGAACGAACCA
The DNA here is from genome assembly GCA_910589765.1 of Avena atlantica. NCBI lineage: Eukaryota > Viridiplantae > Streptophyta > Magnoliopsida > Poales > Poaceae > Avena > Avena atlantica. The sequence continues at coordinate 457,345,010 of OU342736.1, forward strand.
TATCTAAGAGAGTTCGATTACGATGTTCGGACACACCATTACGCTGTGGTGTTCCCGGCGGTGTCAATTGTGAAAGTATTCCGCATTTCTTCAAATGCTCGCCAAACTTGTAACTTAGATATTCACCTCCACGATCAGAATGTAGAAATTTAATCTTCTTGTTACGTTGATTCTCAACCTCACTTTGAAATTCCTTAAACTTCTCGAAAGTTTCGGACTTATGTTTCATGAAATAGATATACCCGTATCTACTCAAGTCATCCGTGAAGGTAAGAACATAACGATAACCACCACGCGATGCTACACTCATTGGACCACACACATCGGTATGTATGATTTCCAATAAGTCCGTAGCTCGCTCCATCATACCAGAAAATGGAGTCTTAGTCATTTTACCCATCAGACATGCTTCGCATCTTTCAAGTGATTCAAGAAGTCCATCGGAATGGAGTTTCTTCATACGCTTCACTCCAATGTGACCGAGACGACAGTGCCACATATAGGTCGAGTTATCGCTCGATTTCAAACGTTTAGCCTCAATGTTATTAATATGTGTATTTCCACTATTGAGATTCAATAAGAATAGACCATCTATCAAAGGTGCATGTGCATAAAACATATTACTCATATAAATCGAACAACCATTATTCTTGGACTTAAACAAGTAACCGTCTCGCAATAAACAAGATCCCGATATAATGTTCATGCTTAACGCAGGCACCAAATAACAATTATTTAAGTATAAAACTAATCCCGATTGTAGATGAAGGGGTAGCGTGCCGACCGCGATCACATCAACCTTTGATCCGTTATTCACGCGCATCATCACCTTGTTCTTCGCTAGCTTCCGTTTATTCTGCAGCACCTCTTTCGAGTTACAAATATGAGCAACCGAACCAGTATCAAATACCCATGCACTACTACGAGTACTAGTGAGATACACATCAATAACATGTATATCGGATATACCTTTCTTCTTGATGTTGCCATTCTTCAAATCCGCCAAGTACTTTGGGCAATTCTGCTTCCAGTGACCTTCTCCCTTGCAGTAAAAGCACTCATTTTCAGGCTTAGGTCCAGCCTTGGTCTTCTTTGTCGGCGCGGTAACTTTCTTACCACCCTTCTTGAAGTGTCCCTTTTGCTTAGACTTGCCTTTCTTGAATTTGGTGGTCTTATTGACCATCAACACTTGGTGCTCTTTCTTGATCTCCACTTCTGTAGATTTTAACATAGCAAACAGTTCTGGCAACTGCTTGTTCATGTTCTGCATATTGTAGTTCATCACAAAGTTCTTGTAACTTGGTGGTAGTGATTGGAGGACACGATAAATCCCCAAAGCATTAGGAATCACTATACCCAAGCTTTGAAGTTTGTTTGCATGCCCAGACATCTTAAGCACATGCTCACTGACGGAGCTGCCCTCTTCCATCTTGCAGTTAAAGAACTTTTCAGAAGCCTCATAGCTCTCAATTGCCGCGTGAGTCTCAAAGATCAATTTGAGATCACGGACAATATCATGTGGGTCTGAATTCTCAAACCTTTTCTGAAGCTTCGATTCTAAACCATACAAGATAGCACATTGAACTGTGGAGTACTGAGTCTTCCGAGCGAGGTAAACATTCTTTACTTCGTCGGTAGAAGTAGCTGCAGGTGGGTCACCCAGCGGTGCATCCAGCACATAGGTCAAATTACCAGCTGTGAGGACAATCTTCAAATTGCGGAACCAATCCGCGAAGTTGCTTCCATTGTTTTTCAACTTTTCTTTCTCTAGGAATGCATTAAAATTGATGGTAGGGGCCGCCATTGATCTATAACATATTTGCAATAGTTTAGACTAAGTTTATGACAAACTGGGTTCTAATTAATAGTTAAATTAATCTAGGTGAACTCCCACTCAAAACAATATCCCTCACATTGTTTTAGTGATCACACGAACAAAATCCACCACATCAACACCGATCATCACGAGAGTTGATATAGTTTCAATGGCGAACAATCGACATGTTCATCATATCTACTATATGATTCATGCTTTACCTTTTGGTGATCCGTGTTCCGAGACCATGTCTGTACATGCTAGGCTCGTCAAGATCAAACCTTAGCTTCCGCATGAGCAAATCTGGCTTGCTCACGTTGTATACACTTGCGGAATCTAACACACCCGATCATCACGTGGTGCTTCGAAACAACAAGCTTTAGCAACGGTGATAACTAAGGGTGAACACTTATGACTTGAAATTCATGTGCATGAGGGATCATCTTATAATGATACCGTTGTTAACTAAGCAATACAAGATGCATAAAGGATTAACATCACATGCAATTCATAATATGTGATATGATATGGCCTTTCTTCTTTGTGCTTCCGATCTCCATCTTGAAGCACGAACATGATCTCCATCATCACCGGCATTGCATCAAGGTCAATGACGCTTCTCCATGGTTGTCGTCCACCGGTTTCAACTATTACAACTACTTTGAATAGACACGCGGGTCTTAACAAAATTAAAGACAACCATATGGCTCCTGCCGGTTGCCAACTTACAATAATGAACATTGCATACATCAAATATAATCACAATCATGGCCATATCACATCACAGCACACCCCTGCAAAACAAAGTTAGACGCCTCTACTTTCTTTGCATGTTTTACGTGGTTTGGGGCTTTCAATAAGTGGCGTTCTAACTTACGAACATGAACCACAACATTGATACTAGTATTGACAATCACCCGTTGTAAATTGAATCTTAACTATGCTGGGAGAAACAGGCACCCACAAAGCCCTTATGCAATACAAGTTGCATGTCAAGCGTGGAGCAAGTCTCATGAACGATGTCATGTAAGGTTAGCCCGGGCCGCTTCATCCCAACATCCCGCAAGATGCAAAGTACACAAGAAGCAATCGACAATAAAAGAATCAACTCCCATAATGACCATTGTGTTCTACTCGTGCAACAGATCTACATATAGACACGGCTCTGATACCACTGTAGGGTTTCGTAGCATGGAAAACAAAAAATTTCTATCACATACAAACAAACAAGCCAAGATCTATCTACTAGATTGTAGCAACGAGTCGATGAAATAACTCACCCTCGAAGATTCCAAAGTGTTTAACGAGAGCGGATTCTCGTGGGTGATGTAGTCGTACTCTTCCCGATCTCAAGATCGCGTAGACGATCCTTCCGGCGCTGCGTTCCGGCAGCACTCCCGCAGTCGGTCACACGTTCGGTACTCGACGAAGACCTTTCTCTCCCTTCTTCCAGCAGGTAGCGGAGGTTGTAGCACTCTCCTCGCGATTCCGGCAGCACAACGGCGTGGTACCAGAAGTAGAGGGGAGATCTCGCAGGGCTTCGCCTTAAGCCGGAGCGAGTATGGTGGACTATGAGAGAGCTCCTCGGCGTTCTAGGGTTTAGACACACCAAGGAGGAGGCTTGGACGGCGGCTAGGGTTAGCTAGGCGGCGGCTGCTTGCCCTAGGGCGGTGGCGGCTGCAGGAGGGCCGACGGCTTAGGGCTAGGGTTTGCAGGTGGAGGTGTTGGGTGCTAGGAGGGGCAGCTCTGCCCCTCCTTATATAGTCGGAGGGGCGCGCCAGGGGAGGGGAGTCCCTCCCCAACTCGGTTTCCAAGGGGGCCAGCGGTGGAGGGGAGGAACTCCTCCCCAACTCGGTTTCCACCTTCCCCTCCACTTCCCAAAATAGCCGTTTGACTTTTCAAATTGGCGTTTGACTTTTCAAACTAGGATTTGATTAAACCCTTTATTTTGTTCAGCGATGACACCTAGTACATGATGCAATCATTCCAACTTGGTAAGACACATTCATGTACCCTTCCCCTTCGGAGTGCCGGACATTCCGGAACCTTCTAGAACATTTCCGATGAAAACACCGGAACCATTCTCCAACCCCGAAACATGACTTTCCTTATATGAATCTTATTCTCCGGACCATTCCGGATCTCCTCGTGATATCCCGGATCCCATCCGAGACTCCGAACAATATTCGGTCTCTTACTCACCATTTCATAAGTACTCAACAACATCGAATCCTTAAGTGTGTCTCCCTACGGTTGGTGAATTATGCGGACATGATCGAGACACTTCTCCGAACAATAACCAATAGAGGAATCTGGAAATTCATATGGCTCCCACATATTTCTACGATTACTTTGCGATCGAATGAACCACTTACATACGATACCAATTTCCCTTTGTCTCACGATAGTTTACTTATCCGAGGTTATGATCGTCGGTATCTCTGCATACCTAGTTCAACCTCGTTACTGATAAGTACTCTTTTCTCGTTCCCATGATATGTGATCCCTTGTGAGCCAGTCACATGCTTGCAAGCTAATTGGATGATATTCCACCGAGAGGGCCGAGAGTATATCTATCCGTCATATGGATGAACAAATCCCACTCTTGATCCATGTGCCTCAACCAATACTTTCCGAACACTCAATGCCACCTTTATAGCCACCCAGTTACGGTGTGGTGTTTGATGTCATCAAAGCATCCATCCGGTAAAGGTGATATGCATGATCTCATGGTCGAAGGAATTAGGTTACTATGTATCAGAAAGCATATAGCAAATGAACTATTAAAATGACTTGATCTTTATGCTACGCTTATCTATAGGAGTATGTCCACCATATCATTCTCCTAACGATATGATCTTGTTGTTAATAACATCTCAAAGTTTATGATAGGGAAACCACAATCATTTATTAACCAACAAGCTAGTGATGTATAGAGGCTTTACTAGGGACTTCAATTTAAGTTTACAAATCACACAAGTATTAATGTTTCCTTGTTAATACTATTATAGCATGAATGTAAACATTTATCATAAACACAAAGATATAATAATAACTACATTTATTATTGCCTCTAGGGCATATCTCCAACAGTACTGTGATATCCAAATCTGTTATGTCTCGCAAAAATGGTAATTCTGGGATTGCGATGTATGGCATAACAGACATCTGGGATTAAAAATCTGGGTGTTGACAATATGATGACTACTTCGATGCCAAGCTCGATGCGGCCGGTAAGGTTGGCTTCTCCTCTTACCAAAAATATTTTGCGGTCGTTCGGCAGCTTGCATATGGAGTACCAGGTGATATCAAGTACTTGCGGATGAGCGAGTCCACATGCCTTGTGGCCATGCACAGGTTTTGCAGCGCAGTCGCTGCGGTGTTTGGAAAAGTTTATCTAAGAGAGCCAAACACGAAAGATATTACTCGCCTTTTGTCCATCAATGAAAAGATGGGATTTCCTAGGATGCTGGGCATCATACACTGCATGCATTAGAAGTGGAATAACCGTCCTTTTAGTTGGCAAAGCCAGTTCACAGAGCATGCAGAGAGGTGCACAATCATACTAAAGGCAGTTGCATCACATGATCAATGGATTTGACACTCCTTCTTCGGCATGTTAGGATCTAACAATTATATCAATATGCTCCAACACTCATTTGTATTTGCTAGGTTTGCAGAAGGAAATGCTTTTTAGGTTAACTATGTGATCAATAGCAATGCTTATGACAAGGGTTATTATCTAGCATGACATCTATCTTTACTGGTCCATCTTTGTCAAGACTGTCTGCAACCCTCAAGATGAGTAATGTAAGAGGTTCGTGAAAGAGTTGTGTGATCAGACCGCTCATGACCAGTTTCAACCCGATTTAATTGAACGTATGTGGGAAATCAACATGGCTATTCAAATTCTCTTGTTTATTCCATGTAATTTGCAAATTATGTTTGATTGTTTGTGTGAAATTATTTGGTTGTAAACTATTTATATTTATTTTATTTATTGCTCTGGTTTTATTATAAATATGACGGTGAAATTTATATATCAGATACAATGAGTCATGCCTCTCCAAACGAAATGGACCACGCCGATAGAAAACTGGCCTGACATGGCGGACCACGATCAAATATTTATGAGTAAAGTCCATTACAAACCTTGAACTTGTAGTGATTAGCTAAATTGAACTTTAAACTTTCAATCCCGAAAGTCGGCACTCTAAACTTCTAAATCCCAGCCAATCTCAATCCTAGGTTTGTTTGGTGCACCATGAAAGCAATAATCCTAGCTGGGGTTGCAGCCTACTGTCAGGGCTCACATGTCATATTCGTCGTCTTACCAAATCTCACGAATCAAATTGATCCCTTCTAGATGATGGACTGATATTTGCTAGGTCCATCTCTCCCTTGTGCGCATTGTTTGATGTTGGAGATCATAGGGCGCCGGTGCTTTGTCCTCGTCAAGAGGACTAGAGGAGCACATCATTAGCTCGCACGATGTAGATCTCACTTCACCGGTTAGTGTAAAAGGTGTTCAAATACGTTCTATGTACCAGCAGAACATAAGCAAAACAACTCAGATTTGTTAAGCAGATTAGCGCGGCACACTTAGGCTACTCACGATCTCACCATGTAGTATCTTGAACTCGTTATCTCCGAATAATCTTCTTTGACAACTAATGGCTCCAAATCTAACTCGGTGTGTATCGTGGCTTTGCAATTCTCAGGCTACTAAATTTTATGAGCTTCTGCGCCGCATTGTGCAGCATATTAAGAAATTCAATCGCTTGTGACCGTACCTGTGACCACCTTGGGCCGGCGTGGTTCAACTGGCCTCGGCTCCTGCTGGTGGCAGATGGGCAAATGTATTGAATTGCATGCACTAGCCAATGCAATCAACAGTCTGAACTGATAAAAAGGATTATGCAATATTTTTCAACATTCACCCTACGTCTTTTGCCCTTTGGCCTATTGTGACGTGTGTTTAGGGAGCCGCAATATTTGTTTTAAATTTTTGCGGTGGCCAGAATTTGATCCTAGGACCTCCTGCTGATACCATATTGAATTGCATGCACTAGCCAACGCAACCAACAGTCCAAACCGATGAAAAGGGCTAGGCAATATATTTTAACAAAATGCATCAGGGTAGCGCTGCGGGAGGGACTGCACCGGCAGGAGGCGGCGCTGATGGAGGTCACTCCCGGCCATGGGGGAAGAGCGGGGAGTGGCGGACCACGCTGGCTTGGGTTTCGCTGGGTTTGGATGCGGATTCTTTTGCTTTGGCCATGGTCGGGGCAGCAGCAAGGGTGAGGGAAGGCGAGAAGAGGCGGCGCACAGCAGGCCCAACGGCAACGGAGGTAGGAGACATACAAGTCGTTGCTGGAAAGAGGAACTGGGGTTGAAGATAAAACTGACCGCTGGGACAGCTTGGTCAGTTAGAGAGTAGCAAATTATTTCATTTAGGAATTATTATTTTTGTCATCGGCAATTGTTGAAGGTCTTGGATAAACCGGGAATGATAAATTTGGTGTGCTAACTTCCAAGATTGAAAGTTTCGAGGTTTATTTTAGCTAACCTCTACAAGTTTAAGGTTGAAAATAAACTTTACTCAATATTTATCCGCGTGTGCCCACCTATAAGGACTAGACCGAACAGGTCGTGTAGCTGTAAATCCCCTTAGCCAGCCTTGTCCATTAGCACCGAGATTAGGACTAAATTCGCATCGAAATGACATGTACTCCCTCCGTTTCAAAATATAAGATGTTTTAGGTTTGTGAAGAAAATGTATCTGGACTTCTTTTAGTGTGTAGATTCATTTCAAACTTGAGTGAACCTAGATACTAAAAGTAGTCTAGATACATTTGGTTCACAAAACTAAAACATCTTATATTTTGAAACAGATGGAGTAGTTACTAGTACTAGATTGCTTTGCGCTTGGTTGGTTAGCAGCTGAGGTGATCTCAGCTACCGGCACTTAATTATCCCAAATGATTTTTTGTTTTCTTCATGGAATTAAATAGTCTGCCATTAAGCATCTCGTCCCGTTCAATGCATGATTGAAGTTTGATGACACCGCGGAGGTACACAATTTATTATTTCTGGTGCTCCCAGTTGGCTTTGCCATGTGACGCCAAGACAGGGTGACGTGCAGCGCTACAGACACGCACCCAAAGAAATTGCACCTGGGTTGGTCTGTACCATCTCCTCCGTGTTCATTGAATAGAAAATGTAAAGGTCGGTTGGGCTTGAGATTTTCGTGGCCTACGGTGCTCTGACATTTTCAGCTGCACGATAATTCTTAACACATAAAAAAAGAATCGCAGATTAAGGGACATGGTCGTGCTCAACATATCCAACGTAACTACCCGAGGGATGGGCTAGGGCTAGGCATTGCGTGAAAATAATAAAAAAAGTTCCCCATTTCTGCCAAGATCGAGTCTCTTATCTCCCTCCCATGATCTTCAAAATGATTGTATATTACTATTGGAGAGAAGATAAGAACAAGCTGCAATGCTGCAACTATACTAGTGAACCCATATGCACATTTTGAGAGCTCGAAGTCAATCTCCATCTGTATGCATGCATGTATTGTACTCCTAGTCAAAGTGGATCTCTCGTAAACAAGTTCCATAGGGTACCTAAAAGAATGACAAAGTGGACTTCAAAAATCTGTCTATGTAATACAACTCCATATAACAACGTAGCTAGTTCGTACTACATCTGGTACACTTATGCGGTTATAATATGCTTCCGAATAGGACAAACCATGCGGTTTAAGTGGGAATCTCCGTGCCCAATATAGATGGGACAGATACAACGTATAGCTAGTCACAAAAGACTTGGACGGAAAACAAAGATAAAACTATGCCAATGATTAAAGAATTCATCTCAGGGTGTTCTGAATTCATCAGGAGTAGTAGTTAAAAAAGGCACAATCTGGTTGTATATCTAGTAGTAGTTAAAACCATGCCGTTGTCTCTTTCGTTGGCCAGGCTTTGTGAGACCCGTGAAGAACACAATTTACCGGATTGGCGTGTTCATGTCCTCGGTGGATACCCTGGTGTTCTTTTGGTTAGATAGCTTATTCTTCTGTAACGCTTTTTTTTTCCATGCGTGCACCGAGGCTGTAGGTTCATCTAAAAAAAAAATAGAAGGTTGTAGGTTCGACTCTGACCACAGTCGTAGTAGTACTGTTTTTCTGACGGCGTGCAATAAAGACGAGAAAAAAAAGCACAGGAAAAAAAATGGTGTGACCACACGTACGTACTATATAGCCAAGCCGACATATATAGATATAGTTGGACACAGAGCGGCCTGCCTGCCGGAATGACGAATTCAGGCGTCAGAGCCAGCCGCCGTACCGCAAAACCACCCTCGCGCGTGCCCACCGGTTCCTTCCGACGCTACTACTGCTACTACAAAAAAACACTCGTGTGTCACGTGCCTGCGTTTCTTATCGCGGTACTGGCTAAAAAACGCTGCGTAATCACGTATACTAGCTCGCCCCCCCTCATTTCGGCGGGAGTCAGGACAAGTAACACCGAAAAGGATACGTCACGGCACCAACGGCCAACGCGGTGCAGAGTAGGAGCGAGTAGAACGCAGCACACCCAACCCAAGGCGGTAGAGGGTCGATCGGTCACATGGTCGGTTTGCTCCCAAAGCAGCTTTGCGCGGGACGCGACAACCATCTAAGCTGCGGAAATAATCTACTAGATCGCCCGAACTTTCCAACCGAGACGAGCCTATTACCTCACGCGCACCACCTACGTGACAGACAGACAGACAGACAGACGGTGGCTCCAAACAAACACCCAACACTACCTCCTAGGGTTTCTCACAGCGGATCACTTGATCAGTATGGTCGGTCGATCGGACATGACACGTTCTCTCCCATCTTCACAGCCTCACAGGCCACGTATACTCCATCAAGTTTTGGTACATACCTGATCTCAAAAAAAAAAAAAGGAAAAGTTTTGGTGTACCGACGAGTACATACATACATAGACGTAATTGGATTTCTGACACTTGGGCGGTGCGATGCGAAAGTAGAGACATGGAAACCTCAGTAAAACACCGGCCGCCGGGGTAAAAGAAAATGACGGGAGCTTGGCGCGAGATGATCGGTTTGTTCCCAGAGCAGCTTTGCGAGACGCGACAACGTACCGTCGTCTAAACACCACCTAATAAAGCGCGGTTTATGGTCACTGGAACCTCCCAACGGGCCGAGCCTAACCTCACCTACGTGACAACAATGGCTCTCGTGCCGTGCTGGTACAGTATCTTGTAGGGTTCTGAATTTCTCATAGCTAATCAGTAGAGCACGATCGCTCGGATATACTCCCTCCATTTTAAAATATAAGATATTTTAGTTTCGTGAAAAAAAAATATGTTTAAACTTCTTTTATGTCTAGATTCACACCAAACTTGAGTAAACCTATGTATTAAAGAAAATCTAGATACTCACAAAAGTAAAACATCTTATATTTTAAAACGGAGGAAGTACGTACCGAAGCTGTTCTTTCATCTTCATCCTACTGGTAGGTCACTAGCCGCGGTACCTTTGGGTGCGAAAGAGACATGGAGGCTGAGTAATTTACCCGGGTAAAAAATGACGGGAGCTCAGTATAGCTCCCGGGCCACTTTGATTGTCCCTGTCGAGTAGTGCGTCAGCCCAGATTGCTATTATAAGAAGGGAGCAGCGGCCGCCAGCTACCACCACCACCCTCCCTCCCCCACTCCGCCCTCTCACACAAAACAGCAACCTCTCCTCCTCCTCCTCCTCCTCCACTGTGCCGCCCGTGCCCTCCCCCCGCGCCGATCCAGCCCCCCACCCCTCGCGATGTGCGGCGGCGCCATCCTCTCCGGCTTCATCCCGCCCTCCGCCGCCGCCGCGGCGGCCAAGAAGAAGCAGCACCAGCAGCTGCAGCTGCAGCGGAGGGTGACGGCCGACTCGCTCTGGCCGGGCCTGCGGAGGAAGACCGAGTCCCGCTCCCAGGGGGACGAGGACTTCGAGGCCGACTTCCGCGACTTCGAGCGGGACTCCACCGACGAGGACACCGTCCAGGACGACGATGACGTGGTCGAGGAGGTTCCCCCGCCGCGTGCGCCCGCGGGGTTCGCCTTCCGCGCCAAGCCCGCCGAGGCCAGGGCGCTCCCTCCTGCCGCCGCCCAAGGTGAGAACCCAGAGGCACATTCGCCTTGGGCTACCTCCTCTTCTTTCACCTTCTTCTTTAGTTAAAGGGCAAAAGATGCCCCGCCTGATCCGCGTCCCCGTTTTTCCGCCGAGGAGAGATGTTCCATCCAGTATCACTGCCAAATGGGCTTCTCACTAACCGCAAGACGCGAGTAGATTCATTCTTGGGGTTACTGATCCATCCAGTACCGGATACTGCAAAAATCTCCCTGTTTTTCTCCAAATCTACCTAATTAAAGTAGTATAAGAAGCTGGCAGGGAAGTTGTGGCCATACTACGCGCGCCAAACAAACCGGGGTTGATTGATTCATTCTTAGACTAACTCCGTCTTGCAATCTGCTCTCTAGGTTTCCCTGATTTGTTCCAGTCTAGCAAGGGGAAAGTTAATGAGTTTCGGAGGTGGTTGAGTTCTTGTGGGGTGCTCAGTGTGTCTGTGCATCTCCATTACTAATCTCGGGTTTAGTTTGGCGGGCCTAGGCCTTGTATTCTGATTTTAGAATTCACCTGTCTATTATGATCGCTTGTAATAAGCGATGTGATGGGTGCCTGTGGTCAGTACGCCGTCTTAATTTTACCTGTTCTTGATGTACTGCCATCTCCTTCCAATATATTGAGATTTAGATGTATACACTTTGTGAGATCTATTACTGTGAACTAGGGTTTACTGTTCTTACTTGATCAATTTTCAGTACAATAATCTGTTACTTTCTTCCTATTACCTTGTTAAAATTTTACCTTTTCATTACCTGTTATTGTTCATGTAACTAATTATCTTAGGGATGTATTATCGAACTCGAAACCAGTTATGCTAAATCTGGAAGATTAGTCAGTCACCCGATTGTCATCTTTGGATGTTTTTTTGTGTGTATTTGCACATAGAACAGATTTCCAGGTCAAACATATGAATTCATCTCTTCCACGACTAGAGTAAAATAATGGTCTGTTGCAATTGGTGATCACTTGTTGATATAACCAGATTACCCGGTTCTTAATTTTTATCACATATACTGTTAGATTTATTGGCTATTTGATACGCTACCTTATCACCTGACATGCAGTTCTATCGCCATTTTGGAAGGTGCTTTAGGCTGTTTTAACTGCGAAATGTTTGCTTGTTGTTTCGCCGCTGTCAATGGTTTCTTGCTATGATCAATTTTTATGTAGTCGATTGCTAATGGTATTGTTGTACTAACACCTAATTTCCTTTTTAAAATTTATTGTTGAGATTCATTAATAAGTAACCTTTAATATAGATGCTCTTCAACATGATGGTTCTGCTACTAGAACGGTGAAGCGCAACCGGAAGAATCAGTATAGAGGGATCCGCCAGCGTCCCTGGGGAAAATGGGCAGCTGAAATCCGAGACCCTAGCAAGGGTGTCCGGGTTTGGCTTGGGACATACAACACTCCTGAGGAGGCAGCTAGGGCATATGATGCCGAAGCCCGCAAGATCCGTGGCAAGAAAGCTAAGGTCAATTTTCCTGATGAAGTGCCAGCTGCTCAGAAGTCCAACCTTAAGCCAGTTGCTCAGAAGTCCACCCCGAAGCTTACTACTGCCAAATCAGAAAATCTAGCTCCACTTCCAAAGACCTGCGAGGACGAGCCTTTCAATCATCTGAGTAATGGAGACAACGATTTGTTCGCGATGTTTGCCTTCACTGAAAAGAAGGTCCCTGCAAAGCCAGCAGAGAGTGTCGACTTCCTCCTTCCAGTGAAGCCTCTTGTTCCCGCCGAGACATTCGGGATGAACATGCTCTCTGATCAGAGCAGCAACTCATTTGGCTCGACTGACTTCGGGTGGGACGACGAGGCCATGACGCCAGACTACACATCCGTCTTCGTTCCAAATGCTGCCATGCCATCATATGCCGAGCCTGCTTACCTGCAAGGCGGAGCGCCAAAGAGGATGAGGAACAATTTTGGTGTAGCCGTGCTTCCTGAGGGAAATGATGGGATCAATATCGCACAGGATATCTGTGCTTTTGACCATGAGATGAAGTATTCATTGCCTTACGTTGAGAGCAGCTCAGACGGTTCGATGGACAGCCTTATGCTGAACAGTGTCATGGAGGATGGCGCTAGTAATGGGGATCTCTGGAGCCTTGATGAGCTGTTCATGGCAGCTGGTGCTTACTGAGGGGCCATAGCAAAGATGTAAGCTCTAAATACTGCATTTCATTACTTGTTTTGTATGAACTACAGCTGTTGGTAATGGGTAGTCTCCAATTTGGTTTTGCTGCCAGGTCCAATGCCCATTGTCCAAGATGAAGAAGAACCGGTGGCATCTGCTACGTTTCGTAGCGGATCAAACCGTAGTTTATGCTAAGACTATATTGCTGCTGGCAGTGGAACAGTATGCCGTGTCTATATTCCGTTTATGATGCAAGTCGTGTCTATGATTGGGTGCATGTTGGGAGACCGGATTTAATAACCCTACCTTGGTCATATGACTGCTGTAATGTGCCTATTAAGTAAGTACATGATCGCTCTTATATTGTATACTATCTGCAATTGTGTGTTCTGTGACTGCTCGCTTTCGCTTTCCGTGACATGGTCCGAGATCTAGAGAGATCTAGTGTGTATGACCAACTCAAGAAGCTCGCATACTAAATGATGCGCTCGTTTGTCTTTACTCTGTTACTCAACTGTTTGTTGAGATGGATTAGTGCCAGATTACAGCATTTGGTTCTGATTGGTAGTTGGCCAAGTCACTAGCTAACACTTGGCATTTGTAAATTTGTGTGGTACACACTTGAAGATTATAAAACTGGAGCTGACTGTATCTGGGAGAGAGAACTGAATCTAAAAAACAAATGATCAGTTTGCACACTGGATTTGGTTCCTGGTTTTGCTTTACCAGGTTGGCACTCCTCCAGCCGATGGTTAACAAGTCTCTGAGTTATAGTGAGGAAGTCGGCGTCAGCTTTGCACGTATAGCTGTTGGCATATCCTTTTCATCGTACATGCTGAGCGACGCCCTTCTTCGCAAGTAGCAACACTTGTGGGAAGGTCATGCTCCAGGGCCAGGGCCAGTCCGCTTCATGCCTGATCATTTCCCAAGATCTCCGAGCGGAAAATCTAGGGCGCAAATTGGCCAACTTGGTTACTAGGATGCAGCTGTCTTGGAATCATGGATAGATGGTCCTCCTAATTGTTAGTGCCATGGCTACTCAATTTTTTTTTGTTAGTGCCATAGATGCTTATGCAGTGACGAAGAACATGTCCAGTTTCATTGTGTTTTAAGGTTTCTGGCCAAGTGGCCTCACACACAGTGGCGGCTCCAGGAATTTGCAACCTGGGATTAATTTGGCTATCTTGGTATTCATTTTATCAAAATCGTCTTTATTTTGCTAGATTCATAGCCCTTTCGGCTTGTGTTGAAAAAATCATTTGTATTTACTTGACGACCAGGGAATACCCCTGGCGCAGCCCCTGCTCACACAAAGTCTTCCTCTAACCTTGCGTGGTGAGAACAACAGTATACCACTCCCTCTATCCAGAAACAAGTGATTTGTATTTGTCCAAATTCGTATGTATCTATATACTAAAATGTGCAAGTCACTTATTTATGGAAGTGTACACCTTCCAAGATGCAGGACCTGAATCCCATGACAAAGAAGTTTTAGTTTTTTATCATTGTAGGCATCCCATGACAAACATCTACATCCATGACAAACATGACGCTGCAGCAACCCAAACCCAAGTGGGTCATGGACAGGGGCGCCATCACGCACATCTCGTCGGACGCCGGTATCTTCAACTCTCTTCCTCCTCGTCCTATGTACCAGCACATTGTTGTTGGAGACGGCTCCACCGTTCCCGTTACCATGTCCGACCATTCCTCACTTTCTTCTAATCTTCCTAATAATCCTCTTTATTTACGTCATGTCTTAGTCACGCCATGCATCATCAAAAATCTTATTTCTATCCGGCAATTCATTACCGATAATTCTTGTATTGTCGCGTTCGACCCTTTTAGTTTTTCTGTGAAGGACCTTCATTCCCAACGCGAGATCCTTCGGTGCAATAGTACGGGGGAGCTTTACACGCTGTCCTAAACTTCGCGCCCTCGCCGCCACCATCGCCCCTCATGGCGTTTGGCATAGTCGTCTTGGTCATCCCGGACATGACGTGTATCGTCGTTTCTCACAACATATTTCCCTCCCTTGTATTAAACAAATAAATCATGGTCATTTATGTCATGCGTGTCAACTAAGACGCCATGTATGTTTGCCATTTTCTCATTCCTCCACTCGTACTACCCGACCGTTCGAATTAGTTCATTGCCATCTTTGGACATCGCCTATTCTGAGTGTTTCTGAAAATAAATATTTTTTAGTCATTCTTGATCATTATTCTTGCAAAAAAATCTAGGGTGCAAATTGGCCAACTTGGACACTTGGATGTCCCTCCTAATTGTTAGTGTCATGGATGCTTATGCAGTGAGTAAGACCGCGTGTCCAGTTGCATTGTGTTCTAAGGTTTCCGGCCAAGTGGGTGGGCTCACATGCACAAAGTCGTGCTCTAACCTTGCGTGGTGAGAACAATTGTATTGTACTAGTACGTACCGTATATAATTTGCGCAATCTAGCTCTAAGAATTAGCCCTTATCCCTAAGAAGCTTATCCCCTTAGTTCCCACTGATTATAGACCCATAAGCCTCTGCAATGTTATTTACAAAATCATTACCAAGTGCCTGGCCAACAGACTTAAACCCCACCTTCCTGACTACATCCACCCCTCTCAGCAAGCCTTTATTGAAGGGAGAAGAATCAGTGATAACATTATTATTGCCCAAAAAATTACTCACTCTTTTAAGCTTTCTTCTTGGAACTC
This sequence comes from Avena atlantica, assembly GCA_910589765.1. NCBI lineage: Eukaryota > Viridiplantae > Streptophyta > Magnoliopsida > Poales > Poaceae > Avena > Avena atlantica. The sequence goes on from OU342736.1 coordinate 457,360,852, forward strand.
CAGAGCTTTTATGTTGAAGATTGATCTTGCTAAGGCTTTTGATAGAATTGAATGGGACTTCATCTGTAAAGCCCTTGCCCGCAGAGGGCTGCACGGTCATTTTATCAGGATGATTCATGCCTGTATTTCTTCTCCCAGATTTTCTGTTATTATCAATGGCCAAACTTTTGCTAATTTTGCTAGCTCTAGGGGGATCAGGCAAGGGTGTCCCTTATCACCTTATCTTTTTATATTGGGGATCAATGAGCTTACCATCATGATGTCAGAGGCCTTGTCCAATGCTCAACTCTGTGGAATCTCTCTGGGTCCTAATTCCCCTCACATACACTCTCTTCTCTTTGCTGATGACCTCCTAGTTTGTGGGAGTGCAACCATCCAAGAGGCCCAGACTATAAAGAATATCCTTTTAGACTTCTATGCTGCCTCTGGCCAGATTCCCAATTGGGACAAATCTGGTATTATCTTTAGCAGAAAAGTAGATTTTGCTACTATCAATGGCATCAAGCAAATCTTCCCCGTTCCTACCATCGATGAAAATTTTGTTCACTTGGGGCATCCCCTTATCCTGCCCAGCAGAAACAGAAGTGAGGCTTATAGCTTTATCGTTGATAAATTCAAATCCAAGCTCTCTACTTACAAAGCCAACTCTCTTTCACATGCTGCGAGGCTTGAGCTTATTAAATCTGTTCTCTCATCCATCCCTGTTTACTACATGTCCAATCTCCTTCTTTCCAAAAAGATACTCAAGAAGCTTCAAACCATAATGTGGATTTTTTGGTGGACTGGATCTTCCTCTGAGCCTAGTAAAAAGGCTCTCTGTCACACTGCCTGGAGAAATATCTGTGCTACGAAAACTGAAGGGGGCCTTGGGGTAAGGAACCTTCAAGCTACTAATATGGGTCTCATCCTCTCTGCTGCCTGGAGAATAGCAGAAGCACCTGATTCCTTTGTGCAAAGTGTCCTAAGAGCGAAATATTTTCCCAACTCGTCCATTTGGAGAGCCAACATGAATGTTCCTAAATCTGCTTTTTGGTCCTCTATCCTTAAGGTAAGACACCTTCTCATAGAAAACTCTTACTATCAAATCTGCAAAGGAAACTCTTCCATTTGGAGCACCCCTTGGTTCTCTGGCTGGGAAAACATCTATGATAATATGATTATACACCAGCAAGATTTTCATTACCCTTCCTCTATAAATCAGCTCTGGATACCCAACACCCAAATCTGGAACACTAGCTTGATTGATTCTTTGTTCAATAGTCACACTAGCCAAGCTATCAAAAACACCTCTAGTGTGCCCTCTGATGAAGATGATATCCTCTGCTGGAAGTTAACTCCAAATGGTAAATGTAACTCTAAATCCACGTACAGAACTTGTTTGTCCTGGCTTTTTCAGACAGGTACTCCAAGACCTGATTAGGTTCAGGAATCAACCAGGAAAATTTTAAAGGATATCTGGAAGTGCAATAAAATGATTCCCAGGGTGAAGACCTTTGCTTGGAGACTGCTGAGAGGTGCTCTGACTACTGGCGACAGAGGTTCGAAGTTTTCTTCCCACATTGAGAAGGACTGCTGCAGGTGCAATATTCCTGAAACAGAGATTCATCTCTTCTTTCTCTGTCCCTTTGCTAAAGCAGTCTGGTTGTTGCCTCCTTGTTTCATCAAAATTGAACTTTTAGCAAGCAATACAACTGATATTAGTCAAATTGTTACCTCACTGCTGTCACAAAGCCATCCTATTTTGGACCTGAATTACCTTTTCACATTTCTCTGGTGTATCTGGAAAGCTAGAAATGATCGGCTGTTTTGCAGGAAGAACTCTTGTCCTCAACAGGTCCCTATTCACACAGCTGCTTTACTCAAGGATCTGGAGACAGTACAGCTGTTTGAAACTAGTCGGGCACGAAGCAGCCCTGGTGTGTCTGTTCCCTCTGATTTCTCTTTTGCAGGGCCAAAACTCTATGTTGATGCGGCTTGGAAAGCAAGATCTGGAGACTCTTTTGCTACTGCTGGCCTAGGCATCTACTATGCAGAGACTTTGCAGGATGGAAGAAGAAATGATGTCTTCATCTTGGCGTCAAAAGCTGGGATTTCTAGCCAACTGCAAGCTGAAACTAATGGGCTACTTCTAGCTGCTCACTTTGATGCTGCCATGTGCTTCTCAGGACCAATTTTCTTCACAGATAATCTCAATCTTGCAAAAGCAGCAGCTGCTCCTGGAGCAACTGATCATAATATGATCTGGGAGATTAGAAGGCAGGCAATTGAATTTCAGAATCTGGTGCAACCCTTATGTGGCTCCACTTTTCACATTTCCAGGAACACAAACGGAGTTGCCCACAACTGTGCGCAAAAGGCAAGAAGATCACTTCGATCTGAGCCTACCTGTTCATGTAGGAACTCAGCTTATTACAACCAAGAATGTCCAGTGTTGGCTGCAATCGATAAGATTCGGCATCTGGACTTTGTATTTCACGATGTACAATGTTTCTGAGCTGTAATATATGTTAGAGTGCTCCAGCACTCTGTTTCTGTGCAAAAAAAAAAGCTCTAAGAATTAGCAAGTGTGAACCTTGCAGGATTCAGGACCTGAATCCCATGACAAAGAAGTTCTCAGTTTTCTATCACTGTAGACATCCCGTGACAAACATCTACATCGACGAGGTTTATCATCAGATATTTTACTCGCATATCTTCTTCGACTATATGGCCCTCACATCAACCCTTTGTGCAAGTGACAGAAAAACGTCGCGGCCTGAAAAGGAGCTGCCATACAGCGATGAGCACATAAAGCGCAGCAAAGAACCAGATATCTTGTAGTACTAGGTAGTAGGTCGATAGGTGCTTTGGTTGGGGCCTTGTCGCTCGTGGTGGTGATACGTACCTACGTAGTACGCGCCATGGTGGATCCCACTTGCCTCAGGTTCAGTGAACTGAACTGATGAACTGAACCCGTATCGTACGTGTCGAGACTGTTGAGTTTGAGTACGTACGTTACGTAGCTCTCCGTTTTCTGGAGAAAGACAGGAGGGGCAAAGGCTTGTTCGGTCCAGTGCCATTCGGGCGAGTTAATAGTATCCATCGGCCGGGCTAAACATTTTTTATAACGTTCTCGGTGGTTGATCTCTGACACGTCATGAAACTGTTCGTGCTGCCATCTTTCCTACTCCCTCCGTTTTAAAATATAAGATATTTTAGGTTTATGAAGATAATGTATCTAGACTTGTTTTAGTGTGTATTCGCTCCAAACACTGAGTGAACCTATGTAATAAAACAAGTCTAGATACATTTTGCTTTACAAAGCTAAAACATCTTATATTTTAAAATAGAGGGAGTATATAATAATGTTACGAAGGAAGAAGACCAAGTGCTCTGCAGAATGCATCGCTTCTCGCACTGAGTACCATTTTATTTTTTTGGTGCGCGTACGTGTACAAATCATGGCCACACAGACGCACACGCGGGGAGCGCCGCTTTTTTTTTCTTTTCTTATTGCAAGTGCCGATCGATCTGTGCACAGTGTAGCTGCACGCCTCCTTGTCTTGAGTTAGCTCCATGCCCTGAATCGTGCCGGCGTCAATCATTTGCTTCTGCTTCTTCTCGTGTCTTCGCGCGCGCCAGCCAGCTTGTCGCTGTCCCCCGATGCCACTATCTGGCCGACGTGTGTGATTGGGGGCAACTGAAAGTCGTTCGCTCCCTGCTGCAGGCCGATCGAGAGAGAGGAAGTCCGCGCTCGTCACCCACGGCGACCCAGCGCAGCGGCCGGCTCTTGGGGCCGGAGTCGTTTGCGTGGCGTGGCGTGTCGAAGCCGTGACGCGGCCTCAATTAGCTGAATTTCCCGATGTGGCAGACAGACCGCCACTTCTGTTCTCCTGTCGACGGGCCGGCCAATCGATCCTCTACACAAATTGAGGACGTCTATTCGTCCAATCCTGTGCTGCGACGATGCAACGACGGCGTAACACGAGCAGCAGCTGGGTACGTAACTTGGCTACCTTATCTTGTCACATGCATGCAATGCAATGCACGGCTCTCCTGATCTGCATATATACCGTGTCGTATGTGTGTGTACCGGTCCGATCGCATCCATCTCTGTCGTGCGCGTGCCGGCACGAGCAGGTTGTCCCTTATCGCGCCATGGCATACTACAACGACGGGGGCTCGCTCGATCTTCGGCGCCGACCCGATCCTCCGTTCCGTTTGCAGCGGCGCGCGCGGCCGCGGACACGGACGCGATCAGATGACGACGACGGCGACGGCACGGCGCAGCCGGCCCGAGCGAGCCCACATGAAACCAGCGATGATATCCCTCGTCGTGCGAGAATTAATCGATCGAGTAGCCATAGCCACTCGATCACAGGCGGTGATAGATCGAGGCGGACAAGAAAAGCGTTCGCGACTATATTATCCAGTACTGCACGCCCTTGCCTTGAGATATCGGCCGTGTCAGTCGTCGACGTACTACCAGCGGCATCGCGGATCTCGCGCGACGTACGAGCGCGAGTTGCCTGTGCGCCGCACGCAGCTGCGGCATGCACCGGGAACATGCGCATCCGAGGCAAGTCAAAAAAAAAAAAAAAAAGCGCAGCCGAGGTGCACGGGCGGACCAGTACCGCCGTTGCAGTTCCGTGTGGACGAGAGAGAACCGGCCGTCGTCTACTCGTCTGATCTGCTCGCTGCTGATCAACCAATCCCGAGTGTAATATGCCGAATATTTACACTCTGCATATGTACGTGTAGATAAAACGTCTGTTGGAAATATATAAGCAATAATCCATATGATTTAATTCGAATAATAAATTGATAAAGCATGATCATACAAACGATACTAAAACCAATTATGCAGATCAACAAAGTAGATGAACAAATTACATCTATAGAAGATAAATCTATCACATCTACACCAAACGCTAGAACAAAGAACTCTAACATAATCTAAAAAGGCAGTTGAGGATCACATCTAGTGTAGGCTAAATAGCAGCCGCAGCGGTCGCAACAGCGTTGCCCATGTTGAGGTTGTCGAAGAGATTGGTGATGTCCGGAAAGAAGTCGTCGTCCGGAAACTCGTCGTCGGACGACGTCGTAGTTGCCAGTAGTCGCGCTTGAGCGCTCCCCAAAAACCTGATTGCCCCTCACTCGTACAGGTTCACGAGAGGCGGGGTTCCGGAGGCCTACTGTCCCGATCTGCGGTGCACGCCGCAAGCCGGGATGGAAAAAACGAAAGCGGTGGCGCAATGTTCTGGAGGGTCGGCGCGTGTGTGGATTGATTCACCGATTAGGTTTAGCGCAAATGCTTATATAGTGCAGGTTAGGGAGATCGTGGGGCTCAGACCACGTCCGAGTCGGTAACAGTCCACGTTCATAAAAAACTGGAAACGAATGTAATTAACGCGTCCGTTAATGACTCATAATCAGTTTTCCCAACCAGCAAAATAAAGCTCGGCTCGGCGAGATTCCCGCAACCCGCGGCGCGCGTCGTGACGAGGCGAGGCGAGACGGGCGACGTCGGAGGAGGAGTGCGCGAGGGCTACTCTTCTTGTCACACCTTAGTGAGTGGTACAACATTCTACTATATAAGGTGGTTCAACTCCCCTTCAACTAGCAATATGAGACTAAACTTTAGCACCACTATCACAGCCATATGCTGCCATATACAAGTGGGTCAAAGAGAATTTTAAAATTTGTCTAATGGACCAACAGCCCAAAACTCACCAAATTCCAACAATCCCCCACAAAGTCTCATTGGCACATCACATCACTTTTATTGCAGAACATTATTTTATATACCGATGTGTAGTGGAGACTGTTAAGTTGAACTTCCACGTTAAACATCATGCTACACTAGCTAGCAACTTGAATAGTGGAATATGCCTTCAACTACAAGTTTTCTGCGCGCTAGTTTCACACAAAATCTAGACAGGTACAGGGCTACCGTCAGCTTCCCCACGGTTTGGAGCTTATGCGTCATACTCCAGAGCCTTTCATGAGTTTATTAGAGATCACCCAACTCTCACGTACTGTGACGTTTAACAGTCAGACTCATATATGTGTGTTCCTCAAGAGATGTTCTACAGGACAACATCTCTGCTTTAAAAGCCCACTTGGAACACATTAAGATAAATATCAACCTGCCATGCAGATTAAGAGAGTATTGCATCTTTATGAAGATATAAATATAATATGGGGATACTCTCTTCTCAGCTGACCAACAGCTTGTCTCCCAGCTCTAATTCACGGGATGTCCGGCCACATAAAGTGGGTTGCCACTGGGATCAACTCATAGCGTGGGTTTCAAACCCATCTCCCTCGATGCATTATCTATCACATTGCATGATAAACCCTTTGTGAAGGGATCTGCCAGGTTCTTAGATGTTTGGATATAATCCAACGCAATAACTCTGGAGTTTCTCAGTTTCCTGACAGATTTCAATCTCCTCTTCACATGCCTTGATGACTTCATATTATCCTTAGAACTGTTTACTTTGACGATCACAATTTGATTATCACAGTTCATTGGGATGGCGGGTATTGGTTTTTCAACCACGGGTAAGTCCATCAAGAGCTCACGAAGCCACTCTGCTTCAACAGTGGATGTGTCTAATGTTGTGAGTTCTGCTTCCATTGTTGACCTCGTTAAGATGGTTTTCTTGCAAGACTTCCAGGAAACAGCGCCACCACCAAGTGTAAATAGATAACCACTTGTGGCCTTAATCTCATCAGCATTGGATATCCAATTTGAATCACTATAATCCTCAAGTACCCGTGGATACCAGTATAGTGAATACCATAACTCGCAATGCCTTTCAAATAGCGCAAAACTCTTTCAAGAGCATGCCAATGATCATCTCCAGGATTTGACACAAATCGACTCAGTTTGCTTACAGCAAAGGAGATGTCAGGTCTAGTAGCGCTGGCTAAATACATGAGCGGGCCAATAATTTGAGAATATCTCAATTGATCTTTAGCAGTCCTTCGATTCTTTCGAAGTAGCACACTCGGATCATAAGGCGTTGGAGAAGAATTGCAGTTGCTATACCTGGAGCGACTCAATATCTTCTCCACATAGTGAGACTGAAGCAGTGTAATCCCACCATTGTCATCCTTGAGTAACTTGATGTTTAATATTACATCAGCCACTCCCAAGTCCTTTATCTCAAAGCAGCGAGATAGGAACTCTTTGACCTCCTCGATAACAGCGAGGTTGGTCCCGAATATCAATATGTCATCAACATAGAGACACATAATAACTCCCTCGCCCCCACCATGGCGATAGTACACACATTTGTCAGCTTTGTTTACAACAAAGCCTTCATCAGTTAAAGTTCTTTCAAACTTCTCGTGCCACTGTTTAGGAGCTTGCTTAAGACCATACAAGGACTTCACTAACTTACACACCTTTCCTTCTTGACCATATACTACAAATCCGTCAGTCTGCTCCATATAAATTTCCTCATCTGGCTCTCCATTTAGAAAAGCTATCTTAACGTCCATTTGATGAACGATAAGACCATGTGAGGCAGCCAAGGATAGTAGTACTCGAATAGTGGTCAATCTGGCTACATGTGAGTAGGTATCGAAGAAGTCTTCACCTTCCTTTTGGGTATAACCCTTAGCCACAAGACGTGCCTTGTACTTTTCAATAGTACCATCAGGTCTAAGCTTTTTCTTGAACACCCACTTACATCCTACAGGTTTGCACCCATAAAGACGATCAGTGACTTCCCAAGTGCCATTAGCTAAGATGGAGTCCATCTCGCTTCGGACAGCTTCCTTCCAGTAGTCAGCATCTTGAGATGCATAAGCTTCTGAAATGGAAGTGGGAGTATCATCCACAAGGTACACAATGAAATCATCACCAAATGACTTTGCAGTCCTTTGTATCTTGCTCCTTTTGGGAGCTTCATTGTCATCCTCCACAGGATCATCAGAGTGTTCTATCGGCATAGTGGGTTTAGGAATTATAAAAAATTCCTGACTAGATGAACTAGTCATCTCCTGATTTAATGAGCTAGACATACCTTTTATAGGAAAGATGTCCTCAAAGAAAGTCGCATCATTCAACTCCATAATTATACCAACATGCATGTCGGATACCTCAGATTTTACTATCAAAAATCTATAGCCAATGCTATTAAAAGCATATCCCAGAAAAACACAATCCACGGTTTTTGGTCCAAGCTTTTGCTTCTTGGGTATTGGAATATTGACTTTCGCCAAACAACCCCAAGTTCGTAAGTAAGAGAGTTTAAGCCTTTTCTTTTCCTATTCCTCAAATGGAGTCATGGTTTTATCCTTTACGGGAACACGGTTTAGGACATGACACGCAGTCATTAGTGCCTCCCCCCACCATTCCTTGGAAAGACCCGATGTATCTAACATGGCGTTAACCAAATCAGTTAGAGTGCGGTTCTTTCTTTCGGCCACCCCATTTTACTGAGGTCCGTAGGGAGGCGTCCTCTCATGTATAATACATGTTCCGCATAGAATAAATCAAATTCATTTGAAAAGTACTCTCCACCATGATCCGACCTTAGCCGCTTGATTTTAAGATCAAGTTGGTTTTCTGCCTCAGCTTTATAGATTTTGAAGTAGTTCAAAGCTTCATCTTTAGATTTCAGAAGATAAACATAGCAGTATATAGTGGAGTCATCAATCAACGTCATAAAGTATATTTTCCACCTTTTGTCAACACACCATTCATCTCATAAAGATCTGAACGTATAAGTTCTAGCGGTGCTAAGTTTCTCGGTTCCGCAGCCGTATGAGACTTGCGGGGTTGCTTTGCTTGCACACAAATTTGGCACTTAGAACCTTTGACAGTGGTAAATTTTGGAATTAAACTCATATTGTCTAGCCGCGTCATGCAACCAAAGTTAATATGACAGAGTCGTGAATGCCAAACATTGGACTCATTATCATTGCAAACATGATTAATAACTTTAGTACATGAGTCTGACAAAGACAAGCGGAACAGACCTCCGCACTCATAACCATTTCCAACAAATTGTACATATTTAGAAATTACAACTTTATTGGACTCAAAAACAAACTTAAAGCCATCTCGACATAAAAGCGATCTGCTGACGAGATTCTTATTGATGGAGGGAACGTGCTGCACATTATTCAGCTGTACGGTCTTTTCCGAAGTAAACTTCAGATTTACCGTACCAACACCATGAACATAAGCACGTGAGCCGTTTTCCATCTGCACGGAAGAGGTCCTTGAGACCTGATAAGAGGAAAACATGGAAATATAAGAACATACATGTGTATTAGCACCCGTGTCTATCCACCAATCAGGAGAATGACATACTGAAAGAATAGTAGGTAAAATACCGTACCCAGCATCCTTCATCGCAGTATCACTAATAACAAAATTAGCGGCCTTGCCGCTGTTTCCATGTTGACGCTTGTCAAAGCGATTAGGACAGCTAGGAGCCCAATGATCAGGATCACCACAAACGTGGCAAGAGCCTTTCCTCTTATCATTTTTCTTCTTGAAGTTTGTTGAGTGCGTGGCCTTGTTCTTGCCATCAAACTTCCCCTTTCCTTCAGTTTTGTTCTTATTCTTGAACTTGTGGGATTATAAGTTTTTCCTCTGCACCAAATTGGCAGTAGAACCTCCCTCAAACCCTCGAGCAGTTTTGTCATTTGCTCTCGCCTTCTCTTCTACATAAAGAGACCCAATGAGATCCATAACGGAAAACTCTTGTCTCTTATGTTTCAGAGAAGTAGCAAAGTTCCTCCACGAGGGAGGAAGCTTGACAATAATGCCACCGGCTACAAATTTGTCCGGTAAGAAACACTTGAACTGCTCAAGTTCTTTAGCAAGTGATTGTATCTCATGAACTTGCTCAACGATGGAGATCTCATCAACCATCTTGTAGTCACAGAATTGCTCCATGACATACAACTCAGTGACAGCGCCCGAGACCCCAAACTTGGCCTCGAGCGCTTCCCACGCGTCCTTGCCATTATCAAATGACATATACGGGTCAACAATGTTGTCCCCAAGAACACTGAACAAAGCCGCCATAAACATGCTATCGGCTTTCTTAAAGTTCGCTTCCTGCTCAGCAGAAAGATCTCCTCCAGGCTTGCCATGAGTGGCTCTATAGCAGTTTAGGTTTTCAAACCAGAGAACTGCTCTCTTGCGTCATCTCTTATAGTGCATGCCATCAAAAGGAGGAGGCCTAGTAGCCGCGGCTACACCGGTGAAATTCAGTTGCCTATAATCAGGTTTTTGGATTGTTGGAAATATAAGCAATAATCCATATGATTTAATCCAAATAATAAATTGATGAAGCATGATCATACAAACGGTACTAAAACCAATTATGCAGATCAACAAAGTAGATGAACATATTACATCTATAGGAGATAAACCTATCACATCTACACCAAACGCTAGAACAAAGAACTCTAGCAAAATCCGAAAAAGGCAGTTGAGGATCACATACAGTGTAGGCTGAATAGCAGCCGCATCGGTCGCAACAACGTCGCCCATGTTGAGGTTGTTGAAGAAATTGGTGACGTCCGGGAAGAAGTCGTCGTCCGAGAACTCGTCGTCGGACGACGTCGTAGTTGCCAGTAGTCACGCTTGAGCTCTCCCCAAAAACCTGATCGCCCCTCACCCGTACAGGTTCACGAGAGGCGGGGTTCCAGAGGCCTACTGTCTCGATCTGCGGTGCACGCCGCAAGCCGGGATGGAGAAGACGAAAGCGGCGGCGCAAGGTTCTAGAGGGTCAGCGCGTGTGTGGATTGATTCACCGATTAGGTTTAGCGCAGATGCTTATATAGTGCAGGTTAGGGAGATCGTGGGGCTCAACTCACGTCCGAGTCGGTAACAGTCCACGTCCATAAAAAACTGAAAACGACTATAATTAACGCGTCCGTTAATGACTCATAATCAGTTTTCCCAACCAGCAAAATAAAGCTCGGCTCGGCGAGATTCCCGCAACCCGCAATCCGCGGCGCGCGCTCATCGTGACGAGGCGAGGCGGGTGGCGTCGGAGGAGGAGTGCGCGATGGCTACTCTTCTTGTCACACCTTAGTGACTGGTGCAACACTCTACTATATAAGGTGGTCCAAATCCCTTTCAACTAGCAATGTGAGACTAAACTTTAGCACCACTAGCACAGCCATATGCTGCCATATACAAGTGGGCCAAAGGAAATTTCAGAATTTGTCTAGCCAACAGCCCAAAACTCACCAAATTCCAACAATCAAATCTATCACAATTGTCAAAGATGTCACATAGTACCATACGACTCACAAATATTACGAGACACCGGACAGAAAGAAAGAAGGACCGTGCTAATGCGCGGCGCCGCGCATAGCAACCGCTCCCGTACGGCGGCTGTGACGTAATCGTTTCAACCTGGTCGTGATCTTGTGCATGCCCATGTTAAACAAACTGCTCTAGATGTTAGCTATCAGTCTGACTTGTTGGTTTTTACATGCATGCATCTAGGAACGGTAGACATGTTAGCTAGCTCGCTATTAGCAGGAAAGTGTCTTGTTTAAAAATAACACTATCCAGATTAATCCCGGTAGCAACAACCGGATTAACTAGTCACAGTTACCAGACTAATTAGTTATGATTGCCAGATTAATTAGCATGATGCAACTATCACAGTCATAGTTACTAGATTAATTAGTCACGATTATCAGATTAATTAGCTATGATTGCCAGATTAAATATATATGTAAATAAAATTGTCATTTTCTTTGACAATGCAATTATCAGATTAATTTGATTAATTAGTCACGACTTCGAGATTAATTAGCTATGAATGCCTAATAAATTTTCTACATTGGTAAAGTTAATTATGATATTAATTATCTATAATTGCCTGATTAATTTAGGCTCCACTACCATATTAGCAGGCCTAGTCGGAGCACCGAATCGTAGAGCTCCCCCGAGTTGTCCTCTGTACGTATTTTCCCGTATATGAGGAATTGTCCCGCCGCGAAGCTCCTTCGAGTTGCACGGGTGAGGGGATGACACGCCAGCCATCGGGCTCCTCACTCTTCGTGGTGCACACGCATCCATATGCTCAACGACGATTGCCTAATCGCGCTCGACGACAATGCAGCCTCCTTGTAACATCCCAAAAATATTAAACTAGAATCATCAAACTCTAATCACCAAATATAAGGTTAACAAAAAGTTTTCCAATTAAAATATAAAAGCATTCATATGAGTGTGCATTAAAATTTGGATTCTTTTAAATTGCCATGATTATGTGTTTCTTTTCTTGTAAAATGATTCTTAGGTGAAATAAACATCATCTAAACAATCCCCACACTTTTTTCAAAGACAAATAAATCAAAACAAACAAATTAAGTGAATGGTCACTTTCGCCAAATTAACTCCCATGCCTAATTTGGCTATCTCTAACTTTCAGAACTTAACAGAAACATGTATGGATCTTTGCACCCCTTGATAGTACTCATAACAAAGTACCAAGGTCCACCTTGTGATCATCCAGAAACATTCAAATGCGTAGTTTAAATGACAGTTTAAAATTGAATCTATTTCATATGGAAAGATCCCACTTTTTCAAAAACCCATCAAACCAACTCAACTTTCAAAACCCAAGCATCTAGAGACTCACTAGCACATGCCTAGCGCACCCATCAAAAATAATTTCAAAATTCAAAACTTGAGTTCGTGCGGCCATTTCATCAAACACCTTGCAGATGCAAATCAAACATATCCTAAACATTATAGTGTGCAGTCATTCTGGCCTAACTTGTTCCCTCTCTGAACACCACTAGCCTTAGTAGATTATCTAACAACCTTAAATAATCTCTAGCATCACTGTAAGCTGGCCATTGTCATCAATGGTGAGCAGGCCGAGTGCACCATTGCCACCCCATAGTCTACAGCAAGCTATGAGCAACACTAGCCTCGCCAACCTTGTCTGGGAGCAAGCTAGCACCCCACCGCCACTCCCTGTCCCAGCCGCGAGCGATGCCAGCCCCTGGACCACACGCACAGACTATGCCAAGCCGCTCTGCAACCATGCCGAGAGCGCGCCCTGTGCACCACGCTCGACAGACGACCACAGACCGCACGCCGCCCTCGTCGCATACACGCGTGATCACCACCATCCCAGCAACCCCGCAGACATGCCCGTTCGCCGCCGCGCGGACCACGCGCGCTGTGCGCCATTAAAACTTCTGTCGGGCACGCTTAGAGCACCGCAGCGTTCCGACCGATCAGCACCGCCCCACGCCTCGCCACCATGTCGTTGAGCTTTTCCAGGGAGCACAACACCGCCCCCTAACGTTGCCCATGCCGATAGCCCTCTGTGCCGTCGACCACGACGAGCTCAGCCCGCGCCCGTCGGTCCCCTCTCGCCACTATAAATAGAGGCCTCCCCCGCTCGAATTCTTCACACCACCTCACTCCCCTCACCTCACTGATCGTTCCACCCCATTCCCAGAGCAAGGCGAGCGCATCGCCGGAATTGCGCCGGAACAGGCCGCTTCTGGAGAAGAAGGGCGCCGTCGATTTCGTCCACCCCAGGAGGAGCTGCCGGTACCAGGAGGTTCGCCGTTGTTGACTTCGTTGTTCGCCCGCATCGCCAACCTTCGCCTGAGCCCCGGTGAGCCTCCCGCGACCCCCACCTGCCACGTTAGGTTTCTGTCTCGCCTCCACCGCCCGACGTGGACGATGAGTAGCAGCCGTTCGATTAGACTTAGATTGTGCGGTTGAGATTGCCCCATACCGCTTCGCGTGTTAAGAGCCACTGACCAGTAGACCCGCCCTGTCAGTTGCGCCCCGCGCCGCGGAGTGACACTGGGCCGGCCCTTTAACCTTTCCCGCGTAGCCCAGCTGTTTGAAATTGGATTTTTCTATTTTAATTCAAACTCAGTTCTATACCTATATTCAAAAATCAACCCAGCTTGATTTAGTGAACCAAATTGCATGAAACCAATTTTGTTAGAAAGGTACTGAAATTCTTAATCCAAGCCCGTTGGATTCAAATCATTTGGATCTGTAGATCAACCTTGGTAAAAATAACAAGTCAGAAGCTTTTCAGCATTCAAACATTTTTCAAATTTCAACCATAACAGCTTGAGTTGATTCCAACTCTCAAAAATCACATTTGATCATACCTTTCAGAATATATAAAAACATTTGGGTTTACTTACATAAATAATGTTCAAGTAATAAAAGAATGCCACATAGGCATTTCTAGTCATTTATTTTTATTTAAAATAAAAGGTTAAATTTTATTAAATTGTGACACCACTTTAAATCACATTCCCATATACTGAAATATGTGGTGATGACATGTGTCAACATGATCCCATGTTTGGTTTGGAGAATATTAAATTTTAAGTAGTTTTTCAATGAGTAGAAATTACTTTTCTAAAAATAAAAGAAATAATCTTGTAATATTAGTGATGATGCTAGATCATCTATAGAATCCTTCCGTGTGATGATTGAAAGTAGTTAAGTATTGTTTGGTGATTGTGTACCTCGTATTTATTCATAGACGCTAGTACCGACCAAGGATACGAGGAGGAAGGAGGATACTACGAAGAAGAAGCCGAGGAGAACTTCAACCACTGCTCTGCACAAGGCAAGCTAACACTTGCAAGATACTCTACTTATGCAAACCTAAGACTACTAGTTGATTGTGCAAGTTAACACTTGCAAGATACTATACCTATGTAAGCAAATACTTGCTTGTTACCATGCCAACTATATGCCTTAAGCATACGTGATCATACCCACCTGATAACCCCATTCCTAGTTTTACTTACAAGCTTTATACTTTATTTCTTTATCAAAGCTATTACTTAAAAAATACTTAAGTAAATTGTAGATATTAGAAAAATAATTGAAGGTTGCATAAAGAGCATAAAACTTGGTCTGAGCTAGATAATCTTTATGTCATCCTAAGGCATGAGATTGAACTTAGTAAAACTCCACTAGTTTACCACCCTCATTAGTACTTACCCTCAGTTGTAGATGCTAGTGCTAAGCATAAAACTTGATCAACTTTAGATGAGAATACTTGGTGGAAAAATGGTTATGAAAACCTTAGAATGATGGATCATTCTGTTGAGATGTTTTGACACGTGTTTCCGAACACCAGATGATTTGGATGATGAAAATGTTGAGGCATGAGCCTTAGCCCTTTATAAAACTGATGGTTGTCTGGATGCGATACCATTCCAATTTTACCGTACAACCACAATACCCGAGAATTGGATAGGGCTTGACTGGAAACTTATATACCTTAGTATTGGTTCCATCACGGCCAAGGTCTGAGCTGTGGCTATCTTGTGAAGATTGTCCACCTGTGTAGTACCTAAGATGACAGTTGGTCATGGTTGGGAGGCCAAACTTACATGAGAGGTGCTTATACTAGGGCGTGTAATTGAAAGGTTAGGATTGATTATCCGCATACTGAGTATGGTGAATTCAGGATTTGTTCCTGACGGATGTATCGAATGTTGTGCTGAAAGTGTACAATCTCTGCAGAGTGTCAAACTATTCGAATAGGCGCGTCCACGGTTATGGACAGTTGGAGTGGCCATACTGTTCCTCCGTCAGATGTTTTCAAAATGACTTGTGAAATGAATTGAGACTTTGACTTGACCACAATAGAGTTGTGATATGAAATTCAAGTTCCCACTTAGGTGTTATAAAACTTCAACTAGCTTTCTTCGTTTCTAAACTTAGTAGAGGTAAATCTGGCTTTTTGCAAAACAACCCTAGAGCTTAATGTCCTACTACAAAAATCCCTTCACTTGTTAGTATTAGTTTGCGAGTACTTAAAGAGTACTCATGGATTGTCCCTGGCTATTCCCGTGGCCAGACTATGAAGAGGAGTACCAGGAGGACGGACCCCAGGAAGGTTACGACAAATAGGATCATCTCCCATCGTCAGCATTGCCTGTGACTCCGAAGATGGAGCTTCGCCTATGCTACCTTTATTATTACGTATTTTCGCTGCTTGAGTTGTATTAAGAACTGGATCATGAGATCCTTATTTGTGTTAGACCTTATGTATGGTTTGTAATGGATGATGTACTGTGGTATCCAAATCTGGCATAACAGGCATCTGGGATTAAAAATCCGGGTGTTAACACTCCTCGCGCTCGCCGCCGCCAGCAGCCTCCCCGCACTCCATGGAGGCAGCTTCCTCGTGCTTGTCGGTGTAGGCCTCCCCCACTGCATGCTTGTCATTGATGGCCTCCTGCGCTAGCAGGCGGAAGCCTCGCCCTAGCGTGCGCATCTCCATGCGCTAGTCGGCGGCACCTTCTCCCTACGCCAGACGACGGGTGCCTCCTCCTCGCGTTCACGCCTCCTTGGGCTTGTCGGCTGGAATACCCCGCTGCGTGGTGGGCAGTGGAAGTCTGCTGGCGTGCGTGCCTCCTTGGGCTCGTCGGTGGCAGTTAATCGCTGCGTGCTGGGCGGTGGCGGTCTCCTCGCGTGTTGTTTCCGTTGTGGTCTGTGAGAGGGAGGGGATTAGGGGATTGTGTGGTTGGCAGAGACTTGGTGGGGAAAGAGAGACACGTACGTGAGTAGATAAGATGAGACAGAGAGGTTATGCAGACCAGGCTCGATGATTTTTCACAAATCCTAATGCGCCGCACGGCAGCGTAGTTGGAGCAACGCTTATATTTAGATTTTTCCAAGAAAGAAATAGGGACTTCAAGCACCACCGCTACAACACCAAGTCCACCGCCGAGATCACCCGTCAAGCGTAGGCTCATCGTCACTATTGGAATGGATATGATATTACTGAAATGTTTGCGTAAATTCAATCAAGTGGCATCCAACATATTTGTATAACCTAGGTTTAGCGCGATATATGTAAGTTCCCGAGACACAAATTGTCTGTAGTCTAAGTTGAATGCAACATATGAAGTAGGAGTCACTACAAGAAAATAGTCACGTAGAGACGTTTTACCTATGACGCTTTCATACTCGTCCAAAAATTCAAAACCAAATAGCACCTAGAGAAGTTCTACGAGACGACGTGTAGATCGTCGCATGTTTTCCCTTCCTCACATTTAGAAGCCCATCAATATTGGCTGCGGCCCGTCCCACATGATGTAAGACAACGAATTCAGTCAAAATCGTTGAAATTATATCAAATTGGACTAAATTGCTCTCTGGTTACAAGTTGTGAGACTAATCTTACTCACTTTGCAAGATGTGAAACTAAACCGCTCTCGTGATACAAGTTGTGGGACTAGCAATGTATATACCTCCCGTAGTCGGCGCGCCGCTAGCCTTTAGCTCATGTCTTGCTCCTGTTTCAATTCACTCCCATAAACACCAATCAGTCACCGTTGAATTTCAGAATCTGGCTGCCCCCCGCTCCTCCCCATGGACGTGCTTTGATGCGTGCCGTTCCCCATGGATCTCGCCCAACGCCGGCCGTTCCCCATGGATCTCGTCAGGCACCGAGTGCTCGAGGGACGGGATGGAGGTGGCCGGAGAAGAGGGACGGATGGATGGGACAAAGAAGGTGGGGCAATTCCTTGGGGCATGACGCCTGGCTTCATCGCCATTGGGGGCCTCGAGTCGGTATCAAAGCGGCACGGCAGCGGCGGTAGCGGGCGCGCCGCAACTCTCCGCCACGATTCGATTCGTTCCCACGGATATCCACTTAACGATTTAAGTGGATTTGGGTTAGCGACACCGTGGGCAGCCGTTTCCACTTACAGGCTGATGCAACATGGGGTTCTGATTGGTAGATGGCCAAGTCACTAGCTAACACTTGGCATTTGTAAATTTGTGTGGTACAGTTTGACGCTGAAGATTATAAAACTGGAGCTGACGGTATCTGGGAAATCTGATTCTAGAAAACAAATGATCAGTTGCACACTGGATTCTGTTTCTGGTTTTGCTTTACCAGGTTGGCGCTCCTCCAGCCAATAGTTTTAACAAGTCTCTTGAGTTTCCTAGCGAGAAAGTCGGCGTCAGCTTGCATAATATATAGCTGTTGGCATATGATGTGGTGTTTTGGCTCTGAGATGCAAATGAACCTATTATGAAAAATACATAAAAATTAAAAATTAAATTGTCGAATAAATCTGAACAAAAATTTTATATGTATATCCGGACATTCTAACCCCATACACAAGTTTTCAGAAAGAATAAACATTTTGCTTGTGTAAAAAAGATAAGAAAACATGTTCATGAATAGACACGTTGAAACACTGAAATTTGTCTTTTTTACGTGAAACAACTAAAATCTTCTTTCACCCGCAAACCTCTGTACAAACATTTAGTGTCCGGATGTACATGCAAATATTTTTTTCAGCAGTGAGCCGAATTGGATTTCCGTGTTGGCATATCCTTTTCATCGTACATGCTGAGCGACGCCCTTCTTCGCAAGTAGCAACACTTGTGTGGAAGCTCATGCTCCAGGTTCAGGGCCAGTCCGCTTTATGGCTGATCATTTCCCAAGATCTCCGAGCGAAAAAATATACTACTAGTGCGCAAATTGGCCTACCTGGATGCTGAAACGCAGCTGTCTTGGAATCATAGATGGATATGGTCCTCCTAATTGTCAGTGCCATGGATGCTTATATGCAGTGCATGCCCAGTTTCATTTTGTTCTAAAGTTTCCAGCCAAGTGGTCTCGCGCGGCAGTTGCAGGATTGAGGGCCTGAATCCCATGGAGTATCGCTGTAGACTTTTTTAGATCCCGTGACAAACATCTACATCGACGAGGTTGATGATCAGATATTTTAGTCGCATAATATCTTCAACTATATGGCCCTCACATCACATCAACCCTTGTGCAAGTGACAAAAAAAACCGCCGCGGCCTGAAAAGGAACTGCCATACAGCGATGAGCACATAAAGCGCAGCGATGGACCAGATATCGTGTAAGTAGATAGATCGATAGGCGCCATGGATCCCTCTTGCCTCAGGTTCAGTGAACTGAACTGATGAACTGAACCCGTACGTACGTGTCGAGACTGTTGAGTTTGAGTACGATACGTAGCTCTTCCTTTTATTTTTTGAGAAAGACACGAGGCGCCAAGGCTTTGTGACATGGATGGCGTACGAATGGTCGTGGCCGGCGGCTAAATATTTTCGACACTGACACTGACACTGACACTGACATGGATGTGGAGCGAACCCCTTGGCGAGGATCGATCCGTCGTTGGCCCGATCTTTGACGGCACTCTCATCCATCGCAGCAAGTAGCAACGGCAGGTTTACAAAGACATTCACAAATATCGCAGAAAAAAACACACCGAACCCTTCTAGTCGAAGGAATAACGTGGATGAACTATATAGGCTCAGCTTGCAATATTCTACCCATCGTAGGAACTCACACGCCAATAGAGATTTTTAACAAGAATACTCTAAACCGTGTCTATTTCACAACTCAAATCTGGCCCATTATACATTATCTGTATTGTTTTTGGTCCGATTTCCCTCATAAACTGGACAAATCTTCTACTTGTTCAATGAATTTAACAGCTCTCCTGCTAACATTAAAAAAAATATATATGAATCTGGCCCATTACAATATGCACGTCTTGAGTTTATATAATAACCGACTCTAAATAAATGACCTGACTTGCAAGAAGCTAAAACAATGTATAGCCTCGACTATTGTCATATTATTTTGATCTCCTTTAATTGTACTAGAAAAAATGCGAATAATATCAAATTTTAGAAGGTATCGGCCACTGAAGGAAAAAACAGGTGAATAAGTCTCCAAGCTTGTTTGGCTAGCATGGCCAAATTGAACGAGTGGAAGTCTCGAAAGCCCATGCCATCTTCACTTTTCGGATAGCAAAGTTTTCATCACGCGAGCCAGTGCATCCTTTTAGAGTTCTCATCATCACCCCACCAAAAATTGGAAATAGCATACATCATAGCATTGCACACTCCCTTAGGAATTTGGAACACTAACATTGTATAAACTGAAATTGCTTGTGCCACTGCTTTCAATAGTATCTTCTTACCCTTAATAGATAAGAGTTTCTCTTTCCACCCATTTATTCTTTGGATAATTCTTTCAATAAAATGTTTAAAGCAATCACTTCTATCCGCTCCCACTAGTGCTGAAAGACCAAGGTACTTATCTGAAAGTGCTTCCGTATTAATATGCAGTGTTTCACAGATTTCAGCTCTCAACCAAGCTCTTGTATTCAGAGAGAAAAAGATACTAGACTTTGCTAAACTCACCAACTGTCCTAAATTTGCACAATAAGTATCCAACACTTGTTGCAATGAAGTTGCATTAGTCATATCACCTTTCATGAGAATGAAGGAATCATCAGCAAATAACAGATGTGAGACTAACGGTGCATTTCTGCACACTCTAACCCCATCGATGCCACCAACTTCTTCTTCATGCAACAAGAGACTAGATAAACCCTCCGCAAAAAGGAGGAATAAGTAGGGAGAAAGAGGATCCCCTGCCGGAGACCTCTAGTAGGACTAAACATCTCTGTCTCCTCAGAGTTAAATCTAACTCGATATTTCACAGAGCTAACACAAACCATCATAAGGGAAATCCATCTTTCAGAAAATCCCAGCTTCCTCATCATATTTTGGAGGAAGATCCACTCCACACGATCATAAGCTTTGTGCATATCAAGCTTGACAGCACAATATCCATTAGTGTTAGATGTATATATCTGTATATTGTATTTCCCCCATATGTTAGGGGGCTTTCTGCATATTTGCCCTGTACCTGTACTATATATTGTGGCCTTTGGCCCCCAGAGGAATATAACTTGTCTATTCCTAACATGGTATCAGAGCCTTAGGGTTTTGCTCCTCTCGTTGCGCCGCCGTCGCTCGCCCCGGTTCTACACCGCCGCGTCCGGCCGCTGTTGCCATCTCGCCGATCTCTCCGATCGGATCTTCTCCCTGACGCTGTGCTCGCGCGGGCCTCCACGTACGGCTCCTGACGCGCCGCACAGTTCCCTCACCTGCCGCCTGACGCGCGGTACTCCCGCCCCACGCCTGCTGACGCTGTGCTCGCGCGACGCGCGGCTGCCTGACGCGCCGCACAGCTCCTTCACTCGCGCGACGCGCGGCTGCTCCCTCCTGTCCACGTACGGCTCCTGCCTGACGCGCCGCACAGCCCACGTGCGGGACCGCGGGAGCCGCGCCTGCCCACGCGCGGGACCAACGCCTGCCCACGCCTGACGCGACGCACGGTTCCTGGTCCCTGCTGGTCGCGCCCCCACGCGAGGTTCTGCCTCCAGCTTCGGTTCTGCCTGCTGACGTCAGCCCGCATCAGCACTGATCAGATCCAGATCTACTCTGTCAAAAAAAAAAAATGTCTTCTTCCTCAGGTTATGTCGCGATTCCTCGCTGCCCGGTGGTGTTTGATGGCACGAATTACCCTGATTTTGCTGCCTTTATGCGTGTCCACATGCGCGGTCTCCGTCTTTGGGGTGTTCTCTCCGGCGAGGTCTCCTGTCCGCCGTGCCCCTCTGCTCCTGTGGCTCCTCTGCCTCCGACGCCGATTGTGCTTGCTGCTGATGCTTCTCAGGAGGCCAAGGATGCTGCTCAGAGCGCTGATGATATTGCTGTTGCTGCCTATGACCTGAAGTTCAAGCAATATTCTGCTGATCTCGAGTCCTATCGCCACGCTCTGACTGCCTACACTCAGTGGGTCGATGAGGATGCTCGTGCTGCTGCTGTTCTCACCTCCAGTGTTCTGCCCCAGTATGCTGCTGAGTTCATGAGTCTCCCTACCGTTGCTGCTCAGTGGGCCCATCTTCGTCAGCGCTATCAGCCGTCTGGGGATGCTCTTTACCTGTCTGTGGTTCGCCAGGAGCATGCTCTTCAGCAGGGTGATTCTACTATTGATGAGTTTTATACTCAGAGTGCTGCTATCTGGCGTCAGCTTGATTCTCTCCGTACTGCTGTTTGTGGCACATGCTCGTGCTGCCAGATTGTGCGCTCGGACTTGGAGTTTCACCGCATCTATGAGTTTCTGTCTCGGCTTCGCCAGGAGTTTGAGCCCCGGCGTGCTCAGCTGAATGCTCGTGGTCGTGTTCCGCTCTCTGAGGTGTTGTCTGAGCTTCGGGCTAAGGAGACACGTCTCCGTGGTGCTGGTCTTCTTGCGGTTCCATCTGCGCTTGCTACTCGTGGTGCTCCTTTGCCGTCTGCTCCTTCGACTCAGCCGCGGTCTCCTGTGCCACCGCCGCCGATACTACCCACTCCTCCAGGTCAGGGTCAGGGTCAGGGTCAGCTTCAGCACCAGCAGCCTCCGGGTGCGAGTCAGCACCAGCAGGCTCGTGGTCAGGGTCGCCGTGGTTCTCTTCGTCACTGCTCGTACTGCAACAGGGATGGTCACACTTGGGCCACCTGTTATACACGGGACCCCAGTTTACGTCAGCAGCACCAGACTCGTGGACAGTCAGCTCCCTCTGGATCTTCAGCAGTTGCTCTCTCTGATCAGGACATTATCAGGAGTCTTCGCGGTCTACTTGCTGCTACAGGCTCTTCCTCGACGGGCACTGCTGGTTCTGTGACTGACTCTTCAGGCACTGTGCGACCACCACCTTCTACACAGTCAGGTACGTCCCCGTGGTATCTGGATTCTGGAGCTTCTTTTCATATGACCTTTGAGTCTTCTTCTTTGTCCGCTCTTCGTTCTCTCCCTTCTCATGTCCGTGTCTTTACGGCTGATGGTACCTCTCTCCCTGTTTCTAGTCGAGGCACACTTTCTACTTCTTCTTTTTTTGTTTCTGATATTTCTCATGTCCCTCTTCTTAAGATGAATCTGTTCTCTGCTAGCCAGCTCACTGACTCTGGTTGTCGCGTCATTCTTGATGCTGATTCTTGTGTTGTCCAGGACCGTCGCACCCAGGCCCTGGTTGGAGCTGGCCCTCGCAGCCGTGATTCTTCAGGACTTTGGGAGTTAGACTGGCTTCGCGTTCCTTCCGCTGCCACTTCATCTGCCAGTTCTTCTTCGGTTGTCGCCTCTACTACCAGCTCTTTTCAGCAGTGGCATCATCGTCTTGGTCACCTCTGTGACTCTCGCCTGTCGACCTTAGTTCATCGTGGTCTTCTGGGGTCTGTCTCAGGAGATGGGTCTTTGCATTGTCAGGGCTGTAGGTTGGGTAAACAGATTCAACTTCCCTATCCTACTAGCGCGTCTGTATCTCAGCGACCTTTTGATTTAGTTCATTCTGATGTTTGGGGTCCGGCTCCTTTCGCTTCGAAAGGGGGCCATCGCTACTATATTTTATTCATCGATGATTTTTCTCGGTACACTTGGTTGTATTTTATGCGCTCTCGTAGTGAGGTGCTCTCCATATATCAGCGTTTTGCGGCCATGGTTCGTACTCAATATTCTACCCCCATCCGTGTGTTTCGTGCGGATTCTGCTGGTGAGTATATCTCCCAGATGTTGCGAGGTGTTCTTGCTGAGCAGGGCACTCTTGCTCAGTTCTCCTGTCCTGGCGCACATGCCCAGAATGGCGTTGCTGAGCGTAAGCATCGCCATCTTCTTGAGACCACTCGCGCTATGATGATTGCTTCTTCTCTCCCGCCGCATTTCTGGGCTGAGGCTGTCGCTACATCGGCTTACCTCA
Organism: Avena atlantica; assembly: GCA_910589765.1. Classification (NCBI taxonomy): domain Eukaryota; kingdom Viridiplantae; phylum Streptophyta; class Magnoliopsida; order Poales; family Poaceae; genus Avena; species Avena atlantica. The sequence continues at coordinate 457,384,420 of OU342736.1, forward strand.
TCAATATTCAGCCTTCTGCTGCTTTGCAGGGTGGTATCCCTCTTGAGCGCCTCTCTGGACAGTCTCCAGATTACTCCATGCTTCGCTTGTTTGGTTGTGTTTGCTATGTTTTACTTGCTCCTCGCGAACGCACCAAACTGACCGCTCAGTCTGTTGAGTGTGTTTTTCTCGGATACAGTGATGAGCATAAGGGCTATCGCTGTTGGGACCCTGTTGGTCGTCGGATGCGTATCTCTCGTGATGTTACTTTTGATGAGACGCGTCCCTTCTATCCTCGTCCCACCGCTGGTACTTACCCGGTGGAAGATATCTCTTTTCTTATCTTTCCTGACACACCTCCTTCTACCCCTATTGTGTCTTCTTCAGGATCTCCTCCCTCTGATGTCTCTTATTCGACACCGTCATCTTCTTCTCCGTCTAGTTCTCCTAGTTCTCCTCGCTCTCCGGAGTCTTTATCTTCTATTCCCTCCTCTTCATCGTCGTCTCCTGCGTCGTCTTCCTCTGCTGATCTTCCCTCTCCTCGTCCTGTTCGTCAACGTCGTGCCCCCAACCGTTACTCTCCTAGTCAGTATGGTCTTTCTGTTGCCTCTGAGCCGACCTCTTATCGGGATGCTGAGCATCATCCTGCATGGCAGCTGGCCATGGCCGAGGAGATTGCTGCGCTTGAGCGCACTGGCACCTGGGATCTTGTTTCTCCTCCTCCCGGTGTTCGTCCTATCACGTGTAAGTGGGTCTATAAGATTAAGACTCGCTCTGATGGATCTCTTGAGCGCTATAAAGCGCGTCTTGTGGCTCGTGGTTTTCAGCAGGAGCATGGTCGTGACTATGATGAGACTTTTGCTCCTGTTGCTCATATGACCACTGTGCGTACTCTGCTTGCTGTTGCTTCTGTTCGTCACTGGTCTGTGTCTCAGCTTGATGTTCAGAATGCCTTTCTCAATGGTCAGTTGAGTGAGGAGGTTTATATGCAGCCTCCTCCTGGGTACTCTGTTCCTGAGGGGATGGTTTGTCGCCTTCGACGTTCTCTTTATGGCCTCAAACAGGCCCCTCGTGCCTGGTTTGAGCGCTTTGCTTCTGTAGTGGCAGCTGCTGGTTTCTCCCCTAGTGCTCATGATCCAGCGTTGTTTGTTCACACTTCTCCTCGTGGACGCACTCTTCTTCTTCTCTATGTTGATGATATGATCATTACCGGTGATGATCCTGAGTATATAGCCTTTGTTAAGGCCCGTCTTCGTGATCAGTTTCTTATGACTGACCTTGGTCCTCTTCGATACTTTCTTGGGCTTGAGGTTTCCTCCACTTCTGATGGCTTTTACATCTCTCAGGAGAAGTATATTCAGGATCTTCTTGCTCGTGCTGCTCTTGGGGATGAGCGCACTGTTGAGACTCCTATGGAGCTTAATGTTAAGCTTCAACTTACTGATGGTGATCCTCTTTCTGATCCGACGCGTTATCGGCATCTTGTTGGGAGTCTTGTTTATCTTGCTGTCACTCGTCCTGACATCTCTTATCCTGTTCATATTCTGAGTCAGTTTGTTTCTGCTCCTACCACTGTTCACTATAGTCATCTTCTTCGTGTTCTTCGTTATCTTCGTGGTACGATCACTCGTCGTCTTTTCTTTCCTCGTTCCAGCTCTCTCCAGCTCCAGTGCTATTCGGATGCTACGTGGGCGAGTGATCCTTCGGATCGCCGTTCACTTTCTGCTTACTGTGTGTTTCTTGGTGGTTCGCTCATTGCTTGGAAGACTAAGAAACAGACAGCGGTTTCTCGTTCGAGTGTTGAGGCTGAGTTGCGTGCTATGGCCTTGTTGACTGCTGAGGTGACCTGGTTACGGTGGTTACTTGCGGATTTTGGGGTTTCGATTACCACACCCAGTCTGGTTTTGTCTGACAGTACAGGTGCTATTAGTATTGCACGTGATCCGGTCAAGCATGAGCTTACCAAGCATATTGGTGTTGATGCCTTTTATACACGTGCTCAGGTGCAGGCTCAGGTTGTTGCGCTTCAGTATGTGCCTTCAGATTTACAGTTGGCGGACTTCTTCACGAAGGCCCAGACCAGAGCGCAGCATGATTTCTTACTCTCCAAACTCAGTGTTGTGGATCCACCATGAGTTTGAGGGGGGGGGGGTGTTAGATGTATATATCTGTATATTGTATTTCCCCCATATGTTAGGGGGCTTCCTGCATATTTGCCCTGTACCTGTACTATATATTGTGGCCTTTGGCCCCCAGAGGAATATAACTTGTCTATTCCTAACAATTAGAACCAGCCCTTTTATTTTTAATAGGGTGAATACACTCATAAGCCACGAGAACACTATCTGTAATCAGTCGTCCTGGAACAAAAGCACTCTGCATAGGGGCAATCACCTCTGGAAGAATTTCTTTTAACCGAAGAGCCAACATCTTGGAGATAATTTTATAAATGACATTGCAAAGGCTAATTGGCCAGAATTGAGTAACCTTTTCAGGATTGTACACCTTCGGGATTAAGACTACAATAGTATCATTCCACCCTTCCGGTATAATACATGAGTTCAAAGCATGAAGGACTTCCTGGGTGATCTCATCGCCACATAATTCCCAGAACTGTTTAGAGGTCGTTTGGTATCCATCATTTGGGCATGGAATCCTGGAATTCATTTTGCAATTCCATTCCTATGTTGTTTGGTTGGCACGGAATTGGGCTGTCATTTCATTTGGCAAATCCATTGAAATATCCTCATGTGTAAACCTGATTCCTATCTTAGACCCGTCATTTCTAAATTCTGGTGGCAGCCAAACATGTGGGTGTTTTTGGAATCACAATATAAATGAAATGAATCCATGTATTCATTTCATTTCTACTAAATGAAATGAATACCTGGATGCCAAACGACCTCTTATAGAATACTGCATGAATACCATCTGGTCCCGATGCTTTAAAGTCACCAATGGAATAAATTGCCTTTTTACGTCCTTAGCCGTGAAGGGTGCATTGACCTATCCAGCGACGGCCAAGACATGTGCACAAAAATATGTGGGCCGCGGCGGCTGCCCCGATCGCGAGCCGTCGTCCTTGCTTCGAAAGGAAGGTCTTGAGTGTAGTCACGCCTTCAAGCATTGGGCTCGTAGGAGGTGATTTCGGTGCCTCGACTGTGACCACCAAGTTAGCACATGTCGTGAGCCCTTCAATTGTAGCCGCTGTCGTCGTCCCGGTCATCGGGAGCGATTTTGTCGTGCACGCTTTCCTGCCGCTCGTCCTCGCTCTCCGGACACTCGTGCTCATGCTCCTTGCCATGAGAGCTGCTCTCCGTCCGCTCATCCTCGTTGTCTATCATCATCTCGGATTTGGGTCGAGGTTGTGTGCCCCTCGTCGTTGTGTGAAGCAGTGCCACCAAGACCCTCCCCTATGTGTTGCGAGGACTTTAAGGTCAACGCTAGTTTGGACTCTCTCTTTCAGTCCTAGGTTGCCTTGATACGCATGGAGCTTCTTCGATTTGTCGCTGTACATGTCGAGGAGGCATCTCGCCCCCTTCGAGAAGAGGTGGAATCACTCAAGCTGTTATTGGCGCGCACCGGTGATTCTTTGGAGCCAACAGAGGCATGTATTATGGTGGCTTGGGGCTCGCCCCCGCCCAGGCTTCGTTTCCGCTTGACTCGACTGAGCAGAAGTAATGCCTCTTTAGTTGTTTCTCCTCTCGTGGCAGTACTTGTCTGTCGCCGCAGCCTGATGTGTCGGTTGGCGCCTCTGAGAGTAAGGGCATGGATGGGATCTTGGATTTGATAGTGCATATCACACAAGAACTTCATGAGTTGTGTGGGAATCTTCTGAGGCGCTTGAGCTGGGCTCATTTCAGGCCTTGGTGGTGGCCACGACACCCTCGCCACCACAGTCACCCTCCTTTGTATACAGTGGGGAGTATTGGCGCATCACTATGAGGTTATTTTTGCTGAAGATTTTTGTGGCTTTCTCACCCGTTTAGAGGCGGCTAGCCCTGGATATGGCAAGGACATTGCTTGCATTTTGGCGGAAAAGGCTTCTAAGGACATAATATGGAGGGTGGAGAAGTTTCCCGGGAAGGTATCTCCCAAGAGGAAAAGAATAAAGAGGATCCTAGCAAGAGAAGCTTCCGAAGCTGCTTGATTGATGACCCCTTTTCGTCGTCCGTTTAGTGAGTCTTTGCGGCATGGTGCTCCTAGGTCGTATGTTTGCGGTTGTAGTAGGTTTGCACACTTTACATATTGTTCTCTTGTGGTTTTGTTGTAATGGTTTTTGCCTGGTTTTCCGATAATTAATAACTGGGCAATTCTCTTCTTAATTATTAGATTGGGCCAATTCTTTTGTCTTGTTTTAAATGTATATATATATATATATATATATATATATATAGCCGGTGTAATTGGCGTTTTGATTTTAGGATACCATGCTGATGCGGAGCCATTTCTCCTGTTCGTTTTTCTTTAGATGGTTACATGTATCGATCTTACGCGACCTATGATATAATCTTTTGTAATACTTTGACAATAACAAGTTTAATAAAAGGTGGCATGCATCTACCAATGCAGAGGCCGGGCTAAGTCTCCATTTCCAAAAGAAAAAAATAACATGTTATTTACTTTCTCTTAAAAATAAGTACATGTCAAGGGTTAATGTACAAATGACAAAACCTCCAACTTGCGTTGCAAGCATGCATGACTCAGCCATGCATGCAACGTTCATTGAAACATGTCGTTAATAAAGGTTGAGGAGGTGTTGTTGAGCTTTGAGTAGACCTGCATCTGAGTGAGTATGTGCTCGAAGTTGTCGTTGGTCTTCTCGATGGGGTGTGTGTGCGTTCCCTCGTACGTCGTCACCACTACGCCTTGGTCGCGCGACAGCCGCTGGACCTGCTTCTTCACGTCGCACCCTTGGTACGTGCACCGGTAGTAGCTCCTGCATGTGACAAGAAAGTTAATGTGGGTGCTAGTTTGCCATTTTAATCTTATGTACCCTTCCATTCTAAAATAAGTAAATTAAATTTATCTAAATTTATATGTATTTAGACATATTTATTTAGACAAATTGAAGTTACTTATTTCAGGACTGGGTAGTATTAATTGTGCTAGGTAAGGAGTTGTATCTTGACAGCAAAAGCATATGCCTTTACTACGTACATGCACAATTTTATTCTTACCATAGTATTTTGACATCAAATGGATATGCCCCTTTTTATTTTCTTTTAAGAAATGGTTGCGTGCACCTTCTTATTTTCTTGTCAACCTCAGTTAATTAGTACCCGAGTGGATATTGCCTCTCGGGTGCTGCACACCCCCATACTTAAAAACAGTTAAAAAAATTCGAACTTTTTTAAAAATCAAAGATGATCAGGTATGCTATTCGTATAAAAATATTTGGAAAGAAAATGATTCGCATGGTAATCAGGGGAAAAAAATGACAAATCAAAGGTGAATAGTACCTGATCATGGGGAGTTTTGAATATGTTTTTTACCCAGAATGCAACGAAACTAATTTTCTAGGGAAATATTTTTATACAAGTAGCATACCTAGTCATCTTTGAGTTCCAAAAAAGTTTGATTTTTTTAACCTTTTTAATTATTTTTTAATTTTTCCAGTTATAGGGGTGTGTAGCACCTGAGAGCCACAGTGTAATTCTCACTGCATAAGTCTAAATTGATCTCTCCTTGGTGATTGTATATAAATTTCGTAGGATTGTGGGATTTCAACACTTGGAAAGAATTTCAATGGATGCTGGTCCTTTGGTCCGAAGAATTATGAGTATAGGAAATTCTAATTTTCTATGGATTGCTTTCGTACTCTATACGTCCAGAAATAAGTGACTTTGATTTTATTAGATTCACATGTATCAAATTTAGATAAATTCAAGTTACTTGTTTCCGGACGGAGGAGGTACAACAAATTTAGTAGGACTGGCCGATCCTTTTGTTTCCACTTTTTTGACTGTCTATTGTTTACACTTATCAATGGAACCCTAGGAAACTAGGTGAAGTTCCGTTACCCCCTCCTAAGTGACCAAACTAGGTTAAAAAGTTAGTTAGACTAGGTCAGAGGGAGTACTAAATTGCAAAACTAGGTTAAAAAGTTAATTAGACTATAGGCTAATAGGACAAAATAGTATAATCGACGAGTTGCGCCTAGCCAAGTCCACACACGGCACGCCGCACACTGTGTTCGACTACAACTAACACACGCTACCTCCGCTAGGCACATAGCAGTTCTGGTCGATAGGAGGGATCGTCCAGGGATACAGGAAAAATAACCAGACAGTCACGAAATCGCCCTGGCCGCGTATCTCCAACCACCGACGGCATCCCTCGCAAGATCATCCCCGAGGGCCTCTACTTCTTGCCGGTCTTTCGCTCCCGTGGACAAGCCCGACGCGCGCGACCGCTCCATAGCCATCACGCTTAACCTCAACCACGACGTTAGCGCTACCGGTTCCATGCTCCGGCGACCTCGCTCTCAAACTCGTCCAGCTCCGCGTGGGGGATTTTTTTGTCAGAGTCAAGTGGAGGGTTTGGCGAAACACTATATTGGACGACCCCCCTCCCCCCACCCACCCACCCACCCACCCACACACACACACACACACACACACACACACACACACACACACACGAATCGAGAGGCACCCGCGAGTCTCCTTCTTCCTCCCGGGCCCCTTCCATGCCTCCCTCGCCGGATTAGCTGATGAGTGGCGGAGGAAGGTTGGCGCGGTTTTAGTAGTAGCAGTAGTTGTAGGGTTTGGCATGGTGCCGGGTGTCGGCGTGATGCCGTGAAGAGGTTGATTTCAGATCCCTCCGGCTGGATCTAGAGTCGTGTCCTCCTTTGCTTCCTCGTGGTGCTGCTCCGGTGGGCGGAGTTGGCTATGGCGAGCGATGGAGGAAACTTCTTGGTCAATAAAGCCGAGTTGCTCCACCAGATTGGCAGATGTAGAGGTGTTGTTCCGTTCATGGCTGGCCAAGGTGGCGAGGGGGAGCGGAGTGGTGCCTGGCGGGTGGTTGGTTGTGTCCTTCCCGTGGCCGACCGTGGTGGCGAGGATGGGGGATGCGGCCGTGAATCTGCTGGATCTCCGTCGGTGTGGTGGTCGTTAACCTTGCCTGCGGGGAAGGTCATCTCCTTGGAGAAGAGATGGCGGTGGATGGTGGGCAAGCCGTCGAGCTGGAGTCATCGTGGTGGCGGTTCCGTGCTGGCGGCGAACCAGTGCCGGCCTTCTACTTCTCTGGTGGCTGCTCCTCTTGAGGTTCAATCGCAGTGGACCGTGGATGGCGGTGACTGCCGCCGGGCTGCTGCCCCTGCTGGTCGAAGGGCGACCGATTGGCGCCATGGTAGCGCTATCTACAACCTCCAGAGTGGAGGCCTTGATCGGAGCGCCTCGCTGGAGTTCCTCCCGGTGTGCTGCCAAGTGGTTTGTCCCCGGCGGTGCTCTGGTGGCCGGCGAAGGTTGCTCATTGTCGACGGCGGTGGAGAAAAGGCTCAAGGACCGGATTGCTTTTTATATTTTGTTTTAGGGCATGTTTTGCAAAGTTTTAGCTCTGCCCTTTTCTCAATGGGCCTTTATGTAATTCGTACCCACCGCCAAGTGAATGATATGCAGCCTCTAGGGTCTTCGGACCCTTTTCCGTTCAAAAAAAAGTGGAGGGATTGGCTCTATGGGATACTCGACGTTTTCGGGAAAACAGTGGCTTATCAGACCGTTTTTCTCCACTTGCGGATTTGCCGGTGGCACAGGGATAAATAACCGGAACTCCGATGGTAATTCTACATTGAAGGATGAAACCAATTCTGCTTTTATTAGTATATGTGTTTTATAAATATAAGACGCTAAAAATATATAGTACGCCACGTGGACTAATAAAGCATCCCATATTTACGACAGTGGGTAGTGCATGACTATTCATAGTCAAATACGATCGCCATCGGCCCTCTATTATTGGTGATGCCTATCAAAATCATTAGTATCCTTATCATTTAGATGACTAGGATGAAACATATAGTGATCCCATGTAAGCGACCACTGCAAGCGGTTGGAAGATTCATTGGGACTCCATCTCAACTTGCTTCCCCCCTCCTAAGTGACTTGGTTTTCTTTATGTTTACATATACCTATATACTAAAACTCGTCTAGATATATATAAATATAGAAAATCGTAATCACTTATTTTTAGATGGAAGAATTATATTATTTAAGCCTACAGAAAAGCATAAAAAATTGACGCCAGAATAATGAAAGAAAAGAACACTGGAAGAAGGATGCTAAACGACCAAAATATTACCAATATCAAAAGATCAAAATAGAGCTTAACCATCGTTAAGGATCATCAGTGTAAAGGTTGTTTAGTGCATCAGAGAGACAAACTAGGCACGGACATACCTGGGGAAGTTGTTGTTCTTGACGGCCTTCTGCCCGTATTTCCTCCACCGGTAGCCATCGTCGAGGATGTCAACCTGGCTGCGCGTCTGGAACGCATAACGAGGCCGCCGCTCCCTCTTCTCGCGCTTTTTATGCCCAACAAAGGCATCCGCCTCGCCGCGGCCTCCATCACGGCCCGTGGAGGGATCCTCGCCTACATGTCGACTATTTCTTTCAACATTACCACCACCGTCCGTTGAGTTGCTGTGCTCCTCGTTCTTGGACACGGAGAACAAGCAATGGCTCATCAAGTGGTACGAGTTGGAGCGAGGTAGAATCTATGGCTGCGGAGAGAGAGAGAGAGAGAGAGTTTTACAAGTTACTACCAGGACTATATGCATATATATAGATAAAGATCGAGTCCGTGCCTGCCTTTTTCTGTTCAATCCTCACTTTGACCCGTCAGCTATTAAAGGCGGCTTCTGCGTTACTTCCACAGATGAAACGCGTGATAGCCAGAAAGAAATAGAAATACAGAAATAGGAATAGAGAGAAAGAGAGAGAATTTCTTGGAAACACGATTTGCCGTAAACGACATGTAAATTGGTGCACAGGTTACATCTCCACCGGGGCGATTCAACCCGTCCAAGCCAAACACGCGGCGTCCCAACGGCACGACCCATCCGGACGGACAAGGCTCGACCCATCTGTGCACAAATCTGGGCAACGATTGCGTTGATCCGGACACGGGCGAACCGACGACGCGTCCTGCCCGCGCGAGCCACTAGTCCACCCGTCAGCCATCCCTTAGCGTGGCACTGACTCAGACGCGTGCAGCGACACCGATTCAGACACAATCACGACAGTGATTCAGAGGCGTGGACGAAAGGCTGACCGGCGGCGGGCCGCGCCATCAATGTCGACGGAACGCGACCCTCACTTACTGGATGCCACGCTCTCCCTCACTGCCCCTGTTGGCGCTGCTCGACGCTTGCCCTCCTGACCGGAAACTTCAATGCCGTCGCTTCGGCCTCCGCGCCGACATTCGATGTCGGTCCTTTTTAACTGGCCGTCCGTGGCTATCTTCTCCGACACCACACCACACTCTCCTTATCCTTCCCGTCCTTCCACTACCGATAGCTAGCCATGGCCGGCGGCATTGGATCGAGGGAAGGGCGAATACGACGACCACCGGGTCCCGGCCGTGGACGTCGAGGGAGACGCGGAGGACGCGACCAAAGCAGCGCGCCACCACGCTCTCCCTCAAGGCCGTCGTCGCTCGAGTTGGTCTACCCAGACATCTAGTTCGTCGTGGCCATCCACTCCGGCATGGCGCGGGACATGTTGCTCCTCCCAACAAATTCGCGTCGCAGGTCACCGACCCACCGCCCCATCTTGTCTTTCTGCGGGCGAACGGTTCCAGGACCACCGGGTACCCGGTGGAGTTTATGTCCGACCACCTCGGCCAGATGTTCCTCGCCGACGACTGGGAGGAGTTCGCCCGCGCACACCAGATCGAAGCGGACAACATCGTCGTCTTCAAGTACGACAACGAAGCAATGCTCGCCGTCAGCGTCTTCGATGACACCATGGTCCGTCGCTCCTACCTCTCCAATTCCGACTCCGACTCCGAAGAGTAGGCTAGGTTGTGCGCTCACCATGTACGATATAGCAATCTAGGCATTGGCCATTTGCAACGAAAGTGTTTATTCAAGTCTTAAACCCTTGGAACACGCTGAAAATACGCCGGTGTTGGCGAAGGCGTATTTTCCAAGCAAGTCGTATCGTTGGACACGGCTGGCCGGACAGGCCGGACCCTGACCCAACCCAAACGGACAGAAACGGACCATTTGGGTCGATCTGATGGAGATGCCCTAAATTTGAGTTGGACAAATAATACTGTAGCAATGACCTATTGCGGCTTGAATGTTTCGATTGGGGAGCCATCTTGTGATATCACTAAAGCACCCGACTACAGATGAACCTACCTTTTCTTGTGCAAGAACAGTGCTCCAAATTGGTCGTCAAGGTCATGTGTGTTGAATTGTAGTCTCTACCAACACGTGAAAAGGAATAAAGATAGAAATTTAGGCTGCTTGTGGGTGCATTCATGCACGTGACTAATCAAAAGGCCTAGAAGCTCGAATTTGGTATTGAATAGACGTGTTACTATTTCTCATATTCCGTGGCGGTATTCGCCGCGCCGGCTGCAGCGTGTTCTGGCAAAGTGTGATCAGCTTGGTGGACCGTTTTTCTCCTAGATGTAAAACAATTTAGTTTAGTTTTTGTTTGCAGTTGATGCCAACCGTAAACCAAGAGCAGGGTTTCCAAAGGAGGTGTCACCTTTTGGCTTTTGTTTTCCACACCATCCGAAGCATTTTCCTCTCAGATCCTCCGTCAGTCCTCTTTCAAGCTTTATCTCTCGAAATAGGCTTTCGTCCTGCTTTATAAATAAAGCCATACGGCCAAACTGATACAAAGTGACGAGGAATTCCTCAACAAGCAGACCAAAGATAAAACAACTAAGCCTAAGAAGCAACTAGCTTGCCACCGAAGACTTCGAGACTAAAGAACCCGGAGCTCCACGACACCGTCTCCAAGAAGGTAACGACGCAAAAAGCGCCGCCGCCGCCGAGACCACAAGGGTCTAGGGTTTTCACCCGGAGCTCCAATACGGCAAGGGTAGCCACGACGACGCCCTCAGGAGGGTCACGATACCTGCAGGCACCGCCGTCGTCGGCGCCGAAGCGCAGGGATTTCGCCCGGAAAAACTCTCGCCGCATTTGGTTCCTCGGGCCACCGATCCCCGAGCTGAGCTTCTAGCACGCGATCTGGCGCTGTCACCACCAGGAATCCCCGATGCCCGCTCCAAGCCATCCTCATGGACCAAAGAGACGCGCCATCACCACCGTCACGGCGTCCCGCCGCCAAGACAGCCGTGCAGTCCACCTTCCGGGGCCACCGCCCCGGCATCCACGAGCTCGCTTCCGTGTACCATGGCACGTTGCGTGACCTGCGAGGAGGAATAGGTAGCCAGGTAGGACACCGGAGTGCGGTAGCGACACGGTCACCGGGAGGACTACCCTCCATCGCTGTAAGCGATTGCCGACCAGACGCGGCCGCGGAGACACACCAGGCCTAGAAAGACCCGTCCAGGCCCGGATCGGGCCCGTGAAGTCTCCGCTGCCATGCTGCAACAGATATACTGCGCCGCCGCTACCAACCTGCTCCATCTGAGCCACCCTCTCCAACTCCCAGAGAACGACCAGCGAGCGCAGTGGGCCCAACGAAGCCCAGATGGGCTCGGTAGGGCCCCGATCTGGGCCGGCGGTGCACTGTCCTACCGCCGTTGCCGCGTCGCTCTGCCGCTCGGCGTCACCACCCCGCCACCACGCCAACACGGGCCGCGTCGCCACCACCACCCGCAGGCAGGAGCAGCGGACGGGCCGCCGCCGCCGAACGGCTGCTGCAGCCGCGAGCTCAGAGACCGCTGCCGCCTCCATCAGTGTGTGAGGCCGCCCCTGGCGCCGCCCGCCAGCCGTCGCCGCCGCGCCAGGACCTTGCCGCCCCCGCCGAGACGCACCGAAGACGGGAGATCTCCGTCCCGCTCGGAGCTCCGCGCAACGGGTAGAGGAGGACCAGCCGCCGCCGGCACCGCCCGGGCTTTGCCCGGCGGCGCTCGCCGGCGGCTGCCGGGGAGGGAGGAGGGAGGTGCGGGATTAGGGTTGCCGCCCTAGGTCGCACGGGAGCGACCGAGGAGCGGGGGGCTCTGTTTCCTCCTAAGGCAAATAATCTGAAGTGGTCATCGCAACTCTCTTTGAAGCCTTATAAAATCAACATCAATAGATAGAAGTCTAGAAAGCACAGCTATATCATAATAGACTATATTTTTCATGAAGTGGCTTACTTCTAGCTATACAAATGAGCAAGGAAAGCAATCATCGATACAAATACATCAACCGCTTCTAGGCAACCATACAGTAATAATCTCATAACACATACAGAAAGAACTATCCTGATATATATCTTTAAAACTGAACCTATAAAAATATGGTCAAATAATAAACGGATTCCACTATTTAGGTCAACTAAGCGTTAAGGAAGCAACATATATGACGGAGAGATCAATTGGCTAGCTGCAGGGCTATGGATTGCCTCAGTTAAATTAAAAAAGCAAGGTGAAATCAGAAATCAACATACAACCCTGATTCGGACGAATTAAAACAAATAGGTCATGCAAAATATGGAGCACTCATGCCACCCGTGGATTCCATGTATAAGATAAATAATGACATAATATTACCTACCAGGAAATATATTTGTGCAAATTTTCAGATCCTAGGGCACTTCATTGGTTAAGATAAGGAACTTCACACTTGTCATTTCCAATATTTTGCAAGAACGTGAACCTGCAAAGTAATCTGGACTTTGAAATCAATCACACATCTATTTCTGTTCAATCCAACGAATCAATACCATAAATCTAACTTTTATTTCTCTCATACCATAACTCTAACTTTGTACGCAACCTTTCTTATGAAGTCTTTCCCTCGATGCCAAAGGCTAAGCTATTCAACTGTTTTCTCCTTTTTAATCTCTCTACCATCAAACATGTACACCTTTGTCCTATAAAATTATCAAAGAATTGGAGTGAATAAACCTTGAAGAAACAACAGGTTTTTTAGAGATGAACAAACCGAGAAGAACCCAATGTTTTCTGTAACCTGCAGGTCCACTTGGTAGCCTCTCCACAGTTGGAATCAAGTTCATTGACATGCACCGGACATGCCTTCTTTTAACAGTGATAAACTTTTCAATCTCTTAACTACAAAAAAGGGTATAATAGCCTAGTAACTCAACAGAAAGTTGTTCTACTTTGATTCTCCAACAAATGCTAAACATGCATAGAAAAGGAGGTCCTCCATAACCTTTCCCCCTCCCCTCACGATACCCCTCCCCCTCGCGACGCTCCCCAGGGCGCCGCCAGGGGGGACTGCAGCCGCCGCCAGAGCGCCCCCATCTAGGTCCAATCGCCGCCGCTGCCGCCGGCTCTCACCGCAGTGGCGGCGGGCCTAGCTGCCGAAGGTTGCTGGGGGCGGTGCGTCGGAGGCAGAAGCCGGAGCTGCTGGGGCAGCGGCGGAGGAGGCTGAAGCGCGGACCTGGGCGACGTCCCTTGGTCGGGATGGAGGCAGCGGTTCCTTGTGGTGGTGGTGATCTGTTGGAGGAGGTGCCGGTGATGGGATTCCGTTGGATGACCTAGATCGTCTCTCTAACCCTAATTGCCTACTCGTTCCGTTCTTCGGAAACCGTCCGGCGGTGTGGGGATCGCTGTGTCGGATCTAATAAAGGAGGTGGTCCTTTGGTTTCTTTCGCACGAAGACGAAGATCTGCTTGATGTCTGCCCTCGTGGATCTGGTCTGGAGAGGCGGGTTCCGAAAGGCTCCGCCGACGAAATCCCATGGGCGTATCATGCCTGGAGATTGCTGGATCGGAAGGTATTCGGTCGCGCGCACCTTGTTTTTCTGGCCGTTTGGTTTCAGCGGGAGCGTTACGAAGCTCTGTTGTTTGTTCCCACCAAGTGTCATGCTTTGAGCCATGGTGATGTCAGATGCGGAGAATGTCAGGAAAGCGGAAATTTGAGGGTAGCGATGGTGATTTTTGTTCTTGTGCCGACGGAGATCTGGCTGCGTGATCTGGGACTCGTTGCAGCAACTGCTGGTGCGGGAAGACAACACAGGGGAGTTTCCAGTCTTATCTTGCAGGGTGAAAATCCAAGGTCTGGCCTTAGCTGGTTGTGCCTGGCAATGACCTTGTTGAAGGCATTGATTTGTGAGTAAGGACTTTCTCCAGGGTGAAAACCTATGACCTTTGGTCGGGCAACGACGGCGCTTGGGCACTGTTTCCTTCTTGAAGGCGTTGTTATTGGAGTGGAGGACTACTGGTATTGTTCTGATGGTGTCACTCTCGTTTCTTTGAGGATTAGTTCTCTGTAGCGGGACTTTTCTTTTTTGTAATTTTTCTTTATTTTTCTGAGCTGTGTGCATCCGTAGAGCCGCTAGGGTATGCATTGTGGCAGAGGTTGGGTGTAATTGGTGTCCTTGTGATATTAATATATACTTTTTTCCAAAAAAAATGCATAGAAAAGGACAATAATTGGATTTGGACATTTTCACTTGTCTTACAAACTACATCTCATTAAAATGAAATTTGACGTACTATGTTTTCATCCGTTCATGCATAATTTTTTTATAAATAACTTGCATTAATATATGTTAAACATATATAGCATATGACCGCAAGGGTAAGAATTTTCTCATCGTAAATAGTCATGAAACATGTGAATATCGAAACTGTAGCTTTTCGTGGTCACTATAGTTGTGGTATAAAACATTGTGTATCATGTACCCAAAAGGGTTTCTTAAGAATCTATAAAAAATAATGTTATTCTTATATATGGATGGTCATAAAATGATAAGGCAGATTACCAAAATGTACATTTAATCAACAGGGCTAAACACAATTTACGGGGTCATAGTACGCAATTTAGTTATGTAGCATAAGAGTTTGTAGGGCATGTTCAATGAGTGAATGATTGAAGCTTTACAGGCAATAATACAATATAATTTGATGGCTTAAGTTGGTGTTGCCCTGGAGCCAACGCAAAAGTTTTTATCTAAATCTACAAATCCACTAAGAACAATTATCTATTGAATATATATATGGATGTTGCATTGGTGTTCAAAGACTTGTAACAAAACAATATAGCAGAGGAAATGCAGAGTGGTGATATTCAACTGATTCTAATGGGTAGTGCCCACCATTTCAGCCTAACTGAGATGAAGTGAATGTTCATTGTTGTGAAGGAGCTTAAGACATTTCTTTGTGAAGCAAATATCACAAAACCTAGTTGATTGCAGAATCTAGATAGTTTAGGAATCTAGTTAATTTAGGGAAAAAATCAAATAAGAATACCACAATAGTAAGAGCTACTTTGACATCACATTCATCAGCAAGAACCAACTAACATGTATGCATGAAACACCTACTTATAAAAGAAGCGAGAACAAACATCTATGGTAAATACAAAACAAAGGGTTATAAGAAGATAAAATCTAGCTGTTCGATAGAATTACAACAGTCAATAATACCAAAAATTTCCCAGGCCACGGTAGAGGCACTCCATTGCTTCAACTACTCAACATTACAAGTGAACATTGATGCGTGTTAATGCCCCATTGGGAAACCCCAAGAGCAAGGTATGATGCAACACAGTAGCAAGTTTTCTCTCAGTAAGAAACCGAGGTTATCAAACCAGTAGGAGGAAGGAAACGTCTCAAAGGTGTTGCAAGCAACGTGGAAACCTGCACAACACAAACTTAAGACTTTGCCCCAACTAACAGTGAGGTTGTCAATCTCACCGGTTGCTGTAACAAAGGATAACTGTATGGTGTGAAAGGTGATGATGGTTTGCAGCAAGTAAACGGTAACACTGGAAGATGTATCAATGGTAAAGATTGGACCGGGGTCCATAGTTCACTAGAGGTGTTCTCCTTAGATAAACAAACATGGCATGCTGGGTAAATAAATTACAACAGGGCAATTGACAGGACTGAGCAAGGCATAACAATGCAATACTAGACAAAAAGATCCTATGAGATTCGATTGGGCAATACAACAAGATACATAGACCGCCATCCAAATGCATCTATGATTAGAAGTCCATATTTGGGTTATCATCCGAACCCCCTCCAGTATTAAGTTGCAAGCAACAGACAACTGCTTTAAGCAAAGTGTGTAAGTTAAACAATCCACTTGTTACATGAACAAGAGACCTTTGTTTTCTTCCTAGTGGCAACAACACATCTACAACCGTAGAGATTTCTGTCACTTCCCTTAATTAAGTAGAGGCATGAACCCACTATCGAGCATAAGTACCCCCTCTTGGAGTCATTAGAAACTACTTGGCCAAGATAGCTACTAACAACGGAGAGCATGCAAGATCACAAATAACACAGACATGATAGAATCAATAAGATAAAACCATTAATCAATCTGACATAGTAATCTCAATATCCACCGTATACCCACAAACACAACATGCATAATTACAAATAGATGAGATCTTGATCATGAACGGAGATCACAAGATCTAGACATGAAAGCACAAGGAGATACAACCATATAGTTACTACATGGACCCGTAGTCCAAGATGGAACTACTCACGCTTCATACCGGAGGCTGGCATGATGAAGAAGAAGGCCTCCGGGATGATCTCTCCTCCGGTAGGGTGCCGGGAAGAGTTTCAGATCCCCCCTCGATCTAGGGATGATGGTGGCGCGGCTACAAACGGTTTTGTAAAATATTGATCGGGTCCTTAGGGTTTAGGCATCAGGGTCTTCTTATAGGCGAAGAGGTGACGCTGGAGGGCCACCAGGGCGACTGCACCCTCCCAGGCGCGGGATGGGCCCACCAGCGCGGCCAGGGGGTGTGGCCCCCTGGTGGGTCTCCTTCGTCTCGTACTCCGGTTTCGTGTTCCCCACGAAAAAATATTGACTTTGGCTTTTTTCCCGTACAATTCCGAGAATATTGATTTTCTGCCTTTCTGGAACCAAAAACAGAAGAAAACATGAAACTGGCACTGCGACAACTTGTTAATAGGTTAGTGCCAGAAAACATATAAAAACACCTCAAAGTATGGACAAAGCAAAGCAAAGTAGATACTAAACAATAATGGAACATAAAAAATTATAGATACGTTTTCGACGTATCAAACATACGTGGTGAAAAATCAATAGAACAATGACAAAGTGGAGGACATGTCTAGGGAAAATAGGAAGATGAGAGGAGAGACCTTACACATCCTCAAGAGCACCACTGACACTGCCATCCCCGATACTGCAACCTGTAGCCAGGACATCGTTACCCTCCTCCCGCTTCTTCCTGGCCGCCCACTGCCATCATATCCCGAGCAGCACCTCCCGAACAACGACATCTTCTGGT
This sequence comes from Avena atlantica, assembly GCA_910589765.1. NCBI lineage: Eukaryota > Viridiplantae > Streptophyta > Magnoliopsida > Poales > Poaceae > Avena > Avena atlantica. Next base: position 457,401,778 of record OU342736.1, read on the forward strand.
GGTACATCGTACGATGACGCAGCAGGCAGCAATAATTGCTCCATAATGCACGACGCCTGAAGGTTGAGCGGCCCGGGCGCATGACCATACATGCATAGAGGCTGAAGCGATATAGTGATGGTATGTGTCTGTGGCGGTGCATGAATGGCGGCTGGCCACATGTAGAGCAGGTGGTGGAGCCGGTCTCTGTAGATAAACGACCGTTGGCGGGAGGCCGGTTGTGTCCATTCATGGGAGGATGTGGCTGCGCGTTGCAGCTACGGGAAGCACATGCGGCAGGAGTTGCGGCTGCGACACCAGTTGCGGCGCCAGGAGGTTAGAGCAGTAGCACATGGAGGTGAGAGCTGCGGCAGCTGCTTGGAACCCTAGGGCGGCGAGATAGCCGCCTCGGCAGGTGAGGGAATAGGTGCCGTGCATACCAAAAATTTCCACACACATCATTTTATGCGATGAAATTGTCCCACAGCCCTACGCGTCGCACGACTTATGCCCTCAGCAGTGTTCCTGCTCACCAAGATTAAAGAGAACTAAATAGACAACGGAGACTTACGGTTACCCAAATAGCCATAGGAGCCTTGCATGCCACCAGCCAAAAAAAGGAGGATGCGGCTGCGCGTGGCAGCTACGGGAAGCACATGCCACTAGTGGAAACGAGGCCTTTAGTTGAGGTCGGAATTGGGCTTTAACACCGGTTCTCCTACGAACCAGTGTTAAAGGGGGTGCCCATACCAGCGTGGCCCGTGCAGCAAAAAGGCGCACCCCCTTTAAAACCACTTCGAGCCACGAACTGGTGTTAAAGGCCCTGCACCACCGAGCCGCGCAATATCCCCCTTTAACACCGGTTCGTGGCTTGAACCGGTGTTAAAGGGGGTGCGCCTATATAATACACCGCAGCCCACACCCCTCTCTCTCATTTTTTCACTCTCTCATTTTGGAGCTTAGCAAATAGGGTTAGAGGTGTGCTAGTTTGTGTTTTCTTCCTATGCACAAGAGGTGTTCGGTGAAATGCCCGAGAGCTCGAATTAAGTTTTCTCGTTGCTCTTTCCTTCTTGGTCGAGGTCGGCAACTTTATCCTTTCATGTGTCATTGATGTACTGTAAAAGTGGTCATCTCCCTATTAATTCATGATGTACTATAATGATTTTTGATATATGTAATTAATTATATAATGCAGATGAACCGGCAATGGATGTACGGTGACTGACGCACTTCCGAGTACATTACGTGCCTCCAAAATTCCATCGTTGTGGCTAAGGCAAACCGTGGTCACAATGGTTTTATGTGATGTCCATGTGTTGACTGTCAGAACAAGAAAGACTACTCAAATACCAAAACCATTCACGCCCACCTGCTTCGGTCCGATTTCATGTCCAGCTATAATTGTTTGACCAAGCACGGAGAAAGAGGGGTTATGATGGAAGACAATGAAGAAGACGAGGATGATGACAACTATCATAATATGTATCCTGAATACGATGATACTGCAATAGGGGTAGATGAAGATCAAGAGGCAGCAGATGAGCCCACTGATGACAATCTTGGTCGGGCCATTACTGATGCAAAGGAAGAATGTGAAACTGAAAAGGAGAAGGAGAAGCTGGAGCAGATGTTAAAGGATCACAAAACATTATTGTACCCAACTTGCGAAGATAGCCACAAAAAGCTAGGTACCACACTGGATTTGCTGCAATGGAAGGCAGAGAACGGTGTGACTGACAACACATTTTCAAAGTTGTTGGTAAAAATGAAGAATCTTCTTCCAAGAAATAATGAATTGCCCGACAGTACATACCAAGCAAAGAAGGTTGTCTGCCATCTAGGATTAGACGTGCAGAAGAAACATGCCTGCATTAATGACTGCATCCTCTACCGCGGTGAGAAGTATGAGAATTTGGATTCATGCCCGGTATGCACTGCACTGCGGTATAAGATCAGACGAGACGACCCTGGCGATGTTGAGGGCGAGGCCCCTAGGAAGAAGGTTCCTGCCAAGGTTATGTGGTATGGTCCTATAATACCATGGTTAAAACGTCTCTTCAGAAACAAAGAGCATGCCAAGTTGTTGCGATGGTATATGGAAGACCATAAGAAAGACGTGATGTTGAGACACCCCGCTGATGGGTCACAGTGGAGAAAAGTCAAGCGAGAGTACCCGGACTTCGCATGTGACGCAATGAACTTAAGGTTTGGTCTAAGTATAGATGACATGAATCCTTTTGGGGAGCAGAGCTGCAGTCACAACACCTGGCCTGTGACTCTCTGTATCTATAACCTTCCTCCTTGGTTGTGCATGAAGTGGAAGTTTATTATGATGTCAGTGCTCATCCAAGGCCTGAGACAACCCGGCAACGACATTGATGTGTGCCTAAGGCCATTAGTTGAAGAACTTTTATATCTGTGGGCCAAACCAGGTGTACGTATGCGGGATGAGCACAAAGGGGAGTCATTTGACCTACGAGTGTTGATTTTCGTAACCACCAATGATTGGACTACTCTTAGTAACATTTCAGGACAGACAAACAAGGGATTCAAAGCATGCACGCACTATTTAGATGAGACTGAAAGTGTATATTTGGATAAATGTAAGAAGGTTGTGTACCTAGGGCATCGTCGATTTATTCCAAACCTGCATCCCGTAAGAAATAAAGGCAAGCATTTCAAACGTCAGGCAGAACCCCGGAGGAAGTCTATCCTCCATACTGGTGAGGAAGTATTTGGTATGGTCAAGGACCTAGAAGTAATCTTTGGAAAAGGTCCTAGCAGTCCAAACACGCGCCCATGTGGAAGAAGCAATCTATATTTTGGGACCTACCCTATTGGAAATTCCTAGAAGTCCGCTTTTCAATCGACGTGATGCACGTGACGAAGAATCTGAAGGGAATATGCCCGAGAGGCAATAATAAAGTGGTTTTTATCGTATTCCTTATTTATGATAAATGTTTATTTTACATGCTACAATTGTATTGATACGGAAACATTAATACATGTGTGTTTAATAAACAAAAAGGAAGTTCCTAGTTATGCCTCTCTTATAAACTAGCTCGTTGATTAACATGGTGATCAAAGTTTCCTGATCATGGAGATTGGATGTTGTTAATAACGAGGTCACAACATTAGTGTAATGATGTGATGAACATTCATCCGAAGTATAGCATTACGATCAAAGTCATTGAGTTTATATTGCTATAACAACTTACGAAGTGATACTAATCCTTAGACCATGAGATCATGTCAATCACTAACACCGGAAGAGTTTCTCGATGACATCAAACGTCACACCGTAACTGGGTGATTATAAAGATGGCTTCAGAACTACTAAAGTGTTATGTTGAGACCCATGGATCAAGAGTGGAATTTGTTCATCCCGATGACGGATAGATATGCTCTGAGCCCTCTCGGTGATATCACATTGATTAGCTTGCAAGCAAGTGATTTGATCACTAGAATGTTATATCACGGGAACGAGAAAAGAGTGCATGTCGGTAACGAGATCAAACTAGGTATGGAGATACCGATGATCGAATCTCGGACATGTAATATATCATGAAACAAAGGTATTAAGATACTAGCGTAAAAGGTTCACACGATCACAGAAGTCATCGTTGAATGTGTGGGAGTCAGTATGGATCTCCAGGTCCCGCTACTGATTATTGATCGGAGAAGGGTCTCGATCATGTCCGCATTATTCGCGAACCGTAGGGTGACACACTTAAGGGATGTCGACACCATTCGGAGCAAATGATATGCCAGAAAAAGAAAAGGAAAGCGCAGGAATTTATTTCACTAGACACCGGAACTGTTTCGGTTGAAATTGCTGAAACTGGTTCTGCATGTGAAATGGAATACTTGTAAGGGGTTTTATGTGAATGTTTGTTAATTAAAGTAATTAACAAAATTCTGAATAAATAAATAAAAGAGTTTTATTTAAATGAGAGCTTGCATTAAATTTGGTGGAAATTTAATGCATGTGAGTGGATTTTTGAGTGGAGGCTTTTTAATGGGAGTGGAGGCTTTTCATTTTGAGTGGGAGCTCCACCCACATGAATGTGGAAGAGGTGGGGGCATCCCCATGGCTGGGCGCCATGCCCCTTGGGTGCCCCCCTCTCCCCTATAAAAGGCCCCCCTCTCCTCCTCTCAAAGCACACCTCCTCGCGAAGGATCTCTCTCCCCCCTTTAGAATTTCCCCATGGTCTCAGATCAGCGAGATACATGTTCCCGGTGGCTTTTTTTGGAAGGATTTGTTGCTTCCGCTGTTTCGCTGGAGCGAGGGCGCGGAGGTTGTCGGGGTACCCGTATGTGTGTGCGATCACGGATGCACCACTGCTTTGAGGTGCTGGACTTGATCGTGCTGGACCGGCTAGACCAGATGGACTTCATCACGATCTTGAGATCAGAAAGCGTTCGTCTACATCATCCACGAGTACAACCTCATTAACGTTATTCGGTCTTCGAGGCTATGTATTCTATGGATGTATATCCACCCGTTGCTTGTATCTAGTAGATAGATCTTGGTACATAGATGTTCCCATCGTAGGAAAAATTTTGTTTTCTATGCTGCGAACCCTACAGTGGTGTCAGAGCCGGATCTATGCGTAGATACTTTGCACGGGTAGTACACATATGAGTATGTGGGCGATGATGATCATTTTATTGCTTCTTAGTTGTACTTTGGATATTGGTGGCATAGTGGGATGAAGCGGCCCGGACAAACTTTACATGTCCTCGTACATGGGACCTGTTCCACGCTTGACATGCAACTAGTTTGCATAAGTGGCTAGCGGGTGTCTGTCTCTCGTACTATAGTCAATATCTAATTTGCAACGAGTTGTCAACAATTTGGTTATCCTCGTTGTGGTTCATGTTCGTAGGTAAGAACGGTTCTACCTTCGAAATCCCTAAGCCACGTAAAATTTGCAATGGATAAATTAGAGACGTCTAGTTTAGATTGTTGCTGGGCTAGTGTTATGATATGGTGATGTTGTAAGTAGAAGTATAAGATGATACTCTTACAACACACATAACGTGTAATCTCCATAGACCTTGGACTTACACATATAGGTATGATAGTGATCATACCACGGTGCACATGATAGAGATCATATGCGGGAACCATATCATTCCACTAATAAACATGTGATGTTTGATAGCATCTTATATTGCTTGTTTGGCGTTTTATTAGCATAATAAGATGATCCCTCATTTAGATATCAAGATAAAAATGCGTTCTTCCTTAAGTATGCACCGACAATGTTTCGTCGCTTCAAGGCATCACGTGATGATCGGGTGTACTTGAATCCACGAGCATATCTCGGGTGTAAGACAGTTACACACGCAAATACTAAGGTTCTTACTTGGCGAGCCTAGCATGTACATACATGGCCTCGGAACATGGACCGAAAGGTTAAGCATGAGTCATATGTTTTTGATATGATGACCATATGGATGCTCGCCTTTGACAACAGTGGATCTCGACAATCTTGGGTACAGAGACGAACCATTCGTCCTAGCCAATGATGTGGCTCAGATTTTCTATGTGAAGGACATGTCTACCAAACCGAAAAAAGAAAAAATAAGCAAACAGATACATCACACGACGAGCCAAAGCGTCACATAATTCTTTCAAGGAAAAGAAACATCGTGGGAGTGGAGGACAAGACAGACATGTCAGAAGATTATAATAAGTTTGATGAAATTCCGCCCTTCAAATTGAAGACTAACCCAACCATCTTGTTAAACGGTGCTGATACTCCATGGTTACGGCCGACGCGATCATAAGATTGACTATATGTATTAAATGAGCCATTTTTTTGGTACACATATGTATCTCAACATGGAAATCAATGTTTTATTTCTTCCGTTAACACTTGGTTCTAAAGAAATGCATTTTTTTATTTTTATTACAAAAAATAAGCCCCTTTAGTCCTGGTTGGTAAAAAATTCGTGCCTCTATCTTCCCGGCATTTCTTCCCGTCATTTTTCTTCCCGCCATTTCTTCCCGCCATTTTTCTTCCCGCCATTTCTCACTATATATATGTAGGATTTTCCTCCATTGTCATTGCACATCTCTAGACTCATATCTGCAACCTCATCACTCTTTCTCATGGCTTACATCGTACCACTAACCTCCACGGAGGCGGAGGCGCTTTGCGCCTCGAACTACCCCTGCCCGTCGGGCTACTGCGTCCCTCCCGGCTGGATGCTGAGCGCCGGAGGCGTGACGGTCTCTCCTGTCCCTCTAGGTGTGGCGCGTCGGATGGCCATCACGAACCACTACTACTTCGAGCTCACGCCGGAGCAGCGGAGGAATCCCAACTGGTATCCCGACTATTTCCCGACTTGGGAAGCCTTCTTCATGGATCGGCATGAGAGGGCGCTCGCCAGGCACGAGGAGTACGACCCACCTCCTCCGAACATCAACGAGGCCGGCCGTCGTTTATGGTGGCGCGGCCAGACTCTCCAGAGCGTCATGGCCTACAACATGGCCGGCTCTAACCCCCGCCTGCGCTACCCTCAAGTCCAGCCCACGCGTACTCAGCCTTCAAGGTTCAACTACGGCGACCCTGACGACGACAGCAACGACGACCGCGGCGAGTACAACGACTACAGTGGCGAGTATTACAGGTGTAGGCAGGAGCATGAGTGAATCACTCCAACATTCCAAAATAAGTTTGGCCGATTGTGACTTAATGTGGCCATGTACCTTAAGTTTCAGTTCTTCTATGTATCTTAATTTTCAGTCATGCTTTATGTAACTTAGTGTTAGTTGCGTTATGTATGTTAATTCTAGTTCTATCGTAATAAAAAAATTCCCACCCTTTTCTTCCTGCCCTTTTCCTCCCGCGCATTCTGCCCGCCCTTTCCCATTTATTACTAGTTTGAATAGTTAGAATTTTATTTTTTGTGAAAACAAAAAATCTTTTTGGATTATTTATTCAAATGCAAACACTTTTCATGTTGAAAGTTTTGTTAGATTCCAAAGTATACAAAAGATGCTAAATTTAAATATGCAAACAATTCAAAAAATTTAATAGAAAATAAAATATGATTTGCTCTAATTATTTTTCATTTTATAAAAATAGGGTTAGATTCCTTTTCAGATGCTTAATATTTCTTAAGTTCAAAGTTTTAGGGTTTGACTATTTTATTTTTGTCTTAATTGAATAATCAAAATTCATATGTAAATGTTTTAATCATTTTGAAAATTTTCATCTACAATAACTATAGAATGTTTTTATATGAATGGATAGATCTTATTTTTATGAAAATTATGATATATTATTCATATTTTTCTGAGTTGAAATGAAAAAGATATGAATTTTATAAATTCTATCCTATTTTTAGGAATTAAAATGCCCCCCCCCCTTTAACACCGGTTCTAGCCATGAACCAGTGTTAAAGGGGGGTGAAGGTGCGCGCGAAAACGAATTCCCCCTCCAAACCGGTGTTAAAGGAGGGGTATAAATCTGCGTGCGCATTCTTACTCTTCCCTAGCCAAATTTTGGAATCGAGCAGAGGAGCGCGCGACGAAGAACAACGACGACGCCGGCAGGCTGCTCGACCGCGCCGTCGCCGTCCGCCGATGTCGCTGCTGTGCCAACGCCGTCCTCCACCGTGCCCGTGTCGTCCGCCACCGCGAGCCTCGTCGTCCGCACCGCGAGCATGCCCCACGTCATCGGCTGCGCCTCCTCGTCGTCCGCGCCGCCTCGCCGTCGTCGGCCACCGTGCCCTAGGTGATTTTTGTTTAGCAATTTTGTTTAGGATTTTGTTTTAGAATTTTTGTTTAGCAATTTTGTTTTAGGATTTTTTGTTTAGCAATTTTGTGTTAGCAATTTTGTTTTAGCAATTTTGTTTTTGGATTTTTGTTTTATGAATTAGCATATATATATATGTGTTAGGATTTTTTAGGAAATTTTGTTAGAATATTTTGTTAGGATATTTTGTGTCATAATCATAATCATAATTAAGTTTAGAGAATATTTTGTTAGGACTTTAATGTTAGGATATTTTGTGTCATAATCATAATTAAGTTTAGAGAATAATCATAATCATAGTATATTTTGTTTTAGGGAATTGATTTTAGGATATTAATTGGATATATGGATATTTTGTGATATTAATAATAAGTATTATGGATATGGATATGGATATTAATTGGATCAGGATTATTATTCGAGATGTACTAGCTATATGACGTCATAATAATATTGTATCCGGATTATTCGAGATGTATTAGCTATATACATGCCACAATATTATTGTATCAGGATTATTCGAGATGCATTATTTTATCAACTGGATTATTCGAGATGTATTATTTGTATCAACTGGTTTTATTCGAAATGTATTACTGATATTTGTGTGATAATATTACTGTTTTAGAAACTATGGATCCAGTCAGTATAAACCTTGAAGAGAAAAGAAATAATGGAGAACATGATCCATGAGGACACCTCACAATATATGAACTTGGAGGGACATGATGACAGCTCAAGTAGTCATGGAGAAGATGACGATTCTGGTGAACGCACTTTAGTGATTACAAAGTCCAGCGAGGTATATGCATAGATGAAGCCTCAGCTGACTTACACCGATTGATTTGTATATATATACATGTATTAATTAACGCTTCTTTGTTATTTTAGCCCTCCGGATCGACCACCCAACAACAATCTTCTTCTACGAAAAAGAGAAAGCGAGGCGCGAGCCATCGGTTGAAAGATCGTGCAAATTTCACGATCGAAGCAATCCGTGTTGATGGCAAGCCAATGGAGCCCAAGAAGGCCGCAAACAAATTTATACGTCAGGCTGGAGTTCTTGTTAGGGACCAAATCCCAATCACAATTGAAGAATGGAATGAGCCAAAGAAGGCCCACACTACCTTTGTTGATAAAAGATCCAAAGAAACACTTTGGACTTTACTGTTGGTAATTTTCAACCTACTGCCAGAGGAGGATGAAAATAAACCGGCTATAAAGGAAAAGGTCAAAGAGTGGACTCTAAAGAAGATGGCCACAACTTTCCGCAACTGGAAGACAAAATTGAATAAATTTATCACAGCTGGCGAGACTCCAGATTTCGAAGATGCATATTATGCGAAGATAATAACTCACTGACCCGAATTTGTGGCGTACAAGGAAGGTCCTAAAGCTGCAAAGAGGTCATAAACCAATAGGCTAAATGCCATGAAGAAGGAATATCACCAGAGGACGTGGTCAGGTGGCTACATATCTCAGAGGCCTAAGTGGGAGAAAGCTGAGAAGGACTTGCGCGATAGAGGGATCAGACCCCAGACAGAGGGGTGGGAGCTACGTGCAAAGACTTGGTTCTACGGAATCGAGGCAAAGTTGGACCAAGAAACAGGAATGTGTATCTTCCCAAAAGTTCTTGCCAAACCCGTCAATGAACTCATCGCGGCATTCGAGGAAACAACCGCCAGGACCTTCCATCCCGACATAGAGAATGACCAGCTGAAACGCGCCATCGGTAAAAAGAATACCCTGGACTAGCACGAGGCACAGGGGGTATGACATGGAAGGATGGGTTTGCCGCGTGAGGCGATTTTTATAGATGGCGCGGCGGAAAAGAAAAAGAGCGTACATACCGGATGACACAGATAGAACAGACACTTAGGGAGCTGCAGGCGCAAGTGAACGCACAAAATAGCCAGCAAGCTACCGACCCATCTCGGCGGCACGAAGAGCCTACGTTGGAAGCTGCCGGCGGCCCAGACTCTGCGCGGAAAAGCAGCGTGGCTTCCACGGAGATCGTGCAGCCCACGCTTGAAATGGCGGGTCCTGATACCCCGTGGATGAGATCACAGAGAGCGAACATGCTGAGCTACATGTGAAATTAATGGGCTTATCCATTAAGGTGGCGGTCGGCTATGCCTTACCTCCTGTACCTGGTGGAACTTATCACTCTCGACCGATTCCAGATGGCTATGCTATTGTCGGGGTGGATGAGGTTGTGAAGAAAAATGAGGAAGCACAGCTTGACCAAGCTACATGTGACGGGGAAACTCAACTGAAATTTGCAGCGAAAACAACCATTCTCTGAAAGAAGGAACACATCATGCTTCCAAATTGGAGGCCACTGGCTCCCCCGCCGTCTCCGCAGCGTCAGCAATCTGAGTCGTCTCCGCCGCCTCAGCTATCTCCGGGTCATCTGAATACTCCCCTGCCGTCTCCGCCGCCTCAGCTATCTCCGGGTTATCAGAATACTCCTCTTCCGTCTCTGCCGCTTCAGCCATCGCCTGCGCGCCAGCCATCTCCGACGCGTCAGCGTAAGCGGAAGAGCACCGCCGCCGCTAGTACTAGTACTACTACCACGAAGAAATCTGCAGGAAACCGTATGCCGAAGAGTTCAAGGAACTACGTCCCGCAGGCTTCTACCAAGCCATTGCCGGTATTACCGTGGAATCGCAGCGATGAGGAGAACAAGAGAATCTCGGAAGACGAGGTTAAGAAATTCTAGATTCGGCGATGGTGGAGAAATTTTACAATAATCTTTTGAAACCTGAACCCCCACTTGTGTCGGACTACGAACGCCAGATTATAAAGGGGGATGCAAGGCAGAGGGAGTCTGAAAGTGACATAGTTATACCCCGTGGGTACATGACTTTAGCATACCTAGTCCAGCCCAAGGAAGGCCCACAACAAATATACGTCGGCCCATGAAGACTTTCGGGTGGCCAGGGCCCATGATGCCTTCGGATCCTTGGAGAACAAGACTAGAGTAGATAGAAAATTCAAAGGTGTAAACCCTAAACCTGTAACCGACTCGATCTGTGCCTGGGACCTGCCTAACTCTATATAAAGGCTAGGAGGGCACGACCTAGAGCTCTCTCACCTCATACTTTCGCATACACACCTCCACGCCATATTGCATCTGCGCACCCCTGTAACCTTCGGTTTCGCCGTAATCAAGAGCAGACAAGCAGAAGTAGGGTTTTCCCTCCGGGGGCCTGAACCTGGGTAAACCTTGTATCCCCGTGGTGCTTGTTTGCTAACCGTTCCGCGATCTTCAGCATCCCCATCTTCTCCAAAACCCAAGCTCATAACAATGGGCATTGACGAGATTAAACCTCGTCAATTGGCATCGTCTGTGGGAACTAGGGACGCTGATTGTGCGATCGTGACGGTCCCATCCACTGCAATCTATGATTCGTCGGCTACTAGAAGCGGTTCTAATTTGGTTCCCTTGTCATCAAAATCGGCTTAGATTGGATCACATCCGGTCGATTCATCGGCGCCGGAACGCTCACCTTCTTCACCAACAAATCCTCTGCGGCACATGTCGTCTTCACCGCGGGAGTGTGGCCGACTCGCTATCAGCATGTTCCGTAGCCAATAAAGGGCGGAGTATTCGTGAGATCAAGAGTTTCTTCACGGAAAGCTAGATCGATCGATCCAGCGATGGCTACCAACAATTAAGGGATCGAGTCCCATGCTCCATCACGCAACCTGGTCTCAACAAGCAAGAAAAGGAATTCATCACGAAAATCCAGAGAGACCCCATCAGATCGTGCTTCTTTTTTGGGACAGCGCTGGCTATACGTACGGAGTATTCTTTCTGACCTGTGTTGCACAATGGTGGCAGTTTAGTTTACACGGGAGACTAATTCTCGAACGACCAATCTAAAGTTCAATCCATTACGACAAGGACTCTGCCATTGTTGTCTCGTCGGCGTGGCTTCGGTAGCTTCGGCGTCTCTGCAGCTGCAATTATGTTGTTCTGGAGATTTTATGAGGACAAAGACGTGTCTTACAATTACCATACATGAAAGATCGTAAAGCTGTTACAATTTTTAAAATAGGAAAAAAGAAGAAAAGGCCAAGTATATGGGCATGCACGACCTCACGTACCTAGGAGCATAATATGGCCATCTCCTCTCCCAAACGGAAAAAGAAATGGATCAGCTGCGCGCGACCTACCGCCGCATCAACTCCATCCAACAAATATTTGATGATTCCATCATGCAACCCGCTACGGTCTTCGGATGCGACAACCCGGTGTGGTCTTCGACTGCTGTGGTTCGTTACAATCTCTGGATACGGCTACTATTCATCACCATGCGACTCCGGTCCGCTGCGTCGATCACATTCGCCGCGTGACCCGCTTCCAAGTGAACTACTTGTCCTCGACCGCCACAATGACTACTCGTCTGGCGTCGATGTCATGACCTACTGCAGTTTTCAACTCCGGAGATCCTCTACGACCTTCGACTCCAACGACTCGGGGGCTCCCTCACCGCGTGACCAGCCGCGGCCTTTGGCTCCAGTAACCCACTGTGGTCTTCGGCTGCGGTGACCTGATGTATCCTTCGACTCCGGCGACCCGCTACGGTCTTCGGCTCCAACGATCCGCTGCGATCTTTGACCGCGGCAATCTTCGGATTTAGAGCTCGATGCCGCCATCGACCCTAGGAACCCGTCGCTTCTATGACCGTGGTCCGCCGCGTCGACTACGTCCGCCGTGTGACCCGCTACCGCGTCAACTTCGCCACGAGAACAAACAAAGATAAGTTTCCCTCTACTTAGAGCTGATTTCCTTTTTAACTCGCACTCGAAACACTCGGGGGCTGCGCCCTCTTCGAGTAACCTAATGTGCGGCTCCACGCACTCGAGCACCTCGAACGCGACAGCCCGAGTAGCTGATTCTACCTGATCGTCGAATCCTTGAACTCCGAGTGCCTCGGCAAGGTACTGAGACTAAGGGTAATCAGGCTAATGAAAAGGCCTAGCATACAGTGAAAAAGTGTCGACTCGATCGGCACCAGAATCTTATCACACAAACCGAAAGGCAAATATTCCTTACAAGATACAAGTACTTTACAATTCTTTATGTTTTCTGCAGCTTACAAGGATGTCAAATGCGCTGAGCTATTCTATCGGGTCCTCCAACGGAGTCGACCAGCGCCAGTCACGTCAACAGACGCCAAGACCCGAGTCGAAGCATTCCTCGGATGACCACATCAATCATCGACAAAAGCGGCGCTAGCCGCGCACCCGACAGAACAAACAACGTCGACTTCATCCGCAACGTGAGTCCTTCTGGCTAAAATGCCGCATCACTCCGCTATGTTGACTCCTGGCTCCTTATGTGTGAGACGCTGACTCGAAGGACTTCCGAGTCAGTGGTTTCTCCTCGCATGAGTCTCCACTCAAGTCTGCGACTCGACTAGACACTCGGGGGCTACTCCTATCAGGAGCGTTGGTCGCGCACCCGATGTACTTTCGGGTCAGTGGTACGCCTACGAGATTGTCAACTACAGCTGCACAACATAAGACTCGAGTCTCTGCCTGAGTCTACGACTCCGCCAGGCACTCGGGGGCTACTCCAAACTGGAGCACTGATCGCGCACATACAAGATCTTCGAGTGGCACGCTTCGATTCCTCACTCGAATCAACGATTTGACTAAGGACTCGGGGTCTACTCCTATCAGGAGTGTTGACCGCGCACCGATACATGAATAAGGTACTACACCAATGTTGATTCTTTGAGTCCTACGTCGAGTCTGCGACTCCACTACGGACTCGGGGGCTACTCCCATAGGGAGGAATGATTCAAGCATCCGAAAAAACTGTGTCCTACGGACCTGAAGCCAATAACGGCTGAATTAAAGTCTCTGCTCGAGTCTACGACTCGAACAGACACTCGGGGGCTACTCCCATAGGGAGCGCTGGTCACGCACCCTATGAATTCTTCGACTGCGATCCTACGGATCAGCATGCAAAAACTTTTCGGCAAATCTGCCCCAATTAAATGCTAAGTGAGTAACATCCTCCTTGGCCACCCGAAGCACCTCCACGGTGATAAACATTCGGATGTTGTGTCTGCGACACAAAGATAAGTCCTACAGATATCATATGATGGCCTGGTAACGCACATGACTGCGCTCTGCTAGTAAGAATCCGTGCCAATATGCGCGATAAAAATCCCGACGGACGCGTTGGGTATATCATTTAAATTCACTGGAATTCCACTCCTATAAGTCCTCCGCGGCCTGAGTCGAATTACGCCAGCATATGTTCTGGGTTCGAGTCGAGGGACTCGAACCTGAAGAAGATCGTGTTGTTTTGTCCTAAGACAGTTAACTGACCCTGATCCGTCGGGAGAGTCAGGCACACACATCAACAATCCCTACACATTCTCTTGAAAGACAGAGTTGCACCCGAAGGATTGAAGAGTCCTCAGCCGAACCTACAATTCGACTGAACACTCGGGGGCTACTGACATGGTTATACCCCGCGGGTACACGACTTCAGCATACCTAGTCCAGCCCAAGGAAGGCCCATGACAAATATACGTCGACCCATGAAGATTTTCGGGTGGCCAGGGCCCATGACGCCTTCGGATCCTTGGAGAACAAGACTAGAGTAGATAGAAAATTCAAACGTGTTAACCCTAAACCTGTAACCGACTCGATCTGTGCCTGGGACCTGCCTAACTCTATATAAAGGCTAGGAGGGCACGACCTAGATCTCTCTCACCTCATACTTTCGCATACACACATCCACGCCAGATTGCATCTGCGCACCCCTGTAACCTTCGGTTCCGCCGTAATCAAGAGCAGACAAGCAGGAGTAGGGTTTTCCCTCCGGGGCCTGAACCTGGGTAAACCTCGTGTCCCCGTGTTGCTTGTTTGCTAACCGTTCCGCGATCTCCAGCATCCCCATCTTTTCTAAAACCCAAGCTCATAACAATGGGCATTGACGAGATTAAACCTCGTCAGAAAGTAGTAGTCACGCACCCCGGAAAATAGTTCCACAGCTCGGAGAGCAGGAAAACCAATCGTGCGCCCCGCTCCAAGTGTTCGATACACGGATAGCTCCTCCTGTAAATAATTACGATCAAGAGCTACAAAGAAAGGCCAATGATATGGGGATGACTTACATTTCATACTTGAACATCATGGGAGACCAATTGCCCAAAGGCGATGCTAACCCCATATAGCCATGGAAGTACGAGAAGAATCTCATCAAGAAAGAGCAGCTCAAGAATCTACCAACAAAGATGCGAAGAGTGCATAAGTGGTACCTTAATTTCTACAAGACAAGGGAAGAATGGATCACAGCGCATATAAGAGATGAGATTTTTTGTGCGGAGACGACCAGATCACCTTCAACATTGAAGACTTGCATTATTTATTTAATCAGAAGGAACTCAACAAATCTGCCCTCAGCCTTTATTGTGTGTAAGTACTATTTCTGTAATTTCTATCTCATCTCATTCAATTCATTAATTGCATGTATATATATGCTCACCATATATATATATACTATTATGCAGGAAAAAGGTTATGGAATGCATAAAAGGAGGCTCTTATGGCATTGAGTTCATTGACCCAAATAGAGTTCATGAATGAGTGGCACAAGACAAACCCGAGCAAACAGAAGATTTCTTGCTAAGGTCTTTACTGAGACAACAAACCAAAAGGGAAATACTATTGCGTTACAACTTCTCGTGAGTGTTACCCTCTCATGTACATATTCTGTTTCGGGGAATTGTGTTGAATCTTGCATAGTTTTTAGGGGAAACTTTCCCGATGTTGATTACTTTTGTAGTTGATGCTTGTGAGTGGAACCATTGAAAATTGTTGTCTATGTTCAGATTGTTATTCATCATCATATCATCTCTGATCTTGATCCATATGATGTCTCGTGAGTAGTTCGTTTAGTTCTTGAGGACATGGGAGAAGTCATGTTGTTATTAGTGGAATTGTGTTGAGGTATTATTCAATGGTTAATATTTAAGTTGTGGTGCTATTCTTCTAGTGGTGTCATGTGAACGTCGACTACATGATACTTCACCATTTATGGGCCTAGGAGAATGCATTGTGTATTTGTCTACTAATTGTGGGGTTGCCGGAGTGACAGAAACCTGAACCCCTGTTAGGAAACCTTTGCATAAGGGAGTGTAGTATCTCAGAGTTTAAGGTTGTGGTTAGGTTTTTATCTTAATTACTTTATTTTAGTTATGGACTTGCTAGGGTTTAATCACAAGTATGTATTAGGCCAAGTAAGGTCGGTACATTAACATAGGTTCATCCACACAACACTTATTAACCAAAGAAGATTTATCAACTATATGTAACGAAAGCTCTTGACGGTATTCCCATGTGTCCTCGAGAACGTTTGGTCCTCATAAGTATTACAACCGGCTTGTCCTTTGCTAAGGAAGGATTGGGCCACTTGCTGCAAGTATTTGTTGTCTTTATTTACTTGCACTTTATTTCCTTGCTTTATCAAAACCCCTAAAAATTCGTTTACTAAGTATTTACAGAGATTTCCTGCTCCAAACCACTAGTCAACACCTTCTGCTCCTCTTTGGGATCGACACTCCTATTTATCAAAAGTACTACGATACACCCCCTATACTTGGGGGTCATCACGTAGCACGTCCTTCCGTATTTTTTACCTCAATGACACATGGCACGGTGTTTTTCCCTCGTCCAGTTTCAAAAAAGATATGACGCACCATGTTTTCTCCTAATCTCCTGCTAATCCTGGATCGTCCTCCCACGATCTGCAGTTATACACCACAACACGTCTCCTCACATGATCTGGTTTGGTCCGCTTATTGCCATCTCACAACGCCTCTCCACTCTTTGGTTATCACTCGTTGAAGCTGCCGCACCGGATGTCCTCTCGGTGAGAAGCTCTGGTGCACATCATTCACATGGTTGCTTTTTGTCCTCGAGCCCCATCGCGCTCTGGCACCGCCTCCTTGTGGACGATTCGCTCTTCCTACCATGTGTCTTTTGGGCCTATGAGACACCCCGACTACGATGGTATCTGCGGTAGCCATACGAGGAGATCTTCTTCCTCTTTCGCAGTTATCGTGCCTTCTTCCGCTCCCCGAGATCAACGCGTCGTCACATCATTCCTTCCGCCAACATCTATAGTAGCGGCACGAGCAGGAGGACACCGCGCCACACCCAGGTGGTCGTAGTATGGTCGGTGCTTTGGAGTAGTTGTTGTCGGTCGTGGTGGAGGAAGGCTTGGCAGAGCGTGGCGTGTGGCACAAAGGAGGAGCCACCGGTGAAGAGAGGGAGGAGCTAGTGCCTGGGGAAGATGGCAGTCGCGAGGACTTTTTGAGCATGTATTGTCAACACCGGGATTTTTAATCCCAGATGCCTGTTATGCCATACATCGCAATCCCGGGATTACCATTTTTGCGAGACATAACAGATTGGATATCACAGTACATCATCCATTACAAACCATACATAAGGTCTTACAACAAATAAAGGATCACATGATCTAGTCTTAATACAATTCAAGCAGCGGAATAACGTAATAATAACGGTAGCATAGGCGAGACTCCATCTTCATGGTCACAGGCAATGCTGACGATGGGAGATGATCCTAGTTGTCGTAACCTTCTTGCTTGCCGTCCTCCTGGTAGTCCTCTTCATAGTCTGGCCACGGGAATAGCCAGGGACAAAGCCATGAGTACTCTTCAAGTACTCGCAAACTAATACTAACGAGTGAAGTGGTTTTTGAGTAGGAAATACTAAGCTCTAGGTTGTTTTACAAAAAGCCAGATTTATCTCTACTGAATTCAGAAGCAAAGAAAGCTAGTTGAAAGTTTATAACACCTAAGTGAGAACTTATAATTTCATATCACAACTCTATTATGGTCAAGTCAAAGTCATGAATCATTTCACAAGTCATTTTGAAAACATCTGACGATGGAACAGTATGGCCACTCCAACTGTCCATAACCGCGGATGAGGCTATTTGAATAGTTTGACACATTGCAGAGGTGGTACACTTTCACCAGAATATTTGATACATCCATCAGGAACAATCCTAAATTCACCATACTCAGTATGCAGATAATCAATCCTAACCTTTCAATTACACGCCCTAGTATAGGCACCTCTCCTGTGAGTTTGTCCTCCCAACCATGACCAACTGTCATCTTGGGAACTGCACAGGTGGACAACCTTCACAAGGTATCCTCATCTCAAACCTTGGCCACAAGGGAACCCATACTAAGGTATATAAATTTCCAGTCAAGCCCTACCCAAATTTCGGTATTGTGGTTGTACGGTAAAATTGGAATGGTATCGCATCCAGACAACCATCAGTTTTATAAAGGGCTAAGGCTCATGCCTTAACATTTCCATCATCAAAATCATCTCGTGTTCAAGAACATATGTCAAAACATTTTAGTATAATGACTCCTCATTCTAAGGTTTTCATAACCATTTTCACCAAGTAATCCCATCTAAAGTTGCTTAAGTTTTATGCTTAGCACTAGCATCTACAAGTGGGGGTAAATACTAATGAGGGGTGGTAAACAAGTGTAGCTTATCTAAGTTCAATCTCATGCCTCGGGATGACATCAAGATTCTCTAACTTAGGCCAAGTTTTATGATCTTTATGCTACCTTTAAATATCTTCCTAAAATCTACAAGTCACTAAGTAAACTCTAAGAGAAAGCTTTGATAAAGAAATACAATACTAAGCTTGCAAATAAAACTAGGATTGTGTATCAAGTGGGGTAAGCTTGCAAGTAAGGTTTGCATGGTTTAGCTTAGCTTGCAAAGATAATAGCTTGCTAAGATAACTGGTATAGTGAGGCTTGCAAGATTGCAAGTATAGGCTTGCTAAGGTATTAGTATAAGCTTGCAAGGTTTAGCTTGCTCAGTTAATAGCTTGCCTTGTGCAGAGCAGTGGTTAAAGTTCTCTTCGGCTTCTTCCTCGTAGTATTCTCCTTCCTTCTCGTATCCTTGGTCGGTACTAGCGTCTGTAAATAAATACGAGGTACACAATCACCAAAAAATACTTAATTACTTCTATTTATCACACCAAGGTTTTCACTAGATGATCTAGGATCATCACAAGCATCAAAGTATTTGTCTTATTTATTTTATTTTTCGAAAAGTAGTTTCTACTCATTGAAAAACTACTTAAGATTTAATATTCTCCAACTCAAACATGGGATCATGTTGACACATGTCATCACCATATATTTCAGTACATGGGAATGTGATTTAAAGTGGTGTCACAATTTAATAAGGTTTAACCTTTTTATTTTAATTAATTAAAGTGACTAGAATGGCCTATGAGGCATTCTTTTATTACTTGTCCATTATTTCTGAAAGTAAACCTAGATATTCAGAAAGGTCTAGTTAAATGTGATTTTTGAGAGTTGGAATCAACTCAAAAGCTTTTGTGGTTGAATTTTGAAAAATATTTGAATGCAGAAAAGCTTCTGCCTTGTTATTTTTACTATAGGTGATCTACAATTCCAAATGAGTTGAATCAAACGGGCTTGGATTAAGAATTCTAGTACCTTTCTAACAAAATTGGTTTCATGCATTTTGGTTCAGTGAATCAAGCTAGGTGGATTTTTGAATCTAGGTAGAGAACTGAGTTTGAAACTAAAAGAATAAATCTAAATTTGAATTACTGGGTCGTGCGGGATGCTAACTGGGCCGACCCACAGTGCACAGCACACGCGTGGGTGGTTTTAAGTGAGTGACCCCACCAGTCAGCGAGACAGGTGGGTGTGAAGCGGTATGGGGTGATGTGGATCACACGATCAAACTCTAATCTAACGGCTGTGGTTCATCGTCCACGTCGGGCAACGCCGGCGATACAGAACCCTAGTGCAGCCAGTGGGGGTCGTGGGAGGCTCACAGGGGCTCAGGCGAGGGTCGGCGATGTGCGCAAACGATGAAGTCGACAATGACGAACCTCCTGGTACCGACGGCTTCTCCTGGGGCGGCTCCAATCAACAGCTCCCTTCTTCCTCCTCCGCGGCAGACCCCGGCCAAATTCCGGTGATGTGCTGCCTTGCTTCGAGAGTGAGTGAGGGTGGTTTTGAGAGAGAGGGGAGTGGGATGGTGTGAAGAATTCGAGCGAGGGTGGTCTCTATTATACTGTAGCGAGGGGACCGAATGGCGCGGGCTGAGCTCGTCGGTGTCGTTGTCACAGCGAGCTACTGGCATGGGAAAAGGTAGGGGAGGATGATGTGTTCCTTGGCGAAGCTCAATGGCATGACTACGCGACGTGGGGCGGTGCAAGACGTTCGGAACATCGCATCGCTCTGAGCGGGTCCGATGGGAAAATTCATGGCGCACAGGCTCTCCTGGTCACGCGGCGACGAACGGGTGTGTCTAGGGTGTTCCTGGGGTGGTGGCGATATTGCTTGCACGCGGCGAGGGCGGCGCGCGGTCTGTGGGCGTGTGTCGTGGGTGCGCTCTGGCACGCTCTCGGCATGCTCGCAGAGAAGTTAGGCATGCTCGGGCTGTGTGGTCCAGGGGCTGGCTGCGCTCGAGGCTTGGACAGGGGGTGGCGGTGGACGGTGGAGTGCCTGCTAGACAAGGTTGGAGAGGCTAGAGAAGCTTCTAGCTTGCTGTCGACTCAGGGATGGCAAGGTGAGCTCGGCATGGTCACCATTGATGGCTATGGCAAGCTCACAGTGGTGCTAAAGCTTGTTAAATGGGCTAGATGATCTACTAATAGCTTGTTGTGAACTAGAGAGGGAACAAGTTAGGCCAAAATTACTGCTCACAATAGTGTTTGATGTTTGTTGGTTTGGTGTTTGCAAGGTGTTTGATAAAATGGCCGAAAGAGATTCAAATTTAAATTTTTGATTCGAACTTTGTGGGTGTGCTAGTTACATATTAGGGAGTCTCTGGTTATTTGGAAAGGTCAAGAGAAATTGGTTTGGTTGGGTTTTGAGATATGGTGGTCTTCACATATGTTAAAGATTCAATTTTGAAATGTCCTTTAAATCAAGTTGTCAAATGTTTCTGTAAGTTTGAAAGGTGGGATTTGATTTAATTTTACTTGGTCTAGCAAGGGGTGAAAAGAAATGGAAATGTTTCTGTTTGAAATATTGGACTAGAAACACTCAAAGTGGCCTACTGAGCAAGATTGGCAAAAAATGACCATTTGCTTTATTTGTTTTATTTTTTTATTTTCTCTTGATTTGTTTCTGCTTGGAAATATTTTAGATGATGTTATTTTTATATTTAAACCATTCCTTGCTATTTAGAACAATCACATAAGTTCATTCATGCATTCATATAATCATCACATACACACATACATTTATATGATTTAATTAACAAAAGTTTTTGTTAACCCTAATTTTGGTGATTTAGAATTTGATAACCTTGTTCAATATTTTTGGGATGTTACATGTATACTGGTACCACTATAGGAAATGCACACTATGCCGTCAGCGTAGTCTACGCCGACGGCTGCCCTTGGCGTAGCTCCCTCAGCAGAGCCACAACGGTCGTCGACATATGCTAGCCCGACGACCAAGCTGCGACCGTCGGCACAAACACCATCGCCGTAACACGGTACTGCCATCACACGATCGGCTAACGACGCACACGATACGCCGACGTCCGGTCCCTCGGCGTAGCCACGCCACGTGGCAGACGCTGGTCCGTCCTAGGCGTGGACCTGGGCCGACGGCTCCAGCCCTCGGCGTAGGATGGGCCTATGCCGACGGCTAGAACCTCGGCATATAAGCGCGACGTGGAGGCCACTGGAGCGCCCAGGCTCGGACCTATGCTGATGGCCTGGCCCTCGACGTAGCGGTGACCATTTGGTAATAGGCACCACGCTACGCCGACAACCAGGCCCATCTTAGATTTTTTTCTGTTTCAACCAAATCAACTATATTTGGGAGCAATATTTCATAGCAATATAATTTAATTCAAAGCATCAATATTTCACAGAAGAAATTATTAACATCATTTAAACATGATCACATCATTCAATCATCATTCACACATCAAACATATATCAACATCATCACACATCCATAAACATCATCCTTACAACTCTAGAGGAGACGGGGTGTACTCGAGATCTCCCTTGGTGAAAAGATGCGACATCTGGCGAGGGTGGCATCCAGTAGAAGCAACAGAAGAACCACCTGGCGAGGGAGTAGGAGAAGCACCAGCTGAAGGATCAGGAGAAGTACCAGCAGAAGGACCATTGTGATGAACCAGTGTAATCTGACGCCCACCTGGCAAGGCATGGACAAAGTGCTGGTTCCCGAAACATCCCGTTCCCTGCATGTTAGCAACTTGCGAGGCAAAGAAAAGTAGTAACCAGTGGTTTAGCAAAGAACTTACCGGTGTCAATGCGTAGTATGTCCTAGCGAAACTGTCTCTTGATGGCATCATTGGCACCGGACCCGGCATGGGAGGCACGGGCCCTAAATCCATACTCTGTCCAGTTTGTATAGCCACCAACATTCCCTGCAAGATAGTTTATATGCCAGGCTGTAAAACATCAAAATAGGGGAATTGGGACTTGCATCTTTTGCAAAAACAAATGTTTAAACTTACATTTACGTATTGCATGTAGACTGTATTCGCCGTCTGATGTTCCTGAAAGGCCACCTGATATTCATCATAAGCGGCATCGTAGGCCGCGTCGAACTCATGCTATAATTTTAAATACAATAATCTCATCAGCACTTAGCCATGCACGAACAAAAGTCATAAAGATGATAAAAATAAGAAAACCTACATCATTTTTGAGGGTGGATCGACGAGACTGGCCACGAGACAAGATAGGGGGGCAGTCGGCGGGGTGGGTAGCCTTGAGACGCGTGAAGCTCGTGGTGAGAATAAGCTTGGCAATTTTTATTAAAAATCTTGAAACATACATGCTGCAATCGTTAAAGCTCGCGGTGAGGATAGACTTGACCATTTTATTAAGAATCTTGAGGACCCGTCTCCTCTCGGTGATTACGGCAGCGTGTATTTTTGGCAAAGCCTGGGACTCATTTGCTGCTGCTTCTGCGACTACTATTTGGGCCTATCTACTGTTCCGCTAAAAAAACTGCAATGAGGCTTAGAAAACCCGGAGTAACATTTAGAGAAATTCGAAGCATTTTGTTTCCGGCGTGTCTGTTTCTGCTCCCGGCGTGACCCATTTCCAGCTCAAATGTTGGCTAGATTTGCGTCCACGCGGTGTCCTATACGTGTCCACCGCAGCGCTATTTTTTAAAATAATATCAATTTCTAAAATGATATATAAAATTTGGAATTTTCAGATTCTAAAGTGGCTGCAGCGCACGGTATGCCGACTGCAACAAATCGGCACATGATGAGCCGACAGGACCTTTCGGCACACCGTACCCCGATAAATCATGCATGTGCCGCTTGCTAGCTCCGTCTAGCTAGCTAAACGCACGTGCATGGCTAGCTAAATGTATATACATGCGTTGTAGGGAACGCGGTGGAACTCGCAAGTTACAAATAGCTAGCCAACAAGACACGACCAAAAAAGCAGAGACAGATAATGAGCAAAAGAGAGGATGACATATAATATCAGTGATAAAGCTTTGGTAAAGTTTATTTTTTCCCGTGCTAGCCAAAGTTTGTTGGAAAAATTATATTATATGAGTTTATGTAAGTTCTATCTCGGAAAAAAAATGCATGCACATGTCCAGAGGCGGACCTAGCATCTCTATTGCCTGGGTAATTGCCCGTGCTTTCAGACGGCCCCGCTGCCTAATTTTATACCTATTTGACTAATAATTAGCAACTTAAGACGTTGAACTTAGAGTTTGTCTAGATTTTGTTATTCTTAGGACTATTTTTAGTCGATGACAATGTTATTTTGCCTATTTAAACAACTTTTATTAAGGGTAGATATATTATAGATGGTGTAGTTCTTCTGCAAGAAACCGTATATGATTTAAAGCTTAGGAAAACTGCAGCTGACTGTTTTCAAAGTTGATTTTGAAAAAGCATGAGCTAAAATAGAAAATCCTTTCTAGAACAAGTTCTTGTGATGAAAGGCGTCCCTCCTTTATTCATTAGATTTGTTATTGATACAATTAATGACGGTAAGGTTGATATGATGGTCGATGACCAAACATGGACTTACGTTAATACTGAAAGGGGTTCGACACAAGAAGACCGGATTTCTCCTATATTGTTCTTAATACTGCAGTAGATGTCTTGCCAATTTTGATTCATAGAGCACATAAACAGGGCTTGATTAAAGGTGTAATAAGTTATTTAGTACCTTTCGGCCTATTCTTTCCTGATCAAATTCGTAGCCTAATTAGATAGCCTCTAAGACTGCAATCAGATTGAGGTAGGTAAACAGTAAACTCACCGGCCTCTCTGCTGCATTCTGCTGCTTCTGGAGTTTTTCCTTCTCCCACAGGTACTTCTGGTAATCCCACTCTATCTGATCCTCTTTCCGTAGCTTGCTATATGCGTATGCCTGAATGAGGGAAATTTCCCTCTTCATAGCTCCCTGTAAATGCAATCAGAAATACACAATGTCTGTTACCTGAATGCACAACTTCTGTCAGCTACAACTTCTGAAATTCCTCAACATTCAGAAGAAAACCTGCGGTTTTGAGGACACTTCCTCCTCTTCGCCCCAGAAATCAGCAAGCTCGTCGTCCTCCTCCTCCCCTTCATTCTGGTCGGACTGTTCATCGGACAGCTTAGCAGGCCGGAGACTGGGGCTCTCCCCGTGGTACACCCACACCATGTACCCCGGCCGGAATCCGTGCTTGCAGAGGTGCATCTGCATGTCGTGCTTGGACCGCGGCCGGGTGTTGCCGCAGCGCGCGCAGGGGCACAGTACGCCGCGGGCCGCGCGGTCCGGCGAGACGCGGTGGAACGCGCGCTCCACGAACTCCGTCGTCTTCTCCGCCCACTCCGGGGTTATCAAGTCCCTGCTCCGACGGCCCGCGTACATCCAGCTGCGGTCTTCCCGGAAGAAAGCGGAAGACCCTTCCGCCATCATCGCCGGCCACCTCCCTGCATTGGCACACTTGATTTCAGCTCAAGATGGATCAGAAACGGAGCTATTGCGCATACACGCGCAGATCCCCAATTGCCGGCATTGAAATGCAGAAATGGCAGCTAGAGCGCGCGGTGGAACGGACCTGACTGCTGGGCGGTTTCGTGAGACGCGCAACCTCCGTGAAAAGCAGGCTCGGGCGCCTGGGGAACAAGAGGAGGCGATGAGTGGCGGCGCGAGTGAAGAGGGGGGTGGAAGCAGCGACCTAATGGGAGGGCTATGTAAGAAATTGCAGCCGGAGCTAAGCCGACGGCCGGTGGCAGAGGTCGAGGAAAATGACCGTCGGCAACGAGGGCGCGTCGCCTTGGTGGATTTTCCGCTGTGCGTATTTTTTGCAAGGCCCAACTGGCCTGGGCCTGCTGCTCCCTACTACTTGGGCTTGTGTGTACTCTTGTCCTTTGTGTATCCGTTCCAGTGGATAATTCAACTGCAATGACCATTAGTTCTAAAAATAATGCAATGGCCAATGGTTGTACTCTTAGTAGACAACCAGTTTTGCAAATCGCTTTGTTATTTCAAACACCAACTTGCCTATGCAACTAGCGAGTTGGCTCATTTAGCCTGAGACACTTGTTACACTAAACGAATAGTGAACATGCATACACGTACTGGATTTGACTATCCCTAAAGAGCATGCATCTATGCAATTTAGAAGACACTAAAAAAGATGCAGAATAAAAAAATCAGAGGTACATATGCATGTCATTGTAAAGGAGGAGTATACTAATATAACACTTGTCTGGATAATAATAATAATAAAACAAATTTAAGCAAATGAAGGATCCAATTGATGAGCAAATGGAGCATCCAGATGATGAGCAAATGGAGTATCCCAATGATAAGCCAATGTAGCATCCCAATGATGAGCCAATGGAGGCTCCAAATGATGATCAAAATGATGAGCCAATGGAGGCTCCAAATGATGAGCAAAAAAATGATCAAAATAATGCTCCAATGGTTGGTGGCCAACCTTCTGTGGTTGTGAGTTCTACTAGGTATGTAATGTTTGCCAATACTACTGTATATTTATCACTTAACATAATCTTACCAATCATCCCTTTTATTTTGTACAACTCTGTGGTCGGTTCGAACAACATGGTGGCAGTGACCTCTGAGGTGCTGACAACCAAGAGGAGCACAAGGTTAACAAGGAGCAAAGTGGTTCCAAAAAGCACAATGTTAACAAGGAGCAAAGTGGTACCTAAAAGCACAAGGATCAAAAAGAAGCCCCGACGCTATGTAGATGATGATTGAGTGGGAACCATGTAAAATTTATGAAACATTCATGACTGATGTTGTATTTGTGTTAAGTGATGTTGTACCTATGTTAGAACTCATGTTTGAATGATGTTGGTACATGTTTTGAGCAAGTCATGTCAAAATGTGCTAAAAAAGAGCTCCAAAGGTAGGGTAAATGGCCTCATTTCTAAGCATTTTTTTGATCATGTCTAAATCAGCCAAATAAAATTCCTACACATCTATTCTATATATGTAGACAATGTGCATAGGATTTCCATTTTTTTGAATTTTTTATGCTAGTTTGAATTCTGGTCAAACCTACCTTTGACCAACATTTAAACAAATTTAAAACATGAAAATGAAAAAGTAAGCATGGATCCTTCTTAGTCACTCCTAAATGAAGCCATTTCTAAAGTTTTGTGCATTTCCATGTCCCAAAGTTGGTACCACCTCTCTTCACCCTTGACTTCGTACGACGATGTTCGAGATATGACATTAGGTACATGATTCTTTCGTTCCTATATATATAGATCATGTTTATCAACTTCAATAGTTAGTAAATGACATTATAAGACAATGTGTAGAGGATTTCCATTTTTTGATTTTTTTTAAATTTTTTATGCTAGTTTGAATTCTGGTCAAACCTACCTTTGACCAAAATTTAAACAAATTTAAAACATGAAAATGAAAAAGTAAGCATGGATCCTTCTTAGTCACTCCTAAATGAAGTCATTTCCAAAGTTTTGTTCATTTCCATGTCCCAAAGTTGGTACCACATCTCTTCACCCTTGACTTCGTACGACGACGATGTTCGAGATATGACATTAGATAAAGGATTCTTTCGTTCATATATATAGATCATTTTTATCAACTTCAATAGTTAGTTAATGACAATATAAGACAATGTGCAGAGGTTTCCATTATTTGTTTTTTTGTTTTTTATGCTAGTTTGAATTCTGGTCAAACCTACCTTTGACCAACATTTAAACAAATTTAAAACATGGAAATGAAAAAGTAAGCATGGATCCTTCTTAGTCACTCATAAATGAATCCATTTCCAAAGTTTTGTTCATTTCCATGTCCCAAAGTTGGTACATCTCTTCACCCTTGACTTCGTACGACGATGTTCGAGATATGACATTAGGTACATGATTCTTTCGTTCGTATGTATATAGATCATGTTTATCAACTTCAATAGTTAGTAGATGACATTATGAGACAATGTGCAGAGGATTTCCATTTTTTTGATTTTTTTAAATTTTTTATGCTAGTTTGAATTTTTTATGCTAGTTCGAAGTATATCTCTCCGACTTGGGAGGGACAAATCCCATCTCGATACATACAACCCAACAAGTACTTTCCGATCACCTGAAGACACCTTTATGATCACCCTTTCATAGGATGACGTTTTATGACCTCAAAGCTTTCTTCCGATACCAGGGAGTTGCATTATCTCATGGTCTAAGGAATACAATATTTGACATAAGAAAAAGCTTCGCAAAGATGAACACGATGACACGATCTAATTGCTGCAGACTAAATCGATCTGACCATGGAGGATGTGAGAGGATGCGACTGGATATGGGTGATAGACGCTATGAGATGTGTGAGGAGGGTAGCCATGGAGCGGCGTAGCGGCCGTAAGAGGCTTGGCCGGAGCAAGGGTGTGTGGCCGTCACGGATCGGTGTCTGGGTGGTGGTCGCCGATTGCGGGAGAGGAGGGACGCCTGGGATTGAAGGTATGATGGCATGATCGGGTAATATGGCAAGTTTATGTATTTTTTGGTGGGAGGACAAAACCGTCTAAAAAAATGTTGGGCCAGGAGAAACACTTCGTGCTTTATTATTAGGTATAGATTACATGGCAAGGTTCATGATGGTAAGGTTCATGTGATGGTCAATGACCAAACATGGCCTTACTTTAATACTGAAAGGGGTTCGACACAAGAAGAGGGAAGTTATTTGTCTTGGTGATGCTACAAGAAGAGGGAAGTTATTTTTTTAAATAATACATTTTTTTATTCATTTTCACAAATAATACGCAAATTTAGAAATTTTCATTTCTGTCCGTCCGTCGTCCGTTCAACGGACGACAGAGCTCCTTCGTTGGTTGCGCGGACGACAGATGGGTTCGTCCTTTGAGCAGACGATACAGGTCCTTCGTCCCTTGAAGAGACGACACGGTCTGTCATCCTTTGAGCAGCCGACGCCCCAGTGCTCCCGCCGCTAAATAATCGTCCACTCCTCGGCAATCCTTCGCGCCGATTTTTCCCGCCGATACTCCCCGCCATTTTTTCCCGCCGTTACTCCCCGCAAATTTTTCACGCCAGTAATCCCCGCCCTTTGTTCCCGCCACGACTTCCCGCCCTCTTTTTCCCGCCACGACTTCCCGCCCTTTTTTCCCGCCTATTCGGTTCGGTGCCTCTATAAATCCGGGCAACGGGATGTATCCTTTAACCCAGTTCATCTCTTCCTCCTCTTACTCTCTCATTTCCCTCTCTCCTTTTGCTCTCGCATTTTCCTCCACTCCTCTCCACTATGACCGACGCGTCTCCCTGGCCTGTAGATATGTCCATTGGGCTTTTATTCATAGCCAGAACTGTTGAGATAGCCGATAAACCAGCCGACTGGGATACGTTGGTATCGAACCATGATGCTCTCGTTATACTTGGTAAGTCACTTCATCGAAGAGGGTGGAAACTGAAGACCCCAAATCAGGTACGAGCAGAGCTTCTCAGGATCAAGGCAAGGTGGGACAAGCTCACCTTCAAGAGTGAATCTCGCATGATGGAGGTGGCTAATACACCTTGGTCCTGGATAGAAGATAGCGAAGATGAGGATGATATCTTCATGCCGCCACCGGTTGGAAGCAAGGCAAGAGCTGAGTGGGACAAGAGACAGGAGAAGAAGAAAGAGCAAGCCAAGAAGAGTCAAGCTGACATGACGGAGCAGGTTGTGTCACGTAGGGCCTGGATAGAAGAGAGCGAAGATGAGGATGATATCTTCATGCCGCCACCCGTTGGAAGCAAGGCAAGAGCTGAGTGGGACAAGAGGCAGGAGAAGAAGAAATCGCAGGCCAAGAAGAGCAAGTGCGAGGGATCGTCCAAGGGAAAGGGCGAGGCATCATCGAAGGGAAAGGGAAAGACATCATGCTAGGGATAGATAGGACTCTTATTTATGTACCGCAAGTTATGTTGAACTATGTTGCAAGTTATGTTGAGTAATTTGTCGAATAAAATCATGAAATAATAGAATGATGTCTCATACATAGATAGGTGAAAGACTGATACATAAGTAGATATCACCGGTGTCGACGACGAGGTGGCGGAGGCCTAGGTGTACTCCATCCATATCTGTGGGGTGGCATCACATCATGGCGAGGTGCAGTTGACCCTTCACCTTGATCCTGTGTATTCTGTGTGGGGATAGGTGGTGGAGTACCTGGCTGATACTGACTAAACCAGTCTACCTGCTCGTGCTGTGTCTGCTGATGATGGTCGTCAGTACTGTCCCATGTAACGGAGTCTCCTGCTAGTGTACAAGAAATTAAGTACTGAACAATGGCATACTGCATCTAATAATAGTAGGAAGGGACACGCTTACCATGAGGATGAGATTGTGGTCGATAAGTAAAGTCCATGTAGGGGATCGGCTGCTGATGCTGCCATTGTTCGAAAGTAATCTGGTTCTGGTGCAACTGGTCGATATTGAACTGCGATTGCTGCCACGGGTCAGAAGTAAACTGTGATTGCTGCCATCCCGAGCCTCCGGCCTGGTCTGGAGGTGGTGCTCTCGGCGGCGCCTGCTGTGAGAGTCGTGGACGAGGCCCGTGGCGGAGTGGTGGAGAAATATGCTCCTCGTGCCGTTCCGAGCCTCCAGCATGGTCTGGAGAAGGTGGATGCTCCATGGATCGACGTGGGGCGCGCTCCTCCACCGAGTGACACGGTGGGCGCTGCTGCGTGGATCGACGTGGGGCGCGCGCCTCCACCGAGTGACGCGGTGGGCGTTGTGCTTCTCGGTGTTGAACGACGTCTGAGACGCTGGTGCACGTGATGGACGCGTAGATACGCCGCAGCTTCTCCTCGACCCGCCGGGCAAAGGACTGAGCCTGCTGACGGGGCACAAGAGGAACGTTCGAAAGCGATCGTCCGTACTGAGCCACCTCAGTCTGTAGCTCCCACGTCATATCGGCCTGCATTTGTCTCATAGTTAGGTATGCACTACATAGGCACTCATGTTGATTATGCTCTAAATAAAGTACTTACCGCTGACTGTCTGGACTCCAGTGTTTACTGGCTAGGGTATATCTCATCGTCATGTGCGTGTGGAATGGTACGTAGCCGTGTCATCGACATGTACCTCTGTAGGTATCCGTGGAATAGCTCCAGATCAAACGGGCCAGCGTGCCACACTTGTGTTGGTGCATTCTGCCACTCGTTGACGTAAATCCCCACCCGTTGGAGCCATTGAGTGGCGGTCTTGCTACTTTTCTGAGAGTACCTGTCATTAGAATTTGTTAGACCATCATTAAAGAACATAGATGAAGTATAAGATGCATTCCTTATGTGCATATATTTACTTACGTGTGCACGACATCTGGAAGGGGAACATCCGGACGCGGGGGATCTACCATCTGGCAAAGACCAAACTGTCGCATGACCCTCTGTTGAGACATCTCCTCAAGTTGGCAATCAAAGATGTCTTCGATGTAGTCAGCCAGTGTAACACCCTCAGAATCGGCCCTATGCAAGTTTCAGCGCTTCCCGCCAAACCCACATAGAAACGATTCAAAGGTGCCCACCAGGCACTTGCGTGCGG
Source organism: Avena atlantica (assembly GCA_910589765.1). Classification (NCBI taxonomy): domain Eukaryota; kingdom Viridiplantae; phylum Streptophyta; class Magnoliopsida; order Poales; family Poaceae; genus Avena; species Avena atlantica. The sequence goes on from OU342736.1 coordinate 457,432,657, forward strand.
GTGGAAAACGAAGTAATATCATTACACAATAGTCCTCGATGGAACCCACAAAACATATATATACAACAGCGACTCAAAGAGTCAAGAATACAGATATACAGTACCAAGATCCAAATCACCTTTAAAACGATATAGCGTCCGAGTACGGACAAGATGCAAATTGAGCTAAGAGCCCTGAAGAATAACCAATGGCGTCCATAACCCTGCCCAGGCCAAGCCGGAAGGGTAACCCTGCTAACGACGTCGATCTCAAACCTGCTTAAACAAAAGGGGTGCCGACAAAGGGCAAAGGAAAAAGAGGAGCGTCAGTACTGAGGCCAGTACACGGCGAGGCTAGAATTCGGCGGTCCTCGCCTACATAGGTATGGTGGACTGAGCGGCAGCGCAGCATGCACTAAACAACCTATAGAGACTCGATATAACTGGCGGCTATCAGAGAGGGATAATAAAGTCCTATTCGGAACCAACCTGATGCTACCACCAAACATACCCATCCTGGTATTTTCCCCCTCGAGACCAAACGAGGAAGTCAACCGAGGAACTCACACAGTTGGCAGTTTTATTCATTCCGTTATAGTGGCGGCAATTACTAGTCAAATATAGATAGCATGAGTCATCCTGATATAATAAGCAGTGGGCACTTTTAGTTAACCATTCCGTTGTAGTTGCAACACTTACTAGTCAGATACAATTAGCATGAGATATCCCCAAACCCAGCAGTTGTTGGTACTTTTATTTAGCCATTCCGTGGTAGTGGAGCTGATTACTAGTCATATCGGATACAAGTCAAATTACAACAGTAAACTTTAGTTACAGTTGTCTATGATCGAGAACTGTGCTCCAAGTCGTCCATAACCGCGGACACGGCTTCTCGAAAAGATTAAACCCTGCAGGGGTGCACCAAAGTATCCACACGCACTTCGACCCCTTTTGCCAGATCAGTTAACATACACCCATCGGTATGTCGGCGGGGCCTAAGTCATGACGTTTCCCCGACCCAAAGTAAGTACATGGGGGCCACCCCACTAAGCTACCCGCAACGAAGTCGGCCGGTCTCCGAGACGGACTCAGGGTTTGTGTAGACGGCTGTAAACGACTGGGAACCCGAAAAGATGACTGGGCTTGTCGATACAGCGAAAACGTGTCACGGACCTAAACAGTACAGGTGCAGTACCTCGCACAATTTAAATTAAGCAGTAAAGCATGGCATAACAGGATAGTAATAAAGCCCCAAACTACTTGTGGCCCCGGTACAATACTTTGAAATCAGGTACTAATCAATGGGGGTGCCCATACACCCCACCTGTGGTTAGCTCGCTCGATCTCGGAACAGGTGTAAAGAACTCGGGGTCCTACGGGACACAAGTGGACGGTTAACAACCAAATAACATCTATTGCCCACCTGTGCCTCTGCATTTACCTACTTTCATTTTTAGTTATTAAACAATAATTAAAGCCATGATCAACTCCAACATTAAACATGCGGCAATACTCCAACAACTGAGGTACTAGACGACACGCAACAACACTTGAGCAAGCGACTACGACGCGCAAGTCCAACTATCTACCAAACAACAGGTAATAGGATGTGTCCAAGGCAATATAAGGCTGCAAGGGATATCACGGGTACGACAACTAGAGCATCGCAACACAGATAGCAATAGATCAATAGGGGGGGGGGAATAAATACTATATAAACATAAGATAGGTAGAAAGGGGGAGGTGCTCGCCTGAAAACATTGCCGAAGGTTCATCCGAAGATCGGGTCGACACTCGCATCAACTCAACGGCCTTATCCGCGAAGAACCAAAACACTAGAATAAACACCGGATGCACTACTTAATACTACGGCAAAAGATCGGGCATGATGCATGTATGATGTATGACATGGCAGGCATGAGATGCAATTAGACAAGATTAAGCGGAACCGGGGTCCCGACATATATTTAGGTGGTTCATGTTGTTTAGATACCCCGCAATTTAAATATTGTAGTAACAGGGTGAAACATGGCATCGATTCGCTACACCAATTTAAATGGAGGCGGTATAATACAAGTATATCCCGCATAAACACTCCATATTTAATTATGAGGTGAATCGGCATAATGCCCCCAACCCACACAAATATGTATGCGACATGAATGATTATTATGCAACAGGTTTTACATATAGCATTTATAAAATAGGGGCTCGGGAAAAAGGTTCACACATCTGGGGTCGAAGGTCTTGGGGGTTCGGAGGGGTTCCAGGGTTCGGTCTCAGGGTTCGACGGGGAAACGATGAAGTTCGGACTCGCGATGGCGAACTTGAGTAGATCGGGTACCGGGGTCTTCGGATCTAGGAAGTAGATCTTGTCGCACGGGCGTCAATGCTTCCGGGAAGGAGAACTTGTCGTTCAGGGTCTCGGTGTCCGGGGTGAAGTACTTGGCGTCCTCGAGGAAGTACTTCACGCATCTATGGATCGGTCCTCGGGGTCGAAGAACTTGGCGCGCCAGGGTTCAGTCTTCGGCAGGGTCAGTCTTCGAACTCCGGGATCGGTCTTCGGGTTTCATGCCGATGATCTTGTCGTTTCGATGTCGGGGTCTTAGAGGAGCGCCTTGTACATTCTTCGGCATCACCCCGGTATTATCGGTCTTGGACTTCGGCGCCGATGATACACAAAACATCCCACAGGAGCCAAGAGTATCTATAACAAAGGATATTCACGACAACGTGGAATGCACCACAACACAAATGCATCATCGGCACATCACCAGGAACAGGCCAGCAAGGGCTCGGGGACGACTCGACGAGCAAGGTCCTGCTCGCAAGGAAGCAGGGACACGTGTGCTCGATGCGGTGGCGGGGCGCTGCACGGTCCAGGGACATGCGGGGGGCTCCAGGGAGGCGCTAAGGCGATGATGCCTGGAAGCGGGAGGGGGCTCCCCTTGCAGCACGCGGGACGGGATGGTGTCGCGGCAGCGGCGCTTGAGCGAGCGGATGGCAGCGGCCGGACTCAGGCCAGCGGTGGCAAGCGGCGGTCGCGAGGAGGCGCTGTCGGGGAGGGGCGGCGGTTGGTGGGGCTTGGAGGAGTGGCTAGCGGCGGCGCTCGGGAGGCCGAGGCCGGCTGCTGCAGGGCCACACCGGGCAAGAAGGGAAGGCCGACGCTCGCCAGGCGGTGGGGAAGCTTGGCGGCCCAGAGGAAGCGGAGGTCGATGAGCGCCAGGGGGAGTGGCGGTGGACGACGAGAGACAGGAGAGAAGGGGATCGCGAGGGAGGAGAACGCGGGGGCGCTGACGGTGGCGGACGGAGGACGGGGTGGAGGCGGCCGGCGAAGGGCCGATGGTGGCGGAGCTTGGCGACCTCGGGGAGCGGGGCCTAGGGACGCGGCGAGCGGCGACGGGGAGGGCGCGCCGACGGCAGGGTCACGCGGCCGAGGGAGTGGGGTCGACGAGCAGAGGCGAGGCCTCGCTGGGGGAAGGGAGGGAGACGGCGGCCTGGGAAGCAGAGGGTGCTGGGCGGCTCCCTGGAGGCAGGACCAAGCAGGAGAGGTAGGGGCGACGTGGGGGAGAGGGTCACGGGCGCTGACGGCGGCGGGGATGGAGCCTCGCTCCTGGCGGCGGGGTGCGGGACGGATGGGGGGGTTTGTGCGAGGGGAGAGACGAGGCTGGTGGGGTGGGGTCCGCTGGGTGGGGCCAGCTCGCGAGGGTTGGGCTCGGTCTGGGTCGGGTGGGTGTGGGGTGTAGGGTGAGGTGGAGGGAAAAAGGGTGGGGGTGGTGAGGTGGCGGCATGGGATTGGAGGGAGGGAAAGGGAGTGGTGAGGTGGAGGGAGGCGATTGGTCAGGGTGAGGTGGAGGGAGGCTGGGTAGAATAGGGTTGGGTAGAAAAGGGTCTAGGTAGTCCGGTTTTGTACTGGGGGTGGCCGACTGGGTCGGATCGGCCCGGTACGGCTACCCCCTAAAAATAATTAAACATTTTATTTATTTAAAACGGGGCTTTTGCAAACCGCTGGTAGACAAAACAAAATAATCCGGAGAACCGGGTTTTAATTTGAATAAAGACGGGAATATTTAGAAGACAAAACTAGGCGTTTTGAAAATAGTTTAGACAAAAACCATGCATGATGATGACGATGCTCAAATGCAATGTGGCATGATGACATGAGCATGGGGTCATGATGATGCGCAACACAAAAACACCGCGATTTTCTAGTAGTGGTTTTTGCGGGATGCCACAATTCGACACCACTAACAATGGATCTCGCCCTCGAGATCCGCCTCATGGTACCGGGAAGAAGGGCGGCGATCTGAATCTTCTCGCATCGTGTAGATCCTCGCGACACCACTAACAAGAGGTCGTTGTCCGTGATCGTCGAGAGAACACTCCGGGAAACAAAGGCGAAGGTAGAGGTATCAACCAATCAATCCACCTCTAACTTCGATAGAAAGAGAGAACCGATGCATTCTCATCCGTTTCAATGTACACAAGCGAATAGAGTGAGTAGTCGGCATGGGGGCCAATCCATCACGCACCCAAACTATTACTCTGCACAATCAGTAGAAAAGCGTGCAACCATTCTCGGAATCAGACTGAGGATCTCGACAATCGAGGTTCAGGAACAAAGGAGTGATGCAGACTGTCGGGGGGTTAACCTCGGGTAGGTCAGAGACAGGGAAAGACAGAGGTACTATCCCCGTCTAGTTTCCGAGTTACAGTCCAAGTCGGCCGAATCATGTATATGTCGGCCGATGAACGGAGGCAAGAAGCCCACGTATATGTATCAAGTAGTTACCCGGCCGAGTTACTGAGAGAATCGGCCGGGTTACCCAAGTGATCTTGATACAGGTGAAGAACGAGCCGAGTAACACAAGGTAAGGCCGAGTGATACGAAGCTTGCAGGAGAAGGAGAAGCCCAAGGTCAAACTATAGTTGCAGGCTAGAAGGAATCAGAGCAGAGCCAAGCACAAGAGACAAGGATGCACATCGTCAGAGGGCAGAAGGAGGTCACGGAGGTGACAGTCCTGGAGCCCGAGGCACGCAGGAGGGGGCCACTGGAGCCTTGCCGTCATTAGAAGGGCGACAGGGAAAGGAGGCCGCCGAACTACTATTTTGGGACAAGCATATTCCACGAATATGCTTGCCTCGTCAGCCCTAAGGGGACCCAAGGGACTCCTTTATAAGGGGAGGCTTGGACCCTGAGGGAGGGATCGACTCTTGGAGGACCGTTAGGCTGAGGAGATTCATCTGATCCCTCACTATACAGCTCAAGGAGCATTTGTAACCCACCAAGAGAGAAATAAAGATCATCACTTTGGCAGCTTGAGTGAAGAGACAGTTGCATCTTCCCTCCCCAGATCCCACTAGCATCCATTGGCCCCATACTTTAGCCTACCCATGGCATCTGCCGTGCCGCCACCACGACAGTTGGCGCCCACCTTGGGGCCAGCAGCGGTGCTAGCTTGAGTTGTGATCCGGACGGGAAACTTCGTCAACACCGGCGAGCGCGTCGTTTCTGGCTTGTTCCAGAGACTTGGTCTCTGCGACTATGTCAGAGACAATGCAGGAAGCTTCAGGGGGAAAACTCCCCCGCGCAATGGAATCTTCATCGGCCTGGGCGAGCACAGAGTCTACATCGGCGTCGACATCACCGGCATTTATCCTCACCAGGTCGTTGTTGCAGGAGAGCCACCTCGAAGCGCGGCGAGCCGTCCCTCAGGAGAGCATCATGCAGGCAGCGTCGAGGTGATGGTCGCAGCAGGAGCTCAAGCGGGAGCAGCAGTAGCCGGGTCAAGCAGAGAACCCGCCGCAGGCGCACAAGGCGCACCCAAGCAGACCACACTGCAAACCACTGAGGTAATTCCGCCAGTGACAAACCCATCCGAGCTACATGACACCACCCCAAAGGCACCAAGAGTGAGAGGGATACCTCTGGAAAGACCAGAGAACATTCTTCAAGCGACTATAGAAAACTTAACCACACCTGTAGCGCCGATACTTGATCCGGCAAATGCTCAGGCAGAGTTAGAAGAGACCAGGCAAAAGGTGCTGGTAGAAGCCAAAAAAAGTATCAGCCCTGCGGGAATCCTTGAACTGGACCCTAAGGGAATATGCAAAAGCTAATAAGCTTGATATCGCACCCGAGCGGGTGGACGAACTGAGATTAAGAGGGAAGAACCTCATGAATGACATTAACAAAGAGCATGAAGCTCACAGAGCAGAATCAGGTGATTTGGGTTTGCCGAGGTACAGTACCCCGGCGAAAAACCTGAGAGCGGCAAATGCCGCAGCATTGGAGTTAGAGGGGTTAACCGGGGAAGCTCGGCAGAAACAACAAGAAAGAGTAAATGAGCTGGTGCGCATCGCAAATCAGAAAAATGAGGAACTACTCAGAACTAACCCGGCAAGACCAGGGGCTTCACGGATGGTACATTCGGCAGGGGCAGCACCTGCTTTATCCGCGGCAGCGGCATCTTCACCCGGAAACAACGCTCGAAAAGAGAAAGCAGTAACCTCTGGGAAGAGGAACAAGCAAATTGTTCCATATGACCCGGCAATAGCTGGAAAGGCAAATGAGAACAGAGGCAATGCAAGCCGAGGTAACAGTGGGGAGAGAAACCACGGCCATGTGGAAAAGGACGGCGGCGGCCGAGGCAATGGGGATCTCGGCAGGAGAGAACCCGCAAGAGATAATCATGAAAACCAGACCCCGGCCGAAGTAAGGAGAGAAGTGCTGCCCAACCCGCAACCAAGACATGAGCTTCGGCAGGAAAGAGAAGTGAGGCCAGCTCGCCACAATCAGATGAATGAAAGGTACAATGATGGATATTCCGAGGTAGAATACGCAAACCAGGGTGGAAACAATCACTATGGGATACAGGATAGAATTCTGTACAGAGATTTGCCAGCGAGTGATGCGAGAGTAAAGTTGGATCGGCTATACCGATCCGAGTTATTGGAAGAGCAAGGTCCACCAGGTCCGACGTGTTTTGGACCACGGATCATGGGCGAACCACCAGTGCCGAATTTTCAGTTAGCAAGAGGCACAAAAACGTACAACGGAAGTACCAAGCCACAAGACTGGTTGATTGATTATGCCACCGCTGTGAAGATAGCGGGTGGCAACCTAAGATGGGCAGTGCGGTATGTCCCACAGATGTTGGAAGGCCCAGCCAGGGTATGGTTGAATAATCAACCAGCTGGCAGTATCAACTGCTGGTTAGATTTCGAAGAAATGTTCATCAGCAACTTTACCAGCACATACAAGAGACCGAATAGACCACAACAGCTGGCCATGTGCAAACAGAGGCCGAATGAAACGGATAGAGAGTTTCTAACTCGATGGTGCAACCTGAGAAACTCATGTGAGGGAGTTATCGAATCACAAGCAATCGCTTGGTTCGCGCAAGGCTGCCGCTATGCCAGCGTTTTGTGGCAACGCCTGCAAAGAGATATGCCAACCACACTGGCAGAAACTATCAGAATAGTAGACTCCTATGCATTGGGCGATCCAACCCAACCGGAATTAATGTCGGCAGATCATCGTGAGCAACAGGACCAGTACGCGAGAGAATTGGCCGGGTTATCCAGGCGTGATTTCAGAGGAAGAAGAAGAGAGGAGAGGCCGGATTATAGATATAATTCGGCCCAGGTGGCGGCAGTAGCACAAGATCAGCCGAGTCGCGGAGCAACTCAACGACAGAAAAATGGACCTCAACAGTGGACATCAAGAAATGAGGGAAAAAGGCAATGGACCCCAGAGCAAAAGAAGCAATGGCAAGAGAAGCCAAAGTACACGTTCGAATCCATGTTAGATCAACCGTGCAAATTTCACACATCAAACCCATCCAGACCAGCCAATCATACAACCCGCCAATGTGCCTGGATGAAAAATGCGATGGGGAACCCAGCAGGAGTTCAGGCTCCCCATCAGGTGCAACAGCAACATCAGCCGCAATTAACTGGAGCAAATACACAGCAATTGATGCTACCGCCCCCTCCCCCTAGATACGATAACTCGGATCGGAGGGATGCAGTACATCAAGTAATGAACCAGGGCCAGGACGGAAGGATGAATCCGGCAAATACCGGACGTAATGATTACAGGGAACATCACCAGTCTTATTGTGTGTTCACAACAGAACAAAAAGACAAGCAAAGTGTGCAGCGCCGGCGTATGGAAGTGAATGCAGTTGTGCCGGCAGTACCAAGATACCAGCCGTGGTCTGATCAAGAGGTGACCTGGAGCATGAAAGACCACCCCCAGAATAATGCCGAGTCCAGGATCATATGCACTTGTGTTAGATCCGACGTTTGTTGGACCAAGCATCAATGTAAAGTTTTCAAAAGTACTCATCGACAATGGGAGCAGTATCGACATCATGTACAAAGATACCATGCATAAACTCGGAATATCGCAGAATATGCTGCAGTCCACGAGGACAACTTTCCATGGGATAGTGCCAGGGCTTTCATGTGAGCCCATCGGTAAAGTCCGAGTGGACGTGTTATTCGGTACAAGAGATAACTGCAGAGCAGAAAACTTAGAGTTTGAAGTGGTGGATCTGGAAAGTTCTTATCATGCTCTACTCGGACGGCCCGCACTGGCCAAATTCATGAGCAACTGTCATGTAGGTTATCTAAAGATGAAATTACCCGGACCACAAGGGGTGATAACAGTTGCAGAGGATTACAAGAAGTCAATGGAGTGTGCTTCAGCCGGGTCAAATTTGGCCGAGTCATTGGTCATAGCAAGAGAAAAGAAAAGGATTCAGGAGGTAGCAGCCCTCGCTCAGTCAGCACAGTTGAACATGCCGGCACTGGCCAACCCTCATGGCAGTGTTTCTTTTCAGCCAACTAAAGAGACGAAGAAATTTCAGATTGATGAGCAATTCCCAGAGCGCACTGTTACAATTGGTGCGGGCCTTGACGCTAAATAGGAAGGCGAGCTCACCAACTTCCTCCGTGAGAATCGGGACATATTTGCATGGTCAACTCAAGATCTGCAAGGTGTTCCGAGGGAGTTGGCTGAGCACTCTTTAAACGTCAGGCCAGGAGCAAGGCCGGTGAAGCAACCTCTCCGCCGCTTCGCCGAAGACAGGAGAAAAGTAATAGGGGATGAAATAGCTCGGCTCCTCGCGGCCGGGTTCATCATGGAGGTGCTATATCCGGATTGGTTATCAAATCCGGTGCTAGTAGAAAAGAAAAAAGATGACCCCAATGTAGCCATTGTGTGGCGAATGTGTATCGACTACACCAACCTGAACAAGGCGTGTCCGAAAGATCCTTTTCCATTGCCTAGAATAGACCAAGTCATTGACTTGACCGCTGGCTGTGAGCTGTTATCATTTGTAGACGCGTATTCTGGTTTCCACCAGATACCGTTAAATCCGGACGATCAAATAAAGACTGCATTTATTACCCCGTATGGGGCTTATTGTTATCTCACAATGCCATTCGGCCTACGAAATGCAGGAGCAACATATCAAAGATGCATGCAAAAATGCTTACATGATCAGATAGGGAAAAATGTGCAAGTATATGTGGATGACGTAGTCATCAAAACTAAGGAGAGCAAAACCTTGCTAGAAGATATACGGCAAACTTTCGCGAACCTGAGAAGGTTCCGAATGAAGCTTAATCCAGAAAAATGCACATTTGGCGTGCCGGCAGGAAAACTACTCGGTTTCCTTGTGTCCAGCCGAGGTATCGAGGCTAATACGACAAAAATAAGAGCAGTAGAAAGAATGGAATTGCCGAGATGTTTGAACGATGTACAAAAATTCACGGGCTGCCTGGCCTCGCTTAGTCGATTTGTATGTCGGCTAGGAGAAAAGGCGCTACCACTCTATCAGCTGATGAGAAAGCCGGACAAATTCAGTTGGACCCCGCAGGCGGACCTCGCATTTCATGAGTTGAAAAAAATGCTTGTTACGGCACCCATTTTAGCTTCTCCATTATCGAAAGAACCTATGCTACTCTATGTGGCGGCTACCAATCGAGTAGTTAGTACTGTGGTCGTAGTGGAGCGACTTGAAGATGGTAAGTCAATTCAGAGGCCGGTGTACTATCTAAGTGAAGTATTATCCACTTCAAAGCAGAATTATCCGCACTATCAGAAGATGGCTTATGGGGTATATATGTCGGCAAAAAAGCTTAAGCATTACTTTGAAGAGCACCCCATGAAAGTAATCTGTGAGGCACCCATAGCCGACATATTGAACAACAAAGATGCAAGTGGCCGAATAGCAAAATGGGCGATCGAGTTATCACCGTATGCTCCACAATTTGATAGAAGAGATGCAATCAAATCTCAGGCTGTCGCCGACTTTCTCGTAGACTGGGCCGAGATGCAGTATGAGCCACCTTTGCCAGATCCAAATTACTGGACAATGCATTTTGATGGCTCCAAACTAAGGAATGGTTTGGGAGCAGGAATAGTGCTAACCTCGCCTAAAAAAGATCAATTGAAATATGTGCTGCAAATACATTTTGCGGCGTCCAACAATGTAGCTGAATATGAAGCGCTAGTCCATGGATTAAGAGTGGCAAAAGAAATTGGTATACGCCGAATTCTATGCTACGGTGACTCGGATTTAGTAGTACAGCAAGTATCGGGCAGTTGGGACGCATTAGATGCTAATATTCCTTTATACAGATTCCACGTGCAAAAGATCAGTGGATACTTTGAAGGATGTGAATTCCACCACATACCACGAGCAGAAAATGACGCTGCCGACACATTGTCGAAATTGGGATCAACCCGGCAGTCAATTCCACCAGGTATTGCCTTGGAGCACCTCAGGAAGCCATCGATAATCCCATCACCAGAATCCGAATCAATCTTTATCCCAGCAAGTTCTGCGGAAGATCACACGCCAATGGAGGTAGATCCGCAGAATGATTCGGAACCCCTAAAAAGGAGGAAAGCCGAGGTAATCACAGTCAGGGAAAGAACCGAGGTATATACGTCGACAGAGGACATGGAGATAGACAGTAAGATCACATCAGAAAAAGTAGCACCGATATGGGCGCAAGCCATACTTTCTTACCTAAAAGACGTGACGTTGCCGAGTAATGAGGTATTAGCTAGACAAACCGTAAGAAGAGCAAAAGCCTATACTATCATAAACAATGAGTTATATAAGAGAAGCGTCACAAGCGTATTGCAGAAGTGCGTGAGTTCCGCAGAAGGTCAGGAAATCCTTCTAGACATACACCAAGGAGAATGTGGGCACCACGCCTCATCTCGCGCTTTGGTAGCCAAGGCATTTAGGCATGGATTTTACTGGCCAACGGCATTAAAAGAGGCAAAAGAATTAGTTAAGAAATGCAATGGATGTCAGAGATACGCTACCAGAATACATATGCCGTCGGCCGAGTTAAAAACAATACCCATCACTTGGCCATTTTCTGTATGGGGTTTAGATATGGTGGGACCATTCAAGCCGGCGCGAGGAGGAATGACCCACATATTGGTTATGGTAGACAAGTTCACAAAATGGATTGAAGTAAAACCGATTAAAAAGTGTGATGGGCACACAGCAGTGAAATTTCTCAAGGATATCATCTTGAGATACGGGTACCCGCATAGTATTATTACGGATAATGGCACAAACTTTGCAGAAGGAGCTTTCGCTAGATTTTGCCGAGAGAAGCACATAAGGCTAGATATTGCCTCCGTGGCTCACCCAGCATCCAATGGACAAGTGGAAAGGTCTAATGGACTGGTGCTATCAGGAATAAAACCACGACTTGTTGAACCTTTGCAGAGGTCGGCAGGGTGTTGGATCGAAGAAATCCCAGCCGTGTTATGGAGTCTTCGGACTACTCCAAATAGATCAACAGGTTACACTCCATTCTTTCTGGTGTACGGGGCAGAGGCCGTACTCCCAGCCGACATAATATATGACTCGCCAAGAGTCGCTCAGTACACAACCTCAGAGACAAATGAGGTAGCTCGGCAAGATGCCGTAGACCTGTTGGAAGAAGCCAGAGAGTTGACATTATCACGATCGGCTATTTATCAACAGAACTTGCGGCGATATCACAGCAAGAAAGTGAATCCAAGAGTATTCAAAGAAGGAGATTTGGTCCTCCGACTAGTGCAACGCACGGCCGGCATGCATAAATTATCACCCCCATGGGAAGGACCGTTCATTGTGAGCAAAGCATTGCACAACGATGCATATTATCTAATCGACGCTCAGTCCCCTGGAGAGAACAAGGCAGACAAAACTGGTGAAGAAACGAAGCGCCCCTGGAATGTGGCTTTACTTCGGCCATTCTACTCATAGCATTATATCTTAAAGTCAAAATCCAATGATGTATTCGAACCTCGGCACCCAGAGCAATAACTCGGGGACTGCCTTAGGTTATATTTATTTCATATTATGTATTCGAACCTCGGCACCCAGAGCAGTGACTCGGGGACTGCCTTAGGTTATATTTATTTCATATTATGTATTCGAACCTCGGCACCCAGAGCAGTTACTCGGGGACTGCCATATGTTATATTATTTCGTGTTGTGTTTGGACCTCGGCACCCAGAGCAATGACTCGGGGACTGCCATATGTTATATTTATTTCGTTCGCGTTATGTGCTTGAACCTTGGCACCCAGAGCAGTGACTCGGGGACTGCCGTATGTTGTATTTCTTTCATGCTACGAATATAAACCTCGGCGCCCAGAGCAGTGACTCGGGGACTATCATATGATATATCAATTTCGTATTGATACCTAAACCTCGGCATCTAAAGCAGCGACTCGGGGACTACCGTATGCTACCTCAAACTTATGCTGAACGCACTCAATTTTATACTACCTCCGAAATTTGACTTATATATGGAAGTTTCGGACAGTAAACGACGATCCAGCGATTGTTACATACTTCCACAACGAAGTAGTTAACTCATGTTCATAACAGATCAATATCATAGGTATTCAGCGCTCATGCCTGATAAGATCATAAAAAATAACGGCAAAGTTAAGCCCTAGAAGGTCAAGAAATTAAGGGCCAACGAAGCAAGAATTCGGATGAGCATCCACTTAACCAAATGTCACAACAGTACATGGCAAAAGAAATTCAAATCATACGGAGAGGTGACAAAGTTTGCGCCTACATCATACGCCCGGCATACCAGGGATCGGAAATAACTTAGGCATTGTTCGTTGGAGAGGCAGCTACTTGCTCAGGTGCGGGGCACCCCGAGGTAGGAGGAACCTCGACTGAGGTCGCCTCGCCCTCCGCCGACCCAGGTGCAACTTCGGAGGTCCGGGGTTGTTCGGGAGCGTCAGTCCGTGCAGTAGAATGCCCGGTACCTTTGGAAGAGGACCGCGCATCGCCGTTACTGTCCGAGCTTGAGCTAGAGCTATCAGACGCGGCCGAATCATTTTCACCTCCCCCCTGCTCAGCTGAATCATCATCCGAGAGACCCTCAGCCACAACCTCTTGATCCGGGTCTGGGAGAAAACTCGGCCCTTCATTCCAAGTGTGCACGTCGGCGTACTCGACGAGTTGGAACGCCCGAGCTTGCCGAAGAGCAACAAAAGTGGGATCTTCAACCCAGCGGGAGCCAGTGCGCAAATTTCTCAGGATGTCAAGAGAGATGTCTTCATACCATGACATGATTACAGTAAGGGCCATATCGGCACCAGCACGCCCAGCGGATTCTCTCCAAAGACTCAACTGCCTCTCAGATGCCATTAGCCTTGTCACCAATAACTTGACTTCGTTGATATCAGGAGTCCCCGAGGTATTCGGCCAGAGTACGTGGTAAGCTCGGATAGCGGCCTGTACCAAGTCCCGGCCCATAATTTTCATCGGGCCAACTGCGGCACCAACGGCAACCAAGTAGTCCTCCATTGAATATTCTGAATCAACGGTAACAGGTTCACCTCGGCGCGCGCGAGCTGCAAGGACCGCTTTAGAACTCACGGGCTTGGCCTCGGGGAAATGATCTGCGCAAAGTATGAACGTGTCAAAGGATAGCAGAGACAAAAAGAAAAATATAATTCGGCCATGCCAAGTAGCTTACGATGAATGTAGCTCATCATTATCTGAAGATCTTTGGCCCAATCAGCCTTGCTTTTCTCAAAACGAGCAATTTCCTCGCTCAAACCCCGGGTTTTAAGTTCGGCAGCTTCAAGGAGTTCTTTGTTCTTCTGCAGATCCAGAGTCAGCCGATTCTTTTCCTCGGAAAATTCTTGGTCGACCTTCTCTAGTTCGGATTTCTGAGAGAGCTTAAGGGTATCCACTTCGGATCGCAGGCGAGCTATCTCATCGTCTTTTTCTTGCAGTTGCGCCGAATGAACTGCATTTTGTTCTAAAAAATGCAGCATCACGTCAGGCATGGGCATGCAATCTTGATGTGACACTGCGAAGTCTTGCAGCTCGGCTTTACCACAGCCGAGCGCAATAAGGAACCTTAGCATATATATTAAGAAGGAGAAGGAGTAAAATAGAAAGGAAACTAACCTTCCAGGTTCTTGATCTTCTTTTGAAGGCGAATATTGAGGTTATTAATATTACCTGTTCAACAAGAAGTAAGCCGGCATTCCGTGGAAGAATACATGAGAAAGTTGGGAATAAGGAAAAGGAACTATCAACATACCAGCCTTCTTCGCCACAGGCAGAACTTTCTCGTACTTCTCTTCCAGTTTGCGGTGCGAAAAAAGCAACCTCTGGAACTCAGCAGTTCGCCGGTCATGTGCAACCTGAGTAATGAGGCACAATGATAAATCAACGAGTAAAAGTTAAACCAGATCCGAGTCAAGCAGAACTCAACTCAGATCCAGGTGGCTGGATATTCAAAGCTGAACCAGATCCGAGTCAAGCAGGACTTAACTCAGATCTAGGTGGCTGGAGATTCAAAGCTAAACGAGATCCGAGTCAAGCAGGACTTAACTCAGATCTAGGTGGCTGGATATTCAAAGCTGAACCAGATCCGAGTCAAGCAGGACTTAACTCAGATCTAGGTGGCTGGATATTCAAAGCTAAATTAGATCCGAATCAAGCAAATCTAAATTTGGCTCTAGGTGGCTGGATCTTCAAAGCTAAACCAGATCCGAGTCAAACAGGACTAAACTCGGATCTAGATGGCTGGATATTCAAAGCTAAGCTAGGTCCGAATAAAACACAATTAAACTCGGATCTAAATGGCCGGATTAACGAACCTTAGAAATAAAGTTAAGTCAAACTTCCAAGTATACAACAAGTTATTTCCTTGCAAGTTTCGGGGACTAGAGCATATGGTATCATCTGAAGAATAATTTAAGACTCAGAGAAAAAATAATTACCTCATTCATCTTGTTGGTATCAATGATGAACTGGGCAGCATGGTCAAAACGGCCGCTGATGTCAGAAAGCTGAAAGGGCTGGTTGGTTGGGTTACTCTCAAACTGATCAGCAGCATTCCAGTTGTTGGCGTATTCAACCAGCGCCCCAAGGCTGTTCCCACTTGCTGTCCGAGTTAAAACTTTACCCCGGGCAGGCGGTCCGACCACGGCAGTCGCAGGGCTCTTATGAAGAGCAAGCTGGCTGCCGGAGGCCGAGGTAACGAGGACTTTAGGCGCAGCTCCCTTACGCAGCACGTCAGCGATACTCGGTTGAGAAGAGCCGGCAAGACCTTTCTGAGAAGAGGTCTTGACGGCAATAGCTTTTTCCGCCTTAGAAGAGGCATCGGCAGGAAGTGGCGCCTCGGAAGTAGGGACGGAGTCCTTAGGAACAGCGGAGGATAAGGTCGAAGTGGGCGTCGGGATAACAACCTTTTCGGCCGAGGTCGGGATGGCCGTAGAAACGGCCGAAGTAGATGGAGGCTCAGTAGCAGCGCTGGCGCCCATAGAAGGGGCGGCGGGCTCGACGAAAACTTCGGAGGGCCGGTTCGAATCCAGGGCAATGGAAGGGGTCTCAGGGACATCGTGACGGACAAGCGAAGTATTCGGAGCTAGAGGAGAAGCAGGACGAATAGGACTAGGAACCCTGGTATCATCAGCGGGAGGAGGAGATGGCGGCCGAATCGGACGGTTAGTCATACTAGGACCGCCGGGTTTAACAGAAAGAGGAGCACTGCAAAAATAAGAAAGAGGATTCGTCAGTATGAGAAACAGAAAGAGAGAAACAAGAAATATAGGCAAAAGAACTTACCCGGCGACCCCTGGCATAGTTTTGCGCCTGGGACGGTTCGGAGCGGATTTCTTCATTCGCTTCTTAGGAACCGCCTCCGAGGCACTAGCAGGAGCCCCGCGCTTCCCCGAGGTAACGGGAGGCCGGGAAGCAATAGGCTCGGCGTCGTGGACCTGACCGGCCGGATTAGCTGGGAAAGTAGAAGTCGGAAATGCATAAGAAATAGGCGTGGCGGCAACTACCTCAAGAATTTGGACCTCGTCTGAATCACCTTCCTCATCATGCGCTGAAGTTCTGCCACGAGCTCGAGCCGGAGCAGGATCTGACTTAGGGACGAACTCCTCGGAGTCCGGCTCACCAGTATCCGGGGTACTCCTGTCCGCAGGCCAAGGGAGCTGCAGAACTTCGGCGTCCTCGTTTTTCTGCTCTGCGAACCTCTGCAAGACGAGGAGAAAGAGAATTAGATAAACCAGTTTCTAAAGACAGGGGAATAACAGAGCAATGCTGATTAAGCTTACCTCGGGAGGCGGATGATCGCGTGTGAATGGTTTTAATCCCCAAGACCAATCTTCGGGCATCTCAGTCTTGAAGATAGCTCGGACGCGCTTATAAATAAGGTAGTTATCCAGCTCCACGGTCGAGACTCGGTTAGGGTCAAGGGGACCACTCATGTAGCACAGCTTGTGGGTCCGCTGCTGGAAGGGGCAGATCCGGCTACTAATGAAAGTTGCCATCAGGTCTTCGCCGCATAACCCGGCCCGGATCAACTTTTTAAGCCGAATCTCAAAGGCCTCGGCCAAGGCGTGAGTTTTCCTCGGATTATAGAGCCAGTTCACTTTAGAAGGTGGGCCAATTGAGAATGGAGGGAG
Source organism: Avena atlantica (assembly GCA_910589765.1). Classification (NCBI taxonomy): domain Eukaryota; kingdom Viridiplantae; phylum Streptophyta; class Magnoliopsida; order Poales; family Poaceae; genus Avena; species Avena atlantica. The sequence continues at coordinate 457,449,625 of OU342736.1, forward strand.
CCGAATCTTGTCTTCCGCCCCTCTGTTCTTGACGTAGAAAAATGACTTGTGCCACTTCTTGCACGACTCCAACCCAGTGACACGAGGGAACACGGATTTCCTCCGAGGTGTTATAGACGCCGCCCCACATTGGGTGAGCAACTTCTCGGAAGGGTGCAGAGATTTGTCAGGGACAACGTTTGAGCGGATTTGGAAGAACTTCGACCAGACATGTACTGACGGCCACATGCCGAAGTAACCCTCCGAAGCGGAGATGAAATCAGAAAGAGAAGCTATGGCGTTCCCAGGAAGATGATGCGGCTGAAGGCCGAAGTAATCAAGGAATTCTCTAGCAAAATCGCTAAGAGGGAGACCGAAGCCACGGGCGAAGTGAGACATGAAAACCACATACTCGCCCTCTCTGATGTCTGGAGAGGATTCGCTGCCGGGTAAACATTAAGAAACCTCGGCGGGAATCCTTCGAGTCCGGATGAGCCATTCAATCTCACGGCGCGTGACTGAAGAGCCCTGCCACGAGCCTCGCTCGGGCCCGGAGCCAGCGTCGTCGTCCTCGACAAGAGCGCCGCTAAACGAACTAGACATACGTGCGCCGGAAAGATCGCCGGAGGAAAGACTGGCGGCGGAGGGGAGTTTAGAGCTGCAAGGACCCGTCGGAACTTTGCGCGAAAACAATGGCGAAGGAACGAAGGAACCGTCGCCCGAGCACGAAAACGGAGCAGATGAATCTAGGGAAAGAACAGGGCAAGACGGCCAGAGAGGACTCACCGGCGACGGAGTCAAAGCCGCGGAGCGCGGAGAAGAGTAGAGCGGCGCGGCGGAATCTCCGCTGACGGAGGCTCTGGCTGGCGAGCGGCGGCGGAACTGCAAGAAAACGCGCCGGCGAAAGGAAGAAGGAGAACGGAGGCGAGCGATAAGGGGAAAGGTGAATCCCGCAAACGCGGTTCCCCTCTTTATAGTCAGGCCATGAACAGGGAAGTGGGATCGTGGGTGTGGCAGTTATCCGTGTAGATCGTGGGTGCAGCACGAACGCACGACGGTGAGCGGAGCCACACCAACGGCCACACACGAAGAGGGGTCGTTACAATCCCCAAGGGGAACAGCGCCCGAGGCCTCGCAGCGACGGCGCAGCAGGTGCAGAATTCACTGTAGACTTGTCAGTAAGCACTGTAGAAGGACCTAAAAACTAGAAGAACAATGATGGGATGACACGTAGGACATGGCGTACGAGGGAAGGAACGAGGAGACCTCGGACGAGGACATAACTCGGAAACAAGACTAAAGAATATAATGAAGCTGATATAACCCGGCCAAAGCTATTGACAGGGCCACACCAGCTTCGAGAACTAATGTCGGGGGGTTAACCTCGGGTAGGTCAGAGACGGGGAAAGACAGAGGTACTATCCCCGTCTAGTTTCCGAGTTACAGTCCAAGTCGGCCGAATCATGTATATGTCGGCCGATGAACGGAGGCAAGAAGCCCACGTATATGTATCAAGTAGTTACCCGGCCGAGTTACTGAGAGAATCGGCCGGGTTACCCAAGTGATCTTGATACAGGTGAAGAACGAGCCGAGTAACACAAGGTAAGGCCGAGTGATACGAAGCTTGCAGGAGAAGGAGAAGCCCAAGGTCAAACTATAGCTGCAGGCTAGAAGGAATCAGAGCAGAGCCAAGCACAAGAGACAAGGATGCACATCGTCAGAGGGGCAGAAGGAGGTCACGGAGGTGACAGTCCTGGAGCCCGAGGCACGCAGGAGGGGGCCACTGGAGCCTTGCCGTCATTAGAAGGGCGACAGGGAAAGGAGGCCGCCGAACTACTATTTTGGGACAAGCATATTCCACGAATATGCTTGCCTCGTCAGCCCTAAGGGGACCCAAGGGACTCCTTTATAGTAGTTCGGCGGCCTCCTTTCCCAAGGGACCCAAGGGAGGCTTGGACCCTGAGGGAGGGATCGACTCTTGGAGGACCGTTAGGCTGAGGAGATTCATCTGATCCCTCACTATACAGCTCAAGGAGCATTTGTAACCCACCAAGAGAGAAATAAAGATCATCACTTTGGCAGCTTGAGTGAAGAGACAGTTGCATCTTCCCTCCCCAGATCCCACTAGCATCCATTGGCCCCATACTTTAGCCTACCCATGGCATCTGCCGTGCCGCCACCACGACACAGACTCTGCATCGGATCTGGCGTAGATGATGTCGTCGCGTCAGAAAACAACGGAAGGCACAATCAAGGAACAAAGAATGGTACCACAGAAGATGGATTCCTCAGATAGCATGAACACCGGATGGTAAAACACCGTTATCAAAGGAGGAAGCGAAACCCTGAAGGTACGACGGAACCCAACCACGAGAAATCCTGGAATCGAAGAGAGAGAAGAGAGCGGATTCAAAACACACAGAGGTGAGAGGAGAGCAGCAGAGGGGTAAGGAGTAAAATCAGACCTAATCAGAACTATCCAACCGATTTTGCAAAAATAGTTTTGACACTCTACTTCGGCCGTTAGCTAGGTTATCCTACAGGCTGGACTTGTGGGGTATCGCAACTGCTGAGCTCTGATACCACTCTGTAACACCCTCAGAATCGGCCCTATGCAAGTTTCAGCGCTTCCCGCCAAACCCGCATAGAAACGATTCAAAGGTGCCCACCAGGCACTTGCGTGCGGGTGGAAAACGAATTAATATCATTACACAATAGTCCTCGATGGAACCCACAAAACATATATATACAACAGCGACTCAAAGAGTCAAGAATACAGATATACAGTACCAAGATCCAAATCACCTTTAAAACGATATAGCGTCCGAGTACGGACAAGATGCAAATTGAGCTAAGAGCCCTGAAGAATAACCAATGGCGTCCATAACCCTGCCCAGGCCAAGCCGGAAGGGTAACCCTGCTAACGACGTCGATCTCAAACCTGCTTAAACAAAAGGGGTGCCGACAAAGGGCAAAGGAAAAAGAGGAGCGTCAGTACTGAGGCCAGTACACTGCGAGGCTAGAATTCGGCGGTCCTCGCCTACATAGGTATGGTGGACTGAGCGGCAGCGCCGCATGCACTAAACAACCTATAGAGATTCGATATAACTGGCGACTATCAGAGAGGGATAAGAAATTCCTATTCGGAACCAACCTGATGCTACCACCAAACATACCCATCCTGGTATTTTCCCCCTCGAGACCAAACGAGGAAGTCAACCGAGGAACTCACACAGTTGGCAGTTTTATTCATTCCGTTATAGTGGCGGCAATTACTAGTCAAATATAGATAGCATGAGTCATCCTGATATAATAAGCAGTGGGAACTTTTAGTTAACCATTCCGTTGTAGTTGCAACACTTACTAGTCAGATACAATTAGCATGAGATATCCCCAAACCCAGCAGTTGTTGGTACTTTTATTTAGCCATTCCATGGTAGTGGAGCTGATTACTAGTCATATCGGATACAAGTCAAATTACAGCAGTAAACTTTAGTTACAGTTGTCTATGATCGAGAACTGTGCTCCAAGTCGTCCATAACCGCGGACACAGCTTCTCGAAAAGATTAAACCCTGCAGGGGTGCACCAAAGTATCCACACGCACTTCGACCCCTTTTGCCAGATCAGTTAACATACACCCATCGGTATGTCGGCGGGGCCTAAGTCATGACGTTTCCCCGACCCAAAGTAAGTACATGGGGGCCACCCCACTAAGCTACCCGCAACAAAGTCGGCCGGTCTCCGAGACGGACTCAGGGTTTGTGTAGACTGCTGTAAACGACTGGGAACCCGAAAAGATGACTGGGCTTGTCGATACAGCGAAAACGTGTCACGGACCTAAACAGTACAGGTGCAGTACCTCGCACAATTTAAATTAAGCAGTAAAGCATGGCATAAGTACAGGATAGTAATAAAGCCCCAAACTACTTGTGGCCCTGGTACAATACTTTGAAATCAGGTACTAATCGATGGGGGTGCCCATACACCCCACCTGTGGTTAGCGCGCTCGATCTCGGAACAGGTGTAAAGAACTCGGGGTCCTACGGGACACAAGTGGACGGTTAACAACCAAATAACATCTATTGCCCACCTGTGCCTCTGCATTTACCTACTTTCATTTTTAGTTATTAAACAATAATTAAAGCCATGATCAACTCCAACATTAAACATGCGGCAATACTCCAACAACTGAGGTACTGGACGACACGCAACAGCACTTGAGCAAGCGACTACGACGCGCAAGTCCAACTATCTACCAAACAACAGGTAATAGGATGTGTCCAAGGCAATATAAGGCTGCAAGGGATATCACGGGTACGACAACTAGAGCATCGCAACACAGATAGCAATAGATCAACAAGGGGGGAATAAATACTATATAAACGTAAGATAGGTAGAAAGGGGGAGGTGCTCGCCTGAAAACATTGCCGAAGGTTCATTCGAAGATCGGGTCGACACTCGCATCAACTCAACGGCCTTATCCGCGAAGAACCAAAACACTAGAATAAACACCGGATGCACTACTTAATACTACGGCAAAAGATCGGGCATGATGCATGTATGATGTATGACATGGCAGGCATGAGATGCAATTAGACAAGATTAAGCGGAACCGGGGTCCCGACAAATATTTAGGTGGTTCATGTTGTTTAGATACCCCGCAATTTAAATATTGTAGTAACAGGGTGAAACATGGCATCGATTCGCTACACCAATTTAAATGGAGGCGGTATAATACAAGTATATCCCGCATAAACACTCCATATTTAATTATGAGGTGAATCGGCATAATGCCCCCAACCCACACAAATATGTATGCGACATGAATGATTATTATGCAACATGTTTTATATATAGCATTTATAAAATAGGGGCTCGGGAAAAAGGTTCACACATCTGGGGTCAAAGGTCTTGGGGGTTCGGAGGGGTTCCGGGGTTCGGTCTCAGGGTTCGACGGGGAAACGATGAAGTTCGGACTCGCGATGGCGAACTTGAGTAGATCGGGTACCGGGGTCTTCGGATCTGGGAAGTAGATCTTGTCGCACGGGCGTCAATGCTTCTGGGAAGGAGAACTTGTCGTTCAGGGTCTCGGTGTCCGGGGTGAAGTACTTGGCGTCCTCGAGGAAGTACTTCACGCATCTATGGATCGGTCCTCGGGGTCGAAGAACTTGGCGCGCCAGGGTTCAGTCTTCGGCAGGGTTGGTCTTCGAACTCCGGGATCGGTCTTCGGGTTTCATGCCGATGATCTTGTCGTTTCGATGTCGGGGTCTTAGAGGAGCGCCTTGTACATTCTTCGGCATCACGCCGGTATTGTCGGTCTTGGACTTCGGCGCCGATGATACACAAAACATCCCACGGGAGCCAAGAGTATCTATAACACAGGATATTCACGACAACGTGGAATGCACCACAACACAAATGCCTCATCGGCACATCACCAGGAACAGGCCAGCAAGGGCTCGGGGACGACTCGACGAGCAAGGTCCTGCTCGCAAGGAAGCAGGGACACGTGCGCTCGATGCGGTGGCGGGGCGCTGCACGGTCCAGGGACATGCGGGGGCTCCAGGGAGGCGCTAAGGCGATGATGCCTGGACGCGGGAGGGGGCTCCCCTTGCAGCACGCGGGACGGGATGGTGTCGTGGCAGCGTCACTTGAGCGAGCGGACGGCGGCGGCCGGACTCAGGCCAGCGGTGGCAAGCGGCGGTCGCGAGGAGGCGCTGTCGGGGAGGGGCGGCGGTTGGTGGGGCTTGGAGGAGTGGCTAGCGGCGGCGCTCGGGAGGCCGAGGCCGGCAGCTGCAGGGCCACGCTGGGCAAGAAGGGAAGGCCGACGCTCGCCAGGCGGTGGGGAAGCTTGGCGGCCCAGAGGAAGCGGAGGTCGATGAGCGCCAGGGGGAGTGGCGGCGGACGACGAGAGCCAGGGGAGAAGGGGATCGCGAGGGAGGAGAACGCGGGGGCGCCGACGGCGGCGGACGGAGGACGGGGTGGAGGCGGCCGGCGAAGGGACGATGGTGGCGGAGCTTGGCGACCTCGGGGAGCGGGGCCTAGGGACGCGGCGAGCGGTGACGGGGAGGGCGCGCCGGCGGCGGGTTCACGCGGCCGAGGGAGTGGGGTCGACGGGCAGAGGTGAGGCCTCGCTGGGGGAAGGGAGGGAGACGGCGGCCTGGGAAGCAGAGGGTGCTGGGCGGCTCCCTGGAGGCAGGACCAAGCAGGAGAGGTAGGGGGCGACGTGGGGGAGAGGGTCACGGGCGCTGACGGCGGCGGGGATGGAGCCTCGCTCCTGGCGGCGGGGTGCGGGACGGATGGGGGGGTTTGTGCGAGGGGAGAGACGAGGCTGGTGGGGTGGGGTCTGCTGGGTGGGGCTAGCTCGCGAGGGTTGGGCTCGGTCTGGGTCGGGTGGGTGTGGTGTGTAGGGTGAGGTGGAGGGAAAAAAGGGTGGGGGTGGTGAGGTGGCGGCATGGGATTGGAGGGAGGGAAAGGGAGTGGTGAGGTGGAGGGAGGGGATTGGTCAGGGTGAGGTGGAGGGAGGCTGGGTAGAATAGGGTTGGGAAGAAAAGGGTCTAGGTAGTCCGGTTTTGTACTGGGGGTGGCCGACTGGGTCGGATCGGCCCGGTACGGCTGCCCCCTAAAAATAATTAAACATTTTATTTATTTAAAACGGGGCTTTTGCAAACCGCTGGTAGAAAAAACAAAATAATCCGGAGAACCGGGTTTTAATTTGAATAAAGACGGGAATATTTAGAAGACAAAACTAGGCGTTTCGAAAATAGTTTAGACAAAAACCATGCATGATGATGACGATGCTCAAATGCAATGTGGCATGATGACATGAGCATGGGGTCATGATGATGCGCAACACAAAAACACCGCAATTTTCTAGTAGTGGTTTTTGCGGGATGCCACAGCCAGTACTCTCGATCTCTAGTGCACATAATAGATATCCCGCCGGGATATCATGCGTGTCGTGTCTGCAGGGTGTACGGCTCCCAAATCACGACATCCTCTTTCAGTGTGTCGAACTGCTCGCTGAACGATGGATAGCATCTAACGACTTGCTCTCCCGCGAAACGACACTGCATGACAAAATAGTTGTTAGTAACTTTCATATTGTAGTACCAGAAGTGCAATTTATTAAGACATTACACTGACCTTGCGACGGGTCCAGTGAGTGCCAAACGTAGGCAAATCAATTTGCTCTTCGTCGAACAGTAGGTTAGAGTGGTAGACAATTGTTTCATGTTCCTGGTTGCCGACTATTTGGTTGACACTTACATCTGGACGGCCGATAGGAAACCTCTCCCACGACCACAGTTGCAGCAACAATGGGCATCCTAGCAAGGCAGAACTGTCCTTGGTTAACTGGCAAGCATTGCACATACCTCGGTACGTAGCTGCTAAGACAGCTGAACCCCAACTCCACTGTGTGCATTCTTCCTGGCACGTCGCCTCCGTGATCCCTCTAGCAAAATGGATGTATCGCGCACTAATGGTCGACACGTGGTTCTCAGTGAACATCACCTTCCCGAGCAGCCACATAAGGTATGCCTCCAGGCTGCGTGTAATCTGTGGGGCAGTCATCGGAGTGGCCGGGAACCCAAACCTCTGTATCTTCATTGGCAAATAGAACAATTTTCAGTACATGATACTTCTCTAACAAAATAGAACAAATAAATGAAACACACCTGATACTGCTCCAACCATCCAAATTTTGGCCCATGATTGTCATGGCCAAAGGCCAGAGCTCCATCACGGATGCCAAAGAATCGTTGGGCCATGTCTTGGGCCCAATTTGCCGGTGGATCCACTGGGCCTATGGGCACGCCAGCCAACGGAAGTCCCAGCAAGTACGAGACATCCTGAAGGGTAGGAGCCATCTCTCCCCATCGAAAATGGAAAGTGTGAGTCTCGGGCCTCCATCGATCCACCAAGCACGTGAGCAAAGACGAGTCGTACTGTAAGCGACTAGTCTGGAACCCAAGTTGTCGCCCTTCTATCTCCTCCATACGAGTTGCCTCAACCAAACGAACGAATGGTAAGAGCCCAGCCCACTTCAATCTACATAAGAAGAAAGCAGAACAGTTTAGTCACATTGGCCCATAAATATCCCAACAGCAAGAGAAATAAATGTCACATGCCTCTGAAGCCAATCAGGATGTATGCACCAGTTCAAAATGGGAGTGCGAGTCACTAGGTGCTTCAAGGACCCCGGGTTAGCATCCAGTACCGTCGATCGGTGCTTTCTACCTATGTCAGCATTCAGCAAAGATCCCGCCATCTGCACATTAGTTCCACACATATTACAAATTTAAGACATAGTTCCACACATATTACAAATTTAAGACATAGTTCCACACATATTACAAATTTAAGACATAGTTCCACACATATTACAAATTTAAGACATAGTTCCACACATATTACAAATTTAAGACATAGTTCCACACGTCTAGTTTCTTCCTCTGCCTCTTCTTCCTCTGCCTCTTCTTCCTCGGCTGCCACGTCCACGAGGAGCAGCTCCACCAGTCCCGAAGATGTGGCAACTGGTGTCTATATGACCAAATTGATTACACAGAAAACATTGCCTAGTAGGGCCTCCGGCTTCAGATTCATCCATATCATTACGGATGCGGACACATTGTCGCCTTCCTCTTCCTGTCCTCATCAGTACATGATCTGACATGTAAACCCTTTCACCTGGATTTACTTTATTGAAATTTACCCATGCCCTATATCCCATCATCTCGCCTGTCCATGTATTGACCACCGCGTCCTTAAGGAAATAAGGAGACACAAACGAGATCGCATCCATACCCATCAGCCCGCATGCAGCTAGTACATGAGAGCAAGGCAGATGCAACAGCTTGGGTTTATTGCACGTGCACTCACACGTTGGCCAGGCTTCGTTGCCTATCCTCACCTCCTATGTCTTTACCTCTTCTCCTGTTCCAATCCCGTTGGAAGGGAGGCGTACCTCAAACCTTCTTTCCTGATTATCGATGGCGATGACATGCATGGACCGAGCCTTCTCCATCTTGGCATCCATGTAATGCATGATCTTTGAACAATACCTCGTGTTTGGGTTGTTCATGATATGCATCTGAGCCATCTGGAGTCTGTCTCTGAAATACTTCAGAGTTCCGGTGAAAATACACTCCACAATGGCTGTTAATGGTAGAGCCCTACTTCCTCTCAAGACAAAGTTGTAAGTTTCAGCCAGATTTGTAGTCATGACGCCAAACCTAGCACCATGAGTGTCATGCAGCAGAGACCACCTCTCTACAGGCTCGTGTTGTATCCATTCCTAAAAATTTTTAATCCTTCTGCTAGGCCTTCTCCTAGTACCGGGTTGGTCAAATCCTGGCAAGTCACAAAGGGCAATGGGTTCTTCCTCCGGTGGTGCTGCTCCTGTTGTTGCCTGTGCAGCTAACGCCGCTGCATGAGCCGTGACCGCTGCTGCTCTAGCTGCTCTCCTCTGAGTCACATGTTTTTTAGTGAAGTCATCAAGATAGCCACGACACTTGATATACTTCCACTCTTGGTTCTGCTTGCAAAGCTTCTTGAATAGGTTCATAAGAGCTTTGTTCCTGAACTGTGAGAAAAAATTGGCCCCTAGATGCCGCATGCACCAACGACTCTGCATGTCCAGCCATGGAGTTACTTCATCAGGAGTGGGCTGTGTGAGCTTCTTTATCGCGCTTAGTATACCTGGATGCCTATCATGAAGCACGCATACATTCGGTGTATCTCTCACAATTGCTATCTTCAGCTGCCTGAAAAACCATACCCAACTCTCGGTGTTCTCGCTCTCCACGAAAGCAAAAGCAAGTGGAACCACTTGATTGTTTCCATCTTGGCCTATGGCAGTCAATATCTGACCCCTATACTTGTCAGTGAGAAATGTACCATCCACACAGATGACTGGTCGACAGTGAGTGAAAGCTTCTATGCATATAGCAAATGAGAAGAACACTCGATGAAGTACCCTCAAATTAGGTTCATGTGGCAATGTAAAGTGTTGGATGTCCACGTAGGTGCCTGGATTCCTAGCCTGCAGTGTCTGGAGCATCCTAACAACACAGTCATACCCGTCTCGAAACGAACCAAACCTTGCCTCCAGTGCCCTTTGTTTAGTCCTCCAAGCCTTCCAGTATGAAATATTGTAGCGGAATCTGACAGAAACTTTGTTAATGATAGCTTTCACCCCCATGGCTTTGCCCTCCACTATCTCTGTGTACAACAATCTAGCTAGGAGGGTTGACGTGAGGTTACGATGGTCCTGAAGGACACTTTCAAGTGTGCATGTGTGCATCACAACATCGGTGACCTTCCAGTTTGTGTCATACCTAGGGACATGGGCATGCACCCTTGCAGGACATCCAGCTTCCTCGCAAACCAATGTCAAATATTGTTGTGATGACACCTTCGTTTTCATGACCCGTTGCATGGACATTGACCACTCAACAATTGCTTCCTGCAGATGTCTCTTGCTAGGATATAATGCACCCAGAGAGATGATGTTCGCGTGATAATGCCACGCCGAATCATGCCCATCGTTCACAGTCATTGCTGCTATGTTGTCATTATTCCATGATGCCGGAATAGGTTGGCCGATCTCTTCTTGATCAGACTCGCCAGAATCATCAGCCGTATCACTGTTGCCTTCTGAGTCTTCGGCTTCCATTTGATGTTGCAACAAACCATCATATATCTCGTCCTCATCAGCTTCGCCACTGAATATGTCTTCCCCTAATCCTTCACCACCGTCCTCTGATACATAACCATCACCCCCGGTGTGTGCATAGCTACTATGACCTGATTCATATCCGCCGCCACCCTCTTGGCCCTGACTACTCTGGCTATGATCATAACTACCTCCAGCATGACCGGTCTGACTACTCTGGCCATGATCATAACTACCTCCAGCATGACCGGTCTGACTACTCTGGCCATGATCATAACTACCTCCAGCATGACCGGTCTGACTACTATGGTCATGATCATACCCAACCTCTTTCAACACAGGTAACACTAAGAGACTGGGGTTAACTTCTCTTTTCTGGCAAGCTTGCACAAATTTGACCCATTTCTGTTGCGTTTATATTGGCCTTAAATAAAAATTAGGGGTTTGCCTTGACTTAGTCCATAAAGCATGCACACCGACAGTATGGGTAGGAGGGAGCCCTAAACGAACACATAACCAATCCTTCAACTGAGTAACGGGCACTGTTTCAGGATTCTTAAGCACTTCATCCATAAATCTAAACTCGCTCAAATCAACTCCGTGCTGGTTTATTCTGACGGAACCAGGACCATACAAGAACCTAAACACTACATTATTTGACATGATTTTCGACCTAAAAAATACCAAAAATAGTCAAAAACAGGTACATAGATACAGACCCCATCAAACGCTACCTATGAACATACACACATGACTACAATAAGCAAGAAATTAGGGTTTACCCTTGAAGGGTGCGAAGTCCTGCCGTGCAGCTGCCTCAGGTCAACGGATCAGCACCTCCACCATGCACCTTCCTCAAGTCCCAGCACCAGCCTCCACCATGGCCATTGCTCAACAAGAAGCTAAGAACACCACCAGATCCCTCCACCAAAACGCCTCAAATCACTACACCAGGCTATCCCATTAGTAGATCGTGACTCTACTAGCTTGCTAATGTGTTAGAGCAGCGAGTTTAGATAGAAATCTAGGCTACAAATCGGTGCAACGGCTGAGAAAATGAGAGCAAGCGAGAGAGAAAGAAGAGCTAGCAGACGGGCGAGCTGGAAATGAGAGCAAGGAGACGATGGGCACGGGCGGGCGAGCTAATATAGCCGGGGCTCGTCGTCCGTTCAAGGGACGAAACGGCCGTCGTCCGTTCAACAGCCGACGCGGCTGACCCCTGGCACCCCGACAGCGCGGTCGTCTTTTGAGTAAAAGACGACAACTCCGTCGTCCGTTGAACCGCCGACGGTCAGATCCCTGCCACCCGACATGCTTGGTCGTCTTTTGAACAAAAGACGACATGTTTGTCGTCCGCGCAACCAACGAAGCAGCTCTGTCGTCCGTTGAACGGACGACGGACGGACAGAAATGAAAATTGCCAAATTTGCGTATTATTTGTGAAAATGAATAAAAAAATGTATTATTTAAAAAAAAATAGCAAACATTATGCTACTATTTTTACTTGTGTAGAAGGAAAGTTGCTTTTTAAATATCTAGGAGCTCTTGCAAAAGACTAAGGCCTAGTTTGGCAACAAAGTTTTTTCAAAACTAAAGTATGTCAATACCATAGCATTTTAGTGCCTAGCAAACTAATACTTCAGTTTTTCTCTTTTCTCAGTTTTAGAAAAAAGAGGGTCTGACCTCTTTCTCAAATACTTCAAGAAAACCATAGTTTTAGAAAATACTTCAGTTTTAAAACCATATTATTTGTTGGATCCAAACACCTCAAAGTATTTAATACTTCAGTTTTTTCAGAAACAAAAATATTTTCTCAATACTTTAAAAATACTTTGATAACGAACGGGGCCTAAGAAATAGTGATTGGAAACCATGTATCGGCTAGCTCTGAACGGGATAGATATAATCAAATCACAAGATGCTTGAAGCGAAGTGCTATGTCCGGGGAGCCTAAATAAGCTGCACCTAGGGTTCATATGAGACAACGAGGTCACATACCAAGAATGTAATTTCTCTATTTTAATAAGTTATATAATATATAGACAGCTCTTTACCCTAAAAATAAGAATCACGGCCACTAGTCGTTTTCAGTTTCACAGACTTATCTACTAATGAAAATCGAAGACCATCAATTGTTGGATCTTTCAAAAAAAAAAGTTTCACAGACTACATTGCAAACCATGGAAGAGACCAAAATTGTGTTGAACAAACGCTTATCTTTAGCAAGAGTCATTTTTTTTGGATAACTTTGAGGAACCTGTACATATGGTTTATTTTTCAAAAGTATTTGCAATAAAATGGAAATATAACACTACCATGAGAAAATACTAGTACTCTGTTGTACGGATTCATGAATGGTGACACAAAACCTGCATCCTGCCACTCAGCGTCAGTAACAATAACATCTTGTTACATCATCATGATAAATATCGAACTAGGTGTGTTACCACCCTCTTTAGTTTGTCAAGTTTTGAAATGAGAAAAACTACTAAACCAAATCCAAACATGCAGACAAAACAATAATAAGTCCCTTGAGTTACAACCATGAAAATGACGCTTGTCACTTGACAAGAACTAAAAACACACATGCAGTGCAGAGATATGCATACATCTCTTCCGCTGTACTCACATGGTATGATCCTCTATCTCCCAAGTACTAGATCATAGGTGCCTGCACCAGCTAATGAACTGACATGCCCAATTAATAAATTAATAAAACCAGTCGACCTCCTCCGGATCCGCCGGTGCCGGGTCTGCTCCGTCGTCGTCCCAGCGGGGCTGCATCTGCTGCATGTTGAGTTCGGCCATCTGCTGGGGCTCCAAGTTGAGGTCGACCATCTGCACGGGCACGGGCACATGCACGGGCGGCATCTGCATGGCCTGGTCGACGATGTTGGCGTGGGCCTGGTGGTGGTGCGCCATGGCGAAGGCGAGGCCGGCGTTGAGGCACCGGCATGGCTCCAGCCCTGCTCCACCCGCCTGCCCACGGTACATGGCGTTCCCGCACCGGTAGCAGAACACGAAGCGGCACCTTCAAAGACATAATAATTAACCACGCACGCGCGCGACACAGAGTTAGCAGAGCTCATAATCAAGCTTCGAATCAAGCCAAGTGTAGGAACAATAGGAAGAGTCGATGATACCAACCATAGTTGAGTAGATAAAAGAAAGTTGATGTGCACTAGATTTAAATAGAGGAAAGAATAATAAAAGATGCCAATGACAAAAACGTGACTTGTCACGAATGAAGTGGTCAAGTCAACATAAACGGACATAGTATGATCCTCGATCTCCCAAGTCATGATATAGACTGCCTGGATTTTTTATAAATGGACATTTCTAAGTTCAACATAAATGGACATTTCTAAGCTTTTGAATCGGCTAGCATGGATCTAATAATCATCTTGATGCAGACCTCATCCCCTATATATATAATCTAGCTAGCTAGTTGAAGTTTTGCTAAAATTTACACGCCTTTGGCCAAGTAAAACACGCTATCAGGTGACCTTTTCCCCCCTTAGAAATACAGCCAAGTGGCTAAGTGGGTTAATTTTGTAACAAGAACTAGATTTACAACAAATTAGATGACAGGAAATTAACGAAAAGCATAAACAATCAAGTACTACAGGGCATGTAAGTAAACATGAGAGGAGAGCAATTACCTGCATGTCATCCGATTGCATCCGTCAATCCTCTCCACGAACATCTTGCAGCTGGGGCACTGCTTCCACTGGCGATCGTGCGCGAGCTGCCTCACGAGCGCGGCGTCCGGGCCCTTGGCGCAGTCGTGCGCGCCGAGACCGGCGCCGTCCGAGTTCCACTCCATGCCGCAGGTGGCGCACAGCGCGTGTCCGCACGCCGGGCACGGCGCCCTGACCGGCTCCACCTCGCCGCTCGTCTCGAGCAAGGCCCCGCACTGCCGGTTCGGGCAGTAGGCGCGCCTGTTGGGCGGGAGCGCGCTCTCGGTGAGCCGCGCGCCCCAGTCGCCGAACGCGCCGTAGTCGATCGCCTTCTTGCACATCTCCGGGTGGAGCACGCCGCGGCCGCCGCTCTCCTCGCCGCCCCTGCCGCACGACGGGTCGGGGCATGGGATGGGCAGCTCGCTCGACCGGATCCTGCCCTCCACGTACGTGGTCATGCACGACGCGCAGAACTTGTGGTTGCACGGGAGCCCGTGGAAGAGGTCGAAGACGGGGAGGGTCTCGATGCAGATGCCGCAGTCGAAGGTTGGCACCTCGTGGTCGGCGAGTGGGCGCACCTTGGGCGCCCTCGTCGACGGGCCGGGCTCGTCGGGCTCAATGTCGGACGGGGTGACGCCCCACCTCTGACAGAACTCCTGGATCGAGAACTCATCAGGTCCTTGGGCGACCGTCGTCACGGCAGGCTTGTAGGGCTCAGATCTCTGGAGACATTGTTGCAAAGATTCATCGAGGTCCTGCATCTCCACCTGCTCTGGCTTCTCATCGTCTTCGGGGACGACCATGGACTCGTACCAGCTGTTGTTGTTCACTTCTTCCATGCCGGCGAACATGATCGCCGAGTCGGCATCGGCAAGGAGGGCGCGCCGTTTCGTGGAAACGGGGTCGTCGTTGGCAGAGACGACGACGGTCGGTTTTCGCTGTGCGATTGTGACGCCGCATCCTGCCGATCGGACAACGTTGGCGGGTGCCGGCGGGGGCGGGGTCTCGCTTGGTATTACAGCAGCTGCTTTTCCGTCTCCGGGGATGCGCTGGTTTGACGAGGAGCCGGCGGCGTCTTTGAAGTGGACGGTCTTTCTCGCCGGAGTTGTGGCGAAATCGCGGGGACCAAACCTCATAATTCCCCGAGTGGTGTTTGCGGCGCGGTTGTCCGCCGTGGTTACCGACCGAGGGAGGAAGACGGCCGCTCTCTGCGCCTCCGGTCTCGCCAAAGATGAGCGGAGAGTAGCGAGCATCTCCTGGATTCCCTTTTCTGGCTGAACTTCGACTTCGAGGGGTCCTTTACCCTTTTCCGCCTGAACTTCGACGGGTCTCGAGTTGCCACTCTCCGCCCCCTGAACGCTCTCGAAGATCCATCTCGCTCTCGCGGGAGGGGGCACATAGGGCCGGACGACAGCGGCCGAGAAATTTCCCTGCGCGGTGGTGTTGGCGCCGACACCGGCGCGGGAGGAGGACGAGCTGGGGAAGTCGCTGAGCGGAAGCTCCAGGGCAGACCGGAGGGAGGGGCGATCCATGTCGCGCAGCTGCCACTCATCCATCCCCATGAGGTCCTGGATGTACAGGCGGTGCGCCATATCCTCGTCGGCCGCGATGGCGGCGGCGCGATTCTGCCGATCCGCCTCCTCGTCCTCCGCCGCCGCAACAACGTCCTTCCCTTTCTCCTCCTCCTCCATGTGCACGTCGTGGACGGGAGCCGCGATCGCGGCGTCGATAATTTGCTGATCGGCCTCCCACTCCTCGTCCTCCTCCTCATCCATATACACGTCATAGATGGCTTTCAATCCATCACCTGGCTGGAGCTGGTGATCCAGAGATTCGGTTTTTTCTTCTTCCATTGCACTTGACGAGATCTCCTCTCTCTCTGTCTCTCTCCTTGGCGGCTTGGCTAGCTGGGTTTTGTCGATCTTGGCTGACTTCACGAGAGGTTTTTCCTTGTCGGGTATTACCGAGATTCTCGGTGACGTCAGATCATGACCTGCACAATAGGTAGGGAAACGTATATAAGAAGGTTTTCTTGGGGCGGAGTCGTTTACCAAGCTGGCATCAACGCGTAAACGGATCCAAATCGGACGTAGCTATATATAATTCCAAATCGAGTTGGGTACAAATACCTATAGTATACTGCTTTTCCATAAACAATACCGAACGACTCCATAAAAAATAGCAGTCCAATTATCGAAAGAAAGACCATACAAATTTTAATTTTCTAATCAAGACATTTATGAACAAGAAAGGGACCGGTTTCAAGTCTAACCAATTCTATTTTGTTTCCTAGTGGTTAAGAATTACTAACATTTGCTCCACAGAGAGAAAAATAGAACCAAAACTTTCAACCATCTCATATGACCGATCACCAACCCTCTGACTAACAACCCAAACAAAGTTTTTTTTAGGGGTAATATATGGCGGGCACGAAGGCCGGACTGAACCGGCTTTATTTAAGAGGAAGAAAAAAAACCAGGGGAACCACATTACAGGCGTGAAACTGAGAACCAAAAGAAACAAAAAAAAAGGGGCTGAACGGCTACTGATTAGAAGCTAAATGGCGGAACATGATCGCCCAGTCCTGTAGTAGTAAACGATGCTCCTGTTTTGTACACCCGTTAGACCAAAGCTTGAGATCATCGGCACATCTGCGAAAGACGGTGTGGATGTGCTCGTCTTCATTTCTGAAAATCTTTGTGCTCCGCCTCTTCCAAAGGTTCCAAAGAACAGAGATGATGACTGCAGATTTAATCTTACACGGAGGGGGGTACCATCGCAGAGTTCCTTAATGGAAGAGCATTGGGTGGCATTTGCATGAATTGAAGGAACCCTGCTCCAGAAGGTGGCGATCGACAAGCACTGTAGCAACATGTGCTCGGTGGTCTCCGAGCAAGAGCAGAACAGGCAAAGGTTCAAGTTAGAAATACCTCTCTTGAACCAAGGCTCATTTGTGGAAGATGCGACTCCGGTTCGTCGAGAAGTTCTTCCACATTGGGTATGCGAAAGGATTATCCTGCAAATGTTCAGAAGCTGCCGAGTACGCTGATTTGGTAGTCAGAGGCCTGCTGTCAAAACACGCAACTCTAACGTATGGAACCGAGCCGTACAAATTAACTGATACCAAAAGAGAGTGCATAGTTATTAACTCATCATGGGCCGCATTAGACATGCGGGATTGGGTTTGGAAGAGAAGGTTTGTAGATGAGAAAACAGAGGCCACGAACAGTTTGTATTAGTAACGTGGGAGTAAAAGGCCGGAAGCAAAGGTCTAGAGTTTGGTGTTCAAACCAGAGGTCATTCCAAAAAAACGTTGAGTTGAGTTGCCGGAGCCAATTTGAACCTTAGTGATATTGCGAAAACTCGTGAGGCGGAAGAGAAAATATTTCCAAGCGATATAGTAGATGCGATGATGGTCACCTATGTCTTCCGACCAGCCGTAATTGGAGGTGAACCATCAATGCCAAGGTGTCAAAGGGCCGAAGTGCATCCTTAGACAAGAATTTCATAAGCAGAGCAATGTTGTGGGTGCAAAGGCATCAGAAACCTAAACCCCCTTTTGCGAGCGAAGCGCATACTTCATCCCAGGCCACATGACACTGCCCGCTATGCACATGTTCACCTCCAACCCAAAAGAAAGACTCTACAAATCTTATCAAAGTCTCGGATAGTGCCGACCGGTACTAGAATGGACGAAAGCAAATGGGAGGCCATTGAACGGAGAGAGGCTTTAATAGGAATAGCATTGTCGATTCATCCCGGCAACCTATTGCATAGTTTTTTAATGTATGGCTAGAAGGCATTAAGCCTAAGCTTGTGAGTAGAGAGAGGCAAACTAAGATACATCTGAGAGAAAGAGGCGGTATTATAGCCAAAGTAATTAGCGAGATTAGTTTCTTTTTCATGATCAACGTGTATATGAGCAAAACTGCTTTTATGGAAGTTAATATGAAGCCCCGTGGCATCAGAAAAAGTTTGAAGGACAGCCTTAAGGTTTACGATGCAATCCTCAGTTGCTCGCAGAATTATGATCGTGTCATCGGCGTATTGGAGGACGGGGCGGGAAATGTGGTCGAAGAGGGGGTGTAAAAGTAAGCTAGGATCGAAAACCTGGTGCAGGAGAAGGCGAAGGACGTCGACCATGGTGTTTGGATGTCAACCCGAACAAAGTAACACCTGATCCACGCCACCTCCCTCTCACATAAACCATTTAGAAGGACTGTCGCCATAGCCTCGCCAGCCACTACACCATCGCCTATACCATCCAACCCTAGTCTTACCTCGCTAGATATGTAGTCAACACCATACTGTCCCAAGGACCCAAACATACCGCCACCACCACAATAATACAATGATCAAATAATTCACGGCCGCACATATCTAAGCCATTACTACCAAAGTATGCTATTATATATGCATGGACTGCTTTTCATAAATAATACAGAATGAGTACATAAAAATAACAGGCCAATTATACAAGGAAAGATCATACAAATTTTAATTTTTTATTATCAAGACATTCTTGAACAAAAAACATACCGGTTTCAAGTCTAACCAATTCTATTTTGTTTCCTAGTTAAGAATTACTAACATTTGCTCCACTGAAGGAGAAATAATGTTCATTACCTCCTTAGCTTTTCTGTTCTAAAGTTCACCTTTCATTTTATCGGGTTCAATGTCTCGTGCGGTGTCGAAATTCATATCTTTATGTGCGATAGTGTCTAGCTGCCGGACCTATTGTCCGTGCTGATATGGCCGTTAGGGGGTGAGGCCTGGACAATATGATTTTGGTAACGCCAAGTCGGCGCGCGACAAACCGTAGCAACGCAGGGGTATTTTTCCTAGTAGAACCAAAATTCTGAACCATCTCATATAACCGCTGACTAACAACCCAACAAAGTAACACCCTACCTTCCTCCCCTATCACACAAACAATTTAGAAGGACTACTACCATACCCTCGCCGGCCACTGCACCATCATCCATCCGGTTCAACTCCAGTCCTACCTCCCTAGCTATAGAGTTAACACCATGCTGCCCCAAGTCCCCTAGCCTATCGTCACCACCACAATAATACAATGACCAAACAATTAACCATCGCACACATCTAAGCCCATTACTACCAAATAGGAAGCTATATATATGCATCAATTACAAATTATTGTCACCAAATATATAACAATTGAATATAAAAACAAAGTTTGGAGTACGATACCACTTGAAGAAGAAGATTGAAGACGATTATGACGGGTACGATGATTGGGCAAAAATTGGGTGTTGGCCTCCAAGGAGAACACCAACAATAACAAAGCCAACCACAATGGTGGATAACAAATACACGCAAGGAAGCTAGGCTTGAAAATTTGCTAGAGGGATCGATGTGAGCAGACAATTGTACAAACAATAGCGGTGGATGTGACCATGGTGGGTGGGAGGGGAGACGAAGTGTTGAGATCTAGAAAATAGCGGCGGCGCAAACAGATGGATCTTGTTCGAATATATATAGGGAAAGATTAGGGTTGAAAAGTTCGACCGGAAGAAACATAACAACCGCAAAACATGGGCTTGGGCCAAAGGGGTAACAATAGGCTCGATCCAAAATGGGTAGAAATGGTTACTCGGGGATAAATTGGTTAAAGTGCCAAAATGGGCTCGGCTTGAAGTGGGTTCGGTTTATTGAATGGGCTTTTATAATAAATGCTTGAGTAACAATCGCCATAAAGGGCCGACTTTCCAGCTATAATTGGACCATTCCAATTAAGTTTTCGAAGAAATATATGGGACATAAGATTTGGCATGGTACGTGGGTAATTTGACCAAATCGGAGAAGTGTGTGTGTGATGATTTCGTCATAGCATTGCTCCCATGTAGCATCGAATTTGTAACTTTTCCAAGACCGGTGGAGAAATAAACTTCTCAGTGAGTTGTTGAAAAAAAAGGAAAACATCACAAAATTAGTGACTATTGATGTTTTGATGCAGCCACCCTATGGACGATGCTACTCTAATATCGCAAAGTCCCTCAAGTGGATCCACGAACCATGCTCGAGTCAAGGCACTTCATGATAAGGTGAATTTTCTCCTAATGTTGTGTGCTTTCGACTCTCCTTTAGATAGATTGCTACTTCATTTCGATATGTTATGTGTAATTAGGTACAATCCAAAAGAATCAACCCCTTTGGATCAACACGCCGGAGTAGAAAAAGACAAGCAAATAGAGAATCTACAAGAAGGTACATGACCGGTACTACTGGTCCTTCTCATCTGCGAAATCTCAGGCTAGAAAGCCCAGGAGCAATACTACCACCACCACACAACCGATATACCACCACGACCAACTTGAAGCTGGTACTACCGCCGTTACGCCCGGCTTGGTACTGACCATGTCATGTTTACTTGCATTATACCCCCGGGTATTTTAGTGGCAATATGATGGTAGTTGTAACACCCTCAAATCGGCTCTATGCAAGTCTTAGCGATTTCCGTCAAACCTGCATAGAAACGATTCGAAGATGTCCACTAGGCACTTGCGTGCGGGTGTAAAATAATGTAATATCATTACACAATAGTCCACGGTGGAACCCACAGAACATATATATACAACAACGACTCGATGAGTCAAGAATACATATATACAGTTCAAAGATCCAAATCAACTTAAAAACGATACAACATCCGAGTACGGATAATATAAAAATTAGGCTGAGCCTTGAAAAATAACCAATGGCGTCCATAACCCTGCCCAGGCCAAGCCTGAAGGGTAACCTTGCTAATGTCATCAAAACTCAAACTTGTCAAACAAAAGGGGTGCCGATAAAGGGCAAAGGAAAAGGAGAGCGGTTACTAATGAGGCCAGTACACTAGGAGTCTTAGAATTCGGCGGCTCTCACCTATATAGGTATGATGGACTGAAGTGGCAGGAAAACATGCACTAAACAACCTATAGAGACTCAAAACAACTGGAGGCTATCAGAGAGAGGTAAGAAAGACCTATGCAGAAACCAACATGATACTACCACCAAACATACCCATCCTGGTATTACCCCCTCAAGACCAATCGAGGAAGTCTAGCCAAGGAAACTCACATAGTTGGAAGTTTTATTCATTCTTTCCATGGTGGTTATCCAACTTACTGGTCATATAAGATCCAAGTAAAATTATAATAGAAAACTTTAGTTGTATGATCGATAAACTATACTCCAAGTCGTCCATAACCGCGAATATGACTTTTCAAAAAGATTTAACCCTGCAGGAGTGCACCAAAGTATCCACACGCACTTCCATCCTTTTTGCCAGATCAATTAACATACACTCATCGGTATGTCGGCTAGGCTTCGGACATGACGCTTTCCTAGACCTAAAGCAAGTACATGGGGGCCACCCAAAAAATCTACCCATAAGAGATATAGTTAATCCTCGTACGGACCCTGAGGTTGCATGCACTTGTCACCCGAGAAGAGATCATAAACAATATATTCACGTGACAGAGTAACGCACCTATGTAGCAGGAACAAATGCTTATCGAGCAACATATAATAAACATATCATACATGGAATAAGTACAGTAGATAACGTATAAATCCCGAACTAGTTTGTGGCCCCTAGAACAGTACTTTGAAATCGGGTAATAAGCCGATTGGGGTGCCCACACACCGCACATGTGGTTAGCGCGCTCAGTCTCAAAACATGTGTCAATAACTCGGGTCCTAGGTGGACACGGGGAGGAGGAATAATAACCAGATCTCATCTATTACCCACATGTTCCTATGCATTATTTATATCCACTCCCAACATTTAATTAACCAACTATAATTAAAGCCATGATCATATCCACCATTAAACATGTGCCAACCTCCAACATAGTGAAACATCGACAACGCGAAGCAGCAACTGAGCAAACAACTACGACTCGTAAGACCGACTGTCTACCAAACAACAAGTAATATGAGGTGTCCAAGGAAATATAGACTGTAAGGGATATCAGTGGTACGTAAACTAAAGCATCGCAATAAAGATAGCAATAGATCAATAGGAGGAAGTAAAAAACTATAAATGCAAGATAGGTAGAAACGGGGAGAATGCTCGCTTGGGAAACACTGCCGAAAGTTCATCCGAAGAATGGGATGAAGATCGCATCAGCTCATCGGCCTAGTCTGTGAAGAAACAAAACACTAAAAAAACACCAGATGCAGTATTTAATACTAGTGCAGAAGATCAGGCATGATGCATGTATGATGCGTGACATTGCAACAAGTAGGCATTATTAAGTGGAACCTGGGTTCCGACAATTAATTAATAGGTTCATGTTGTTTAGATACCCCACAATTTAAATGTTGGATTAAACAGGCAAAACATGTCATCAGTTCGCTACACAAATTTAAATTGAGCCAATATAAGCCTAGAATAGCTAGCATATGGTCTCCATATTTTTTATGAGGTGAATCGGGAAAATTCCCCCAAACCACAAAACTTGTACGCAAGCATGTACAATTATATGCAACAGTTATATGTCAATTTATAAAATAAGGGCTCGGTTCGGGATCACACATTAGGGGTTCGGATCTGGGGGTCTTGAGGTTCGACGGGATCGGTCTTTGAACTCCGGGAAGGAGATCTTGGCGTCCATGATGAAGGTCTTGGAATTCCACATCGAGTGAGGGTGGCGGACTTTATTCGAGCACCGGTGGTCTTCGGGTTTCATCTTGATCATTGATCGTGGACTTACCTCGGTGGTCGATAGGTTCATCGGGCCGAGGTCGATCTTGGTGTACTTCCATGTTGTTGTTCTTGTCGGTGGGAGCGCTACCGAAATGGTGATCTTGGTGGCGTGGACAACATCAAAAAGACAAAAAACGTGTCAAGAGGATGCACAAACTTCATCTTGCACTTGAGATGTGCGAGGAAGTAGAGGCAAACACACAATAGACTTGCTACACCTAGATGGGATTGGCTTCGGGAGAACATGTACTGAGCATCATCACTCTCATTATAGCACCACACATGGGCAGAGAAAACCGAACGGAGCAGGGAACATGTTCAGAAGGCTTGCGTGTGTGGAGGTTGAAGGTGGCTCCATGCGACGAAGCAAGGCAGGGACGACGGCTCCTAGAGCTTGGTCGAGGAAAGCACCGACAAGGAGGTCATGGAGGAGCCCAGACACATGGCGCATCATCGGTCGAGGGGAGCCATGCGGGATGAGGAGGCGCGGGCTGCTGGGGCATCGGGTTGCGGAGGACAAGTCCACCGGGAGCCTTGTAGAGGACGGAAGAGGCCATCTGGGGGAGGAGGATGACGCGGGCGGAGCCACGACAAGGATGGAGCAGCAATGCGGGTGCACATGGCGAAGCAGGGTGCTGCAGAGAGGCGGGCGCTGGTGACGGGGACGAGCGTGGATGGCTTGGGGCGCGCAGCTGCGCAGGATTGCAGAGGCGCAGAGAAGCGCGAGCGGCGGCGAGGAAGGACGGACAGAGGAATAGGCGGCCAGGTGACGGGAGAAGCAGAGGCGGCGGTGGTTCACAACAGGAGGCTGCACCGGAACCGGAGGCGGAGCAGGGAGAGTGGGGTCGTGGCAACGAGGTCGGTGCCGAGGCAGAAGCAGGGTCCAGGGGTCATGACGGGGCGTGGAAAAGGAGGTCGGCGGAGGCGAGCGGCTTTGGTCGGGGATCACGGGAGGCAGATGCTCGGGAGGGGTTGTGTTGGGTTGGGGAAAGATGGCGCATGCATCGTGGGGTGGGGCCGGGGACTGGGCCGAGGAACGTGAGGCATTACATGCACGAGGAACATGGCGGTGGGGTGGGGCCGGACGTGTGCGGGATGTGCGGCAGCGAGCGGTGTGAGGCGCACGTACGCGGGGAGGGTGTCATGCGTGTTGCATCACCTGTACGAGTTGTGTTGGGTTGGGGATCCTGGTTGTGTAACGTGGTGTGGTGTGCATGCATGTTTACTATGTGGAGTGCTGGCGGCGGTGGCCGGGAGGGATTAGGTAAGGGTTTAGGTAGGTGGTCTAGGGTTTCAGTCGGCTGGGCCTTTTGGTCCTGGCCGGTTTAGGTCTAGATTTTTTTATTTATTTAAACTTTTTTGTTTTTTGAAACATTAGTAAATAGTTTTACAACATTGAAATAGAAGAAAGGAATATGATTTTAGTTTGAATATAAGAGGGGAAGACTTAACAAACAAAAATAGGGTTTAATAAAATACTCTTAGAGGCAGAACCATGCATGATGATGTAATGATGATGCACAAGTAAACAACAACGATTTCCTAGTGGTGGTTTATCCGGGGCGCTACAATTCGACACCACTAACAATGGATCTCTCCCTAAAGATCCGCCTCATGGTACGGGGAAGAAGGCCCGCGATCTGAATCTTCTCGCTTCGTGTAGATCCTCTCGACACCACTAACAATGATTCTTTCTCCATGTTGAAATCAGCGAAACCACCAACAAGGGTTGTTGCTCACATTTTTCGAGAGAGCACTCTGGAGAACAAAATACGAAGGTAGACGTCTCAAAAGGTAAGGTCACCTCTAACTTCCGTGGAGGAGTAAAATTGCATTGATCCACCGATTCACTGTACAAAAGAGAATGATAAGAGTAGTGGTATGGTCGCGACTCCATCCCGTACTCAAAGCATTACTCTATACATGAATAGAAGAATTATGCAACCAACTCTCAGAATACAGACTGAAGATCTTGACAAACGAGGTCCGGAAACAAAAGTGATGCATGATCTTCATCAGATCTGACGTAGATGCTATTTTCGTGTTGGAGAACACCAGAAGATATAAAGAAATTTTTTAGTTAATTTTGGTCCACTGAAAGGTACAACATAACTAAATTCCTTAGATAGCATGAAGACCGGATGTAGAAACACCATTGCAAGAAGAAGGAAGGGAAACCCTAAAGGTATGACGAAAACCCAACCACGAGAAATTGTGGACTTGAAAAGAAGGTAAAAGGGAAGATTCAAAACATGCAAAGGTAAAAGGAGAAGAGCATAGAGGTAAGGAGTAAAAGAAGACCTAATCAGATCTAGCCAACCGATTTTGCAAAATAGTTTTGACGCTCTACATCGACCGTTAGCTAGGTTATCCTACAGGATGTACTAGTGGGGTATTGCAACTGCTGAGCTTTGATACCACTTTGTAACACCCTCAATTTGGCCATATGCAAATCCTAGTGATTTCTGTCAAACCCGCATATAAACGATTCAAAGATGCCCACCAGGCACTTGCGTGCGGGTGGAAAACGAAGTAATATCATTACACAATAGTCCATGATGGAAATATATATACAACAAAGAATCGATGAGTCAAGAATACAGATATACAGAACAAAGATCCAAATCACCTTGAAAACGATACAACATCCAAGTACGGATAAGATGCAAATTAGGCTAAGAGCCCTGAAGAATAACCAATGGCGTCCATAACCCTGCCTAGGACAAGCCTAAAGGGTAACCTTGCTAACATCGTCAAACTCAAACCTGTCAAACAAAAGGGGTGCCGACAAAGGGAAACGAAAAAGGAGAGCGGTCAGTATAGGACGAGTATTAGAATTTGGTCGCTCTCGCCTACATAGGTACGGTGGACTAAAGCGGCAGTGAAGCATACAGTAAACAACCTACAGACTCAAAACAACTTACAGCTATCATAGAAAGGTAAGAAAGACCTATGCGGAACCAACCTGATACTACCACAAACATACACATCCTGGTATTTCCTCCTTGAGACCAAACGAGAAAGTTCTGCCGAGGAAACTCACACAGTTGGCAGTTTTATTCATTCTTACCATGGTGGTTATCAAACTTACTAGTCGTGTCAGATCCAAGTCAAATTATAATAGAAAACTTTAGTTGTAGTTGTTTATGATTGAGAAATTGTGCTCCAAGTCGATCATAACCGCAGACATGACTTTTTGAAAATATTTAACCCTGCAGGTGCACCAAAGTATCCACACGCACTTTCACCCTTTTGCCAGATCAATTAATATACACCCATCGGTATGTCGGCAGGGCTTTGGACACGACGCTTCCCCATACCCAAAGAAAGTACATGGGGACCACCCAAAATATCTACCCATATGAGGTATAGCTAATCCACGTATAGACCCTAAGGTTGCATGCTTTTTACTTAAGGAGAGGCCATAGAAAATATATTCCCATCAAAGAGTGTCGCACGTACGCAACAGTAATAAACGCTCATCGAGCAACACGTAATAAACATCTCATACATGGCATAAGTACGGTAGATAACATATAAAGCCAGAACTAGTTTGTGGCCTAGAACAGTACTTTGAAATCAGGTAATAAGCCGATAGGGGTTCCCATACACCGCGCATGTGGTTAGCGCGCTCAGTCTCGGAACAGGTGTCAAGGACTCGGGTCCTAGGTGGACACTAGGGGCCGGGATAATAACCATATCTCATCTATTACCCACCTGTTCCTCTGCATTAATTATATCCACTCCCAATATTTAATTAACCAACTATAATTAAAGCCACAATCATCTCCACCATTAAGCATGTGCCAACCCCCAACATTAGTGGAACATCGGCGACATGAAGCCACAACTAAGCAAGCAACTATGACTCGCAAGGTCGACTATCTACGAAACAACAAGTAATAGGAGGTGTCCAAGGTAATATAGACTACAGGGGATATCAGTGGTATAGAAACTAAAGCATCGTAACACATATAGAAATAGATCAACATGAGGAAGTAAAACTATAAATGCAAGATAGGTAGAAAGGGGTAGAATGCTCGTCTGGGAAACACTGCCGAAGATTCATTCGAAGAGCGGGGCGAAGATCACATCAACTCATCAGCCTAGTCTGTGAAGAATCAAAACACTAAAAGAAACACCGGATGCACTATTTAATACTAGTGTAGAATATTGAGCATGATGCATGACATGGCAAAGATGCGATACAACTAGGCATTATTAAGCGGAACTAGGGTCCCAACAATTAATTAATAGGTTCATGTTGTTTAGATACCCCGTAATTTAAATGTTGGCTTAACAAGGCAAAACATGTCATCGGTTCACTACACAAATATGGGCTCCATTTAAGCCTATATAAGCCTAGAATAGCCTGCATATGGTCTCCATATTTTTTTATGAGGTAAATTGGCAAAATCCCCCCAAACCACCAAACATGTATGCAAGCATGTACAAGGTAAATAATGCAGAGGCACAGGTGGGCAATAGATGTTATTTTGTTTTTAACCGTCCACTTGTGTCCCGTAGGACCCCGAGTACTTGATACCTGTTCATTGAATATTCGCACTATCCGCATGTGGGACCATGAATCCCCCTAACCCTAGCTTGAATTATATTTAATTCCTGGGGGCCACAAAGTAGTTTGAGGCTTTATTACTATCTTGTACTTATGCCATGCTTTACTGCTTTATTTACGATTGCACATGGAGCGCCTGTAATGTTTAGGTAAGTGGAATGTTCCCGTGGTATCGACAAGCCCAGTCACACTTTTGGGTTCCCAGTCGTTTACAGGCTTTGACACAAACCTCTGGGTCCGTCTCGGAGCCGGCCAACTTCGTCGCGGGTTGCTTAGTGGGGTGGCCCCCTGAAATCAAATATGAATCTTGCGAATGTTCTGTCGTGATGCCTCGTTGGGTTTTCATTTGGTTTTTCTCGAGGTTGATCATGCGTGTGTTGCTATTTGTGTCCCCCTGCATGGTAAAACTTTCTGAAAGCCGTGTTCGCGGTTATGGATGACTTGGAGCACAGTATCTCAATCATAGACAACTATAACTAAAGCAGTGCTATAAATTTGACTACTCCCTCCGTTTCAGGGCTTAAGACGTCCTCGTTTTGCGTGTTTTTTCTTTGACCAAGAATTACTCTAAATACGTAAAGAGTTTTGGTATAAAACTAGTATCACTGGAAAGTATTTTTCAATACGAATCCAACGGTACTAATTATGTACAATATAATCAAGATTTCGTTGCTCAATTCTTTTGGTCAAACTTTGCTTTGGAAAGCGTGTGCGCCTTAAGCCCTGAAACAGAGGTAGTATATAATGACTAGTAATCAGCTTCACTACAACGGAATGGCTAAATAAAATTACCAACAACTGCTGGGTTTTGGGATGCCTCATGCTATATGTAGCTGACTAGTAAGTACTACAACTACAACGGAATGGTTAACTAAAACTGCCCACTGCTTATTATATTAGGATGATTCATGCTATCTATATCTGACTAGTAATTGCCGCAACTATAACATAATGAATAAAAATGCCAACTGTGTGAGTTTCTTGGTTGACTTCCTCGTTTGGTCTCGAGGGGGAAATACCAAGATGAGTGTGCTTGGTGATAGTTTCAGGTTGGATCCTAATAGGTCTTTCTTATCCCTATTTGATAGCCGCCAGTTGTATTGAGTCTCTATAGGTTGTTTAGTGCATGATGCGCTGCCGCTTCAATCCACCATACCTATGTAGGCGAGGACCGCTGAATTCTAGTCTCGCCGTGTACTGGCCTCAGTACTGACCGCTCTCTTTTTTATTTGCCCTTTGCCGGCACCCCTTTTGTTTTAGCAGGTTTTGAGATCGACGTCGTTAGCAAGGTTACCCTTCCGGCTTGGCCTGGGCAGGGTTATGGACGCCATTGGTTATTCTCTAGGGCTCTTAGCCCCATTTGCATCTTGTCCGTAGTCGGACGTTGTATCATTTTTGAAGGTGATTTGGATCTTTGTATTGTATATCTGTATTCTTGACTCATGGAGTCGTTGTTGTATATATCTGTTCTGTGGGTTCCATCGTGGACTAATATGTAATGATATTACTTTGTTTTCCACCCGCACGCAAGTGCCTGGTGGGCACCTCTGAATCGTTTCTATGCGGGTTTGGCGGGAATCGCTAAAACTTGCATATGGCCGATCCGGAGGGTGTTACAATTATGGTCATATTTGTAATTCCTATGTGGTGGATCTTTGTTCTATGATTTGATATTTGAGATTGGAATCTATTTTGTGTAAGATGTTTTGATAAATGCATATCATGCACCCCATTCTTAATTGCTTGTTTTGATCCAACTTGTATGCAAGAACTTGCATGGGGAGAAGTGTGTGTTAGATGGAGTAGCATGGTGGTAGAGATTGAATTGTGACACATAATATTCAAGATCTACTTGCTGCCTCACTAGGGATAAAGTGAAATCATGTGCTATAGTTTTCATGTTATAGTTGATAACCTTGTTAGATCAAGGTAGCATATTTGTATTTCAAACATCATATAATATTACTTAAAGCTATACTCTGATTTGTTCTTAATTCAAGATTGCATGGAGATTTCCCTTTCTTGAGGAGTATAAGAGAGAGATGTATTCCATCTCTATATTAGAATGTGATGCCCATCTTAATTCCTTTATCAAGAACATATAAATTCAATGAATCTTTATCATTTATGAATTGTTTTGTGATCACCACAACTTAAAAAAAGAAGAGAGTAGATAAGTGAACCCATGAACCCCGGTCTGATTTTTATCATAATAAACACCTTTCCATTGCATCTACTATCCATTTTATTTTCTGCAATTTATTATTTCGAAAATACAAAAAAATACTTTCCTACTTGCAATCACTCATAAAAACCCCAAAACAACTCTACTATCTTCCATAACATCTAGGTTGCATTTCTTTACTTTACTTTATTTAATATTACTAATACAAAACCTTGTGCTTGACAACCACTTGGTGGAGGTGGGGACACAAGACAAAATATTTTACTTTACAGGTTGCTTGAAGAGGAGAAGACAAATATCCACACAATTCCCCGAGAGTTCGATAAACCCTTGAGTCACCCTTGTGGGGGGGGGGGGGAAGAAGCTTGCTATAACACTCTACACTTGGAGTCCCAACGAAAAGTGGCCGCCTTTTGTTGCCATGACATGTTTATAAGGCTTGCACGTGTGTAGGTTGAAGGGGTCTCCATTCGACGAAGTGAGACAGGGACGACGAGTCCTAGAGCTTGGCCGAAGAAGGCACCGATAGAGAGGTCGTGGAGGAGCCCGGATGCATAGCGCGACGTTGGTCGAGGGGAGCCGCGCGGGACAATGAAACGCAGGATATTGGGGCACCGGGCAGCGGAAGACAAGGTCACCGGGAGCCTTGCAGAGGATGGAGGAGGCCATCTTGGGGCGGAGGATGATGCGGGTGGAGGGAGGCGAGGACGGCGCGACAATGCGGGCATGTACAACAAACAAGGGCGCTGCATAGAGGCAGAGGGGCAGCCTCGGGCATTGGCAACAGGGATGAGAGGGGATGGTTCGGGGCACGTGGATGCTATTGGAGATATGCCCAAGAGGCAATAATAAAGTGGTTATTAATATATCTTTATGTTTATGATAAATGTTTACATCCCATGCTATAATTGTATTAACCGGAAACATTAATACTTGTGTGTTTTGTAAACATAAAAGGGTCCCTAGTAAGCCTCTTGTTAATATGGCTTGTTGATTAATAGATGATCATGGACATTGGATGCCATTAATAATAACATCATATCATTAGGAGAATGATGTGATTGACACACACCCATAGTAAGCATAGCATAAGATGAAGTCATTAAGTTCATTTTCTACAAGCTTTCAGATACATAGTAACCTAATCCTTCGACCATGATATCATGTTAATCACCATCACCGGATGAGTACTTTGATGACATAAAATGCCACTTCCGTAACTGGGTGGTTATAAATGTGGCATTGGGTATTCTGAAAGTATGTGTTGAAGCGCATGGATCAAGAGTGGGATTTGTCCATCCATATGACATATGGATATAATCTGGGCCCTCTTGGTGGAATGTCATTCAATTGGCTTGCAAGCATGTTACTAGGTCACAAGGGATGTGGAAAGAACATGTTGGGA
Source organism: Avena atlantica (assembly GCA_910589765.1). Taxonomy (NCBI): domain Eukaryota; kingdom Viridiplantae; phylum Streptophyta; class Magnoliopsida; order Poales; family Poaceae; genus Avena; species Avena atlantica. Next base: position 457,480,845 of record OU342736.1, read on the forward strand.
CCCCATGTGTGGTTTTGGTAATTAATGGCAATCTTTATGGACTAACGTGTGTATTAAGTTATACTTGTAGGATTTGTCCATTGGCATTACTTGGAGCATGTGGTGGCTTCAAGGTCGATGAAATGAGAAGAAGATGCATTGCGCAAGATCAAAATGCACCATCTATAGAAGATCTCATGTTTGATGCTTGCCATTCTCAGTGATCATGGATCGATGATGAGGAATTAAGAAAGGCGTTCCATCTTGAGAAGGGCAAGATCGTCTACATCGAGCTCAAGTGGAATGCTCAAGGCAAAGGTATAATCTTGATAGGTTTTCCCTTTTGCCGGTCTCTTGTTGTGTGTAGGAGACCGGGTTTAGGATAGATAACCGTACTATCAAGATGGGCTCTCGAATGAGTAATTCGGTCACAACATTCAGAGAGAGCTCAAACCTTTGCATACTTGCATCATCATATTTGGGTGTTATTTGGTCTTATCCATGTGAGGATATAGAGCTTGTGGTAATCTCCATAACAAGCTCTTGTTCATCAAAATCGGATCTCCCATATGTATCTTGTTGCGATTTTGATTTATGCGGCTTTTCGGTTTCTCACCAAGTGAGGTATCTCACATTATTCCACTTGATACTTTCTCACTTGGTGATAATCAATATTTCCAACGCAATTTGAATCGGGTCAATCGGAGCTTCCAATCAAAAGTTATTGCCATTTGAATATTTGCCCGTCAATCTGTTTTCTGGGCCGAGTGGTAGTACCCGGTACTACCGCCCGCTCCTGAGAACGGCCCGTTTTCTTTCTGCCTCGCTGGGTACCTAAATCTGGTACTACCGGCCGGCCTTTCCCAGATCCCGCTCTGCTGCTGTCGCTCGTTTCCACACACGCGCGTTGCCACCCCGCGTCACTGCCGCTGGGCCCACTCGCGAGCCGCATGCGGCTGCTGCTGCGCGCATGCTCTGCCTGCCCCGCGCGGGCCCTGCTCTACTGCATGCCTCGCTGCTGCCCCACTAGCCGCTGCTGCCGCTGCGCTGCTGTTGCTGCGGCCCCACTTGCATCGCGCGCTGCGCTGCTTCTGTGCTGCTGCTGCGCAGCTCGCTGGCCCCAACCCACGCGCGGCGCGCCTAGTGCTGGCCCCCGTTTTTCCTCGCTTGCTGCCTCTCTGCTCCGTTGACTTGCTATTGTTTCGATTTCCTAGAGCATGCGGTACTACTGGTTAATTCCGGTACTGCCGGACCGTTCAGAAAAAATGCCCCAACGGGTAGATTTTGCCTAGCCCTTTAAATAGCTTTGCCCCTTTGTCTTTTAGGGTTGCTTCTTCTCTCTCTATTCTTGCTCAAGCTTTTCTCCATATTCTTATTCCCTCTTGAGCTTGATTCTATGTTTTCTCTCCAATTATTCATGCCAATATTTGAGAGAAATATAGAGGAGATCTAGATCTACGTTTTGACCAAACCAAAACATCTCTTTGTGAGTGTATCTTTGGGGATCTAGATTTTGGGGGATTTTGTGTCTCTCTTTGATCCCTCCTCTCTTGTTCCCCCAATAGCTTTAGTAGCTTTGTTGGAACTTGAGAGTGAGGGATTTGAGCACCTTTGTGGTGTTCTTGCCATTTGCATTTGGTGCATCGGTTTGAGTTCTCATCAGAGGATTTGGTTTGAGTTGCTCATTGGAGCTTGTCCCTCTTGGGTTCTTGGAACCCTAGACGGTTTTGTGGCCTTGGTGGCATTGTGACCTTTGGTGGCATTTGTTGAGGCCTTTTGTGGCGTTTGTTGGGAGCCTCCAATTAAGTTGTGGAGAAGTGCCCCAACCTTGTGAGAGGTTCCGGTTGCCACCGACAAGTGCACCGATAGTGGAAGCGTGGATCGATCCCGTTGGGGTGAGATTCACCGGAGAATAAGGGAGGCCTTTTGTGGCGTTAGTGGTTTGATACCACCCCCTCTCCAAACGAGACGTACTCCATGTTGGGAGGAACTCGGTAAAATATCGGTGTCCCCGCGTGCCTCGGTTATCTCTATACCCGAGCTCTTTACTTATGCACTTTACATCGTGATAGCCTTCGTGCTTGAAGTAATATATATCTTGCTATCACTTTGTTGCTTGTATTGCTTAGCATAAGTTGTTGGTGCACATAGGTGAACCTTAGTTGTTCTAGGTTGTGCTTAACTAAGTAAACACTAGTTTATTCCGCCTTTGTTGAGCCACTCTAGGAAAAGTTTTAATCACCTATTCACCCCCCTCTAGGCGACATCCTATCCTTTCAGATGTCATATCACGGAACGAGTTAAAAGTACTTGTCGGTAATGAGGTTGAACTAGGTATGGAGATACCGATGATCAAACCTCGGATAAGTAAAGTATAGAGTGACAAAGGGAATCAGTATCATATGTAAATGGTTCATTCGATCATGATGTCATTGTAGAAATATGTGGGAGCCATATGGATTTCCAGATCTCTCTATTGGTTATTGATCGGAGAGGTGTCTTGATCATGTCTGCATAGTTCACGAACCATAGGGAGACACACTTAAGGAATCGATGTTGTTTAAGTAGATATGGAATATTATTTGGATACCGAATGTTGTTCGAAGTCTTGGATTGGATCCAGGACATCACGAGGAGATCTGGAATGGTCCGAAGAATAAAATTCATAAAAGGAAAGTGGTTTTCCGGGGTTCGTAAAAGTTTTGGTGTTTTGACCGAATACTTCTAGAATGTTCTAGAGGAACCACCAGTGGTTCCACCACCCCGGGAGGGGTTCACTTGGATAGTGGAATGCCCTAGGGGACAGTGATACGTCGGAAACGTATCTATAATTTTTGATGTTCCATGCTTGTTTAGTATCTACTTTCCTTTCTTTGTCCACACTTTGAGGTGCTTTTTTATGTTTTCTGGTACTAACCTATTAACAAGTTGCCACAGTGCCAGTTGCCTGTTTTCTACTATTTTTGGTTCCAGAAAAGCTAGTAAGGAAATATTCTCGGAATTGGACGGGACAAAAGACAAAGTCAATATTTTATTGAGGAGAACACGGAGTCCAGAGGAGAGACTGAGGGGATCCATAGCACGGCCACACCCCCAGGCGTGGGCCCACCCCAGGCCACGCCTGGGAAGGGTGTGGACCCCCTGGCCGCCTCCCAGCCTCGCCTCTTCGCCTATAAGAAGCCCCGATGCCTAAACCCTAAGGACATGATCAATATTCCATGAAACCGTCTATAGCCGCCGCTACCATCGTCCCTAGATCGGGGGGATCTGAAGCTCTTTCCGGAACCCTGCCAGAGGGGAGATCATCTCGAAGGCCTTCTTCTTCATCATGCCAGCCTCTGGTATCAAGCGTGAGTAGTTCCACCTTGGACTACGTGTCCATGTAGTAGCTAGATGGGTGTATCTCCTCCTCTGTTCTTTCATGTCTAGATCTTGTGAGCTCCGTTCATGATCAAGATCTCTTCTATTTGTAATCATGCATGTTGTGTTTGCGGGGATTGATGACTCCTTGGTGTCGCCAGAGAACTTGGTGCTTGACGTGGAGTCTGTTGGGAACCCCAAGAGCAAGGCGTGAAGCAACATAGCAGCAAGTTTTCCCTCAGTAAGAAACCGAGGTTATCGAACCAGTAGGAGGAAGGAAACGTCACACAGGTGTTGCAAGCAACGCGGAGACCAGCACAACACAAACTCAAGACTTTGCCCGAACGAATCAGTGAGGTTGTCAAGCTCACCGGTTTGCTGTAACAAAGGATTAAACGTATGGTGTGGAAGGTAATGGTTTGCAACAAGTAAACAAGTAACAGTGGAAGATGTATCAATGGTAAAGATTGGACTAGGGTCCATAATTCACTAGAGGTGCTCTCCTTAGATAAACAACATGGCATGAAGGGTAAACAACTTCTAGCAGGGCAATTGATAGGAACTGAGCAAGGCATAACAATGCAATACCAGACAAAAAGATCCTATGAGATTTGATTGGGCAATACAACAATATACATAGACCGTCATCCAACTACATCTATGACTAGAAGTCCACCTTCAGGTTATCATCCGAACCCCCTCTAGTATTAAGTTACAAGCAACATACAACTGTGTTAAGCAAAGTGTGTAAGGTAAACAATCCACATGTTCCATGAACAAGAGACTGTTGTTTTCTCCCTAGTAGCAACATCACATCTACAACCGAAAAGATTTATGTCACTTCCCTTGGAAACTAGAGGCATGAACCCACTATCGAGCATAAATACCCCCTCTTGGAGTCACTAGCAACTACTCGGCCAAGATAGCTACTAACAACGGAGAGCATGCAAGATCACAAACAACACAGACATGATAGTATCATAAAGATAAAACCATTAATCAATCTGACATAGTAATCTCAATATCCACCGGATCCCCCACAAACACAACATGCATGATTACAAATAGATTAGATCTTGATCATGAACGGAGCTCACAAGATCTATACATGAAAGCACAAAGGAGGAGATACAACCATCTAGCTACTACATGGACCCATAGTCCATGGTGGAACTACTCACGCATCAACCGGAGAGAAGGCCTCCGGGATGATCTCCCCTCCGGCAGGGTGCCAGGAAGAACTTCAGATCCCCCGATCTAGGGACGACGGTGGCGGCAGCTATAGAAGGTTTCGTGGAATATTGATCGGGTACTTAGGGTTTCTTCATCGGGGGCTTCTTATAGGTGAAGGGGGAGGCCGAGGAGGCGACCAGGGGACCCACACCCTGCCTAGGAGCGGGCCCACCCCTGGCCGCGCCTAGGGGGTGTGGCCACCCTGGCCCGCTTCTCCGTCTCCCCTCTGGACTTCTTGTTCCCCACAGAAAGTTATTGACTTTGGCTTTTGTCCCGTCCAATTCCGAGAATATTGATTTTCTGCCTTTCTGGAACCAAAAACAGAAGAAAATAGGCAACTGACACTGTGGCAACTTGTTAATAGGTTAGTTCCAGAAAAGATATAAAAACACCTCAAAGTGTAGACAAAGCAAGGCAAAGTAGATACTAAACAAGGATGGAGCATAAAAAATTATAGATATGTTTCCGACGTATCAAGCATCCCCATGCTTAACTCCTGCTCGTCCTCGAGTAGGTAAGTGATAAAAAGAATAATTTTTGAGGTGACATGCACCTTCACAATGAAGATCTAACCATTTTCAAGCATTGAAAGCTAGGATCAAAGAACTCTAAACATGTGCCTGAAAGATGGAATTCTAACAATAGGACATAGTAACTATGCATGCAACATGAAAGGCTACAAACAAAGATCGTAAATAACATGCATTGAAAAACATTTGTTTGTTTCACATACAAAAACATGGCATAGTGGCATTCAGATTGTCCATCATAGAGTAACAAATAGATGCATAAGACACCTTCAAAGTTCATAAGGGTGACTAGAAACAAATAGCACAAGAACAAGTAATATCACAATATGCATCAATCAATAAGCTTTGGAACACTACACACAGAATGACAACTATGCTCTCTTTTAATGGTGCCTAAAGGTATAAGGTGGAGACTCAAATAATGGTGGAAGAAAGGCCTTTCATAAAGGAAGCAGGGATTTCAAGTTTCAAAAAGAGCTTCCAAAAATTCTGATACTTGTTAGCTTTCAGCCCTCATTGCCCCTATCTTAAGCATCGTGAAGTGATTAAGGTTAAAGTGAAAAAAGATAGAGTATATGCTTGACAAAGTATAAGTTGGCAATCTCAAGTACCTTGAATACGAGGGCCACACCTCATGCTACTCAACTTCAGTCACCTGTAAGTTCTTGTCACTGCAAGTATTTGCATATCATAAAGAACCGCCAATAGGGTACCCCCACATGGTACAGGAGCTATCCCATAACCAAAATGACAAGGCAAGCAGACAATTAGCATCCCAGCGATCTTTTTATTTACCATATGCATAACTTTTTATTGAGGATGCTTCATAAATAGCTCACTATGGTGATGCTGCAAGTTTCCACCATGATTAGGCATGTCTTAGGCTAGCGGCCGAGACATTTCTCTAACACAGAATACAAACTCCATGGACTTACAAGTTCCCTCTTTATTTCACACCGGTGACATCCATAGACAAAAGAGCATGATATCAACTGAGTACAAAGTACAAGTGCAATGTTGAAAACGTTCCTCGTGACAGCACGATTCTGCTAATTCCACCGTATAAGTGTAAGCATATACAACATAGATGACACAATGGTTCAAGTTTATTAGGGGCAAAGAATATAAAGTGTGCCATCAAGTTCATGAGGGCTTTAATCACTAAGTTTTCACATAACAAAATAGTTTTTAATTGGAAGATAGCTGAAAACAAGAATATACTTGGAATGGTGTAATACACCATGCATGGGGGTTTATAGTGGACACTTTGGAATAACTTGGTTTCTTGGGAGTTGGAAGCATGAGTAGAACTTACTCATACAACTGGAGGCTAGCAAAAGACTGGGAGCAACCAACTAAGAGAGCATAATGGCCATAATCATGCAGAGCAACAAAGCATTACTAATCAAATCATAGAGTGGTACTACAAGTCAAGGACTAAATGATCATAGAGGCTATGGACTTGTCATAGTCATAACATGGTGTAAGCATGTGCCAAGTCAACCCAAGCAGAGCATCAAAGGAGAATACCACAATACTATGCTTTTACATACTAAAACAACGCATAATTTCTTCAAGGAACACTAAGCAATCCCAATTGTTTGGAGCAAGACATGCTACAACAATCTGTAGAGGTCTCAACCTAATAAGGTAGATTCCTCCTGTGTTTTACAATGCTAGTCCCTGGATCAATAGCTAGCATCCACAGTTAAGATGTAATATCAAGATACAAAGGTCATAACATAACTTTATAACCAGGAATAACATAATTTTTATTACATCTTACATAGCTCATTGGGCTATTACATTACATTGCAGCGAAATAACTATAGTCATGGGTCCTTCATCTTCAAAGTGCCACAGGCAGATGTTGGTTATAGAATTTGTAATCCTAATCAATCAATCTTCACTAAAGACAATCAAACCTGCAGAGCATTACAAGTTACAGCCACAAGGGTCAATACATTTGAATTGTATTGGCAAGTTTCACTATTTTGTATATTATGAGTGGATTCTATCAATACATGCATATTTGGCTAAGTAGAGTTTAAGGCTTATTTGCATAAAGCAACATTTATCCTATCTTTTCAGAATAGTTTTGGTCCTTTATCAAATCTCTTTTTCCAAGTTCCTTGAACTCCTTGGTAGAAACTCAAGTGTTCAAGTCCTTGTCAAAAATCCCTTGAGCTACTTGGTAACCCCAAGTGCATCAAGTTTTACGAAATCTCATGAGTTCCTTGGTAACCCCAAGTACATCATGCTCTTGAGCACCTTGGTAACCCTAAGTGCATCAAGCTTTTAACAAAATCTCTTTGAATTCCTTGGTACCCCCAAGTGCATCAAGTTTTTATATTAGAAGTTGGAATGTCGAGATCTCCCATGGTTCAAACTTTAGTTGCTCAGTATTGTCCATAACCGGGGACACGGCTAAGCACTTAGATTTTATTAACTTCTGCAGAAGGAGTACACTTTACCCACATGTCACAATCCCATCTTGTTGCCACCAGTGGCCTACTGGATTAGTGCTCACCAAGATGGAGTACTGGCAGATTGAGAGTGTGACGAAGTCTTTCCAAAGGGTCCTCCCATACACCATTGCTAGCTTGCCTTCAGCACCCATGAAGCATTCCAGATCCCCATGTCCAGTTAACTGAAGACAGTGCATGGGTCTTCCCAATGTAGTTGACTAAGCCAGAGCCATAATAGCATGTGGTTGCACACGAAAGCCACAATTGGAGAAACATGTTCAATCTCTAAGTTTCCTAGGTGGTTTTCTTTTGGAGCACAACACAAAGTGATTCCCATAGACATGGTTCCTTTTGTTGCCACCTTCTCCAACACTTAAAGTGTCCACCACCTAGGTGGTTCATTGAGTCCTTGTTTTATTATGTAAAACACAAGTCCTTTTCTCAACCTTTTGTAAAATCTCAACATGTATCTCTTTTCCAAAATAAAGCATGGCTAAGCATGTACAACTACAATATTTTCTCTAAGGAGTGTATAGGGAATCCTATTAGGATTTAGCATAGCATAAGTATAAAGTATCTTTTCATGCATGTTTCAAAATCCACAAAATATAATGAAAATATTAGGACTTTTGTATGATAGTGTAACTTGCCTTTTTGGTAGGAAATGGTGGTTCACTCCTTGATATTGCTAGTCTCACACTTCACTAACTTCACTACAAGTCAATCAAGATAGAACAAATCAACTAACATTCCAAACCAAGTCAAACAAATAATTTCACACTCACAAAGCAATGGGATCTAAGTCATGCATAATTATGCAAAGGATGGTTCTATTGTAACGATGGTCTCCACTAGGCTCATAACTTTGTAAGGTCCAAATTGGTCATTTAACAAAATGGCAAAGTCATTTGCAAATGTGTTTTATCCTTAAACCATTTTCAAAACCTTTCATCATTTTATGTGGTGAAAAAAAATATTTTCTTATCAAAGCAAAACTTTATGTTTTTCACCTAATGAGTTGCCATTGCAAAACTTTGTGTTTTTGGGTCAGTAGGTTTGGTCCAAACCATTTTCTCAAAGTTTTCTTTCCATAATAAAATCAATAATTTTTATTTGGCTAGAAAATGGCTAAGTAAAATAATCCAACCTAAATTTTACCAAACTCATTTTTAACACCAAAGGGTTGGTTCCTAGGTCAGTAAGTTCACAACAAACCATTTTGCAAAAGTTTTAATCCAAAATTCATTTTTAAACAATTTTTCTAATCTAAACAAGCACACAAATGAATATGCAAAAAACAAGTAAATTACCAGATACTATTTACTAAACTAATTCCACAGTTGGCTAGGGCTTGCTCTCCTGAATCCAACGACATAAAATTGGCAATTTTTGGACGTGTGGATCCAAAGATACAAGATTTTGAAGTTTGCAAATAATTCTGTTTTCAAATTTGTTTTTAAACAGAATAGGCGACACGAGTCGCGTTTTAACTGGAAGGTACCGGTTCGGTGGATCGCAGCTGTGGTGCGTTTGATTAAGTCAGATCGTGCGGTCCAGAGTGCGTAACTCTTCGCGGCTAAGTGAACTAATCGTGAACGCCGGATCTGAATCCTACGGCTGCTAGCACGCTTGCCAAGGATCGGCGGCGCTGGCGGTGGCTTGCGGCGGCGCACGGCCAGGCAGTGATGCTACGGTGGTTCTAGGAAGCGAGGAAGATGAAGGTGGTGCTTACCGTGTTCGCGAGGACGAGGTGGTGCTCGACGTGTGGTCGATGTGGCAAGGGGCGTACGGAGTCAGGTGGAATCTCTCGCCGGAGTTCGTTCTGGCGGCGGTGGCTCTGGTTGAGGTCGAGAACGTTGCTGCAGATCGCCCTAAGGCAAAACGAAGGCGCGGTCAGATGCGCAGGATCAAGATAACGCTGTGTGCATGAACGAGAAGTGAAGGGGCGGTCTGGTTTACCTGGAAAACGTCGTCGGAGAAGAAACAGACGGCAGCGCTGTCGGATCTTGTCAAGGCCGACGCTCCAGGGCGCCCGCGGTTGAGAGGAGGGTGCTGGGAGATGCGTCTGGGAGTGGGGAAGTTGTCAGCGTGCTCAGGGAGGCTCGGGGAGGTGTGTGCTGGCTGGATTTTGGGAAGAAAGCTCGTCGGAGTAGTGTGCTTGCCACGAACAATCCGAGCAGCCTGGTGGCGAAGAGAGGTTGGCGTCTGAGGGAAACGGAGGAGAAGGCGCTGGCGTTTTATCGAGCATGGTTAAAGCGAGGTAAAGGCGCGGCGTTAAGACGAATTGATTCCGTGGAATCACAGCAGGTAACGGCGTCGAGGGAGGAAGAAGGGGTCGCGCGGTGAGGACGATGAACAGAGGAAAGTGGGGCCGTTGCGTCAGTGGGAAAAGGGAAGAGGGGGAGGTCCACTGGTCAGTCTCTGTGTGGGTCAGAAACGGAGTGCGAAACGTTTTTCTCCGGGGAGGGAAACTGGGCTGGTTACTGGGCCTGTTGGGCTGCTGGGTTGGGTCGACCCTTCTCTTATTTTTTTCTGTTTCTGAATCTTTTTCCTTTTTCTAATTTTATTTCCTGTTTTGAGTTTCCAAACAATCAAAAAAGGTTCAAATCAATTCAAACAACACCCAAACTTTGTAATATTGAAATTAGTTCTGTTCAGTAACATGAATCAAATCTAAATTCAATATAATAATTTTTATTCTTTTTAAGATCTAATCTTTAATTAAATAAAATGAATCTTTTGTTATTTAATAAAATAGGGTTTGATTTGAATAACAAAATCTCCATTTGAAATCCAAATATTTCCAAAACCAAATCAGTAGGTTTTATTTGAAAATAAAGAATATTAGGAAACTTGTTTAAAACAAAATAATCTTTTATTTTAGGGTCCATTAATATTTAAATATAATAGACTTTCATCATAAAATCAATTAGGATTTATTTTATTTCAAATATTTATTTTGAAATCTAAAATAAAGCCAAAACCCTTCATTAAGTCTTAAGTGAGAATAAAATATTTGGAAGAACTTATTTAAATGATTTAATAAGTTTTTGATATTTTAATTAAAATGGTAAAAACCTTTTATTTAAATAAATTTGGATATTAAATTCTTATTAATTTATTTAAATCAACCTTTGCTATTTTTATTCAAAGACAAATATGTTTTAATTTCCAAAGCTTGGCCAAGGTTTAATTTGGCTTTAAAATAATCTTTATCTATAAAACTTTTATTTCAATTGAAAACCAAATCCTTTTATTTTAATGATCCACAATAGTATTTCCAAAATATTTTGTTTTCCTTTATTTAAAATGTTTATCTTTTTAAATCCCTTTAGGATTTTATTTAATTCAAATGGGTTTGAAGTTCCAATTGAATTCAAAAAGTTTCTTCTGGCCTTGAAACTCCAACAAATTTTTATTTTATTCACTTTTTTTTCACATTACAAGATTTGGAAAATCTTGGGATGTGACAGGCTACCACCCTTAAAATAAATCTCGTCCCGAGATTTGGGAAGGTAGGGTTACAAGCAAGTTCAAAACAACTAGGGTACTACCACCCTTAAAAAATTTTGAACAAAAATTACATATTGTCCTTCTTGGGATCCTGGGGAAACTTCTCTAAGTAAACTTTTATTTTGTGTCCTTGGTTTCCATACTTGACTCATGGGCCAAGGTTGAGTTTCTCCATAGGTTTGTTCAACTTGTTCTTCATCTTTTCTGGACAGTTGCTCGCATAATGTCCTGGATTCTTGCAGTTGAAACAATGGATGTCCTTGAGTTCTTCACGTAGCTCTTGTGGACAAGTTGCTACATAGTGGCCTAGATCTCTGCAGTTGTTGCACACTACTTGGCCAATCTCTTTATTCTTCTTGTTCTCTGGGCACTCACTGGAATAGTGTCCCATTTCTTTACATTTACGACATTGCACAAGGTTCATGTCTGGTCTTGGTTTCTTGGGTTTCTTTGATCCTTTGAACTGGGTTGTCTTGTTTGGAGGTATAAGTGGTCCTTTTCCTTTGCTATCAACATTCTTGGCGTACTTGGATCCTTCTTGTTTCCTTTGTTCAACAATGGCATAGATGGAGCATTGGATAGGGACATGGTCGTTTCCTTCACAAAGGTAACAAGTAGCTTGAGAGGTAGGACATTGTCCAACAGGATGATTCCCTTCACAGTTAGGGCATTGACCTTCATGCTCCTTGGAAGTATGATCCTTGTCTCCACAAATAATGCAAGCAGGTGCTCCATCTAGAACAATATTCTTGTCATCCTTGTTATCATAAACTCTTTTGGGATAGCTTTCTTCCATGCTAATCATTTGATCAGTCACCTTAAGCATTAGTTGGGATTGTTCCTCCAAAAACTTTTGCAGTGCTAGATCTTTATCACTATTGTTGGCTATGAACTGAGATGTTAGTTGGTTTAACTGGTTCTGGGTTGCTATGAGCTCTTTCATGCTGTCCTCTTGGTTGGTATTGATGTCATCAACCTTGGAGTCTTTTGGAGTAGTCATCTGTTTGGGTTGAAGGGAGATTAGAATAGGAAAAATATTTCTAAGGAATTATTTCTACTCACACACATCACAATTCACACAAACAATGTGTATGCAATCACAAACCAAACATTTCACTCAAACAAAGTTCAAGCATACACTTAGGCAACAAAATATTTTTGTTATACCACATAAGTTGGTGTGTTTTGACTTAACCATAATCTGGTGGTCCATCTATATGGTTCACTTGTGATTTTTCTTCCTTCATGATTTTTCTTGTATGAGATCATGGTTTCCTTGGGAAAAACTCTTGGTTACAATACTTCAAAGTTGTTGATGGCTCCTTCTTATTTTGCATTCCCTTAGTCTCTAAATCTTGAGTAGGATTTCCTTGTCTCACTTGTAGTCCATAGTGGTATCCAAGTTGGAAGTCCTTGGTGAACATGCTGAAGATGTTGAAGTCATTAGAGTTGAAGATGTTGAAGTCATTAGAGTTGAAGAAGTCTTTTGCATATGGTGTAGTCTTTGGCCATGGGTAGGTTTTTCCATCAAGTTGAAGTAGAGGAGGTGTAGAGTTAAACCAAAATGGTTGAGGAAAGAGTTTACAAGTATTTTTGTAAATAAGTTTTGGATAGAAATATAACTCCTATTCTTCTAAGGGTTTTTGTCCAATCCTAGGGTTTACAAATCCTACAGGCAACACAATGCTCTGATACCATATGTAGAGGTCTCAACCTAATAAGGTAGATTCCTCCTGTGTTTTACAATGCTAGTCCCTGGATCAATAGCTAGCATCCACAGTTAAGATGTAATATCAAGATACAAAGGTCATAACATAACTTTATAACCAGGAATAACATAATTTTTATTACATATTACATAGCTCATTTGGCTATTACATTACATTGCAGCGGAATAACTATAGTCATGGGTCCTTCATCTTCAAAGTGCCACAGGCAGATGTTAGTTGTAGACTTTGTAATCCTAATCAATCAATCTTCACTAAAGACAATCAAACCTGCAGCATTACAAGTTACATCCACAAGGGTCAATACATTTGAATTGTATTGGCAAGTTTCACTATTTTGTATATTATGAGTGGATTCTATCAATACATGCATATTTGGCTAAGTAGAGTTTAAGGCTTATTTGCATAAAGCAACATTTATCCTATCTTTTCAGAATAGTTTTGGTCCTTTATCAAATCTCTTTTTCCAAGTTCCTTGAACTCCTTGGTAGAAACTCAAGTGTTCAAGTCCTTGTCAAAAATCCCTTGAGCTACTTGGTAACCCCAAGTGCATCAAGTTTTACGAAATCTCATGAGTTCCTTGGTAACCCCAAGTACATCATGCTCTTGAGCACCTTGGTAACCCTAAGTGCATCAAGCTTTTAACAAAATCTCTTTGAATTCCTTGGTACCCCCAAGTGCATCAAGTTTTTATATTAGAAGTTGGAATGTCGAGATCTCCCATGGTTCAAACTTTAGTTGCTCAGTATTGTCCATAACCGGGGACACGGCTAAGTACTTAGATTTTATTAACTTCTGCAGAAGGAGTACACTTTACCCACATGTCACAATCCCATCTTGTTGCCACCAGTGGCCTACTGGATTAGTGCTCACCAAGATGGAGTACTGGCAGATTGAGAGTGTGACGAAGTCTTTCCAAAGGGTCCTCCCATACACCATTGCTAGCTTGCCTTCAACACCCATGAAGCATTCCAGATCCCCATGTCCAGTTAACTGAAGACAGTGCATGGGTCTTCCCAATGTAGTTGACTAAGCCAGTGCCATAATAGCATGTGGTTGCACACGAAAGCCACAATTGGAGAAACATGTTCAATCTCTAAGTTTCCTAGGTGGTTTTCTTTTGGAGCACAACACAAAGTGATTCCCATAGACATGGTTCCTTTTGTTGCCACCTTCTCCAAAACTTAAAGTGTCCACCACCTAGGTGGTTCATTGAGTCCTTGTTTTATTATGTAAAACACAAGTCCTTTTCTCAACCTTTTGTAAAATCTCAACATGTATCTCTTTTCCAAAATAAAGCATGGCTAAGCATGTACAACTACAATATTTTCTATAAGTAGTGTATAGGGAATCCTATTAGGATTTAGCATAGCATAAGTATAAAGTATCTTTTCATGCATGTTTCAAAATCCACTAAATATAATGAAAATAGTAGGACTTTTGTATGATAGTGTAACTTGCCTTTTTGGTAGGAAATGGTGGTTCACTCCTTGATCTTGCTAGTCTCACACTTCACTAACTTCACTACAAGTCAATCAAGCAAGCACAAATCAACTAACATTCCAAACCAAGTCAAACAAATAATTTCACACTCACAACGCAATGGAATCTAAGTCATGCATAATTATGCAAAGGATGGTTCTATTGTAAGGATGGTCTCCACTAGGCTCATAACTTTGTAAGGTCCAAATTGGTCATTTACCAATATGGCAAAGTTATTTGCAAATGTGTTTTATCCTTAAACCATTTTCAAAACCTTTCATCATTTTATGTGGTGAAAAAAAATATTTTCTTATCAAAGCAAAACTTTATGTTTTTCACCTAATGAGTTGCCATTGAAAAACTTGGTGTTTTGGGTCAGTAGGTTTGGTCCAAACCATTTTCTCAAAGTTTTCTTTCCATAAACATTTCCATAATAAAATCAATAATTTTTATTTGGCTAGAAAATGGCTAAGTAAAATAATCCAACCTAAATTTTACCAAAATCATTTTTAACACCAAGGGTTGGTTCCTAGGTCAGTAAGTTCACAACAAACCATTTTGCAAAAGTTTTAATCCAAAATTCATTTTAAAACAATTTTTCTAATCTAAACAAGCACACAAATGAATCTGCAAAAACAAGTAAATTAACAGATACTATTTACTAAACTAATTCCACAGTTGGCTAGGGCTTTCTCTCCTGAATCCAACGACATAAAATTTGCAATTTTTGGACGTGTGGATCCAAAGATACAAGAGTTTGAAGTTTGCAAATAATTCTGTTTTCAAATTTGTTTTTAAACAGAATAGGCGACACGAGTCGCGTTTTAACTGGAAGGTACCGGTTCGGTGGATCGCAGCTGTGGTGCGTTGGATTAATTCAGATCGTGCGGTCCAGAGTGCGTAACTCTTCGCGGCTAAGTGAACTAATCGTGAACGCCGGATCTGAATCCTACGGCTGCTAGCACGCTTGCCAAGGATCGGCGGCGCTGGCGGTGGCTTGCGGCGGCGCACGGCCAGGCAGTGATGCTACGGTGGTTCTAGGAAGCGAGGAAGATGAAGGTGGTGCTTACCGTGTTCGTGAGGACGAGGTGGTGCTCGACGTGTGGTCGATGTGGCAAGGGGCGTACGGAGTCAGGTGGAATCTCTCGCCGGAGTTCGTTCTGGCGGCGGTGGCTCTGGTTGAGGTCGAGGACGTTGCTGCAGATCGCCCTAAGGCAAAACGAAGGCGCGGTCAGATGCGCAGAATCAAGATAACGCTGTGTGCATGAACGAGAAGTGAAGGGGCGGTCTGGTTCACCTGGAAAACGTCGTCGGAGAAGAAATAGACGGCAGCGCTGTCGGATCTTGTCAAGGCCGACGCTCCAGGGCGCCCGCGGTTGAGAGGAGGGTGCTGGGAGATGCGTCTGGGAGTGGGGAAGTTGTCAGCGTGCTCAGGGAGGCTCGGGGAGGTGTGTGCTGGCTGGATTTTGGGAAGAAAGCTCGTCGGAGTAGTGTGCTTGCCACGAACAATCCGAGCAGCCTGGTGGCGAAGAGAGGTTGGCGTCTGAGGGAAACGGAGGAGAAGGCGCTGGCGTTTTATCGAGCATGGTTAAAGCGAGGTAAAGGCGCGGCGTTAAGACGAATTGATTCCGCGGAATCACAGCAGGTAACGGCGTCGAGGGAGGAAGAAGGGGTCGCGCGGTGAGGACGATGAACAGAGGAAAGTGGGGCCGTTGCGTCAGTGGGAAAAGGGAAGAGGGGGAGGTCCACTGGTCAGTCTCTGTGTGGGTCAGAAACGGAGTGCGAAACGTTTTTCTCCGGGGAGGGAAACTGGGCTGGTTACTGGGCCTGTTGGGCTGCTGGGTTGGGTCGACCCTTCTCTTATTTTTTTCTGTTTCTGAATCTTTTTCCTTTTTCTAATTTTATTTCCTGTTTTGAGTTTCCAAACAATCAAACAAGGTTCAAATCAATTCAAACAACACCCAAACTTTGTAATATTGAAATTAGTTCTGTTCAGTAACATGAATCAAATCTAAATTCAATATAATAATTTTTATTCTTTTTAAGATCCAATCTTTAATTAAATAAAATGAATCTTTTGTTATTTAATAAAATAGGGTTTGATTTGAATAACAAAATCTCCATTTGAAATCCAAATATTTCCAAAACCAAATCATTAGGTTTTATTTGAAAATAAAGAAAATTAGGAAACTTGCTTAAAACAAAATAATCTTTTATTTTAGGGTCCATTAATATTTAAATATAATAGACTTTCATCATAAAATCAATTAGGATTTATTTTATTTCAAATATTTATTTTGAAATCTAAAATAAAGCCAAAACACTTCAGTAAGTCTTAAGTGAGAATAAAATATTTGGAAGAACTTATTTAAATGATTTAATAAGCTTTTGATATTTTAATTAAAATGGTAAAAACCTTTTATTTAAATAAATTTGGATATTAAATTCTTATTAATTTATTTAAATAAACCTTTGCTATTTTTATTCAAAGACAAATATGTTTTAATTTCCAAAGCTTGGCCAAGGTTTAATTTGGCTTTAAAATAATCTTTATCTATAAAACTTTTATTTCAATTGAAAACCAAATCCTTTTATTTTAATGATCCACAATAGTATTTCCAAAATATTTTGTTTTCCTTTATTTAAAATGTTTATCTTTTTAAATCCCTTTAGGATTTTATTTAATTCAAATGGGTTTGAAGTTCCAATTGAATTCAAAAAGTTTCTTCTGGCCTTGAAACTCCAAAAAAGTTTTATTTTATTCATTTTTTTTTCACATTACAAGATTTGGAAAATCTTGGGATGTGACAAATAATCACTAAGCATAAGGTCAAAAAAAACACCTAGTATGTCATGCTAAAGTCTAAGTCACAGTCAATGCAAGCTCCTCTTGCACTTACAAGCAAGAACTTACTAATCCTTTCCAACATCAAACAACTTATTTGCAACAACACAGCAAGAACGGGGGTCCAAACTAATTTATTCAAGCAAACTAAACAACCTAAGCAAAGCAAAAGAAAACTAAGACGCTCCAAGAACAACACAACTTGTGCATGAAACAATAAAAACGAAGTGTTTAGATAGACCTGAGCTTTTTATTGATGAATAAGGGTATGCATTGGGCATCCCCAAGCTTTGACGCTTGTACCACTTGGATATTTCTTGGGGTGACACCATGGTGGCATCCCCAAGATTGATCTTTTGTCCATTCTTCATCTCATTGCATCATTCTCTCTCTACACCTGAAATTTTTCCTTCATACAAAACTTCACACAATCTTCATTAGCAACATTAGTGTATTCAAAAGATATTAGACCTCTGGCAAAGCTTTGGAACAACAAGGCTTTTCACTAAAAACACAAGCTACTGTAGTAACTCATTCAAAAAGCTCAATTTACCAAAAGGGAACTCAAAAAGGAATCAATAAGAAGCAAATATAAATAATGGCAGAAATCTGTCAAAATATACTAGCAGGTAGAAACCGATTTTTTTCAAAAATCTTCTGTTGCTCAAATCAAAAAGTGTTGAACTAACGAAAGTTATATAACATACTAGGGGATTTATTCGTAAATTTTAATCTCAATCCGAGTTATAGAGACTCCTCACGAATTTTTTTGGTGGAGGACAGAAATCTGTTTCGGGACAAAAACTCCCCAAATCTTACTTCCCTCTCATTAGAGGTATATTCTTGGCACAAAAAGCAAACAAAAAGGATAAGGAGAGGTCATTACTGAAGTAATAACTTCCAAGACTCAAGGAAACTCTTGGGTTATCTCCCAACTAGTACTTTTCTTTAACGCCTTTAAGTTAGCCACAAGAAGCAAGAAGAATCAAGTATTTTCAAATAAGGAAGCATTAACATCAATACTTGCAAAATCTTCAACTATGAAAGGTATCTCATCCAAATTGGTCTTTGAGGATCCCTTCTCATCTCTCTTTGGTCTACTACTTTCATCAAAAATATTTTCAGGAGCAATCCAATCAAACAAAGGCTTCATGCATTCCAACAAGCTTAAAGGGTAAGGGTATCTTAAATTCTTCTGTAGGCTTAGTTTTATCAGAAATACCCACAACATCTACACTTGAGCCTTGCATATTGAAACGCTCAAAGACCTTTTTGGCTTCCCTAGCAACATCATGGAACTCTTTTAGTAAAGTTTCAAGAATGAATTCTCTCTTTTCAGCATTCTTTTCTTCTTTTAGTTTTAGGAACAAGAATTGTATGAAGGGGTTAAGGATAACAAACCTAGACTCCAACATATGAACTAAAGAAGCTGCAGCAATCTCATAATTAGGAGCAAGCTCTGCTATAGATTTATCCTCAATATCCTCATGCTTGCTAACATGATTAAAGAATTCTTCAATATTATCTTTCCCAATTATGGAGCCACTACCTATTGCAAGATCTTTCAGGGCGAACTTGGGGAACAAGATGGTGAGCTAGAGCAAGGTGGCAACTACAGTAGGAACTAACTTTTTTGTGTTTTTGAATAAAGAAAGCAAACCAAACTAGACTAATTTTTTTGGATTTTTTTGAAAAGAGGCAAACAAAACCAAGCAAAAGAAACTAAGCAAACTAAAAACAAAGTAAACAAAAAGGAAGTGGAGGACTCCCCTAGTGAATACGTCCTTAGCCTCCCTGGAAACGGCGCCAGAAAACTTGTTGATGACTCCTTGGTGGCGCTAGAGAACTTAGTGCTTGACGTGGAGTCTGTTGGGAACCCCACGAGCAAGGTGTGAAGCAGCACAACAACAAGTTTTCCCTCAGTAAGAAACCGAGGTTATCGAACCAGTAGGAGGAAGGAAACGTCACACAGGTGTTGCAAGCAACACGGAGACCTGCACAACACAAACTCAAGACTTTTCCCCAATGAATTAGTGAGGTTGTCAAGCTCACCAGTTTGCTGTAACAAAGGATTAAATGTATGGTATGGAAAGTAATGGTTTGCAGCAAGTAAACAAGTAGCAGTGGAAGATGTATCAATGGTAAAGATTGTACCGGGGTCCATAGTTCACTAGAGGTGCTCTCCTTAGATAAACAACATGACATGAAGGATAAACAAATTACAGCAGGGCAATTGACAGGAACTGAGCAAGGAATAACAATGCAATACCAGACAAAAAGATCCTATGAGATTCGATTGGGCAATACAACAATATACATAGACCACCATCCAACTGCATCTATGACTAGAAGTCCACCTTCAGGTCATCATTCGAACCCCCTCCAGTATTAAGTTGCAAGAAACAGACAACTGCTTTAAGAAAAGTG
This sequence comes from Avena atlantica, assembly GCA_910589765.1. Lineage (NCBI taxonomy): Eukaryota > Viridiplantae > Streptophyta > Magnoliopsida > Poales > Poaceae > Avena > Avena atlantica. Next base: position 457,500,409 of record OU342736.1, read on the forward strand.
TGTAAGGTAAACAATCCACGTGTTCCATGAACAAGAGACCATTGTTTTCTCCCTAGTAGCAACATCACATCTACAATAGAAGATATTTTTGTCACTTCCCTTGGAAACTAGAGGCATGAACCCACTATCGAGCATAAATACCGCCTCTTGGAGTCACTAGCAACTACTCGGCCAAGATAGCTACTAATAACGGAGAGCATGCAAGATCACAAACAACACAGACATGATAGTATCATAAAGACAAAACCATTAATCAATCTGACATAGTAATCTCAATATCCATCGGATCCCCACAAACATAACATGCATGATTACAAATAGATTAGATCTTGATCATGAACGGAGCTCACAAGATCTATACATGAAAGAACAAAGGAGGAGATACAACCATCTAGATACTACATGGACCCATAGTCCAAGGTGGAACTACTCACGCATCATACCGGAGAGAAGGCCTTCGGGATGATACCCCTCCGGCAGGGTGCCGGGAAGAACTTCAGATCCCCCCGATCTAGGGACAACGGTGGCGCCGGCTACAGAAGGTTTCATGGAATATTGATCGGGTACTTAGGGTTTCTTCATCAGGGGCTTCTTATAGGCGAAGGGGGAGGCCGAGGAGGCGACCAGGGGGCCCACACCCTGCCTAGGCGCGATTCCACTCCTGGCCGCGCCTAGGGGGGTGTGGCTACCCTAGCACGCTTCTCCGTCTCCCCTATGGACTTCTTGTTCCCCACGGAAAGTTATTGACTTTGGATTTTGTCTCGTCCAATTCCAAGAATATTGATTTTCTGCCTTTCTGGAACCAAAAACAGAAGAAAACATGCAACTGGCACTATGGCAACTTGTTAATAGGTTAGTTCCAGAAAAGATATAAAAACACCTTAAAGTGTAGAAAAAGCAAGGCAAAGTAGATATTAAACAAGCATGGAGCATCAAAAATTATAGATACATTTTCGACGTATCAGGGATCCGATGGATATTGAGATTACTATGTCAGATTGATTAATGGTTTTGTCTTATTGATTCTATCATGTCTGTGTTGTTTGTGATCTTGCATGCTCTCCGTTGTGAGTAGCTATCTTGGCCAAGTAGTTGCTAGTGACTCCAAGAGGGGGTATTTATGCTCGATAGTGGGTTCATACCTCTATTTAATCAAGAGAAGTGACAGAAATCTCTAAGGTTGTAGATGTGATATTGCCACTAGGGAGAAAACAACGGTCTCTTGTTCATGGAACAAGTGGATTGTTTACCTTACACACTTTGCTTAAAGTAGTTGTCTGTTGCTTGCAACTTAATACTGGAGGGGGATGATAACCCAAAGGTGGACTTCTAGTCATAGTTGCAGTTGGATGGCGGTCTATGTATCTTGTTGTATTGCCCAATCGAATCTCATAGGATCTTTATGTCTAGTATTGCATTGTTATGCCTTGCTCAGTCCTGTCAATTGCCCTGCTGTAATGTGTTTACCCAGCATGCCATGTTTGTTTATCTAAGGATAACACCTCTAGTGAACTATGGATCCCGGTCCAATCTTTAACATTGATACATCTTCCACTGTTACTATTTACTTGCTGCAAACCACCATTACCTTCCACACCATACAGTTAATCCTTTGTTACATCAATGTTAGGTTCCCAACCTTTAATAAGGCAGAGATCCCTGTGTTTACAATGCTAGTCCCTGGATCAATAGTTAGCATCCACAGTTAAGATGTAATATCAAGAAACAAAGGTCATAATACAACTTTATAACCAGGAATAAAATAATTTTACATCTTACATAGCTCATTTGGCTATCTCATTACAATGCAGCAGAATATAACAATAGCATGGGGCCCTTCATCTTCAAAGTGCCACAGGCAGACATGTTGGTTGTAGACTTGTAATCCTAATCATTAAACTTCACTAATATTAAACAAACCTGCAACATAACAAGTTACAGCCAAAAGGGTCAATACATTTGAATTGTATTGGCAAGTGATTCTATGGTAGTATAGTGGAGTCTATCATCTATATGCATTTGGCTAAGTGGAGCTTAGGCTTGCTTTGCTCAAAATAGATTTTTCCTTATCATTTGAAAACACTAAGTTTTTGCTTGACAAAAATCACCCAAGGCATCTCCCAATAGAAATTGGTGATCCTTTAACCCTTGTTCAACCACATGATTTTAACTTAGAAATTGGGATGAGGAGATTCTTGATAGCTTCCATGTCTTGATGCTCAAATTGTCCTTTGCCAGGGACATGGCTAAGTACTTAGATTTTTGCACTCTGTAGAGGTGGTGCACTTTCCCCACAAGACTTGGTTTCACCAAGACAAGATCTTTCAGAAGCCTTCCCTTAGACCAGAATGGACGCGTTCCAACCTATCACCCCTACCACCAACTGTCCATTTGGCTAAGTTATTGCAACCTATATGATCCAGGCAGAGCCCATAATGCCAAGTGGCTGCACTTGAAGCTTCTCAACATTTGACATCTCAAATCTCTTTGTTCCTGGGTGGCCATCCACAAGTGAGATACCAAGTTTTCCCCAGTATACTAGACTTGGTGATGCCCAAGTTTTCCCCAGCATACTGGACTTGCATAACCACTCAACACAAACCATTCCTTCCATTCCACCCAGGTGATTCATTCACTTAGTTGTTTTATTAAACAAAACATAAGTCCTTGACTTAGAAATATTCCATAGTATGAATATATATTCCACCCTTGTTTTCTACTAGCTAAGCTAAGCATGATAGTAGTAGGATTCTTAACTTAGGAAATTCTACTAAGGTTTCATCTACTAGGATTTCCCATGGCATAGTTTATACTTAGCAAAATTCCATGCAAGTCCTACTTAGAAATATCACTAATGCATAGTGAAAATAATGGGACAAAAGTATGAAGCATCACTTGCCTTTTTGGTAGAGAGTATAAGTTCATTCCTTGATCTTGCAACAATCACACTCTTCAAGTTCCACTACAATTCAATCAAGCAAGCAATATTTCAATCTACCATTCAAGCAAAACATCACATAAAATGATAGAAACAAAACAATGCATGCAAGCATGCCAAACATTGTTTTATTTACAAAAGTGGTTTATAATAGGTTATAAACATTCTAAAACACTTGTTGGTCATTTTATAAAGTGGCAAAAACTATATGCAAAATATTCTTCCTATAAACCATTTTTAAACCAAATCATTATTTCATGTGGTTGAAAATGCCTTTAGCAAAGCAACAATTTTTATATGGTTCACCAAATACATTTTTAAATCATAAAACTTGGTTCTTGGGGTCAAAGTGCTTAAATCAAAACATTTCTCAAAGGTTTTCCTCCCAAATCATTTTTAAACCATAATCAACATTTTTATTTGGCTAGAAATGTTTTTAAATCAAATATTCATTATTTTGCTTCACCAAATATATTTTTGAAACCACAAATTGATTTCTATGGTTAGTAGGTTCAAAACAATCCATTTGCCAAAGGTTTTATCTTAAAAATCATTTTAGAACATTTTTTATATTCTAAACATGCATACACAAGTTTCTGTAAAAACAATCAATTTAATAGAAGCATTTTACTAAACAAAGTGCATGGTCAGAAATTAATTGTTTTGCTGAATCCATTGATATAAAATTTGCAAAATTTGGACGTGTGGTTTGAAAGTTATGGATTTTACAAAATTGAGCATGTAATAGAATAGTTTCTGTTTTTAAAACAAACTCTCGCCACGTGGTGCGATCTCATTGGTCGAAAACGTTTTGCGCGGATTGACCTGTCTGGTGTGTTAGATCAAAGTTTAATCGCGCGGCTTAGGTTCTCCCATACCCTTTCGAGTAACGTTCTATCGCATCCGTCAGATCAAGATCCAGCGGCTCAGGGCATGTGACCAAATGTCAGCGGCGCTCGACGGTGGTTGGCGGCGACGACGCTCGGCTAACGGCGCTGCAGCGGCTACAGGAAGCGAGGGAGAGGGAGGATGTGCTCATCGGGTTCGCGGGGTCGCGATGATGCTCAAGGTGCTCGCGAGAAGGCAAGGGGCGCAAGGTGGTGGCGTGGATTCCTCGCCGGAGTTGAGCTGCACCTCGGGCCCGTCTGTTTGTCGAAGGGGGCGACGATATACGGCATGCTAAGGCAAATAAAGGGCACCGTTAGGTTCGTATGGAAGTCGCGATCCTGTGAGCATCCAAAAGGCGGAAAGGGGCGGTCTATTCTTACCAGGAGGACTCGCCGGAGTTACGGGGGTCGTCGGGGGCGCTCAGAAGAAGACGGAGGCGATGTTGTGGGGTATGCGTGGGAGAACGAAGACCATGGGCAGGTGCGCGAGATGATGGGGATCAAGCTGGTGTGAGCTAGGAGGTAGGAGAGGGTCGGGGCTCGCCGGAATCGATGCCAGAACTCGTCGGGACAGTGCGTGGTATCTGGACGAATTAGTATAGCCCATTGGTGAGGAGAGTATGGCGATGTAGGGGAAAGAGAGAGGGCGTCAAGGCGCTTTAGTGAGCGTGGTTGCAGAGGGTAAAGGCTGCATCAATGCCGCGAATTAAATCGAGCATTCATCGGCGGAACAGCCGGTGAGGTGAGGGGAGAAGAAGTCGCGGCGGGTGAGGAAGAAAGCTAGGGAGTGGGACCTGGTTGTCTGCGAGAGAGAGGAGGAGGAGGTGGGGTCCAACCGTCATAGACTCAGCGGGTGAGTTTGCGCGTGAGGAAAAACGTTTCGGGGGAGGGGGTTTAGTTGGGCTGCTGGGCCTGGGCCGGGTTGCTGAGCTGGGCTGAGTCCTTTTCATTTTTTTTGTTCAGATTGTTTTTCCCTTTTTCATTTCTAATATTCTATTTGATTTTATTTAATCAATTCAAGCATCCATTTGAATTCAAACCTTTGTCAAATTTTGTGTGGCTTCAAACACTGATTAATAAAACATTCTGAATTCAATTTTGGAATAAATCTTTTATTCTTTTTAGGGTCTTTTAATTATTTAAAATAGGCTCTAGTATTAATTAAATGAGATTTAATAATATAAATCAATCTCCATTTGAATTCAAATCACCATCAAATTTTGGGTGAATCTTAATTCTGTTTATCAACAAATTTCAAAGTCCAAAACAAAATAATTCTTTTATTCTTTTTAGGATCTATTAATAATTAAATAAATAGACCATAGTCTTTAATTCAAATAGGTTTTAATTTATTTTAAAACTCTTTTTGAAATCTAAATAATATCAAAATCTTTTTAGTAAGTTACATTTCGAAAATTAAAACACTTGGAAATCACTTATTTAAAATACTTTAATAAGTTTTAGTGTTTACTTAAAAAGGAAAAACCTTTACTTAAATAAAATTGGATATTAATAAATCCTTATTATTTTATTTAAATAAACCTTTACTATTTTTATCAAACAAAATATTTTCTTTAAAAAGCTTGGCCAAGGTTTAATTTGGTTCTATAAAATAATCCTTATTTATATTTCTACCTTTGCTTTATAAAAACCATATATTTTTATTTAAAGACCCAAAAATAGTGATTCCAACTATTATAACTTTATTTATTATTTGTTTATCTTTTTAAATCATTTTTAAGATTATTTGCTCACCATTTGGTATGGATTTCTAGATGGTTGCTTTATTAGCTTTAGGAAATCAATTTCCTTATATTATTAAATTCATAAGATTTTATTCATGGTTCCAAAGTAGGTGAATCCAATTCATATGGTTTTACAATATTTATAATAGTCATTCTTGATCAATTTGAAAAGTTTGTTTGACCAATTTTTATATGGATCAAATCCATAGGCTTGGAGATAACTTGGAAATGATTTTCTTCCATTAGGGTTTTAGGGTTTTGGTTTATTTATCAAGTGTTTAAATTTCCAGCTGCATTTAAGAAGAATGCATTCCACTTGATTTGAATTTTAGTTGGATTCAAACATTAACCAAAGTTTGTTCAAGATGGGATTTTAAGTTTCCATTTAGAAACAAAAGTTTCTTTTCACCCTAATTTTCAACAATTGTTTATTTTGTTTATTTATTTTTCACATTACAAGATTTGGAAAATCTTGGGATGTGACAATCAACCAGTGAGATTGACAACCTCACTGTTCGTTGGGGCAGAGTCTTGAGTTTGTGTTGTGCAGGTTTCCAAGTTGCTTGCAACACCTTTGAGACGTTTCCTTCCTCCTACTGGTTCGATAACCTTGGTTTCTTATTGAGGTAAGACTTGCTGCTGTATTGCGTCACACCTCGCTCTTGGGGTTTCCCGACGAAGCGCTCCCACGTTGACGCAGCACCATCGGCCAGCCGCACCAAACCCTAAAGGGCCAATTTGTCAAAGACTAGTAAAAGGGTCAAACCCTAGTTTGAATAGTTAAATCCTAGTTTTAAAAGTCAAACTCTAGTTTTTTATAAGAGGGAAGACTTGGTGGGAAAGGTTCCAACTCTCCCCTTGGTGGACAAGTTGGGGGGACACAGCCTGGGCTGGGAACCCTTGGCCGGCCTCCCCCACCTATATAATGAGGGATTGGGTCGCACCCCACACCCCTTGTCCCTTGGCGCCTAACACTAGCCGCCACCTCTCTTCTCTCTCGTCCACCATCCTGCTCCGGCTTAGGCGAAGTCCTGCAGAAATCTCTCCTCCTCCACCACCACCATCACACCGTCGAGAAGTTGGGATTCCGAGGAGATATACAACCTCTGTTGCCCTTCTATAACAAGGGAGAGGAAGGTCTTCATCGACTATCATACATGTGACCGACTACGGAAGCACTGCTGAAACGCGGTGCCAGAAGGATCGTCTACATGATCTTGAGATCGGCAAGTGATCGACTATATCAACCACGAGAATCCGATCTTGTTAAATTCTTTGGATCTACGTGGATTAGTTCTCTTCAATATCGTTGCACCGATCTCGTGGATTAGATCTTGGCTTTGCCATAGATTGGATATTGGTTTTATGTGTTCTTCTGATAGATTTTTTTCCATGCAACAAACCCTATAGCTATGACGGCTTGCATAGGCACGGAGAAGCGTGAATAGCAGCGAGCAAGGACGGCCAGAGGAGGAGGCAGCTGAGCAATGGGAGCAACAGAGGCGGTGGCGGTTCGTGGCAGGAGGCGGCGGCAGAACCGGAGGCATGGTAGGTAGAGCGGGACCGTGGCGGTGAGGTCGGTACTGAGGCAGAAGGAGGGTCTAGGAGTCACGACAGGGCAGGGAAGAGGAGGTCGATGGAGGCGAGCGGTGCTGAGCAGGATCGCAAGAGGCAGAGGCTCAAGAGGGGTTGCGTTGGGTTAGGGAAAGAGGGCGCATGCGTCACGGGGTGGTGCTGGGGACTGGGCCGAGGAGTGTGACGCGTTGCATGCGTGAGGAACATAGCGGTGGGGTAGGGACGGCCGCGCTCTAGGTTGGCTGCAGCAAGCGGTGTGAGGTGCAGGGATGGTGTCGTGCATGTTGTGTTGCGTGTACGGGTCGTGTTGGGTTGGGTCTATTGGGTGTGTAATGTGGTGTGGTGTGTGTGCGTGTTTACTGTGTAGAGTGTTGGCGGCAGGGGCTGGGTGGGATTTGGTTAGGGTTAGGTAGGTGTTCTAGGGTTTCATCCAGCTGGGCCTTTTAGGCCTGGCCGGTTTAGGTCTAGATTTTTTATTTAATTAAAAACTTTTTGTTTTTTAGAAAAAATTGTAAATAGTTTTACAACATTTTAATAGAAGAAAGGAATATGATTTTATTTAATATAAGAGGGGAAGACTTAGCAAACAAAAATAGGGTTTAATAAAATACTCTTAGACGCAGAACCATGCATGATGATGTAATGATGATGCATAACTAAACAACAAAGATTTTCTAGTGGTGGTTTATCCGGGGCGCTACAATTTGACACCACTAACAATGGATCTCGTCCTCGAGATCCGCCTCATGGTACGGGGAATAAGGCAGGCGATCTGAATCTTCTCGCTTCGTGTAGATCATCTAGACACCACTAAAAGGATTCTTGCTCCATGTTAAAATCGGCGACACCACCAACAAGGGTTGTTGCTCACATTCGTTGAAGAGAACTCCAAAGAAACAAAAGACAAAGGTAGAGGTCTCAAAAGGCAAGTCCGCCTCTAAATTCCGTGGAGGAGTAAAATTGTATTGATCCACCGATTCACCGTACAAAAGCGAATAATAAGAGTAGTGGTATGGTCACGACTCCATCCCGCACTCAAAGCATTACTACGTACATGAATAGGAGAATTATGCAACCAGCTCTCGGAATTCAGACTGAAGATATTGATAAACGATGTCCAGAAACAAAGAGGTGATACAGGATCTTCATCAGATCTGACACAGATGATGTTATTGCGTTGGAAAACATAGGAAGATACAAAGAATTTTTTTTAGGGAATTTTGGTCCACTGAAGATACAACAGAGGAAAATTCCTTTGATAGCATGAAGACCAGATGTAGAAACACCATTGCAAGAAGAAGGAAGCGAAACCGTAAAGGTACGCAAAAACTCCAACCACGAGAAATCCTGGACTTGAGAAGAAGGTAAGAGAGAAGATTCAAAAGAGGCAAAGGTAAGAGGAGAAGAGCATAGAGGTAAGGAGTAAAAGCAGACCTAATCAGATCTATCCAACTGATTTTGCAAAATAGTTTTGACACTCTACATCAACCGTTAGCTAGGTTATCCTATAGGTTGGACCAGTGGGGTATCACAACTGCTGAGCTCTGATACCACTTGTAACACCCTCAAATCGGCCCTATGCAAGTCTTAGCGATTTCCGACAAACCCGCATAGAAACAATTCAAAGATGCCCACCAAGCACTTCCGTGTGGGTGGAAAACGAAGTAATATCATTAGACAATAGTCCATGATGGAACCCACAGAACATATATTGTCACATCCCAAGATTTTCCAAATCTTGTAATGTGAAAATAAATGAATAAAATAAAACTTTGTTTGATTTTCAGGGCCAGAAGGAACTTTTTAAATTCAATTGGAACTTCAAACCCATTTGAATTAAATAAAATCCTAAAGAGATTTAAAAAGATAAACATTTTCAATAAAGGAAATTAAAATATTTTGGAATTACTATTTTGGATATTTTAATAAAATATTTGGTTTTCAAAAGAAAAGGTGGATTCATAAATAAAGATTATTTTAGAAAGCCAAATTAAACCTTGGACAAGCTTTGGAATTAAAACATTTTGTTTTGAATAAAAAAATAGCAAAGGTTTATTTAAATAAATTAATAAGGATTTGTTATCCCATATTGTATAAATAAAAGGTTTTACCATTTTAAATGAAACATCAAAACTTATTAAAATATTTTAAATAAGTCTTCCAAATATTTTATATTCTCAAATAAAACCTACAAAAGTGTTTTGATTTTATTTTGGATTTCAAAATAAATATTCTAATAACACAAATCTTATTTGAAGTAAATGAATAAGGCCCATTTTATTTAATTGATTAAAGGACCACAAATAAAGATGTTATTTTGTTTTAAACAGGTTTTCCAAGTATTCTTTGTTTTCAATTAAAACCTACTGAATTGGTCTTGAAGATATTTAGATTTCAAATGAAGATTTTAATTAAATTAAAATCCATTTTATTTAATAACTAATGTCCATTTTATTTAATTATAAATGGACTCTAAAATAAAAATATTATGTTACTTTGGGATTTGAATTATGTTGTTAATCAGAACCAAATTCAATTGCAAAGTGTGGTGAATGTTTGAATTAATTTGGATGCTTGATTGTTTGTTTGAAATTTAAAACAGAAATTTGAAATGGAAAAAGACAAAACATTCAGAAAGGAAAAAAATGAAACAGACACACAGCCCAGCAACCAGGCCCAGCAGCCCAACTCGCAGCCCAATTTTTTCCCTCTCAGTGAACCGTTTTTCACTCAGGAAAAGACCCACAGAGACGCTGACGAGTGGCCCCTTCCTTCTCTCTCTCTCTCTCCTTCACTGACAGCACGGCCCCACACTTCTGATCTTCGTTTCCACCCACGACCACGTCTCCAGCCGTTGCTCCGATTGATTGCCGGCGTCAATTCGCGTTGATGGCGCAGTAAATCCCTCTCGCAGACACGCTCTCTTAAGCACCAATCCCTCCTCTTTGTTTCCCCTCAGACTCCATACCCTGAATGCCACCAGGCTGCGCCAATTTCATCTGAAGCCCCGCTCTGCTCCGACGAACTTGCGAGCTAATTCCGGCGAGCCCAGCCACCGCCTCGCCTCCCCAACCACACGGGCACATTCCCCAGACCTAGGCGCTTCTACCTGTACCCTCCGTTCAACCGCGAGCGCCCCAGAACCTCGACTCCGACAAGCTCCGAGCGCCGCCGCGTCTGCAACTATCTCCGGCGACGTTTTCCTGGTAAGAACTGACCACCCCGAGCCCTCTCTTTCACGCGAAGAACTTCGCCTTGATCTTGCGCGAATAACGGCGTCTTCGTTTTCCCTCGGGGCAAACCACAGCTTCACCCTCGACGAGCTCCAGGACCGTCTGACGCCGTCCTTTACTCCGGCGAGCAATTACTGCAGACCCTGAATGCCCCTCGACCAACCAACCACTCCCCGAGCATCACCTCGTCCTCGCGATCACGGTGAGCATCCCCACCTCGATCTTTGCTTCCTAGAACCATCGCTAGCACTTCGTCTGGCCGTCGACGCCGTCTGCCGCAGCGCAGCGCCGCCAACTTCTGGTCAAGCACGCGTGAGCCGTTAGATCACCATCCTGTGGCATAGACAGAACGATTTAAGCGAAACGGTACAGGAGCATCTGAGCCGCACGATTCACATTTGATCCAACGCGCCACAACCGCGATCCACCCGAACCGGTACCGTCCAGTTAAAACACGACGCGTGTCCCCTGTTCTGTTTAAAACAAATTTGAAATCTGATTTAGTTGTGAAATTCAAACCCTTGTAACTTTCAAACCACACGTCCAAATTTTGCAAACTTTATATCGTTAAAATCAGGAGAACAAGCCCTAGACAACCATGCCCTTGGTTTAGCAAATAGTATCTGTTTGTTTGCTTGTTTTTGCAGATTCTTTTGTGTGCTTGTTTAGATTAGAAAAATTGTTTAAAAATGATTTTTGGATTAAAACTTTTGCAAAATGGTTTATTGTGACCATACTGACCCTAGGAACCAACCCTTGGTGTTGAAAATGATTTTGGTAAATTTAGGTTGGATTAATTGACTTAGCCATTTTCTAGCCAAATAAAATTATTGATTTTTATTATGGAAATGTTTTTGTAAAGAAAACTTTGGGAGAATGTTTTGGACCAAACCTACTGACCCAAAACACCAAGTTTTGCAATTGCAACTCATTTGGTGAAAAACATAAAGTTTTACTTTGATAAAAACCATTTTCCACCACATAAAATGTTGAATGGATTTTAAGATAGTTTTTGGGCAAAACCCTCTAACTAATGACTTTGCCATTTTGGTAAAATGACTAATTGGGACCTTACAAAGTTTAGAAACCTAGTGGAGACCATCCTTGCAATAGAACCATCCTTTGCATACTTATGCATGACTTAGATTCCATTGCTTTGTGTGTGTGAAATTGTTTGTTTGACTTTGATTTGGAATGTTAGTTGATTTTGTGTTTGCTTGATTGACTTGTAGTGAAATTAGCAAAGTGTGAGACTAGCAAGATCAAGGAGTGAACCACCATTCCCTTCCCAAAAGGCAAGTTACACTATCATATAAAAGTCCTACTATTTTCGTTATATTTAGTGGATTTTGAAAACATGCATGAAAATAGTTTTATACTTATGCTATGCTAAATCCTAATAGGATTACCTATACATTCCTTAGTGAAAACAATGTAGTTGATACAAGCTTAGCCATGCTATATTTTGAAAAGAGATACATGTTGAGATTTTATGAAGTTGACAAAAGGACTTGTGTTTTTATATAATAAAACAAGGACTCAATGAACCACCTGGGTGGCCAAGGATACTTTGAGTATTGGAGAAGGTGGCAACAAAAGGAACCATGACTATGGCAATCTCTTTGTGTTGTGCTCCAAAGGAAACCACCCAGGAAACTTAGAGATTGAACATGTTTCTCGTACAGTGGCTTCCGTGTGCAGCCACATGCTAAATGGGCTCTGGCTTAGTCAACTACATAGTGGAAGTCCCATGCATTGGCATCTTCAGGTTAACTAGATTTGTGTAAGGGAGTAACCCTACATTTGTGCCTCGTAGACAAGCTAGCATTGTGTAATGGGAGGACTCCTATGGAAAGACTTTGTCACATTCTCGATCTGCCGGTACTCCATTTTGGTGAGTACTTATCCAGCGGCCACTGGTGGCGTCAAGACGAGATTGTGTCATGTGGGTAAAGTGTACAACTTCTGCAGAAGATAATAAAAATCTAAGTACTTAGCCGTGTCCCTGGTTATGGAAAATACTGAGCAACTAAGGCCTGAAGCTATGGAAGATCTCGACATTCTAATTTCTAAAATAAAACTAATAAAACTTGATGCACTTGGAGTTACCAAGGAGCTCAAGAGATTTTAATAAAACTTGATGCACTTGGGGTTACCAAGTAGCTCAAGAGATTTTTGACAAGGACTTGAACACTTGTGTTTCTACCAAGGAGTTCAAGGAACTTGGAAAAGAAGATTTGACAAAGGACCAAAACCATTTTGAAAAGATAGGATAAATATTGCTTTATGCAAATAAGCCTTAAACTCTACTTAGCCAAATATGCATGTATTGATAAGATCCACTCATAATATACAAAGTAGTGAAACTTGCCAATACAATTCAAATGTATTGACCCTTGTGGCTGTAACTTGTAATGTTGCAGGTTTGATTGTCTTTAGTGAAGGTTGATTGATTAGGATTACAAAGTCTACAACCAACATCTGCCTGTGGCACTTTGAAGATGAAGGACCATGACTATAGTTATTCCGCTGCAATGTAATGTAATAGCCAAATGAGCTATGTAAGATGTAATAAAAACTATGTTATTCCTGGTTATAAAGTTATGTTATGACCTTTGTATCTTGATATTACATCTTAACTGTGGATGCTAGCTATTGATCCAGGGACTAGCATTGTAAAACACAGGAGGGATCTACCTTATTAGGTTGAGACCTCTACATATATATACAACAAAGACTCGATGAGTCAAGAATACAGATATACAGAACAAATCCAAATCACCTTGAAAACGATACAACATCCAAGTACGGATAAGATGAAAATTAGGCTAAGAGCCCTGAAGAATAACCAATGGCGTCCATAACCCTGCCTAGGCTAAGCCTAAAGGGTAACCTTGCTAACGTCGCCAAACTCAAACCTGTCAAACAAAAGGGGTGCCTACAAAGGGCATAGGAAAATGAGAGCGGTCAGTACTGAGGCCAGTACACGACGAGTCTTGGAATTTGGTGGCTCACGCCTACATAGGTATGGTGGACTGAAGCGGCAGTGAAGCATGCACTGAACAACCTATAGAGACTCAAAACAACTGACGATTATCAAAGAGAGGTAAGAAATACCAATACATAACCAACCTGATACTACCACCAAACATGCCCATCCTGGAATTTCCACCTCAAGACCAAAGAAGGAAGTCCTGTCAAGGAAACTCACGCAGCTGGCAGTTTTATTCATTCTTTCCATGGTGGTTATCCAACTTACTAGTCATATCAGGTACAAGTCAAATTATAACAGAAAGTTTTAGCTGTAGTTGTGTATGATCGAGAAACTGTGCTCCAAGTCGTCCATAACCGTGGACACGACTTTTCGAAAAGATTTAAACTTGTAGGGGTGCACCAAAGTACCCACACGCACTTCTACCCTTTTTTCTAGATCAATTAACATACACCCATCAGTATGTCGGTAGGGCTTCGGACATGACACTTTCCCAGACCCAAAGCAAGTACATGGGGGCCACCCAAAAGAGCTATTCGTATGAGGCATAGCTAATCCTTGTATGGACCCTGAGGTTGCATGCACTTAGCATGCGAGCAGAGGCCATAGACAATATATTCCCGTGACAGACTACCGCACCTACGCAACAACAATAAACGCTCATCGAGCTACAGGTAATAAACATCTCATACATGGAATAAGTAAGGTAGATAACTAGTTTGTGTCCCCTATAATAGTACTTTGAAATCAGGTAATAAGCCGATAAGGGTGCCCATAAACAGCACATGTGGTTAGCACACTCAGTCTCGGATCAGGTGTCAAGGACTCGGGTCCTAGGTGGACACAGGGGGGAAGGATAATAACCAGATCTCATCTATTACCCACCTGTGCCTATGCATTAGTTATATCCACTCCTAACATTTAATTAACCAACTGTAATTAAAGCCACGATCATATCCATCATTAAGCATGTGACAACCCCCAACATTAGTGGAACATCCATGATGCAAAGCAGCAACTAAGCAAGCAACTACGACTCGCAATGTCGACTATCTACCAAACTAAAGCATGGAAACACATATATAAATGTATCAATAGGAGGAAGTAAAAACTATAAATGCAAAATAGGTTGCTCGTCTGGGAAACACTGAAGAAGGTTTATATGAAGAATGGGGCGAAGCTCGCATTAACTCATTGGCCTAGTCTGTGAAGAAGCAAAACACAAAAGAAACATCTGATGCACTATTTAATACTAGTGCAGAAGACCGGTCACGATGCATGTATGATGTACGACATGGCAAAGATGCGATGCAACTAGGCATTATAAAGAGGAGCCAGGGTCCTAACAATTAATTAATTGGTTCATGTTGTTTAGATACTGATACCTTCGATCCGGATTATGGATGTAGTATAGTTCTTTTTCCCTAGTATACCTAGGTTTATCAAACCCTCGGGAAGCAAAAAGCATAGTAAGGTTACTTAAATAGACCTTCGGGAGTTTTAGAATTCCTTTTGTGTTTTCACCGGAGCAAGAGTTTGCGATCTTTTTGTTGTTGTTGCCGATGGAGAGAGAGAGAGCCTGGGGCTTTTGGTTTCACCAGTAGCCGTGCAAAACATCTAATGGGAATAAAATATAATAATAAAGTATGCATGTAATTGTTAGAGCAATATAATTATATGTGGGCGGTGCATCCATAATTGCTATTGCCTCAACAACCACTTATAGCTATAACCTACTAGTCTCATACATAGAAGAAAGAGAACTAATGATATGCATAGTGACGTCACCGTTAATCCCAAGTAAATCCCTCACATACAGCCGTACTACCCCTTCTGTCACTAGGGTTCCCAACCTGCAGATCAGTCATTAATCACACTCCCTATACCTGGATCAATCCTTGGGGTCTTGGGTACCTGACAAGTCCTTAGATTGAGGCAAGAGAGGGTACAATAATCATCATGTCATACAAACTAATAAATGATCCCATCTCTGATAAATAACATTCATAAAAAGCTACATGGCTAGGCTGAAGCCCTTAGCCCAAGGAGAATTACTCACACATAGAGATTAAATCAACAACCGAAAACATTGTAATAGAAATCATGAGATTGATAGCAAATAGTATTACAATGTCGCCAATTGGAGATGAGATCTACTATTACAAGTGGTGGAATATGCCTATGGTGGCAGAGAAGGGTTTGGATATTATATCTAGATCTATTCCTCTGGTGTGGTGGCTTATGGTGGCAAAGAGTCGAGTGCAGAGGTCGAGGAGGATTTTCTCGTCGCCCGAGGCATCTTTATATAGGGGTCCCTTTACGAAAGTTGTTCTGTTTGGCTTGGCGATGTCAGTGCCAACTATGCGGCCGAAACTATACGGTAGGGATAAAATTACCATTGTATAGTTGGTCGTTAAAGGCACTGCCTCCACTTCACGACTCCGTGTTTCTTTGGTATGTTGGAAATCTCGTATATTTAACTTTAATGTTGTGATTCCCATCATCAAACGTCATTACCAGTGCAGGGAAAAATAGAAAGAAAGGATTGCATACCCCTTTGATTATTAGGCTTTAGTGGCAGTATTTAGAGAGATATTTCCTCAAAAATATGAATAATATCTAGTTTAAATTCGGACGTGGATGGCTAAATTTCACAACCATCAACCTCCCCAAGCGTAAACTTGATCGTCCTTGAGCAAGAAAACCAAAACCAAAAAGCAACTCAACAGTTAAACTAAAATAATGAGATGATGATCTTACTCATGATTGGTGGTCTCATGTTTCCTCCACTTTATTAATCTGAAAAACTTCATCATAGATAGAGTAATGGCAAGCATATCATACGGGTTTCATGAATCCTTATAGTGCAGCAAAATTATTGTTAGCATGGATGATTCAAATGAGTAAACTTTATTCCATGTCATGTAATCAAGTCATAAGCTTGCGTTTGAACAATAAAGTATAATCATGTAAAATTGAGAGTGTGAGAGTTTGTCATGAAAAGCATATACACTAAAGTATCTCAATTCTCCCACATCAATAAATCAAGACTTTTCAAGCACTACCTTTCTATTCATTGTCCTTCAAGAATTTCAGTTCTGAAGTAATTGAGAGCATGCCAAAAAAATCATTAGTTTATCGGGCTGTGATGGACACTCGTGGCATCACTAAGGTTTTGTTCCTTTTGCATAATGATTACTCATATCAGCTAGAGGAGTGATTCCATCATGAACACAGCTAGCCGAGAGTGCCAAGAACCTTACCATTATAGCATTGCTGCTACATATGTTTAATTAACTCATAGCCAAAATCTAGGAGTTTCCTCCATGAAGATCATTCGTAGGCTAGCGGAGTTGTTGGCATCCTATGAATCTTGACACGCATAAAGCTATCTCATTCTTATGATTCACAAGTCAAGCTTTGGCATGCTCACAAAAACTGCTAAAAATTAATTCAGTTGAACAAATCCTTTTAAAGATAGCTATCAAGTCAATCATTATTTTCTATGATGTTAAGTGTCTCTAGGAATAAGATTTCAAGACTAAACACTATAACACCCAAGCCTTCAATTGTGATACTTTTTCTTATTTCAATTATTTAGCAAATTTTTAGGCAAGACTTGGTTAACTACAAGAGCTGGAACAAAACATACTCAACTAACTACACATACAAACAAAATTCTACTCCAATATAAATACTCACGCCACCAATATAATATCTTAACATTTACTACTAACTAGCATGGGTTTCTCAAACTTCAAAGTGGGGAGTCATAAGGCATACCTCTCATGTTTGGTTCCACTTCTCTCTTCCCTTTTGATTTGTTTCCTGGAAACTCAAAGTCAATCACTCTTCCTACAAATATGTGAGAACCTCGAGGAGAAAATAAAATAAAGAGGGGAAATGAAGATAAAAGGAAAAAATCTTTTTGTTGTTTTTGAGAGAGGGAATTTAAGAATAGAAAATTGGCGGCAAAGCTCGGCTTGAAAATCTCGAAAATAAAATAACTAAAGATAAAGTGTTGGGGAAACCAACACGAGTGCTTATAAACTCAAATAAAAAGCATAACCTCAAAATCAAATAAATCAAATGAACGCCAAATAAAAATAAATAGAAAACTTCCCCAAGCTTAGGCTTTTGCTAGCCCTTCAAATCACTGAGGTGGTGGGAAAGTTGTAATTCTAGTTTGCAAATTGAGTTGATAAGTTACTTGTGGTTTCTTGGAGGTTTAGGGCGAGATTATGCATCCCTTCCATAGTCCCTCCAAGTTCTTGGAAGTCTTGATATGTAGCGAACAAGTTTAGTGGCTGCTCCTCCTGATGAGGAACTTTTTGCTCCTCTTCTTGGTACTCATCCTCATCTGAAATCTCCTCCTCGTGTTGATGTTGTTCAATCTGCACATCATATAGAAAACATCACTCCTCGATAGAGAAGAGACCATTAGGCAAAGGAGCAGGGTATAGACGCCCAGATCCTGCAATATGTAAGTAAAAACCACCACATCTCTGAGTGAGCATTCCACAAGATTTTAAAGTAGAGAAACCAACACGTCGCTCACCTAGAACTGGTTGCAACTCACCTAGGTCTATGCCTAGGGAAATGGCAAGCACGGTGATGACGCCTCCACCCGTGAGGGGTCCTTGGCTTTGGGAGGACTGGTTCTCCAAATAGTGCCCAACTACCGCCAGGAGGGTCCATAGTATCGCCTCTGCGTAAGACGATGTGCCTAGATGGCCTTTTGGACATGTAACCTTATCCTACCATTTTTTACTTGCACTATAAATATCAACTAGTCGACTCAAATCTCAGTTTAGACATAATTTGAGATTAAATCTATGAGCTTGTCTCTTCTCCCAAGTGGGAAACACAGACATCTTCATTGATTATATCTTGGAGTTTTAAACAACCCTTGTTATAGTCTTGGTCTCTCTTGGTGTCTGATTGTAGTAGTGATTGGTGTTTC
Organism: Avena atlantica; assembly: GCA_910589765.1. NCBI lineage: Eukaryota > Viridiplantae > Streptophyta > Magnoliopsida > Poales > Poaceae > Avena > Avena atlantica. The sequence goes on from OU342736.1 coordinate 457,518,742, forward strand.
CCATAGGGATTCTACCAAGGTCTACTCTCTCCCACCCCAGTATTCTACCAAGGGCATATCGATCTCTCACTGAGAGATTCTACCTCTTGGTCTCCCTTGGGCGATTCAATTAATCTATTGTGGATCGGGCTATTGGAAGACAACAGACTGTATCATGTTCTCTCTCTATCTATATATCTATCTATATCTATGTGTGTGTGTTGAGTGGGTTTGATTTTACTTGTCGTGTTCATCGCACCCCACATATCCCCCTCGAACCCGTGAATAACGGGCCATCCCTAGAGGTCGGACTTCATCATAGTTGTATCAAAAGCTTTTGGTTTTCACGAATTTGACTTCATTGTTTGATTTGCACCAAAAAAATCAAAAAAATAGCCCCAAGTTTCAATTTGACTAATCTCTTCTTTTGGTGTGAATGGTTTTGGAAAATATATTTGATGCATCAGGCTTAGATCTACTTCCCTTTGCGTTCCCTAACCTTGATTTTTACAAAATATCTTGGATTTGAGGATTTTCAAGCTGGATTACCCTCAAAATTGCATCCAAGAACATTGGTACTACTGGCCTAAGAATAACATACTACTAGCCACATGCCTCAGACACGCCACTGGCGCCCACCGTGGGGCAAGGGGCGCTTCAGGCTCTACAACAGGCGAGGTCCAAGCTCTTCAGGGGAATCAGTGAAACCGTAACCATCGGCCGTGTTCTCTTCTCTGGCAATGTTTCGATCGTCCCTCCCGACGAGTTCTGGATCCCGACAAAGACGAACCCCACCCGATGCTCGATCATCCCAATCGGGGACATCCACCTCTTCATCGACGAAACCGACTCGGGCACTAGTTCCTATTGGAGATATGCCCTAGAGGCAATAATAAATGTAGTTATTATTATATCTTTGTGTTTATGATAAATGTTTGCATTCATGCTATAACAGTATTAACCAGAAACATTAATACTTGTGTGATTTGTAAACTAAATTAGAGTCCCTGGTAAAGCCTCTTTATAATACTAGCTTGTTGATTAATAGATGATCATAGTTTCTTGATCATGAACATTTGAGATGTTGTTAATAACAAGGTCATATCATTAGGAGAATGGTACGATGGACGTACTCCTATAGATAAGCGTAGCATAAAGATCAAGTCATTTTAATAGTTCAATTGCTATAAGCTTTCTGATACATAGTAATCTAATTCCTTCGACCATGAGATCATGCTTATCACCATCACCGGAATGATGCTTTGATGACATCAAACACCACACCATAACTGGGTGGCTATAAAGGTGGCATTGAGTGTTCGGAAAGTATGGGTTGAGACACATGGATCAAGAGTGGGATTTGTCCATCCATATGACGGATAGATATACTCTAGACCCTCTCGGTGGAATGTCATCCAATTAGATTGCAAGCATGTGACTGGCTCACAAGGTATCACATATCACGGGAACGAGAAAAGAGTACTTATCAGTAACGAGGTTGAACTAGGTATGCAGAGATACCGACGATCAAAACCTTGGATAAGTAAACTATCATGAGACAAAGGGAAATTGGTATCGTATATAAGTGGTTCATTTGATCGCAAAGTAATCGTAGAAATATGTGGGATCCATATGAATTTCCAGATTCCTCTATTGGTTATTGATCGGAGAAGTGTCTCGATCATGTCCGCATAATTCACGAACCGTAGGGAGACACTTAAGGATTCGATGTTGTTGAGTAGTTATGGAATGATGAGAAAGAGACCGAATGTTGTTCGGAGTCTCGGATGGGATCTGGGATATCACGAGGAGATACGTAATGGTCCGGAGAATAAGATTCATATAAGGAAAGTCCTATTTCAGAGTTGGGGAATGATTCCGGTGTTTTCATTGGGAATATTCTAGAAGGGTCCGGAAGGTCCGGCACTCCGGAGGGGAAGGGTACATGAATGTGTCATGACAATGTGGAATGGTTGCATCATGTACTAGGTCACTTGGCTGGGCAAAATAAAGGGATAAATCAAATCCTAGTTTGAAAGTCAAACGCCAATTTGAAAAAGTCAAACAACAAGTTTGCTTGGTGGAGGGAGAGTAGGAAACCTACATGGGGAGGAGTTCCCCTCCCTCCACCCACCGGACAAGGAGGCCGAGTTGGGGGAGGAATCCCTCCTCCCAACCGGCCACCCTCCACCTATATAAGGAGGGTAGGGTTCCCCTACCCCTCACACACCCAAAAACCCTAGCCTCCAAGTCGCCGGCCACCTCCAAGCTGCCGCCGCCTAGGGCTCCTCCCAACTCGCCGAGTTGGGTCTTCCAAAGCCCTAGCCGCCGGCCAAGCTCCCCCCTTGGTGCTTCTAAACCCTAGATCGCCAAGGCACCTCTCTTGCTCCACCATACTCACACCGGCTTAAGGCGAAGCCCTGCGAGATCTCCCCTCTACTTCCGACACCACGCCGTCGTGCTGCCGGAATCGCGAGGAGAGTGCTACAACCTCCGCTGCCTGCTGGAACAAGGAAGAGGAAGGTCTTCATCGAGTACCGAACGTGTGACCGACTGCGGAAGCGCTGCCGAAACGCAGCGCCGGAAGGATCGTCTACGCGATCTTGAGATCGGCAAGTGTACAACTACATCACCCACGAGAATCTGCTCTCGTTAACTGCTTTGGAATCTTCGAGGGTGAGTTCCTCTATCGACTCGTTGCTACAATATAGTAGATAGATCTTTGCTTGTTTGTGTGCATGCGGTAGAATTTTTTTGTTTTCCATGCTACGAACCCCTACAGTGGTATCAGAGCCGTGTCTATATGTAGATCTGTTGCACGAGTAGAACACAATGGTCATTGTGGGCGGTGGTGCTTTTATTATAAATTGCTTTTTGTGTACTTTGCATCTTACGGTATGATGGGATGAAGCGGCCTGGGCTAACCTCACATGACATCGTTCATGAGACTTGCTCCACGTTCGACATGCAACTTGTATTGCATAAGTGGCTTTGCGGGTGCCTGTCTCTCCCATCATAGTATAGATCCAATTTACAATGGGCACTTGATAGTCCAAGCATCAACGTTGTGGTTCTTGTTCGCAAGTGAGAGCGACACTTATTGAAAGCCCCAAACCACGTAAAATATGCAAAGAAAATTAGAGGCGTCTAACTTTGTTTTGCAGGGGTGTGCTGTGATGTGATATGGCCATGATTGTGATTATATTTGATGTATGCAATGTTCCTTATTGTAAGTTGGCAACCGGCAGGAGCCATATGGTTGTTCTTTAAATTCTGTTAAGACCCGCGTGTCTATTCAAAGTAGTTGTAATAGTTGAAGCTGGTGGATGACAACCATGAAACGGCTCCATTGACCTTAACGCTATGCCGGTGATGATGGAGATCGTGTTCGTGCTTGAAGATGGAGATCGGAAGCACAAGAAGAAATGCCATATCATATCACATATTATGAATTGCATGTGATGTTAATCCTTTATGCATCTTGTATTGCTTAGGTAATGACGGTAGCATTATAAGATGATCCCCCAAGCACACAAATTTCAAGTTTTAAAGTGTTCATCCTTAGTAAGCACCGTTGCTAAAGCTCGTTGTTTCGAAGAACCACGTGATGATCGAGTGTGTTAGATGCTGTGAGTGTATACAACGTGAGCAAGCCAGATTTGCTCATGCGGAAGCTAAGGTTTGATCTTGACAAGCTAGCATGTACATACATGGTCTCGAAACACGGATCACCGAAAGGTAAAGCATGAGTCATATAATAGATGTGATGAACATGTTGATTGTTCGCCATTGAAGCTACATCAACTCTCGTGATGATCGGTTTTGATGTGGTGGATTTGGTTCGTGTGATCACTAAAACAATGTGAGGGATATTGTTTTGAGTGGGAGTTCACCTAGATTAATTTAACTATTAATTAGAACTCAATTTGTCATAAACTTAGTCTAAACTATTGAAAATATGTTGTAGATCAATGGCGGCCCCTACCATCAATTTTAATGCGTTCCTAGAGAAAGAAAAGTTGGAAAACAATGGAAGCAACTTTGCGGATTGGTTCCGCAATTTGAGGATTGTCCTCCATGATGGTAATTTGACCTATGTGCTGGATGCACCGCTGGGTGACCCACCTGCAGCTACTGCTACCGATGAAGTAAAGAATGTTTACCTCACTCAGAAGAATTAGTACTCCACAGTTCAGTGTGCTATCTTGTATGGTTTGGAATCGGAGCTTCAGAAAAGGTTTGAGAACCATGAACCACACGATATTGTCCATGAACTCAAAATGATATTTGAGGCTCACGCGGCAGTTGAGAGTAATGAGGCTTCTGAAAAGTTCTTTAACTGCAAGATGGAAGAGGGCAGCTCTGTCAGTGAGCATGTGCTTAAGATGTCTGGGCACGCAAACAAACTCCAAAGTTTGGGTATAGTGATTCCTAATGCTTTGGGGATTTACCGTGTCCACCAATCACTACCACCAAGTTACAAGAACTTTGTGATGAACTACATTATGCAAAACATGAACAAGACGTTGCCAGAACTCTTCTCCATGTTGAAATCTGCAGAAGTGGAGATAAAGAAAGAGCATCAAGTGTTGTTGGTCAATAAGACCACCAACTTCAAGAAAGGCAAGTCTAAGCAAAAGGGAAACTTCAAGAAGGGTGGTAAGAAAGTTTCCGCACCGGCGAAGAAGACCAAGGCTGGACCTAAGCCTGATACTGAATGCTTTTACTGCAAGGGAGAGGGTCACTGGAAGCGGAATTGCCCAAAGTACTTGGCGGATTTGAAGAACGGCAACATCAAGAAGAAAGGTATATCCGATATACATGTTATTGATGTGTATCTCACTAGTACTCGTAGTAGTGCCTGGGTATTTGATACTCGTTTGGTTGCTCATATTTGTAACTCGAAACAGGTGCTGCAGAATAAACGGAAGCTAGCGAAGAACGAGGTGACGATGCGCGTTGGAAATGGATCAAAGGTTGATGTGATCGTGGTCGACATGCTACCTCTTCATCTACCACCGGGATTAGTTTAATACTTAAATAATTGTTATTTGGTGCCTGCGTTGAGCATGAACATTATATCGGGATCATGTTTATTGCGAGACGGTTACTTGTTTAAGTCCGAGAATAATGGTTGTTCGATTTATATGAGTAATATGTTTTATGCACATGCACCTTTGGTAGATGGTCTATTCTTATTGAATCTGGATTGTAGTAATACACACATAAATAACATAGGCTAAACGTTTGAAATTGGGCGATAACTCGACCTATATGTGGCACTGTCGTCTTGGTCACATTGGAGTGAAGCGTATGAAGAAACTCCATTCCGATGGACTTCTTGAATCACTTGATTTCGAATCACTTGAAAGATGCGAAGCATGTCTGATGGGTAAAATTACTAAGACTCCATTTTTTGGGATAATGGAGCGAGCTACAGACTTATTGGAAATCATACATACCGATGTGTGTGGTCCAATGAGTGTAGCATCGCGCGGTGGTTATTGTTATGTTCTTACCTTCACGGATGACTTGAGTAGATATGGGTATATCTATTTCATGAAACATAAGTCCAAAACTTTCGAGAAGTTTAAGGAATTTCAAAGTGAGGTAGAGAATCAACGTAACAAGAAGATTAAATTTTTACGATCTGATCGTGGAGGTGAATATCTAAGTTACGAGTTTGGCGAGCATTTAAAGAAATGCGGAATACTTTCACAATTGACACCGCCGGGAACACCACAACGTAATGGTGTGTCCGAACGTCGTAATCGAACTCTCTTAGATATGGTTCGTTCTATGATGTCACTTACAGATTTACCGCTATCGTTTTGGGGTTATGCATTAGAAACAACCGCATTCACTTTAAATAGGGCACCATCTAAATCCGTTGAAACGACACCATATGAATTATAGTTTGGGAAGAAACCTAAATTGTCGTTCCTTAAAGTTTGGGGTTGCGAAGCCTATGTAAAGAAGTTACATCCGGACAAGCTTGAACCCAAAGCGGAAAAATGCGTCTTCATAGGATACCAGAAGGAAACTATTGGGTATACCTTCTATCATAGATCCGAGGGAAAAATATTCGTTGCTAAGAATGGATCCTTCCTAGAGAAGGAATTTCTCTCGAAAGAAGTGACTGGAAGGAAAGTAGAACTCGACGAGGTTGTTGAACCTTCTCTCGAACTTGCGAGTAGCGCAGCACCGGAAGTAGTTCCTGTGGCGCCTACACCAATAAGAGAGGAAGCTAATGATGATGATCAAGAAACTTCGGTTGAAGTTACTACAGAACCTCACAGGTCGACGAGAAATCGTACCACTCCTGATTGGTATGATCCCGTTATGAGTGTCATGTTGGTGAACAACACCGATGACCCTGCGACATATGAGGAAGCGATGATGAGCCCAGATTCCAATAAATGGCAAGATGCCACGAAATCCGAGATTGGATCCATGCACGAAAACCAAATATGGAATTTGGTGGACTTACTAGATGGCGGAAGGCTGTCGAGAACAAATGGATTTTCAAGAAGAAAACAGATGCTGATGGTAATGTTACTATCCATAAATCTCGACTTGTCGCAAAAGGGTTTCGGGAAATTCAAGGAGTTGACTACGATGAGACTTTCTCACCAGTAGTGAAGCTAAAGTCTGTGAGGATTATGTTAGCAATCGCTGCATATTATGATTATGAGATATGGCAGATGGATGTCAAAACAGCGTTCCTCAATGGAGACATTGATGAAGAGTTGTATATGATGCAACCCAAAGGTTTTGTCGATCCTAAAGATGCTAACAAGGTGTGCAAACTTCAACGGTCCATATATGGATTGAAGCAAGCATCCCGAAGTTGGAATCAACGTTTTGATAAGGTAATCAAAAGCTTTGGTTTTATACAAACTTATGGAGAAGCTTGTATTTACAAGAAAGTGAGTGGGAGCTCTGTAGCATTCTTAATACTATATGTAGATGACATATTGTTGATTGGGAATGATGTAGACCTTCTTAATTGTGTCAAGGAATATTTGAATAATAGTTTTTCAATACAAGATCTTGGCGAAGCAGCTTACATATTAGGCATAAAGATTTATAGAGATAGATCGAGACGCCTAATATCATTGTCACAAAGTACATATTTGTACAAAGTTATAAAGAGGTTTGGAATGGAAGATAGAAAGAAAGGGTTCTTGCCCATGTTGTCCAATACGACCTTGAGTAAAACTCAAAGTCCAGCAACGACAGAAGATAGAGAAAGGATGAGTAAGACTCCCTATGCCTCAGCCATAGGATCTCTAATGTATGCCATGCTATGTACTAGACCCGACATTGCATATGCTGTTAGTTTGACTAGCAGATATCAAAGTGATCCAGGAGTGGATCATTGGACAGCGGTCAAAAACATCCTTAAGTACTTGAGAAGAACTAAGGATATGGTTCTTTCTTATGGAGGTGATGAACAACTCGTTGTTAATGGTTACACCGATGCTAGTTGGAACACCGATCCGGATGATTCTAAATCTCAATCTGGATACGTATTTACTTTGAATGGTGCAACAGTTAGCTAGAGGAGTGCAAAGCAAAGCGTTGTGGCGAGATCTTCAACTGAATCGGAATACATAGCTGCTTCGGAGGCTTCACAAGAAGCGATATGGATGAAGGAGTTCATTACAGAGCTCGGTGTGGATCCAAGTGCGCTGGACCCAATGTCTATCTACTGTGATAACATGGGCGCCATATCCAATGCGCAAGAACCAAGGTCACACAAGAAGCTGAAGCACATCAAGCTACGTTTTCATGCTATTTGAGAACATGTCCAAGATGGTGACATCAAGATTTGCAAAGTACACACAGATCTAAATGTGGCGGATCCGTTTACTAAACCTCTCCCGGGGGCAAAACATGACCAACACCAAACTGCCATGGGTGTTCGGTATATTACCATGTAATCTAGATTAGTTGACTCTAGTGCAGGTGGGAGACTGTTGGAGATATGCCCTAGAGGCAATAATAAATATAGTTATTATTATATCTTTGTGTTTATGATAAATGTTTGCATTCATGCTATAACAGTATTAACCAGAAACATTAATACTTGTGTGATTTGTAAACTAAATTAGAGTCCCTAGTAAAGCCTCTTTATAATACTAGTTTGTTGATTAATAGATGATCATAGTTTCTTGATCATGATCATTTGAGATGTTGTTAATAACAAGGTCATATCATTAGGAGAATGGTATGATGGACATACTCCTATAGATAAGCGTAGCATAAAGATCAAGTCATTTTAATAGTTCAATTGTTATAAGCTTTCTGATACATAGTAACCTAATTCGTTCGACCATGAGATCATTCTTATCACCATCACCGGAAGGATGCTTTGATGACATCAAACACCACACCGTAACTGGGTGGCTATGGTGGCATTGAGTGTTCGTAAAGTATGGTTTGAGACACATGGATCAATAGTGGGATTTGTCCATCCATATGACGGATATATATACTCTGGCCCCTCTCAGTGGAATGTCATCCAATTAGCTTGCAAGCATGTGACTGTCTCACAAGGGATCACATATCATGGGAACGATAAAATAGTACTTATCAGTAACGAGGTTGAACTAGGTATGCAGAGATACTGACGATCAAAACCTCGGATAAGTAAACTATCGTGAGACAAAGGGAAATTGGTATCGTATGTAAGTGGTTCATTCGATCGCAAAGTAATCGTAGAAATATGTGGGAGACATATGAATTTCCAGATTCCTCTATTGGTTATTGATCAGAGAAGTGTCTCGATCATGTCCGCATAATTCACGAACCGTAGGGAGACACACTTAAGGATTCGATGTTGTTGAGTAGTTATGGAATGATGAGAAAGAGACCGAATGTTGTTCGGAGTCTCGGATGGGATCCGGGATATCACAAGGAGATCCGGAATGGTCCGGATAATAAGATTCATATAAGGAAAGTCATGTTTCGGAGTTGGGGAATGATTCCGGTGTTTTCATCGGGAATGTTCTAGAAGGGTCCGGAAGGTCCGACACTCCGGAGGGGAAGGGTACATGAATGTGTCATGACAATGTGGAATGGTTGCATCATGTACTAGGTCACTTGGCTGGGCAAAATAAAGGGAGAAATCAAATCCTAGTTTGAAAGTCAAACGCCAATTTGAAAAAGTCAAACGACAAGTTTGCTTGGTGGAGGGAGAGTAGGAAACCTACTTGGGGAGGATATCCCCTCCCTCCACCCGCCGGACAAGGAGGACGAGTTGGGGGAGGACTCCCTCCTCCCAACCGGCCACCCTCCACCTATATAAGGAGGGTAGGGTTCCCCTACCCCTCACACACCCAAAAACCCTAGCCTCCAAGTCGCCGGCCACCTCCAAGCTGCCGCCGCCTAGGGCTCCTCCCAACTCGCCGAGTTGGGGCTTCCAAAGCCCTAGCCGCCGTCCAAGCTCCCCCCTTGGTTCTTCTAAACCCTAGATCGCCAAGGCACCTCTCTTGCTCCACCATACTCCCACCGGCTTAAGGCGAAGCCCTGCGAGATCTCCCCTCTACTTCCGACACCATGCCGTCGTGCTGCCGGAATCGCGAGGAGAGTGCTACAACCTCCGCTGCCTGCTGGAACAAGGAAGAGGAAGGTCTTCATCGAGTACCGAACGTGTGACCGACTGCGGAAGCGCTGCCGGAACCCAGCGCCGGAAGGATCGTCTACGCGATCTTGAGATCGGCTACGACTACATCACCCACGAGAATCTTCTCTCGTTAACTGCTTTGGAATCTTCGAGGGTGAGTTCTTCTATCGACTCGTTGCTACAATTTAGTAGATAGATCTTGGCTTGTTTGTGTGCATGTGGTAGAATTTTTTTGTTTTCCATGCTTCGAACCCCTACAGTTCCCTGGAAGTCGGGGGATCTTCAAGGCCCGCACGGACCGCCTACGGGCAGGATACATTTGCAGAAGGATTGAAGTCGGATCTCTCTTCGGAGTTTGCCGACATAGATCCAAAAAATTCAAGGCCCACCCAAACCGCCCATGTGCAGGATATAACAGTGGAAGAGCGCTGCAAGTCTGCCGGCTTCGACCGTGCGTCTGGACAAAAGAGATCCAAGTTCGTCGGCGTGGTGACTATCTTCGATCTGGCGCATTGCATTTAGAGAGAGGGTGAAAACCCCTGCGATTACCTACCAAGGTGGCTCCGTATACGAGCCGATCTGGAACATTACCCCAATGATGATGCCATCTATCACTTTGTGGAAGGACTGGACCGCGGTACACTTCTCCGGCATACGCTAACACGGCAACATGCCTCGGGTCTCCTCACTTTCGAGGGCATGGTTCACACTGTCAATAACTACGCGGCAGCTGAAGCAAAAGCTCAGGCAGTGCTCGCCACCGTACCCGGCTCCCCGCTGCCTTAGCCACCGCCACCACCGCCTCCAGTCAACGTCCTTGCAGCCGCACCACCACCACCCGTCATCGAGGAGGCCCCGACACCCTCCGACTCCGTCTTGGACGCGCTCTACGCCGATATCAGCACGGACTCGGAAGAGATAGATTTCAGCCCGGAGGAACTCGACTCGGCTATGCAGGAGATGGAGGAGGACATCAGACGTGACGAGAAGGCCGACAAGGCCATCACATCCCGAGATGTGTTTGTCTCCATTGGGACTATGATGGAGGAAGATCAACCCGGACAAGCTCCGCCTATAGCGCTGCACAAGGGGAAGGGACCACATGTTGCTGCTGACAATGATCGCGCAAAGGCCATGCCCCCTCCTCCTAACCCAGTGCAGGAGCCGCAGGAACTCAACATAGGTCCGAGTAACAACAACACCACAAACCCGCCGCCTCCGGCATCTACGTCTGCGGCTGACCAAATCACTCCAGCTGATAGAGTGATGTACGACAATTTGCTCATCGATCCCATGACTGTGGATCATATACGAAACGTATTCCAACTTGACGAGAAGCTCCAGTAGTTACTGGAGGAAGCGCAGGCCATCGTGGAGCAAGGCGCAAAGCTAGATCAAGATCTGGCCAAGGCACAGAAGTCAATAGAGAAAGCTAGAGCCATGGAGGTCGAGTACAAAACTCTGCTCAAGCAGCAGAAGGCTAAGAAAGCTCTGGCTCGCGTCATCAACAATCCTGGTGTACGACGAAACCTAGGATGGGCTCCCCCGAATTCGCCACAAGCCAAGCCATACATTGACAGCGAGGGCAGGCAGGTCATGCCCACTCCTGTTCTCAGCCTAGCCATTGCCAAGACCCTTCTGGAGTAGGATAGATCACCCGCAACTGTGGAACAGGTCTATGACCTTGTATCAAAGGCAGTCAAACAACACGAAAAGGCCACCTCTTAGAGGCTTGAGTATGACCCAGAATATTGACAGTCTAGCAATCCTAAGCCGCCAAGGGACCGATCTCCTTAGGATGTCGGGTCTCAAACGGGTTCATCGAAGCGAAGACAGAGGGATGCACGCAACATGAAGGATGCTATCCCCGTATCCTCTGACCATGGAGGCAAGGCTCATCCTCATCGCCCGTCTCCACCGCCCCGATCTCCCTGACATCGCAAAGACCCAAAAGCTCACCATCGTACAAGCATGTCTTCGCCAAGGCAAGGCGGCATCGTTATTCGTGACAACACGGAGTAGCCCTGTCACGATGGAGAGCGCAACCAAGGACACAAGAGCAGGTCACGCCATGACCCTCCACGTCCGGCAAGCAACCACGACAAGCGCGAGGCGTCGCAGGAGGGTAACAGCAAGAAGGCTAACTCACCGCCACTTCTGCCACTATCGCCCCCTAGCATCCACCACGGTGGAGGGGGCCCGCGTCGTTCACGCAGCCCATCCCCTGGCGGCAAGAAGAAGAAAGCAAGCTCGGAGCCATACGACGCACGTTCACGCCTGGACAAGATTCACGAGGCCCGGGAAGGACCGTACCTGGGACCATGTTGCTTTGGACCCGTAATACAGACCGCAACTTACCCCAAGGGTTTCCGGATTGACAAGACGATCAAGCCCTATGATGGCACCGCCAAACCAGCTACGTGGTTGCAGGATTAGGGCAACGCGGTGGAGATCGCGGGGGTAACCCCAACGTTGCCGTCAAGTACCTCCCACTGATGTTGACGGGCCCGGCTCACCAATGGATTGATGACTTGCCAGAGAAGTCCATCTGCAATTGGTTGTACATGCAAGAAGCGTTCACCAAAAACTTCGAGGGTATGTATAAGCGTCCCTACACTGTTGGCGATCTACAGCAGTGCGTAAAAGAGAAAGACGAGTCATCTCGTGCCTACCTCTCCCACTGGCTGGATACGAAGAATTCTTGCGTAGGAGTGCATGCTCACACCGCCATGGCCGCCTTCATCGATGGGTTGGAGAAAGGTACGTTGCTCCGACATAAGTTAAAGCGCCTGCATGACAATCACAGGCTCGATCTCAACCAGATGATCCAGCTGGCCAGTGAGTTCACAGCTGCCGATGATGATGCTCATGGCTCCTTGACGGCAACAGCCGTTCCAACCCAAGCTAATAGGAACAGCAGCACCAAGCGGAAGAACCCGCTAGAAGAAAAGCACACCTCTGACATGGTCGCCATGACATTTGCAGGACGAGGTGATGGCGGACAGCATGGCCGTGGACGGGGGGCTGGTCGTGGGCAGCAGCAAGGTAGTGAAGCTACCCCGGCAATGCTCCGTGTTCCCCAAACATACAAGGAGTACCACGATATTCCATTCCTCGTACACCTCGACGCCAATGTCAAGGCCACTCACACCAATCACCATTGCAATTTTGTCAACGACCTCAAGGAGGACCCGGAGTCTGGTTACAAGAAAAGTTGGAAGAACAGACCGCAAGGGAAGGGAAAAGGGAAGAAGAAGAAGAAGAAGAAGAAGAAGGAGGAGGAAGAAGAGTCCAAGGATTCAAGTGACATTGATGAGGATGTTGACCCCAAGCACGCCGACAAGGGAGATGGCAAAGGCAAGAACCCCTTCGAGAAGAAGGCCGCCGTCTACCACACTTTCCTTGGCACCCCTACTGTCCGGGCATAGAAAAACTCCATGAGGATACTGATGGCCACCCTACCCCCAGTTCCCCAGTACCTGTGCTGGTCGGAGATTCCAATAACTTGGGACAGGAAGGATCACCCAGACCTCATCCCTACAGAGAACTAGTACACCATGGTCATCAACCCCCTAATTGACGGCAACGAGTTCACCAAATGCATGGTGGACAGTGGAAGCAACATCAACATCATGTACCTAGATACGCTGCACAAGATGAACTTGACGGAGGCCAACCTAAGGCAGACCAGCACCATTTTCCATGGCGTAGTTCCTGGCCGGGAGGCTGGGTCCCTTGGGTGCATCACGCTTCAGGTCGCTTTTGGCGATGTTAATAATTAACGCCAAGAACGCATGACCTTCGAGGTGGTCCCCTTCAAGAGCGTGTACCACGTCATATTCGGATGCGACATATTCCATGCCTTCATGGCCAAGCCATGCTTCGTCTACAACAAGCTCAAGATACCCGGACCAAACAACATCATCACTATATCCGGAAGCTTTGCCAAGGCGAGGGACTGCAAGATTGGAGAAGCAGCCTTTGCAGAAGCTGTCCTCTACATCGAGGAATTCAAGGAGATCCAGAGCAAGGTCGATGCCACAGAGATGCCGGCATCGAAGAAGCAGATTTCTAACTCTGATCCCGCCTTCAAGGCCGCCATCGAGACCGAGCCGGTGGAACTTGTGGTAGGAGATGCCTCCAAGACCACCGCCATTGGGACAAACCTGGATCCTAAATAGGAAAGCGCGCTCGTCGAGTTTCTCCATGAGAATAGGGACACCTTTGCATGGCAACCTGCCGACATGAAAGGTGTACCTAGGGAACTTGCCGAGCACAACTTGAATATTGACCCAAAATGCAAACCGGTGAAACAGCCTCTATGACGCTTCGGAGATGAGAAGAGATGCGCCATAGGCAAAGAGATAGCTAGGTTACTTAAGGCTAGTTTTATCTGAGAAGTCCTTCACACCTGATGGGTGGCCAATCCTGTACTTGTCCCCAAAAAGGGAACCAAAGAATTAAGAATGTGCATTGATTACACCGTCTTGAACAAAGTGTGTCCCAAAGATCCATTTTCTTTGCCTCGCATTGACCAAGTCATTGATTCGATGGCTGGCTCGGAGCTTTTGTGTTTTCTTGATGCATACTCAGGATACCACCAGGTTAAGATGAGGAAGTCGGACCAATTGGCCACTTCGTTCACCACACCTTACGACACGTTTTGCTATGTCACGATGCCCTTTGGGCTGAAAAACGCAGGTGCTACATACTAGCGGACTATGCAGCGTTGCCTCCACAATCAAATTGGTCGGAATGTTCACGCCTTTGTGGACGATATAGCGGTGATGTCTAAAAAGTCAAACGACTTAATCTCCGACTGAAAAGAAACCTTTGATAATCTCTGGAAATACAACATGATGCTTAAACCAAAGAAGTGCGTCTTCGGGGTTCCAGCCGGCAAATTGTTGGGCTTCATCGTTTCCCAGCATGGAATCGAGGTCAACCCAGAGAATATCAAGGCCATCCTAAACATAAACCGTCCGACATGCCTAAAGGACATACAACGGCTCACAGGCTGCGTCACAACAGTTAGCCTGTTCATCAGCCGACTTGGAGAGACGGCTCTGCCACTATACAAGTTGCTGAAGAAGGCGGACAAATTTACCTAGACAGACAAAGCAGATGCTGGACTCAAGAATCTAAAGGAGATACTTTCGTCGGCACCTATACTTGTAGCACCCGAACCTATGGAGCCTAAGTTGATCTACATGGCGGCCACCAACCGGGTAATCAGCATCGTCGTCGTGGTAGAGCGGAAAGAACCAGGGCATGAGTATGGAGTGCAACGACCAGTTTACTATGTAAGCGAGGTCTTGACGGAGTCCAAGCAGCGTTACCCACACTACCAGAAGCTAGCCTATGGAGTGTTCCTTGCCTCTCGGAAGCTAAGGCACTACTTCCAGGAGCACCCCATCACAGTTGTGAGCAAAGCTCCACTGTCCGAAATTATCAATAACAGTGACGCTACAGGAAGGGTTGTGAACTGGGGCATTGAGTTTGCTGCCTTCGAGATCACCTACAAGAGACGCGACGCTATCAAATCATAGGTCTTGGCGGATTTCATCGCAGATTGGACGGAGATGCCAGACGCTACCCCGATACCAGAGCCAGAATACTGGGTCATGCACTTTGACGGATCAAAGCTACTCAATGGCTCGAGGGCTGGTGTACTGCTATAGTCACCAACAGGGGAAAAACTGCATTACGTTCTGCAGATCCACTTTGAGGCTACGAACAACAAGGCGGAATATGAAGCACTCATTCACGGACTTCACGTAGCCAAGGATATTGGCATCAAGCGCATAGTTTGCTGTGGAGATTCCGACTTGGTTGCCCAGCAGGTGGCTGGCACTTGGAACACGCGGAACCCTATGATGGCGGCATATCGAGACAAAGTGGACGATATAGCCAAGAGCTTCTTGGGCTACGAAGTCCCGAG
Source organism: Avena atlantica (assembly GCA_910589765.1). NCBI lineage: Eukaryota > Viridiplantae > Streptophyta > Magnoliopsida > Poales > Poaceae > Avena > Avena atlantica. The sequence continues at coordinate 457,534,293 of OU342736.1, forward strand.
GGAGGAAAATGAGGCGGCAGATCTGCTGTCAAAGCTTGGATTAGGGTGCAAACAAATTCCGCCTGGCGTTTTTCTGGAGCATCTACGGACGCCATCCGTGAAGGGAGCGGACCCCGAGAACCCGGATAGAGTTGATTCTTTTGTTCACACAGTGACAAGGGTCCCTCAGGCTTGGACAAAACCATTCATGGAGTATCTCGTACTTGGAACTTTTCCCATCGATGAGGTCGAAAGTTGGCAAATAGTACGTTGAGCAAAGGGCTATACCATAATCAATGGACAACTCTATAAAATAAGCACCACTGTTGTATACCTCAAGTGTGTTTCCCAGCAAGAGGGTATTGAAATCCTTCGTGAGATCCATCTCGGAGATTGTGGGCATCACGCCGCTCCTCGATCATTGTTCTCCAAAGCTTTCCGGCAAGGATTCTACTAGCTGACCGCGAAGGCGAACGCCGACAAGCTGGTCGAGACATGCATGGTATTCCAGTACTATGCCCGACAACCACATGTTCCATCTCAAGAATTGCAAACAATACCAATAACTTGGCCATTTGCAGTCTGGGGGCTAGACATGGTTGGTCCATTACAGACGGCACCATGTGGGCTTACGCATCTTCTAGTAGCAGTTGATAAATTCACCAAATGGATAGAAGCTAAACCCATTAGAAAGATTGATGGGACAACTTCCCTTAGGTTTGTCTGGGATCTAGTGGTGAGGTTTGGTCTCCCACATAGCATTATCACCGACAATGGTACCAAATTATCATTCGGAGAAGTGGAAGCTTATTTCTGGGAGAAGGGCATCCGACTTGACTTGGCATCTGTGGCACATCCATAGTCCAATGGGCAAGTTGAACGAGCCAATGGATTAATTCTGTAGGGAATCAAGCCACGTCTCGAGGCGCCGCTACATAGAGCAACTGGATCTTGGGCGGATGAGTTACCATATGTTCTATGGAGTTTACGAACTACACCCAACAGATCTACCGGCTACACCCCTTATTTAATGGTATATGGAGCAGAAGCCATCCTACCTTCCGACATCCTTCACGATTCACCAAGAGTTGCCCCCTACGACGAATATGACGCTAAAGAATCCAGACGCCTAGATCTGGACCTTCTCGAGGAAGAGCGCGTATTGTAATGCCAAAGATTCGCCATCTACCAGCAGAAGCTACACAGCTACCATAGTCGCCGCGTTCGGCATCGCTCATTTAAAGAGGGGGATCTGGTGCTCCAACTTAAGCAGAATAAGTCACACAAATTATCCCCGCCATGGGAAGGACCGTTCATCATAAGCAAGGTGCTACTCAATGGGTTTTACTACCTCGTTGACAATCGTGAACTTGAGGATAGACCAAACAAGTATCATAAGCGTAAGCGACGTGACCCGGATGATGACTACCCGGAGCTTTATAGGCCATGGAACATAGCACAGTGATACGTTGAAAACGTATCGATAATTTTTGATGTTCCATGCTTGTTTATCCACTATGCTATGTTTTATCTACACTTTGACATATTTTTATACACTTTCCAGAACTAACCTATTGATAATATGCCACAGTGCCAGTTGCATGTTTTCTAATGTTTTTGGTTCTAGAAAGGCGGAAAATCAGTATTCTCGGAATTGGACGAGACAAAAGCCAAAGTCATTATTTTTCCTGGAGCAACACGGAACCACGAATCAGAGACAAAGTAAGGCACTAGGGTGGCCACACCACCCCAGGCGCGGGCAAGCCCTGGTGGCACCTATAGGGGGTGTGGGCCCCTGGCCCTCCACCGACCTTGCCTCCTTCGCCTATAAGAATCCTCCGACCCAAAAACCCTAAATAATCCAAAGGAAATCCACGAAAACCTCCATAGCGCCGCCGCCACCGAGGGGGAGATTTGGTGGACAGAAAGTCTCTGTTCTGGCACCCTGCCGGGACAGGGAAGTGCCCCCAGAGCCATCTCCATCGATCTCCATCGCCATCTTCATCACCGTTGCTGATTCCCATGATGAGGAGGGAGTAGTTCTTCCTCGAGGCTAAGGGCTCTACCGGAAGCTATGTGTTCACCTCTCTATGCATGATCTTGTTGTGGTCATGAGCTTTGTAATCAAGTAGATCTACCTTGCTACTCAAGTGCTTCAATAGATCTCTGCTCTCCCCATGTGTGTGAAAGTGACAGCGTGCACGCCATGGTGGCACTTAGACTAGAGTCTACATAATTACTCAGCGTGCTTTAATAGATCTATGCTTTTCCCCACACTTGTGAACGTGATAGCGTACACACTGTGTGTGGCACTTAAGCTAGGTTACATATATATTTATCATGAGTATATTTTGAGTTGGTTGTCTTTATGAAATTTGTGGTGTTTGTTGGAACCATCTAGATCTCAAGGTGATAGTGTGGGGTTATCTAGATTGGGAAAGGCAGACTTTGAGGAGTGTTGTTATAGCCCTACCATGGATTACAGTGTCCAACCAGAGAGTAGTTAAGAGTAGTATCATGAAGAGAAGATATTTATATGAGAGAGTTTTCACTATTGAAAGTATGATCCCTAGGCCTTGGTTCTAAGCATTGAAACACTGTTTGCTATTAGATTTTTTGCATGTTTGCTTGCTTTAGTCTTTACCCCACATCAACAACAAGGCAGAAGCTATTTTCTGGCACCGTTACCACTTGTATTTCACTATCTCTTCGCCGAACTAGTGCACCTATACACCTGACAAGTGTATTGGGTGCGTTGGGGACACACGAGACTTCTTGTATCTTGATTGCAGGGTTGCTTGAGAGGGAATACCTTTGACCACTTCCTCCCTGAGTTCGATAAACCTTGGGTGATCCACTTAAGGGAAAATTGCTTCTATTCTACAAACCTCTGCACTTGGAGGCCCAACAACTGCCTAGAAGAATAGAAGTGCGTAGAAATCAAGCTATTTTCTGGCGCCGTTGCCGGGGAAGTAAGGTAAAAGGTACTCACATCCTCCGGTGTGAGTGCTCGAAGTTATTTCCTTTAGATTATGCAATTTTGTCTTTTTGTTTCTTGATTTCACTAGTTAGTCTTAATGGAAAACAATAACAAAATTAGAGAGCTTTATAGTGTTTATCTTGAGCTAGGACATGAAGTGTTTGAAGAGAAAATTAAAAAACATATGGAGCTTTATTTGCATGCTAATAGAAATGTTGTTAGTATGAACTCTTTGGACACCATTATTGCTAATGCTATGGAAAAGCCTAAGCTTGGGGAAGCTAGTTTTGATGAAAATGATCTTTTTAGTTCCCCAACTTTGCAAGATAGCAATTCTATTGCTTATGATGAAACCAAACCTCCAATATATGATGATTACAATGATGAATATGATATCTTCAGTCCACCTACTATTGAGGAGGAAATTAATTGTGATTACAATATGCCTCCTATATTTGATGATTATGGTGATGAGAATAGTAATGATAGCTATTTTGTTGAATTTGCTCCCACTATGATTAATAAGAATGACTATGCTTATGTGGAGAGTAATAATCATGTTATGCATGTGGCTTATGATAAGAATGTTTTATGTGATAGTTATATTGTTAATTTTATTCATGTTTCCACTGAAATTTATTATGAGAGAGGGAAACATGGTTTTATGTATCTCAATAATATTAAGTTTCCCCTCTTTATGTTGAAAGTTTTGAAGATGCACTTATTTTGTTTTCCTATGCTTGTTCCTTTGTGATTTCATGACTTGTTTCTTTACAAGATCCCTATGCATAGAAGTGGGTTAGACTTAAATGTGTTTTGAATTGCTTCTTGATGCTCTCTTTTACTTCAATTCATATTTCTTATGTGAGCATCTTCTCAAACTATCAAGCCTAACTTAAAGGCGTTAAAGAAAAGTACTTGTTGGGAGATAACCCAAGAGTTTTCTTGAGTCTTGGAAGTTATTACTTATTTAATGAGCTCTCCTTATCCTTTTTTGGTTTTATTTTTGTGCCAAGAATGACCTCTATTGAGAGGGAAGTAAGATTTGGGGAGTTGCTGTCCCGAAACAGATTTCTGTCCTCCACTATAAACATTAGTGAGGAGTCTCCGTAAGTCAGATTGAGCTGAAAATTTACGAATAAATCCCCCAGTAAGATAGCTAACTTTCGTTAGTTCAACACTTTTTGATTTGAGCAACAGAAGGTCTTAAAAAAATTCGGTTTCTATCTGCTGGTCTGTTTTGATAGATTTCTGTCATTATTTGCATTTGCTTCTTATGGATTCCTTTTTGGGTTCTTTTTTGGGAAATTGAGCTTTTTGACGGAATTGCTACAGTAGCTTGTGTTTTTAGTGAAAGTTTTGCTGTTTTAAAACTAAACCGCAAGGGTCTATTATCTTTTGAATACACTAATGTGCCTAATGAAGATTGTGTGAAGTTTTGTATGAAGGAAAAATTTCAGGTGTAGAGAAAGAATGATGTAATGAGATGAAGAATGGACAAAAGCTCAAGTTTGGGGATGCCACCCCGGTGTCACCCCAAGAAATATTCAAGAGGTACAAGCGTTAAAGCTTGGGGATGCCTTGGGCATCCCCTTCTTCATCAATAAAAATCTCAGGTTTTTCTAGACACTTCGTTTTTATTGTTTCATGCACAGTTGTGTTGTTCCTTGATCATATTTGTTTTTGTTTTTAGTTTTAGTTTGATTAGTTTGCTTTAACAAAGTTGGTTGATCACAACACACTTCTTTTGGAGAGAGACACACTATGTTTTCATTGCCTAGAACACTCTAGTTTTCATTCTTATTGTTTCGTGAGTTTTCTCTTTTGCTAGCACTGTGTTTACTCTTAGTTTTCTTGTGCTTTCAGCTTAGAACTTTTTAGTTCTTCTTTGTGGATTTGTGAAACAAGCTCACTGATCTTTGTTGGTTATTATCTTTGTGAGTTGTTTCAAATAAGTTGTTTGGTGTTGGAAAGAGTAGAAAGCTTCATGCTTAAGTCGTATAAAAGGGAGCTTGTTTTGATTGTGACTTAGACTTTATCATGTTATGCTAGGTGTTGCTTTGACCTTATTCTTAGTGATTATTGTTGTATCATGACTTGTTCCAAACTATTAGGATTGCTTAATGTGCCTTGAAAGAATCTTGCGTTGTTTTAGCATACAAAAGCATAATATTGTGGTGTTCTTATTTGATGCTTTGTTTGGGTTGACTTGGCACATGATCACACCATGTTTACCATAGACTCTTTGATCATCTATTACTTGACTTGTAGTACCACTCTATGCTTTGATTAGTAATGTTTTGTTGCTCTGCATGATTATGGCCATTATTGCTCTCTTAGTCGGTTGCTCCCAGTCTTTTGCTAGCCTCCACTTGTATTGAGTAAGCTCTACTCATGCATCCAACTCCCAAGAAACCAAGTTATTCCAAAGTGTCCACTATAAATTCATATGCATGGTGTGTTACACCATTCCAAGTATATTCTTGTTTTCAGCTATCTTCCAATTAAAAAGTATTTTGTTATGTGAAAAATTAGTGATTAAAGCTCTCACAAACTTGATGGCACACTTTATTTTCCTTGCCCCTAATAAACTTGAACCATTGTGTCATCTATGTTGTATATGCTTGCACTTATACGTTGGAATAAGCAGAACCATGATGTCATGAGGAACGTTTTCAACATTGCACTTGTACTTTGTACACAGTTGATATCATGTTCTTTTGTCTATGGATGAGCTTGTATGTCCATGGAGTTATGTATTTTGTGTTAGAGAAACGCCTGGGCCGCTAGCCTAAGCCATGCCTAATCATGGTGGAAAGTTGCAGCATCACCATAATGACCTATCTATGAAGCATCCTCAATAAAAAGCTATGCACATAGTAAATAAAAAGATCGCTGAGATGCTCATTGTCTGTTTGCCTTGTCATTTTGGTTATGGGATAGCTCATGTACCATGTGAAAGGGGTACCCCGTTGGCGGTTCTCTATGATACGCATGTACTTACTATGACAAGAACTTACTGGTGACTAAAGTTGAGTAGCATGAGGTGTGGCCCTCGTATTCAAGGGACTTGAGATTGCCAACTTTGCTTTGTCAAGCATGTACTCCATAGTTTGTTCACTTTAACCTTAATCACTTCAAGATGATTATGATAGGGGCAATGAGGGCTGAAAGCTAACAAGTACCATAATTTTTGGAAGCTATTTTTGAAACTTGAAATCCCTGCTTCCCTTTATGAAGGGCCTTTCTTCCACCATTATTGAGTCTCCACCTTCTACCTTTAGGCACCATTAAGAGAGCATAGTTTCCATTCTTTGTGCAGTGTCCTAAAACTTATTGATTGATGCATATTGTTATATTACTTGTTCTTGTGCTATTTGTATCTAGTCACTCTTATGAACTTTGAAGGTGTCCTATGCATCTATTTGCTACTCTATGAGGGACAAGCTGAATGTCACTATGCCATGTTTTCTGTATGTGAAACAAACAAACGTTTTTCAATGCATGTAATTCATGATCTTTGTTTGTAGCCTTTCTTGTTGCATGCATAGTTACTATGTCCTATTGTTAGAACTCCATCTTTCATGCACATGTTTAAAGTTCTTTGATCCCAGCTTTCAATGCTTGCAAATGGTTTGATCTTGGTTTTGATTGTGCATGTCACCTCAAAAATTATTATGTTTATCACTGACCTACTCGAGGACGAGCAGGAGTTAAGCTTGGGGATGCTTGATACGTTGAAAATGTATCTATAATTTTTGATGTTCCATGCTTGTTTAGTATCCACTTTGCTATGTTTTTTCTACACTTTGAGGTATTTTTATACACTTTCTGGAACTAACGTATTGACAAGATGCCATAGTGTCAGTTGCATGTTTTCTTCTGTTTTTGGTTCCAGAAAGGCAGAAAATCAATATTCTCAGAATTGGACGGGACAAAATCCAAAGTCATTATTTCCCCGGAGCAACACGGAACCACCAATCAAAGACGGAGTAGGGCACCAGGGTGGCCAGACCCTCCCAGGCGCGGGCAAGCCCTGGTGGCGTCCTACAGGGGTGTGGGCCCCTGGCCCTCCATCGACCTTGCCTCCTTCGCCTATAAGAAGCCTCCGACCCAAAAACCCTAAATAATCCAGAAGAAATCCACGAAAACCTCTGTAGCACCGCCACCACCGAAGGGGAGATTTGGGGGACAGAAAGTCTCTGTTCGGGCACCCTGCCGGGACGGGGAAGTGCCCCCCGAATCCATCTCCATCGATCTCCATCTCCATCTTCATCACCATTGCTGATTCCCATGATGAGGAAGGAGTAGTTCTTCCTCGAGACTAAGGGCTCTGCCGATAGCTATATGTTCATCTCTCTCTCTATGCATGATCTTGTTGTGGTCATGAGCTTTGTAATCAAGTAGATCTACCTTGCTACTCAAGTGCTTCAATAGATCTCTGCTCTCCCCATGTGTGTGAAAGTGACAGCGTGCACGCCATGGTGGCACTTAGGCTAGAGTCTACATAAATACTCATCATGCTTTAATAGATCTATGATTTTCCCCACGCGTGTGAAAGTGACAGCATGCACATCGTGTGTGGCACTTAAGCTAGGTTACATATATATTTATCATGAGTATATTTTGAGTTGGTTGTCTTTATGAAATTGTGGTGTTTGTTGGAACCATCTAGCGCTCAAGGTGACAGTGTGGGGTTATCTAGATTGGGAAAGGCAGACTTTGAGGAGTGCTGTTATAACCCTACCATGGATTACGGTGTCCAACCGGAGAGTAGTTAAGAGTAGTATCATGAAGATAAGATATTTATATGAGAGAGTGTTCACTAGTGAAAGTATGATCCCTAGGCCTTGTTTCTAAGCATTGAAACACCGTTTGCTACTAGATCTGCTGCATGTTTGCTTGCTTTAGTCTTACCCCACGTCAACAACAAGTCAGAAGCTATTTTCTAGCACCGTTACCACTTGTATTTCACTATCTCTTTGCCGAACTAGTACACCTATACACCTGACAAGTGTATTGGGTGTGTTGGGGACACAAGAGACTTCTTGTATCTTAATTGCAGGGTTGCTTGAGAGGGAATACCTTTGACCACTTCCTGCCTGAGTTCGATAAACCTTGGGCGATCCACTTAAGGGAAACTTGCTGCTGTTCTACAAACCTCTGCACTTGGAGCCCAACAACTGTCTACAAGAATAGAAGTGCGTAGACATCAAGCTATTTTCTGGCGTCGTTGCCGGGGAGGTAAGGTAAAAGTTACTCACATCCTCCGGTGTGAGTTCTCGAAGTTTTTCCTTTAGATTCTGCAATTTTGTCTTTTTGTTTCTTGTTTTCACTAATTAGGCTTGAAGGAAACAACAACAAAATAGAGAGCTTTATGTTGGAATTATGCCCTAGAGGCAATAATAAAGATGTTATTATTATAATTTTTGTTCATGATAAAGTTTATATTCCATGCTAGAATTGTATTAAGCGGAAACTTTGATACTTGTGTGGTTTATGAACAACACCGTGTCCCTAGTATGCCTCTATGGACTAGCTCATTGATTAATGATGGTTAAGGTTTCCTAACCATAGACATGAGTTGTCAATTAATAATGAGATCATGTCATTGGGAGAATGATATTATGGAAAAACCCAAATCAAGGAGAGCAATTAGGTCGTGTCATCGTGTTCATCTTTGCGAAGCTTTTTCTTATGTCAAATATTGTATTCCTTAGACCATGAGATAATGCAACTCCCTGGTATCGGAAGAAAGCTTTGAGGTCATCAAACGTCATCCTATGAGAGGGTGATCATAAAGGTGTCTCTCAGGTGATCGGAAAGTACTTGTTGGGTTGTATGTATCGAGATGGGATTTGTCCCTCCCAAGTCGGAGAGATATACTTCGGACCCACTCGGTAATCGATATCAACACCGCTTGCAAGCAAGTGGTTAAGGAGTTAATCACAAAGTGATATCAGATTACGGAATGAGTAAAGTACTTGCTGTGAACGAGATTGAACTAGGTATGCCGATACCGACGATCGAATCTCGGGCAAGTAAATATCGCGCGACGAAGGGAATATATATATGGGCTTAATTGAATCCTGGCATCGTGGTTCATCCAATATGATCATCGATGAATATGTGGGAGTCAATATGGGTTTCTAGACCCCGCTGTTGATTATTGATAGAAGATCATGTCTGCATATTTTCGAACCCGTAGGGTCACACACTTAACGTGTCTCGACGCTAGGATAGAATGGATAATTGGTTTATGAGTTTTTGTTCAAAGTCTCGGATGAGATCCAGGACATCACGAGAGGTTCCGGAATGGTCCGGAGAATAAGATTCATATAAGGGAAAGCAGTTTTTGGATTTCGGAATTGTTTCGGAATGTTCGGTATTGTACTGGAAGCTTCTAGAACCTTCCGGAGTGGGACCAACGTGGCACCACTTCTCGGGAGGGTGCGTGGGCCTACGCTGGAGTGCCCTGGCCACATTGGGCCCGGGGCACAAGGCCCCATAGGCCCAGCCGGCCAAGCCCTAGGGGAAACCCTAGGGAGAGCTTCTAGAAGGGGGTAAACTTTCCCCCCACTCCACCCCATGTGGCCGCCGGCCCTAGGGTTTGGAGGAGGGGCAAGGGCAGCCGGCCAGCCCTCTATATAAAGAGGGCAGGGGCGCACCCTCCCCACACACCTCCTCAAAACCCTAGCCGCCTAGTTGCTGCCCTCCTCTCTCTCTCTCTCTCCCCCGACTGCACGTAGGCGAAGCCCTACCGCAGAAACTCTCCAACTTTGCACCACGCCGTCGTGTTGTAGATCCAATCTATCTCTCCACTCCACTTGCTGGACCGAGGAAGGAGGAGACGTCGAGGTTCCGTACGTGTGCATCTCTCGGAGGCGTCGCCACTTGCGGCGTTGGATTGGATCGGATCGCGAGGAGGAGAAGGCTAGTACGACTACATCAACCACGTTCCGTTGAACGTTCCGCTGTGCGATTTCTTCAAGGGTATGAAGATCTCATCTATTCCCCCTCGTTGTTTGCATCTCCTAGATTAGATCTTGGCTTCCCCGTTCGCATCCGTAGAATTTTTTTGATTTACTATGTTGTGAAACCCTTCAGTGGTATCAGAGCTAGATCTATGCGTAGATGTGTTTCATGAGTAGAACGCAACATGCTTGTTGTGGGCGTTGATGTTTTTTGTTGCAAGCCTCTTGTTGTGTACTTCTTATGACGCGGGATAGTGATATCGAAGCGGTCCAGGCCAAGTTTACGCGACCTCATTCGCGAGACCGGCTCCACACTTGACGTGTGGCTTGTTCCACACATGCGGCTGGTGGATGCCAGTTTCTCTCACTATAGTTGTCATGGGATTTACACCGGATGTTGGTAACCATAATATCACCATTGTGGCTTTCCGTAGGTAAGAATCGTTCTTAGCTTGTTACTCCCATAAGCCACGTAAAACATGCAACAACAAAGTAGAGGCGTCTAACTTGTTTTTGCAGGGAGTGTTTCTGTGATATGGTATGGCCCAAGATGTGATGTGTATGTTGTATGCAATGATCATGTTTTGTAATATTTCACGACTTGCATGTCGATGAGTACACAACCGACAGGAGCCATATGGTTGTCTTTATAATTGTGTATGACCTGTGTGTCAACTTCTTATATGCCATGTAATAGCTTTACTTTATCGCTAAGCAGTTAGCAATAGTTGTAGTTGCTATTCATGGTGGAGGCAATCATGGTGGAGTGATGGAGATCATGCTGGCACGCACAAGATCGAGATCATTGCGCGGAGATTGGCTATACCATGTCACATAAAATTATATGCATGTGATGTTTATCCTTTTATGTATCTTATTATGCTTAGATCGCGACGGTAGCATTATAAGATGATTCCTCACTTAAAGATCAAGATAAAACTGTGTTCTCCCCATGTATGCTCCGTTGCGAAAGTTCGTCGTGTTCAAGCACCACGTGATGATCGGGTGCTATAAACTCTACGTTCACATACAACGGGTGCAAGCAAGTTTTGCACACGCGGAAATACTTGGGTTTGACTTGACGAGCCTAGCATGTACATACATGGTCTCGGAACACATGAACCGAAAGGTTAAGCATGAGTCATATGAATGATAAGATTGACACTTTATTGTCCACCATTGAAACCACATCTCTTCTCGTGAAGATCGGATTAGGTGTGGTGAATTTGGATCATGTTCACTAAACAACTTGAGGATGTTGGATTTAGTGGGAGTTCATCTAGTAATTTCATTAAGTTGAACTAGTTATCATGAACATAGTCTAAATTGTACTTGCAAATTTTGTAGATCAAATGGCTAAGTCCAACTTCAACTTCAACGTTTTTGCTGAGAAAGAAAAGCTTAATAACAATGGGTCTAACTTCACCAACTGGTTCCGCAATCTGAGAATCATTCTCGCTGGCGGACAAAAGGACTATGTCCTTGAGAAAGCGCTAGGTGACGCCCCTGCTGTAGATGCGCCGGCTGATGAAAAAGTTGTTTATCAGTCGTGCAAGGATGATTATGGTGTGATTAAGAGCACCATGTTGTTTGCTATGGAATCGGACCTTAAAAACCGTTTTGAGGAGTTCCCCGTGCCCTTTGAGATTCTTGAGGAACAGAAAACCATGTTTCAGACTCAGGCCCGTTCTGAGAGATATGAGATATCTGAGAAATTCTTTAACTGCAAGATGGAGGAGGGGAGTTCCGTTAGTGAGAACGCCATTAAGATGTCGGGATACACTCAACGCCTTGAGCAACTGGACTGCAAGATTCCAGAGGAGCTCAAGATTGACCGAGTTCTGCAATCACTCCCTCCTAGCTACAAAGGTTTTGTAGTTACTCATAATCAGATTGGTTCCACTAATATGATCACCGAGCTCTTCGCTAAGCTGAAAGCTGCGGAGGTGGATATCAAGAAATATAATCATGTGTTGATGGTCAACAAGCCCCCCAGCTTTAAGAAAGGTAAGGGTGCAAAGAAGCCCTTCAAGAAGGGCAGCGGCAAGCGCGTTGCCCCTGCAGAGAAGAAGCTCAAGTCTGGACCTAAGCCGGACACTGATTGCTTCTATTGCAAGGACAAGGGTCACTGGAAGCGCAACTGTCCGAAGTACTTAGCGGACAAGAAGGCTGGCACCATCAAAGGTATATTTGATATACATGTTATTGATGTTTACCTTACTAGCGCTCGTTGTAGTGCCTGGGTATTTGATACTGGTTTAGTTGCTAATATTTGTAACTCGAAATAGGAGCTACGAAATAGACGGCGACTAGCGAGGGATGAGGTGAAGATGCGCGTTGGCAACGGATCAAGAGTTGATGTGATGGCCGTCGGCACGCTCTCCTTAGTTTTACCTTCGGGATTAGTTTTAAACCTTAATAAATGTTATTATGTGCCTGCGTTGAGCATGAACATCATATCTGGATCGTGTTTATTGCAAGACGGTTATTCATTTAAATTAGAGAATAATGGTTATTCTATTTATATGAGTAACATCTTTTATGGTCATGCACCTGCTATGAATGGTTTATTTCTTCTAAATCTCAAAAGCAATGAAACACACATCCATAACATTGAGGCTAAGATATGCAAGGTAGATAGTGATAATACGACTTATTTGTGGCACTGCCGTCTAGGTCATATTGGTGTAAAACGCATGAAGAAACTCCATTCAGATGGACTTTTGGAGTCTCTTGATTTTGAATCATTTGACACATGCGAGCCGTGCCTCATGGGCAAGATGATCAAAACCCCATTCTCCGGAATGATGGATCGAGCAACGGACTTGTTGGAAATCATACATACCGATGTATGCGGACCAATGAGTGTTTCGATGCGCGGTGGATATTGCTATTTTCTCACTTTACTGATGACTTAAGTAGATATGGGTATATCTATTTAATGAAACATAAATCTGAAATGTTTGAAAAGTTCAAAGAATTTCAGAATGAAGTGGAAAACCATCATAACAGAAAAATTAAATTTCTACGATCCGATCGTGGAGGTGTGTATTTGAGTTATGATTTTCTCACGCATCTTAAAGCAAGCGGAATGTAACATCCCTAAAATTCATGTTTCAAAGCTCATTCATACCATCCTTGCATTCATCATCATTTAGGGTTTTCTCAAAACATTTCAGAAAACAAAAACATATGGTATCATGATTTTATGTGGACAGACTTGTTTTAAATGGCCAACACCACTTGTAAATTTGACTGTTGTGAACCAGGAAGGTTGCCTACTATGAGCATAGGATTTAAGTGTAGATTTAAACCAAGTTTTTCAAATGGAAATGGGTTTCAAAAACCATCTTTTAAATTTTTAAAACCAAGTGCCTAGCCTCTGATATTTTGATCTCCAAGCTTGACCAATTCTTTTCAAAGCTACCCCATGGTTACATGACCATTTTTGAGACTACTGCTCACTACAAAAATCCCAGAAAAATTTGAATTCAAATTGAACTTGATTTCATTTGAAAATCTACCCATAAAATCAAAATAGAAAAAGGAAAAGAAATAAACAAAGGAAAAGGGCCACGCGCCAGGTTTTAGGCCCAACATCGAATCGAGCCCAACTAGCCCACCCGGGGGTTTCCTTTTCTTTTCTCACGCGCGAACGCACACAGCCTGTCGCTGACAGACGGACCCCACTCTCACTTCGCGCACATCGCTGACGAGCGGGCCCTGCCCACGCTGTCATCGTCTTCCCCAAACTGCGCCCACGACCACGTCGCAGCTGCAGTCACTGCCGGTAATGGCGTGGCATAAATGGGCATTAGTCCGCGAGCGTTTCCTGTCGAGGCTCCGGCTATAAGATCCCCACCTCCTAGCGACCATTTCCCCCCAGTCATTCCTACCTTCACGCCACCAGGCTGCCCACGACTCACACAACACCGCCGCAGACAGAGCTTGCTCCGGCGAACGATTCCGGTGAGACCCGTGCGCCCCTTCCTCTCTGAATCATTCGAGCCACTTCGCAATCTTCTTGCGCACCTCCTAACCCACCCGTTCATCCTGTACTGCCCCAGGTCAACGTTCCGCTCGACGCCGCAAGCACCTGACGACCACCTCAACTCCGGCAACCGAATTCCGTAAGTACCGTGCGCCCCTTCACTTCTGACCCACACGAGATTGTTCGCCATGTTCTTGTGCATCTCCTAAACCCCATGGCTTGTGTTAGGGCGACGCGGAACCTCGGCAACTACTCCGACAACAAACACCTGACGCCGCCCGTAACTCCGACGAACAATCCTCGTCGTGACAGCGCGCCCCTCCGCAAACTAGTACCACGTCGAGCTTCAGCACGCCTCTGCGGATCTGGTAAGCACCTTCTTGCATCCTAGAACGATCTGGAACGCTAGCGCCGCCGTAGACCGAGCGCTCCGCCGCTCGCCGACGCCGCGCGCCGCCAGGACTTGGTAGCTTGCTTGCGTTCCGTTGGATCTTGATCCAAGCGTTAGGATAGATTCATTAATCAGCGTAGAGGTACGCGATCTGGAGCGTGCGATCTATTTAGATCCTACGGCTACAGAGCTCGATCCGGTGCGAACCGGTACGCACAAATCACAACACGACGCGTGGCAGGTGTTAGAACTAAAAACAGATTTAAAACCAGAATTTGATCCAAATTTCAAATGCTTATAACTTTTGATTGCCACGTTGGAATTTTACAAACTTTATACCGTTGTATTCAGTGAAACAAGACCTTTCTAAATATCCAATGTGTTTAACAAATAGTAATAGTTAGAATGACTTTATTTGTAGAAACATGTTTAAGGCTATTTTAAGTATAAATTTATTTTGGGTGAATTGTATTAGTGCCAAATAAGTTTAGTTGGCAAACTTGTAACTTGTTAAGCTTCTGTAAACATGAGCATGCTTGGTAGAGTTTTCAAAATCACCACTTAGTAATTTCTTGCATGCATGCATTCATATTATTTTTGGTTGTATATAATTGTGTGTAATTGTATGCTATAATTTTTGTGTAGATTTTGCTAGTGATTGTGATTGTGAAGAGTGCTACTCTCCCCACTACCAAGGCAAGTGATATTTTCATGAATATTTATATCCTATGTTTTATACTAGCATTAGATATTTTGCTAAGTCTTGTATGCTATTTTGCCTAATGCTAAGTTGGGAAATCCTAAGAAGTGTAGAATGGTAGAATTGCTAGGGAATTTTACTAAGTTAAGATATCATGCCATGCTTAGCCTAGCTATTTAGCAAACAAGGGTTGGTGAAAATCTATACTTACTATGATGAAAATATTTCTAAGTCATGAGACTTATGCTTTCCTAATAAAAACAACTAAGTCAAATGAACCTCCTGGGTGGAATGGAAGGATTGGGTTATGTTGAGTGGTTACACAAGGCCATGGACTTGGGTTGTGTATCTCACTTGTGGTATGCCACCCAGGCACAAAGGGATTTGGAGGCCAAGTGTTGAGAAAGCTTACAGTGCAACCACTTGGCAATATGGGCTCTGCCTTGATCATATAGGTTGCTAGAACTTAGTCATATGGACAGTTGGTGGTAGTAGGGATGATAGGTTGGAACGCGTCCATTTGACTAAGGAAAGGCTTCTGAAAGGTCCTGTCTTGGGAAACCAAGTCTGGTGGGGAAAGTGCACAACCTCTGCAGATGGAAAATCTAAGTACTTAGCCTAGTCCAAGGCAATGGACAATTTGAGCATCAAGACATGGAAGCTACAAGAATCTCATCACTCCAACTTCTAAGTAAAAATTGGTGGGTGAACAAGGGTGAAGGACCCTAATGTCTATTGATGGTTTCTTGGGAATGTTTTGACAAAGAAAAAAAAACTTAGTGATTTCAACTAATAGGTAAAACTTATTTTCAAGCAAAGCAAGCCAAGCTACACTTAGCCAAAATGCATATAGTAATATAGTCCACTTAAAATATACTAAGGTATCACTTGCCAATACTATTCCAAAGTATTGACCCTCTGTGGCTGTAACTTGTGATGTTGCAGGTTACTCCGATGATGAATAGGAGTCATGAGTCTACACTCAACATGCTTGCCTGTGGCACATGAAGATGAAGACTTATGTTTATTTACTTATTCCTTAAACTCTTGTATTAGGCCTTTGGCCCTGAGTTGTAAAAGACTATGTTTTATCTCTGGAATGAATGTAATAAACGACCTTTGTATCTGTGTACTTCATCTTAAACTATGGATGCTAGCATTGATCCAGGGACTAGCATTGCAATCACAGGGATCCTTTCCTTTATAAAGGAGGGGTCTAACAGATGGTATCAGAGCCAGGTTGCCTATAGGATTATGACCCTAGGATTGGAAAACCACTAAGGAAAAGTTTTCAACTACTTCTACACTTATCTATTCTTCTCGTAAAACTTTTCTAATCTTTTCATTCTCAACTCCATTTGTAGATGAACTCCATCAACGAAGCCGTGAAGAAAGGACCACTCATGACCATGACCTTGGAGTGTGAAACAGAGTTTCCCAACATTCTCAAGGACCTCATGGTGGCAATGGAAGCACATGGTGCAGCTGTGTACAAGGGCTTTCCAGTGATGGATGAAGGAGTGAAGTATTGGTGGATGCAGATTCACTTGTACAAAAACAAGGAAGACAACCACAAAGAAAGGGGATTCTGCATGTACACCAACACTATAATGCACACCACATTCTTTGAGTCAGCCAGAGATGCAGCTTGGAGGACTATCAAAGAACTAAGTGCTAGAGTCAAGTGCAGAATGCTCAACCTCCAAAAAGACTTAGAGAAAGAGAAGGAACTTACCCAAGAGTTGGAAGCCACCAACCAAGAGTTAAGGGGAGATGTTATAGACTTAGTGATGGAATCAAGAGAACAAGATTGGTGGATTGCCTCTAGGAACATTGTGTTTGCTAATAGATCCAGTGAGATAGGATTGTAAGGGCACTTCGTTAGTTGGACCACCACTTATCACCTTATTTTCCAAAAATGATACCTTAAATAAGTTGGACCTTGGTGGATGTAATGGATTCATGTATGCATGACTTGTGTGATTTTGTGATTCCAAGGATGTGTATGTGATGTTGTCTTTATTTATCTTAAATCGTGTTGTTCTAACTTTTTCAATCTTATAAATAGATGCCTATTACCATCAGCACCGTTGAGGAGTTCCAGGTTACCGTTTTGGTCCCCGTATCGTTGAGCTTACCACTCTGCTCGATCTCCCTCTTCCCACCATCACGGTGTACCCACTCACCAAGTTCGAGAGGAAGGACCTCTGGGGCTTCAAGGTGAACCAGCCCGGACGCCAGACAGAGCCTACTACAGAGGCCATCGTATTCAAGCTGATGCACGACGACAGGGAGAGAGGCATGGAGGTAGTCATGCAGGACCTGATAGGACGTATGTTAGGCCGTCACTCCCGATAGGTTAGGGGCACTCACTTTCACGTCTTTGGAAGACGTGATGTTGATGGAGAGTCCATCGACTTTGAGGACGACTCGAGGGACGCGGCAGAGCCGATACGTCTCTATCTCCAGGACTTAGAGACTCTCCTCAGGCACGTGGACACGGACAGGACGAACGTCATGCTTAGCAATGACGAGCTCCAGGTGCAGCTTCGCGAGAAGGACAAGCTTTTCGCACAGCAGGATGAGATGATCAAGGAAATGGAGACGAAGTTCGAGGCCTAGGACCGCAAGTTCAAGAGTCAGGAGAAACACGTCCAGGATAGGAACAAGAAGATCCAGGACATGACCGCGGAACTGAAGTCCAAGGATTTCGAGCTAGAGCAGCAGCAGATGGTTATTGAGAGGCTTCGCTCCCAGAAGAGGGCTCTCAAGGCTAAGGTCGATTCCTTGACCACTACGATTGAGGAGAACAAGACCGCGATGGAGAACGCAGGTCTTACCTTCGTCGAGGAGGATATTGATGCTGATGAGTAGACTTGACTACTCGTTTATCTTTCATATTCGTACCTGTTATTGTGAACTTATTGGACCATCCGACATGTGGATGGCTTGCCACTTGTGTGTTTTACTTCATGAACTTATTATATGGTTGTTGAACTTTTATTCTTATATTGCTTGCTATGTGATTGTTTGTGATGTAATGTGCATAAAACATTTATGGGTATCTCATTCTTACCTCTATTTGAACAAACCACAGATGCCTCCCCGTCGCGCAAACCCCAACCCCAACAACATCACTCCAGAAATGCAACAGATGATGAATGCTCAAACACAGCTTATGCAGATGATGACAACATTCATCCAAAACCAGAATAACAACAACCCCAATAACAACAACAACAACAATAACAACAACAACAACAACCCTCCGGGTTTTGATATGCTCACCAGATTTCTGCGTTTGAGGCTAGCTAAGTTTTCGGGGACAACTGATCCCATGGTAGCCAATGATTGGCTACGTTCTGTGAACAAGGACTTAGTGACCGTGGGCTGCACGGATGCTGAAAAGGTCAGGTTCGCAGCACATCTATTGGAAGGACCAGCCGCCACATGGTGGGACAACTTCCAAATCACCACTCCTTTAGATGAGGTGACTTGGGCTATCTTTGAAGATGGCTTTCGCACTGCTCATATCTCATCAGGAATGACGAGTCTGAAAAAGAAGGAGTTTCACAACCTGAAGTAGCGCCACCGCAGCGTGGCTGAGTACATAGAAGAGTTCAACAATCTGGCATGCTATGCACCGGATGAGGTTGACACAGATGCCAAAAGAAAGGAAAAGTTTCTGGAAGGCTTAAATGATGAGCTAAACTTGCAGTTGTCTGTGGCATATGTTCCAACTTATCAGTCTCTGTGTGACAAGGCTGCTATTTTGGAAAGTAAAATGAAGCAAGTCGAGAGTAGGAAGAGGAAACACACCGACAAGCACATCTCGGGATCGTCTCACAAACGATCTCACCATGATGACAGTGGCAGCTCGGGATCCCACAAGCATGGGAAATTCAATAAGCACCACAACCACAACCATCATGACAACAAGCATCATCGCAGTCATGACAATGATAAGTACAAGAACCATAAGAGTGGACATAAAAGCCACCACAGTGGAAGTGGAAGTGGAAGTCAACCTGCAAAAAAGGACATCAGTCAAGTGGAGTGCTTCAAGTGCAAGAAGCTGGGGCATTATGCTAATGAGTGCCCTGAGAAGAAAGTGGAAGGACCTAACAAGCCCAATCCTTTCCAGAAAGGACAGGTTAACCACATCAATGTGGAGGAGGTCTATGAGGAGCCTGATGTCGTTGCTGGTAAGTTCAAACTCAATTCAATTTCAGCATTTGTACTCTTTAATACCGGTGCATCTCATTCATTCATATCAAAGGCATTTGTTGAAAGAAATGAACTACCAGTAGAAACCATTGGGTGTCCTATAAGAGTAAGTTCTCCGGGTGGAGAAATGATAGTAAACTCAGGATGTCATGATTTAGTCATAGAGTTTGGAAAACATAAGTTTCCAGTGAACCTAATAATCCTAAATTCCCAAGGATTGGATGTGATTTTAGGAATGGATTGGATGGCTAAGTATGAGGGAGTACTAGATTGTGTCAATCGTACAATTACACTCACAACCCCAGAAGGAAAAAGAATAAAATTCAAGTCAAACTTTGAATCCAAGGGAAGTAAGCTGAATTCTCTTAAGGGGGTTAGCATGGACAGTGTGCCAATTGTATGTGAGTATCCGGATGTGTTTCCGGAAGAGTTGCCAGGAATGCCACCAGATAGAGATGTGGAGTTTCTGATAGATTTGGTACCAGGTTCTGGACCAATAGCTAAGAGACCATACAAAATGTTAGTTGATGAACTGAAAGAGCTCAAGAAGCAACTAGGAGAACAGTTGCAGAAAGGATTTATCCAACCAAGTTCTTCATCTTGGGGAGCTCCAGTTTTATTCGTGGAAAATAAGGATAGAACACAAAGACTATGCATTGACTACCGTTCACTCAACGAGGTAACCATCAAGAACAAATATCCTTTGCCAAGAATCAACGACTTGTTTGATCAGCTAGAAGGAGCATGTGTGTTCTCGAAGATTGATCTCCGGTCAGGGTATTTTCAACTCAAGATAAGAGAGCAAGACATACCTAAAACAACATTCACCACGAGGTATGGATTGTATGAGTACACTGTGATGCCTTTTGGATTAACCAACGCTCCAGCATACTTCATGAATATGATGAACAAGGTGTTCATGGAATTTCTCGACAAGTTTGTTGTCGTTTTCATCGATGACATCTTGGTCTACTCCAAGAGCAAGGAAGAACATGAAAGACACTTGCGCTTGATACTTGAGAAACTGAGGGAACATAAACTTTATGCCAAATTCAGCAAGTGTGAGTTCTGGTTAGAGGAAGTTGGTTTTCTTGGTCATATTATGACAAAGGATGGTGTGGCAGTTGATCCTGCTAAGGTTTCAGCTGTGACAGAATGGGAATCTCCCAGGAATGTGAAAGAAGTTCGTAGTTTCCTCGGCTTAGCAGGTTACTACAGAAGGTTCATTGAAAATTTCTCAAAGGTTGCTAAGCCCATGACTGAATTGTTGAAGAAGGACAAGAAATTTGCATGGTCTGAAGGTTATGAAGTCAGTTTCCAAGAATTAAAGAAGAGACTTGTAACAGCACCAGTTCTATGTCTGCCAGATTTGGAAAAGGATTTCCAAGTATATTGTGATGCGTCTCATCAAGGTTTGGGTGTCGTACTTATGCAAGACGGTAAAGTTGTGGCCTATGCCTCGAGACAACTCAAAACTCATGAAGTAAACTATCCTACTCATGATTTGGAGTTAGCCTCTGTCGTCCATGCACTCAAAACATGGAGACATTACCTTTTGGGAAAGCGATGTGAAGTGTTCACCGATCATAAGAGTTTGAAGTATATCTTCACCCAGAAGGAAATCAACATGAGACAAAGGAGATGGCTAGAACTTATCAAGGATTACGACTTGAGTTTGCAATACCACCCCGGTAAAGCAAATGTAGTAGCAGATGCTCTAAGTCGTAAGGCATTCGTAAATGGCCTTACCGATGGGGAATTGCCAGACGACTTGTGTAAGCAATTCAAAGAACTCAGACTGGAGATTGTACCAGAAGGACATCTCATGACTTTGGATGTTCAACCCACTCTATTGGATAAGATTAAAAGAGCCCAAAAGACGGATAAAGAAATCGAAGAGATTAAGGAAAGGATTAGCCAAGGGAAAGCTAAAAGTTTCCACATTGACGAACAAGGTACTTTATGGCACGGGAAACGTATTTGTGTTCCACAAGACACGGAGTTGCGGCAACTGATTCTACAGGAAGCCCACAACTCTCCGTATTCTATTCACCCAGGTAACACCAAGATGTACATGGACATGAAAGAAAGATTTTGGTGGAACAATCTAAAAAGGGACATCGCCGAGCATATTGCTTTGTGTGATGTGTGTAGCAGAGTAAAAGCGGAGCACCAGAAACCAGCGGGTTTGCTTCAACCGCTGCCTATTCCTGAATGGAAGTGGGAAAATATTGGTATGGATTTCATTACCGGATTACCAAGGACCAGGTCAGGATATTATTCCATATGGGTAGTAGTGGATCGCCTAACTAAAGTGGCTCATTTTATACCCGTGAAGACAACCTATACAAGTGCCAAGTTAGCTAAAATCTACATGAGCAGAATTGTATGCCTTCACGGTGTGCCTAAGAGTATTGTGTCAGATAGAGGAACTCAGTTCACTTCTCACTTTTGGAGACAGCTCCATGAATCTTTGGGAACAAGATTGGAATTCAGTACTGCTTTTCATCCTCAAACTGATGGACAAACAGAAAGGACTAATCAGATTCTCGAAGACATGTTGAGGGCATGCGCCCTGGATTATGGAGCAAGTTGGGATGAAAGTCTGCCTTACGCAGAATTTTCTTATAACAATAGCTATCAATCTAGTATTGGGATGGCACCATTTGAATTTCTCTACGGAAGGAAGTGTACCACCCCATTACTATGGAATGGAGTGGGAGAAAGGAGTTTGTTTGGACCTGGTCTTATCAAGGACGCCGAAGAGAAAGTCAAGTTAGTTAAGGACAGGTTGAAGATAGCACAGTCCCGACAGAAAAGCTACGCGGATTCTAAGCGTAGAGAAGTCACCTACGAAGTTGGAGATAGATCTTATCTTAGAGTATCACCACTTCGTGGAGTGAAAAGATTTGGAGTCAAAGGAAAGTTGGCACCAAGATATGTTGGGCCATTCAAGGTTCTAAGTCGCAAAGGAGAAGTTGCATATGAAGTTGAATTGCCAGAGTCTCTGTCAGCTATCCATAATGTGTTTCATGTGAGTCAGCTTAAGAAATGTCACCCAGAAATGGAAGAATCATCTTTAAAGGATACCATACCCTTGGAAGAAGTCCAGCTAGAAAGTGATCTTACCTATGAGGAAAAGCCTGTCAAGATTCTTGAAACCGCAGAAAGAGTCACAAGGACTAAAACTATCAAGTTTTGCAAGGTGCAATGGAATCATCATTCCGAAGAGGAAGCAACATGGGAGAGAGAAGATGATCTTCGGAAAGACCACCCTCACCTATTTGCTAGCCAATCCGAATCTCGAGGGCGAGATTCATCTTAAGGGGGTTAGATTTGTAACATCCCTAAAATTCATGTTTCAAAGCTCATTCATACCATCCTTGCATTCATCATCATTTAGGGTTTTCTCAAAACATTTCAGAAAACAAAAACATATGGTATCATGATTTTATGTGGACAGACTTGTTTTAAATGGCCAACACCACTTGTAAATTTGACTGTTGTGAACCAGGAAGGTTGCCTACTATGAGCATAGGATTTAAGTGTAGATTTAAACCAAGTTTTTCAAATGGAAATGGGTTTCAAAAACCATCTTTTAAATTTTTAAAACCAAGTGCCTAGCCTCTGATATTTTGATCTCCAAGCTTGACCAATTCTTTTCAAAGCTACCCCATGGTTACATGACCATTTTCGAGACTACTGCTCACTACAAAAATCCCAGAAAAATTTGAATTCAAATTGAACTTGATTTCATTTGAAAATCTACCCAGGAAATCAAAATAGAAAAAGGAAAAGAAATAAACAAAGGAAAAGGGCCACGCGCCAGGTTTTAGGCCCAACATCGAATCGAGCCCAACTAGCCCACCCGGGGGTTTCCTTTTCTTTTCTCATGCGCGAACGCACACGCCTGTCGCTGACAGACGTACCCCACTCTCACTTCGCGCACATCGCTGACGAGCGGGCCCTGCCCACGCTGTCATCGTCTTCCCCAAACTGCGCCCGCGACCACGTCGCAGCTGCAGTCACTGCCGGTAATGGCGCGGCATAAATGGGCATTAATCCGCGAGCGTTTCCTGTCGAGGCTCCGGCTATAAGATCCCCACCTCCTAGCGACCATTTTCCCCCAGTCATTCCTACCTTCACGCCAGCAGGCTGCCCACGACTCACACAACACCGCCGCAGACAGAGCTTGCTCCAGCGAACGATTCCGGTGAGACCCGTGCGCCCCTTCCTCTCTGAATCATTCGAGCCACTTCGCAATCTTCTTGCGCACCTCCTGACCCACCCGTTCATCATTTACTGCCCTAGGTCGCCGTTTCCACTCGACGCCGCAAGCACCTGACGACCACCTCAACTCCGGCGACCGAATTCCGTAAGTACCGTGCGCCCCTTCACTTCTGACCCACACGAGATTGTTTGCCATGTTCTTGCGCATCTCCTAAACCCCATGGATTGTGTTAGGGCGACGCGGAACCTCGGCAACTACTCCGACAACAAACACCCGACGCCGCCCATAACTCCGACGAACAATCCTCGTCGTGTCAGCGCGCCCCTCCGCAAACTAGTACCACGTCGAGCTTCAGCACGCCTCTGCGGATCTGGTAAGCACCTTCTTGCATCCTGGAACGATCTGGAATGCTAGCGCCGCCGTAGACCGAGCGCTCCGCCGCTCGCCGACGCCGAGCGCCGCCAGGACTTGGTAGCTTGCTTGCGTGCCATTGGATCTTGATCCAAGCGTTAGGATAGATTCATTAATCAGCGAAGAGGTACGCGATCTGGAGCGTGCGATCTATTTAGATCCTACGGCTATAGAGCTCGATCCGGTGCGAACCGGTACGCAAAAATCACAACACGACGCATGGCAGGTGTTAGAACTAAAAATAGATTTGAAACCAGAATTTGATCCAAATTTCAAATGCTTATAACTTTTGATTGCCACGTTGGAATTTTACAAACTTTATACCGTTGGATTCAGTGAAACAAGACCTTTCTGAATATCCAATGTGTTTAACAAATAGTAACAGTTAGAATAACTTTATTTGTAGAAACATGTTTAAGGCTATTTTAAGTATAAATTTATTTTGGGTGAATTGTATTAGTGCCAAATAAGTTTAGTTGGCAAACTTGTAACTTGTTAAGCTTCTGTAAACATGAGCATGCTTGGTAGAGTTTTCAAAATCACCACTTAGTAATTTCTTGCATGCATGCATTCATATTATTTTTGGTTGTATATAGTTGTGTGTAATTGTATGCTATAATTTTTGTGTAGATTTTGCAAGTGATTGTGATTGTGAAGAGTGCTACTCTCCCCACTACCAAGGAAAGTGATATTTTCATGAATATTTCTATCCTATGTTTTATACTAGCATTAGATATTTTGCTAAGTCTTGCATGCTATTTTGCCTAATGCTAAGTTGGGAAATCCTAAGAAGTGTAGAATGGTAGAATTGCTAGGGAATTTTCCTAAGTTAAGATATCATGCCATGCTTAGCCTAGCTATTTAGCAAACAAGGGTTGGTGAAAATCTATACTTACTATGATGAAAATATTTCTAAGTCATGAGACTTATGCTTTCCTAATAAAAACAACTAAGTCAAATGAACCTCCTGGGTGGAATGGAAGGATTGGGTTATGTTGAGTGGTTACACAAGGCCATGGACTTGGGTTGTGTATCTCACTTGTGGTATGCCACCCAGGCACAAAGGGATTTGGAGGCCAAGTGTTGAGAAAGCTTACAGTGCAACCACTTGGCAATATGGGCTCTGCCTTGATCATATAGGTTGCTAGAACTTAGTCATATGGACAGTTGGTGGTAGTAGGGATGATAGGTTGGAACGCGTCCATTTGACTAAGGAAAGGCTTCTGAAAGGTCCTGTATTGGGAAACCAAGTCTGGTGGGGAAAGTGCACAACCTCTGCAGATGGAAAATCTAAGTACTTAGCCTAGTCCAAGGCAATGGACAATTTGAGCATCAAGACATGGAAGCTACAAGAATCTCATCACTCCAACTTCTAAGTAAAAATTGGTGGGTGAACAAGGGTGAAGGACCCCAATGTCTATTGATGGTTTCTTGGGAATGTTTTGACAAAGAAAAAAAACTTAGTGATTTCAACTAATAGGTAAAACTTATTTTCAAGCAAAGCAAGCCAAGCTACACTTAGCCAAAATGCATATAGTAATATAGTCCACTTAAAATATACTAAGGTATCACTTGCCAATACTATTCAAAAGTATTGACCCTCTGTGGCTGTAACTTGTGATGTTGCAGGTTACTCCGATGATGAATAGGCGTCATGAGTCTACACTCAACATGCTTGCCTGTGGCACATGAAGATGAAGACTTATGTTTATTTACTTATTCCTTAAACTCTTGTATTAGGCCTTTGGCCCTGAGTTGTAAAAGACTATGTTTTATCTCTGGAATGAATGTAATAAACGACCTTTGTATCTGTGTACTTCATCTTAAACTGTGGATGCTAGCATTGATCCAGGGACTAGCATTGCAATCACAGGGATCCTTTCCTTTATAAAGGAGGGGTCTAACACGGAATCGTTTTGCAACTCACGCCACCCGGAACACCACAGCGCAATGGTGTGTCTGAACGCCGAAATCGAACTCTATTAGATATGGTGCGATCAATGATGTCTCTTACAGATTTGTCGTTATCATTTTGGGGTTATGCATTAGAAACCGCTGCATTCACTTTAAATAGGGCACCATCTAAATCCGTTGAGACGACACCGTATGAACTGTGGTTTGGTGCTAAACCTAAGATGTCGTTTCTTAAAGTTTGGGGATGCGAGGCTTACGTCAAGAAGTTGATGCCGGACAAGGTCGAACCAAAAGAGGAGAAATGCGTCTTCATAGGATACCCTAAGGAAACGATTGGGTATACCTTCTACCACAGATCTGAAGGCAAAGTGTTTGTCGCAAAGAACAGATCCTTTCTTGAGAAGGAGTTTCTCTCGAAAGAAGTGAGTGGGAGGAAAGTAGAGCTAGAAGAGGTTATTGAACCTTCTCTTGAGTTGGAGAGTAGCACAACACCTGAAATTGTTCCAGTGCCATCTGCACCAACAATAGAGGAAGCTAATGACAAGGATCATGAAGCTTCGGAAGATTGTACTACTGAATGTCGCAGGTCGACAAGGTCACGTGCCCCTCCTGAGTGGTACGGCAACCCTGTCTTAACTGTCTTGTTAGTAGACAACAGTGAACCTGCGAACTATGAGGAAGCAATGATGAGCCCAGACTCTGAGAAATGGCTAGAGGCCATGAAATCCGAATTAGGATCCATGAGCGAAAACCAAGTATGGACTTTGGTGGACCCTCCTAGCGACCGAAAGGCCGTTGAGTGCAAATGGATTTTCAAAAAGAAAACGGACGCAGATGGTAATGTTACTGTCTATAAAGCACGGTCTGTCACGAAAGGTTTTCAACAAGTTCAAGGTGTTGACTACGATGAGACTTTCTCTCCCGTAGTGATGTTTAAGTCCATTCGGATTTTATTAGCAATTGCTGCGTTTCATGATTATGAAATATGGCAGATGGATGTCGAGACTGCGTTCCTCAATGGCAACATTGATGAAGAGTTGTATATGATGCAACCCGAAGGTTTTTTCGATCCTAAGGATGCTAATAAGGTATGCAAACTTCAGCGTTCCATTTATGGACTGAAGCAAGCATCTCGGAGTTGGAACCTTCGTTTTGATCAAGTGATCAAGAGCTTTGGATTTATTCCAAATTGCTACGAAGCTTGTATCTACAAGAAAGTGAGTGGGTGCTCAGTGACTTTTTTGGTACTATATGTGGATGACATATTGATTATTGGAAATGACATTGACATGCTTAACGATGTGAAGAGTTATTTCAACAAATGTTTTTCAATGAAAGACCTAGGGAAAGCTGCTTATATATTGGGCATCAAAATCTATAGAGATAGACAAAGGCGCCTGATAGCTTTAAGCCAAAGTACATACCTAGACAAAGTTCTGAAAAGGTTCAGAATAGATAAGGCAAAGAAAGGTTCAGTGCCTATGTTGTCAGGTAAGATATTGAGCAAGGCTCAGTGTCCAGCTACGGTAAACGATAGAGAAGCTATGAGAAAAGTACCTTATGCCTCGGCCATAGGTTCTATCATGTATGCCATGCTATGTACTAGACCGGATGTGTCCAATGCTCTTAGTTTGACGAGCAGATACCAAAGTGATCCAGGAGTGAAACACTGGACAGCCGTGAAGAACATCCTAAAGTATTTAAATAGGACTAAAGAAATGATCTTAGTCTATGGAGGTGATGAACAGCTCATCATAAAAGGTTACGTCGTCGCTAGTTTCGACACCGACAAGGATGATTTGAAATCTCAGAAAGGATACTTTTATATTTTGAATGGAGGAGCTGTGAGCTGGAGAAGCTGCAAGCAAAGCGTGATCGCGGGATCTATAGTAGAAGCGGAATACATGGCTGTTGCAGAAGCGTCAAGTGAAGGAGTTTGGATCAGGAACTCCATCACTGAGCTTGGTGTGGTTCCAAGTGCCTTGGACCCACTGGAGATATTGTGTGACAACACTGGCGCCATAGCACTGGCTAAGGAACCAAGATATCATCCAAAGACCAAGCACATCAACCGCAAGTTTCATATAATTCGAGATTATATAACAGATGGAGATCTGAAGATTAGCAAAGTACATACGGATCTGAATGTCATAGATCTGTTGACTAAACCTCTTCCACGAGCAAAACATGATCAACACCTTAGTGCCATGGGTGTTAGATTGTTGCCAGATGTAAACTAGATTATAGACTCTAGTGCAAGTGGGAGACTGTTGGAATTATGCCCTAGAGGCAATAATGAAGATGTTATTATTATAATTCTTGTTCATGATAAAGTTTATATTCCATGCTAGAATTGTATTAAGCGGAAACTTTGATACTTGTGTGGTTTATGAACAACACCGTGTCCCTAGTACACCTCTATGGACTAGCTCATTGATTAATGATGGTTAAGGTTTCCTAACCATAGACATGAGTTGTCAATTAATAATGAGATCATGTCATTGGGAGAATGATATGATGGACAGACCCAAATCAAGCAGAGCAATTAGATCGTGTCATCGTGTTCATCTTTGCGAAGCTTTTTCTTATGTCAAATATTGTATTCCTTAGACCATGAGATAATGCAACTCCCTGGTATCGGAAGAAAGCTTTGAGGTCATCAAACGTCATCCTATGAGAGGGTGATCATAAAGGTGTCTCTCAGGTGATCGGAAAGTACTTGTTGGGTTGTATGTATCGAGATGGGATTTGTCCCTCCCAAGTCGAAGAGATATACTTTGGGCCCACTCGGTAATCGATATCAACACCGCTTGCAAGCAAGTGGTTAAGGAGTTAATCACAAAATGATACCGGATTACGGAACGAGTAAAGTACTTGCTGTGAACGAGATTGAACTAGGTATGACGATACCGACGATCGAACCTCGGGCAAGTAAAATATCACGCGACGAAGGGAATATATATGGGATTAATTGAATCCTGGCATCGTGGTTCATCGGATATGATCATCGATGAATATGTGGGAGTCAATATGGGTTTCCAGACCCCGCTGTTGATTATTGATAGAAGATCATGTCTGCATATTCTCGAACCCGTAGGGTCACACACTTAACGTGTCTCGACGCTAGGATAGAATGGATAATTGGTTTATGAGTTTTTGTTTGGAGTCTCGGATGAGATCCAGGACATCACGATAGGTTCCGGAATAGTCTGGAGAATAAGATTCATATAAGGGAAAGCAGTTTTTGGATTTCGGAATTGTTTCGGAATGTTCGGTATTGTACCGGAAGCTTCTAGAACCTTCCGAAGTGGGACCAACGTGGCCCCACTTGTCGGGAGGGGGCGTGGGCCTACGAGGGAGTGCCCTGGACGCATTGGCCCAGGGGCACAAGGCCCCATAGGCCCAGCCGGCCAAGCCCTAGGGGAAACCCTAGGGAGAGGTTCTAGAAGGGGGGAAACTTGCCCCCCACTCCACCCCATGTGGCCGCCGGCCCTAGGGTTTGGAGGAGGGGCAAGGGAAGCCGGCGAGCCCTCTATATAAAGAGGGCAGGGGCGCACCCTCCCCACACACCTCCTCAAAACCCTAGCTTCCTAGTTGCTGCCCTCCTCTCTCTCTCTCTCGCTCTCTCTCTCTCTCTCTCTCTCTCTCTCTCTCTCTCTCTCTCTCCCGACTGCACGTAGGCGAAGCCCTGCCGCAGAAACTCTCCACCTTTGCACCACGCCGTCGTGTTGTAGATCCAATCTATCTCTCCACCCCACTTGCTGGACCGAGGAAGGAGGAGACGTCGAGGTGCCGTACGTGTGCATCTCTCGGAGGCGTCGCCACTTGCAGCGTTGGATCAGATCGGATCGCGAGGAGGATAAGGCTAGTACGACTATATCAACCATGTTCCGTTGAACGTTCCGCTGTGCGATTTCTTCAAGGGTATGAAGATCTCATCTATTCTCCCTCGTTGTTTGCATCTCCTAGATTAGATCTTGGCTTCCCCGCTCGCATCCGTAGAATTTTTTTGATTTACTATGTTTCTAAACCCTTCACTTTATAGTATCTATCTTGAAGTGCGTAGACATCACACAGCTACGTCCTTTTTACACTTAGCGTATTTTTTATCTACTGGGTAGCTCTTATATGATCAATGAAATAAAGCTCTCTGGTTCACTCATTTTCTGAGTCTTTTACCTCCTTTAGTGTTCATTTTTGGATCGTATAAAACCTTTATGAGCAAGTTTTGTATTTGCACTTGTGAAAATTCCACCTACGGGCATTAGCTTATGTTTTCTGGTCTACACGATTCTTTGTTGTTTTTATGTGGATTCTGGATTAGTGACTTTCGGCACTCGAAGTCGGCGATTTTATGCTTAGGTTTTTTTATGGTGCCATTGGGAATCATCACCTAAGCACATGGTTCCGACTACGAGTCTTCTGACTCACGAAAGGTCAAGCATAAAAACCAAAGTAATGGATAAGCCAGCACTTGCTTAAAAAATATATACATGCTGGAACTAAGTACTTGAGTAGAAGGAAACATATAGCTATTGTTTTCCGCCTTAAGATTAAAACAGTAGTTTTTCCGCATACATACAACCAGAGGAAACAAATATTATAAAGTGTTTTTTCATTCCTATGGCGCAGCAGACTTTGAGGTAACATCGTCGGCGGTAGGAGAGTCATCCTGATCATCTTCGAAGTCGGTGGTCTTGAGGGACTCAGAGGAGTTGTGCTGGTCACCATCGATGATCTCGAGAGGCACAAACGAGTTTGGATCAACCAACTCGGCGACCCTGGTGTCGTAGCCGGTGAGCAATGACCAGATACCTTTATGATCAATCTTCTGGCCATCATCGTCTACGTCGGGCAGACCCGAGGTTACCGTGTCAATGTCGGCGTTCTCGTAGTGGGCCTTGACCATCGCCAGCGACATTCTTGCACCAGCCCGGGTACATGAAGCTTTCCAGCTTACGATACGCTCGGGGGCTTGGCGCAGAATCTCCGAGTACTTCATGACGGAATCCACCGCCTTGATGTTGATGTTCAGGGGCTTGGCAATCACTTTGGCTTGCTTGATGGTGGTACTGATGAAGTTACCGGCAAGAACCATGCATTCCTTTGGGGGAGGAGGATTATTGGTTAAACCAATAGGAGTTGCATTTCCGACCAAGCAATGGAGTACATGAGTTCAATAACACAAATAGTTTAGAGTACCTGGCTTATAGAAAGTACAAGACGGAGATTTCTTACCAAAGATGCTCGCCTCAGCTTGTTGAAGCGTCCCCACCATGGAGTCCCATTCTTGTCGGAGGAACTTGTAAGCCTCAAGGTTGCGTTTATTATGATCTTCGGCAGCTTTCTTCTGCTCCTTGAGGATCGCAATTTCCTCCTTCTGCCGGTTGATCTCCGTGTTTGCATACTCCTGCATGGTTTTCATAGACGCTTCATGCATCTTCAGAGTGTCATCCCTCTCCTGCTTCAGGATCTTGTTCTCGCTATCCAGCAGTTCTATGTGCTTGGATTGCTTGACAATGTCCTTCGCCTTGGAAATAGTTTCTGCATGCCGGAGAAATGACAGCACACGATGAATAGTCAGAGGTTAATGGCGCAAGACCAAGATTATGTGCAAAATTTAAAAGAAAAATAGACTCTTGCTCTTGGTGATTTGATCCTTCAAGAAGGCAGTTTTACCCTTTTCAGCTTCCAAGTCAGCACGCATCTTGTGGAACTTCTCGTTGGCGATGCCTCTCTGAGCATTCTCATTCTGCGAAAAAGATCAAAGTTACTTAGTCTACTTGGAGCATCTAGCTGGATAAATATACACCTAGAGGCTTGGGGCTACAGTGAGAGTTTTTAACTTGGCAAAATGCTTAGTCTTTCTTTAAGCATCTAGTCGGAACTAATTCTGTTTCAACTAGAGGCTTGGGGGCTACATTATTGAAATTTACAAACACTGCGTATGCTATTCTAAAAGTATCTAGTTGGAATAATTCATTCAAACTACATACTTGGGGGCTACGGTGCAAAGTTTTCTAGCATATTCACTCTTAGAGCATTCAGACACAAAGACCTATGGTTTTCCGTCTAAATCCTCGGGGGCTATAGTGGGATACTACATATGAAATGCAAAAGGCATGTAAAACTTACAAGTGCAATGATCTTGAGGTTGGTGGCACTCTCGACAAATATCTTGCTGAAGGAAAGGCTATTTCCGCGCAGGATATCCGCTTGCTTAAGCAGCTTCTCAAGACCACATGTCGGAGAAGTCGGCGCTGCACCAGGAACCAGATCTGACCTACCCGGTGTAAGTACCGGGTAGACAATCTTAGGAAACTCTACTGGTGTCTTGGGTGCAGTGGCGCCGCCTATGGCAGAAGTTCCGCGTTCCACCATCGCCTTATCGCTACCAGTGGCATCCTTAGCCAAAGCTTCAGCCATTTTGGATGCAGTACTTTCTTGTGTCGCCTGCTCGCCGACAACAGCAAGTTCCGCGGCAACACCTGGATCCACTTCCATGGCGGAAGGGCCAGATGTTACCTTAGCTGGAGAGTTTGTCGGTGCGGCAGCAGGCTGGACGCTTGGAGTTGTGGGGGCGATGGCGGGAGATGCTTGGTGAAACATTTCTTTGCTATTTTTAGAAGCCCCTGATGTTTTGGAGGTCTTCTCTGAATTCATACTGGCCTTCTTCCTGAAACGGGCAAAAGTATAAGTACATGAACAAGATGAGCAAGGGACAATGTCACATCCCAAGATTTTCCAAATCTTGTAATGTGAAATAAATTATTGTTGAATTTTAGGGTGAAAAGAAACTTTTGTTTCTAAGTGGAAACTTAAAAATCCCATATAAAATGTAAAATAAATCCAAACCCTAAACCCTAATGGAATACAAATCATTTCCAAATTATCTCCAAGACTATGGATTTGATCCATATAAAAATTTGTCAACAAACATTTACAAAATATCAAGAAAGACCAATAGAAATATTATAAAACCATAGAAATTGGTTTCACTTAATTTGGAGCCATAGATAAAATCTTATGAATTTAATAAGATAAGGAAAATGAATTTTTAAAGCTAATAAAGCCCTTATCTAAAATCCATACCAAATGGTGAGCAAATAATCCTAAAGATATTTAAAAGGATAAATAAATCACAAATAAGATTTTACAAATTGGAATCACCAAGTTTGGATCTATAAATAAAAAAGATATGGTTTTTATAAAAATGAAGAAAGAAATATTAAATAAGGATTATTTAAAGATCAAATTAAATCTTTGCCTAATCCATTAAGCAAATGGAATGAATAGAATCCAAATCCAAATAAAACAAAAGGATAAAGAATTTCCAAAATAAAATAAAATGGCATTAACCATTCTATCCCTACTTTAATAAAGACAAATCTCTAATAAGAATAATTATATAATTCATGAGAAAACAGTATTTTGAAATTTACCCAAGTGGAATAAAAGTTTTTTAATTAACTTAAATAAAATAAATCTTCCAAATAAAATTTATGGAATTAAAACTATATTTAATATCATTTGAAATAAAACAAATACCCAATTCAAATGATTTATGAATCATATTAATTACTTTCCAAATAATTCAAGATGAATTATTTGACACCCTATTAAACAAATAAAAAACCTACTGAAAATATTTGGAAAGTTTAAAGAATTTAAATGGTGTTTGAAAATATTATTAAATCTTATTTGATTTAAAACAAGGGCCTTTTTGAATAATTAAAAAGACCCCAAAAGAATAAAATTTTATTCCAAAATTGACTTCAGAATATAATATTAATCAGTATTTGAGTCTTCACAAAATTTGGCAAAGGTTTGAATTCAAATGAATGCTTAAATTGTTTAAACAAAATCAAAACAGAATATTAGAAATAGAAAAAGAAAAACAAAACAGATCAAAAAAATGAATGAATCTGGCCAACCCAGCCCAGCTAGCCCACTAAGCCCAACTCGCAGCCCACCTGCACCCCCTCTGCCGAATAGTTTTTCCACAAAATCTTGCACCCGCAGAGACACCGACAGATGGACCCCACCCCCACTCTCTTTCACTCGCTGACAACGGACCCCATCGCCATGTCATCATCGTCTTCACCCACCCCGCTGACCACGCCCTCCCGGCCGTTTCCTGCCGTTAAATCCTCGGAGTAAATTCGGTGGAATGGCTTTACGATTACTCCTCACGATCACGCCTGATAAATCTCCTCCCTCTCTTCTTTCTTTCCCCTCAAGCCCCGCTGCTAGAGAGCCACCAGGCTGCCTCCATTTTGCTTTGCACTGCCGCTGTCTCCGGCGAGCTCCGCGAGCGATTCCGACCAGTCGACGTCGCCCCTCGCCTCCTCGAGCACACAAGCGTGACCCCCAGACCCTGGCGCACCTCCTAGTGGCATCAACTCGTCCCCGCGCGCCCCAGAACCTCGACAACGACGACGACCACCATCGCCACCGTCTGCTTTCTCTCCGGCGAAGCCTCTGGTAAGAATCTGACCACCCCTCTCTTTCTCTTTCACGCACGCATCCTCGCCACGTCCTTGCGCATCTAACCATGCTTTCCATTTTCTCTGGCATGCTCTGAAGCCTCGTCTTCAACCTCACCTGAGCACGCCCGACGACTCCACGAACTCCGGCGAGCAATTGTCGTGAACCCCGTGCGCCCCTTGCCCTACGACAACCACGTTGAGTACCAGTACGTCGCTGCGAACCTGGTGAGCACCTACTTACTCTCCCTTTCTTCCTCTATCGCCAGCCCAACCGCCGTCTGACCGCGCCACCGCTCGCTGTCGACCAGCGCCGCCCAACGCCGCCCATCTGTGACCGAGCTAGTGTGAGCCGTAGGATCTTGATCGTAGCGTTGCGATAGAACGTGAACGGAAGGGTAAGAAGCAATATGTGTCGTGCGATGCAACTTAAATCTAACGGCTCGCATCTGCCGATCCGAGCGAAACGGTACAGACGAATAGGAAAGCGCCACGTGGCCCTGACTGTTTGATTAAAACCAGAAATGATCTATGTGTTGTTCCAATTTGAAAAATTCATAACTTTCAAACCACACGTCCAAATTTTGCAAATTTTATATCAATGGAATCAGCAACACAAGTACTTTATGACCATGCACTTTGTTTAGTAAATTGCTTCTGATAAAATGTTTGTTTCTATAGAAACTTGTGTATGCATGTTTAGAATATAAAATTTAAACAATTGGAAAATAAATCCAAACCCTAAACCCTAATGGAATACAAATCATTTCCAAATTATCTCCAAGCCTATGGATTTGATCCATATAAAAAAATTTCAAAAAACATTTACAAAAGATCAAGAAAGACCAATAGAAATATTATAAAACCATAGAAATTGGTTTCACTTAATTTGGAGCCATAGATAAAATCTTATGAATTTAATAAGATACGGAAATTGAATTTTAAAAGCTAATAAAGCCCTTATCTAAAATCCATACCAAATGGTGAGAAAATAATCCTAAAGATATTTAAAAGTATAAATAAATCTCAAATAAGATTTTACAAATTGGAATCACCAAGTTTGGATCTATAAATAAAAAAGATATGGTTTTTATAAAAATGAAGAAAGAAATATTAAATAAGGATTATTTAAAGATCAAATTAAATCTTGGCCTAATCCATTAAGCAAATGGAATGAATAGAATCCAAATCCAAATAAAACAAAAGGATAAAGAATTTCCAAAATAAAATAAAATGGCATTAACCATTCTATCCCTACTTTAATAAAGACAAATCTCTAATAAGAATAATTATATAATTCATGAGAAAATAGTATTTTGGAATTTACCCAAGTGGAATAAAAGTTGTTTAATTAACTTAAATAAAATAAATCTTCCAAATAAAATTTATGGAATTAAAACTATATTTAATATCATTGGAAATAAAACAAATACCCAATTCAAATGATTTATGAATCATATTAATTACTTTCCAAATAATTCAAGATGAATTATTTGACACACTATTAAACAAATAAAAAAACTACTGAAGAGATTTGGAAAGTTTAAAGAATTTAAATGGTGTTTGAAAATATTATTAAATCTTATTTGATTTAAAACAAGGGCCTTTTTGAATAATTAAAAAGACCCCAAAAGAATAAAATTTTATTCCAAAATTGACTTCAGAATATACTATTAATCACTATTTGAGTCTTCACAAAATTTGGCAAAGGTTTGAATTCAAATGAAGGCTTAAATTGTTTAAACAAAATCAAAACAGAATATTAGAAATAGAAAAAGAAAAACAAAACAGATCAAAAAAAATGAATGAATCTGGCCAACCCAGCCCAGCTAGCCCACTAAGCCCAACTCGCAGCCCACCTGCACCCCCTCTGCCGAATCGTTTTTCCACAAAATCTTGCACCCGTAGAGACACCGACAGATGGACCCCACCCCCACTCTCTTTCACTCGCTGACAACGGACCCCATCGCCACGTCGTCATCGTCTTCACCCACCCCGCTGACCACGCCCTCCCGGCCGTTAACTCCTCGGAGTAAATTCGCTGCAATGGCTCGACGATTACTCCTCGCGATCATGCCTGATAAATCTCCTCCCTCTCTTCTTCCTTTCCCCTCAAACCCCGCTGCCAGAGAGCCACCAGGCTGCCTCCATTTTGCTTTGCACTGCCGCTGTCTCCGGCGAGCTCCGCGAGCGATTCCGACCAGTCGACGTCGCCCCTCGCCTCCTCGAGCACACAAGCGTGACCCCCAGACCCTGGCGCACCTCCTAGTGGCATCAACTCGTCCCCGCGTGCCCCAGAACCTCGGCAACGACGACGACCACCGCCGCCACCGTCTGCTTTCTCTCCGGCGAAGCCTCTGGTAAGAATCTGACCGCCCCTCTCTTTCTCTTTCACGCACGCATCCTCGCCACGTCCTTGCGCATCTAACCATGCTTTCCATTTTCTCTGGCATGCTCCGAAGCCTCGTCTTCAACCTCGCCTGAGCACGCCCGACGACTCCACGAACTCCGGCGAGCAATTAGCGTGAACCCCGTGCGCCCCCTGCCCTACGACAACCACGTTGAGTACCAGTACATCGTTGCGAACCTGGTGAGCACCTTCTTACTCTCCCTTTCTTCCTCTATCGCCAGCCCCGCTGTCGTCTGACCGCTCCACCGCTCGCTGTCGCCCAGCGCCGCCCATCTGTGACCGAGCTAATGTGAGCCGTAGGATCTTGATCGTAGTGCTGCGATAGAACGTGAATGAAAGGGTAAGTAGCAATCTGTGTCGTGCGTTGCAACTTAATTCTAACTGCTCGCATCTGCCGATCCGAGCGAAACGGTACAGACGAATAGGAAAGCGCCACGTGGCCCTGACTGTTTGATTAAAACCAGAAATGATCTATGTGTTGTTCCAATTTGAAAAATTCATAACTTTCAAACCACACGCCCAAATTTTGCAAATTTTATATCAATGGAATCAGCAAGACAAGTACTTTCTGACCATGCACTTTGTTTAGTAAATTGCTTCTGATAAAATGTTTGTTTTTATAGAAACTTGTGTATGCATGTTTAGAATATAAAATTTGTTCTAAAATGATTTTTGAGATGAAACCTTTGGAAAATGGTTTGTTTTGAACCTACTGACCCTAGGAATCAATTGGTGGTTTCAAAAATGTATTTGGTAAACCAAGGGTACAAATCTTTGAATAAAAACATTTCTAGCCAAATAAAAATGTGAATTATGGTTTAAAAATCATTTTGGGAGAAGAAATTTTTGGGAAGTGTTTTGATTTAAACCCTCTGACCCAAACACCAAGTTTGAAGATTTGAAAACTTATTTTATGAACCTATAGATTATTGCCTTATTAAAAACATTTCTATACCACATAAAATGATACCTTGTTTTAAAAATGGTTTATAGATAGAACCTTTTGCAAATGATTTTGCCACTTTGTAAAATGACCATTAGGTGTTTTCCAAATGTTTATGACCCATTAGAAACCACTTTTTCAAATAAAACAATCTTTGACATGCTTGCATGCATTGTTTTGTTCTATCATTTTATGTGATGTTTTGCTTGAATGGTAGATTGTAATTGTGCCTTGCTTGATTGAATTATAGTTATTTGAAGAGTGTGAGTATTGCAAGGACAAGGAGTGAACCTATATTCTCTACCAAAAAGGCAAGTGATGCTTCATACTTTTGTCCCATTATTTTCACTATGCATTAGTGATATTTCTAAGTAGGACTTGCATGGAATTTTGCTAAGTGTAAACTATGCCATGGGAAATCCTAGTAGATGAAACCTTAGTAGAATTCTCCAAAGTTAATATTCCTACTACTATCATGCTTAGCTTAGCTAGTAGAAAACAAGGGTGGAATATATATTCATGCTATGAAAAATTTCTAAGTCTGTGGACTTGTGTTTTGTTTAATTAAAAAACTAAGTGAATGAATCACCTGGGTGGAATGGAAGGAATGGTTTGTGTTGAGTGGTTCACAAGGCCCATTTCTATGGTTTACCTTGTGTATCTCACTTGTGGATGGCCACCCAGGAACAAAGAGATTTGAGATGTCAAGTGTTGAGAAGCTTCAAGTGCAGCCACTTGGCATTATGGGCTCTTCCTGGATCATATAGGTTGCAATAACTTAGCTAAATGGACAGTTGGTGGTAGGGGTTGATAGGTTGGAACGCGTCCATTCTCGTCTAAGGGAAGGCTTCTGAAAGATCTTGTCTTGGTGAAACCAAGTCTTGTGGGGAAAGTGCACCACCTCTGCAGAGTGAAAAATCTAAGTACTTAGCCATGTCCCTGGTAAAGGACAATTTGAGTATCAAGACATGGAAGCTATCAAGAATCTCCTCATCCCAATTTCTAAGTTAAAATCTTGTGGTTGAACAAGGGTTGAAGGATCACCAATTTCTATTGGGAGATGCCTTGGGAATGATTTTGACAAACAAAAACTTAGTGTTTTCAAATGATAAGGAAAATCTATTTTGAGCAATGCAAGCCTAAAGCTCCACTTAGCCAAAAGCATATAGATGATAGACTCCACTATACTACCATAGTATCACTTGCCAATACAATTCAAATGTATTGACCCTTGTGGCTATAACTTATTATGTTGCAGGTTTGTTTGATGTTAGTGAAGTTTATTGATTAGGATTACAAGTCTACAACCAACATGTCTGCCTGTGGCACTTTGAAGATGAAGGACCCCATGCTATTGTTATATTCTGCTGCATTGTAATGAGATAGCCAAATGAGCTATGTAAGATGTAATAAATTATTTTATTCCTGGTTATAAAGTTGGATTATGACCTTTGTTTCTTGATATTACATCTTAATTGTGGATGCTAGCTATTGATCCAGGGACTAGCATCATAAACACAGGGATCTCTGCCTTATTAAAGGTTGGGAACCTCACAGACAATGTCGGATGTTAAGAAGCTTACACAATGGTTGGTGCTTTGGTCAAAGGGATACCAATCTTTCTTCTTTTCTCCGCCTCCAGGGCGGCGGTGGACTTCTTGGAGGCTCCACCCTCCGTTTTCTTCTTCTTGCCTCCGTCGACAACGTCAGAGGTGGAGCTCTTCCGCTTACACGCCAACGGAACATCGTTGTCGGACACGATGGTGACTTCCTTCATCTTGGGGTCATAGACTTGGACAGCCATGCTATCCTCGTCTATAATCTTTAGCTGTTAAGTGAAATATGAAGTGTTAGATGCGATGGTAATGGCTAGACGGAAGAACTAGAGTATATGTCATACAAGGAAAATAAAGCAGGTACCTCTAGGCACGTGCTGCCCTCGAACATGTCGTAGGTGATGGTGAAGCCACGCTTCCTGTCCTTCACCTTGACGATGTCTTCGAGGCGGAGCTTGATGGAGTCACTCGAGAAGTTGTCCTCGGAGATGTGGAGGCTATCCTTCCTATCCTTGGTATACTAGTGCATGAGCTTCGCGCGGTGCTGCAGAGGCTAGATCCGCCTGATGAACCAGCACATGGCTAGGTCCAACCCGGCCAGACCCGTGTCTACGAACCACTCGATCCTCCTTACAACGCGGGAGGCTTCGTCGTCGGAGGGAAGGAGGTCTTGGGATCTCCATGTCGGGGCTTCAGCGGTGGCCCCGTCGACAAAGTCTGGGTATGATGCTTCTTGGTCGTCCAGAGGGATATCTGGGCCGTAGAAGTATGTTCTCTGCTAGTTTTTGTAGGACTCGTGGCCTACAATGTCGGGGAACCGCCGGCCAGGCTGGATCTTGAAGCTAATGGTTCCACAATTTCTGAGCTCATCCTTGATCACTCTGGCTTCCCTCTGGACGGTGAAGAAGTATATAAACAGATCTAACCTAAGCATAATTCCTAGGTAGCCCTCACAAAGTGCCGCGTAGTTGCTAAGCGTGAGGATGCTATTCGAAGAAAGGTTCTGAGGTTGAACCCGGAAGTGGCTAAGGACCTCTATGAAGAAGTCGGAGATTGGGAGGGAGACGTCGCATACCAGTTGGGCTTTCAGGTACACCTTTTCTCCAGCTTTGGGATAAGGGATGACCTCACCGGCCGGCGCCGCCCGCCAGACCAGCCCCTCCGTCGTGGGGAGGTACCCCTCGGCGAGCATCTCCTTGAGATTGCTCTCCGTGATATCGGAGCCGCGCCAATCTCCCTTGTGAGAATCGCCCTCCTCCTCTAGCAATTTCAGCCCCGCCGGAATATGGTCGCCGCCGGTGGTTTCCACCACCGAGGTGCGTGGCACCACCACACCCTCTAGAGGCACGTGAGCGGAGCCCGCCGGTTTAGCCGTGGCCTCGCTCGTCGCCTCCATGGATGGGGTGGCGCTGCTTCTTGCCATTGGTGTGGGGAGGATGGAGACTAGCAGAGAGATGGGAAAGCTGGGTTTTTTTCCCTCGGTGTGCGTGGAGAGCTCGAGGAGGCGTTTGCTGGAGGTAGAAGGTGATGCGAGGAAGAATGCGGTGAAAGGATAAAAATTACCACGGTTATAATTTATAGTACTCAGCATCAATATTCGTGCAAGTTGATCGAATGGTTGCTACGTGGACAGCGCGTGTGTGCGCGTGCGCAGAAATTTCGCCACGTTCCCACCGCCGTCGCCAACGTTTCATATCCTTCGCGCAGGAAAAACGGCTATGATTGCGTTCTTTGCATGTGTGAGTTACGAGGCATTGCTGACCTATGTTCTACGACACTCTACTAACATAGGCAGGTGAACCATCCCATCTAAAGATTCCGGCATGAACGGATCCTGTCCAGCTACGAGAAGAGTATGATGGAAGATTCAGCAGTTCTCTGACTTACATATTGAAGACGGAGAGCATTGCCGGGTTCTTGGGGGAACTACAAGATATTGCTTCATGATTTGCCGACATTCATCTAGACGGAACAACTAACCTGAAGAAGCAAGATGGCGCAAGATCTTGGAGTTCTTTGGGGGCTACTGTTGGGGATATGCTAAATGGGTATCACCATAGCACGTCTCTAATCCGGATAATCCGGGTGGCCCACAGTTGGTAGCAAGGCCCATGGTCTGCTGGGCGGCCCAGTTAGATGGATCCAAAAGGGGGGCCCATGACGGATAAAGGAAGGCTACTGAGGAGTCACCAGTGTACCTGGAGCCTTGGAGTGCAAGACATGTTAGACTAGTTGTGTACCGTGAAGGACTTTGTAACTTGTCTGGCTAGAACTTTGCCTGTAACCCTAGGATCTAGCGACTAT
This sequence comes from Avena atlantica, assembly GCA_910589765.1. NCBI lineage: Eukaryota > Viridiplantae > Streptophyta > Magnoliopsida > Poales > Poaceae > Avena > Avena atlantica. The sequence goes on from OU342736.1 coordinate 457,575,790, forward strand.
AGAAGTCGGACCTATGGGAGCCTTTAGGGCACGATACAACTCATACCTCGCACAGCGAACCGTTCCATGTAACTCGGCGTATTGACATTATAGTGATTTATAGCAGGAGTAGGATTCCGCCACCGTCGTGGGCCTTCCTTCTAGATCCATCTAACTGGACTGACCAGCAGGACATGGGCCTTGCTACCAACTGTGGGCCACCTAGGTTATCTGGATTAGAGACATGCTATGGTGATACCCATTTAGCATATCCCCAACAGATGCGGAAGTTCTCCGAGTCGATGGTACTATGATGGTTGTGAAATACAACCATTCTTATCTGTGTGAAATACAACCATTCTTATTTGTGTTTAAACTAGATATATAACTCAAGGATTTGATGAGATATATCTCTTAAACTGCCACTAATCACTAATTGTTGCATACATGTGCAAATCCTTTCTTTGAATTTTTTTCTTGTGGAAATAGAGGCTTTACGATGAAACCAAGCTAATTAAGGAAAAAATAAAACTTTCCAATATTTCCATGTCAAATAGGCCACAAAGTAAACCTATAGGAGGCTTAACGATCACTAGAATGGGTGAGCGCTGTACCGAATGCCATCATCTCCACCAGGTCAAACCCAACAACTTCCGTGAAGGGGCTTATATCAAATTCACAATAAAGCTACCCAAAACAAGAACGACATTCAAAGAAACACTACAGAGAAGAGGAGATCCACCATAGATCCGCCGCCATCTTCATCGCCATAGCCATACCTCCATATCTCTACATAGCCATATTCCAATACTTTAATTGGATCCATCGCAATTGGCGACATTTTAAGACTATTTGGTATCTCTCTCAAGAATTTATATATAATGTTTATGATTGTTGATCTAATCATGTGTGAGTATTCCTCACGGGCTGAGGGATGAGGACTAAACCTCGCAGTCATATGTGCATCTTTTGATATGGGATTATTGTGTTCTTGATTCAATCTATATTTGTATTTGTCTCTTTTTCTCTTGCATCAATCTAAAGACTTGTCAGGTACCAAAGACCTCGATGATTGATAAAGGTAATAAGGTGAGAGGAGTGGTGAGTTTTTCTCATACCAAAGACCCAGTAATAGAAAGGGGAGTATAGTAGTTGTTCGAGATCCATTTGGGGATAACGGTGAAATCATAGATCCTAAAGCTTTGGTATGTTTACTTAATAACTGCTTAGTCCCTGCAAGACAGTGGTATAGTGGTTGGAAAAAAAATATCTATGGTGCTTGCAGCCACAAGACTATGGTATTTTATGGACACATCGTCCACACCTATATTAAATTATAATACAAGTTATACTTAATATTATCGTTTATCCCATTTGTGTGTGCACAGTTGAAGATGAAACCTTAGCATTGGTCTATCTCCATCCATCGATACTGTAACCACAAAAAGTAATACCTAGGTCTTCTAGGTATAAAACAAGCTATACTACATCCGTAAACCGGACCGAAGGTATTAATCATTTTTCTGGCGCCGTTACTAGGGAAGAAATCCTCGCTACCCTAGTGAGGTTATTAGCGACTTTGTCTATTAGTTTAATTTTTGTTTTAGTTTATTTATTGTTATCATTTTTCTTTTTGTTATTAACTAGGACAAGTGCTCATGCGTTGCAACGGGTCTCAAATTTATTTCCTCACATTTGAACATAATGCCTGCGAATGTGTATAAAAAATCCATATAATATTTCAAAACAATCCAAGATTCTATTTTGTTTAAAGTGTAATTCAATAAAAGTTTGACATCATATTATGAATATAAAGCACGCCCACACAAATTATCTCCTATTGAGCCGATAAATTGTAGGAGGATATGCTGCAGTTGTGTGGCTTTCAAGATTTTTCTGATGTTTGAATTGATTGTTATAGTAAGTTGCCTAGCAATATGAAACTGGGGCTCATATGCCAAAACCTGATGGAGCACATATGTATTTTTCACATGACAGAACACATTGTATACTTCCTTCGAAGAAAAGATAGCCTTATCTATGCATCTGCCAATGTAACCTATCAGGAAATAACACACCAAGCTATCACATATGTCGAAGGATCGGATGCGTCACTGAGTCACACAGTAATAAGGTAGTCAAAATAAAATAACTGTCATACTAATCAATATAACCAAAATAATATCACTTAAGTGGACATACATATATGACCATGGACGCAATTCTTGTGTGGCTAGAGGTGCCACAAGGTGAGTAGCTCGTCCATCCCTGCCAAATGTACAGACCACATTAAGTCAATACTACTACCTGCCACATGGAACCATGTACCTGCGAGCCTAGTACCATATTCCCCTACTCATACAAAGGAGACAAAAATGCATGAACCGAGACACAAATATTGTAGAGGGCAAATAGATAGCTATCAGGATAAACCTTTATTTGATGCTCAATACAACATCTTCATGCCCAGAGTGTGTGAACACACAAAAGAGTTTTAAAGTCCCATACCTAAATACAAATAATTTACCAGATACAAACATAATAGTTAGTAAACAATAGTATTATCAAATAAGCCATATCCATCACATGAGTACAAACCAGATTGCAACAATATCCAACATATTTACCTCAATAATAGAAATTACACAAACAATGTTGTCTCTAAGAATGGAAATGGGCAGAGTAAAGCAATACCATACTCATACTTGTGTAGTCAATGGGTAGAATATTTTACCCATACACGTACCCGCGGGTATAAAACTTTACCCATGCCAATACCCGATGAGTACCCATACCTGTTGGGTACCTGAAGGGTAGATCCAATGATACGCAAGTTATTCATAATTTTACACTCATCGATAGCATATTTGGTAACAAAATAACCACCTCTACTCAATAATAGGTAGATGAGTACATGAAAATTATCAAATTTTAAAAACCATAATATTATACTTGTCATTAGGTTTCTCGACCGCATAGGTTGAAACTCTCTACATGTCAGTTTTACATGTCCGTTTAAATGGGTAGGGTATGGGTATACCCACGGGTACAAGCCTATACCCGTGCCCATACCCATGACTTAGCCGGTTGGGTATGGGTATAAAAGTGAGCTTATATCCTGCCCATGCGGGTACGATACCCACGAGTACCCGTACCTGTGTGTAAAATTGCAATCCTTAGTTGTCTCCTTGCTCTTCTAAACTTATTGAAATCCGCAACCCAAAAACCAAATCATTAGAGATGGCCCCAAGACTAACCTCTCATGTGATACAAGCAGAATTAGAATCGAGGTAACAAGTAAGAAAGCGAGCAATAGTTTCTCGTGGATAAGATATTGTTCAAGCAGAAAAGAAACCCACCTAACAATTTCTTAAGGAGACGTCTCCGCGATCATAATTGTAGTGTAACCGAAAACCACAGAGTGGAAAAAAGAACCCAACACTAATATTTTTTTATGTGGTAGACATATCACCATGCCAATTATCTTGACTAACAACCGATAAAGGAGGAAATGAGTCGGAATATTTCAGCCCTAGAACATCTTTGACAACCTAGAAAATTTTACCTTTTACGCATGCCAACATATGCATGAAAAAAATAAATTGTAAGACAACAAGTTCATTATTTACACCCTACTACATATACCAGACAAACAAATGTGTTGTTTACAAAAGAACATAAGAAAGTAAAATTTCTAAGTAAACTTAAATTCCTAAACAGATGCTCATGTTAGAAGATGCAATGGAACATAAAGCAGAAAATGACTTCGAATAAGCAAAGAACATATGCTCGAGAAAAGATAGTGTTTTCTTCATGAAGCAGAGTAAAAATAGAAAACAAAAGCTGCAAAATGTGAACAAGGCCCCCCTCAAGTTGAATAATATGGGAAGGAGAGACATGCTGGCAATGGACCCAGAGACTACTTCAATGTGTTACAATGCAGAACAAACGATAACGTAAGCTATCCGTATATTACATCCATTACTTAATGCAAACAGAAGAAATGTGAACACACATTGGAAGGGGTCATGAATATGTGTTTATACAGGCATTCTTTAGTGGTATCATGGAGTGGAAAATTCAAATCCAAATATACCTCGAGCCAACGTTGCATGTAGGTTCTTATTCATCTTTAGTCTCATGTTTCCTACGGAGCTACAAAATTGTCTATACATGTGACTTGAGCACTTGGTGAGACGATTGATAAGTTCCACGTCAGGCTATAATTCAAACTCCAAAGAACATGTTAGGCAGAACTACTCACAGGGTACATGCCATATTGAGTCGATTGCTTCCACATGGCTTGGCATGTAAAATGTACATTTCCGTAATAGATGCAACTTACTGTAGCACGCGATGGTCTGAGGTACCTACCTCTACCCAAGCCGTGACGTCCAGATCCCTCAACCAGCACGGGTTGTCTTGGGAAGTGGAAATATATTCTCTAATTTTTCAAAGGGAAATTTGCTGTGGGACACCGTTATTTTGTGGTCTATGCCAAAACATACCGCTCAATCATGCCTTTGCTGAGTACCAATATGATATTTGTGGCCGTTTTCTATAACACACAAAACATCCAAAAATATCAAGTTGAGTCTAAAATGAAACAACCCATCGAAAATTACTCTTTCTGCTTTCCTCTTTCGTATCTATCGCCAATGGTGGCTGCTGTTTCTGGACTACCGCCGCTAAAATCTGCGATCGAATTGGATGAACCTGCAACATTAGCGGATGCACAACGGTGGCAGCACAACAACAACCACCGGCCACAGCTAGAAGAGCAGCGGACGACCACCAGCAGCAGGTGATTGATCGCTGGCGAGTTGACCTATACGGTTGTCGGTACCTATACAACTTTGAACTTTATATTGCCTACTCTATAACCTACATGCTTACATCATGTTGATGTCATGACATACATGTACATGACTCGCATACGTGAGTATACCACTAATTCCTTCTTGTTTTCTCTCGGGAAATAAACCGCTCGCTTAAAAAAACTCTTCTATTTTTCATGCTTCTTCCCCAATGGATAGACAACTAAGGTTGCTGCCCAGAGCACGATGACCATAGCGCCGGTGAACAGGATGCCCCGCTCACCGTAGAGCGCCAAGCATCCACATGCGTGAGCCGCCACTGCCATGAACAAAAAAGGTACCGCATATGCTCGTTTTCCTGAAACTTTTCCTTTTCAGCTATGGAGTGTGTTACAGCAAACGACCACAAAATCATAATGGTACTCAGCAAAGGCATGATTGAGCGGTGTGTTTTGACAAAGACCACAAAATAACGGTGTCCCACAGGAAATTTTCCCTTTTTCAAATGGTGCAAAAGTTCAATCAGATTCAGATCTTTAAATATAGTTGCATGCCTAGCAACAAACATGATAACATGTGAATACTACAACTTTAAGGACTCCAAAAAAACATTATATAAAGCATTTTAGTACTGAAATATTGCCAATAGTAGTCAAGAAGGCCGGACTGGATAGGAAACCTAAAAGATGCGTAAAAGTAGAAACTGAAATCAAACCATTTTATCTAGCACCTAGTGTGAATTTCCATTTAAGTTACGAAGATGCAAGAATGGGGTTTTATATCCATGATTTCACAGTTAAGCTTGATTCCATCTGGCACTGAAATACATGACAGTTAAATTTCAGCAAGATACATTCAGCAAGATCATGTAATTACTACTCTACATGAAAACAAAATACTTCAATACAACTGAAGATCGCACATTGTATATAATGATCTTCAAAATGTAGCAACGTTCAGAAAGATATATATATATATATATATATATATATATATATATATATATATATATATACACACACACACACACACACACACCTTCATTGCCGAATTACATTGAACTCGATTCAGTGTCATGGAGGATATAATAAACCCACACTAACTATATGTGGACATGTCCACAAAGGTTTGGTTAAAAAACCACACTATATTACTTGCACTAAGAAATGAATTGTGTGACCAGAGACCATTATAGATAGATTTTTTTACCGCTGCTAATACTGAAGCCACTTTGATAGATATAAATTATCTGATAAAAAATGAATCAACTTCCATCTACAAGAGCAACACTATTTAATCTACTGTAGTTGGTTAGTTCATAATTCATGGTGTAATTTGTAACTAAGATATGGTTTACACGATGAAAGCAAGGAAGGCTAGAATATGCTCTTCGACAACACTCTGTCATTCTTGGTCACGAGGTGGAGGCAACAGAGCTGCTCAGACGGGGCACTCTGGATCCCTGGTTGCCTCCGAGCATGGCCAAGCGGTTGGAGAGGTCATTGTTGGCGATTCGGAGCTCCGTGTTCTCGAGGCCTCGCAAGAGGGCCTCGGGCGAAGACACAGAGCTCATAATGGTTGGCCACGTACTTATACTGGAGCGCGAGGCAATGTGCATGACTTATGTTTGTCTATACTATATATACCAGTAATTATCAATAATCTTTTGTAGACAATCATAAGAAGCCACGAGCTATAAAATACAGAATTCACCACTTATGCATCATTCAGATTGTACTGTATGAATGCAGGATAGTAATCAATCAGTCACCAAAAATCAGAATGCAGATTATACCATACGAATGCAGAGCAGTTATCAATCAGTCACCAAATATCGAACCTTCCGACTGGACACATGGGTTTTGTACTACCGTACCGAGAGGTTGGCGATGGCGTTGGAGACGGCAAGTGTTGTGTAGATGCCCTTTTCGCTCACGGACATGTCCTCACTGAGGAGGCGCTTCACGACCTCCATCTGCCAGGAAAAGAGGCGACAGGGAGGGAGAAGGGCAGGCGGCCTCCACTCCATCTCGAGGTTGTCCGACGTCTGGAGGGACGCAGATCAATGGGAAATCATGGAGGCGCGTGAGGAGGAGGCTTCTCGTGGATCTCAGGTGTCACACGGTCTGTTCCGGGTCGACAGTGGGGTACATGTCCAGGATCCATGGCGTCGAAGCGACGGGATCCATGGTGGCAAAGAGATGGGATCAATGGGGGCGCGGAGCTCGGCCCGGATCCATGGCGGCAGGAGGGGGTGGCACTGGGCTGCTAGAGGGAGGCGGGGGCGTCCGGGGGTTCGAGGAACCCTGCACATGTGCCGCGAAGAGAGAGAGAGAGAGAGAGAGAGAGAGAGAGAGAGAGAGAGAGAGGAGCGATTATAGGACGAAAAAATAGCGGTGAGAGCGATGGACAGAACAGAATGTCAGAGGGACGGAGTATGGACGGGGTCGACCTAGTGGGAATAAAACGGAACCTCATGTGATTTGGTGAGAGGAAAAAATGGTCTTATTTAAAAAATGTTGGACAAAACCAGCAACTAGAGGAAATAAAGGAAATTCGTCTCTTTTAAATAATAGAGACTGAAAACCCATAAATATTAGTTTACATTTTTGTTACCTTGTTATTTATATTTATCTGAAAATCCAAGAAAGTTGGAACTATGGCACAAAATAAGATTGGATAGGTATGATACTCACAATGAAGATTTTTTTGCGTGCACCTATCACTGAGGACGCTCTCACAGAGGAAAACTATAAAATTAAGCCTAACTATTTGAGTTTGGTTCAACATAACCAATTTGGATGCTCACCTCCTAAGGATGTATGTATGTACTTAAATACTTTTGATGAGGATGAGGTGTGTGATATGATGCGCATACAATATATTGATCCTAATGTGGCCAGGCTACATTTATTACTTTTCTCACTTACAGAAAAAGGCAAAATATTGGTTTCTAGCTTTTCCTAAGACACTATTACTTCATGGGAGGAATCCTCTAATATTCCATGACTAAGTTTTTTCCAACTTCGATCTAACATTATAGTTTTTAGACAAGAAGACTCTGAACCACTACATCTTTCATGGGAATGGATGAAGGAGTGTGTAAGAAACTTTCCCAACCATGGGATGAAAGAGTGGTTAATTCCCCACTTATTCTATAATATTCTTAATCCTATGTCTAAGTTTATGCTTGACACTACAGCTGGAGGCACATCATGGGCAAGTTGGTGGTTCCATAAAATTCTTGATAATATGAAAAATAACCATGCCAAATGGCGTGTGGAAAGATCCTTGATAGCTCCAAATTTCAACACTTCTTATCGATGATTTTCCTTTGGTTTTTGTTGAGTTTTGTTGGATTTCACCTTTTAACTAATATTAGCATCGCAAATTACCGAAACCTTCGTTTCTTGTGTTGGTTTTAAGGCAATGAACACTTTTGAAAGATCCGAGAGCATTTATGGGCTAATTACATTTGAACAAACAAATCCTCAATTTAAGCCTCTCCCATTAGAGGCGTTTAGGGGCCATAACAACAACTGGTATGGTAGCGACACGCCCGTACCGTCTGCCCGTACTACATTCCTACGCCTTCGTTATATCAATACAAGAAACTTTCGTGAAGGAGGGGGGAAACAAACACAACCACCGCAAATAATTCTAGAAGAGGGGAGATGAGATCTGAAGAAGGAGAAGAACACCGTCTCATCCTTCGATGATCCCTAGCCTCTGAACCATCCACTCTACCATCATCCCCACTTATACCGGGAGATAGATAGAGATTGGAACTTGTAAGATTAGGGTTTGATACTTTGATCTACTTTGGTTTGCATTTGATTTGATCCTCAAATGGTATTGTGGCTTTCTACAATAAAGTTGGGATGATTTCTATTTGCAATATTATTGCCTTTGATCTATCTTCCTCTCATGTCTGAGTAAATCCCCATAGGCGTGGGAGATGTAGGGGATTGGTAAGATGTTTTGTGCCTCCTTTGCTTCCATCCATTTGTGATTGTTGTCGTGATTATTATATTGTGAGAATAAATATCTATGTTTGCCTAATGCTTGTTGTCCAATTTAAGGGCCTGGATAACATGATCCCGAGATCTCATGGGTATGAACTTGTTTACTAGCGAATCGGCGACCCCCCAAGTGACACGATCGATATCAAAGAGGAGCTAGTACTACTCGAGGATAACAAGGAACCATCAAGATTAGATCCTTGATCTGGTCGAAAGACCTTAATTGATGTGCTGACCATTACTGTGGTAATAGACAGATGGTGTTGGAGATATGCCCAAGAGGCAACAATAAAGTGGTTATTATCATATCTTCACACTTATGATAAATGTTTACATACCATGCTATAATTGTATTAACCGGAAACATTAATACTTGTGTGATTTGTAAACTAAAATAAGAGTCCCTAGTGAAGCCTCTTGTTAAACTAGCTTGTTGGTTAATATATGATCATGGTTTCCTGATCATGAACATAGAGATGTTATTAACAACAGGGTCATATCATTAGGAGAATGATGTGATGGACATTATAGATAAGCGTAGCATAAAGATCAAGTCATTTCATTAGTTCAATTGCTATATGCTTTCTGATACATAGTAACCTAATTCCTTCGACCATGAGATCATGCATATCACCTTTACCGGATGGATGCTTTGATGACATCAAACACCACACCATAATTGGGTGGCTATAAAGGTGGCATTGAGTGTTCGAAAAGTATTGGTTGAAACACATGGATCAAGAGTGGGATTTGTCCATCCATATGACGGATAGATATACTCTGGGCCCTCTCGGTGGAATGTCATCCAATTAGCTTGCAAGCATGTGACTGGCTCACAAGGGATCACATATCACGGGAACGAGAAAAGAGTACTTATCGGTAACGAGGTTGAACTAGGTATGTAGAGATACCGACGATCATAACCTCGGATAAGTAACATACCGTGAGACAAAGGGAAATTGGTATCGTATGTAAGTGGTTCATTCGATCGCAAAGTAATCGTAGAAATATGTGGGAGCCATATGAATTTCCAGATTCCTCTATAGGTTATTGTTCAGAGAAGTGTCTCGATCATGTCCGCATAATTCACGAACCGTAGGGAGACACACTTAAGGATTCGACGTTGTTTGAGTAGTTATGGTATTATGAGAAAGAGACCGAATGTTGTTCGGAGTTTCGGATGGGATCCGGGATATCACGAGGTGATCCGGAATGGTCCGGAGAATAAGATTCATATAAGGAAAGTCCCGTTTCGGAGTTCAGGAATGATTCCGGTGTTTTCATCGGGAATGTTCTAGAAGGTTCCGGAATGTCCGGCACTCCGGGGGGGGGGAAGGGGTACATGAATGTGTCATTACATATTGGAATGATTGCATCATGTACTAAGTGTTCTTGCTGTTCCAAATAAAGGATTAAATTGAATCCTAAAACAGAAAACTCAAATGTCCAGTTTGAAAGTCAAACGGCTAAAACAAGAAACTGTGGGAAACAAGCAAGAGGAGGTTGAAACCAACTTGGAGGAGGAGTCCCTCTCCTCCAAGCCGGCGGCCAGCCTAGGCCGAGTTGGGGAGGGACTCCCCTCCCCTTCCCTGGCGCGCCAGCCCCTCCACTTATAAAAGGAGGGCAGGGCCTCCTCCTCTACACACAAGTTCCTATCCTCTAATCTCCGGTTTATAGCCGTTTTGGTTTAGAGCTTCTAATTGCTTTAGCCTTCGGTTTAGAGCCTTCTAATTAGTGTGTCTAATCCCTAGACCACTAATAGTACTCTCTCATACTCCACCATACTCGCTCCGGCTTAAGACGAAGCCCTGCGGGATCTCCCCTCTACTTCCGGTACCACGCCGTTGTGCTGCCGGAATCGCGAGGAGAGTGCTACAACCTCCGCTGCCTGCTGGAACAAGGGAGAGGAAGGTCTTCGTCGAGTACCGAACGTGTGACCGACTGTGGGAGCGCTGCCGGAACGTGGCGCCGGAAGGATCGTCTACGCGATCTTGAGATCGGAAAGAGTACGACTACATCACCCACGAGAATCTGCTCTCGTTAACCGCTTTGGAATCTTCGAGGGTGAGTTCCTCTATCGACTCGTTGCTACAATCTAGTAGATAGATCTTGGCTTGTTTGTTTGTATGCGATAGAAAATTTTGTTTTCCATGCTGCGAACCCCTACAGTGGTATCAGAGCCGTGTCTATATGTAGATCTGTTGCACGAGTAGAACACGATGGTCATTGTGGGCGTTGATGCTTTTATTGTCGATCGCTTCTTGTGTACTTTGCATCTTGCGGTATGTTGGGATGAAGCGGCCCGGGCTAACCTTACATGACGTCGTTCATGAGACTTGCTCCACGCTTGACATGCAACTTGTATTGCATAAGTGGCTTTGCGGGTGCCTGTTTCTCCTAGCATAGTTAAGATCCAATTTACAACAGGTGATTAACAATACTAGATCAATGTTGTGGTTCTTGTTCGTAAGTTAGAACAACACTTATAGAAAGCCCCAAACCACGTAAAACATGCAAAGAAAGTAGAGGCGTCTAACTTTGTTTTGCAGGGGTGTGCAGTGATGTGATATGGCCATGATTGTGATTATATATGATGTATGCAATGTTCCTTATTGTAAGTCGGCAACCGGCAGGAGCCATATGGTTGTCTTTAATTTCTGTTAAAACCCGCGTGTCTATTCAAAGTAGTTGTAATAGTTGAAGCCGGTGGACGACAACCATGGAGCAGCGTCATTGACCTTGATGCAATGCCGGTGATGATGGAGATCATGTTCGTGCTTGAAGATGGAGATCGGAAGCACAAGAAGAAAGGCCATATCATATCACATATTATGAATTGCATGTGATGTTAATCCTTTATGCATCTTGTATTGCTTAGTAGACGACGATAGCATTATAAGATGATCCCTCATGCACATGAATTTCAAGTCATAAAGTGTTCACCCTTAGTTGGCACCGTTGCTAAAGCTTGTTGTTTCGAAGCACCACGTGATGATCGGGTGTGTTAGATTCCGCAAGTGTATACAATGTGGGCAAGCCAGATTTGCTCATGCGGAAGCTAAGGTTTGATCTTGACGAGCCTAGCATGTACAGACATGGTCTCAGGAACACGGATCACCGAAAGGTAAAGCATGAGTCATATAGGAGATATGATGAACATGTTGATTGTTCGCCATTGAAGCTATATCAACTCTCGTGATGATCGGTTTTGATGTGGTGGATTTGGTTCGTGTGATCACTAAAACAATGTGAGGGATATTGTTTTGAGTGGGAGTTCACCTAGATTAATTTAATTATTAATTAGAACTCAATTTATCATAAACTAAATCAAAGTGAATTTGCATAGTTGTTGTAGTCATTGGCATCCGTTTACCACCTTGCGCTTAGTTATAATTGAGATGATAGAACTATAGAATTCTGGTTAGTTACTTTACGAACTGGTATCGTATTGTTTTGAAGTGTTAATCTAAAGTTTAAAAGTCCTATTGCAAACTTTCAGTAAGTTTCGGTTACTCCATGAAGTTTAATAATTGGTATTAAAATCAAGAGTAACAATTCCAATGTTAGTATATAAGTATCATGTTTGTCTCCATGATTCTTGATATTTAAAGGATTCTCCTAATATCAAGGTTATCTAAGGATCTGAAAGAGTTGTTTCAGAAACCATGATGTGTGGAAGATATTGTGATATCTGAAACGAAGTTTTGGTTGCAACATGATAGAGTATAATATGACAAAAGTCATGTTCTCATATTTGATGAGAATTTGCAAAAGGTTGGAGACACTAGTTGTCCTAATCCTCCGAAAGGTTTTTGAGAGCAACATTATACTCGTGATTCACCGTTACAAGCTAAAAGTAACTTGATCATGGATAAATCCATGGTAAGGGTGAATATTTGATGTAGGTAAAATGTTTACTACACCAAGAGATTACTAAAGAAAGGAATTTGAAAGAACACCAAACATTTGATGATGGTGATCTACTTCAAAGTGCAAGTCCAAAGACATTGGTATTTAACTATACATGCTTTGGACTATGTGTCATATGTATGACTCCACTGTTGATGTTGATAGATTCTTTCAAACAGAAAAGGAGATACTGAAAGAGAGTCTCATAAATATATGGCAGAAAAGAAAAAGACTAGAATTGTTCAGTTTAAGTATATAGATGATATACATGTTATGGCTATATTCTTTGCTTATTAAACAATGTGGTTCTTAAGTATTTGATACTGACTTTGTTGGTGTGAATTGTCATACGAAACAACACAATTCATGAACTACAATGGCCTAAGTAACTAGCAAAAGAATATGTGATGATGTTCATCGAGAACAAATAAAGGGTTATTGTATTGCTCGTTAAACATCAAAGCTTGCCTTCAAATATTTGTTTTATCAGGTATTATGAGAACAAAAGGGTTGTTCAAATAATTGCCGTAATCCATAAAAGATGGATGATTCACAAATCTCGTTGGAGAAATCACATCCATAAAATTAGTGCTAAAAATGTCGAAAGACAAATTGATTGAAAGATCACTTAGGAAGTGACATTTCCGTTTAAATTATATTGGAAAGAAAACATGAAGAAACTCCATGTGGATGGAATTTTGGAGTCTTTTGATTTTTGATCACATGACGCTTGTAAAACTTTCCTAAGAGATAATTAAAACTTCGTTCATAGGCCAAAAGGGAACGAATGACTATCTTATTGGAACTTATACATATTGTTGTACGAAGTCCATTATGTGTAGTAAAGAGCGATGGATTTCAACTTCATATGCTTTCTCCGAAAATTTGAGTGAATATATGAATATTTACTTAATAAGGATGAAGTGTGAAATATTTGAAAAGTTCAAAGACTTTCAACATGAAGTGCAAAATCATTGTAACAAGAACATAAATAGTTTATGATAAGATCATAAAGAAAGATATTTGAGTTACAAGTTTAGCATAATACCTAAGATTTAAGGAATCGTTCCTTGGATTTGCATTTCCCGAAACACCATAAGAGTATGGAGCGTTCGAGATATGTAATTAAACCTTGTTTGACATGGTAAGATCGAAGGTGTAATTCATAAACTGCCATTGTATTTTAAAGATTAAAAGCTTTAGAGATTACCGTTTTTCCACTGAAAAGAGCTTCATCATAATCCGTTGAAATGACACCATATAAAATTATGGTTTGGGATAAAACCCAAGTAGTCCTTTCTTAAACATTGGTATGCTATACATAAGAAAGATGTTTGCAACCAAAGTCGGATGAACCTGTCTTTGTTAAGTATTCCTCCATAACACCGGAGACAAAAGTGTTTGTCGCTTAGAATGTCAAGTTTCCTTGAGAAGGAATTTTTCGTGAAAAGTAAAGTGGGAGGACAATAGAACTTTGATAAGGTTAAAAGAACCTTAGCTATATGTGCAGAGTTGCGCAGCGCCGAAAAGTGTTCCGGAGGCAGCAATAATGCTCATGGCTCACATGCCTCAAAGGTTTGTGGTCATGGAGATCTAAGTTCCTATTGAAACAAGTAGGTCGGGTAAACAATCAAATACCAAGATTTGAGGGTTGAATCATTATTTGAGAATAATGAACCGACTACATGCAAAGAACCGATGATGAGCCCTGACTCCGTCAAATGGCTTGAAGCCATAAAATCCGTGATAGTTCCATACACGAAAAATCAAGTTTTGAACTTGAAGGACCCTCGAGAAAGGTGTAAGACCTTACAGTTGTGTCTGGATCTATAAAGAAATAGACATGGATGTTTTACATCTATGAAATAGTCGACATGTTGGGAAAGAGTTCACAAAATGTTCAAAGGTTGACTATGACAAGATTTGATCTTTCATAGTGATATTTAGTCTAGACGGATTAATGTAGCAACCACTGCTTATAATTTGTTATATGGTAGTTGAATAAACAAAACAAGTTCTTCTAATAGAATCGTTACCTAGGACATGTGCATAACACGGTCCATAGGGTTTTGTTAATTCAAAGGATGCTAAAAGCATATGCAAACTTCAATGGTTGAAGTGAGCATCGCGGAGTTGGAATCTTCACAATGATGAAATTGTTAAAAGAGTTTAAATTCATCAGAGACAATGAAGATGCTTGCATTTGCAAGAAATTAAGTGGGAGCGCTAAAGACATATTTCTAATACATTATGTAGGAGACATATTGTAGATTGGAAGTGATGTATGTTTTTATTAACACAAGATAAGAATTTCATCTCGATGAAAGACTTAGGCAAAACCCAAATATTAGGCATCAATAGACGCTAATATGGTTGTGCCAGAAGTACATAGATAAGATATTGAATGAGTTCAATATAGAAACTACAAGAAAGGTTCTTGTCGCACAGAAAGGATTGAATGAGTTCAATGTTGATGATATATTCAAGTGTATTGACATTTGGTAAAGTGAAACAAATAATCAAGTATAGATTGATACTTGATGTATGAAATCACAAAGGGTATTTATATCAATCATACTGTGATATGTACAAAACCAGATATGTCCTATGCTCTAAATGTTGTGAGCATATACCAGAATAATTCGTATGATGATCATTGGACAATAGTAAGGATATTCTTATGATCTTTTGGAAGAACTAAGAGTATAATATTTGTAGAATTGACAAATAGATGGTTAGTTCATTGTAAAAGTACTACATTGATACTAGTTTTGTCACAAAGTGCAAATTAAGTTTATCTCAATCTAAACTAAGGGTGGCACAATATAATGGAAAGTAAGTTCCATAATGGATTTGGATGAGTTCCAAAGTTAAGACATTGTGACAGATACTACAACAAAAGGCTAAGTATATGACTGCTGTTATAGCAGCTAAAGAGGGCATTTGGGTCAAGTAGTTTGTTATCAAACTAGGTGTAGTTCACAGAGGGATAATACTATGAAGTTATATTGTGCGACAATATTATCAACGTGTTTTAACCCCAAAGAACTAAAGGTCACACCGAAAGACCAAATTTATACAAAGCCATCTCATTAGAGAATGAGTGATGCGTAGAGACGCAAAGACATGCAATTACACACGGACCTGGAAGTGTCAGATCCGAAGATCAGTTGACCACTGGCAATCGTGTACATACAACACCGGAAAGCCATAGGTGTTATATACACAAAGGTTTGAAACTAGATTATTGACTCTAGTGCAAGTGGGAGACTGTTGGAGATATGCCCAAGAGGCAATAATAAAGTGGTTATTATCATATCTTCACACTTATGATAAATGTTTACATACCATGCTATAATTGTATTAACCGGAAACATTAATACTTGTGTGATTTGTAAACTAAAATAAGAGTCCCTAGTGAAGCCTCTTGTTAAACTAGCTTGTTGGTTAATATATGATCATGGTTTCCTGATCATGAACATAGAGATGTTATTAACAACAGGGTCATATCATTAGGAGAATGATGTGATGGACATACTCCTATAGATAAGCGTAGCATAAAGATCAAGTCATTTCATTAGTTCAATTGCTATATGCTTTCTGATACATAGTAACCTAATTCCTTCGACCATGAGATCATGCATATCACCTTTACCGGATGGATGCTTTGATGACATCAAACACCACACCGTAACTGGGTGGCTATAAAGGTGGCATTGAGTGTTCGGAAAGTATTGGTTGAAACACATGGATCAAGAGTGGGATTTGTCCATCCATATGACGGATAGATATACTCTGGGCCCTCTCGGTGTAATGTCATCCAATTAGCTTGCAAGCATGTGACTGGCTCACAATGGATCACATATCACGGGAACAAGAAAAGAGTACTTATCGATAACGAGGTTGAACTAGGTATGCAGAGATACCGACGATCATAACCTCGGATAAGTAACATATCGTGAGACAAAGGGAAATTGGTATCGTATGTAAGTGGTTCATTCGATCGCAAAGTAATCGTAGAAATATGTGGGAGCCATATGAATTTCCAGATTCCTCTATAGGTTATTGTTCAGAGAAGTGTCTCGATCATGTCCGCATAATTCACGAACCGTAGGGAGACACACTTAAGGATTCGACGTTGTTTGAGTAGTTATGATATTATGAGAAAGAGACCGAATGTTGTTCGGAGTCTCGGATGGGATCCGGGATATCACGAGGTGATCCGGAATGGTCTGGAGAATAAGATTCATATAAGGAAAGTCCCGTTTCGGAGTTCAGGAATGATTCCGGTGTTTTCATCGGGAATGTTCTAGAAGGTTCCGGAATGTCCGGCACTCCGGGGGGGGGGGGAAGGGGTACATGAATGTGTCATTACATATTGGAATGATTGCATCATGTACTAAGTGTTCTTGCTGTTCCAAATAAAGGATTAAATTGAATCCTAAAACAGAAAAGTCAAATGTCCAGTTTGAAAGTCAAACGGCTAAAACAAGAAACTGTGGGAAACAAGCAAGAGGAGGTTGAAACTAACTTGGAGGAGGAGTCCCTCTCCTCCAAGCCGGCGGCCAGCCTAGGCCGAGTTGGGGAGGTACTCCCCTCCCCTTCCCTGGCGCGCCAGCCCCTCCACCTATAAAAGGAGGGGCAGGGCCTCCTCCTCTACACACAAGTTCCTATCCTCTAATCTCCGGTTTAGAGCCGTTTTGGTTTAGAGCTTCTAATTGCTTTAGCCTTCGGTTTAGAGCCTTCTAATTAGTGTGTCTAATCCCTAGACCACTAATAGTACTCTCTCATACTCCACCATACTCGCTCCGGCTTAAGACGAAGCCCTGCGGGATCTCCCCTCTACTTCCGGTACCACGTCGTTGTGCTGCCGGAATCGCGAGGAGAGTGCTACAACCTCCGCTGCCTGCTGGAACAAGGGAGAGGAAGGTCTTCGTCGAGTACCGAACGTGTGACCGACTGCGGGAGCGCTGCCGGAACGTGGCGCCGGAAGGATCGTCTACGCGATCTTGAGATCGGAAAGAGTATGACTACATCACCCACGAGAATCTGCTCTCGTTAACCGCTTTGGAATCTTCGAGGGTGAGTTCCTCTATCGAATCGTTGCTACAATCTAGTAGATAGATCTTGGCTTGTTTGTTTGTATGCGATAGAAAATTTTGTTTTCCATGCTGCGAACCCCTACAGATGGATCATTGGGACTGGAAAATTTTTACCAAGAGGACTCCTAGTTGGTATAGGGTTGCGTGCCTACTCACGTATGAATAAGAAGTATCACAATCACTTATCCCATTTCATTCACCTGCCACATTCACTATTACCATGAACCGTTTCTCTTCGCGCCTAACTTCTCATCTGCAGGAACCCCGAACATTTTTCTCGCTTTGACTTATATGTTATTTACTTCTTGCATTTTCCTTTACTCAAGTTTCATCTACTATTCACTCACACATTTCCACTTTCAACACTTGCATTCAATTAACCCAAGACAACGTGACACCTTGGGTGCGACAGAAACGTTGCATAAAGACACTTATCTAGGCTCCTTATTAGGATCGATATAAAAACTAAAATTAATACTTCTACGAAAACATGCTATGACAGACATGTGCTCTTGCAGGTCATCAATCCTCCTCAAGATAGGTGAACTCTATCACCAAGGAGAAGAATGAACAACTTACATCAAAGAAAGATGAGCTCATAGGTATAATTAAGGGTAAGAAAGAAGCCAAAGTTAATGCCATCACCAATACTAATATTGAGAAAGTTGACTTCATTACTCGTAGTACTTATAACCCTGCATAAAAGAGTCGAAATTATAGCTTGATCTTCAAAAACCATATCCTAATCCTGCAGGTGCTCCAAAATAAAAATTATAATAATAATGGAGCAAATCAAGGTAATCTCCCAATGATGGAGAATTCCATCAAATCTTTTATGCAAGACCAAACTGAGCAAAAATAATACTTTTGTCAAAATAACGGAGAACCATGAAACTATTATTGGTAAGATTTCTAACCAAGATGTTGCTATAAGAAATGATGCGAAGGCTCTACATGAAAGAACAAATACTGTTGATGCATAATTGGGAAAACTAGTCGAGAGTCAAACTCTTATACTTGCAAGGTTTGTAGGAAGGTCTGAGCCTAACCTGGTTGAAGAACTCAAAATGATGGGAGTTGAAAATGATGATGAAGAACCCAAAGAGCTAGATTATAGCAATGCTCCATCCCCAGATTATACCATGGAGGACCTTGTTAAAATGATAAATTTTAAGAACCCGATATTGAAGGAGGAAATGAAACCATGTACCGACAATATATCAATAAAGTTGTTATGAAGGTACCTGGGCTACATATGGATTATAAAAAAAGTTATCTGGGAAACTTTCCTTGCCAAGCTAGAATATATTTTTGATCATACTGTTAAGATTCATGTAGAAGTTAATAAGATAGTTGCACTTTGTGATATTGGTGCAAGCGTCTCAACTATTATGGCACGGACCGCTCCGCTACCCAGCCCGGTGTGCGAGGTTGTCTGAGAAGGTCCTGCCCTTGGTCGTGAACACGACATCCACGTCGAACCATGGCGGCATCTTCGGCAGCCCGCCACTCTCTCGTACCCTAGGGCCTGAGGACACTGTGTGTCGGCGAATGACGACGGCCAGAGCACGTCCCGCTGTTGCTCGCTGTCTTGCCATGAAAATGATGGAGTAGCTTTTGCCGTCTCTGCCACGGCCTAAAATCGCGTGGGACGACACAGGCCCGCTCCGCCACCTAGCCTGGTGTGCGAGGTTGGCTGAGAAGGTCCTGCCCCTGGTCGTGAATGTGACATTCACCTCGAACCCTGGCGGCATCTTCGGCAATCTGCCACTCTCTCGTACCCTAGGGCCCGAAGACACCGCGTGTCGGCGAATGACGACGGCCAGAGCACGGCCGCTCGCCATGGTCTTGGCGAACGATGACAGATGTAGCACATCCCGCTCCCGCTCGTCGTGGTGTCTTGCCATGAAGACGATGGAGTAGCTTTTGCCGTCTCCATGGAGTAGCTTTTGCCGTCTTCGCCATGCCACACAAGGAGAGGGCCACCTCGTGTAAAAATGAGAGACGGGTTCTGGGAGTAAAAAAGCAGTGGAAAGCAAGGACACGGGTTCTGTAAGCATTGTTTGAGTTGTACTCGAGATTTTTTTAGTGAAACAACTGTACTCGGCTGGCGCGATGGCTCTTGTCTATGCCGGCCACGCCGGTACACACAGGTTTTGATTTTGGTTGGACCAACAACAGGGGGTAATTTAATTTGGCGGTGGCAATCTTATACAAATAACTAGCTGAGTGCCCGTGCGATTGCTACGGAAACCTCGCTGGACAACATTTTGAAAGCATTACGATGCCTTCGAAACATAACAAATCTCGGCGTTAAGTGGTAGGGTAGAATTCTACACATTTCCTAGTCTCGGAGCCAAGAAAACCTCATGTGGTCCCCCTCCTACCTCGCACAATCTCTCTATTTGTGACCGATCACCGCTAGTCCGCTCACTAACGTCATCGTCACCATCTTCGGGGGACAAGTGACGGTGGCTGGAGTAAGCTCTCGTGTATATTTTTCACATGTAAACCACAAATACATGGAAAAATTGTATTTTTTTCACCCTTCTTTGAAGCCTGCCTCTTCACTTTAGCTTTTTCACCATTGTGCTCCATAGGCACCTCAATCTAATCACCTTAGCCCAATAGAGCTGGTGTATCCTCATCGCAGTGTCTACACCAATATTGTTGTTTTCTATCCAAGTTATGACATATCGAATAATTTTACAAAAAAATTGTTTCGTGTCTTATACCAACACAGCTGCTGCCTTTTCCCGGATGCCGAACTCCCTGTGCTCTTTTCCTGATGCCGATATATCCTGGACCTGAACCGCTACGGCTAGGGCTGGAGCACCTAGCTGCACCTGGTTGTGTGGACGGGCTCCCAGGACTCCTACAGCAACAAGATCGCCCAGGACAGGGCCTACACTTCAGGCAACGGAAGCGTAACATCCTCGATGGCAGTTAGTGAGTCAGATCCAGCGACTGGAATCTCGCCGGCCATGAGGGATTTTGGAGCGGACAGACAACTCTCAAGGTGGAGCAGGGAAGCAAACGTTGGACGTTCACAATGGGAGTTGGGGGTGGCGTGGTGGATGAATTTGGGCCGGGGAGTGGTATGGTGGGGGAAAGAAACCTAGCGGCACAGTGGAGGAAGGAGCCGCCGCTGAAAGAGAAAGGGCCGGAGGGCTGGGAAGGAACCGTTCGTTTTTTACTGGGTGGTGGCATTGCGTGTAATACCCTCAGATAGCTGGGGGTAAAACAGACCAGAAAATTTCGGAACGACGAACGAAAATCGGCTAGAACGAAAACCACCTCTAGACAAATTATATAGTAGAGATTAGAAAATCTGTGCTAAATATATAGTGACCTATCAGACCATCAAGACCTCTAGCAATTTAGAAAATTTAGGCTAAATTTATAGTAACCTATCAGACCATCAAGACCTCTAGCAATTCTGTCAAAAAAAGACCTCTAGCAATTTAATACTAGTATAGATAGATTACAGGCGTTCAAAGTAATAATACAAACTTGACCCTAGGATTTACAAAAATGAATGGACCAAAATGATTTGAGGGTGCTGTAAAAGTCCTCGTAATGAAATTACGCCGAAGCACGTAGTATAAAGTTTTCTTCCAAAAATAAGGGTCCTTTTTGAGTTTGGCCCAGGGGCCAGGTTCTTGCTCGCCGCCGAAGCTAAACTTACCGATCAAGACTAGTATCCCAGCCGCGGAGACCAGATACTAGTGACCTCTTCAAGTGATCGCCATCTTCTCCATGAAGAAGCTTAGATTCACACAGGCTTTTCAAGAAAGGAATAAAGGCAACCCAAGTATTGCACGAGGCTTGCGACCATGGAGAAGCCCTGCTTCGGTCTTTTCCTCTCGCTTGGCACAATACAATAACATATATATTCATTCACCTCACTCTGATCCATGCCTCCTCTTGCTCGCGAACTTGTTTGGATCAACGCACATATGTGATATATCCATGGATCATATTCCTATCATGGTCAGCAGCAGCAGGAGAGGAAGCTACAGCTGCAAGGAGAGCTGTCATCGCCACTGCCAACCTCCCCACTCTGCCAAATGCCTCTGCCTTTACCTCCTGCTCTCGCTGATCCTCTCCGTCCTTGTCGCGATCGTGCTTCTCGTCGTCTTCGTCACCAGGCTTAAGAAGCCGACCTTCGTCCTGCAATCCATCCAGATGGACAAGTCGTTCAGCCTCCGGTCGTCGTCGCCGTCCAACAACCGCAGCGGCGACAACGCGACGACGTCGTCGTCGTGCTCCGTGGCGTCCCTGCTGTTCGTGGCGCAGAACCCCAACGGGATCGGGATAAGGTACAGCGCGGCGGACCTCGGCGTGGCCTACGCGAACGAGTCGGTCGGCGCCATGGACGTGCCGGTGTTCTACCAGCCGCCACGCAGCAGCAACGTGACGGTGCTCATGCACGCCGTGTTCCAGGAGTCCAACGTCAGCCGGCTTGTCGTCAGCGAGCTCTCGGCGCAGAGGAAGCTCGTCGAGATCAGGATCGCCGGGCGAATCGACGCCACCACGCACATCATGAACTTCCCTCTCCCGAAAATTCAGGTTCGATCAGACTCCATATCTTCAGAACTTCTTTTTGCAATTACGTTCCTTATTTTTTCAGTACGTAGTTTAAATCTTCTGAAGTTAAGCTTGTCTAAATTCCGTGGTGCTTAATTTTGTATTGCAGTTTACGCTCGATTGCACGATAGCGACGAACTACACTGACATAATACTCCGGGAAGGGATCAAGTCTGTAACTACACGCAAGGTATACATTACATTGACCGAACGTTTCTAGTTTTCTGTTGTTAGTTTCCATGTGCAAGCCAGAACTCAGAACTCAGGCGATTGATGTATTAATTTGCAGGCGCTCAAACTGTCTGCACTGCCTCACGTCTCACAGAAGTGTTCTATAAAGCTTGACATGAGGTCGAGACCCAAGACGACAAGGCTTGCAGATTTAGGATGCTGATTACCTAGAACTTAGTAGATTCATGTACATAGATATTTTTTGTTTGTTGGTTGTTGTTTGAGTGACATACATAGCTATTTTACACTTAGAAACATATTCTTTGGCCAATATGATCCCACTAAATGCAATGTTAATGTATTGAACGGTTGGTAAGTGACTCTTCGTGCTTCACATTGTTGCGGTGAATTATCAAAATCCCATTTGTCCATTCTGTTTTGCCAATTTGAGTACTTAGAAACTAACCCGCATTCGTTTGGCCGGTAAGTGTTACCGGGCGGCACGGGGTACCCACGCTTCGGTACGAATTTACTAGGGGCGTGTCGAAGAACCACCACATCCCTATTATCTATACGTCAGTTGGAGTTGCTTCTCGTCACGTCATACCGTTGATATCATCTTGTCGGGGGCGTTGCCATTTTTCATAGACCCCTAGTTTTAACATGGGTGTGTGGCTGTGATGGTGCGCCACTAATCTGCAATCTCCTATAAACCATTTTCTAGTAATGGTTTTTTTTTAAACAATCACCGGGGGGGAGAGGATCCCCACCTGAATATATTACTTCAAAGACCAGCAACAGGTTTCACGAACATCGTGACAAGAGGTAGTCACGCCACAAGCCGGCGTGACTTTTTTGAGCCTCATCCCTACAACGATGAGACCACACAGTGATGTCATCCACAGTTTTAGAAATAGTTACATAAGAGGGTTGATCAATATGTCTGAAGATCATGCTATTTCTGGCATCCCGTATTTTTCAAAGG
Organism: Avena atlantica; assembly: GCA_910589765.1. NCBI lineage: Eukaryota > Viridiplantae > Streptophyta > Magnoliopsida > Poales > Poaceae > Avena > Avena atlantica. The sequence continues at coordinate 457,599,365 of OU342736.1, forward strand.
ATGATGAGAGCGATAGACGGCCAAATAGAGGAGTCAAGCCCAGCAGGCGTTGGAGTGGTCCATAAATCGGAGAAGTCGTGGAAGGTCGGCTGAATGTGGAGAGTATTCCATACCTCCATTGCGCGAGGGCAAACGAAGAAGAGGTGGTCCCGACTTTCCAAGGAGTGGTCGCATCTAGGACAAGTTGCGGAGACAATGATAGTCTTCTTGTACAGGTTCTCCCGTGTATTAAGTCTGTTCAGGAAGAGGAGCCAGCCGAAGATCTTCACCTTTTGGGGGACGAAGGACTCCCACACCTTGGCCAGGTGGGGGTGCTGAAGCTGTGTCGAGAGGGCGGCATAAGAACCCTTGGTGGAGAAGCTGGAGTCGTCGAGCAGTGTCCGGTGATCGGCCGCGTCTAAAAGCTGGACCCCTGCAACAAGACACGAAGAGACAAGAGCTCGCTAGTAGTTGCCGAGGTCAGCCTGTTACGAAGGTCAGATTCAATCCCACCATGCAGAACCGTAGAAACTAAAATATGAGGTTTAGTATGGTGTGAGAAGATGGCGGAGAATGCAGTAGCTAAGGGCTCATGGAGAAGCCATCGGTCAAGCCAAAAGAAAATACAATGTCTATTTCCTACTGTGCATTGAGAAACGAGTCATAGTGTATCAAGGTTTTGCTTGACTATTTTGGCAAGGTACGTTGTGTTTGAGGAGTGGTGTATGGGTAGGGCGAATGGTAAAGAAACCAGTCACGCCAAGGTAGGTTTGATGCACGCATGAATTTGTAAGCGAATTTCAGCAGAAGGAAAGTATTCTGGATTTCCAAATTCTTAACACCTAGACCACAAGCATTTTTTGGAGTACAAACCTTATCCCACGCGACAAGACATTGCGCACTTGTGCAAGTTTCCTCTTGGGCCCAGAAAAACGCTCTATTTCTCCTATTTAGTTTCTCAATGTTTTCTTTCGAGAGAGGAAAAGACGACATAAGATAAGTGGGTAGACAGTCTAGAACGGCCGAGAGAAGAGCAAGCCGTCCTCCTTTGTTTAGGAGGGACGCGCTCCATCCGGCAAGGTGGGTATTACTTCTGCTTAGGGCAAGGGTGAAGGCGGAGGAGGGAAGTTTCTGGTGGGACAGGAGGAGCCCAAGGTAGACCTGAGGGAAGTGGGAGATAGAGGTACCTAAGGTGGAGGCCATGGATTCCGCGTCGGAGTCAGAAACGTTCATGGGGATAAAAGTCGTCTTATGGAAGTTTATGCCCAAGCCAGTGGCAGCAGCGAAATCATCCAGAATAGTACGAAGATGCTTGGCCGCGGTTGTGGTTCCGCGAGCGAGGATCAAAGTGTCGTCGGCGTATTGGAGGACCGGGCAGGGGAGTGTGTGAACGATGGGGTGGGAAAGGATCCCGAGGGAGCAAGCATGCGAGATGAGTTTTGGGAGGACATCTCCAACAGTGTTAAAAAGGAAGGGGGATAGGGGATCTCCCTGACGCAGGCCATTCTTGCAATTGATCCAAGGTCCAGGGATGCCGTTTAGGAGGACGGCGGTTTTCCCAATAGTTAGGATGTCTGAAATCCACCGGCAGAATATGGGTGGGAAGCCCCGGTGCACGAGGATGGTAAGGAGGGAGTCCCATTTGACAGAATCGAAGGCTTTTTTAAAGTCTAGTTTGATGACAATCGTGGGGGATTTGGATTTATGGCAGCAGTTCAAAAGGTCAGCAGCGTAAACAAAGTTATCGGAGATGCAACGCCCTGAAATGAAGCCTGATTGATCTTGACCTACGAGGAGAGACATAAGGGGTTTGAGTCTGTTAGTGAGAACTTTAGCGATGCCTTTGATGGGACGGTTTTGGAGGGATATGGGGCGAAAGGCGTCAGCCGATGCGGGCGGATTTGTTTTTGGGTAGGAGGATAATGTAAGCGCGATTGATGGAGCCAGTTTCGGTTTGATGTTCAAAGAAATCGTAAAAGAGGGAGCATATGGATGCTTTAACTGTGTTCCACATTTTCCTATAGAATCCTGGACCAAAGCTGTCAGGCCCGAGGCTAACGGAGAGGTTCATGTCATGGAAGGCATCGAAGATTTCTTGGTCGGAAAAGGGGGTGTCTAGGTATCTGAGCTGGGGTGTAGTGTTGGGGTAGAGTTTGTGAAGGGAGAAATTCCAAGAAGTAGGGGGTGTAGTTCCTAGGAGGCGAGTGTAGAAATCGGTGAAGATGGTCATTTTTTGGTCGTGGGAAAAAAAATCGGTTCCATTAGAGGTCAGAACAGAAATTTTATTACGACGCATGCGATTAGAAGCACATGCGTGAAAATATCTAGTATTTTCATCCGCTTCAATCGCAGCCCGGATTTTACCACGTTGCTTCCAAGAATCGACTTTGGCTCTAATAGTTCTTTGTAGGATGCAGATGATAACTTTCCTGAGTTTAATTTCAGGCGGAGAGAGATTTCTGATCTCCTCAATACGGTCAAGAATATTGATGACAATTTTACAGTCAGATTCTTGGGAATTTAGAGGGAGTAGAGATATGGGCCAAGTTTTAAGCGCAAGACGGGTTTTCTTTATGGCGGCAACCAGAGTTGACGCGCCGTTCGAAAGCTGGTGGGCCGAGGCCCAAGCGTTTGAAATCAGCGGTCTACAGGCTGAGTGCGAGGCCCAAGCATTTTCAAAATGGAAAATGGCGGGGCGAGGAACGGAGGAGGATATGGAGACGATGAGCGGAATGTGATCAGAGATAAACCTTGTGATGTAGGAGACTGAAGTGTTGGGAAAGGTCGTGTCCCAAGCCAGGTTGATAAAGACGCGGTCAATTCTTTTAAGGGTCGGAGCCGCACGGTTGCTGGACCAAGTGAACTGACGGTCAAGGAGGGGAAGCTCGATGAGTGATAGTTGATCAATGTAGTCATTAAACATTGACGCTTCTGTTTCTCTGAAAATGTTGTTATTTTTGTCAGATGGGTATCGAAGAAGGTTGAAGTCTCCTAAAATAATCCCAAGGGGTTGTTAACGGGTCACGAGCGATAGAGGCTAGATCTTGTAGGAAAGTTTCCTTAAGCTCGTGATCGGTAGGCGCGTAGACATTGGTCACTAGAATGGGGGAAGGGTGAGCGAGGCAGGTGACTTTGGAAGAGAGAGTGAATTCAGTAGCCGAGGATGAGGAGAGGGTGAAGTGAGTATTAGAGAAGGCATTGAGGATTCCTCCTGCAGACCCGTTAGCAGATTTATAGTCAAAAGAGCCCAAGGATTGAGGGAGGAAGGATCTGGATTTGAAGATGTCAATATTGTCGAGTTTGGTTTCTTGAAGGAAGCAAGCCATGGGTTTAGAGAAACTAGCTCAGAGAGAACGTCAGCACATTTTGTAGTTTGCCCTAGGCCATGAATATTTCAGTTACAGAACGAGTATGAGATATTAACCATAATTAAATTTAGTAGCACCAGGTTCACCAAAGAAGTCGTTATTACAACCCGAGTAAGGAAATCAAATACCCATTGGGGTCCTATGTGGCTGGATAAAGTACTGGTAAGCTCTAGAGAGGGAAGTAGTTTGGTTAGGCAAACAGAGACCACCATCGATTAAGCTCAAGCCTAAGGAACTGGAACCGTGGAGACGCCCCTCATGCAAAGTCGTGCCAATGATGAGGGCCAGAGAACTGGACATCGATGCGGCATCAGGTAAGGCAGGCTTCATGGTGCACCCTCAGGCACCTCGTCCTTAGCGTCCGCGTCCGCAACCGATGAGGCCTCAGCATCGTCCGCACCACAGGCACGAGTGACACCAGCAAGGGAAAGGGCCGTTGCAACCTGAGCGGCAGGGTGCAGGAGGATGCGTGAGTGGTCGAGCGCCCTGGCCAGAGCAGGCGAGGCATGGGAGGTGTCGAGGCGCAACACTTTGATACGAACGGCACGATCCTTCATGGGAACAAACTCCGCCTTTTCCTTGTTAGCGAGGCGCGTGCTGCGGTGCACCTCAGCTACCTTGTCCTTGTCGCTCTTATCTCGGATGCGAATCTTGCGTGCTTCATTATCATGCGGCGCCTCATCGGGAACGGTGATAAGGGAATTATCGGCGACGTTGGGCGTTTCGCTAAACTGGAACGTGCCATCAATGGAAGTGTCGGCTAGTTCAGCCGCGAGGTCTAGAGCGTCGGCGCTCAAAGGGGATTCAGGCTCGCTATCGGACCCCGACAAATGCTCTGATGGATAATTGTCGAGGCGCGATCCACCGCCAACAGCAGGTCCGATTGGCGAGCCGCCGATCGAGCCAGCAAGGTTGTGGTCACCGACAGCAGCAGCATCAGCGGGCTGGAGGTCCTTGGCGACGGTGGAGTGCACGTCGTGAGGGCTCGCGAAGAGGTTGGCCAGAGGGAGATCATGTTTAGTCGCACACGAGCTGCAGCACCTGCGTCTGGCCGAGTTGTGGCAGTGAGATGGTGGCGGAGCCTGGCCAGGGTCGCGGGGCTCGCCAATCTCGGCCACGATCTCCTCGTCGATCATCCATGCTTGCACGAGGCGTAGGCGAACGTCCTCAAGGTCGTTGCCGGGGAGACGGATGATGCAGGCAGAAGGCACCGGGTGCGCCGACTCCACCATGACGAAGGCGCGCATGGCGGTGAAGTCACCAGGCGCCAAGCAACAGCGGTCAACATAGCACAGCTTCCCCAGGTGGCCGAAGACGACGTTAGCCCCAGCATAGTGCCAGAGCTCGTACGGGAAGCCTGAGGCCTCAATCTCAGCGAGCATGTCGTAGCGGGTGGTGGAGCGGTTGTCTGCGTCTTCGGGGCGGCGCAGCTCGACCTCGACGCCAGAGAAGGAGGCAGGAAAGAAGGACATGGCCTCGTCCTTGTCTTCGCGGCTGTTGAAGATGAGCAGCGTCGTGGCGCCGGTGGTGGCTCCGAAGCTGAACGGTGGGTTGGCCGTGAGTTCCTCAAGAGCGCGGCGAATGAGGTCGTAAGGGTTGGCGATCACCGTGTCGAGGAAAACGAGGGCTAGCATGGACGTGTCCATAACCATATCGTCGGGGATGTAGATCTAGGGGTAGGCCCCGGCATTGAGTCCGGGGAGGAGTCCGACGAGGAAGCAGGTGAACATGGTGCCGGTCTTGCGGTTGGCCCTCCATGCAGGATGGCGCTCTCCTATGAGGTGGTCGTGGAGCGAAGGGCCGGGAGAGAGCCAGAGGATTCTGTGCCCGGGACCCTGGGGACCCAGCATGCACTATGTCAGTGCTCTCTTGTGGCCGCACGCTGGGACAGCGGAGCGGAGTCCCCGCTGGAGGAGATAGCGGCAGCGGTTGCCCGCCTAGCGGCAACAACACTGGACTCAGGGGCGTTGGAGCCCTGCGGGCGGAGCAGGGGCTCGTTTAGGACGATGCGGTGAGAGTCGATCCAAAGTTCGCCCGCAGGCCCGGAGACGACGACGTGGGGGTTGGGGCTAGGGTCGGAGGCCATGGCGGGCAAGGAAGGGGTGGCAAAAGGTGGGAGAGCGAACGCTAGGGGGTTTGGGGCAGTACACTTGGAGCTGCGGTGGCCGGAAGCACCACAGCGAGTAATGGTTTATGATTGCCTAGAGATAGACCGAAAGTATAATAATATTTTCTAGGCAGTGTTCTTCCTATTCATAATAGAGGCGATACTCGTACGTGTACCTGACATCACAGGACGTGTTTGGTAGCCCGCAGAAGGTCCGATTTGGCCCGCACGCAACAAAAATGAGACGTTTGGATGCTCGCATCGGAGGTTGGGCTATGCCAGCGTGAGCCGTAAAGCAGCCCATAGCTAGGCACATGGACAATGCTTGAATCGAGTGTTTCCATTGAGCCAGGCTCATCGTGTGCCCACTCGATGCAAAAGCGGAGCTCCCCCACATGAGGGCAGCCGGCGATGGCACATGCGGGAGCTTTTCCGCTGGTCGGAGATATTCGCGTATCTCCCACTGAAACACTCCTCCCCGCTCACTGCCAATACCAAAACCACCGGCCCCACATCGAGCTATCTTCCCTGGTCGAAGGCTTCCTCAGATCCGGTCATCGATGGCGGGAGCAAGGACGATCTCGTGAAGAGTACTGCCATTTCTTTGTCGAGTCGTTTCTTCAGTCGCCATGCCGAGCTGGAATGATGGCGAGATCTTAAAGAAATCGTATATAGGGGTAAACTCAATTTTCATGGATTCCTCCCTAGGGTGAACTCGATTTGGTCTGTTAGAACCTCAAAGATATGGACTATGCTCCTGACTGCATCGAAGATCCCGCATTCTACGACATAACAGTAGATTGTCCTGAGGTGCGTCGCGTTCACAAGCTTCAGCCAGTCAAGTGTGTTGTGTTTGGAAGAACTAACACAAGCCGCAAATTCTATATGTGCCAAGAGCAGAATGTAAGTTCTTAGATTGTGATCTTCCCTTTATTAGTTCATCCAGTAGTTGTGAGCTCGTAATCCTTCTTTGTAGGAAGTCGCGAACTGTGGGTTTATGGCCTGGTACGATACGGAATGGCTAAAACCAGCAAAAATGCATTAGGATCATTATGGGGCATGTATCATGACAACAACACCGCAATAATCAACAAAAGGATTGAGAATGCAAAGTTAGTGGAGGAGGTGGTTGATGAGAAGAACAAGATTGGGAAGAAATACTCGAGTTCGCTAGTTGATGTCAACAAATTCATGGAGAAAACTAAGAAATAGGTGTTGGAGGAGAACTTGACAAGGATTAGGGGAACCACTACTAGGGATAAGGAGTAATCATTGGAGACGAATAAGCGGACAGAAGCATTGAAGAATTCAAGAAGGTGCGGAAAAACCAAGCAAAGGTGATGAAAGAATACAAAGTTTGAAGGATGAAAAGAAAAATCTTGAGTGTATCATTTTTTACCTTTTCAAAGCTAGTGAGGCTAACAAGGATAAGATAAATAAGATCAAGGCAATCTGTGATGGATGACTTCTACTTGCATTGATGTTGTAACTATGTCCTAAAAAAATCCTAATGAGGTGTTATATAGTAACCCCTCATGTGATGGTAAACTGGTTCCCTTTTGGCAACGATCATGCATCAACATGTTACTGTAATATGTTGCTTGTTATGATGTACTGATTGTGTTATTGATGATGTCCTGATTGTCTTCTTGGTGCCTGATTGTGTTCATCCTGTTGTCCTAATTGTGTTCATTCTAATGTCTTGATTGTGTTGTTCATGATGTTCTAGCCGTGTTGTTCATGATGTTCTAGCCGTGTTGTTCAACATTTTTTTCTTGTGTTTTTCATGTTGGGATGAACTTCCATGTTCTTATGCATGTGTTCTTATGTGATGCTACTTTTTGCATGGCAATCTCACCACAAGGGAGAAGAAGATGATAATATCAGGCAAACAAGAGCTGATTGCATGAGATGGGTCAAATGAGTGTTGCACATACAACCAAACCACCTGAGCATAGAAGTCTAACCCATGCAACCACCCCTCATGCATGATACCAAACTAGCTGCATAAAACGTCCCAAAGGTTGTTTGTGCCTAGCACTGTCACTTTCAGCCATGCCTGACTAGGACGAAAAATCCATGCAACTTACCAAATGTGTCCACAAGTGAACCTGATCGTCGTTGCCTCATACATATATACTAGGTAAATACCCATACATTGTTACTGGACTATTATATTTTGTGAATGTGCAACTAAGATGAGGTTTCGTCACCCTCTTCCCCCTCCTCCCATTTTTGTGCCACTCTAGTTTCCCGGCTTCAATATTGAAACAACAACACAGTTGTCCACCGAAAATTCAGTCAGTGCATCTCTTGTTGGGGAGTAGGATCACACAGGCAGGGAGCTCCTACCGGTGGCGGAGCGGATCAGGTAGACATGGAGTAGGGTAGGCGGAGCGGATGCGGCCGGCGTGTGAGGAGCTCGGAGCGGTCGATCTGGGTGGATGCAACCTGCAACACGAAAGGATTCGATGATGTGTGAACCCTAGCGGCGGTAGCGCGCATCTGTTTAAGAAGCATGTCCCTTCCTTCTTCCGTTTAGGAATCTTGTTCCTTCCTTCGTCGGCGAATCGTGGTTCAACCCGTTTTGGTGAGTTACTCGAGATCGTGTCTAGACCCGTCTTGCCCGATGTTTCATCGACTAGTGCATTGTAGTTTCCTTCTTCCAGTGGGTTGCTGACTTCTACCGTATAGCGTATGTGATGATTTGTGTGTGAACTGTGCCTAAGAGAAATTTTACTCCACTTTATTTGGACAAACGATAGGTAAAAAATCAATCTTACGGACATATACAGTAGTAACAGAAAATAGGTCAAAAAAAGCTTCAGGAAAAAGATAATATCGTGCTTCTTACGGAGCTGATGTATTCGAATAAATTTATTTTATCATACCAACTAAATTTATCTTATAAAAGGAGTATAAAACATATACAACATCTAATATATTTTACTACTGTTTTTCTAATTTTTATTTATCTTGTAAAACCTTTTTTTTAACTTTTCAAAAACGTTTTGAGCAGCTCGTGTTAGAAAAAACTAGACACGGTGCCAACCTAAAATTTGTGATCTCTCTCGATCCGAGGCTCCGTCGCTGGTCCTCCCTCGCCGGCCGACTGACCAAGAAAGGCACAGCCAGGGCCGCATAGACGATTCTCCCCCCGGTGGCCACGCAGATCGGTAGAACCGCGCCGGTGGCCCATCCGCCTCAGGTTTGGGGATCCGGCGACCATCTTTTGGGGATTTCTCTTTCCACTTCAAACCCCAGTTTGCTTTTGGGCATCATACGGCGTGCAACCTCCTCGGAGAAGTCCCGCATCATCAGAACTGAAGAACTGTAAATTGGCAACTGAGGCAAGGTATGGATTGCCGTATTAGGGCTTGACAACTTGGGGTGCTTGGTTTGGTTCTTGATCTGGTATATACTATGCGAAGAAAGTCCTGTGTAACGTAATTGTTACAGTATTAGGCTTATTAGCTGCCTCACTTGTATTTGATTCTGAAGAGAACACACGTTTATCTGCACCACTGGTGCTAGTTCAAGGGCAAACTAGTACTCAATCCAACCCGTATTAGTTGATTCATCTAGATACGAATGTATCTAGTCAAGTTTTAGTGCTAGATACACCCGTATTTAGACAAATTTGAATCAACTAATATGGGTCGGACTTTTTCTTTGTGCCCTAGGGACTAGGGAGTAATTAATCTGAAACTGGTTTACTGAATTTGTTCTACCTTGCCGAGTAGATTCAGATAGCCTGTATGACGATGTTTATTACTAGATGTCCATTATGAATTTATGATCTGGACACTCTTTCTCTGCAGGTCTACAAGATGCATAAAGAGAATCAAGAAGGTAGAAGCATATGTGGAGGAGGAAGCACAAGCAAGAGGCAAAAGACCTCACCTTCCAACTCCAGCCGAGATGGTGAACATAGCTCAAGCACTTCTGGAGGCTACATTGGTTTCTGAATTATCATGTGATTTAATGATTAAAATTTAGCATTAATGCCAATCGTTGTCATTACCTGCAGATTCTCCGCCGCCGAGGGACGGTTAGTTTTATATTGGCATGTGACGGACAGACCTTACCTTGCATATGGCATCCATTGCTAATCGTTTAAAGTTCTCACCCTATTGTGTACCAGACTTCACACGTATAATGCGAAGCACACGACTTCCTCGTGGTTATCCTATGCCAGATGGGCTTGTCCGTAAGTTCTACTTTCCTATATATTCTCTAGTTCTTCCCTCCCTTATTTCATTTTGATGTGTTTCTGGAGATTTATTCCATATTTCGGTATGTCATGTTTCTTTGACTAGGGGGAATGCGCTTGGTGAACACTTTTGAACATCGTTTTAAGGAGCTGGATGGCTACAGTGAAGAGCACACAAAGATCAAATTACTTGCTTTAAGCATGTGTCAGTCTATTGTCTCACTTGCTTCCTTTAAGGGTAACAGTTCAATCATTTGTCTGCAAGGTTCTATTATTTTAAGTTAATTAGTAATTAAGATGTTGGTCTTGTGTAGGGAAAACACGACAGTTTACATGTACAGGCACAATTGTAGGACACACACAATCCAGCATGAGTATTCTAACATCTGCTAGTTTTATTAGATGCAACAAAGATGAAACTAAGATAGATGATAAGTTGAAGGTTAGTGCCGCAAGCCACCTTTTCTTCTTGCAACACTTCTTTGCGTGTTTTTGCTTCATGAGACGATCAACAGCTGCCACTTTCATGGTTGCAGATTAAGGTGCGCCTTCCCAATGGCAAGCTTGTTGCAGGAAAACTGTGGAAATACGATTTGTATTATAATATTGCTGTTGTCAACATTAAGGCTTTTCCAGAACTTCACGCAGCAGACATTCATAATCAAGTGCAAGCTAACGGCAAATTGCCTCAAAGTAAACTGGTAGCTATTGGACGCGCTTTTGAATCCGGTGAACTAATGGCTACAGGTGGCACACTGCTTTATAAAACTACCAAACTCGACTGCCAAGAACTCATGACCTCTACTTGTAAGATCACAAAGGTATTTCCGCTATCTCATAGTTTATCGCTTAGTAGGCGTATTACTAAAATGAAATTGGTAGTATGACTAGATTAGGAGTGGTTGGTTCTATTAGGAACACATGCATCTCACTTACTCATATGGAATGTTCGGTGAAAACATACTCACGTGGAACTACACCACAGCGTAGATTGAACATTAAGCTGTTTATGCAAAACTTTTTCACACACCATTCTTCTATTTTGTGCTAGGCTGGGATTGGTGGGCCTCTTGTTTGTTATGGTGGAAACTTCGTTGGCATGAGCTTTTATTCAAAAGATGGAACTCCTTTCTTACCAATCAGTCTACTTTTGAAATGTTTAAAGCACTTTGATATATTTGGGTAAGTTTTCAAGTTCTTTTTTAGAAAATTTTCAAGTTCTTATTTATGTACTGTAGATAAATTCCAATCCAGTCCCGTGTGGCCAGGATAGTGTTGAATAAATTTTCCACCCTTTACTGGATGCTTTAGACATGAGTTTGAGTGTGAGAGATTAGTGCTGGAATCTAGATGGAAACAAGGATGTGTTGGTGGCATATTGAAAGCATTAATATATTTTGCTAGTATATTGGTTGAACATTTGGTTTTATTGGAGACAACTAGAGGGTAGGGGGTATCGATGGACGTTGAGTCACGACACAATGTAAATAGGGGTTGTGTACGGGAGAAAGAGAGAGAGAGGGAGATGGATTAGCACAAATTGGGACTCCTTAAATGTTCAAAAATGGGACTCTTTCGCAAGGTCACTTCAGAGCTCCCTCTTCCTCTAAGCGTCTTTTGGATCCCTCGGGGGTCTCTCTCCTTTATTTTGTTTCAAGTGAGAGTGGATGAGTTACATTCCATGGGTAATATTTATAGGCTTGGGATAAGTGACAAATGACCAAGGCTACCCATATGGGGGTTATAAAGTGGGGTCATATGGGGATTACTGGTCCACTAGTCCATGGTGGACTAGGACGAGGGAGTGGTTCATAGTCCAGGGTGTTCTGGCTCAGTCATCTCTACACCATATTTTGCTTCTTTCGCTTGAGTTTTCATCTTTGAATCTTTTATATTTCCTCCCATTTGACTTATTCACCATGACTAGGTTCTTGGACTTCTGTAGTTCTGTTTGGGTGACTTGACTTGGACAACTTGCCAGGTTGATATCATGTAGGACTAGCCGAGACCCCCTGGGTAGGATTAGACTAAAATGAAAACATATGGGAGTTGTCAAGATTAACTTTGATAATTGCCAAAATACGAGTCGTCATATTTTATACAATTTTCCTTGTAAAGTTCCTCTCAAACTGAAACTAAAAGTGTGAGGAGTTTGTACGAATGCACTAAGTTTATATTGGAGCCAAGCTAGCCAAATTGTCTCCATAGATGAATTATTGTTGAACGACGAACTTGTTACCAACTGTGCCTATTAGTTTCCTATAGGATCTTGAATTGTGTAACATAAGTTTCACTGATAACCATTAACATCATATTTCAAACCTGAAAGCTTCAATTGTCTAGCGAAAAGTAAGTGGAGAATAGTATGGTCATGATCTGGATCATTGCTTGGTGACATTTATGAGCGAGATGTGTTCTTGTAAGTAAGTGAAGTTGTAAAGTGTATAGTTACCTAATGTTGTAATTTTCTACTCATGTTATGAGACTTGATTGGGCTAGTTACATTATTCTCTTAGCAAATTTTATTGCACCTGGGTTAGTGCAAAAAAGAAATTGTGATGCTACTTGTTTTGTCTATGAAAATATGTATATTTTTCTCTTATCATGTTTACCATACATGATTTATATTGATTACGAAAATATACGTCAAATGATAAATCATGTACCAGAACTGTGATGCATGCAGGGGAGTTGTGCAGCCATGGCTTGGTCTGAGGATTGGATCACTTCAGGCTCAAAAACTGGGTATCCGTGAAGTAGTACATGACACCCTCCCGCATGCACATGCAGTCTATGTAGAGAAGGTCAGTTTCCATCTCATGCAATTGATGTACACTAATATTTTTGTATATTTGTGTCGCTATACCATTTTCATGTGCATTTGTTTTCTCCTTGTATGCTGCCTGTTAGGACCGTTTCTCTAAACCCTAAACCCCAAGCAGTATACAAAATGAAGGATGATCTTAGAATACCCCTTATCTCCTGACGAAACTTGCTGTAATTCCCCCTGGGCTACGCTCTTTGTACATCCCCCTTCACCCTCTCTCTTGTATGTATTATTCCCTAAGAAAGAATTAATGTTCGTCCTGTCGGGGCTTCCCCAACAGACCAAAATATAGTATGACTTCATGTTGCCACAACCAGTTCTAAAGAATATCTATTGCATCCAATACCCTTGTTTTAAATTGTGCAAGTTTTCTAGATGAATTAGCAAAGCCAGTTGAAACTTGAAACAGAATCAAACATAACCATTTTAACTTCATGTACAAATACATGATCTAGAATAGCAACGTATCATGCGCAATGCATAGACCATACTAAGAAATTTCAAGCACAGCAAAAAACGGTATTGAGAAAATTACAAGCAACTTATGAGGGAAAATGTATCCTAAATCGGACATGTCGGTCCCCTATAATTAGAGGAATTTGAAAAGATATTCTATAGAATTTGAAAGCATGCCCTCTCAATAAATAGATCTGCTTGAGCACGCCAACAACAATAAGACTTTTAAGATTGAACATGAGTACATTATGACTTTATAATGTTGAGAACAGTCACAATGACTATATGTTTTCTTTATGTTGAGCACTTGTCACAATGATTTGGTTTCTAGGTTTTTCATGGATCTTAATTTGCTTGATAGGTTTTTGATGGATCCCAGCAAAAGATTCAGGAATCAAAGTTGGTGATGTCATTACAAAGCTTAATGAAGTCGCTTTGTTCAGTGCAACAGAGGTTCTGTTTCATAAGTTTCATGTGTATGATTTTTTTCTAAAACTATGTTGCAAAGTCAGAGACTTCGATTTGTCTTAGTTGTTTTGCTGCATGTGAGCATGTGGATAATCCATTGCATTTTGTACTAACTCCCTTTTAGGCAAACCTTACTTTGAAGGTCTCCTTGTTTGGCTGTATTGTGTTTTCGTGAGGCAAAGTTAAAAATTCTAATCATGACATAATATTGTCTCAAAAAAATATTACTCCCTCTGGCCCATATTAATTGACTCAAATTTGTTAGATTTGAATGAATCTAGACTCTATTTAGTATATAGGTTCATCCAAATTTTAACAAATCAAAGTCAATTAATATGGATCGGAGGAAGTATGAGAATACCCCGCCAGAACAAAAAATGAGCATTCCCAGCTTCTCACTATTCTTGTTCAGTACAGTAGATGTGGAAAGAGTTATGTAATCTTTTTTGATAACTTGTACATAGTTAAGTTTCTTAGAAGCATAACTTAAAAATGTTCATGTTTGAAACAATCTACTGCTCTATTAATTTTATTTGTTCATGTTCAGTTCCATGAGATGGTTTTAGACAAGACAGAGAGCACTTGGCGACATGGTGAAGGGATACCCTTTGAGGTCAGTTGCAATGCTTTTACTATGGATTATTAATGCTTCCATGTCATACATTGATTAATATTTACGTGACGCCATGTCATATGAAATAGGCATTTGTTTTAAGGCCAAGTGACAGTTCTGAGTTCTGTGCAACTATCAACACTGAAGTGATTGACATGAGCAAGATAAACAGGTATTTCCTGACACTGGCGAGGAGTTTGGTAAAACACTATATCAGTATTTGCGATGGGTTGAACTTTTTTCTTTGATAGATGGCCGGTGCCCAAGACGAAGTGGCTCTATCCATATGACCAGCCTGATGTAGCACCCCGGTAAAATCACTACTAAAAAATCTCTGTTATTTTTATTATGTGCATCATCATGATATTATTATGCATGTTTTGTCATAAAAGTATTTTACTAAAACCCTATTTTGTTTTGACTTTATTTTCCTCCTTGTGCTTTTTCATTTGGTGGTATTTTATCGACTCACCTAATAATTAAATATGGAATGCATATGCGGGCTATTTTATTCTTATAAAGCCTTTATTTAAATTTGTGTAGCGAATTGGTGCCATGTTTTGCCTTGTTAAGACAACATTTAATTGCGAGATATCTAAACAACATGAAACTTATAATTAATTATCTGGATCCCGGTTTCTTTTAATATTATCTAAATGCATCGCGCAACTTTGCCATTTCATGCATCATACATGCATCATATCCGATCTTCTGTCGTAGTATTAAATAATGTATCCAGTGTTTCTTCTAGTGCTTTCTTGCTTCACGGATTAGGCCGATGAGTTGATGCGAGTGTTGACCCGATCTTCCGATGAACCTTCGGCTACGTTTCCAGGTGAGCATTCTCCCTCTGTCTATCTATTTTGTCTTTATAGTCTTTACTTCCTCCTGTTGATTTATTGCTATTCATGTTGCGTTCTTTAGTTTTTCTGCACTATTTATATTCCTTGCAGCCTCTATATTGCCTTGGACACCTCCTATTACATGTTGTTTGATAGACAGTTGGCCTTGCGAGTCGTAGTTGCTTGCTTAGGTGTTGCTTCGTGTCGTTGATGTTTCACCGTTGTTGGGTGGTTGACACATGCTTAATGATGGAGATAATCATGATTTTACTTACAATTTATTAATTAAATATTAATGGTAGATATAACTAATGCAGAGGCACCAGTGGTTAATAGTCAATATTTTTAACTGCCCATTTGTATCCACCTAGGACTCGAGTTCTTGACACCGGTTTCGAGATCGAGCGTGTTAACTATAGGTGGGGTGTGTGGGTATCTCCATCGGCTTACTACCTAATTTCAAAGTACTGTAGTGGGGCCACAACCTAGTTTGCGGCGTTATTACTATTCTATACTTATGTAATGCTTCACTGCTTTATTTACTACTGTTGCTCGCGGTGAGTGTTTACTATTATACTGTTTAGGAACCTCGTGCCACGTTTTTGCTGTATCGACAAGTCAAGTCACACTTTCAGGTTCCCGGTCTTTTACAGCTGTCGTCACACACCTTGGGTCGTTTTGGAGCCGGCATACTTCGTTGCTGGTAGCTTAATGGAGTGGCCCCCATGCACTTGCTTTGGATTTGGGAAACATCGTTTACGAGGCCCCACCGACATACCCTTGGATGTATGTCTCATGATCTTGTACCTACCTGATCTGGCAAAAAGGGTCGAAATACGTGTGGATACTTTGGCGCACCCCTGCAGGGTTAAATCTTTTTAAAAAGTCATGGCTGCGGTTATAGACGACTTGGAGCACAGTTTTTCGATTATAGACAACTATAATTAAAGTTTACTATTATAATTTGACTTGCATCTGATATGACTAGTAAGTTGGATCACCACCATGGAATGAATGAATAAAACTGCCAATTATGTGAGTTTTCTCGGCATGACTTCCCCGTTTGGTTTCGAGGGGATAATGCCAGGATGGGTATGCTTGGTGTTAGTATCAGGATGGAATCGAACAGGTCTTTTTTATCCCTTTCTGATAGCCGACACTTATATCGAGTCTCTATAGGTTGTTTAGCGCATGCTTCGCTGCGCTTTAGTCCACCATACCTATGTAGGCGAGAGCCGCCGAATTCTAAGTCTCACTGTGTATTGGGCTCAGTACTGACCGTTCTCTTTTTTTTTTTGCCCTTTGTCGGCACCCCTTTTGTTTAGCAGGTATGAGTTCGACGTTATTAGCAGGGTTACCATTTCGTCTTGGCCTAGGCAGGATTATGGACGCCGTTGGTTATTCTTCAGGGCTCTTAGCTTAATTTGCATCTTGTCAGTACTCAGATGTTGTATCGTTTTCAAAGTGATTTGGATCTTCGTACTGTATATCTGTATTCTTGACTCGGTGAGTCGTTGTATATATATGTTCTATGGGTTTTATCATGAATTATTGTATAATGATATTATTTTATTTTTCACCCGCACCGCAAGTAATTGGTGGGACCTTTGAATCATTTTTATACGAGTTTAGCAGAAATCGCTAAAACTTGCACGGGACCCGATTTAAGGGGGTTACACCTAACTATGTATATCTATGAGTGCCAAATGATGAGACGCCTCTCGGTTTCTTGAAAAATCTTCGCAGATGTCTATGAAAACAAGTGTTGTTCATGGGCTCTAGGCATTGTCGTCTACCAGTTTTGGTCAATCGTCCTAGCAGTTACTTTTGAAAGCATAGTTGACTTTGCAGAGAATTAGTTACTTCTTCCAACCTATGTTAGTTGACTTCAATTTGTCTAAATTTGACGAATCTAGACACTATTTAGAATAGTATATAGATTCATCTAAATTTTGATAAATTCAAGTTAAATAATATGGGTCGGAGAGAGTATCAAGTTTGCTTCGTGACAACTACCAGGAAAACTAGTTGTTTTTAGAACCCCGCCCTTCATTCATTAACTCATAATGTTTTTACACACATTTCAAAAAAAAAAGGTTTATACACACCACCATCATGTGGATTTTGAAGCCAAACATGCCGTCCTAACGGCAAGCTAGTACAAAGGACTCTAGCTAGATCATGTGTAACGGTAAACATGGCGTCCTTCCTGAGTGAAATAGAAGCCCAACGTTCGTCGCCACTACGGCACACAAGCTCTTTGCCGTGTGCGTAAAAGACACGGCAAAGGCCTTTCGAAACATGACAAAGGCTTTGCCGTGTGTATACACACGGCAAATGCCACACGACAACGTTCGCCACGGCAAAGGCTTTGCCGTGTGTCTCATGCGTAGACACGGCAAAATAAAGTAAGATAACGGTTCTCGCGGAGATGACGGTGTCTATTCTTTGCCGTGTGTCTTCTCGAAAAGTACACGGCAAAGAAGTTGTCTTTGCCGTGTGTTTCCTTAAAAAATACACAGCAAAGAAGCTATATTTTCCGTGTATCTCGTGGAAATAGTACACGGCAAAGAAACTGCATTTTTAAAAAAAAATAAAAATAATAATTTTGTTTCAAACTTTTTTGAATATTATTTACTTGATAATCTCATATAGAATATTTTAACCCTTTGTATGTTAAATATTAGGTCAAATTTCACTCATAATCAAACTTTCCCTTGGTCACCCATGCTAACACTACTCTAGGCCTAGCACGCTTAACTTCTTCATTCCTTCCGAATGAGCTACCAAGAAAGAAATCATACATTGTTGCTAATACTTCCATATCAATGCTATTAACTCTTGGGCCATGATGTCACGCATCTCAGTTTTAGATTCCAAACAATTATTTAAGTAAACAATAATGAAAAGTAATAATAATCTTGAATCCAAATAAAAAATAAAATGATTTTATTTTATTTTCCTTTTTCTATTTAATATGGAATAATTCATATATTTAAATCCGTAAATCGGAATTCGACAAATAAAATGTCTAAATCGATCAGAAAAATGTGAGGAATCCAAATATGACATCCATATAATCTTGTGAAAATGGGGTGGTATCATTTTGAATTATCCATTTGGTGGTTGCTTCATAAAACCCCTCGTTTTTTATGCCCGGAAAATGGAAAATGCCTTTTTGGTGCGAGGAAAAGGAAAACTTCCTCCAGCAATATTATTCGCCATTCCATAATGCACATGCATGCACGATATGGGCACATTATCACAAACTATGCCTTGATTCTAGCTATAATATTGGTCAATTGACCCGAAAGCCAGAAAACCTCGAATGAGATAGGTCATTTTGTGAAGGTTTTTTTGAGACATATTCAATATAACAAGTTTGATATTTTTACTTCCAACCATGTCACATAATATGACACCACGCGAAGGTTTCGCATTGTTTCGATCGTTTTTGAATTTTTTATGACTCTTTTAAACTATCGACAAACTTTGTCGAACGACGGGTATGAAGATTCTTAGCTCGGAGCTGAGCCTCTCTAAACTTTCACTGGATCTCTAATAAAATAGCATATTGTGAACCTAAAAATTATTTTTGTAAAAAATCATGCCCATCAGATCATGTACATGTAGTTCATATCTGACTCACTTCCTACCGTTTCGGCAGGAATTTGTCTTTTTCATCTAGAGTGGACAGAAAGGTTTGAGATCTCCCCGTTGGGACATTGTCCATTTAAGGTGGTCTAGTATCTTTGAAAAATAGGATGGTGGCATTTTAAATTAGACATTTGGTGGTTGCTTCATAAAATCTCTCGTTTTTTCGCTCAGAAAATGGAAAATGGCTTTTTGGTGCGACGAAAATAAAAACTTCCTCCTACAACATTGTTCACCATTCCATGAGTCACATGCATGCACAATATAGGCAGATTATCATAAACTATGCCTTGATTCTAGCCATAACATTGGTCATTTGACCCGAAAACCAGGAAACCTCGAATGAGATAGGTCATTTTGTGAAGGTTTTTTTAGAAATATTCAATATAACAAGTTTGATATTTTTCCTTGCAACCATGTCACATAATATGGCAGCACGCGAAGGTTTCGCATTGTTTCGATCGTTTTTGAATTTTTATGACTCTTTTAAACTATCGACAAACTTTGTCGAACGACGGGTATGGAGATTCTTAGCTCGGAGCTGAGCCTCACTAAACTTTTAGTGGATCTCTAATGAAATAGCATATTGTAAATCTAAAAATGATTTTTTTTAAAATCATGCCCATCCGGTCATGTACCTGTTGTTCATATCTAACCCACTTCCTGCCGATTCGGCAGGAATTTGTCTTTTTCACCTGGAGTGGGCGGAAAGGTTTGAGATCCCCCCATTGGGACATTGTACATTTAAGGTGGTCTAGTATTTTCGAAAAATGGGGTGGTAGAATTTTGAATTAGCCATTTGGTGGTTGTTTCATAAAATTCCCTATTTTTTACGCTCGTAAAATGGAAATGGATTTTTGGTGCGACGAAAAGGAAAATTTTCTCCTGCAACATTATTCGCCATTTCATAATGCACATGCATGCACAATATGGGCAGATTATCACAAACTATGCCTTGATTCTAGCCATAACATTGGTCATTTGACCCGAAAGTCAGGAAACCTCGAATGGAATAGGTCATTTTATGAAGGTTTTTTTGAGACATATTCAATATAACAAGTTTGATATTTTTCCTTGCAACCATGTCATATAATATGACACCATGCAAAGGTTTCGCATTGTTTCGATCGTTTTTGAATTTTTTATGACTCTTTTAAACTATCGACAAACTTTGTCGAACGACGGGTATGAAGATTCTTAGCTCGGAGCCGAGCTTCTCTAAACTTTCACTAGATCTGTGATGAAATAGCATATTGTGAACCTAAAAATGATTTTTGTAAAAAATTATGCCCATCAGATCATGTACCTGCAGTTCATATCTGACTCACTTCCTACCGTTTCGGCAGAAATTTGTCTTTTTCACCTGGAGTGGGCAGAAAGGTTTGAGATTCCCTCGTTGGGACATTGTCTATTTAAGGTGGTATAGTATTTTTGAAAAATAGGGTGGTAGCATTTTAAATTATCCATTTAGTGGTTGCTTCATAAAATCTCTCGTTTTTTTCGCTTAGAAAATAGAAAATGGCTTTTTGGTGCGACGAAAATAAAAACTTCCTCATGCAACATTGTTCACCATTCCATGAGGCACATGCATGCACAATATGGGCAGATTATCACAAACTATGTCTTGATTCTAGCCATAACATTGGTCATTTGACCCGAAAGCCAGGAAACCTCGAATGAGATAGGTCATTTTATGAAGGTTTTTTTGAGACATATTCAATATAACAAGTTTGATATTTTTTCTTGCAACCATGTCACATAATATGACACCACGCGAAGGTTTCGCATTGTTTCTCTCATTTTTGAATTTTTTATGACTTTTTTAAACTATCGACAAACTTCGTCGAACGACGGGTATGAAGATTCTTAGCTCGGAGCTGAGCCTCTCTAAAATTTCACTGGTTCTATGATGAAATAGCATACTGTGAATCTAAATATGATTTTTGTAAAAAATTATGCCCATCCGATCATGTACCTGTAGTTCATATCTGACCCACTTCCTGCCGATTCGGCAGGAATTTTTCTTTTTCACCTAGAGTATACGAAAAGGTTTGAGATCCCCCCGTTGGGACATTGTACATTTAAGGTGGTCTAGTATTTTTGAAAAATGGGGTGTTAGAATTTTGAATTAGCCATTTGGTGGTTGCTTCATAAAATTCCCCGTTTTTTACGCTCGTAAAATGAAAAATGGCTTTTTGGTGCGACAAAAAGGAAAACTTCCTCCTGCAACATTATTCGCCATTCCATAATGCACATGTATGCACAATATGGATATATTATCATAAACTATGCCTTGATTCTAGCCATAACATTGGTCATTTGACCCGAAAGCCAGAAAACCTCGAATGAGATAGGTCATTTTGTGAAGGCTTTTTTGAGACATATTCAATATAACAAGTTTGATATTTTTCCTTGCAATCATGTCACATAATATGACATCACAAGAAGGTTTCGTATTGTTTCGATCGTTTTTTGAATTTTTTATGCATGTTTAAAACTATGGTTGAAACGGCGAGCATGAAGATTCTTATTCAATATAAATATCTAATTTTTGAGTGTACATACATAGATCTTATTTTTCTGCAAATTTTGATATATTATTTGTATTTTTCTGTATTAGAATGTTTTTTTATGATTTTCCTAAGACTAATGTGATAAAAGACAAAAAAAAAGACTTTGCCGTGTGTACTGCGGAATACACACGACAAAAGCCCTTTGTCGTGTATACTGCAGAATACACACGGCAAAGGACCGGCGAGGACACACGACAAAGAGACCATCGTCTGCGGCCGTTAGCTCCTCCCGTTAAATGGACTTATTGGGTCACGGGTCCCACCTTGTTGCCGTGATAACACATATGTCGTGTGCCGTTATCAACTTTGCCGAGTGTATTTTCTTTGTCGTGTTTCTTTATGGGTATTTGTCGTGTTCTTTTTTAAAAATTTGCCGTGTTCACGTACTTTGCCGTGTATTTTCTGATTTACACACGGCAAAGACTGTTTTTGCCGTGTTCCGGTGCGTTTGGCACACGGCAAAGACGTGTCTACACGACAGCGACATTTTTTCCCGTAGTGCGCGTTTGTTTCTTGGAGTAGCTGGTCATATGATCCCAACAGGTCTCCCGCTTTGATTCTCCGGAAAACATTGTGAAAGGATACGGATGTCGCCTAGAGGGGGGGTGAATAGGCGATTAAAACTTTTCCTAGAGTGGCTCAACAAAGGCGGAATAAAACTAGTGTTTATTTTGTTAAGCACAACCTAGAACAACTAAGGTTCACCTATGTGCACCAACAATTTATGCTAAGCAATACAAGCAACAAAGTGATAGCAAGATATATAATACTTCAAGCACGAAGGCTATCACAATGTAAAGTGCATAAGTAAAGAGCTCGGGTATAGAGATAACCGAGGCACGCGGGGAGACCGATATTTTACCGAGTTCCTCCCAACGTGGAGTACGTCTCGTTTGGAGAGGGGGTGGTATCAAACCACCAACGCCACAAAAGGCCTCCCTTATTCTCCGGTGAATCTCACCCCAACGGGATCGATCCACGCTTCCACTATCGGTGCACTTGTCGGTGGCAACCGGAACCTCTCACAAGGTTGGGGCACTTCTCCACAACTTAATTGGAGGCTCCCAACAAACGCCACCAAGGCCACAATGCCACCAAGGCCACAAACCGTCTAGGGTTCCAAGAACCCAAGAGGGACAAGCTCCAATGAGTAACTCAAATTAAATCCTCCAAAGAGAACTCAAACCGATGCACCAAATGCAAATGGCAAGAACACCACAAAGGTGCTCAAATCCCTCTCTCCCAAATTCCACCAAAGCTACAAAAGCTTATGGGGGAATAAGAGAGGAAGAACAATGGAGGAAATCCACAAAAGACTCCAAGATCTAGATCCCAATATGTTCCCCTCACTTAGAGGAGAGATTGATTGGTGGGATTGTAGATCTAGATCTCCTCTTTAAAATCCCTCAAGAATATGCAAGAATCATTGGAGGGATTGGGAGAAAGCAAGCTCAAGAAGGTTAACAATGGAGGGGAAAACTTGCAAGAATGGTTAGGGAACCATTGGGGAAGAAGGCCCCTTAAATAGGTTCCCCGAAATCCAACCGTTGAAGCCAAAAAAGCGCAAATCCCGGTACTACCGGACATTCCCGGTACTACCGGACATTCCCGGTACTACCGGACAATCCCTGGGGATCCCAGGTCACCAAACGCATTTTTTTCAGTACCGACCGGTACTACGGAGCGGTACTACCGGACCTCCGGTACTACCGGACCCTGGTCCGGTACTACCGGTCATCCCTGAACGAAAACGACCATAACTTTTGCATCCGGACTCCGATTTTGATGATCTTGGGCTCGTTTCGAAGAGGACAACGAGCTCTAAAAGATAATGCAAAGAAACATTATAGTCCAGCAAGGGAGGATAGATCCAAATGACGAAAGGTTTAACCTCTATCAAAAAGATGAACCGATAAAACCTCCAACATCAAAAACGTAATAGAAAATGCATATGAAATCCGTTTTCGATGAACGAGAGCTTGTCATGGAGATTAACACAAGCTCTAAATCCTCACATGAGTAAGAACCAAATAATAGAAGGTTTTACCTATCTCTAAAATACAAACCGGTAAAACCTCCAAGATCAAAACGCAATAAGATATAAAAGGGAAATCCGTTTTTGATGAACTAGAGCTTGTTATGGAGATTACCACAAGCTCTATATCCTCACATGGATAAGACCAAATAACAACCAAATATGATGATGCAAGTATGCAAAGGTTTGATCTCTCTCCGAACGATGTGACCGAGTTACTCATTCGAGAGCCCTTCTTGATAGTACGGTTAACTATCCTAAACCCGGTCTCCCAACAAACATGAGACCGGCAAAAGGGAAAACCTATCAATATTAAACCTTTGCCTTGAGCAATCCACTTGAGATCGATGTAGACGATCTTGTCCTTCTCAAGATGGACACCTTTCTTGATTCCTCATCATCGATCCATGATCACCGAGGATGGCAAGCATCAAACATGAGATCTTCTATAGATGGCGCATTTTGAGCTTGCACAACACATCTTCTTCTCATTTCATCGACCTTGAAGCCAACACATGCTCCAAGCGATGCCAATGAACAATTCCTACAAGTACAACTTAATACACACATTAGTCCATAAAGATTGTCATTAATTACCAAAACCACACATGGGGCCCAGCATGTTCTTTCAATCTCCCCCATTTTGGTAATTGATGACAATCCCCTTAAGAGGGTTTATATAAGGAATATTATTGAATGAAATGGTAATACCAATATCAAATACTACACAAGTATGTGATATTGGTACCACCACCATATATAGAGCAAACTCCCCCACAATCTATGCATGTGTGATAAACTTGAATTTCATTGCATATATTGCCAATCATTATCATTGGTGGAGTTTTCTCTATATATACCATATGCTAAGCAACAACAAAGATGCAAGAGCATGAGAGGCAAATGCACAAGAACAAACTCAATGCATAAACCAACTTCCCTTAAACCCTCTAAAACTTCTCCCCCATTGGCATCGATTGCCGAAATGGGTGACAAGTTCTAGAAGGCAAATATAGTAATAGTTCCTCCAAAGGTGTGCTTTCGCACATATCCAATGATGAATACTTGGGAGGGAGTAGAACTATATCGAGGACCCGAAGGTTGCCAAAATAAAGTCAAATGATGCAAGCAACTACAAGGTCCGACAAACCAATTGAAAACAACAAATGAGTTCAAATGGAACCTACAAGATATTATGATATGAGCAAGAGAGTGCTTTAAATAACAAAATAGAGAAGCTCCCCAAGATTTGTGCATTATTCAACATAAATGCATTAGAATACATATTGCACAAATTTAGAATCCTCGCTTCCCCATAAGTATTTAAAACACAACAAATGTGAAAGAATGCAAATGAGTATTATTAAATGAATTAGATGAGCTCCCCAAAGAGCATGCACCAATCATGATAATTGCATTTGGGAACAAAGTGCATCGTCATGGAATCCTCACTCGTCGAAATTCATTTAACAATACACGGCATGAGAGAACAAATATGAGTGTCCGAAGATGTAGACAAGAGGAATAATCACTCATAGGCAAATAAATTTGGAAGCCACCAAAGAATAAAAAGAAATAAAAGGTGGCATCCAAGGATTTAACAATCAACTAAAATTATCTTCTCATATGTGTATATGTCTCTAAGTGGATGACATCACAAAGACATATGCCCATAAAGAAACAAGCACATACAAGGAAGATAATACAAGAAAGCACATGAAAGGCAAAAATGAAGTCATAACATATATCAATAAGATTTTTGCTTCAAAGCATGGCCAAAGGCTCACATATATCTTATTGTACATAATGGACTTCAAACACAAACACACTACATATATTACAACTATCACCAAGGGAAAAGGAGAAAGTTGAAATATATGGATAAAGGCAACAAGTATCATAAGATAAAATAGACTAGCAAAAATCTCACTATTGCATATGAGAGAAGTTGAGGAGATGATAGGCAATAAAATTGCTAGATTGATATATTTGGGATTGGAGGATCATATGCATGATTTTGTATAGTCCCAACTATATGTACTCATCTCAACTTATACACATTTACAATAAAGAGTTCTCTTAAAGCCATGGCTAGAACTACAACAATTACAAATACATGAATTCATGCTAGAAGGCAACCGACAAACAATTGGAATCAAGATATATGAGCATGAGAAAGAGATACTTGTTACCGAGATATAATTGGTAGGATGTAGAGTATATGAATTCGGTGATCATCCTATAGCTTGACTCAACTTTTCATGTATGCACCACTTCTTCAAAATTGAAAGACAAGCATCCAATATATCTCCAATGTACCTAAAACACAATTAAGTACAAAATGGTCCCCAAACTTATTGGGTCCAAAGTAGTTAGAGAAACTACAATACATAGGAGAGACTCCACATAATTATGTGCACATTGATATGAAATTGAATTTCATGCACAACTTAGCCGATGGGAATTGGTGGAGTTTCCCCTAAATATTGGATCAAAGAAAGCAAGCATGCCATCATATAATCATATAGTAAATATGCATGCATGAAGCTTTCAAGAACCAAAAAGGAGATACAATTTTAACAAAACACCAAGTAAATCGAGATTGCACACACAAGAGTGTGACATGACAAACGATGTCCAAATTGTATCAACAAACCAATTCAACACATGAAAGATCACAAGTTCAACAAATGAACTAGGCATAATCCAAGGAGCAAAAGATAGATAGAAATAAAAATGCTCAAGGATTTATATCATTCTAAAATGGTCAAATCAAGAAACAAGGAATGAGACAAAACCAACTCCCAAAAAGAGCAAGGTTCCAACAAGAAACCAAACTCCCCAAACTTCACATGATGGCACAAGTACCAAAATGAAAAGATCGAGGTTCCAAGCACATAAAACACGATATGGATCAAAACAAAGAAGCATAAATATGAGTGTTTTAAATAATATAGGATAGCTCCCCCATGGATAGTGCATTTTGTAGGATTTTCCTTTTAAATGCAAAATGCACACAAATGGGATCATCACTAGTACCTATAATAAGTAAAACACAAGAGGATATCAATAAAATAAGAAGATCCACAAGAAGCAAGTAAGGCTTGGGAGACAACACAAAACATTTTCTTGGCCAAAGATAGGATAAAGTTAGGCAAGGGCCAAAGTGAATATGATCAGTAAATTCTACCATAAGTTGGGTGCTCATTGTCCAAGGACAAGAAATATTGGGAATAATTTTCCAAGGTAGCTTGCATGGATATCCAAGATCATAGTCACAACAAGAAGCATATAACTAAATATAAGAATTGAGCATGATACTTCAAACAAGATTCTTGGTAGCTTCCAATAGTCACACAATCACTAGTGATTAGAGTAACTTGAAGCAAATGGTTTCCATGCGAATATAAATATCTAAATATGAGGAAACACATACCAAGAACCATTCTCATATACAAGATACAACATAAGATCAATAAAGCCATTCAATCAAATTGGAACTTGTATGAGCAAATGTGTCACATAGGTGCTAGATAATTATCAATATCAATTCTAAGTGACACAACCTCGAATATTCACAATTTCTAGTATTGTAATATGCACTAAGCATATGACTCCCCCATAATGTGATACTACCATAAAACCAACACGAGGGAAAAGGATACAAATAGAGATAATTAGTGGACATTATAAAATTAAATTTCTCATGAGAATTATACCACATAGAGACTAGACAATAATCCAATATAAATACTAGGTGGTAATCCTCATGTACACACATTTTTAGGATTGTGGAATGCCTAAGCATAACACTCCCCCAAAATGGGATAGTCCATTAATCTCTCACAAGAGCCAAATAAGATACCAAAATAAACAAGTAAGGCTCCAATACAAGAAACACACATACATGGTGTGCCACCTAATCATACACAAATATGTTTGATACCTCAAGATAATTAGGTGGAAAACACAACATGTACAAAAGCATGGAATATACAAAACCAACACATGCACAAGGGGGCGAGTAACTTTCAATGAAATGAGTTAAGCATATGTTACCGCAAGGAGGAACATTGGAAATATAATAGGAGCAATATAATCCACATGACTTGGCTTGACAAAAATAATAATGAAGATCCCTTAAGTCTTCATGATGTAGCCAAGACTCCAATGCCCTCCAACAAACACCTATTGATCAAGTTTTGGCTTGTTGGTCCCCAACCAAGTTGGGTCCTAAGAGGTTAGTCACAATAGGCTTGGCAACCCAAATGGATCTTTTCTTGACACCACATTGGGTACCAACAAATTTGGCAAACACATTGCCAACCTCATCCTTCCAAAGAGAATAAGCATCATCAATAATGATAGGGTTGGATGAGGAGATATCGAGAGTGCATGAGGAAGAAATATGCCCCTTTTCACGGCATATGTAGCAAGTTCTACTCTTGCCATCTCTCTTCTTAGGAGAAGCCACACCTCGAGGAAGAGCTCGAGTAGTCCTCTTAGGAAGAGGCCCATTAATGACTTGAGGTGGAGCTTGAGGCCGCTTCCCTTGTTGCTTCACACTAAGAGGCTTTTTCTTCAATGGGCAAGATCTAACATGGTGCCCTTCTTTCTTGCACTTGAAGCAAACAATGTTGGCCGGATTCTTGACTTGATCTTGGCCATTCTTCTTGTTGTCCTTGTGCTTCAACTTGATAGTGGACTTGTTCTTGACATTAGATTTGAATCCAAGCCCACTCTTGTCATTGGTGCATACTCAAGATTTTGCTGAGTGTGACCTTCCCTTGTTGAACATTTTTCAAGTCATTCTTCAAAGAAGTGACTTGAGCCTTGAGCTCTTTGATTTCCTCTACATGGTTAGTTTCAATACAAGTACTAGAGGAAGTAGATGCTACATTGTTAGAGCAACAAGGCATGGAATGTAATTCATCACGAGATATAGCATGGTTGTGAGAGGATGAATTACAAGGACTAGCACATGGAAATATAACATTTGGAGTAGATATAGTGCTAATGTCCACATGAGGCCCACTAGATGTTACCTTTGACATGATGGCCTCATGAGCCAACTTTAGCCTACCATGGGAGACTAGGAGATCCTCATGCGAGCTTGAGAGCTTATCATGGCTTTCTTCTAATTTCCCATAGTTGCTAGTTAGCAAAGCAAATTGAGCCTTTAGCTCAACATTCTCCTTCAAAATAGATGCTTCACAAGAAATAGAGTTAGTAGCACAAGCATCATTACTATTAGCAAGAGGTGAGGGCAACTTGTCAAGCTCTTTTGAACATGAGGCTTTAAGTTGCTCATGTGACTCGGTGAGTTTGATGAGCTCACCCTTTATGACCCTAGAGCCATTTTTGAGGTGCTCAAAATCCTCAAAAAGTTTAGCATAAGCAACTTCAAGTTCATCATTTTTAATCTTGAAGGAGTTAGCCACCGCAAGTTCTCTATCATGGTATTCCTTTACTCTAGATAATTCTAGAGTAAAAGTCTCCTCAAGAGATTCTTTGGTGGTTTGTTCTTCTTCAAGGGAGTCCTTTACTTGAGCAAGTTCATTAGCATATTCACGCTCAAGTGCAAACTTTTCATCAATTATGTTTTCTTGCTCCTCAATAAGATCATTGCCTTCTATAGCATAATTCAAGATTTCAAGAAGGTTGGAGGAAGCAAGTTTATTTTTGTAGAGAGCACTATAGACAACCTCTCCCATTTTCTTAATAGAGGTAATATCATACTTACCTCTATAATCATCATTATCATTCTCAACCTCATCATCATCATCATGAGATACAATGGGATTCAAAGAGGTTACCTTTGTTCCCTTAGCCATAAGGCACATGTGAGAACCGAAGGAAGGTGATGATGAGATTGCACTTGAAGCTCTCTTCAAGACCTTGTCTTGGCCCATAGAATTTTCATTTTCCTCTACATGGTTAGCAACACAAGCACTAGAGGAAATAGAAGCATTTTTATCATGGCAACAAGACAACATGAGCATATCATCATGAGATTTGTTCAAGTCATTTCTACATGATATGCAAGGACTATTAACACAAGCATGTGAGGAATTTTGAGTGCTAGAAGTGTTAAGGTCCAAAGATAGATCATTGCAACTAGATAGATATGAGGGATTACAAATAGTGAACACACTATCCATATTGCAATTTCTATCACCACTCACCATATCATTACCTTGTGAAAAATCACATGTTGGTGAAGTGGTAGACGATGAGAACTCATCTCGACCGGAAGTGGAAGCAACACAATCATCCTCAATAATGTTGGACACAACATATTTATCTTGAAGTTTTGTCCATAACTCATGAGCGCTCCAAAAAGGAATGATTGAAGAGGTAACTACATAGCTCAAAGCATTAACAAGCACATTAGAAGCTTGAGCATCGAGATATAAGTTTTTCTCATCCTCACAAGATAGATTTTTGAAATCCATAGGAGGATAAAAACCTATATCTACAATACGCTCCAAATTTGGGTCCATGTCCCTAAAATGAATGAGCATGCGATTTTTCCATATATCATAATTTGTGCCATCGAATGTGAGCATGTCATTGTGCACTAATCCCCTAGCCGACATCTTTACTCTCGAGGCGGTGAAGCCTAAAATGAGAGACCGGGCTCTGATACCAATTGAAAGGATACGGATGTCGCCTAGAGGGGGGGGTGAATAGGCGATTAAAACTTTTCCTAGAGTGGCTCAACAAAGGCGGAATAAAACTAGTGTTTACTTTGTTAAGCACAACCTAGAACAACTAAGGTTCACCTATGTGCACCAACAATTTATGCTAAGCAATACAAGCAACAAAGTGATAGCAAGATATATAATACTTCAAGCACGGAGGCTATCACAATGTAAAGTGCATAAGTAAAGAGCTCGGGTATAGAGATAACCGAGGCACGCGGGGAGACCGATATTTTACCGAGTTCCTCCCAACGTGGAGTACGTCTCGTTTGGAGAGGGGGTGGTATCAAACCACCAACGCCACAAAAGGCCTCCCTTATTCTCCGGTGAATCTCACCCCAACGGGATCGATCCACGCTTCCACTATCGGTGCACTTGTCGGTGGCAACCGGAACCTCTCACAAGGTTGGGGCACTTCTCCACAACTTAATTGGAGGCTCCCAACAAACGCCACCAAGGCCACAATGCCACCAAGGCCACAAACCGTCTAGGGTTCCAAGAACCCAAGAGGGACAAGCTCCAATGAGTAACTCAAATTAAATCCTCCAAAGAGAACTCAAACCGATGCACCAAATGCAAATGGCAAGAACACCACAAAGGTGCTCAAATCCCTCTCTCCCAAATTCCACCAAAGCTACAAAAGCTTATGGGGGAATAAGAGAGGAAGAACAATGGAGGAAATCAACAAAAGACTCCAAGATCTAGATCCCAATATGTTCCCCTCACTTAGAGGAGAGATTGATTGGTGGGATTGTAGATCTAGATCTCCTCTTTAAAATCCCTCAAGAATATGCAAGAATCATTGGAGGGATTGGGAGAAAGCAAGCTCAAGAAGGTTAACAATGGAGGGGAAAACTTGCAAGAATGGTTAGGGAACCATTGGGGAAGAAGGCCCCTTAAATAGGTTCCCCGAAAATCCAACCGTTGAAGCCAAAAAAAAGCGCAAATCCCGGTACTACCGGACATTCCCGGTACTACCGGACATTCCCGGTACTACCGGACAATCCCTGGGGATCCCAGGTCGCCAAACGCATTTTTTTCAGTACCGACCGGTACTACGGAGCGGTACTACCGGACCCTGGTCCGGTACTATCGGTCATCCCTGAACGAAAACGGCCATAACTTTTGCATCCGGACTCCGATTTTGATGATCTTGGGCTCGTTTCGAAGAGGACAACGAGCTCTAAAAGATAATGCAAAGAAACATTATAGTCCAGCAAGGGAGGATAGATCCAAATGACGAAAGGTTTAACCTCTATCAAAAAGATGAACCGATAAAACCTCCAACATCAAAAACGTAATAGAAAATGCATATGAAATCCGTTTTCGATGAACGAGAGCTTGTCATGGAGATTAACACAAGATCTAAATCCTCACATGAGTAAGAACCAAATAATGGAAGGTTTTACCTATCTCTAAAATACAAACCGGTAAAACCTCCAAGATCAAAACGCAATAAGATATAAAAGGGAAATCCGTTTTTGATGAACTAGAGCTTGTTATGGAGATTACCACAATCTCTATATCCTCACATGGATAAGACCAAATAACAACCAAATATGATGATGCAAGTATGCAAAGGTTTGATCTCTCTCCGAACGATGTGACCGAGTTACTCATTCGAGAGCCCTTCTTGATAGTACGGTTAACTATCCTAAACCCGGTCTCCCAACAAACATGAGACCGGCAAAAGGGAAAACCTATCAATATTAAACCTTTGCCTTGAGCAATCCACTTGAGATCGATGTAGACGATCTTGTCCTTCTCAAGATGGACACCTTTCTTGATTCCTCATCATCGATCCATGATCACCGAGGATGGCAAGCATCAAACATGAGATCTTCTATAGATGGCGCATTTTGAGCTTGCACAACACATCTTCTTCTCATTTCATCGACCTTGAAGCCAACACATGCTCCAAGCGATGCCAATGAACAATTCCTACAAGTACAACTTAATACACACATTAGTCCATAAAGATTGTCATTAATTACCAAAACCACACATGGGGGCCCAGCATGTTCTTTCACATTGGCGTGGTCACTTGCCAGCTTCACCCCGCGAAGGCTTAAATCGCTCACGAGTGCCATACCATCCCAGCAAGCTGCTGCTTCTAGGGTTTCTAGGTCGTCGGCAAGCTGCCACCCCTAGGAACAGCCATGTCTCATCACGCTCAATTGCAATTTGCAACCATCGATGAGGCGATGATAGCCTACCATTCTTTGAAAGCGCCGCATCATCGATGTGGACCTTGGCAACCCCATCCGGTGGAGGAACCTAGCGAGAGGTACATCTGGCGTCCCCCGTGTTTACGAATCATGGGGGCTTTTGGATTTTCAAGTCTGCAATGAACCAGTTAATGAAGCTAAGCGCCGAGAGCGGGCTTAAAAACTCTACTCTAATTCTCCTTCCCGCATGCCAAATAGACATCGCGTCCGGATACATGGATACTGGGATGCAACCAAAGATCTCGAGAGAGTACCCAGTGCTACAGCCCTTATTGTGTACCACCTGATTCCGCACCGATATGGTCCGCCAGATCTGTTTGAAGGGACACGATGAAACATAATTGGTGCGGCTAGACAGCCTCCGGAGGCCGTGCAGTCTTACCGAGCCCTTACCTAAAAATAGAAAGACTAGCCAATGAATATTATGCATGCACATTAAATTTCGTGTGCAGCAAAACTAAAAAGTCATAACTCATAAACTATGCCTCATAATTGTGATCCGTTTTCACCGTTGGGCCTCTCGCGATGAAATCTTCAAAACTAGATCCTATTTGCATATGTTTCAACCAAATTTTTTTTATAAAAACAACTCACTATTGTTTTAAAAACAACTTAGTATCATGAAGAAATCAACTCTATACAATAGTTGATTACAGTACTTTTTCGTATTTTGTAGCAACATATTTGATACTCACTTAGCAACAAATTGTTGTCAGCTTTATAATTTCAAGACACGCAAGTTTATACTAATAGTTGCCTACCTACTTTGTAATATCATAGGTAACTTGTTTCCTAAGGCATACAACTTAGTAGCAAATGAAAATACAATTTCACATAAACAATATTCAAACTTTGTAGTAGTGTTAGGAAACTTCATGACAAACACTACACACAACTTCACAAAAATGATGCTAGACGACTTAGACTATTGGTAGACAACTTAGTATTAGTATGTATATAACTTAGCATTGATGTCTATACAACTTAGTGTTAGTATGTATATAGTTTACCATCGGTGGCTATACAACGTGGATGTGGCTAGTGCCACGAGGCCGAAGAGGATGTCGCTTAGAGACGGGTGATGCCCAGATGGAGGGGAAGCCAAACCAACAATTTACTTAACCCTAGTGGGTATGCAACTCTGTATATTCGATATACAACTATATTGGAAAATGGGTGCAACTTAACCCTAGTCCGTATATAACTTAGCAAAAAGTGGGTATACGACTTAGCACAAGTCGAAAATATAACTTAGCACTAGTGGGTATGCAGCTTTACACAAGTCGAAAATACAAGTTAATACATGTGTGAAAAAACAACTTGTTGTCTTCTTGGTAGTCGCCAACATGAGATGCAACTCCATCACAATCAACATGGATGTGGCCGGTGCCATAAGAACGACACAAGGCACAACACGAGATGCAAGAAGACAAATATGATGTTGCTTTGAGACATGTGACGCCTAGACGAAAGGGAAGCCGGAGCAACAATTTACTAAGTGGGTATATTAGACAATGGGTGCAACTTAACCCTAGTTGGTATACAACTTAGCAAATAGTGGGATGCAACTTAGCACTAGTCAAAAATATAAATTAGCACCGCGTATACAACCTAACAACAGTGTGTGTGCAACTTAGCGTTTGTAGGTATACAACTTAGCACCGATGGTTATACAACTTAGAACTGGTGGCCCTTTCCCCGGCGCCACCCGTTGTGGTAGCCTCTACCCTAACATAGTCGATGGCATAGCTTGAGTAGGTGACCACTAGCCCAAGGACAAGGATACTGGAACAACAACCAACAACTTTATAGTATACTACCAAAACACACAACTTTACACTATTAGTTACATATCGTACTTACTAATATCGTTGGTAACTTGGTTTTTGAGGCAGACAACTTACCGACAGTGAAAGTACAATTAATTTCATAACAAACAGTGCACAATTTAGACGTATTGGATATGTAACTTAGCATTAGTATTTATAAAACTTAGCATTGGTGGCTATACAACTTAGCATTAGTATATATACAAATTAGCATCGGTGCCTATACAACTTAGCACTAATTGGTATTCAACTTAGTACTGGTGTGTATACAACTTAACATCGGTATGTATAAAATTTAGCACTAAAAAAACAAAAACTCTTGATTTGGTCAGTCAGGCCATTCACGACACGAGGCACAACACAATCTATAAGAAGCCGGAGGGGATGTTTCTTTGTGACTGACGGGCCTGGCCTCCACGGATTTTACTATCGAAAAAATGCAACTTACAACATGTGTGATACAATAGTGCGCAACCTCGGCACATATGTGATGCAATAATTCACCATTAGCGGATGCAACTTATCCTACTACTTCAAGCAATATTGGGCCATGTTGATGATATCAAGGAAGTGAGATACGACCAACTTTTATGGCGATGGCGCGAGGGCAATACAAAATCTAGTGATGGTTCTTAAATCAACCCGATTTATTGCAAAACAATGGCAATGGCTGCCGGCCACCGCTGAGCTCAAATGGAGCCCCGAAGGGGACCAGCAGGGAGCACGACTCTCCCCAAATTCATTTGTGGAACCAATAATATTGTTGACAAAAATACAACTTAGCACATGTGTGAAGAAATGCTTTGTTACCTTCGTGATAGACGCCACCACCATGAGGTCAGCTCTACCTCGATCAATGCGGATGTGGTCGGTGCCGCGAGCCATGGCACGAGGCACAACTCAAGCTACAACAAGCCGAAGGGAATCTCAATTTGAGACCGACAGTGCCTAGCCCTCCGCGAGCCAAGCCAAACGGTGACGGGTCTAATCTCTAGGACGCGGACCGTCCAAATCGATGTATATCGGTATCGAGCGAGATGAGGACTGGTTGCAAATCGCGATATTTGGCGAAAGAGACTAAAATGCAACATTCCAACATGTCGGAGACTAAATGCGATTTCGGGCCTCGCGGTGTCTGGAAAATATACATCACCTCTCTAGGTGATCTATATTTAGATCACTTGCGCCAAAATTTACATCACTATGTAAAATAATTACATCACCGAAACGTGATACATCATCTGTTGGAGAGTCATTGTTTCTTGCTATCTATTTTTGACGATGGTGTGCCCTCGCCGCGATCGTGATTTATGGCTCGCATCCAGCGTGGGAAACATCGGCAAGCGAGGGCGGAAACCCATAGGCCGCACGGGAATCCGGTGCCAAGGATTGGCGACATCCAATCGCCATTAGAGGCAGAGCGTCAGAGCTTGACAACTGGCGAGGAAAGTCACTATAGGTCGCACCGCCGGACGCGCTGGACGGACATGTCAGACCACGGTCCAAGTTTTGTTCGCGGGCCAATTCATCCGGACAAAATTAGACCAAATACGGCGCCTTGTTTGCGTCGGTACACTGGAGATGTCCTAAATCATGGTAGTACTAGCTCACTACTTCATGACATTCAAACCCCTTCCAAGTAAAACAAGGTACCTCAGATATGTCTGAAATACTGAATCCAAGATGGTACAGCTGTAAATCATATACCGGTTCACTAGTGACGATGACATTCCAACATCTTTCTTGTGATGGATTTGTCTAGAAGTGGATCCGTTGAAGGCCACATCTTCCTTGTGATGGATTTGTCTAGCCGCAACTAAGCCGTAGCTGCTGCAACTTAACATAAAACAGCAACAACTAACGTCAACAATTAGCTCAGCATCTACACCAGCTAGCCGCGCGTGCTGCTTGCTCCGCCATGGACGATCTCTAGACGAGGCGGCGACTCTCGCGGATGGCATCGAAGGCCGTTAATCAGAGGCAACATCGATCGATTCATTGGAGCAGACAAGCACGGCAGGTTTCCATAACTCCATTGGCGTGCGGGTTGGGAGTTCACATCTGCGTGCCCAACGGAGCTGGAAGATGGTGCCGCGGGGGCGGCTCTGTGCATGGCGGGCAGCGACGGCTTACAGGGACAAGACACGTCGGCGGTCGCAGCCGGAGGGAGAGCACTTCGCCAGGGATGGGAGGCCGGTGCAGCGCAGGATCTCGCCGTGTGGTTGTTGGAGACCTCGCCGCAGCGATGGGCCTGGCCCAATGGCCATGGGGCGTGGAGCAGCGGCGCGCTAGGTTGGGCGATGATTTGGTTCCCGAGGCTGGCGAGGGAGCGCGCCAGCGGTGGGGAAAGCAGGTGCAGCTGCGGGAAGGGAGGCGGTTGGTTAGGCAAGACAGAAAGGTCAAGGAAGAGATGTTTTGTCAGGATGTGGGCGCGATAGGCTTGATGATCGACTCCATCAAACGGCCGCTAGACGGAGGTTGTATGTATCTAGCTAACCAGCCCTCGAGCACATTTTAGCAATTGGGAACATAATTTAGGAAGATTCTACCACCTTGGCACATATATGCACATAAAGACCTTGAGTTATTCCTAATTAAGCACATCATCCATCAGCTGCACTGTCTCTCCGAAGGTGAGAGAGTTAGAATCGCCTGAAAATCAACACTCCAAAGGGAGCCTGATGTCACCGGAGCTCAGCTTGCGGCCGTGGCCTAGCAAGGAGCCGGACCAACACCAAGGTGTTGTGCCACGAACCGTACACGAGCCAAAACCCTGTTTGGTGAGTTTTATTTAAATCCCAAATTGCAATCTACTCCCTCCGTTTCAAAATATAAGATGTTTTAGATTTGTGAAGAAAATGAATCTAGATTTGTTTTAGCATGTAGGTTCACTCAATTTTGAGATGAATCTACACACTAAAAGAAGTTTAGATTCATTTTCTTTACAAACCTAAAACATCTTATATTTTAAAACGGAGGGAGTATTTACTAGATATTGATTTTCATAATTACTCACTAAAATTCAAAATAATTTGTTGTGGCGACAGACCATTCTTCAAGCAATAAACATCAAACAGTATAGTTTTTTCGAGAAAAGGCAAAAAAAAAAAAGCTCACCATTAGACAAGGAAATTCTCGGCTGCAGTATGCAGAGGACCTTGCTCCGGCTGCTCCACACTCCCGTCTCCCTTCCCTTTCACGATTTGGGGCTACTTCCTTGCGTGAGTAGAAAAAGACATTGGAATAGATGGATCATCACAAACTCAAGAAAAAAAAGTTCTAAGATAAAATAACGCACGGTAAACTCGTTTGTTTTTACGTTTACCACGCGCGATCATGCGGCGCTCCACCGAGTTAATAGTATTTTAGTACCACTTTTGCGCGTGATTTTACGAATTGGTACCACTTTGTGTTTTGGTTCCCAAAATCTACCATCCTAGTGCATGTTTTTGTAATTTGCGCAAATGACCGTCCAAGAGCGACTTGATAGACAAACTGACAATGGGATCCAAATGGCAGGATGACGTGGCACCGCAGAAATAGGCATGCGTGCACATGTGAGATGATTACAGATTCTAGGGTTTTTTGAAAAAAATCTAGGGTATCCTGCCTCTATCTCCGCCAGGCGTGGCGAGGGACGGGGCCGGGGATGACGACCAGGCGCGGCGGCGGCCCGAGCTGGGAGGAGAGGCAGGCATGGCGGCATG
Source organism: Avena atlantica (assembly GCA_910589765.1). Lineage (NCBI taxonomy): Eukaryota > Viridiplantae > Streptophyta > Magnoliopsida > Poales > Poaceae > Avena > Avena atlantica. The sequence continues at coordinate 457,636,968 of OU342736.1, forward strand.
CCGAGGCCCGGGAGGAGGTGAGGCGCGGTGGTGGGCCAGGGCTTGATGGTGCTGACGTGGAGCACTTCGTTGGAAACCCCAAGAGCAAGGTGTGAAGCAGCAAGCAGCAAGTCTTCCCTTCGTTGAGACCAAGGTTATTGAACCATAAGAAGGAAGGAAATGTCACACAGGTGTTGCAAACAACGCGGAGACCTGAATAACAAAAACTCAAGACTTTGCCCCAACGAATCAGTAAGGTTGTCAAGCTCACCGGTTTGCTGTAACAAGGGATTAAACGTATGGTGTGGAAGGTAATGGTTTGCAGCAAGTAAACAGATAATAATGAAAAATGTATCAATTGTAAAGATTGGACTGGGGTCATAGTTCACTAGAGGTGCTCTCCTTAGATAAACAACATGGCATGAAGGGTAAACAATTTACAGCGAGGCAATTGACAGGAACTGAGCAACGCATAACAATGCAATTACTAGCCAGAAAGATGCTATGAAGTTGATTGGGCAATACAACAATGTACATAGACCGTCATCCAACTGCATCTATGACTAGAAGTCCACCTTCAGGTTATCATCTGAACCCCCTCCAGTATTTATTTGCAAGCAACAAACAACTGCTTTAAGCAAAGTGTGTAAGATAAACAGTCTACATGTTTCATGAACAAGAGACCGTTGTTTTGTCCCTAGTAGCAACAGCACATCTATAACCAAAGAGATTTCTGTCACTTCCCTTGGAAACTAGAGGCATGAACCCACTATCGAGCATAAATACCCCCTCTTGGAGTCACTAGCAACTACTTGGCCAAGATAACCACTAGCAACGGAGAGCATACAAGATCACAAACAACACAGACATGGTAGAATCATAAGATAAAACCATTAATCAAACCAACATAATAATCTCAATATCCATCGGATCCCCGCAAACACAACATGCATGATTACAAATAGATTAGATCTTGATCATGAACGGAGCTCATAAGATCTATACATGAAAGCACAAAGGAGGAGATACAACCATCTAGCTACTACATGGACCCATAGTCCAAGGTGGAACTACTCACGAATCATACCGGAGAGAAGGCCTCCGGGATGATCTCCCCTCCGGCGGGGTGCCGGGAAGAACTTCAGATCCTCCCCCCTCCCCCCCCCCCCCCCCCCCCCCGATTTAGGGACGATGTTGGCGGTGTCTATAGACGGTTTCGTGGATTTTTGATTGGGTACTTAGGGTTTCTGCATCAGGGGCTTCTTATAGGTGAAGGGGCGAGACCGGTAGGCGGCCAGGGCCACCAAACCCTAGCCAGGCACGGGCCCACCTTCCCCCGCGCCTGGGGTGGGTCTCGCCCCCCTGGCCGGCCCCTCCGGCTCTCCTCTGGACTTCTTGTTCCCCACGGAAAGTAATTGAATTTGACGTTTGTCCCGTCCAATTCCGAGAATATTTCTTTACTAACTTTTATGAAACCAAAAACAACAGAAAACAGGCATTTAGCACTGTTACAACTTGTTAATAGGTAAATACCAGAAAACATGTAAAAATCACCTCAAAGTGTGGATAAGTAAAGCAAAATAGATACTAAACAAGCATGGAGCATCAAAAATTATAGATACGTTTCCAACGTATCAGCATCCCCAAGCTTAACTTCTACTCGTCCTCGAGTAGGTAACTGATAAAAAGAATAATTTTTGAGGTGACATGCACCCTCACAATAAAGATCCAACTATTTGCAAGCATTGAAAGCTGAGATCAAAAAACTCTAAACATGTGCATGAAAGATGGAGTTCTAACAATAGTACATAGTAACTATGCATGCAACATGGCAAGCTACAAACAAAGATCATGAATAATATGCATTGAAAAACGTTTGTTTGTTTCACATGCAGAAAACATAGCATAGTTGCAATCAGCTTGTCCCTCATAGAGTAGCAATATAATGCATAGGACACCTGCAAAGTTCACAAGGGCGACTAGAAACAAATAGCACAAGAGCAAGTAATAACATAGCATGCATCAATTAATAAGCTTTGGAACACTACACACAGAATGAAAACTATGCTCTCTTAATGGTGCCTAAAGGTAGAAGCTAAAGACTCAATAATGGTGGAAGAAAGGCCTTTTTTGTAAATGAAGTAGTGATTACAAGTTTCAAAAAGAGCTTCCCAAAATTATGTTACTAGTTAGCTTTCATCCCTCATTTCCCCTATCATAAGCATCTTGAAGTGGTTAAGGTTAAAGTGGCAAAGCTGAAGTATATGCTTGACGAAGTATAAGTTGGCAATCTCATGCCCCTTGAATACGAGGGCCACACCTCATGCATTCTCAACTTTGGGTCCAGGTAAGTTCTTGTCACTGTAAGTATTTGCATATCATTGAGAACCGCCAACGGGGTACCCCTTGCACATGGTATAGGAGCTTTCCCATAACCAAAATGACAAGGCAAGCAGACAATGAGCATCTCAGCAATTCTTCTTATGTACCATGGGAATATGGTGCTTTTTTTCTCTCTTTCCTCTTTTCTCAATGTGTCTCTTTTTTATAACAAGAATGCTTCATAGATGTCATTATGGTGATGCTGCAAGTTTCCACCATGATTAGGCATGGCTTAGGCTAGCGGCCCAGGCGTTTCTCTAACACATGATACAAACTCCATGGACTTACAAGTTCCCTCTTTATTTCACACCGGTGACATCCATAGACAAAAGAACATGATATCAACTGAGTACAATAAGGTACAAGTGCAATGTTAAAAACGTTCCCCGTGACAACACGTTTCTGCTAATTCCAACTTATAAGTGCAAGCATATACAACAAAGTTGTCACAATGGTTCAAGTTTATTATGGGCAAAGAATAAACTGTTCCATCAAGTTCATGAGGGCTTTAATTACTAAGTTTTCACATAACAAAATAGTTTTTAATTGGAAGATAGATGAAAATAAGAATATACTTGGAATGGTGTAACACACCATGCATAGGAATTTATAGTGGACACTTTGGAATAACTTGGTTTCTTGGGAGTTGGAAGCATGAGTAGAGCTTACTCATACAAGTGTAGGCTAGCAAAAGACCGGGAGCAACCAACTAAGAGAGCAATAATGGCCATAATTATACAATGCAACAAAACAAACTAATCAAAGCAAAGAGTGGCACTACAAGTCAAGGACTAAATGATCATAGAAGCTAATGGTGACTTGTCATAGTCATAACATGGTGTGAGCATGTGCCAAGTCAACCCAAGCAAAACATCAAAGGAGAGTACCACAATACTATGCTCTTGCATGCTAAAACAACGCATAATTTCTTCAAGGCACACTAAGCAATCCCAATTGTTTGGAACAAGACATGCTATAGCAATAATCACTAAGCATAATGTCAAAACAACACCTAGCATGTCATGCTAAAGTCTAAGTCACAGTCAATTCAAGCTCCTCTTGCACTTCAAGCAAGAACTTACTACTACTTTCCAATACCAAGCAAACTTATTTGCAAAACAACACAGCGAGAACGGGGATACAAACTACTCAAGAAAACTAAACAAACTAAGCAAAGCAAATGAAAACTAAGACGCTCCAAGAACAATACAACTGTGTATGAAACAATAAAAACGAAGTGTCTAGATAGACCTAAGCTTTTTATTGATCAAGAAGGAGATGCCTTGGGCATCCCCAAGATTTGACGCTTGTACCTCTTGGATATTTCTTGGGGTGACACCATGGTGGCATCCCCAAGCTTGAGATTTTGTCTATTCTTCACATCATTGCATCATTCTCTCTCTACACCTGAATTTTTTTCTTCATACAAAATTTCACACAATCTTCATTAGCAACATTAGCTTATTCAAAAGATATTAGACCTCCGGCAAAGCTTTGGAACAGCAAGGCTTTTCACTAAAAACACAAGCTACTGTACTAACTCCTTCAAAAAGCTCAATTTACCTGAAGAGAACTTAAAAAGGAATCAATAAGAAGCAAATGCAAATAGTGGCAAAAATCTGTCAAAATAGACCAGCAGGTAGAAACGATTTTTTTCGAACATCTTATGTTGCTCAAATAAAAAGTGTTCAACTAAAGAAAGTTAGCTAACATACTGGGGGATTTATTTGTAAATTTTGAGATCAATACAAGTTACAGATCCTCCTCACGAATTTGTTTGGTGGAGGACAGAAATCTGTTTTGACAGCAACTCCCCAAATCTTACTTCCCTCTTATTAGAGGTTATTCTTGGCACAAAAAGCAAACAAAAAGGACAAGGAGAGGTTATTACAGTAGTAATAACTTCCAAGACTCAAGGAAACTCTTGGATTATCTCCCAACAAGTACTTTTCTTTAACGCGTTTAAGTTAGGCACAAGAAGCAAGAAGAATCAAGTATTTTCAAATGAGAAAGCATTAACATCAAACCTTGCTTTCAAAGGAGGAGAAAAAAGAAACTTCTCTCTTCTCACTGGGAAGTGTTCAATACCTTTCTTGAATGGAAAATGATATTTAATGATGCCTTCTTTCATATCAATTATGGCACCAACTGTTCTAAGAAAAGGTCTTTCCAAAGTAATAGAACAAAAAGCATTGTATTCAACATCCAAAACATAGAAATCAACAGGGACATAAGCATTGTTAACCATAATGAGAACATCATTAATACTCCCCATGAGTTTCTTCTTAGCATTATCATTGAGTGGGACATCCAAATAACAATCTTCTAATGGTGGCAAATCAAGCATTTCATAAATCTTCCTAGGCATAATAGAGACACTAGAACCAAGATCACATGAAGCTTTGAGATCAAAGTCATTCACTTGCATATTAATAATGGGTTCCCAACTATCTTCTACTTTCATAGGAAGAAGCTTTGTGTTTTAGCTTCTCTTCCTTAATCTTAACAAGAGCATCTGTAATGTGTTTGGTAAAGGCAACATGCATATCACTAGCATCAGGACTTCTAGCAAGCTTTTGCAAGAACATAATCACTTCAGAAATATTGCAACCATCAATATCAAAGTCAAACTTAGCATCACTAGTGGTAGGCATAGTAGGAGGAGGAATAGGGGCTACTTGTGGTTTAGTGGTGATAGTGCACGCACTATTGTTTCTATCAATTTCAGCTTTCCTTTCCCACTTAGCATGAAGTTGAGATAACAGCCTAACATTTTCATCATAATAACTTGTATGGCATGAGCAGTAGCAAAGGTGTTTTCCATAGTTTCAGGTTTAGCAGCCATTTTATTAACCAAGGAAGTTTGAGCTTCAGATAAAGAGGATATATTTTTCTCAGCACTCAAATTTTTTGACTATAAACTAGGAATTTCTCTATTCAGATTCTCAAGATGAAGACTAATGTTTTTCAAGATAATAGATTGTTCCTCCATTGTTTTAGTGAAAATCTTGTTTTGCTCATATTGCATTTGCATAAAAAATTTAGTGGATCTCTCAACTTCCAGAATCCTCTCTTCACTAGGCATTCCAGATCTATCCTGATAAGCATTTCCACTAGGAGGATAAGGCCTATAATTATTGTTGTTACCAAAATTGTTCCTGTAGGAATTGTTGTTTCTAATGAAGTTCACATCAACTTGCTCTTCTTGAGCAACCAAAGAGGCTAAGGGAACACTATTAGGATCTAGAGGAGCTTTCCCATTAACAAGCATAGCCATAATAACATCAATCTTTTCACTCAAAGAGGAAGTTTCCTCAACAGAATTTACCTTCTTACCATGTGGAGCTCTCTCAACGTGCCATTCAGAGTAGTTAACCATCATATTATCAAGGAGCCTTGTTGCAGCACCCAAAGTGAGGCCCATGAAGGTACCTCCAGCAGCAGAATCCAGCGGGTTTCTTGAGGAGAAGTTCGAACCTGCATAAAAAGTCTGGATAATCATCAAAGCAGTGAGTCCATGAGTAGGGCAATTTTTAACCAAAGATTTCATTCTTTCCCAAGCAGGAGCAACATGTTCACTATCAAGTTGTTTAAATTGCATAATGTCACTTCTCATAGCAATAATCTTAGCAGGAGGATAGTACTTTCCAATAAAAGCATCTTTGCACTTAATCCAAGAATCAATACTATTTTTAGGCAAAGATAGCAAGCATTCTTTAGCTTTTCCCCTCAAGGAGAAAGGAAAAAGGCCGAGCTTAATAATATCTCCATCTACATCCTTATACTTTTGCATCTCACAAAGTTCAACAAAGCTATTAAGATGGGTAGCAGGATCATCAGAACCAGCACCAGAAAATTGCTCTCTCATCACAAGATTCAACAAAGGAGGCTTAATTTCATAAAAGTTAGCATCAGGAGCAGGTGGAGCAATAGGAGTGCTTAGAAAATCATTGTTGTTGGTGCTAGTGAAGTCACACAACTTGGTGTTCTTAGCAGAGTTCATTTTGTCAAATGTGGGCAAGCCAAAAACAGCAGTAGCAGCTAGAGCAGGAACTAATTTTTTTTTGTGTTTTTGAATAAGGCAACCAAACCAAACTAGACTAATTTTTTTGGTTTTTTTTTTTGAAAAGAGGCAAATAAAACCAAGCAAAAGAAACAAAGCAAACTAAAAACAAAGTAAAAACAAAGTAAAGAGAAAGTAAGTGAAGGACTCCCCTAGTAAAGACGTCCTTAGCCTCCCCGGCAATGGCGCCAGAAAACTTGTTAATGGTGCTGACGTGGAGCACTTCGTTGGAAACCCCAAGAGCAAGGTGTGAAGCAACAAGTAGCAAGTCTTACCTCAGTTGAGACCGAGGTTATCGAACCAGAAGGAGAAAGGAAACGTCACACAGGTGTTGCAAACAACGCGGAGACCTGCATAACACAAACTCAAGACTTTGCCCCAACGAATCAGTGAGGTTGTCACGCTCACCGGTTTACTATAACAAATGATTCAACGTATGGTGTGGAAGGTAATGGTTTGCAGCAAGTAAACAGGTAACAGTGGAAGATGTATCAATGGTAAAGATTGGACCGAGATCCATAGTTCACTAGAGGTGCTCTCCTTAGATAAACAACATGGCATGAAGGGTAAACAAATTACAACGAGGCAATTGACAGGAACTGAGCAAGGCATAACAATGCAATTACTAGCCAGAAAGATCCTATGAAGTTGATTGGGCAATACAATAATATACATAGACCGTCATCCAACTGCATCTATGACTAGAAGTCCACCTTCAGGTTATCATCCGAACCCCCTCCAGTATTAAGTTGAAAGCAACAGACAACTGCTTTAAGCAAAGTGTGTAAGGTAAACAGTCCACATGTTCCATGAACAAGAGACCGTTGTTTTCTCCCTAGTAGCAACAACACATCTACAATCGAAGATATTTCTGTCACTTCCCTTGGAAACTAGAGTCATGAACCCACTATCAAGCATAAATAACCCCTCTTGGAGTCACTAGCAACTACTTGTCCAAGATAACCACTAGCAACGGAGAGCATGCAAGATCAGAAACAACACAGACATGATAGAATCATAAAGATAAAACTATTAATCAAACCAGCATAATAATCTCAATATCCATCGGATCCCCGCAAACACAACATGCATGATTACAAATAGATTAGATCTTGATCATGAACAGAGCTCACGAGATCTATACATGAAAGCACAAAGGAGGAGATACAACCATCTAGCTACTATATGGACCCATAGTCTAAGGTGGAACTACTCACGAATCATACCGGAGAGAAGGCCTCCGGGATGATCTCCCCTCCGGTAGGGTGCCGTGAATAACTTTAGATCTCTCCCCCCCCCCCCCGATCCAGGGACGATGGTGGCGGCGGCTACAGACGGTTTCATGGATTTCTGATTGGGTACTCAGGGTTTCTGCATCGGGGTCTTCTTATAGGCGAAGGGGCGAGACCGAGAGGCGGCCAGGTCCACCAAATCCTAGCCAGGCACGGGCCCACCTGCCACTGCGCCTGGGGTGGGTCTGGCCCCCCTGGCCGGCCCGTTCGGCTCTCCTCTGGACTTCTTGTTTCCCACGGAAAGTAATTGATTTTGACGTTTGTCTCGTCCAATTCCGAGAATTTTTTTTTTACTAACTTTTCTGAAACCAAAAATAACAGAAAACAGGCATCTGGCACTGTTGCAACTTGTTAATAGGTTAGTACCAGAAAACATGTAAAAAACACCTCAAAGTGTGGACAAGTAAAGCAAAGTAGATATTAAACAAGCATGGAGCATCAAAAATTATAGATACGTTTCCAATGTATCAGGGCCGATGAGGAGAGGCAGCCGCAGCGGCGGACCGAGGCCAGGGAGGAGAGTTAGGCGCGATGGCGGACTCCCCTGTACAATCTGTTTGACTTTTTATTTTCAAAATATACTCAAATTTGTTTAGAGGCATGGAGAAATTACAAAAAGGTCCAAATCAAAAATTCTATGAGCCCCTTTGTGTTTCTGCGGTGCCATGTCATCCCGATAGGTGGTACCCACTGTTAGTTTGGGTGTCAATTCACTCTAAAACTGGGATTTGTGTGAATTGCAAAAAATATGCGCTAGGGTGGTAGATTTTGAAAACCAGAACACAAAGTGATACCAATCCGTAAAATCACGCGTAAAAGTTGGTACTAAAATGCTATTAACTTCGCTCCACCGGACGCTGCAAATTCACGCGCGGCAAAATTGCCCTCCATCAAACGCTGGAAAATACAGCGCACACAATGCTATAAATATAAAACACGTATCCATCTCCAAAATAGAAGATGAAACACACGCAAATAAATCAACCGAAAATACTACAATTCATCACAAAACATAATAAAGTTTAACACAACCATGATTAATCATCAACTCCATCAAGCATCAACACTTTCCATGTCAATGCCATCTTCATTGCTTGATTTCGGGTTGTTTACTTCTCCATTTGAAATTTTAATGGAGTTGACATTACCCGTAGAATCTTCAGATGTATCACTCGATGGAGCAACTATGAAGTCCATGAATCTACCTGTTGGTGCTCCCATACCTCCACCTCCATAGGCACTCATCATCGGTGGTGCTCTCATGGCTCCCATGCCTCCAAAGCCTTCCATGCCGTCATAGCCTGTAAAGCCTTCCGGAGGGAGCGTGTCTGATGGCATGAAAGATTAGGGAGCGGTGCCGTAGGTGGTGGTCCCTGAAATTGTGGCGGCGGTGGCTGGAATTGGGGCGCTTATGCCCGGCGCACAGCAACACTCTTGCCCGTTCTGCCCGCATCCGTTTTTTATACGAGAGACCTTCCCCTTCTTCACGGTCCCGCCGGTGACGGCCACCATAGCCGCCACAACTGTTGGATATGCTCTAATGTGCATATAACTACATATATGAAAGTGAAGGACTTCAACGCTCAATTAAGCGAGCCAAATCAGCTCTTAATACTGTAGATGTGTATCTACAGTACCGCGCGGCCCTCTCGGTGCTTCGGTCAAAGCGGTAGATGGCCCCTCGCTGACGAACAAGTCTTCCTCCCATCCCATCCACCACCGCCCACACCTAGGCCTACTCCTCCCTCCTCCTCCTCAACCGCTCCCCCACTCCCCCTCTGCAGCCACCCCACCCCTTTAGGTGCTCGCCGATTTGGTCCGCGCATGACGCTGGTCCAGTTCCTCCTCCCTCCCTCCAACTGGCGTGGGAGCGGGACGTGGTCGTCGCTGGACGCGGCAACCCGCTGGAGGCATTCGATGGGCCGGCGGCCGGCAGCCATGTGGGGAGGTCGACTTGGTGGAGGAGCTCAAGCTGGGGTAGGTCCTCGCCTTCCTCCAGCAGGGCTAGCAATCCAAGGTGTTTCCCCTCACCATGGAGCGCCATCGACGGGATCGGGGGCCGGTGAATGTTGCCGCCTCAGGCACGGAGGCACGGGACTGCTAGCCAATTCTGGAGCTGATGTGCACATAGATGGTAGCAAAAGAGGGGAAGCTTTCCGTCCGGGAGTGGACGAGCTCCATGGTGGCTCTCCAGCCTCCTCATCCCGTTCATCTATCTCTGGTGGAAGCCGAGTATGCTCCAGCAAGGTGGTCCACCAGACCTCGCTCCTCGACGCGCTGTAGGAAATTTGGCCTCCACATCTCGCGCCGCCGGAGCAGAGTCGGGTAGTAGCTCTGAGGGAGAGTGGCATCGGCGGGGCAAACCACCTCCTCTTGCAACCACCTGCGTGTGATGTGAGCATATTCAATGTTTTTGGTCATTGCTCTCCAAATTTGATGGCAGATGCATGTTGTGCTCATGTTTTTGCAGATGAAACAATCAAACTGCACGCATATTACACCTTCCACATGTTCGAGAAAATGCCCAAACAACGATATTTACAGGAAATCTTCCCAGGACTATGGTCTACACCACGTAAGGCACTCCACCTTTCATTTGGCAGTGTGCAGATTACTTCATCATCAACCGTACGGTTCAATTGAAGTTAAGCTCGGTCACTGTTAAGTGTTGTGGTTCTCTGTCCACATCAATCGTCGGTTTTGCAAGGCAATATTGAACGCCTCTAGGAATCATCTAGAAGACGATGTGTCACTGATGTGCGACTTATTTTTCTTTCTTTTTGCTGAATCCATTTTTTCTGATCTATTCGTGGGCCTAGGTCACTCTTCCGTTTCTTGCTAATAGTTCCTTTTTTTGTTGCTAGGTTGTCCATATTCCCAGCATCTATTTTAATTGACCAATTTACATTTGCTTTTGCATTATTGGGACTACCAACACGATGGCTATTTGTACCACTATTCATGTCCGCCATTACTGAGCATATTTTCTTTCAGGGGTCTAGAATAGCAGCCATGCAGACATACTTGATGAAGAATCTGTCACCTCAAGTATTTCAATGGAAGATCATGTGTGTGTCGCTGGGATATGGGAACATAGGGATCAACTGAATTGACAAAAATTGTTTGAGCTTGACCAAGGGGTACCTTCTAAATATTCTGACATTTAATTCAGTTATTATCCCTCATAGTCACAACCGATGCAATCAACTTGAGTTATATATCCCCTTATCTGTTAATACTCACTGTACCATGGAAAACAATTTGTGGATACTTATGTTTTTTCTGTCAAAGCCTTCCTTTACATCCACTCAATGCGCTTGCATTTCAAGTGACTGACTTTCTGCAATATAGTTAACTGGTGTGAATTTTATATTTTTTTCTCATCATCTTCCTATGGTACTATATATGTATATTCTTACTTTTTGTTGACAGCTGAACTGAATTATTTACACAGAATCTACTTATGGTAAAAATATTAAGGAGATTCAATCATAGTTCTACAGGTGATTGCAACAACTTGTGTCTTTGATCGAACATTGATCTTTCTTATAAGGATAGTTCATATCGTACGGCATGCTCTTATATGTTAGGAAACGATCCAGTTCAATTTACACACTTCGCGCTTGCTTTAGACCTTGCAGACTTACATATATTTTTTGTAAGTGTTTTTCCTCTGGTTTCTGTAATAAAGCATGAAAAGAAAATCCACTATTACATATCTTTAAAGGGAGTGTACCTATCTGCACAGTACTTTTTTTCTCATCAAATCTATACACAAATTCTAATATCATTAAGAGATTTCCTTTTGTTGTTATTACCTCACATAGTAGAACTTTATGTCCCCAATTTCTGAACTGTTTTGCAGCACCACCGTGTTTGCTCAGTCCATACACCCATCTGACCTTGCAGCGTTGGCTAAGGTCCACAAGGATGCCAATTGGAGGTCTTTTCAGTTTTGTGGCCAACAATGCCGAGAAAAACTGATACAACCACCATTTCGCATACATTGGCGAGCAAGCCTAGCGGCAACAACTATCTAGAACCTCGGTTTGCTGAGTGTTAATTTGGGTGCAAAGATGGAATAATGGTATTCATGGGTTGATGTTTCCGGCACACTTAAAGAAGTCATTTATCTAAGGGCTAACGTAAGAGAAGTTACTTTAATTTCCCATTTATGGATTTTCTATCATTAGTAACTGAATGAAGATGCACCACCTTCGGACACTGCACTTTGCTTATGTTCTCCTTCTGGACCGGTGAAACAAATAGCTGCATGAAACATCAAAGTTCATTATTTATGTGACCTTATGTAGCTACAGTGCAGGGATAAGTTGCTACTTGCATATTTACTCAGGGTAGCATGTATTGATTCAATGATTGTGACCACGGTAAATTATATGGTTGATTATATTTCCTCCTCCTTCTAGGGGCCATAAATTGTTCTGATTTGATATCTTCCAATTACTCTTATTACCATGTTTTGGGATATGGTATTTTATAATGGTATCTGACATATAATTACTTGAGGTTCAGCAGCGTTTTGGTGCGCATGATGAGTTTGGTGAGTATACTATTTTACATCTCGATCAACTATTTTAAAGGACAAGAACTACACACCTCTACTTCATATTACTGTCTTCCAAGCTCTAAACCAGAAGGTCATTTGTGTAGGTTTTTATTATGTTACTTGCAAGGCTGCAAGTATGTTCTTTGTTTAGTATGAGGAACCGTCCTGTTGTTTGCTATTGTGATTTCAGTACCATTTATGAGATGCCAACCAAGCAGTGCAGGATTATTTTTACTAGATTTTCCTGCTGCCATTCTTTACATGTGTGTATTATTCTTCTCTGTTTTCTAAGTATGCTTCACATACTACATGCTTCCTGTTATATGAGTATATGAAAAGCTATATTCCTTTCCTTTCTGCTCACAGTTCTTAGATCTGTTTAAAATAAAAAGAAGGAAAATTATTCCTTCTTCATCTGATTTTAACCTCTTACAATTGTCTGAAATGCAGATTTGTAGGACGTCCTTCCTTCGTATCCATGAAGTGGGATTATCTCTCAACTCCCATATGTTTAATTCTGTAGCTAAGAGACTATTGTGGTGAGGTGACACTGTAGCTAAGAGACTATTGCGGTGAGGTGACATTAGCAGAATTCATGCATCTCCTTATCTCTTGACAACTCTTTTCTGTAAGAAGAGTTCAAGCAACCAAGGATTATTCGTGCCTAAGCGAGAAGCTGCATGTTGCCAGGTAAAACTATCAAGATATACTTTGTCAATCAAATAAAACAGAACTTTCCTACAATCGTCTGACACTGATTATGAACTCTTCTCCTTGCAGCGAACATAAAATTCCATCCTTAGCAGCGACTCAAAGTTGGGCCAAAAGTAAGAAGTATGTGAACCAGAGAGCATGCAGTCCTGCACAAAGATGTATTTCTGTCGATGCCTACTATTGTACCATGGGAATTGATCTCTCTTATTTAACGATCATGTTTGTAGAGCAATGCAACGCTACTTATATATTTTTGACGGTTAATGGTGTGATGTATACTACAAGGTAGACATCAGGAGAACAAAAGATTTTACTACACCATAGAAGCAAAGCATGTCACGTTTTTTTTTTAGATGAAAGCATGTCACGTTACTACCGAAGCTATTACCAATTATACACTCCGCGCCATAGTTACTAGTGTGCGAAGAAGGGAGAAACATTCTAAGTCATTTGCCAGCTCGTCCCATGCAGGGCCGGCTCTGGGATTTCTAAGGCCCCGAGGCGAATACCATCAGTGCGCCCAAGAGAAAATTATTATTTTTCGGTTCCTCACGCGAATGGATAATATTTTTATAAAGTCATAAACATCCATAATTTTTCATTAGAATCAAATATCCAATAAGTTTTCTTGGCTTTGTTCTAAACCAAAACAATAGAAGCTATAATGCGCAAAAAAAGAGAGGAATAGCATTGCTAACAAACCTCCAGTGATCACGAATTTTGACATGACTGTATTATTCAGGAAATCAATTGCTTACATATGTTGCTTTTTTGGCAACATGTTTGTTCGACCTGAATGCTATAGCAAATTAGCAAATCAGAGCATCCAAAACCAGGCTACCTAACCAAGAGAACAAGAAAAAGTTGAGTCGACCAGCAGGGTCTCGTAGTAGTTTTGGTGAAAGAATTACCTACACCTGGTGTTCATCTTGACGTCGCCCAATTATTTGCCGCAGCGGCTGCTCCCAACTCTCCGACTTCGAGTGATTATGTAGTAGAGATTAGGGAATTACTAGGATTTAGAGATTACAGCGGGCAGGGTGACTGGGCCAGGCGACAACCGACGGCCTTGCGTGATTAGATCTGAGAGATAACGAATCGACAAAACCTTCTGAACGTTCGATCGTTTTCGGAAGTGTGTGTGGCCGCCTGCTTGCTGGACGTCAGGCCTGGCCAGTCGATAGGTGGGCCGAATTTTCGTTTCCTCTGTCTAGTATATACTGCATATCAGATATGGGCCCCAATTTTAGTTGGGCCCCGGGCTGTCGCCCTTCTTGCCCTGGGCCAGAGCCGGCCCTGGTCCCATGAAACAGATCTGACGGACAAGATTGGTGCGAAATCGCTAGTACAGGAGGGGGCTGTAGCACTGGGATACGTCCTCTCGAATTTCACAATACTACATCCTATCCATCCCAAAAGTGGAGCAGGTCAGACAGAGCGGTCACCGCTCCACGCGCCGTCGGCATGTTACCCCACCTGGCCACCACCGCCCGCCACGTTCATGCCCGCCGCACACCGAAACTACCAACTTCTGCTCTCCAGACAGAAGAGAACTTCGGTCGCCGCGTCAGTCGGGTTATTTTAGACTAGTCATCACGCCGCCGCGGCAATCTCCAGCCCCCCCACCCCACCCCATCCCACCTTCTTTTGACTCAGCAGCCTCCTTGCCCCCACCAGTTTCTGTCCCCGCGCGCGCACCGTCGGGCCTCCCGCGGTCCCGCCCCCGCCCGAAGGATTTTCCGTGGCGTGCTCCGGGGTCCGATGGGTATAACGGAGGCGACGGTGGTGCACCACGCCGCGCTGGTGCTGGCCGCGCTCTGGGCCGCCGCGTCCGCCGGCTGGGCGCACCCGGCGCTCTTCCTCGCCGCCCTCGTCTACCTCTTCGCGGTGAGTGCTCTCCGCTCTGCCACGCCACGCAACGCACCCGATTGCCTCCCCCGCTCTCGCATTCATTCATTGATTCCGGGTGGGCGCCATGGTTCCTAGGAGCTTTAACCTAATCCCCCCCATCATCCCAGTGTCGAATTAATTCCGTGCTCTGCTTGTGTCCTGACGCTCTAATAAATTCTAAACTGGATAGTTTGGTGGATGGGGGATGGTTTTCTTACTAAAAAAGTTGTATGGGGGATGCTTTGGTGCCTCGACTGCTCATGAATCTCCTCTGCACCCTCGCTCTATTGTGATAAACCTGATCCTATCACTGCGTGTGCGTCTTGATGAGATCTAAGTATTTGCTATCATGACATGGGCGTCAATTTGGCGTGCGGAAGTCTCTCTGAGCTGTCCACAAGGGATACTCTATTGCCTATGGATAGCTTTTGAAGCTTATTGGTTACAGCACCACCTACCTCTTAGGCATTAATTGGAGAAGAAAAGCCTCTCAAATATATGCAATAGCATGCCAGAGAAGACAAACTATAACCGGTACTGATAGTCCGACCAAAGTTAAATTCTGCCACTGGTGGATGCCTCCATGATGCAAACGGGCTACAAATCTGTTTTGTGTTTTGTTTAAAATCTAACATCCTCAACTCTTAATATTGATGATATATAGTATAGCCCAATGGGAAGCTGGGAACAAATTCATGTTTGAAGTATTTTTCCTTTCCAATATTTTTCTACATCTGAAATCCAATAGATTTCGCCTATAAAGAAAGATTTCCTTTTCTTATTACGATTTATAAACAAGATGAACAACATGTTTCGTCAAAAATGTGAAAAGAAAATATAGAACCATGAGCAGCCAAGCTGATCACAGGGCAGTTAGTTGGTCAACACAGTCTCCTGTATTTAAATGCTCAGAGGCCATCCTTGACTACTGCACTGGCTCGTAGTGAGTATATCTTTGTGGCCGGTTGGGAGTAGATAAGGTGGTTACCCTTCAATCTTTTGTCAGAATATGGCTAAAGTTTTGTGAATTTAGCAGTTTCTCTGTTGCATAGGCTGCATTACTTAACTTTGTTACCAAAGCTTTCATAGAGTTTTCATGGTGGCGAAATGGCTACTGAAAATAGCATTAATTTTCCATTCCCACCAAGCTTCATATTCAGTAAACAGCTGGATTAGTTACTAGCATTAGACATCATATGTGTTCACATTGTGTAAGTGTTACACATGTGTCAGATTGCTCTGTTTCTACTTAAACAGTATTTAATTCGATGCTTGGAACATTTCTTAAAAGTATGTATTTCTCAAGATGCATGTATGTATGTGTGGAATAGTTGAACTCTAACCATTCACTTCACCAACATGGCTCAGACATTCTCTTGAAGAAGATGCATATTACAGCCTGCTGACCTCGTGAAATAATCCGTATGCAGCAGATTTCCCAGGGCTGTTTTGTAGTGTGTTTTCAAGAAAACGCAAAAAGCTCTTTGCGTTTTATTTCATTGAAAAGGTAGAAAGGGTTACACGCCTCCTAGGAGGTTTACAGCCTTACATTACAATACAGCTAGTGGGATTTTAGTGTACATCCCATGTCGTTGGTACAACGTCTCTCAGCCCTTTTGCTCCTGCCAGGATCCATGCCGTTGGCATCATGTGTGTTACTTCCGAAATTTAGAAGGTATTTGGTTTGTTACATTACTATGCCACACCCAAGCTAAGGAAATTTGACTTCATTAGGCCACACAGTTTATTTCCCTGCCAAGTTGTGTCTTTCAACACTTACTTTGCACATCATAGCGGTGTATTCTTGCCAAATTTCCGTAACTTGTTTTACAGATGGAACCACAAAAATGTGGCTGGCCACACTTAGGCAAGGAAGTGGCAATTGTGTTATATTGAACCAAAACACCCCCTTGTCCTTTTGAGTCGCTGTCCTACAAAATTGAATGAAAGAGGTAGTTATGTAATTATCTCGCTTTATTTTTTGTACTTTCACGAGGAGGAACTATACTTAATGAGAGAAATAGAATAATCACAATAATGGTGGTAAGCATAATTGTCTTGTTTTATTTTTATTTTTCACCAAGAGGAACTATACATAATCAGAGAAATAGACTAATCATCCCTTAAAAAAATCAGAAAATAATGGCATACTGAATACTACCTCCGTTTTCTAAATATAAGATGTTTTGGTAGACTAAAATTGTCTACCATATTGTGGAACAGAGGTAATACTATGGTAAGCATTTGGTGGTATCACCAGAGAGGATTTGGGATGAACTTGATGTGATGTGGAGCTATAGCCCTACTTATCATTTTTCGATCTTCCGTTTATTTCCTTTATAGCGTCCATGGCTTGTGATATGTTCCAAATCAGGTGAATGAACGGTACACAATGAGGCTGCGGAAGCGATTACAACATGAAGAAAGGGAAAAGGCCAACCAAAGAAGGGTAGGCTACAATATGATCATGTGGTGATATTTTTTATATATGCACTCCTTAGGTCTAACTAATTTTTACTTAGTCTTTCGTGTCATGTAAACCACAGAGCTTCCTTTCACTAGTTTCAGCTCATTTTATTTTTGGAACAGCTTCTCTCGGATGCAGAGACAGTCAGGTGGTTAAATTATGCTGTTGAGAAGATCTGGCCAGTTTGCCTGGAAAGGGTTGCATCCCAACAATTCCTTATGCCCATATTCCCATGGTTCATAAACAAGTTCAAACCATGGACCGCAGTAAGCTTGGATTTCGGACACTTCGTTTTGTTTGTTTTCTCACGTGCTGCCTAGGACAGCAAGCTACTAGATAGCTGAGAGTATTGTTGGTTGTCCTTGACATGCTTATTACATTTGCAGAGGAAAGCAGAGATCCAGAACCTTTACTTGGGTAGGAATCCGCCGATGTTTACAGATATCAGGGTTGTCAGTCAATCAGCTGATGATGACCATCTGGTGTGTTAATGTGATACCTTACATATATACTGTTCACATGTCTTCTCTGGTACCTACCATATAAATTTGTAAGGTTAACATATGATGTGCCAGGTTCTGGAGATAGGAATGAACTTCCTTGCCGCAGATGATATGGATGCAAGGATGGCTGTGCAACTAAGGAAGAGATTAGGGTTTGGTATTACAGCAAATATGCATATAACTGGCATGCATGTTGAAGGCAAGGTAAGCAGCTAAGCACACCGCGATACATCATGTTACGCTAAGTAGGTGTACTTTAGTTCTAGGATGGTGAGATCTCTTCTTACAATTTCCTCCCGGACTCCTAATGTTAGACCAAGAAAATGTCATGATTAATCATCTGGTAAGGTTGGTGGTAGCATATGTTCTTACAAATAAAAATATGCTTGAAGAAAAAAATTAAGTCCCCACAAGAAGTAAATGGGAGGATAATAGAAGATATAGGAAGGAAATCTCATATTTGTTTCCTTAGCTTCAATGAGATGGGGTGTTTATAATACTTAAAATTTTATTGTGCTTACCAGACATGTCTAAACTCTTGTAGGTCCTTGTTGGTGTGCGGTTCCTTCGACAGTGGCCTTTTATTGGTCGTGTAAGAGTATGCTTTGTTGAACCTCCATACTTCCAGATGACAGTGAAACCTTTATTTGGTCATGGGCTTGACGTGACTGAATTGCCAGGAATTTCTGGATGGCTTGTAAGTTTTCCTTTTGATGTGTTTTTTTATTCTCTTTATTCAATTTGTTGCCACATTTCGTTGAGGGTACTGATTTCCCTTGATGTATCCAACTATTCAGGACGGGATGTTGGATGTTGCCTTTGGACAGACCCTTGTTGAGGTTAGATTCTAGAAGTTATGCATTTCTAAACCAACATGTATTCTGTTGGAGTATCTTCTTGCATCTACTCTGACATTCTTCGAAAATAATATTGAGCAACAAAAATAGAATGGGATGTGTGGTCATTAGTATGTATTTTCTTGTACTATTTTTATACACACAGTAATCAATAATCTGTAAAATTTCTTTTCCAGCCTAATATGCTAGTTATTGATATGGAGAAGTTCGCCTCGGATTCGGAATCTACAGGTAACTGTCGTAATCTAATTGTTGAGCTTCAAGTTGTCCTTGAACTGACTAATGTGTTGTTTTTTCACTTAGCTGTTGTTGGTTGTGACCAATTCAGTCAGTTCATTATAGTACCATTCTGTTGTTTTGTTATTTGATTCTGAGTTAGGTAAAACCTATAGATACTGTAGGGCCATGTCTAAGTGGCTTGCTTTGTGGTGAACAGAAGTTGATTTTCAACTGAAGAAAATAACATGTTTACAGATACATGCTATTTCGGTTGTCAACTTGGTTTCCACTACATAATTTGATAATGATTTAAAATTGTACTGTTATGGGAGTACCTTTGAGTGACTATAGATTATTTTTTGCATTCGTCACGTGGGTCATTTGACACCACTTTCCAGGTTTTGTATATATTTTATCGAGTACTAGTAGATAACACTTGATACCACTGCAGTTGTGGGAAATAGAGTTTATGTGCGAAGGGTAAGAAAATTTGATATGGATTAAGCACCACTATGCTCTCACGTAATAGAAAAATGGAAATTTCACCTTGGCTTGAGTTTAACCCTCCTCCCCCTTCTCACGCGTCTTAAGTGGATGGCAGATAATTATCTCCTCATCTTTTATTCATATATGGAACTACTACTATTCCGCTTTACTCTTTTAAAGATTGGAATTGATTTGCATCTATTATTATGTGTCAGGTAATTGGTTCACTGTTGATGAGAAGCCACCTATTGCACATGCCAAGGTAGAGATTTTGGAAGGGGCTGATATGAAACCATCTGATCCAAATGGTACGTGTTCAGCAACCAAGATTGGCTTAACATTCTTTCAGGAAAATGCTTCATATTGACAATTTTCGGTGAGGTTCTTTTTGAACCGATGTGCAGGTTTATCGGATCCATATGTGAAAGGCCAACTTGGTCCATACCGTTTCCAGACAAAGATCCATAAGAAAACTCTCAACCCCAAATGGCAGGAGCAGTTTAAGATACCAATTACTTCATGGGAATCGCTCAATCTTCTCTCTCTTCAAGTTCGAGACAAGGACCATATCTTTGATGATGCACTTGGGTTGGTCATCTCCACAGACTATAGCATCTCATATATGATTATATCCATTCAAATAATGCTGTAGGATCAGATTACTACTCATGGAAGATTGCAGACACTCGATTGCATGCTCTGGATATACTCAGCATTCTGATTTCTGTATGTTACTTTTAATGTAGCGATTGTTCAGTTAGTATCAACAAACTGAGAGGGGGACAAAGACACGATATATGGATTTCCCTAAAGCATATAAAGACAGGGAGGATTCATATAGCTGTAACTGTACTCGAAGATGAAAATAGAAAGGTGAGAAAGATGAAAGATTTTGAGATGTTTGTTCTGGACGCCGGCCATTTCTTAGTAAGGAATAGGGATGTGAGAGTAGTTCTAATATTTTGATTTGTATAGAATTTGGTGAGGATTACAGTTCTTGGTTATTGCTGAATCATGCATCAATTGTACTAAACATGAGCTGGTCGTTCAAATTTGAGTTAACTCACTGCTAGTGTCATATGCTGATGCTTGCAGGTACCTGATGTCAGAGATGAGCAGTGTGGAACACCCAAGGAGGGGAAAGCTAGCACACCAAGGTCTAGCATCTCTTCCAAGACCAACACTGAGAGTGCATCATCTGTGGAATACAGGAAGATGTCTGATGAATATGAACCAGTGGACATTGAAGGATTAGATAAGGCTGATGTCTGGGTACACCGGCCCGGCAGTGATGTGACTGCTACCTGGGAGCCTCGGAAAGGACGAATGCGGTGCCAGGACTCCCAAATACTGCGGGAAAATGATCCCTGCAGTGATAGCCCTAGGTCATCAATGTCAGACTCTCAGACAAGCAACTCCAGCACCGAAGAACCAACCAGTGGTAAAGCACATCGTCACCTTCACAAGGTCAAAAGGGGTTTGGTCAAACTAGCTGGAGCATTGCGCCACAAGAGCCCCAAGAACGGGAGCGACGACGAAACTTCTCAATGCGAAGTGTCTCGCCAAAACATACAGCCTGTTGGAGAAAGCAGGGTGTCAGTAACCTATGTTGTCGACGAAGATGCGGGGAACAACAGGACGGATCAGGGGCCTGATGACCATTATTCAAGCCCTGAGAGAGGTGAGGTTGAAAGTCCAACCAAAAGGCGGCTGAGGAACAAGGCAGTGCGTATGGTGAAACATGCGGGGAAAATTCCTGCTCAGAGCCTGAAAAGCATGTTCAGCAGGAAAGGTCTTGACAAGAGCAAAGAAGACGGATGCAGGGACGACGAGGAAGACGATCTCGACGATGAAATGAGAGTCGACTCTCCTGCTCACGACAGCACTGTGAGTGATGCATCGGAGTCCGTAGCTGATAGCAGGGACAAAGCGCAGTAGAGCATATATACACTAATTGTGGCAATGGTTGGGGATCTGGAGTTCTGGACTGTACAAACTGATTCCAGTAACCGTGGGTTTAGCTTATGGTTTGAGATCAGTTCCCACACTCTTGTTGCACGCGCCTGAGAGCTTAGAGCATGTACAGTTTGTTACACGTACTGTACATATCTTGCACCTAACAGCTTAGAACATGTGAGAAATTTCTGAACGAAGAGATCTCTGCAAAGTTTAGTTCTTTTTAACCACTTGTACATGGAGCAATTGTAAGGTGCAGAACTACAAAAAACTATGGACGTGATTACCCGGTACCAGTTTCATGTCCGCCCGGGCCTGGGCCTGTTTCGGACTGCAAAACAAAGCATAAGCCTTCCCTCTCGAAGACAAATCACTTATTTAGGTTCTTCCTCTTGTGTGTTTTCCACATACTGATTTTTATGGACGATCAATGGTACTTCCTACGATTCAAATTATAATTGACTTTATCTAGATTCATGTAGATACATCCGAATTTAAATAAATCCAAGTCGCGATTAATTTGGATCAGAGAGAGTACTTTAGTTGCAATGGCAATTTTTCATTTTCCCTCCTATTTTAGTAATTGGTGCGATAGCCACGGGAAGTCTAGTTTACAGATAGCTCGACTCCATTTGCCCTTTTTCACGTGTGTATCGTTGTGGATTAGCCATTATTAGCCCATTGAAAGAGCTAACCCAGGTCCCAAATCAAAGAGTAGAAGTGAATATGTGGGACAGAGATTGATGGGGATATGCCTATCGGGGTATACCCAGCAGGACGTTTTCTACTAGCCCAAAACGCCAGCGAGTGGGCCTGCAGGACGGCGACTGGATCAAGATTTGGCGTGGACTCCAGCGACTGAAAGCTGAAGGCCCAGAAGCATAGATAGGCCCAGTCGGACTAGGTAGTAGAATCACCGAATCCTTAACTAATTCGGTTGAGATCTGTAAACCCTAGGGAGGTGAGTCTATATAAACCTTCCTAGAGGACGCATAGAGGATACGTTTCCATCATACACCCTAGCGACTCGCCGCCTAGCCGTCGAGCTCGCCCATTGTACTCTCACCATAATACAATCTAGCAGGAGTAGGTCTTTACCCTCCGGGGGCCGAACCTGGGTAAACCCTTGTGTCTCAGCCCTCATCTCGCGCCGCAAATGGCTGGCCGCCCTTGCCCCATGTTCTACTACTCGCTGCCGATTGCAGCATCTGCCGTGGTCATTTCCACGACAGTGGCGCCCACCGTGGGGCCTGGCCGGTGTTCTGCGGCGAGATCCAATCTGCCCATCAACGAGTCGATCGACACCGGCCGTATGATCGCGATCGGCGAGATACTCCAGATCTTGCCGAGCAGCTACGTCCCGGCGGCGCGACCCGTCACGCATAGCATGATCCTGCCGGTCGGCACGATCAGCCTCTTTGTCGGCCTCACCGACGTCATCATCTCGGAGGACTCGAATCGCATCCGCGAGTCGCCGCCACGCGACCGGCTCTCTGAGAGCCAGGTCCGCACGATCCACCGCCTCGCCTCCGAGTATGACTCGGCCCACAACAACGTGGCCGAAACCACCGCAGCCGCGAAAGACGCGGCCCTCAACGACGACGCCGATTCGGCGACCCCGGCGTCACTCGCCGAATCCATTGTCGTCGCGTCACCCGCGGGCTCCATCACCCAGGTCTCCAACGTCGGAGACTTCGAGGATCCCTCTATCCTCGGGATCTTCGACTTCGATTTCGGGTTAGAGAACTCCGCCGACCTCCGCGACGGAACCGAACGCCACGCCGCGACCTACATGGCAACTGGCGCCGACCCATCGGAAGACCCATTCTCCACACCGATCCCTCCAAACGCGACGGCGACGGAGGTCGAGGAACTCTGCCTGAAGCTGGCAGAGGTAGTCTGCAAGGAACAAGTCGAGCGCGAAAAATTTCGCCTCGAGCAGGTGACAGCGCAGGAGCTGTCGCGCTACCACCAACTCCGAATCAGGTCGCGCCTGAACCCCACCGTCCATGGGCGCTCCCTGAATTTCGACGACGAGAACGACCCGGCCCGCGCGGCCGAGCGCGCGATCTGCGAGAACGCGCCGCCAGGAGGAAGCACTCGGCCCCCACCAGGAGCAACGGCCAATGGCGCCCCGCCACCACCCAACCGCGCACCCCCCAGGGACCAGCCAAGGATCGTGGTCTCCTCACGGGAGCGAGACGCGAACGGCCTCCCGTTGTTCTTCACCCCAATGGACAACCTCATCGCGGGCCGAGCAGCAGTCGACAACATTGCAACCACTGGGGAAGGCGCCCTGCACATCCAATACGCCAAGGCTATGCTCGCCAAAGCGGTCGAGCAACAAAACGCAGGCGTCGACTCGTAGGGTCGGATGTACTCGCGTTCATCGGGCAGCAGAGCGGCCTCAAGCGGCCGTCCCATGGCGGCGAACACTCTCAATTGCCCGCCACCCGAACCCCTACAGCTCCAACACCGACCCGCGAACGCGGCACTCTCCACCAACGACCCCTAGGCCGGCGACCAACTTCGTCGCCGCCAACGGACAACCCGTCGACGCCTGCACCCACATCATCAACAACCAGAGCTGGCGCGCACGCCAGCCTGACAACCTACGGCACACCCTCACCAACCGTCGCGACGGTGTACCGAGGGGGTCGCTGAGCCGCATCGGGCCCCAGTGCTTCGGACCGATGATCCGAGGCGAAAGATATCCGGCGAACTTCAAAGCGCCGATGGAAATAGAGAAGTACGACCCTTCGTACGACCCCTCCGTGTGGCTGGATACCTACCTCATGGCGATGGGGATCACCGGCCACACCGATCTACTGGACGCCCGCTACCTCCACCTGATGACTCCTGGGAAGAGATGCGCGAGGCCTTCGTCAGGCACTTCGAGGGTTCATACACCCACGCCACCACCATTGAGGACCTGGAACGGTGCGTCCAGGGACCCCGCGAGTCGACCCGCAGCTGGGTCCAACGGTGGCAAGATCTGTGGTACAACGCGGTCGACATCCACCCAGACACCGCGATCCACTGCTTCAAGACCTCGTGCCGCTACGAGCCCCTGGTCGCCAAGCTCAAACGAGCGTACTGCACACTCGACAACATACCGGATCTCCTGGAGATCGCAAAAAGGTACGCGGAGGACCCAAACCAAGAAACCGACGACGAGTTGAGAGGACACCGCCGCACGCGCGGCCACGACAACAGGAGACAACCCGACTTACGCTACAGCAACACTCGCCTCACCGGCAAGCGCCGCAGTGACGGGCGAGTCGACTTCGTCGCCAATGCTGGATACGCGCAGCGCGAGCCCAAGAGCTTCCGCCGCAACGACTACAAGGCGAAGCCGAGGTTCTACCCCGCGGCCCTTCTTAACCAACCTTGTGTATTTCACAGCAGGGAAGGAAAACCCACCACGCACACGACCACCGACTGCCACTCTTTCAAGGAGATCGAGAAGGCACGGCGCGCGCGGGAAGACCCCGACAACAACCCGCCAAACGGCGGAAAATTCGGCAGCATCGCCGGCTCGCTCCACACCTTCACAGGCTTCAACAGGAAGCGTGAGAAGAAGGTCATCGCCCATGTCGTCGCCGTCAACGCGGTGGCTCAGATAGATATCCCCGAGTTCCTCAACTGGTCTGAACAACCAATCACTTGGAGCCGCGCGGACCACTCGCCACGGGTCGAGTATCCTGGCCGAGTCGCCCTGGTGGTCAAGCCCAAGGTGGGAGACTACTGGCTCCCCAAAACATTGATGGACGGCGGCAGCTCCATCAACATCCTGTACCTATACACCTTCAGGCGACTGCGGCTCCCGCAGTCAATGATCGAGACGACCTACACCACGTTCCACGGCATCGTCCCCGGTCGGAAGGCGTACCCGATCGGCAAGGTGACACTGCTAGTCACCTTCGGCACACCGGCAAACTTCCGCACCGAGCGGATCGTCTTCGAGCTGGTGCTCTTCGATAGCCCCTACCACTGCGTCTTGGGTCACCAGACGTTCGCCAAGTTCATGGCAGCACCCCACTATGCGTACAACGCAATGAAGCTACCCGGGCCGTGCGGCGTCATCACCATCCACGGCGACCCCGACATGGCCGCCGAGTGCGAGGCCAAAGGAGCCGAACTCGCCGACCCACGGCAGAGGCCAACCACGCCGACGAGCTCGCCAAGTACGCAAGCGGGGTCAACAACGACGACCCCACCATACTCAAGAAGCCCAACTCGGAGGGCGGCAACCCCACCGCCTTCGAGGCAACGACGCATACCCGCGCCATCGAGCTGGTCCCAGGCGACTCCAGCCAGACAGTGACGATCGGGACGGGCATGAGCCCAGCATAGGAAGGCGCGCTCATCGAGTTCCTCCGTGAGAACAGAGACATCTTCGCGTGGAAGCCCTCTGACATGTCTGGTGTCCCGAGGGAACTCGCTGAGCACAAACTCAACGCCGACCCCAAAGTGCGACCTGTCAAGCAGTCGCTGCGGCCCTTCAATGAAGAGCGTCGCCGAGCCATCGCCGAGGAGGTGCAGCGTCTACTCGCTGCAGACTTCATCCGGCCAATCAAGTACTCCAAGTGGCTGGCAAACCTAGTCCTGGTCGAGAAGAAAAACGGGACCTGGAGGATGTGTATCGATTACACAAACTTAAACAGCGCCTGCCCGAAGGAAGAATTCGTCCTCCCGCGGATCGACCAAATCATCGATTCCACCGCGGGCTCGGAGTCGCTATGCTTCCTCGACGCCTACTCTGGGTACAACCAGATCAAAATGGCCATCGAGGACGAAGAGAAGACGGTGTTCATCACGCCATTCGGAGCCTTCTGCTACGCTGCCATGACCTTCGGCCTCAAGAACGCCAGGCGACCTACCAGCGGTGCATGCAGGAGTGCCTCGCGAGCCAAATTGGCCGCAATATCCACGTCTACATCGATGACGTGGTGGTGAAGTCCGCTCGCCAGAACAACCTACTCGCTGACCTGGCGGAAACATTCGCCAACCTGCGGAAATACAAGATAAAGCTAAACCCACGCAAATGCACCTTCGGTGTGCCAACTGGACAGCTACTGGGTTACGTTGTCTCCAAGCGCGGGATCAAAGCGAACCCCGCCAAGATCAACACGATCGCTCGACTCGGCAAACCCGAGTGCCTGCGTGATGTCCAGAAGCTGGCCGGGCGAGTCGCGGCTCTCAGTCGCTTCATCCCCCGGTTGGGCGAAAAGGCGATGCTCCTCTACCGCCTAATGCGCAAGAACCCCACCTTCCAGTGGGACAAGGAGGCAGATGACGCGCTCCGCGACCTCGAGAAGGTGCTACTCGCAGCACCGCTACTCGCCGCCCCCGTCGACAAGGAACCCATGCTGGTCTACGTCGCGGCTTCCGAACGCGTCGTCAGCGCCGTCATGGTCGTCGAACGACCAGGGAAGGAAAGGAGCGCCCGGTGCAGCGACCAGTGTACTACATCAGCGAAGTCCTCACTGAGTCGCGCCAACGCTACCCGCAATACCAGAAATTGGTATACGCGGTCTTTAGAGCACAGCGGCAACTGCCGCACTACTTCCAGGAGCACTCGATAACGGTCGTCTCCTCAGCACCGTTGCAGGACATCATCCGCAACCGTGAGGCGACTGGGTGAGTCGCCAAGTGGGCCGTCGAGATCAGCGTCCACAACATCAAGTATGAGCCGTGCAAGGCGATCAAGTCACAGGCTCTCGCAGACTTCATCGCCGACTCGGAGGAGGACCAACAGCCAGAGAAGCTGCCATACCTCCACTACTGGAGCTTACACTTCGATGGCTCCAAGAACGCGGACGGTGCAGGAGCAGGGATCGTGCTAACTTCCCCGAAGGGCGACAAGCTCCGCTACGTCCTCTGCCTCGACTTCACCCCTGCACCAACAACATGGCCGAGTACGAGGCGCTACTCCACGGCATGCGAGCTGCCAAGGAGATGAATGTCAACCACCTGTGCTGCTACGGAGACTCTGACCTCGTCGCCGGGCAAGTCGCTGGCACCTGCGACGCCGTCTCCCCCAACATGGCGGCATACCGCCAAGCAGTGGACAAGCTGGGTGGATACTTTGCAGGCTACTCCGTCGAGTGGATTGATTGGCGGAAGAACGAGGAGGCTGACGCACTCTCTCGCATCGGCTCAGCTCGACTCGCACCACCCGCCGGCATCTTCCTCGACACCATCACCAAGCCTTCCGTCTCTCCCCCCAGGGAGATCGACATCGGAGTCCCGCTGCAACCAGAAGCAGCCCTGGTCGCACTGATTGCCGAGCCAGACGACTGGACCGCGCCATACGTCGCCTACTTGGAGGGAGGCACCCTGATAGCGGATGAAACGGATGCCCGGATGATAGCACGCCGCTGCAAATCCTTCGTCATCATCAACGGCGAGCTCCACAAGCGCAGCGTGACCGGCGTGTTCCAACGCTGCGTTCAGCCCGCTGAAGGACGAAAAATCCTCCAAGACATCCACTCCGGCGACTGCGGCCACCACGCCGGCGCCCGTTCTCTGGTCGCAAAGGCTATGCGGCATGGCTTCTACTGGCTCACCGCACACGCAGACACTGTCGACATTGTCCAGCGGTGCGTCGGATGCCAGAAATACGCCAATCAAACCCACGTGCCAAGCTCGGCGCTCAATACAATCCCCATCACATGGCCGTTCGCCGTATGGGGCATGGACATGGTAGGCCCCTTCAAGAAGGCCCCCACCGGCTTCACGCACCTCCTAGTCGCAGTCGACAAGTTCACAAAATGGGTGGAGGCCAAGCCAGTCCGCAAATGCGACGGGAAGACCGCCACCAAGTTCCTACGCGAGCTCATCTATCGCTACGGGTTCCCAAACAGCATCATCACAGACAACGGCACCAACTTCGCCAAAGTAGCCATGGCTGAGTTCTGCGAGGAACACCACATTCAACTCGACCTCGCCTCAGTCGCCCACCCGGAGTCCAACGGCCAGGCGGAACGCGCCAATCAGAGCATCCTCCATGGCCTGAAGCCACGGCTCCAAGTACCACTCGAGCGCACCGTCGGGTGTTGGGTCGAGGAGCTACCCTCTGTCATCTGGGGCATCCGCACCTCCGTCAACAGGTCGACAGGGTTTACCCCCTTCTTCATGGTGTACGGCGCCGAGGCAGTCATGCCCACCGACCTCGAGCACGACTCGCCAAGGGTGGTCAACTACACGGAGGCTGCAAACGAACTCGCACGCCAAGACGGAGTTGACCAGCTCGACGAGGCACACGACCTAGCTCGCTCCCGCACCGCCATCTACCAGCAAGGGCTCCGCCGCTACCATAGCCGCCGAGTAAGGACTCGCACCTTCCAGGAAGGTGACCTGGTAGTGCGTCTAATCCAGGACAAGAAAGGCATGCACAAGCTCTCCCCCCTTGGGAGGGACCATTTGCCATCGGGCGAGTCCTAGGCAACGACGCCTACTACCTCATCGACGTCTGAGGCGATGGAAAACTCGACGTCAAGCGACCGTGGAATGTAAACCTCCTATGAAATTTCTATTCCTAGAACTCCATACATGTACTCCCCACCCGCTATGAAATAAAACATACTCTCCGTGTCTTGTGTCACTCGCACTCGTAATGACAGCGCTATGCTATTCGCAGAAGTTAACCTCTGGTAAAGCGACCGGCACGGCCAAGTAGTGCGGTACGAGGGCACTGGAAAACCCCAGGCCTTGTAACGTCCACGAAAAACGCTAACCCGGAGCCCCATTGGAGTCGCCTAGCTCGACTGGCTTACCGAGCCAAGACAACTGCCCTCGATCCTCACAGCGACCAAGGTCCTCCGCATCCTTGGCACAGCGACTCGAATGGCCAAATACCATGCTCGGGGACTGACGTCCACTCAAATACGAGCGACTAGGGAAAAACGCCCAGTATGAGAGCGTTTCTAGGACTCTCCATGCGACTGATCCTTCGGGTCAGGCAGGAGTGACACGCATACTTTAACGCGCTTAGTCCTCACCTACCTTGGAGCTACGACTAGAACCACCAAGTACCACACTCGGGAACTCGGCTACCCGACCTCGTTCGCGCACGGGAAAACGGTCAAATAAAGAGCACCCATGGGAGTCGCCCTGCGACTGGCTCTCCGAGCCCTGGCGAGTCGACCTTAATCCATTAAAAATTCGTAAACACATAATAAACGAGATAAACCCCATAAAAATGGCGGACGCGCTCGGGGACTCGTTCAATCAACATCCAAAATCGCAAAGCAAATGACAAAACAACACGAATTTCCTTTATAGCAGCACATAGTTGTTCCAAAATACAAGGAAAATTCAATAGCTATCTTGTACTAACGCCCAAGGGCACAATGCTTCTACTCCGCAGGTTTTGACGCAGACTCGCCGCCACCCCTGCGGTTACGAATGAAGGGCACGTACGGGTTCGACGGTTACATCGTTAGCTCACCCGCCATTGCCGCATGGAACGGCTGCTCAACCTTGAAGTCCCGATGCTTCGGCTAAGGATCGTTGGGGGCGACAACTGTCTCCTGATCGGGGAGGAGGTCACCCATCGCCCAAACGTGGTCGGAGTACACCGCGGCCCGGTCCGTCAGCTTCAGCACCTCGGCAATCTCCATCGATCCCGTCGATGAGGGGTAGCCGCTCGTGACATCGTCGAGGTCGAAGTCCTCTGGGAAATGGGCAAGCCTAAGGCTGAGCGCCGTCGCTGCCCCACGCCGAAAGGCCGACCACTTCATGAACTCGATCACCGACGGAGCCTTCTCCAGATAGCGCCATACCTCGACAAGGTCACTGGGGATCACCTACGTAGGCGATATCTCCTGAAGATGTGCTCGAAGGCAAGTCGCAGACAACGCGGCCGAGTCGACCAGAGTGGACACGCACTGCCGCGCCTCATACGACTGCGCTTCTTCCATGTTGTCAGTAATTCGGCCTGCAGCACATCAATAAACAGTAAGCGACTCGTCGACATCACAATAAAGTTAGTACCACCAAGAA
Organism: Avena atlantica; assembly: GCA_910589765.1. Taxonomy (NCBI): domain Eukaryota; kingdom Viridiplantae; phylum Streptophyta; class Magnoliopsida; order Poales; family Poaceae; genus Avena; species Avena atlantica. Next base: position 457,667,352 of record OU342736.1, read on the forward strand.
TTAGGTGAAGGAGAATTTACCAATCAGCAGGCGGCAGAGGTCCGTGATGAAACGTTGAAGAGAAGAAGATCATCCTGCAACCCAGCAACGAGCGCGTCAGATAGTTTCCGCTCTTCAGCGGCAGAAGTGACAGCCGCTTTCGCACGCCCCTCCGCTGAACTCGCTTGCGCCCTCGCTTCTTTGAGCTCACGCTCCAGGTCAGCGACCCGCTTTTCGGCCACGCTCAAAGCAGATTGAGCCGCTGTCAAGTCACCCACCGGGACAAGGCCCCGGCGGACCTCCTCCGCCTCAGCTGCAATTGCTTGAAGCCCCTTGTTCGTATCCTGGACGGAAATGAGTTCCTTCTCCAAGCGACACTTTGCAGCAAGCCGATCGGCCGATTCGCGCTGCAGGCCCTGCGCACAAACTGCAACGTCAACAACAACGAAATTCCTAAGTTCCCACTCGTTGAAATTCAGCGACTAGGCACTCGGGGACTGGACATTGAAAATCCTAAGTGCCCACCCGCTGGAATTCAGCGACTAGGCACTCGGGGACTGGACATTGAAAATCCTAAGTGTCCACCCGCTGAAATTCAGCGACTAGACACTCTGGGACTGGCGATATAAAAACATTAAGAATCCGACCATTGAAATTCAGTGGCCCGATCCTCGGGGACTGGACATACCTGGATGGCAGCGCCTAGCATGCCGTGAAGCTCCAGCGTGTCCACGGATGCAAGGACGACCGGAGTGTGGCGCGACGCTGTTTGACCTCCACCTCGGCGACCCCAGGCATCCGGCTCGTCGGCGCCGAACCACTCGCTGCGGCCGCCTTCGCCATGAAGCGAGGGAAGGTCGCTGTAGATGTCGCGGCGCCACTCGGAGCCGGCTCGGCCACGTCGGGTGAGGCAACAGCCTCCTTGGTCTTCGAGGCCACTTCCGCCGCAGTCGGAGGTTCGCTCGGAGCAACCGTCGGGTCATTAGAGACCGTGACAACGTCGTCGCCTTTCACCCTCTTGACACCTTCGGCGGGATCAGCGACTTCGTCGGTCATCCTCTTTCGCGAGGAGTCCACCTCGGTGGCGACTGGCGGAACCTTAGCCACGGAAGGATGGCCGATCTTTTTAACACCAGTCCTGTGAAACAACGATATGAATAAGACTGTCCGACTACAACGAAAAACAGGCAGATGAACAACACTCACTTGGCGACTGGTATGAACCGCAGTCCGGTGCGGATGCTAGCCGGCTTCTCCAACTCGGGCCCCAACCTCCGAGTGAGGCCCGTCTCGAGCACATCGTGTGCCCAAGACACTGAGGGCTTCTTCGAAGAAGAAGCCGTGACAGGAGCTTCCGTGATAACTGCTGCGGAAGCTTCCCTTGGAGGCGAGGCTGCTGCGGCTGGAGCAGCCCCCAAACCAAAGACCGGGGCGAATGGAGGTGGTAACGATGCCAGAGGCACCTCGTCCATGGGAACAGTGGCGTCCGGTGCCACGGTCGCGCGCGCCGCTGCGTCCTTAGCCGAGCTGGTGGCGTTGGAACTGGTCGCAGATCGGGGCGGAGACATCTGTTTCGCCGGCTTCGCCTTCTTCTTCGGCGGAGCCTTCGTCTCCTTCTTCTTCTTCTTCTTCTTCTTCTTCGACGGCGTGGCCTCGCGATGTGAGGTGTGCTCGGGAAGCTCTTTGTCGTCATCATCGTGGGGCTCGAGGCTTTTACTCGCCTCGAGCTCGCGCTGGTGTTGCCCGCGGGTCTTGCGAACTATGGGAGCAGCGACTTCCACGGGCTCGTCATCGTCGTCATCATCATCACCCTCGTCGCTCTCGGCGTCGCCTTTGACGGGTGACGACTCGCTCCCGTCCTGGACGGACGAGCTCGAGTTCTCGTCGTCTGCGGGTGGAAGCCACCCTTCTACCACTTGGAACAACTGCAATAGAAACAAAACAATGTCAGCACAACCGCGAATGCATCATCTGCGACCGCGAGTGATGACGAAATGATGGCTTACCGTTGGAGCTGGGCACCTTGCAGTATAGGGGGCGACCCTGGCCTTCGCGTTAAGATATACCGCCTGGGTATTCTTCTTCAGGGCCAGGGTGTAGTCTTCGAGATGCCATTCGGCGAGGGAGGACTTCGTCGGGTCGTCCTTACCAGTATACTCATACATGTAGTGGTCGTGGCGGGCCAAGGGCACGAGCCGCCGCCCGAACCAGCAGTTGTAGAGTTTGATGGTCTGGAGGCCCTTCTTCTTCAGGCGGCGTATGGTCTGCAGCATTTCATCGACAACCATCCGTTGATCCAGCGGGAGCTTGACGACCTGGAGTCGACGCGGTTCGGGACGGTCGGCGGAGTACCTTGGAAGCGCCACTTTGCCATCTGGGGTCGACTCGGTGACGTAGAACCAGGACTTCTTCCATTCGTTCGCCGCCTTGGCGGGCAGCATCAGGTCGAAGAACGACGCCTTCGACTTCAGCTGGAACGTCAGGCCTCCCGCGGCTAGCATCGGTCCGCCTGACTCTTCGCGACTGATTCTCCCATGGAACAGATCTTGCCACATGGGGAAGTAGGGCCTGCAGCCCAGATAGCACTCGCAGAACGCCACGAAGATGTTGAGCTGCTCGATACTATGCAGGCCTAGATCCGATGGTTGGATCCCGTAGTAGGCGCAGAAACGCCGGAAGAAGAGGGAAGTAGGAAATCCCAGCCCCCGCTCCAGGTGGCTTGTGAAGCAAATGAATTCTCCCCCGCGCGGGTCCGGAGTCACTTCTCCGGCCGCGGGGATGCACCATCTGCCGGCGCGGAGGATCCCAACCTCCTCGAAGGATGCCAGTGGCGCCTTAGTACATTTGGATCTGCCCCATGGTTCGGTGGAGGGGGCCATCGGTTGGAAGTTCGTGGAGGTCGGGGCTCTCTGGATTGTTTAGATCGCTATGCGGAGTGGAAAACGGAGACGAGCAAGATCGGAGGAAGAACGAAGAAGTGTTTCCCCGTTCGCCTATCATTCTCCTTATATAGCGGTTGCTACCCGCCAGTTTCGGGAGCCGTTACTACGCGGTAATTACGCCGAAGTTACCGTTGGATTACCCCAACGGCTAGTTTGACCCCATTGCCGGTCCAACTTCATCCATTCGACTCGACGATTCGCCGACCCGATCACTATAACAGTGACTGAGTATTCGCCGACCCGTTCGCCGAGCTACGACACGATTGGTCGCCGTTATTGCGACTAAAATGACTAGTTCTTCCTTTATTCAGGAGTCCGCCGCCGATTCGACTGGACGTCCGCATTGGACCCGCATACTCCGACTGCCAGCGAACGCCTGCGACAAATCAACGACGGCCTCGGGGACTACTGATGGGGATATGCCTACCGGGGTATACCCAGCAGGACGTTTCCTACTGGCCCAAGCGCCAGCGAGTGGGCCTGCAGGACGACGACTGGATCGAGATTTGGCGTGGACTCCAGCGACTGAAAGCTGAAGGCCCAGAAGCGTAGATAGGCCCAGTCGGACTAGGTCGTAGAATCACCGAATCCTCAACTAATTCGGTTGAGATCTGTAAACCCTAGGTAGGTGAGTCTATATAAACCTCCCTAGAGGACGCATAGAGAATACGTTTCATCATACACCCTAGCGACTCGCCGTCTAGCCGCCGAGCTCGCCCCATTGTACTCTCACCATAATACAATCTAGCAGGAGTAGGTCTTTACCCTCCGGGGGGCCGAACCTGGGTAAACCCTTGTGTATCAGCCCTCATCTCGCACCGCAGATGGCTGGCCGCCCTTGCCCCATGTTCTACTACTCGCTGCTGATTGCAACATCTGCCGTGGTCATTCCCACGACAGAGATGGATCATTTATATCTGTTGCTTATTACTACTCCTTTCGTTTCAAAATATAAGATATTTTAGCTCTGTGAAGCAAATATATCTAGACTTCTTTTAGCATATAGGTTCACTTAGTTTTAGAATAAATCTAGACACTAAAAGAAGTCTAGATACATTTTTTTCACAAACCTAAAACATCTTATATTTTGAAATGGAGGAAGTACCTTGAGAATATACTTTCATGCTTGCCACTACCTTTTTAAGGGGAATAATTGTTGCGTCTGCATTGGTGAACACATATCATGGTGAAACATGAGAGAGAAATCCATGGCAACTAGAGTCGGCAAGTAACTATCTTACGCTTTTTCACAATGGATCGTTTCTTAACATGCTATCATAGGCACTGACATATTCTAAAAAACGGTCATTTCAATGGGCTGTTTTTTAAGGGTGTATCTAAAGGGTTCATTATTTAATAATTTAGGGCTCATGTATACATAGAATTGAGCTAGCCAATTTTTCTGCCTATGATTACGTGCAGAAGGTGTAGCTTAGTTCAGATATACATCACGCTCTTTTATCATTAACTATATAACTATGGTATCATATAAACAAATCTAAAATATAAAGATAAGATACATCCATTGTGAAAGACCTTATATCTGATATCTCATGCTTCCACCGGTATACTACACGAAGGATTAATACGGGCTGATCGTTCGTTGGTACCAGACGCCTCAAATGCTTGAACAAAATGCGTTTTCTGGAATATGCTCCAGTGTTTCTTTGACAGCTGTGGTTTCAGTTGACCACTATGAGTGGACCCTCATCCAATAGGGATTTCCTCATCATTCTGCACGAGCATGATCCTCTTTTTTTTTTTTTTTACGAAGCCGCGGGTGCTCGTCTTTGCATTATAGAAGAGCTAAAGGAATCTATGAAAAGGTTACAGTTGACTCGATATCACAAATCCATCGTCGTCCAGCCCGGTTAGGATACCTGGCTTTCACCCAGGCGACCCGGGTTCAAATCCCGGCGATGGAGCTCTTTTGGATTTCAGGAGCATGATTTTTTTCGTATACTGTACTAGTAACAGTTATTTGTCCTGAAACAAATACATGCTGGATTATATGTTATGCTGAAGCTCAAAGCAATTCCTTCTGCCTGCGAGTCAGTTTACCGACTTCATCCTCGTAAAATCTTTACTACTGAGCCAAGCACACACGAAAGTGGACATTAATTCTAGTCATACTAGTACATCAATTCTATCTAAATTGGGCAGAAGCCAAGTTCCAAGTTCCTCCCTGTTAGCCGTACCGCTTTTCTGTGAAAAGGGTTCCATTAATCCTAGTCATACTAATACATCAATTCTATTCAAATTGGGCAGAAGCCAAGTTCCTCCTTGTTAGCCGTACCGCTTTTCAGTGAAAAGGATTTCATTATCTATCCGCCGAAGAAAATAAGGTCTTCCAAGTGGTCACCTGCGGGCAAACAGAATCAATACATAGGACAAAAATAAGGTCTCCATAAGTGTCCACAGTTTCTAGTTTCTACGTACTACAGTACTAATTTACATGTTAAATTGACTGGTATGGGTTTAGGCTCAGTAGGAGCACACTTGATGATTCGCATCCGATGATAAAGCCCATGAAGGATTTGGATGCCCAAACTCAGGAAGGATGCGATATCTGGGAGGATTTTTATATATAAAATTTAAAAGACAAACCCTAATCTATAACTAACTCGGCCTTATCTCGAGACCTGGCCTCCATATATATTTTTTTGGAAAAGAGTATATATTAATATCACAGGGATACCAATTACACCAACGACGCATGCCTAGCGGCTCTACGGATGCACACAACCCAGAAAAAAAAGAATTACAAAAAAAAGTCCCGCTGCAGAGAACTAGTCCACAAAGTAACGACAGTGACACCATCAAAACAACACCAGAAGTCCTCCACTCCAATAACAACGTCTTTAAGAAGAAAACAGTGCACAAGCGTCGTCGTTGCCCGATCAAAGATCATAGGTTTTCACCTTGAAGAAAGTCCTTGCTCATAAAACAATGCCTTCAACAAGGTCATTGCCAGGCACAAACCAATTAAGGCCAGACCATGGATTTTCACCCTGCAAGATAAGACTGAGAACTCCTCCTGTGTTGTCTTCCCGCACTAACAGTCACTGCAACGAGTCCGTGGTCACGCAGCCAGATCTCCGTCGCCATAAAAACAAAAATCACCATCGCTACCCTCATATTTTCGCTATCCTGACATTCTTCGCATCTGACTTCACCATGGCTCTAAGAATGGCGCTTGGTGGGAACAAACAACAGAGCTTCGCAACGCTCCCGCTGGAACCGAACGGACTAAAAAACAAGGTGCGCACGACCGAATACCTTCCGATCCAGCAATTTCCAGGCATGATACGCCCATGGGAGTTCGCCGACGGAGCCTTCCGGAACGCGCCTGTCTAGACCAGATCAACAAGAGCAGACATCAAGCAGATCTTCGTCTTCGTGCGGAAGAAACCAAAGGACCACCACCTTTATTAGATCCAACACAGCGATCCCCACACCGTCGGCCGGTTTCCGGAGAACGGATCGAGCAGGCAATTAGGGAAAGAGAGCCGATCTAGGTCTTCCAACGGAATCCCATCGCCGGCATCTCCTCCACCTGATCGCCACCCGCCCCACTCCGGCAGAGGCCGCCGCCTCCAGATCCGAGCTCCCACCGCCGGCCGGAGCCATGATTGCAAGGTGGCCCCATCTAGTGCCAACGACCTCCACCCACCACCACTCGCCAGGTCGCGCTGTCGTGCACCAGACCCTGACCGCCGCGCCGGCAGCCCATGCGCGCGTCACCGAACCCTCCCGAGGACCTCCGCTCAGGCGCTCAAGAGGGACGCGAGGAGAGGCCCCACGCCGCCGTCGGCCGCACTGGCTTCGCCCGACGGCTTCCTTCGGCGGCAACGTGGGAGAGGAGAGGGACCGACGGATGGGGGCTAGGGTTTGGAGGTCGCCCCCGAGTCGCCCTGGGCGAGAGCGACCACGGGGTACCAATATTTCCGATCTTATACGGTGGCTCACCTGGCCCCATATAAAGGGCATAAGGGAACGACAAGGAGAATCACCTAAACTATAGCACATACACCCGCCAGATTACATATGTGCACCATCGCCATTAAGGCACCCCCTATAACCTTCAGTTTCCTCGATAATATAGAGCAGACAAGCAGGAGTAGGATTTTTGCTCCGGTGGCCTAAACCTGGATAAACTTCAGGTTGCTTGTCTGTTAGCCGAACGAGATCTCCATTGCATCCCTCTTCCTCAAACCCAAGTCCATCAAGTATGGACATTGACGTGTTAACCCCACATTAATTGGCGCCGTCTGTGGGAACTGGGAGCGTTTGCGATCTCGATGGCCCCAGCACCCGCGATCTTCAACTCGTCCGCATCTGAGAACCATCTTCCCTTCGGTGCCATCGACTTCACCATCCACTCGCCGGCAATACGTTCGGCCTTCGATTTCATAGGAGACGGAGTCGACATGATGATAGGGGGCCTATGCTTTCAAGTTGGCAAGATCGACACACTTCGCCTCTCGAGCGGCTGATGACGCCGGCAATAGCGCCACTAGAACATGCCCATCGACGAGGTTGTTGGTCTGTATCCTTACATTTAGAGTTCTTGTCACAAAATTCAAGAATTTAGAAGCCGCAAATGTACAGTACTTCGGAGTACATGAACTTGCCTTGTTGGAACAAATTAGTACATCAAGTTTGAAAATTCAATCAAGGTAAACAATAAATTTGGCTTGAGATTTTATGTTGCAAAAGGCTTGGGCCAACTGAAAGGGAGAAAAATCTTATATAACCCGGGTCACACGGCTAGATCTGTGGACCACCTTCCGCATGCAATGGCAAACCAAATCTCAAAGCACCAAGGAAAAACCTATCCCTAATTCCTGGTTACGGAATCTCATCCTCAAATTTTTACTTCTCCCATGACTCATCTTCTTGCTATATCGATATGACCACCGGCAAGTCGTCCCCTCTCCTCTGTCATAGAAAAATACACTCACTGACGCCCTCCTATGGCTCGCCCCCATTGAGGAAAATATGCACACTCATCCCGATTGCTTTCCCCCATCGTCCATGGCATGGCGCCTAGGCCCCGACGATGCAACCACCGGCGCTCTCAACTCTTCGTTCACAGCACAATAGCCGGATCGTTCCGTGTGTACTCTCTTCTTTGGACGCCACTCCATGAGACACCGTTTCTTCTGAATTGAGGACATACTCCATGCTAGAATTGTTGCTTTGAGATTCGGGTTGCTAGTTATCACGTGTCGGAGGTGGTCCACAAACTGGCTTGTCCGACCTGGGTCGCATAAGATTTTTCTCCGAGCGAAATTGTGCCAGCATGGCATGCCACATCAGCAAAAAATCACGCGTGGCACACCCGAGGAGGCGAGCACGGGACAAAAAATCTACAATTCGGTAAAAGGACACCAAAGGCCAATAAGAAGCCCTGCCTAGCTGCTCAAATCGTTCCCTCTGTTTGTACCTGTCCAGCCAAGCCTCGGACCGCATGCATGGCCGCCAACAAGCGGCGACATGCGCTCGCTGGTGTTCACTGTTCACAACCACATCCCCGGGACACCCCACTCCCATCTCCCGCAAACCGTCCTTCTCGCTTTCTCGCTGACATACCGGTCCGCATAGCCCCCTCCCCGAAGGTGGACCATAAATTTGTCTTGAGTTCAGTTTGGTCCAAAACACTTCAGCCAAGCAAACGGTAAGGCAAACCAAATCTCAAAGCACCAAGGCGAAACCTATCCCTAATTCAAGGTTACCAAATCTCACCCTTGAATTCAGTTCTCTCATCCCACGACTCATCTTCATGCTATGTCGCTATGACCACCAGCAGGTCGTCTCCTCTCCTCTTTCTTAGAAGAATGCACTCATCGATGTCCTCAATATCTTGCCTCCGACGACGAAAAAATTGACGATCATCCCTGCTGGTTTCCCTCATTGTCCACGGCATGGCGCCTAGGCCCCGATGGTGCAACCACCAGTGCTCTCGATCCTCGCTAGCGACACAGTCGGTAGGCCGTTCCGTGTGTAATATCTTCTTTGGATGCCACTCCATATGACACCGTTTCTTTTGAACGAGGAAGGACTCCGTGCTACTACAATTTTTGCTTTGAGATTCGGGTTGCCTGTTATCGTCCGCCGGAGGTGGTCCCCGGATCTGGCATGTGCGACCTGGGTCATATAAGGGCATCTCCACCGGGCCGACCCATCCGGTCCGATCATGTCCGACCCATCTGGAGAAACGCGTCCGACTCGAACCATCCGTGCATCTAATCTGGGGCTCGGTTGCATCGTCCCGGACGCGCGCTTGTTCGAGCGTGTCCTCCTTTTATCATTGGTGGTCCCTCCCGCCAGTGGCACAGAAACCACACCACTTCTCCCTCCAAAAAAACCTCTCCCAAATTTCCACTGGCGGGAGCAGAAGGGAAGGCGATGGATCAAGCCGTCATGGTTGATGCTACGCCTTCCGCCGCCAAGAAGCGCGGCCGACCGAAGAAGCTCGCAAAGGACCAGACGCCGGAGGAGCGGAAGATCGAGTCGGACAAGCGCAAGGGCCAGCGGTTGGCGGCGAGAAATCGACGCAGCGCTGCTAGGCTCGAGACGGAGCGCCGGGACAAGGAGGAGCGCCTCCTCGTCACCAAGATCAGGGTCGACGCCAACGAGATGGCTGTGAATGACGCCAAGCACACCGTCAACATGATCAAGTAGGAGGTGTTCGACACCGTTTTTGGCGGCATCGTCTCTCTTCCCGGCCTGGCCATGCACCGACACGTCCTTTACCAGCTCTGTCACTTCCACGCCTACCGGCCGGCCGCCAGCTCAGCCCAGGACGACAGGGCCGAACACTCCCTTGTTTGGAGGCCACCAGCTATCCCGGTTCAACCATACCCGCGTGGGATCGTCAGAGGCGGGAGAACCCGTCATCAGCCTGAACCGCACTCCATCGAACGTGGATGCAACCCCGAAGGCGTAGACGAAGCGGCGGACCATAACTGCCGCGAACATGCCGACGCCAGCAACCTGTTCGGCGAAATGCGCACCGAGCGGCCGGACGCCGCCGACACAGTATGATTGCCACATTTCTTCACCATTGCCAGTGCATTGCTCGTGCCTCTTTATGATGGCCAATTGGCGTGTAGGATTTTTTGGGAAATGACGGCGAGGACGTCATGAATGGCATGATCAATGAGGGTGGCCAGGGCTATGCCGATGACGGCGAGGCCGAGACGGAGACGCAGCAAGAGTCCCAACAAGATGCATGCAACATTGCGGACGAGGCATTGTTCAGGAACGATGGGAATGATGGCACTTCCATGGGCGAGGGCGTCACGGCCGCCTCGTTGGCCGCTTCACTTGCAGCCTCAATTGTCGATGGCAAGAAGGCAAGCCAACAAACCGGGGGCTACACCCCCGCCGAGGACAAGCTCCTATGCAAGGCATGGATGGAGATTTTACAAGATCCACTATGCGGCGCCGAGCAAAAGGGCTTTGCCTATTGGAAGAAGGTGGGCAGGTTCTTCCATGAGAATAGGGAATGTGGGAAGGATGCCTTTCTTAGTGATCGAAATGATCTCTCCCTCTCCAAGCGTTGGGGCACCATCTGATACGTTGTAAACGTTTCTATAATTTTTTATGTTCCATGCTTGTTTAGTATCTACTTTGCTTTGCTTTGTCTACACTTTGAGGTGTTTTTATATGTTTTTCTAGACTAACCTATTAACAAGGTGCCACAGTGCCAGTTTCCTGTTTTCTTCTGTTTTTGGTTCCAGAAAAGGCAGAAAATCAATTTTCTCAGAATTAGACGGGACAAAAGCCAAAGTCAATATTTTACCGTGGGGAACACACAGACAGAATACGAGACCGAGGGGAGCCACCAGGGGGCCACAACCCCTGGTCGCGCGGCTAACCCTAGCCCACTCCTAGGGGGGTGCGGCCGCCCTGGCTATCCCTGCCTCGCCTCTTCGCCTATAAAGACCCCCGATACCAAAACCCTAAGTATCTGATCAATCTTCCACGAAACAGTCCATAGCCACCGCCACCATCATCCCTAGATCGAGGGGGGTCTAAAGCTCTTCCCGGCACCCTGCCGGAGGGGAGATCATCCTAGAGGCCTTCTTCTTCATCATGCCAGCGTCCGGTATGAAGTGTGAGTAGTTCCACCTTGGACTACGTGTCCATGTAGTAGCTAGATGGTTGTATCTCCTCTTTGTGCTACCATGTTTAGATATTGTGAGCTCCGTTCATGATCAAGATCATCTATTTGTAATCTTGCATGTTGTGTTTACGGGGATCCGATCGATATTGAGATTACTATGTCAGATTGATTAATGGTTTTGTCTTATTGATTCTATCATGTTTGTGTTGTTTGTGATCTTGCATGCTCTCCGTTTCTAGTAGCTATCTTGGCCAAGTAGATGCTAGTGACTCCAAGAGGGGGTATTTATGCTCGATAGTGGGTTCATGCCTCTATTTAATCTAAGGGAAGTGAAAGAAGTCTCTAAGGTTGTAGATGTGTTGTTGCTACTAGGGAGAAAACAACGATCTCTTGTTCATGGAACTAGTGGATTTTTTACCTTACACACTTTGCTTAAAGTAGTTATCCGTTGGTTGCAACTTAATACTAGAGGGGGTTCGGATAATAACCTGAAGGTGGATTACTAGTCATAGATGCAGTTGGATGACGGTCTATGTATCTTGTTGTATTGCCCAATCAAATCTCATAGGATCATGAATGTCTAGTATTGCATTGTTATGCCTTGCTCAGCCCTGTCAATTGCCCTGTTGTAATTTGTTTACCCAGCATGTCATGTTTGTTTATTTTAAGGAGAACACCTCTAGTGAAATATGGACCCCAGTCCAATCTTTACCATTGATACATCTTCCACTGTTCATGTTTACTTTCTGCAAACCACTATTCCCTTCCACACATACAGTTAACCCTTTGTTTTCAGCAAACATGTGAGATTGACAACCTCACTGTTTGTTGGGGCAAAGTCTTGAGTTTGTGGTGTGCAGGTTTCCAAGTTGCTAGCAACACCTTTGAGTCGTTTCCTTCCTCCTATTGGTTCGATAACCTTGGTTTTTATTGAGGGAAGACTTGTTGCTATGCTCATCACACCTTCCTCTTGGGGTTTCCCAACGAAGCTCTACATTGATCTAAGCCACCATCACTATCCAAGCCGAGTGTTGCAAGTTCCAAGGCTCCTACAAGATGGTGACGAAAAGGAAAATAAGCGGCTTGCAGCCGATTGGCATGGTAAAACCTCTTCCTCTCTTTGTTGATGTCTTGCATTTGCATTTGCTGGTTGAGCCATTGTTGGCATCCATGTGTGTAGATCATATGAAAGCAATGGAGCATTTCAAGGCGGTGAACGATAACAAGGCCTTATCATTGGGACATTGTTGGACGTTTCTCAAGGACACCAAAAAATGAGAGACTAGTGCTCTTTGGAGAGAAACGAACAATAAGAGGGGCAAGGCCAGTGCTTCAACGGGTGGTGCCGTCGACCTAGACACCGACAATGACGAAGGATTCGTCCCATCTGCAAGCGACGGGACTGCCGGTCGTGCCCGCCTCCCTGGTGGCCACAAGGCCACGAAGGCCGACCTTGCCCACCAGGCCGGTTCCTTGGCATTCCGGGAGACCTTGAAGCAGATCCTGGAGAAGAAGGAATATGCCATCACCGAGAGGGAGGATAAGCTGCGCAAAGAGAAAGAGGCCACCGCCAAGGCCTTCGTCGAGCTGCAGACAAGGTCCATTGAGGTGAAGGAGGCCAACGCCAAGGCCAAGCTAATGGAGATCGAGGCCAAGCCGAAGTCTACGGAGATCGAAGCCAATGCCAAGGAGGACGAAGCCAGGTCTAGGGTGCTAGAGGCTGAAGCCAAGATCATGGCCGAGGAGAATGCCATCATGCTCACCGACCTAGATAGCATCGCCGACCCCGATCGCAGGGCTTGGGTTGCAAAAAGGCAGAATGCCATCAAGGCTCACGATGCCTAAAGGGCAATGGCGACGGTAGTTGCAACTTTTTGGGCAGGGAAGCTGCCATCTTTTGGACATCGTGTATGATATTGCCCCTTTTGCACAGTTTAGATCCAATGGCCACTTGTTGGCGATGCCCAAAGGGCGATGGCGCACGTATGCCATGTTAGTTGCCAGTAATCTGTGTGTCTTTGGCCAGCGATGGCGCCATTTTCAACTGATTTGCATTCCTGTCTAGCGATGGCGCCAACGCCCACCTGCACAGACAAATTGGTCGCGCCGCTGGGCGCGGTCGGCCGGACATGCCAGACCCCCTACCCAAATCGACCGCGGCTCGACCCAAACGGTCAGAAGCGGACTGTTTGAGGTATCTCCACCGGGCTGACCCATCCGGTCCGAGCATGTCCAAAATGGTCCACGCGGACACGTGGTGCGTGTACGGCACCCCAGCGGGCCGACCCATCCGGAGAAACGCGTCCGGATCGACCCATCCAAGCATCTAATCTGGGGCTCGATTGCGTCGGCCCGGACGGGCACGGACAGCACAGACGTCATGCCCGTTGGCCACCTAGGCCCATATGTAAGTGAGACATTAGTACTTAACAATAGCTTTTCATTAAATTAAGCCCTGCCATCTACAAAAATGCCATTCAAACTAATAAGACGGTGCTACTGTTGGAGATATGTCCAAGAGGCAATAATAAAGTGGTTATTATCATATCTTCATGCTTATGATAAATGTTTACATACCATGCTATAATTGTATTAACCAGAAACATTAATACTTGTGTGATTTATAAACATAAAAGAGTCCCTAGTAAAGCCTCTTGTTAAAGTAGCTTGTTGGTTAATATATGATCATGGTTTCCTGATCATGAACATATAGATATTATTAACAACAGGGTCATATCATTAGGAGAATGATGTGATGGACATACTCCTATAGTTAAGCATAGCATAAAGATCAAGTCATTTAATATAGTTCACTTGCTATAAGCTTTCTGATACATAGTAACCTAATTCCTTCGACCATGAGATCATGCTAATCACCATCACCGGAAGGATTCTTTGATGACATCAAACACCACACCTTAACTAGGTGGCTATAAAGGTGGCATTGAGTGTTCGGAAAGTATGTTTTGAGGCACATGGATTAAGATTGGGATTTGTCCATCCATATGACGGATAGATATACTCTGGGCCCTCTCGGTAGAATGTCATCCAATTATCTTGCAAGTATGTGACTAGCTCACAAGGGGTCACATATCACGGGAACAATAAAAGAGTACTTATTGGTAACGAGGTTGAACTAGGTATGCAAAGATACCGACGATCAAACCTCGGATAAGTAAAGTATCGTGAGACAAAGGGAAATTGGTATCTATGTAAATGGTTCATTCGATCACGAAGTAATCGTATAAATATGTGGGAGCCATATGAATTTCTAGATTCCTCTATTGGTTATTGAGAAGAGTCTCGGTCATGTCTGCATAATTCACGAACCGTAGGGAGACACACTTAAGGATTTGATGTTGTTTAGTAGATATGGAATGTGAGTAAAGAGACCGAATGTTGTTCGGAGTTTCGGATGGGATCCGGGATATCACGAGGAGATCCAGAATGGTCCGGAGAATAAGATTCATATAAGGAAAGTCCAATTTCGGAGTTCGTGAATCATTCCGGTGTTTTCACCGGAATGTTCTAGAAGGGTCTAGAAGGTTCATCGATCCGGAAGGGGAAGGGTACATGGATGTGTCATGACAAAGTGTAATGGTTGCATCATGTCCTAGGTCACTTGGTTGGACACTTGGAAGAGATAAATCAAACTCTAATTTGAAAGTCAAAAAGGCAGTTTGAAAAAGTCAAATCCCAACATGGTTTCCGAGTTAGGGAGGGTTTCCACCTGGGTTGGGAACACCCTTGGACGCCCCACCTATATAAGGAGGGGTAGGGGCGCACCCCAAGGTATCCCCCTTACCCTAGGCACCCAAGAAACCCTAGGTTGGCCGCCGCCCCCCTCTCTAGTTGCGACCAATCTAGATCTCCTCTAAACCGCTACGTGTGACCAACTGCGGGAGCGCCATACGTGTGACCGATTGCGGGAGCGCTGCCGAAACGCAGCACCGGAAGGATCTTCTACGCGATCTTGAGATCGGCAAGTGAATGACTACATCACCCACGAGAATCTGCTCTCGTTAACCGCTTTGGATCTTCGAGGGTTAGTACTCTATCAACTTGTTGCACTGATCTAGTAGATAGATCTTGGCTTGATCATAGATTAGATCTTGATTGTGTGTTCATGCGGTAGATTTTTTTGTTTTCCATGCTACGAACCCCTACAGTGGTATCAGAGCCGTGTCTATATGTAGATCTGTTGCACGAGTAGAACACAATGGTCATTATGGACGGTGGTGCTTTTATTATCAATTGCTTTTTGTGTACTTTGTATCTTGCGGTATGGTGGGATGAAGCGGCCTGGGCTAACCTTACATGACATCGTTCATGATACTTGCTCCACGCTCAACGTGCAAATTGTATTGCATAAGTGTCTTTGCGGGTGTCTGTCTCTCCCATCATAGTAAAGATTCAATTTACAACAGGCACTTGATAGTTCAAGCATCAACGTTGTGGTTCTTGTTCGTAAGTTAGAACGACACTTATTGAAAGCCCCAAACCACGTAAAACATGCAAAGAAAATTAGAGGCGTCTAACTTTGTTTTGCAGGGGTGTGCTGTGATGTGATATGGCCATGATTGTGATTATATATGATGTATGCAATGTTCCTTATTGTAAGTCGGCAACCGGCAGGAGCCATATGGTTGTCTTTTAATTTCGTCTAGATCTGCGTGTCTATTATTCAAAGTAGTTGTAATAGTTGATGCTGGTGGACGACAACCATGGAGCGGCGCCATTGACCTTGACGCCATGCTGGTGATGATGGAGATCATGTTCGTGCTTGAAGATGGAGATCGGAAGCACAAGAAGAAAGGCCATATCATATCACATATTTTTAATTGCATGTGATGTTAATCATTTTATGCATCTTGTATTGCTTAGTTCGTGACGGTAGCATTATAAGATGATCCCTCTCAAAAAATATCAAGTTATAGAGTGTTCGTCCTTAGTAGGCACCGTTGCCAAAGCTCGTTGTTTTGAAGCACCACGTGATGATTGGGTGTGTTAGATTCTGTGAGTGTATACAATGGGAGCAAGCTAGATTTGCTCATTCGGAAGCTAAGGTTTGATCTTGACGAGCCTAGCATGTATAGACATGGTCTCGGAACACGGAATACCGAAAGGTAAAGCATGAGTCATATAGATGATATGATGAACATGATGATTGTTCGCCTTTGAAACTATATCATGTCACGTGATGATCGGACTTGGTGTAGTGGATTTGGTTCGTGTGATCACTAAAACAATGTGAGGGATATTGTTTTGAGTGTGGGATTTCAATAGCAATATGATTAAAAGTTGAGCACTATTTATCATAAATTAAATCAAAGTAAATTTGCATAGTTGTTGTAGTCATTGGCATCCGTTTACCACCTTGCGCTTAGTTATAATTGAGATAATAGAATTATAGAATTCTGGTTAGTTACTTTACGAACTGTTATCGTATTGTTTTGAAGTGTTAATCTAAAGTTTAAAAGTCCTATTGCAAACTTTCAGTAAGTTCCGGTTACTCCATGAAGTTTAATAATTGGTATTAAATCTAGAGTGACAATTCCAGTGTTAGTATATAAGTATCATATTTGTCTCCATGATTCTTGATATTCAAAAGATTGTTTAATATCAAGGTTATCTAGGATCTGAAAGAGTTGTTTCAGAAACCATGATGTGTGGAAGATATTGCGATATCTGAAATGATGTTTTGGTTGCAACATGAGAGAGTATAATATGGCAATGTTTATGTTCTCATATTTGATGAGAATTTGAAAAAGGTTGGAGACGCTTGTCGTCCTAATCCTCCAAAAGGTTTTGGAGAGCAATATTATACTCGCAACTCACTGTTATAAGCTAAAAGTAGCTTGATCATGAATAGTTCCATGATAAGGGTGAATATTTGATAAAACGTTTACTACACAAAAGATTACTAAAGAATGGAATTTGAAAGAACACCAAGTATTTGATGATGGTGATCTACTTCAAAGTGCAAGTCCAAAGACATTGGTATTTAACTATACATGTTTTGGACTATGTGTCATGTGTATGTCTCCACTATTGATGTTGATAGATTGTTTCGAACAGAAAAGGAAATACTGAAAGAGAATCTCATAAATATATGGCAGAAAAGAAAAGACTAGAATTGTTCAGCTTAGGTATATAGAGGATATACATGTTATGTATATATTCTTTGCTTATTAAACAATGTGGTTATTAAGTATTGGATACTGAATTTGTTGGTGTGAATCGTCATACGAAACAACACAACTCATGAACTACAATGGCCTAAGTAACTAGCAAAATAATATGTGATGATGTTCATCGAGAACAAATAAAGGGTTGTTGTGTTGCTCGTTAACATCAAATCTTGCCTTCAAGATTTTTTTATCAGGTATTATGAGAACAAAAGAGTTGTTCAAATAATTGCCGTAATCCATAAAATTTGGATGATTTACAAATCTCATTGGATAAATCACATCCATAAAAATATTGCTAAAAATGTCGAAAGACAATTGATAAGAAAGATCACTTAGGAAGTGACATCGTCGTTTAAATTATATTGGAAAGAAAACATGAAGAAACTCCATGTGGATGGAATTTTGGAGTCTTTTGATTTTTTATCAAATGACGCTTGTGAAATTTTCCTAGAGATAATTAAAACTCCGCTCATAGGCCAAAGGGAACGGATGACTAGCTTATTGGAACTTGTACATATTGTTGTATGAACTCGGTTATGTGTAGTCAAGAGCGATAGATTTCAACTTCATATGCTTTCTCTGAAAATTTGAGTGAATATATGAATATTTACTTAATAAGGATGAAGTGTGAAACATTTGAAAAGTTTAAAGACTTTCAAGATGAAGTGCAAAATCAATGTAACAAGAAAATAAAGAATTTATGATAGGATCATAAAGGAAGATATTTGAGTTATAAAGTTTAGCATAGCACCTAAGATTTGACGAATCGTTCCATGGATTTGCGTTTCCCGAAACACCATATGAGTATGAAATAATCGAGATATGCAATGAAACCTTGTTTGACATGGTAAGATCAAAGGTGTAATTGATAAAACTGCCATTATATTTTAAATATTAAAGCTTTAGATACTACCGTTTTTCCACTGAAAAGAGATCCATCACAATCCGTTGAAATGATACCATATAAAGTTATGGTTTGGGATAAAACCCAAGTTGTCCTTTCTTAAACATTGGTATGCTATGCATAAGAAAGATGTTTGCAACCAAAATCGGATGAACATATCTTTGTATGTTATTTTGAATAATCGTTGAGTATTCCTCCATAACACCAAAGACAAAAATGTTTGTCGCTTAGAACGTCAAGTATTTTTGAGAAAGTAATTTTCCGTGAAAAGTTAAGTGGGAGGACAATAGAACTTTGATAAGGTTAAAAGCACCTTAGCTATATGTGCAAAGTTGCGCAACGCTGAAAAGTGTTCCGGAGGCAGCAACAATGCCCATGGCTCACGTGCCTCAAAGGTTGTGGTCATGGAGGTCTAAGTTCCTATTGAAACAAGTAGGTCGGGTAACCAATAAAATACCAAGATTTGAGAGTTAAATTATTATTTGACAATAATGATCCGACTACATGGAAAGAAGCGATGATGGGCCCTAACTCCGTTAAATGGTTTGAAGCCATAAAATCCGAGATAGTTCCATATACGAGAGATCAAGCTTTGAACTTGAAAGGCCCTCTGAAAAGGTGCAAGACCTTACAGTCGTATTTGGATCTATAAAGAAATAGACATGGATGTTTCACATCTATGAAATTATCGACATGTCGGGAAAGAGTTCACGACAATGTTCAAAGAGTTGACTATGACAAGATCTGATATTTCATTAAGCGATATTTAGTCTAGATGGATTAATGTAGCAACCACTACATATAATTTTGTTATGTGGTAGTTGAATAAACAAAACAAGTTCTTTTAATAGAATGGTTACCTAGGACTGCATGACACGGTCCAAAGGGTTTTGTTAATTCAAAGGATGCTAAAAGCATATGCAAACTTCAATGGTTGAAGTAAGCATCGCGGAGTTGGAATCTTCACTATGATGAAACTGTTCAAAGAGTTTAATTTCATCGAAGACGATGAAGATGCTTGCATTTGCAAGAAATTAAGTGGGAGCGCTAAGACATGTTTCTAATATATTATGTAGAAGAAATATTGTTGATTGGAAATGATTATTATTTTTATTGACACAGGTTAAGAATTTCATCTCGATGAAGGCTTAGGCAGAACCCAAATATTTGGCATCAATGTCTATATGGATAAATTGAGACGCTAATATGGTTGTGCCAGAAGTACATAAATGAGATATTGAATGAGTTCAATATAGAAACTACAAGAAAGGTTCTTGTTGCAAGGAAGGATTGAATAAAGTGAAGGGTTCGCAGCATAGAAAATAAAAAATTTCCTACGATGAGAACTATGTACCAAGATCTATCTACTAGAGAAAAACAGCGGGCGGATGTATATTCGTAGAGAACATACCCTTGAAGACCGACAAAGCTTAACGAGTTAAAATCGTGGTTGATGTAGACGATCTCTTGCCGATCTCAAGATCGAGAGGAAGTCCTAGCGCCGCAAAGAAGCAGCGCATCCGTGCTCGCACACACGTATAAGACACCGAGCAACCTCCGCCTCCTCGCTCCAGCGATGCAGCGGAAGCACAACCCTTTCTTGCCGAATAGCCACCGGGAACATGTATCTCGCTAGTCCGAGACCATGGGGGATAAATTCTAGAGGGGGAGAGAGATCCTTCACGAGGAGGTGTGAGTGAGAGAGAGGGAGAGGGGTGCCTTCTATAGGAGGAGGGGGGCACCCAAGGGGGTGGCCGCCGGCCATGGGGGATGCCCCATCCCCTCCTTCATTCATGTGGGTGGACACTCCACTCACAAAAACCTCTTCAATTTCCTCCACTCATAATCCCACTCAAACTTGCTATAAAATTTCCACCAAATTTAATGCAAATTCTCATTAAATAAAACTCTTTTTATTTATTCAGAATTTTGTCAATTACTTTAATGACAAACATTCACATATAACCCCTTGCTAGAATTCTATTTCCCATGCAGAAACACTTTCTGCAATTTCACCCGAAAACCTGTTTCGGTATCTAGTGAAATAAATTCCTGCGCTTGTTATTCTTTTCGGCATGAAACTTTTGCTCCAATTGGATGTCAGTGTCCCTTAAGTGTGTCACCCTACGGTTCGCGAATAATGCGGACATGATCGAGACCCTTCTCCGATCAATAATCAGTAGCGGGACCTGGAGATCCATACTGACTCCCACACACTCAACGATGACTTTCCTGTGATCGTCGGAACCTTTTATGCTTGTATCTTAATCCCTTTGTTTCACGATATATTACATGTTCAAGATTCTATCATCGGTATCTCCATACCTAGTTTGATCTCATTACTAACATGCACTCTTTTCTTGTTCCCGTGATATAACATTCTAGTGATCAAATCACTTGCTTGCAAGCTAACCATGTGATAGCACCGAGAGGGCCCAGAGCATATCTATTCGTCATTGGGATGAACAAATTCCACTCTTGATCCATGTGTCTCAACATAACACTTTAGTAGTTTTGAAGCCATATTTATAATCACCCAGTTACGGTGTGACATTTGATGTCAACAAGAAACTCTTCCGGTGTTAGTGATTGGCATGATATCATGTTCTAAGGATTAGGATCACTTTGTAAGTTGTTTATAGCAATATAAACACAATGACTTTGATCGTAATGCTATACTTCGGATGAATGTTCATCACATCATTACACTAATATTGTGATCTCGTTATTAACAACATCCAATGTCTATGATCAGGAAACTGTGATCATCTTGTTAATCAACGAGCTAGTTTATGAGAGAGGCATAACTAGGAACTTTCTGTTTGTTTATTAAACACACATGTATTAATGTTTCCGTATTAATACAATTATAACATGCAAAATAAACATCTATCATATACTTGGAATACACATAATAAACACTTTATTATTGCCTCTCAGGGCATATTCCCTTCAGTCTCCCACTTGCACTAGAGACAGTAATCTAGTTACATAGTGATGTATCTAATGGAGTTTTGGTGTAGATCATGTTTTGCTCTAGGGAGAGTTTAGTCAACGGACCTGCTACATTGAGATCCGTATGTACTTTACAAATCTTTATATCTCCATCCTTGACATGCTCGCGGATGGAGTGAAACCGGCGCTTCATATGCTTGGAATGCTTGTGAGACCTTGGTTCTTTGGCATTGGCAATGGCACCATTGTTGTCACAATAGATCACCATTGGGTCCAACGCGTTTGCAACCACACCTAGTTCGGATATGAACTCCTTCATTCAAACTGCTTCCTGAGCCGCTTCCAAAGCAGCAACATATTCGGCCTCCGTTGTTGATCCTGCCACCACAGGTTGTTTGGAGCTCCTCCAACTAACCGCTCCGCCATTCATGAGAAATACGTATCCGGATTGAGACTTAGAGTCATCTGGATCGGTGTCAAAGCTAGCGTCGACATAACACTTAGCGACGAGTTCTTCTTCACCTCCGTATACAAGAAACATATCCTTAGTTCTTCGCAAGTACTTAAGGATATTCTTGACCGCTTTCCAGTGTTTCGAACCTGGATCCGATTGGTACCTACTAGTCAAACTAATAGCATGTTCCACATCCGGTCTTGTAGATAGCATGGCGTACATTATAGAGCCTATGGCTGAAGCATAGGGGACTTTGTCCATTTTCTCTCTTTCTTCCGCCGTAGCCGGACTTTGAGTCTTACTCAATGTCGTGCCTTGTGTCATAGGTAAGAACCCCTTCTTACTATCTTCCATTTTAAAATTCTTTAAAATATTATCAAGGTATGTATTTTGCGATAGCCCTATTAGGCGCCTAGATCTATCTCTATAGATCTTTATGCCTAATATGTATGACGCTTCACCTAGGTCCTTCATTGAAAATTTGCTGTTTAGATAACTTTTAACACTGTTTAAAAGATCTATATCATTTTCCGATCAATAATATGTCATCCACATATAGTATCAGAAATGCCACATTGCTCCCACTCACTTTCTTGTAAATACAAGCTTCTCCATAAGTTTGTACAAATCCAAACTCTTTGATCACCTCATCAAAGCGAAGATTCCAACTTCGTGATGCTTGCTTCAATCCATAGATGGATCGCTGAAGCTTGCACACCTTGTTAGCATCCTTAGGATCGACAAAACCCTTTGGTTGTATCATATACAACTCTTCTTCAATATTACCATTGAGAAACGCGGTTTTGACATCCATCTGCCATATCTCATAATCAAAATATGCAGCAATTGCTAACATAATCCTAACTGATTTTAGCATCATTACGGGAGAGAATGTCTCATCGTAGTCAACTCCTTGAATTTGTCGAAACCCCTTTGCGACAAGTCGAGCTTTATAGACGGTTACATTACCATCAGTATCAGTTTTCCTTTTGAAAATCCATTTATTCTCCACGGCCTTTCGGTCGTGAGGTAAGTCCACCAAGTTACAAACTTGATTTTCATACATGGATTCCATCTCGGATTTCATGGCTTCTAACCATTTGTTTGAATCCGGGCTCATCATCGCTTCGTCATACGTCGCAGGGTCATCATTTTCATCAACCATGAAATTCATGACAGGATTTCCGTACAACGAGCTGCACGCGTCCTGCTAGACCTGCGAGGTTCGGTAGTATTATCTTTCGGAGTTTCATGATCATTATCATTAGTTCCTTCTTCAACTGGTGAAGCCAACTCCGGAACGACTTACGGTGCTGCGCTACTCACAATACTTTGAAGAGAAGGTTCAATAACCTCTTAGAGTTCTACCTTCCGACTACTCACACCTTTCGTGAGAAACTCTTTCTCTAGAAAGGATCCATTCTTGGCAACAAAAACCTTGCCCTCGGATCTGTGATAGAAGGAATACCCAATAGTTTCCTTAGGGTATCCTATGAAGACGAATTTTTCTGCTTTGGGTTCGAGTTTATCCGGTTGAAGTTTCTTCACATAAACATCACATCCCCAAACTTTAAGAAATGGCAGCTTAGGTTTGTTTCCAAACCATAATTCATACAATGTCTTTCCAACGGATTTAGATGGTGCCCGATTTAAAGTGAATGCAGCAGTTTCTAGTGCATAACCCCAAAATGACAACAACAAGTCCGTCAGAGACATCATAGATCGAACCATATCCAATAAAGTACGATTACAACGTTCGGACACACCATTTCGCTGTGGTGTTCCGGCATGTATGAGTTGTGAAACAATTCCACACTATTTCATGTGAGTGCTAAACTCGTAACTTAGATACTCACCTCCACGGTCGGACCGTAGAAATTTGATCTTTCTATTACGATGATTTTTCACTTCATTCTGAAATTCCTTGAACTTTTCAAAGGTTTCAGACTTGTGTTTCATCAAGTAGATATAATCGTATCTACTCAAATCATCCGTGAAAGTAACAAAATAACGATATCCACCTCGCACCGACATACTCATTGGACCACATACATCAGATTGTATGATTTGCAATAAATCTGTCGCCCGTTCCATTGAACCGAAAAATGGCGTTCTAGTCATCTTGCCCATAAGGCATGGCTCACATGTATCAGATGATTCAAAATCAAGAGATTCTAAAAGTCCATCCGAATGGATATTCTTCATGCGTTTAACACCAATATGACCTAGACGGCGGTGCCACATATATGCGGATATATCATCATTTAGTTTAATCCTTTTAGCATCAACATTATGAATATGTGTAACATTATTGTCGAGATCCAATAGAAATAAACCATTCATCATCGATGCATGACCATAAAAGATTTCATTCATATAAATAGAACAACCATTGTTCTCGGATTTAAATGAATAACCACTTCGCATCAAACACGATCCATATACAATGTTCATGCTTAGTGATGGCACCAGATAACAGTTTGTCAAGTTTATTACTAATCCCGACGGCAAATGGAGAGGAAGCATTCCGACGATAATCACATCAACGCTTGATCCATTGCCGACACGCATCTTGACCTCACCCCTTGCTAGCGGTCGCTTGTTCCGTAGCCCCTGATTCGAGTTACAAATATTAGCAACCGAACCGGTATCAAATACCCAGGTGCTACTGCGAGCACTAGTCAAGTACACATCAATAACATGTATATCATATATACCTTTGTTTGCCTTGCCAGCCTTCTTGTCTGCCAAATACTTGGGGCAGTTGCGCTTCCAGTGGACAGTCCCCTTACAATAGAGCACTCGGTATCAGACTTAGGGCCAACTAGGGGTTTCTTTTCAGGCACGGCAATCGGCTTGCCGCCCTTACTTCCCTTCCGTTTTCCCTTCTTGTCTTTCTTGAAACCAGTGTTCTTATTGATCATCAACACTTGATGTTCCCTTTTGATCTCCACTTCTGTAGTTTTAAGCATTGGCAAAAGCTCGGGGAGAGACTTCTTCATGCCTTGCATATTATATGTAACACCCTCAGAATCGGACCTATGCAAGTTTGAGCAAAATTCGCCAAAACCCGCATAGAAACGATTCAAAGGTGCCCACCAGGCACTTTCGTGCGGGTGGAAAACGAAGTAATAACATTACACAACAGTCCTCGATGGGACCCACAGAACAGATATATATATAACAGCGACTCAAAGAGTCAAGAATACAGATATATTATACAAGATCCAAATCACCTCGAAAACGGTAGGGCGTCCGACTACGGACAAGAAGCAAATGGGGCTAAGAGCCCTGAAGAACAACCAATGGCGTCCATAACCCTGCCCAGGCCAAGCCGGAAGGGTAACCCTGCTAACGACGTCGATCTCAGAACCTGCTTAAACAAAAGGGGTGCCGACAAGGGGCAAAGGAAAAAGAAGGAGCGTCAGTACTGAGGCCAGTACACGGCGAGGCTAGAATTCGGCGGTCCTCGCCTACATAGGTATGGTGGACTGAGCGGCAGCGGCAGCATGCACTAAACAACCTATAGAGACTCGATACAACTGGCGGATATCAGAGAGGGGTAAGAATGACCTATCCGGATCCAACCTGAGGCTAACACCAAACAAACCCCTCCTGGTGTTTCCCCCTCGAGACCAAACGAGGAAGTCAACCGAGGAACTCACACCGTTGGCAGTTTTTATTTATTCAGTTATCGTTGCAGTAATTACTAGTCAGGTATAGATAACCATCCTGATAAAATAAGCAGTGGGCACTTTTAGTTAACCATTCCGTGGTAGTTGCAACAATTACTAATCAGGTACAAATAGCATGAGATAAACCCCAAACCCAGCAGTTGTTGGTACTTTTAATCAGCCATTCCGTTGTAGTTGCAATACTTACTAGTCAGATACATTTGTCGCAAGCGACAACCAAACAAGCAATTGTGGACAGTATTAATTAGCCATTCCATTATAGTGAAGCTGATTACTAGTCATTATAAGTCAAATTTATAGCAATAAACTTTAGTTATGCTTGTCTATGATCGAGAAACTGTGCTCCAAGTCGTCCATAACCGCGGACACGGCTTTCAGAAAGTTTTACCCGGCCGGGGTGCACCAATAGCAACACACACTCGATCAACCTCGGAAAAACCAAATCAAAACCCAACGAGGCCTTCACGACAAAGCAATCACAAGATTCAGAAATATTTCAGGGGGCCACCCCTTAAGTAGAACCCGCAACGGAGTAAGCAAGCTCCGAGACGGCCTCAAGGTCTGCGTCAATGGCTGTAAGCGACTGGGAACCCGATAGTGTGGCTGGGCTTGTCGATACCGCGTAAACACTCCGCTTCCTAAACAGTACAGTGTGCTCCTCGCACAATCATAAATAAAGCAGTAAAACATGGCATAAGTACAGGATCGTAATAAAACCTCAAACTAGTTTGTGGCCCCAAGAAATAAGACGGAATCAAGCTCTGGCTGAGGGGGGTCCCATATACCTCCCGGATGTGGATAGCGCGAAAAATCAAGGAACAGGAATCAAGTACTCGGGGTCTTACGGGACACAAGTGGGCGTTCGGAAACCAAATATTATCTATCACCCACCGATGCCTCTGCTTAGTTCAATTTTAGTTGTTAAACAGAAATTAAAGTGACGATAAGTAAAACTAGGACCATCTCCAACAACAACATGCGGCAATACATCAACAGCTGTGGCATTTGACAACACGCAACATCACTTGAGCAAGCGACTACGACGCGCAAGTCCAACTATCTACCAAACAACAGGTAATAGGATGTGTCCAAGGCAATTATAAGGCTGCAGGGGATATCACGGGTACGAAAACTAGAGCAACGCAACACAGATAGCAATAGCACAACAGGAGGGAATAAATGCTATAAAAGTAAGATAGGTAGAAAGGGGGAGATGCTCGCCTGAAAACATTGTCGAAGGGTTCAACCGAAGATCGGGGCGAAGCTCACATCAACTCAACGGCCTTATCCGCGAAGAAGCAAATCACTAGAATGAACACCGGATGCAATATTTAATACTAAGGCAGAAGAACGGCATGATGCATGTATGATGCATGGCATGGCAAAGAGGCGATGCAATTAGGTCATATTAAGCGGAACCGGGGTCCCGACAATTAATTAGGTGGTTCATGTTATTTAGATACCCCGCAAATTAAATGTTGATATATCAAGGCAAGATTCGGTACCGGTTCGCTACACAAGTTTAAATGCGGCCATTATGAGACTAGATTTGCCCGCATATGGGCCCCACATTTAATTATTAGGTGAATCGGCATAAGGCCCCCAAACCACATGATATGCATGCGAGATGACAATTTAATATGCAACAAGTTGTTATTATCTTATAAAATAGGGTTCGAGGAGAAGGGGTCACACATCAGAGGGGCTCGACGATCTTGTTAGGGTTCCGGGGTTCGGGGTCGGTCTCAGGGTCCAGGGTCGACGGAAACGTTCTCGGACTTAGGGGTAGGTCTTGACGCATCCGGGTTCTCGGGGCATGTTGTCGGTCATGGCGTTCGGGGAGGGAAGAACTTGGCGCATCGGTTTCTCGGCGTCCTCGGTTCCGATTGTAGATCTCGGCGTCGCCGAAGGGGGTACTTGTCGTATCCAGGAAGAAGGACTTCGCGTTCGGTGGCGATCTTGGCGGGTTTTCGGGTCCGGGCATTGGCGTCCGAGAGGAAGATCATGTCGGTCCGCAGCGTAGATCTTGGGGAGGTTCGGGTTCCACGGTTTGACTCGACAACTGGACTCCGGGAACGGTTCTTGGAGAACTTGGCGTGCCGAGGTCCTCGGTGGGGTCATACTTCGGTGCCCGGAAGGAGATCTTGTCGACGTGGTGGCCGATGGCGATCTTAGCGAATGTCGTATTTCCCTCTTGGTTCCGAGATGTAGCCCTACGGTTTTCGACTTCCTTGGTCGGCGAAGATCTTGGCATCACGCATGAAGACTTGACGAAACGGAACACCAAGGCCGACAGTTCCCGCCCATCACCCGCATCACAGGTCCACCAGGACAACAGGAACAACAAGGGAGATACGGCAGCAGGGGCAGCAGCGGCACATACACGCTGGAAAGAGGCGAAGGCCGGCCGATGACGGGGGGTCCCACGGCGACGGTGGTGCTGGCCGCAGGCCAGGGAGACGGCCAGGACGCGGAGGGGAGGAGGCGGCCAGGGACGAGCGACGGGCGCCGGGCGGGAGCAGGCGCGGGCTCGGGGGGAGAAGGACGCGCCGGCGGCGGGGCTAGGGTAGCGGCCGCGGGCGTCTGAGGACGACGGCAGGGCGCGTCCGGCGGCTTGAGCGGCGGCGGGGAGGAGCGCGGAGGCGGGCGGCGCTCGCGGAGCTCGACGGTGGGCCGGGGGCGCGGAGAGGGAAGGGGACGGCGCGCGGGGCGGGGCCTGCCGCGGCGAGGTGCTGGGGGCCGCGGGGCAGAGCTGGCAGAGGCGGCCTGAGCGTGGGGAGGCGAAGGCGCGGCGGCGGGGAAGCACGCGCGCTGGGGGCGACTGCTCGGAGGGGGGGGCTGGCGAGAGGAGCGGCGGCGAGCTTGGGGGGGGCTAGGGGCGGCGCGCGGTCGCGGAGACGGGGTGGAGCGCCGGCGACTGGCGGCAGCGGATGGTGGGGGAGGAGGCCTGCGGGGCGGGTCGCGGCCAGGAGCGACGGGAGGTGAGGTGCGGGGATGAGGGCGGTGCGGGGAGAGATGGGAGGGAGCGCGGCCGGCGGCGAGGGAGGCGAGCTGGGGCCGCGCCGGCGACCGGAGCTAGAGGGGAGGAGAGGCCGAGCGGGCTGCACGCGTGGGGCTGCAGGCGTGGGAGGAAGACGATGGGGAGAGGAGAGAGGGAGTGGGACCGAGGTGGGCCAGGTGGGGTCCGGCCTGGGTGGTTGGGATGCTGAGTGGGTAAGGTGGGGGTGTGCGCGCGCTGGGTGCGTGTAGTGGGAGGGCTGGTGAGCTGAGTGGGGGAGTGAGGAGAGAGATTAGGTGGGGAGGGTTGAGGGATGATGTGGCAAGTTCTGAGTGGTGGGAGGGGTGAGGGAAGGTGAGGTGGCGGCAGCTGATTGGGTGGAGTGAGGTGGCTGGTTGGGGTGGGTAGGATAGTTGGTGAGTTTAGGAATTAGATGGGGCAGATAGGTGGACCGATTATTATTTCTGGGGTGGTCGATCGGGTCAATCGGCCCGTTCGTCTGCCCCTATTAAAATAATTTAAATTTTTATTTATTCTAATCGGGCCGTTTGCAACCCGACAGCAACAAACAAATTAACTCCGGAGACCCGGGTTTTTGCGTTTGAATAAAGATGAGGCGTTTGGAAAATAAAACGGGCGTTGCGAAAATAGTTTTATGCAAACAATGCATGATGATGACGATGCAATGCACAAATTCAACGCGATTTTCTAGTAGTGGTTTTGCGGGATGCCACATTATAGTTCATCACGAAGCTCTTATAGCTAGGTGGCAGAGACTGCAGAACATGATGGATGCCTAAGTCAATGGGAATAGATATTCCCAAGGACACAAGCGTATCAGCGTAACCTGACATCTTGAGTACATGCTCACTTACGGAGCTGTGCTCTTCCATCATGCAGCTAAAGAACTTTTCTGAAGCATTGTAGCTCTCTACAGCAGCATGTGTATCGAAAATCATTTTCAACTCACCCATTGTATCAAATGCATTGCCGTTTTCGAAACTCTTTCGAAGTTCCGGCTCTAGCCCATACAATATGCCGCAATGAACTAAGTTGTGGTCCTCCTGACGAGTTTGATAGACATTCTTCTCCTCGTCAGGGGCATCCTCAAAAGGTGGGGGGCCTAGCGACGCTTCTAGCACATATTGCTTTTGTGCAGCAGAGAGGAGAATCCTCAAATTCATGGCCCATTCGGTAAAGTTGGTACCGTTCGTTGCAAGTTTCTCTTTCTCCATGAACACATTGAAATTAAAAGCAGGTGGTGCCATCTACAACAGAATTTGTAAAGTTTAGACTAAGTTTATGATAAATTGACTTCAACTAATCCACATTACGAATGAACTCCCACTCAAAAACGACATCCCTCGTGCCTTTTTGGTGATTACATTAACCAAATCCACTACACCAAGTCCGATCATCACGTGAGTCGGTGTAGCTTCAAAGGCGAGCATCAAATGGGCATCATATCTACTATATGACTCATGCTTAACCTTTCGGTCTGTGTTCCGAGGCCATGTCTGTACATGCTAGGCTTGTCAAGTTAGAACCTTAGTATTCGCGTGTGTAACTGTCTTACACCCGATATATGGTCGTGGATCCAAGGACACCCGATCATCACGTGATGTATTGGAGCGACGGAAACATAATCGGTGCATACTAAAGGAAGAACACATTCTTATCTAGATATTTAAATGAGGGATCATCTTATTATGCTAATAAAGCGCTAAACAAGCAATATAAGATGCTATCAAACATCACATGTTTATTAGTGAAATGATATGGTTCCCGCATATGATCTCTATCATGTGCACCGTGATATGATCACTATCATACCTTTGTGTGTAAGGCCAAGGTCTATGGAACTTACACATTATGTGTGTTGTAAGAGTATCATCTCATACTTCTACTTACAACAACACCATATCATAACACTAGCCCAGCAACAATCTAAACTAGACGCCTCTAATTTATCCATTGCAAGTTTTACGTGGCTTAGGGCTTTCTAAGATAGAACCGTTCTTACATACGAACATGAACCACAACGAGGATAACAAAATTATTGACAACTCGTTGCAAAATAGATATTGACTATAGTAGGAGAGATAGACACCCGCTAGTCACTTATGCAAACTAGTTGCATGTCAAGCGTGGAACAAGTCTCATGTGCGAGGACATGTAAAGTTTGTCCGGGCCGCTTCATCCCACTATGCCACCAATATCCAAAATTAAAACTAAGGAGCAACAACATGATCATCATCGCCCACATACTCATATGTGTACTACCCGTGTAAAGCATCTACACATAGATCCGGCTCTGATACCACTAAAGGGTTCGCAACATAGAAAAAAAATTCCTACGATGGGAACTATGTACCAAGATCTATCTACTAGATACAAACAACGGGCGGATGTATATCCGTAGATAACATACCCTTGAAGACCGACAAAGCTTAACGAGTTAAACTCGTTGTTGATGTAGACGATCTCTTATCGATCTCAAGATCGAGAGGAAGTCCTAGCGCCGCAAAGCAGCAGCGCATCCGTGCTCACACACACGTACAAGACACCGAGCAACCTCCGCCTCCTCGCTCCAGCGATGCAGCGTAAGCACAACCCTTTCTTGCCGAATAGACACCGGGAACATGTATCTCGCTAGTCCGGGACCATGGGGGATAAATTCTAGAGGGGGAGAGATCCTTCACGAGGAGGTGTGAGTGAGAGAGAGGGAGATGGGTGCCTTTTATAGGAGGAGTGGGGGCACCCAAGGGGGTGGCCGCCGGCCATGGGGGATGCCCCCTCCCCTCCTTCATTCATGTGGGTGGACACTCCACTCACAAAAACCTCTTCAATTTCCTCCACTCATAATCCCACTCAAACTTTCTATTAAATTTCCACCAAATTTAATGCAAACTCTCATTAAATAAAACTCTTTTTATTTATTCAGAATTTTGTCAATTACTTTAATGACAAACATTCACATATAACCCCTTACTAGAATTCTATTTCACATGCAAAAACACTTTCTGCAATTTTACCCGAAAACCTGTTTCGGTATCTAGTGAAATAAATTCCTGCGTTTGTTATTCTTTTTGGCATGAAACTTTTGCTCCAATTGGATGTCAGTGTCCCTTAAGTGTGTCACCCTACGGTTCGCGAATAATGCGGACATGATCGAGACCCTTCTCTGATCAATAATCAGTAGCGGGACCTAGAGATCCATACTGACTCCCACACATTCAACGATGACTTTCCTGTGATCATCAGAACCTTTTACGCTTGTTTCTTAATCCCTTTGTTTCACGATATATTACATGTCCGAGATTCGATCATCGGTATTTCCATATCTAGTTTGATATCGTTACTGGCATGCACTCTTTTCTCGTTCTCGTGATATAACATTCTAGTGATCAAATCACTTGCTTGCAAGCTAACCAATGTGATATCACCGAGAGGGCCTAGAGTATATCTATCCGTCATTGGGATGAACAAATTCCACTCTTGATCCATGTGTCTAACCATAACACTTTAGTAGTTTTGAAGCCATCTTTATAATCACCCAGTTACGGTGTGACGTATCATGTCCACAAGAAACTCTTCCGGTGTTAGTGATTGGCATGATCTCATGGTCTAAGGATTAGGATCACTTCGTAAGTTGTTTATAGCAATATAAACACAATGACTTTGATCGTAATGCTATACTTCAGATGAATTTTCATCACATCATTACACTAATGTTGTGATCTCGTTATTAACAACATCCAATGTCTATGATCAGGAAACTGTGATCATCTTGTTAATCAACAAGCTAGTTTATGAGAGAGGCATAATTATGAACTTTCTGTTTGTTTATTAAACACATATGTATTAACGTTTCCGTATTAATACAATTATAGCATGCAAAATAAACATCTATCATATACTTGGAATACACATAATAAACACTTTATTATTGCCTCTCAGGGCATATTCCCTTCATAAAGATTCAAGTATTTTTGATACTTGATATATACAATCACAAAGAGTACTCTATCAATCATGGTGTGATGTGTACAAATCCAGATATGTCCTATGCCCTAAATATTATGAATGTATACTAGAATGATTCATAAGATGATTATTGGACGATAGTAAAGATATTCTTATGATCTTTTAGAAGAACTAAGAATATATTATTTTGTAGAAGTGACAAATAGATGGTTAGTTCATTGTAAAAGTATTACATTGATACTTGTTTTGTCAGAAAGTACAAATTAAGTTTATCTCTATCTAAAATAAGGGTGGCACAATATGATGGAAAGTAAGTCCATAATGTATTTTGATGAGTTCCAAAGTTAAGACATTGTGACAGATACTACAACAAAAGGCTAAGTATATGACTGCTATAATAGCAACAAAAGAGGGCATTTGTGTCAAGTAATTTGTTATCAAACTAGGTGTGGTTCACAGCGGGATAGTACTATGAAGATATATTGTACGACAATATTATCAACATGTTTTAACCCCAAAGAACTAAAGGTCTCACTAAAGGACCAAATTTATACAAAGCCATCTCATTAGAGAATGAGTGATGCGTAGAGACGCAAAGACATGCAATTACACACGGACCTAAAAGTGTCGGATCCGGAGATCAGTTGACCACTAGCAATCGTGTAAATACAACACCGGAAAGCCATAGGTGTTGAATGCACAAAGGTTTGAAACTAGATTATTGACTCTAGTGCAAGTGGGAGACTATTGGAGATATGACCAAGAGGCAACAATAAAGTGGTTATTATCATATCTTCATGCTTATGATAAATGTTTACATACCATGCTATAATTGTATTAACCGGAAACATTAATACTTGTGTGATTTGTAAACATAAAAGAGTCCCTAGTAAGCCTCTTGTTAAACTAGTTTGTTGGTTAATATATGATCATGGTTTCCGGATCATGAACATAGAGATGTTATTAACAACATGGTCATATCATTAGGAGAATGATGTGATGGACATACTCCTATAGTTAAGCATAGCATAAAGATCAAGTCATTTAATATAGTTCACTTGCTATAAGCTTTCTGATACATAGTAACCTAATTCCTTCGACCATGAGATCATGCTAATCACCATCACCGGAAGGATACTTTGATGACATTAAACACCACACCGTAACTGGGTGGCTATAAAGGTGTCATTGAGTGTTCGGAAAGTATGTCTTGAGGCACATGGATCAAGATTGGGATTTGTCCATCCATATGACGGATAGATATACTTTGGGCCCTCTCGGTGGAATGTCATCCAATTAGCTTGCAAGCATGTGACTGGCTCACAAGGGGTCACATATCACGGGAACGAGAAAAGAGTACTTATTGGTAACGGGGCTGAACTAGGTATGCAAATATACCGACGATCAAACCTCGGATAAGTAAACTATCGTGAGACAAAGGGAAATTGGTATGTATGTAAGTGGTTCATTCGATCGCAAAGTAATCGTATAAATATGTGGGAGCCATATGAATTTCTATATTCCTCTATTGGTTATTGATCGGAGAAGAGTCTCGATCATGTCTGCATAATTCACGAACTGTAGGGAGACACACTTAAGGATTCAATGTTGTTTAGTAGATATGGAATGTGAGTAAAGAGACCGAATGTTGTTCGGAGTCTCGGATGGGATCCGGGATATCACGAGGAGATCCACAATGGTCTGGAGAATAATATTCATATAAGGAAAGTCCAATTTCGGAGTTCGGTAATCATTCCGGTGTTTTCATCGGAATGTTCTAGAAGGGTCTAGAAGGTTCACCGATCCGGAAGTGGAAGGGTACATGGATGTGTCATGACAAAGTGTAATGGTTGCATCATGTCCTAGGTCACCTGGCTGGACACTTGTAAGAGAGAAATCAAACTCTAATTTGAAAGTCAAAAAGGCAGTTTGAAAAAGTCAAATCCCAACATGGTTTCCGAGTTAGGGAGGGTTTCTGAGTTAGGGAGGGTTTCCACCTGGGTTGGGAACACCCTTGGACGCCCCCACCTATATAAGGAGGGGTAGGGGCGCACCCAAAGGTATCCCCCTTTCCCTAGACGCCCCAGAAACCCTAGGTTGGCCGCCGCCCCCTCTCTAGTTACGACCAATCTAGATCTCCTCTAAACCGCTACCGACTAGCTAAACTCTAGTTGCTAGATACCTCTAAATCTTGGCCCTCTAAACCCTAGATCGCCGGGGCTCCCTCTAATCCACCATACTCGCTCCGGCTTAGGCGAAGCCCTGCGGGATCTCCCCTCTACTTCTGACACCACGCCGTCATGCTGCCGGAATCGCGAGGAGAGAGCTACAACCTCCGCTGCCTACTGGAACAAGGGAGAGGAATGTCTTCATCGAGTACCGTACGTGTGACCGACTGCGGGAGCGCTGCCGGAACGCGGCGCCGGAAGGATCATCTACGCGATCTTGAGATCGGCAAGTGAACGACTACATCACCCACGAGAATCTTCTCTCATTAACCGCTTTGGATCTTCGAGGGTTAGTACTCTATCAACTTGTTGCACCGATCTAGTAGATAGATCTTGGCTTGATCATAGATTAGATCTTGATTGTGTGTTCATGTGGTAGAATTTTTTTGTTTTCCATGCTACGAACCCCTACAGCTACTGCTACTTCTACTGCTGATGGGGCTACGACTACTGCTGGAGGAGGATGGCACGGTGGATACTCGCCGCTGTTGTCGCGGCCACCGGCCCAGTTGATCGCCGCCCTAGCGGCCCAGATGGCCCGCTGCTGGGCGTGTTCTTGAGCCACCGTGTTGCCATCCACCTTCTGTCGGTCCTCCGCTACCCGGTTTGCCAAGGCCTTATCCATCTTGGCGGCCCAGTGGTCCCCCGCCTCCTGTAGGGCGAGCAACTCTGTCGGAGAAGGAGCCAGAGCTAGAGCCGACATCGGAGCACCATTGGGGCCGAAGCCCAGCGCCTGCGCTATCTGCACGGGGACGTCAAGCGACACCTCCAGGTGGTCCATCTCCTCTCCCTCCTCGTCGTCGTCCTTCGTCTCCTTCGTGTCGTCAGCGTCGATGAGACCCCACGCGATCGCCACCTCAACGGCCAGAGCCACACCCTCCTCCTTCGCCGCCGAGTCGGCGACATGCTCGCGTCGCGCATCTTTTGCGTTGCTGCGCGCTTTGGCAGTGTGGCGAAGCTCGCGGATGGCGGACTTGGCGGCCTCCTTGGCCACCTCCTCCAGCATGGTCATGGCCGCCTCGTGGCAGATCTCGCGAAGAGCCGCT
Source organism: Avena atlantica (assembly GCA_910589765.1). Taxonomy (NCBI): domain Eukaryota; kingdom Viridiplantae; phylum Streptophyta; class Magnoliopsida; order Poales; family Poaceae; genus Avena; species Avena atlantica. Next base: position 457,702,865 of record OU342736.1, read on the forward strand.
GATGCGGCCTCCAAGGCCACTGCCTCCACCGCCTCCTTGGCGGCAACGTGGTGTATGTCGATCATCGCTCATTGGGCGGCCACCGTTGCCGCCGCCTCCACCACCCACTGCAGCGCACACTCGGCGATCTCGCCTTCCTTCTCGAAGGCCAACACCTGTGCCTCGCCCATGCGTCGGGCCAGCACTGTGGCCTCGAGGTGGACCTCGTCGACCTCCACGTCTGGGTAGCGGGTGCGATACATCTCCCGGATCTTGGACCATGTAGCGATCTTGCGGTGAGGCATGGCTGCTGGAGATTTTTTGGCTGCTGGTTTGCTCTTGCTTTGGGGCTTGTTGTCTCCGCCGCACCGGCGGCCGTCTTTTATAGACCGCGGCGGAGGCGGGAAACGGACTGGGATGCGCAGGAAGTTTTCTCGCTGCGGGAAGCGAGACGCGCGGAAAACAATGGCAGGAAACGCCGGTCGCGTGGGAAGCCGCCGACGCTGACGCGTCGCCATTAACGTCTCATCGCGAGGGTGTCAACCGATGACAGCGGGAGGGAGACAGACATATGAGTCGGTCCGCTGGACGCGGTCGGCCGGATAGGCCGGACCACGGCTTGGCTCTGACTCAAACGAACAAAAACAGACCATTTAAAGTAGGAAAATGATTGGGTTCCCCGGGGGATCGGTAACTTCTATCCCCCGGGTCGCACCGAGCCGTCTTCACGGAGCACGTACAGCGCGTGTGGACCCTGTCTTATCTCTTCTCTTTCCTCTACCTTCCTCTGTATTCTCCGCAACACACAGCTCCGTCGCCTTTTCCAGCCGCGACGCTGCCGTCGTCCTACCCGCGTAGCCGCCGCTGTGCCGCCTCGCAGCACCGCCGTCGTGTCGCTGCTCGTCTCAGCATGCGCTGTCGCGTGCCCCACCCTCGCCATGGGGGCTCTACCTCATGCTGTGAGATGTGTAGCAGATCAGTAGCCAGGGGAGGGCTCTCCGGTGCCCGAGCTCGTCCTCAGGCAAAGGGCCATGGACACGAGTCTCCTGCCGCACACCCTCCGATGGCGCTCCCGAGACTCCGACGAGCTCCTTCCCCGAGCGTCGTCCATGCCTATCCCCACCACGTAGCTCGTGCTCCTTTCCAGCGTGCCGCCCTTCTCCCCAGATAGCGCCGCTCGTGCTCCTTACCATCACGCCGCCCTTCAAGCTGTCCCCATCTCTCGAAGGCTCTGTGAACGCCATGTTCGCTTCCTGCTCCGGGGGTTGCCCTGCTGCAAGCGACATCAAGCGGGTGCTACAACCGGCAGCGGCGTCTGCTACGAGTGGTTGTGCCATCTACTATGAGTGGCTGCGGCGTCTGGCGATCGGGGCGACTTCTGCTACATGCGCCGGCAAAGTCTGCTACGAGTGACGGCTGCTTCTGCTACATGCGGCGGCGGCGTCTGCTACCGGCGGCGACGAAATCTGCTACATGTGATGGCGGTGGCTTTTGCTACATGGGCGGCAACATCCTCTACATGTGGTGGTGGCCTTTGCTACCACCGTCAGCAGCTTCTACTACATGCGGCGCCGAAGTCTGCTACATGCGGTGGCGTCGTCTGCTACCATTGTCGGTGGCCTCTGCTACATGTGGTGGTGGCCTCTGCTACCACCGTCAGCGGCTTCTACTACATGGGGCGCCGGAGTCTGCTACATGCGGTGGCGTCTTCTGCTACCATCGTCGATGGCCTCTGCTACGTGTGTTGGTGGCCTCTGCTACCACCGTCAGCGGCTTCTAGTACATGGGGCGCCGAAGTCTGCTACATGCGGTGGCGTCTTCTGCTACCATCGTCGATGGCCTCTGCTACCTGTGTTGGTGGCCTCTGCTACCACCGTCAGCGGCTTCTACTACATGGGGCGCCGGAGTCTGCTACATGCGGTGGCGTCTTCTGCTACATGTGTTGGTGGCCTCTGCTACCATCATCAGCGACTTCTCCTACATGCGGCGGCGGAGTCTGCTACATGCAATGGCGTCGTCGTCTACTACGAGCATATGCTACGAGTGGCAGTGATTTCTGCTACGGGCGGCAACATGCGGGGGCGGCCTCTTCTACGAGAAGCCTTCGACGGTGCTATCGGCTTGGTCAAGGCCGACGAGATATCTCACCAGAGCTGATTTGACGGTGTTTGCTACCACCACACGAGTCGTTTGCTGCGAGGGGTTCAAGGCCGCCAACCTTCGCCAGAGCTGGACGCTACTCCGCCGGAGCTGAGCTGCTGGAGGCTATCAGCCTGTCCTCGTGGGAGCTGATGTGCTCATGGCTTGTGTCTATCCTTAAGGAGGCGTAGGATTGCTTTTTTTCTTCCTGAAATTGTGAGGGGCAGTTTCCGTGTGCTGGTCCCGGGACACGTGTCGATCGCTTGGTCGGGGGATCCGAAACCCCGGTCCCTCGGAAAACGCGTAGTACGCACATTTAAAGTAACCGAATGGGTCGGCTCCGTGGAGATGTCATAAGAAGCTGAAGTGTCCCAGCGTGACACGCCACGTCAGCTGAAAATCATGCGCGAGACGCCCGAGGAGGCAAGCGGACAAAGTAATTTGGCCAAGAGGCCACCAAAGTCCAACAAGAAGCCCCGCCTAGCCGCTCGAACGTTCCCCTCCGTTTGTACCTGTCTAGCCAGCCCCGGGTTGCTTGCATGCCCGCCAGCGAGCGGCGACACGCGCTCGTTGGTGTTCACTGTTCACCACCACATCTCCCGTCCGTCTCCCGCAAACCGGTCTCTCGCTTTCTCACTGACACACCGGTCCCTCACAGCCTCCTCCCCCGGCCCGGGCACGCCGCACACGTAGCTCTCGCCGACGGGTCGACACGCGCGCCAAGCCGCGATCCGGGCCCACGAATCAGCGAGCGCACCAGTGGGCCCGCCCGGCGATATAGCGACGAACTGCCATCGCTTTTCGCTCGAAAAGCCCGAGAGCTCTTTCCTTGCCGTCGACGTCCCATTTCCCTTTTTCCCAATCCGGCTCCTCCTCCTCTCTCCACCACCGCTTCCCTCGCCGTAGCCGCCTGGACTACCCCTCTTCCCACTCTACCACCCAAGCTCCCCGAAGCTCCGCTGATGCTTCTCCGCCCCGCCTCCTCCCCGCCTCGCCCCCGCTTCCCCGCCGCCGCGGCACGCAGGAGCTCCTGCCCCGCCGCCACCGCGCCCTTCTTCCTCGTGCTCCGGCTCCGCCAGCGCCGGCGCCGGCACCGCCCGTACACCCTCCTCCGCGCCTCCCTCCCCGACATCCTCGCCAACATCCCGGCCTCCCTCGCGCTCGTCGGTCCCGTGGCGGCCGCGGCCGCCGCCGCCGTCGCCTCCTCCCTCGCCTCCCCTTCCTCCTACATCCGCAGCAGCCTCCCTCCTCCATCCCCAAACCCCGACGACGACGACGACGACGCCTGCGAGGACGCCGCCGGCGAGTGGATCCTCTTCACCACCCCGACGCCGTTCAACCGCTGCGTGCTTCTCCGCTGCCCCTCCGTGTCCTTCGAGGACGGGGGCGTGCTACTCGAAGGCGTCAACGAGCGCCTGCTCACCGAGGAGCGGCACTACGTGAACCTGAGCCGCGGCAGCATCCCCGCCGCCGCGGCGTCGCGCGGCGGGCAGGCCGCCGGCGAGGTATCGTACCAGAGGGTCTGCATCCCCGCGGAGGACGGCGGGGTGATCGCGCTCGATTGGCCCGCGAACTTGGATCTCGATAAGGAGCATGGGCTCGATTCCACCGTGCTTGTCGTGCCTGGCACCCCCGAGGGGAGCATGGACAGCGGCGTCCAGATGTTCGTGCTGGACGCGCTCAAGAGTGGTTACTTCCCCATTGTGATGAACCCCAGAGGCTGCGGCGGGTCACCGCTTACTACACCAAGGTTGGAATTACTCGCCTTATTATCTTACAGTCTAAAGTTTTGCACACTTGTTAGCAGCCTTGGGTAGATTACTGTAGCAATGAGCAAAACTAGAAGTTTTTCATCACTTTATAGTTTCTCATTTTTTTTATGGCTCATGTTTGTTGGGCCTAAATATCAGGCTTTGCCAACTGTTATCATTGAAAACTCAGCCAACTTAGATTATGATCAAGTTAGACAAACTATCATTGTTTATACAACCTACCGTTTGGCAGTACTGGAGTGTAGCAGCAGGCGGCAAGATAAAATTCTAGAAGTGAGTGTTACTACTGGAGAATAACAAAATATTATTTCAGGGTGATAGAATCAGTGAATTTGTAGAGTGAACTGCATGGGGAAATGGCCTTTTTTTTGGTAGGAGACCATCATTTGGGTGACCATATTTGGGGGCATCTCTTACCAACTCGATCACTAAACTGGCCAAGATATTCTAACAAAAGATGGCAAATGCTTGTTATCTGGACACAGCCTAGAAATGTGTTACTTCTCTTACTGAAACTAGGGATTTTGTCAGAAATTGAAGTTCTCGAGGGAAACAATGAAATGACTGTAGCTTCAAAGCTAGGAAATACTGGAAGCAGGAAATTGTCAAGTGAAGTTCAGACAGTATATTCAATCATAATTTTGGCTTCTTACCTGTCATTATATCAAGCCATTCACAAGCATATTTCGGATTTGTGGCACACTGGTACTGGGATAGTTCGGAAACATCAGGGACCAGTATTGTGATGGCTATGCTGTTGATTTACTGCACCCCTTTTTTTTTAGGAATTTCATTGCAATAATGTATTCTACTGATGGTTAGGTGTGGCAGTGATGGATATCTTGCCAGAAATTGTAGGTTCTGAACAAACTGCTTCTGTAGGTTATTTACAGCGGCTGACAGTGATGATATCTGCACAGCAATAGGCTTCATAAACAGAAAAAGACCATGGACGACAATAATGGGTGTTGGGTGGGGATATGGTGCCAATATGCTGACGAAGTACCTTGTCGAAGTTGGAGAGTCTACTCCTCTTACTGCTGCTGTCTGTATTGACAATCCTTTTGACCTAGAAGAAGCAACAAGATCGTTTCCTCATAATATCGCTCTTGATCAAAAGCTTACGGCTGGCTTGGTTGATATTCTGCGTGCTAATAAGGTTTGACACCACACACTATACTCCCCTCCCCTATACTCCTTCCTTGCATATCTTCGTACGACAGGATTTCACATGTTTACAACTTTACATATGCGATGCACAAATCAAGTCGAAAGTCATTGTAGTAAATAACTGGTCCTAGTAAATGCAAGCTATACAGGTTGAATCACCTGACCAAATAGCTGTCCCTGAAAATGGCCTGAATAATTCACTCCATTTGCGAGCAGTCTTTATTTTCCAGGAAGGCAGTCGAGATAATTGATGTTCTATTTTTTCAGGAACTCTTTCAAGGAAAGGATAAATACTTTGATGTTCAGAAGGCTTTGTCAGCCAACTGTTTGCGGGACTTTGATGGAGCAATATCCATGATTTCACATGGGTTTGCTACGGTTGATGATTTCTATGCAGAAAATAGCATGAGGCTATCAGTTGCCAGTGTGAAAATACCTGTACTCTTTATACAGGTATAACTTCAAAATATAGTTAATATGACCAGTGGTATACCTTAGTCATGTCACTACATACCATATTATTCTAGCGTGTAGCGTCAAATTATCCAAATGTTCAATAGACCCAGCTTCAGGCCTTGTCAACACTGTTTATCTAGTTATCTAATTTGAAACCATATTTTGCAGAGTGATGATGGGACTGTGCCACTTCTATCAGTACCACGCAGTTCAATATCAGAAAATCCTTTTACCAGCCTTCTCCTTTGTTCTTCTGTACATTCCACTGTCTTCACCTTTGAGAGGTACACTGCGTTGTGGTGCCAGAATCTTACGTTAGAGGTAAACGTTGTCATTTTCTTGACTCCCAGTGGAGGCATTTTTTGTACCACCTCAAAGAGGAGTTTATATGCATATTTCTGAGTCTTCACAATGATATCTTCCCCCTTCCCCTTCTTGTTTCTCTGTGTGTGTCCTGAGTGTATGGGCAAGCACGTGGATGCTCACTCATGATGGGCTTGTGCGATTCTCCTGGACATATTTTTTGATCTGCTACAAGTTTTCTAACCGTTGACATATCCATTTTAAGCAATTGAACCGAACACTACTTCTTGTAGTACTCCATAGTATCCAACATTCTTATGGATCATGTGAGCAAGTACTTATTCCAGTTAGCTTTTTTCCAGCCGTCACTTAATTTTTTTTTTTTTTTGGTATTTATGCAGTGGTTGTCAGCAGTGGAGTTCGCACTTCTAAAGGGTCGCCATCCGCTTATCAAAGATGTAGACATCACTATTAACCCATCCAAAGGTCTAGCATTCATTGAACCTCAACTAGATAATAAGAAGGTGAAGGTCCCAAAAGATAATAATTTTCGTGAGCAATCTCAGTTGATTTTTTATAATAATATTCCACATGGAACAAATGGGCTGCTCACTGGTTCTGCAAATGGAGGTGCCGGTGCTGAAGATAGTGAAAGTGCGTTGTTAGAAGATAATCGTGACATGGATATGGTTAGCAAAGATTCGGATGAAGAGGAGTCAGGAGAGAGTTCTGAAGATGATGAAAGGGGTCATGTACTACAATCTGCAAGTCTTGTGATGAATATGCTGGATGCTACAATGCCTGGTGCTCTTGATAATGATCAAAAGAAGAAGGTACATAAGATTTATCAAATATTCACTGGCGTAGTAAAATTATCTATGCATTATGATGTTTGAATGGTTCCTCCATCTTGATTTCTGTGATAGATGTGGGTGGCTGATGTAATTTTCTTGCTATGTTGAATTTTTTGGATTATCTGCATCCCCACAGAACATTATCACCCTGACTTCAAAACACAAGTTTGCATGTGATGGTCTTTGAGGAACACGCCAAGCTTCTTACATGTTTCTTTCTTGTCATAAGGTTATGGTGGCAGTGGAACAAGGTGAATCTCTCGTGAAAGCTCTAGAAGAAGCTGTACCTGAAGATGTACGTGGAAAGCTAACAACTTCTGTGACTGAAATTTTGCAATCTAAACGAGGCAATTTCAATTTAGAGGCACTGAAGCGTGGCTGGACTAATGCAAGATCATCCAACAAGTCAGTGGTCCAAGAAAAGGTCAAAGAGTCAGATCAGGAAAGTGGACTTAAGGATGCCAAAATGTTTGATCAGGACAGGAGTGTTACATCCATTGGTGAGGGAGACCAAAAGGACACTAATTTGACCTCGAGCGACAGGAATCCTGGAGAAGGCAGTGATCTATTACAAGCAAAGCCTTACCAACCTTCTGGAACTCTTGGAACTGGAGTTGAAACAGGAAGTGAACAGACTCAGCTCAAATCAGAGAAAGGAAACTCTGGAGTAAATGAAAGCAGTGAAGGACAGCACAGTATCGATGAGAGGAGTGAAACAGCTCCAAGTAGCGTTTCCGATGATCAATCAACGGCCAATTCAAATGGGTCTTCTAGAGAGCAAGTGCATTCCGAAGATTCTATAGCAGAGCCGGATCCACAGTCTAATGTGCTAGATAAGGAAGGTGATGCAGTTCTTGCCAATGAAGATAAGGTTGCACATAATGGTGTTGATCAGAGCATGCAAGTCTCTAAGGCAGAAGAATCTAGACCTCCCCCAGTTAATGTGACACAGGCATTAGATGCCTTAACTGGATTTGATGACTCGACTCAAATGGCTGTCAACAGTGTATTTGGAGTTATCGAAAATATGATTGACCAGTTTCAAAAAAGGCATGACTCTGAGAATGGGGATGATCCTGAGGGAACCGCTGATGAACCTTCTGTAGATGGGACAGAGTCTGATGTGACGGACGATGTGGACAATGAGTTGAGTGGGAAGGGGAAAAAATCATCATCTGATCAGCCACAACATAGAATTTCTGTTAAAGCTCGTCCAATAATGTCTGAGGATCACACTTTTGGTGAGACAGATTCTGATTTAATCGTTCCACCTTCGAGAGGAAAGAAAAGAGATTCTCAAAGGAACAAACCTAGCAACTATGTGAGCAGTGATGTTACAAAGCAGGACAGCGGCTCACCTGATTATTTATTGGGTATAGTAGCAGCCAATCCTTATTTGAAGGTGCAGTATGCTTTGTACCTTCGTGAATATCTTTCAAGACAGCTGCAACTCCAGTCACCAGATTTGAACTCAGCAACTGATCTTTTCCTTGATCCACAAGAGGGTAAATGGAAACTAGCAGATCAAATGGACAATGTGCAAGACGACATTTCTAAATCTGGCAAGCATATCAGCATTGAGGAAGAGATTGAAGATACAGATTCCTCCCAAGCTCTACCTAGGACAGGCAATGTTATTTTGCCACCGTATTCGGTTCTGGGAAATTTCGCAGGAAATGAGAAGTTGCCAGGTAATGCTTTGAGACAGACACTCACATACTTCATTACTGATGAATTATCAAATGCCCTCAAAATTGAAGTTGGTCGCAAGTTGGGGATTAAAAATACTGAGAAACTTCAAAGAAGTCTTGCACATGATGCAGAACGACTCGCTGCTCAAGTTTCTAGAACTATTGTGTGCAACTGTGAGTTGTACAAAGCTACATCTGTGCAGAGAAATCCAACAACTGTGAAATTTGGTGTGGTTCATGGAGAAAATGTCATTGAAGCTGTATCAACTGCAGTTCAGCAATCTCATGATCTGAGAAACGTTCTTCCAGTTGGCGTAATAGTTGGTGTAACTTTAGCGTCTTTAAGAAATTATTTCCACGTTGGTGTCTCTAAGCATGACAACCTTACAAAAGCTGCAGTGAAGTCGGGAATTTTGAAAGAGGATCTTATTGTTCAGGATACAGGCAAAGAAAATATAGATAATCCATCCTCCAGAAAAAAACTAGAAAATACAGATCATCTTATTGAAAAAACTGGACAGCACAAGCAGCAGGAGATAACACAGTCAGAGGGTAAAGGCATGATGGTTGGGGCTGTTACAGCTGCCCTAGGTGCCTCTGCCTTCGTAGCACATCATCAAGTAAGTAAATAATGCTATGTAGTTTATTTCTTGTTCATAATTCGATTTGTGCGTACCTGCACATGCACATGCCCTTTGGATCATGTTTAAAGGAAAGTTAGATGAGAACATAACAGTCTTCTTTCGACATTTCTCTTATCGCTTGAATGAAAGACATTGATGATGGAGTCAGCTCAGCTTTTTGTTTAAACGTTAGTCCAAATATCTTGTGTAGTACTGTAGCAGGTAACCAGTACTAGTTCTCGCTTTGTCAGTTGTCACAAGTTCAAGAGTGCACAGAGATTGATCTGTATAGCACATTCCATGTTACACCAAAACAGATGCATACTGCAAATTTAAATTCCTAATCTTGTTATTGAGATATTTGATTTAACATTTGAGTAACAATGCATATTTTTTTATATCTCAGCAAAAGGAAGTTGAAGAGCATGAGCTTGACGAAACTGAACAGGAAAAGAGCCAGAGCAACTTAGTAAGCAGCTTTGCTGAGAAAGCCATGTCTATTGCAGCTCCTGTAGTACCCACAAAGGGTGATGGTGGGGTTGATCATGATAGGTCCGTTTAATGTTCCCATTTCATTTATCGTTTTATATTTTTCTCTTTGTTATCTCCTGAATACACTTGCCATGTCTGACTTTTGCAAGCAGGCTCGTTGCTGTTTTAGCTGAACTTGGACAAAAAGGTGGAATTCTGAAGTTTGTGGGGAAAATGGCTCTACTCTGGGGAGGTATTCGTGGTGCTATGAGCTTGACTGACAGGCTTATCTTGTTCTTACGTATCAGCGAACGTCCCTTATTCCAGAGGTCAGTTTTTCCAAGTTCTAATTCGCTCCAAAAATAGACAGAAATATCGCATGTCATGTCACTAGCCCATTAGACTATGATAGAAAGATATTTAGTTTCTAAACTACTGGCTAAGTGCCCCTGGATTCCAACTGGCCTTGAATGAGCACACCATAATTTCCAATCATTTGAGTATTCCAACTAAATCAATCATATTATTGAGTGGCCTTGCCAAAGTAGTTAACTAGTTGCCAACTTGCTACCTGATAACTCTCACAACTGCTTGATTTGTCTTTGGTGGGGATGGTGAAACAACCAGCAATCCAGCATTATGACCAACTGAAATATGTAGGAATTTGTTACATCTGATTTCCTCCCTGAACCACTTCGCATGTCATGTTTGCTGTTTTTATTTAGCGAAAACTGTAAGGGAGGCCCCAACAGTAAAATTTATTAAAGAGATGAAATATATACAAAAAGGATGGGAAGGAGGGAATGTACATAAGGGCCTAGCCCAAGAAAACTATGGAGCATCTAGCCAGGCTATTAGAGGGGATTTCAGATCATCCTTTATTCTGTAAGAAAGAAGGAAGATGTCTTTCATGTAGCTATAGATGGTTAAACTTTCCATCTTGCCCTGTTACAGTTCAGCTATGTCTCCAGAAGCGTTAACAGATGTTCTAGACACTATTTTCAGAAAATCGAAAGAAACCACATGCAGATTATACTCAAATGAATGACCTGCCTATATTTACACCGTGCCCCTCTACACGAAACGCTGAGTTAAAAAAATGCACCGCCATAATCTCATGCTCCTCCCAAGATTCTCTTGCGCCAGCAACTTCCTGACGTGCATCTTCACTGCTACCGTAGCTCGACAGAAACCAAAACATTCGCCCAATGCTGTCTTGCACAGCGAGTCCCGCATCCGCCAACAAAAGTCCTTGCACGATTCAGCTATTTTTATCTACTTTTATACTTAGATTAGAAGTTCTTCCCTTTTTATGGATACTGGAGAGTCCCCTTAAATTTTTTGCTTCAGCCAACAGACTTTCCATTCCACGTAATTGCACTTTTAAAGTAATGGAACTAATGATTGTTTATTCATATATCAAATGGTCATGACCATATATTTTAAGTACTACGAGCGTTATCAGTGAGCGGCTCATTCTAGACTGTAGTGGCTATGTGAACAATGATTTGCTTGAGTGCGTTCTTTTACTGCAAGTGTTCTGTGAAATAGTGAACATTGTCCCCACATCTTCATAGATTAGTATGGTGGAACCTCTACTGCGCAGATATATTAAACTTGTCATAGCTTTTCATGGTTATGTCTTACTATCATGTTATGCTTAACTCGTCCTTTTCAAATCCTAGGATCTTGGGATTTTCCTTCATGGTACTTGTTCTATGGTCTCCTGTTGTGATTCCTCTACTGCCAACACTAGTTCAAAGTTGGACAATAAGCGCTTCGACAGGAATTGTTGGAGATGCTTGCATTGTTGGCCTGTATGTATCTATAATGATACTTGTCATGCTATGGGGAAAAAGAATACGTGACTACGAGAATCCAGTTGAGCAATATGGAATGAATCTTACATCTGCCTCAAGGGTATGATCATTGCTTTGTCTTGTGCGCAAATATTTGTCCCAGTGCATTTATATATGACAGTTTAGCCTTGGGTTGCAGGTGCAAGAATTTTTGCAAGGTCTTGTTGGAGGCGTGGCTGTTGTTTGGCTGGTGCATTCGACAAGTATTTTACTTGGCTTTGCAACTCTTCGAGAAGGGCCATCTTCATTCTTAGCTAGACCATTTGATCTTTTCAAGTATTCAAGTAATGCATTGTTGCTAGCTCTTAGAGGGTTTATCACAGCAACTAGCATCGCCGTGGTGGAAGAAGTGGTTTTCAGATCATGGCTTCCGGAAGAAGTTGCGGTTGATCTTGGTTACTACCCTGCCATTCTGATGTCTGGACTTGCTTTTTCTCTAATTCACCGGTATATTCATTCTAGCCACAGTCCCTTCTGTTATTTCACTGCTTTAATACACAGTTCATATTATTGCTGGTAATTCTCAATGCAGTCTTAATTGAATACTCATGAGCATCTGGGTGTAGTTTGGGAAGCAATATTCATAGCGTTGACACATGTCAAGAGAACTAGTGGACGGAACCTTTTCTTATATGGTTTCTGGATGGAAGAAGAGCCCAATCTCACCTCCGTTAACAAACTATGTTACATTTTTTGTACTAACCTAGCATGATCGGTTGTGGTATCAAACAACAAACAATATCTTGACCTTTTTTGCAAATGAATGGCAGGTCTCTACCTTCAGTACCAGGTTTCTTGTTACTTTCACTAGTGCTTTTTGGGCTTAAGCAGAGAACACAAGGGAATCTTGCTGCACCAATTGGCCTGCGATCTGGAATTATGACTGCTAGTTATCTTACAAGAAGCAGTACCATTATTACATTCAAACCTGAAACTCCATTATGGATGATTAGCACCTACCATCTGCATCCTTTCGATGGTGCAATTGGCTTAAGTATATGTGCGTTGCTTGCTATTCTTTTCTTCCCGCAAAAACCTGGTCAGAAGGATATGTCTGTATCATGAGAATCTGGTGGACCAAAAAAGTTACTCTCGAGGTGAGGACTCTCGAGGTGAGTTTCAACAAGATCTCACGGGCAGAACGTTAGCACTGAAGGGTTGCTCTAGTGTACCATGTTGAAAGTGTAGCTCAAATTGATGGTGCATTGTGTAACTTGCTAAAAAAACACCCGGTTAGCCCCTCGTTCACACTGAAGGGTGCTGCTGATGGATTTGGAGTTGTGACTGGCAAGTTTATATGTCACTCTTTCTGGACTTTGGATTAACTTGTAATTTATTTCAACATGGTATAAGATAAACTCCAAATGTGGATGATTTATTTCATTTGTTATAAGGTATGTGTGTTTTAACTACTCCGTACAACAATACTTTATTTCTAGTCTGCTAAATTACTAACTAAACTCTCCTCAATGTCATTGCAAATGCAGAGTTATTGCAAACGCAGATGGGGTAGTATGAACCAATCTGGAGATGCCTTGGACAGAGACATGATAATATAGAAGCTTCTGCCATTTTGCTGATTATTCTGTGCAGGCTGTCAGATTTTGCCCTGGAAATGCTTTATAGTTTATACTGACTACTTGACGCATAGTTTAGTCTGTAAATATGATTAGCCACGTTTCCTGTTTTATTGAAAATTGGAACACAAGCATACCCAAGTTTTGAGGTAACAAATTTTGACAACACACTGTATGTAGAAAATAGGCACATGACAGACTTAGCAGATGTATCATGATGTATGTCCCCTCGCCTTCTCGCTGTAATTTTAACTGTAAATGTAATGCTTCCCTCATGTAAAGGAGAATCTTTTGAGATCTGCAAGGAAAATATCCAGATGTATTATACATGTATGCTCTTTAGCTGTCGTCTTCAAAAACTATTGTCTTGTACTCTGGTGTTTTCTTAGTTCTAAATCAATCATGGGAGCAGCTGTAAAATAATACTTTCTCCGTATTCCGTTTCAAAATAGGTGTCGCAGATTTCCAAAATTTGGATAAATCTATATATACTAAATAGTGTTTAGATTTATCCATATTTTGGCAAACGCACATCTATTTTGAGACGGAGGGGAGTACGTAGGACGCTGAGGTTCCAAACAAAATCAAAATCCACTGTTGGTGGCTTGTTAAAAATGGCTTGGCTATCGGAGAAGAACTGAAAAGAAGGAAGATTAAGGAGGATGTCAGGTGTGTGGTATGCAATAGAAGGGAATCCTTGCAACACCGGTTCTGGGATTGTCCACATGTAAGCAAACAAACTTGCAATTTACACCACCACAAGCTGATGTGAGGAATCACAGGGATCTTCAGATCTGGCTGCTAAATTGGTTTAGCACAGCAGAGGAAAAGGAGCTGGCTGTTGGTATGATGTTGCTCACACAATTGTGGTACAAGTCAGGGATGCTGATTGCATCAAGAGTCCGGAGATCACTGTTCGCATAACTCTCTTCCTTCTTCACGAGTGGGCTGTTAGCAGGTCACTTCCGATCCCTCCTCCAGCAATTCCGACTGGCGGGGTGGCTAAAGGCGAATACGGATGGAGCGAAGCCTGTTGGCAGTTCTTGCGGTGGTGGCCGTGTGGTCGTGCGCGATCACCATGAAGGCTTCGTGGCAGGGGCGTGCCATTTTTTCCCTACCGTAAATGATGCAAAGCGAGCGGAACTCCTAGCTTGTCGACTAGCGACGAACCTGGCAAAGAAGATACGGGCGCCAAAAGTGATTCTGGAGTCACATTGTGCAAGAGCAGTGGCAAAATTGAATAGTTGTGAGATGGATCGGTCGATTCATGGGCCCCTGGTCGAGGAGATAGATGCTCTTACGGGGTTTCGATGATTATGTTGTCAAGCATGTGCGGCGCTCGTGTAACGGGGTAGCACATCTATTGGCGAAGGACGGCTGCAAGAATAAAGTGTGTAAAACCTGGTTCCATGTTCTACTAGGGTATATTGTAAACTCGTTGGAGTATGACTTTGTTGTTGTTTAAATAAATTGTAGCTCTGAATCTTTAAAAAAATCTATGTGTTCTGTTTATCTGATCATGGGATATGTACTGTGTACAAAGGGAAAGAGACTTGGAACAAGACAAGCTGTACTATACACGGTTTAAACATACTTATTGTATCTCTATCATGTCATCTCAAACTTAGGGCGTGTTTGGCAATTGCTCAGATTCTCTAGATCCTCAAATTCAGCTCTGAAATCCGGCTCCGCACTTCTCCGAGAAGCTCAGAACGTTCGGCAAGCTCCAGACTTTCCCCTGAGCCACTGATGGATGGACCCCACTCGTCAGGGTCATCTTCCCCAAATTATTGTCCTCAAATTCTTGAGGTCTGGGCAGGTGAACGCTCGCGGCGGGGGGTGACGAGGTTTAATCTCATCAATGCCCATTGTTATGGACTTGGGTTTTGGAGAAGATGGGGATGCTGGAGATCGCGGAACGGTTAACAGACAAGCAACCAGGGCACACGAGATTTACCCAGGTTCAGGCCCCCGGAGGGAAAACCCTACTCCTGCTTAGCTGCTCTTGATTACGGCGGAACCGAAGGTTACAGGGTGCGCAGATTCAATCTGGCGTTGAGGTGCGTGTGCGAAAGTATGAGTCGAGAGATCTAGGACGTGCCCTCCTGGCCTTTATATAGATTTAGGCAGGTCCCGGGCATAGTCCTAGTCGGTTACAGGTTCTAGGGTTTTACCCCTTTAAATTTCCTATCTATGCTAGTCTTGCTCTCCAAGGATCCGAAGGCGTCATGGGCCTTGGCCACCCAAAAATATTCATGGGCCAGCGTATGTCTGCTGTGGGCCTTCCTTGGGCTGGACCAGGTATGCTGAAGTCACGTACCCGTAGGGTATAACCATGTCAGTAGCCCCCGAGTGATCGGTCGAATCGTAGATTCGGCTGAGGACTCTTCAATCCTTCGGGTGCAACTAGGTGTTAACAATACATGTGTGTAGGGATTATTGATACATGTGCCCGACTCATCCGACGGATCAGGGTCAATTAACTGTCTTAGGACGAAACAACATGATCTTCATCAGGTTCGAGTCCCTTAACTTGAACCCGGAACATATGCTGGCGTAATTCGACTCAGGCCGCGGAGGACTTACAGGAGTGGAATTCCAGTGTTTTTAATTGATGTACCCAACGCGTCCGTCGGGATTTTTCATCACGCCTGTTGGCATGGATTTATACTAGCAGGGCGCAGTCGTGTACGTTTCCAGGCCATCAGATGATATCTGCAGGTCTTATCTTTGCGTCGCAGACGCAGCATCCGAACATTTGTCACCACGGAGGTGCTTCGGGTGGCCAAGGAGATTGTCGCTCACTCAGCGTTTTGTTCGGGCAGAGTTGCCAAAAAGTTTTTGCGTGCTGATCCGAAAGATCGCAGTCGAAGATTTCATAGGGTGCGCGACCAGCGCTCCCTATGGGAGTAGCCCCCGAGTGTCTGTTCGAGTCGTAGACTCGAGCAAAGACTTTAGTTCAAGCATTGTTCAGTTGTTAAGTCCGTAGGACACGAAAATTTTCGGATGCTTAAATTCATCCTCCCTATGGGAGTAGCCCCCGAGTCCGTAGTGGAGTCGTAGACTCGACGTAGGACTCGAAGAAATACTTTGTCTTTATTCATCTTCCGGGTGCGCGGCCAGCGCTCCTGATAGGAGTAGCCCCCGAGTATTTAGTCGAATCGAAGATTCGAGTGAGTACTCTTAGCTGTGGAGCCGGGGAATTGTAGTTGGTGCTAGTATAGCTTTTGATGACATCAGTGCTGACGATCAATGACCTCAAGTGTCTGCTACGCCAGAGATGACTTGATTGGATGAACATGGGTCCCACTTGCTGACTTTGAATTGACCGGTCACGTGCGGTGTGGAGATAATTACGGCGTCTTCTCGATTTCCGCGCGTAGTGGACGGCGTGGTAACGACGGTTCGTTGTGATGTTGACACGTGTACGGTCAGATCTGCCGTTGGCGTTAGGTCTTCTGGATGGACGGCTGCCGTGTGTCGTCTTCGCTGTTATAATCATTGGGGAAAGCCGCGATTTGTTTTCACCGCATCAGTTCTTGTTTTCACTGCCTCCTTGTGCTCTAGCGATTCTTGCTGCGCGCTGGAATTTCCTTCCACATTTTCGTCGTCGTTTCTGCGTTTTCACCGCCGGCGCCGCCATAGCGCAATGGGGAAACCAAAGAAATCGTCATCTGTAGTTGGGACCAGCGCCGCCGGAGGAAAGAAAAGCACCACCGCTACCCGTGTCACCGATGGTGGCTAGCGGCGATCAGAGACGCGGGAGAGCGATCTCCGCAAGCTTCGCAAGCGGGGCCTGATCCCACAGGATAGGGAGGCTGTCAAACTCCCCGGCAATGAGGTAATCCCCCGTCCCCCATCTGGGTATCGGGTTATGTTTCTCGCCTTCGTTATGCGTGGGTTTTCTTTTCCAGTCCACAACTTCCTCCGTGGACTGCTCTTCTTCTATGGGATTCAGCTTCATCATCTATCTCCCAATTCTCTTCTCCACATTTCTTGTTTTATCGCTTTTTGCGAGTGCTGGCTTGGCATTGAGCCGCACTTTGGCCTCTTCCGGAAGCTCTATTCTGTGAAGAGGCAATCTAGTTCGGATGGTGTGTATCCCATTGGGGGTTGCATCATCTCCCTTAGTCCCAATCTTCTCTTCTTTTCTTTTTCCATGTCCGAATCTGTCCAGTACTGGCGGAGGCGATGGTTTTATATCCACGACTCCGTAGTGCCCGTGCAAGATTTTGGTATTGTTCCCTTTGACCCCTCCCAAATGATTGAGCCGAAAAGGTCTTGGAAAAACCAAATCTTGGACGTGAGGTGGCGGAGATAGAGGCCCTTTACCGTCGGGTGGAGGATCTCCAGCTGATTCCGGAGAAGGAGGTGAACGGTGTGGACATCATCCGGACGTTTCTTGAGCGTCGGGTGCAGCCTCTCCAAGCGAGGGCGCACCCAATGTTTCTTAATTTTGGGCGCCGTGATCCGACGAGGGTTTCGACTGAGAAAATCTCCGAGGGGGATCTTGACAGGGCCCTTCGCGCGCTGCTGAAGTTCAAGGCCGGAGAAGAAATCCCGGGGAAGTCGCTAACTCCTCCATTTTCTTCGACGTTGGTCATACCGCAGGTGTAGATTTGTGCACGTAGTGCTTTTTTGTCGGCTGTGTATTTATTTCCTTTGTTTGCTAACAAAGTTCCTTCTGATTTTGCAGAACTTCAAAGTGCCGGGCATGGTACCTCCATTGCCCGAAAAATATCCGAATGCCCCGGATAATGAAGTGGTTGAGTCCGTGTCCGAGCTGCCGTCGGCGCGATCTCCGGCGGAGGATGCTGACGAGTCGAGTGAGGACCATACACGCAAACGATCACGGAGCTCCAGCGAGTCTTCGGATGCCTCGACTCCTCCGACTCCCAGAAACCCTCTGGGCCTTGAGCGTCATAGTGATGGTCATGGAGGTTCTTCCTCTCCCATTCCTGCCATTCCTGTGCGGGCTATAGCGCCGCACCCGCCAGCGAAGCGGAAGAATGAAGAAAAGAAGGAGGAGAAGAAGGAAGAGAAGAAAGAGGAGAAGAGGGCCCGAAGGACTCCTCATGTCTTCGACCTGAGCTCACTGGGCTCGTAAGTTTCTTGTTGTACTATTGTCCTTGTTCCGTCATGATTTTTGCACTTGTGCTGATTGGTTCGTATGCAGGCATTGCTCCCACGATTCCTCCAGTGATGGTGCGCGGGAGATGATGGGGGAGTCAAAAATTGCGTCTCCTCCTCCTCAGACGGTGGCGACTTCGGGTGGCGTGGCTCCGGATCCTCCGTTGCAGGAGGTGCAGGTGGTTGCGCCTCAGAATTTCGCAGGCGGGCCTTCAGAGTCGCCATGAGAGCATGTAAGTTTCTCTACTTCATGTCACGGGGGGAGCCCCCGAGTGTCTTCGTGTGCGAATTTTGTTTTTACTCCTTTGTGTTGGGCGTAGCCCCCCAAGTCCTTTTCTTACTGCTATTTCTTTTTCTGCAGCCTTTTGTGCAGGAGGCCAAGCGTCTGGTGCAGGAGCGTCTGGTGCTGGAGGCTAACCTTCGGCAGCTTCAAGGTACCTATTCGCCTTTTGGTGCTTTTTTCGTTTATTCCGGTCCTGCTTTCTGACGTTTCTTGTTTCGAATACAGAGGAGCATAATACTTCTCTCCGTGAGGTCGATGCTCTCAAGAATAGCCTTGGTCAATCGGAGCAGAAGGCCGAAGCCGCCGTTGGCGCAAAAGAACGCCTCGAGCTAGAGCTGACTAAGGCAGCCGAAGCGAAGAAGCGTCTGCAGCAGGAGGCCGCGGATCGTGAGGAGCAGCTGGCCACCGTTGCGGCTGCTCGTGAAAGAGAGGTGGCGGCGAAGCTCATGGCTGCTGCCAAGGCTATTTCGGGTGAGTGCTAGATTTGTGCTTGTTTCTTCATGCTTCGTGTCTTCTTCTGTGCTGCTTTTCTTCATGTCTTCCTTCTTATTTTTTGTCTCAGATGCCGCAGGCATCGAGTTTGACCGCGGTGCTCTAGAGCACGAGAGTGATCTAGATGATGCTACTGTGGCGGTCGAAGACCGCTGCAGCACCGTCGTCAGCTCCCTTGCCAAGGCGAAAGAGGTCCTTGGCCGCTTCTACAAGGAGCTTGTTCCTAAGGGTGTGGCCCTCGATGATGTGGATGCTCTGGCGGAGGCTCTGTCAGCCGAAGCGCCTGCGGCATACAAGCGCAAGCAGAAGGGCATCAGCGCGTCCGTCGGGCTGGCGATGGCCTTGGCTGCTGGAGCGGAGTTGGATCTGCCCCAGATCACCTCCCGGATGCCGACGACTGCAGATGGATCCGAGGTAGCCTTTGCTGCCTACTCTGCTCGCTGCAAGCGATATGGGCCCAAGCTCATTGATTTGCTGTCTGAGTATGCACTGCGGCAGTAGAGCGGGGCCAAAGCTAGGCAGTCTGGCTCCGAGGCGACTCAGGGTGCCGCATCTTAGGCGTTGTAGATGTAGGATAGTTTGTAGTCTTCTTTTGTTGTAAATATCTTGAAGAACACCATCCTTGTGCCACGTAGTGGCCTTATATGTTTAATGAATTCTTCTGAGTTGTGCTCTATCATTGTCTGAATGTTTGTGTCCCTTTCTTTTTCTGCTGCTCTAGGTTCCTTCGGGTGCTGACCCTGTTGACACTTCCTCCGCAATGCCGTTGCGACCATCTTTGAATGCTTCCTCTCAACTCGCTTTTCTTCGGGATCACGTGCGTAGTCTGGAGAGGGAGCTGCTCGGGTTGCGAGGTCATGCCGATGTTTGGAAGTCCAAGGCGGATCGTGGTGCAGCCAGAGAGGAGTACTTGATGGCGGAAATTATTCGGCTGTCTAAGCAGCTTCAATGTAAGTTGTTCCTTGTTTCGAGCTGTAGATCAGTTCTTCGGGTGAGCCTGCTGGCCTTTTCTCTTATTCTTTCCATTGTCGCAGGTGCAAACCTTGCTCCGAGGGAAGAGAAGGAGCGTGTCGTTGTTCGGGTCAATTGCTTGACTCAACAGGACATGGAGGCTGGTGGCTTCTTCTGGATGGATCATGACCGTGCCATAGCTCTGGCGACGGTGCAGGATCGTGTGCACCAGGTTTCTCGAGTGCTGCGCCAAGTGCAGACGTCGCTTGCCTCGGTGCTTCACGTCATGTTCCCTTTGGATGCCGTACCGACAAGCCTTGCGGGTCTTCTGTCGAAGTTTCGGAACATGAGCAATGTCAAGGAGTTGGTGCGGCAACAGCTCGTCGCAGGAGTGAAGGCTGCTTTGTCTCTTGTGAGGCTGCACCGGCCTGACGTAGATTTGGCTGTTGTGGCCGCTGGGCCACCTCTTCGGCCTGATGGTGGTGAGTGGGACATGCGTCCACATTACGCAGCTGTAAGGCAGTATGCCGGACAGGTCGTAGATTTGTTTGAGCAGCGTGCTCAGGTAATTCTTCGGAATAGGTAGAACCTGAAAAAGAGATAGATGTAAAATTTGTATATTTTGGCTGGGCGTGTTGTGCCCTTTGTTGTAAAGGTTTGTTTGTTGTGAGCACGCAGTGCTTTGATTGAGTATGTGTCCTTTTCGTTTGCCTGACGTTGTCAGCTACTCAGGTGTACACGTTTGATCCTCAGTCGATGAAATCATGAGGTGGGGGGAGCCCCCGAGTGCGTTTGTAGCATGTAGTAAAGTTGCAAAATAGCGAACTGAAGTTTTGGGGCGAGACACTTAGCTTTATTTATATCATAATGAAGGAGGTACATTGTTCGGCTGAATAGCCTTGGCTGAAAGCCTTATTGAAAGTAAAGGGGGTAGGTTGCTACGGATAGAATCGTCGCAGGTGCGAGATATTCCATGGGTTGGAGTATGCGACTCCAGACTCCACGTGCTTGAGGCGATAGGCGCCACCTGGGATGACTTCGGTGATGACGTATGGTCCTTCCCATGGTGACTCGAATTTTGTCGGTCGCTCTTGCTTGAGTCGCAAGAAGAGGTCTCCTTCGACGAAGGACCTGGGGCGAAGCCGGCGGCTGTGGTAGTTGCGGAGACTCTGCTGGTACACCGCTGATCGAGCTGCTGCTATGTCTCTTGCTTCATCGAGTGTATCGACGACATCTTCGAGTGCAGCTGTGGATTCGGCTTCACTGTATGCGACGACCCGAGGGGCCTGGTGGCGTACTTCAGCTGGCAGCACGGCTTCGGCTCCATGTACCATGAAGAACGGTGTGTAGCCTGTGGAGCTGTTTGGCGTGGTCCGTAAGCTCCATAGGACGGATGGTAGCTCTTTATTCCAGGCTCCTGCTTTCCGTTCGAGTGGACTCATGAGGCGCTTCTTGATGCCCGCGCCGATTAGGCCGTTGGCCTTTTCCACTTGCCCGTTCGTTTGCGGGTGTGCCACTGAGGCGTACGTGATGTTGATCCCGAGGCCTTCGCAGAAGTCCTGGAATTCCTTGGAGATAAAGTTCGATCCATTGTCGGTGATGATGCTATGCGGTACGCCGAACCTGTAGACAATGGACTCGAAAAACTTGACGGCCGTTTTGCCTTTCTGCTTGGTAACCGGCATGGCCTCGATCCACTTGGTGAACTTGTCGACTGCGACCAGGAGGTAAACGTGTCCCCCTTTCGAGGACTTTGGCAGTGTGCCGATCATGTTGAGGCCCCATTGAGCAAAAGGCCAAGCTATGGGTATGGGTCTGAGCTCGGACCCAGGTGCGTGCGTTTTGTCGGCGAACCGTTGGCATCCGTTGCATCTTCAGACGATGTCCTTTGCGTCGCTCATGGCCGTTGGCCAGTAGAATCCTGCTCGTAGAGCTTTGGCGACAAGGGAGCGGCTGCCTGCGTGATGGCCGCAGATGCCCTCGTGGATGTCTTGGAGGATTGCTTTCCCGTCACCGATGGTGACGCACCTTTGTAGTACACCGGTAATACTGCGCTTGTACAGCTCGCCGTTGATGATGGTGAAGGCTTTTGACCGACGAGATATGCGCCGGGCATCTGTCGGGCTGTCAGGCAGTTCTCCATTTAACAAGAACTGGAGGTATGGGCGCGTCCAGGTTTCTTCGACTGACATGACCTGCATTAGGTTGACTATGGATACCTCTGTGTCCAGTTTTTCGGGTCCTTCGTGTCCTTCGGGTAGCGTAGCTCCCGAGTGTTCTGCTTCTTCGGGTGATCCCTTGGGGAATTTCCGCTTGATGGATGGCACGCAGATTTGTTCGAGGAACACACCTGGTGGCACCTTTGCGCAAGTGGAGCCGATGTTGGCGAGTCTGTCGGATTCCTCGTTGCTTTATCTTCCAACGTGTCGAAGCTCATAGCCGTCGAATTCTCCTTTGAGTGCGTTGTAGAGTGCGCGGTACGCGATCATGTTTTCGGCGTGTGCGTCGCACTAATTCATCGTCTGCTGGACGACGAGGTTGGAGTCACCGTAGATGACCAGGCGCGTTGCGCCGCATATCTTTGCCATCCTCATGCCATGGATGAGGGCTTCGTATTCGGCCTCGTTGTTGGAGGCTCGGAATTTCATCCGGAGGACATACTTCATCTTGTCGCCTTGCGGGGAGGTCAGTATGACCCCTGCTCCGGCTTCACGCTTGGAGCCGTCAAAGTGCATCGTCCATGACTGCGACATGTCTGGGGTGTCTGGCAGCTGCAGCTCCATCCAATGTACCAGGAAATCCGGAAGGACTTGAGATTTGATTACGAGTTGCTTCTCGTAGACGATGTCCAAGGGTGACAGTTCGATGCCCCACAGGGCCACGCGTCCTGTAGCTTCTGGATTATTCAGGATGCTACTCAGTGGTGCCTCATTGACGACCATCACCTGGTGCTCTTGGAAGTAATGGCTCAGCCGCCGAGCCGTCATGAACACGCCGTAGGCGAGTTTCTGGTAGTGAGGGTACCTCTGTTTTGTTGGCGTGAGTACCTCGCTGAGGTAGTATATTGGGCGCTGGACCCCGTGGGTCTTGCCTTCTTCGGGTCGTTCGACCACTAGTACGGTGCTGACCACCTGGTGTGTGGCTGCTATGTACAGCAGCAGAGGCTCGCTCTCCTTTGGCGTGACCAGGACAGGCGAGGTGGAGAGAAGCCGCTTGAGGCTTTCGAATGCGTCGTTGGCTTCCGGCGTCCACTCGAATTTGTCTGCTTTGCGTAGCAGCTGGTAGAATGGTAGGGCCTTTTTGCCCATGCGGATGATGAACCTGCTTAGCGCCGCTACTCGTCCTGCGAGCTGCTGGAAGCCTTTGAGGTTTTTCGGCTTCTCCATCGTCATGATGGCTCTGATTTTCTTCGGGTTCGCCTCGATCCCTCGTTGAGAGATGAAGTACCTGAGCAGCTGACCCAATGGGACGCCGAAGGCGCACTTTTCGGGATTGATCTTGATCCTGTAGCGATCAAGGTTGTCGATTGTCTCGTGGAGATCGTCGATAAGTGTCCTTGCCTCCTTGGTTTTTATTACTATGTCGTCGACATAGACTTGGACGTTGCGACCGATCTGGTCCTTGAGGCAGGCCTGCATGCATCGCTGGTACGTGGCACCCGCGTTCTTTAGCCCGAAGGGCATTGTGTTGTAACAGAATACTACGAACGGTGTGGTAAACGCCGTTTTCTCCTGATCTTCGACCTTGAGTCGAATATGGTTATAGCCTGAGTAGGCGTCGGGGAAGGAGTGTTTCTCGCAACCTGCAGTCGAATCGATGATCTGGTCGATCCGAGGAAGAGGGAAGTGGTCCTTTGGGCAGTGCTTGTTTAGTGACGTGAAATCCACGCACATCCGCAGGATGTCCGTGTCCTTTTTTAGGACCATCACTGTGTTTGCCAGCCACTCACTTTCCTTGATTTCCCTGATAAAGTCTGCAGCGAGCAGTCTATTGATTTCCTTGCCGATAGCTTCGGCTCGTGGCTTCGACAGTCTCCGGATGGACTGCTTGACTGGCTTGGTGTCTGGAAAGATATTGAGTGCGTGCTCGGCGAATTCCCTGGGAACTCCTGGCATGTCCGCAGGACACCAGGCGAAGATTTCCCAGCGCTCACGGAGGAATTCAACGAGCGCGCCTTCCTATGCGGAGCTGAGGTCGTTGGCGATTAAGGCCGTCTTGGAGGCATCCGTCGGATGGGCCTGTACTTTCTTGGTGTTGACGGTGGAGTCGAAGGACATGTCAGGTGCGTTCTGCCTTATGACTGGGGGTGCCCCATTGTCCGTCACCTCACGGAGCCTTACAAGCTCGTCTTGCATGCCGAAAGACTGGGAGATTTTGTTGAAATCCCTGTCGCATTGGTCTGATCGGGTGAAGCTCCCGTGGACTGTGATGACGCCCCTTGGTCCTAGCATCTTGAGTAGTAGGTATGCGTAGTGTGGGACGGCCAGGAACCTTGCGAATGCTACACGCCCCAGGATGGCGTGGTATTGCGCCGGCCAGTCCACCACTTCGAATTCGAGTCGCTCCTGCCGAAAGTTGTCCGGCTTCCCGAAGATGACATCGAGCCCTATTTTGCCTAGGGGGAATATGCCCTTCCCTGGGACGATGCCGTGGAACGTTGTGTCTGACTGTTCCAGGCTGCATTGTGGGATCCGCATTGCTGCTAGAGTGCTTGCGAACATTAAATTGATGTCGCTGCCGCTGTCCATGAAGAAACGACTCATCTCGAAGCCTCCGATCTGCGCCTCCAGCACTAGGGCAGCATGACCTGGGCGAGGGATCTGGCAAGGGTGATCCGCGCGAGTGAATGTGATGCAGGACTCCGATCCGCTGAGGTACTCAGGGATTGCAGGCGGAGTTGCCACGACCAAGTTGATTTGTCGGGTGATTTTATTCTGCACCCTATTCGTGGGGCGTACCTTCTGGATCATATTTAGTGCTCCTTTCGGTGGGGGGTACCCGATCCCGGCGTTGTTCTGCGCTGGTGCGACTGGTTGGTTTGGGCCTCCGATAGGTGGCGGTGGAGGATCTCCATGTGCTATTTCGCCTTGCGCAGGTGCGCTTCCGAACGCAGGGATTGGGGCTTGTTGCCTCATCTGCACCATGCTTTCGCTGAGTTTCTGGAACTCGCGACAGTCCTTGAGCATGTGGCTGGCTTTCTTTTTGCCATCTTGTTTGTCGATGTAGAAGTGGATGGTGCATGGACCCAAAAGTTTGTCGAATGCTGAGGGTCCGTTGTTGCGGTCGCGGCGTTGCCACGACTGTGCTGGGCGTCCGTTGTCGTGGAAGTTTCCGCCGCGGTATCCTCCGCTGTTGCGGCTGTTGTCGTTGCGGCGGTCGGCGTAGCCGGCGGCCATGTCGGGTCCGTCGCGGTCCTCGTAGACGCGCGATCTCCTCTTGCTGTGGCGTTCTCGCCTTCGGCCGTAGTCGTACTCTTCATCTGATTGTGCTCGGTGAATGCAATCTTCTCCATCCGCCCACCTGTTGGCGATGTCCATGAGGTGGTCGAGTGTCTGGGCTTGACGCGCCCAAGTTCCTCCTCGAAATCTTGGCGTTTGACGCCGTCTCTGAAGGCGTCGATGGCCCTCTCTTCGGAGATATGTGCTGCGGATTTCTTGGTGGTAGACCAGCGTAATATGTAGGAGCGAATAGATTCGCCCGTTCTCTGAGTGCAGGCTCGCAACTCTTCGATTGAGGCGGGCCTCTTGCTGGTGCCCTTGAAATTTCGGATGAAGCTATAAGCTAGCTCCTCCCAACTTCGGATGGATCCTGATGATAGGTTGTTGAGCCATACCCGCGCCGCGCCTGTCAGCTGCATCTGGAGGCATTGCATGGCGGTTTCTTTGTTACCGTCGTGAAGCTTGACGGATGACAGATGGTCACTGAGCCAAGATTTTGGATCTTGCGTGCCGTTGAACTTCGGAGTATCCGAAGGAAGCTTGAAATTGCGTGGCATCTGTGTTCGCCGAACAGATCTGCTGAAGCATCGAGCTCCGCAGAGTTCTCCTTCGTCTTCGTCCATCTCGGATTCAGACGAGCATGTGCGTTTGGCTCGTGCTTTGTCGATTCTGGTGTTGTAGTCGCGTTTATGGTGATGCGAGCTCTTCTTCCTTCGAGGAAGGTCGTGTTCCTCTTCTTCTTCGGATGAAAGGGTGGGGCTCCGGTCGCGCCTGGCCGGAGCTTTCTTCTTCGGCTCCGCAAGAGCGTCTTCATGGAGCGCAGCTCCGACGAGTCCGAGGCCGGTGAGTGCGGACTTATGCATGGCTCTTTTTGGGTCCCCCTCCGGAGGTGGGTGGGCCGCGAGATACGCAGTGGCTGCCATGATCGCAGCTTGCGGTGTCTTCGGGATGATGTTGCCGTCGGCATCCATATCCATGAACGATGTGTGGAGAGTTCGGATCACATCCCATGTTCTCCACCCGAGAGCGGTGTTTATTTCCCTGGTTTCCGTTTGTGCTAGAGCCGGGTGCCATGGCGGAGAGCGCAGCTCGTCGCGCCCTGGACTCAGAGGCTGCTTGCTTGCGTTTGTCGAGCGTCTCCTGCATCTTGACTTGCTTCTTATGCTCCTCGATGAGGAGGTAGTGGTATGCCATCAGTAGCTCACGTGGGGAGTCCACAGGCAGGACTATGTCGCCTGCGACGGCACGGCGTGCCTGGACCCATCCTTCTTTGCTAAGTTGGATGAGGTGGCCGTTGTTTTCCTCGTTGGGTGGGGGGACTGGCTTCTTCTGTTCCCGCCGTTTTCGCCGTCTCTGTCCTGCGGGTTGGGGTTCGTGTTGGGCGGCGGGTTAGGCGTTTGCTGCTCCTGGATGACTGCGGCGCATTGGTACCGCTCGTAGATCGGTCCGCTGCTGCCGCAGCTTTCGGATCCGGAACCGTAGGTCCCTTCATCCGAAGGTGGATCGCACAAATCGGAGTTGCAGCTGTTGAAGTCGTAGAACTCTTCTGTCGATGGTGATGTGCACAGCACGAGGTGTGGAGCCCACGAGGCGGGCCTGATTGATGGCACGGGCACCCGCTCAGGAAGGCGGAGGGTGCCAGTTTGTCCCACCTGGAAGCAGAAGCTCCCGAACAAAATTTTGAGTCCGTCCCCTACAGGCTCGAAATCCTTCATGGTGGCCGGCGAGTGGGCGGTGAAGTCAAAAGCGCCGAAGAGGAGGTGATTCTCCGTCGCCGCGGAGTTGTAGATCGATTGGGTCAGGACCGTCACGATCGCACAATCAGCAGCCCCGATTCCCACAGACGGCGCCAATTGATGAGGTTTAATCTCATCAATGCCCATTGTTATGGACTTGGGTTTGGAGAAGATGGGGATGCTGGAGATCGCGGAACGGTTAACAGACAAGCAACCAGGGCACACGAGATTTACCCAGGTTCAGGCCCCCGGAGGGAAAACCCTACTCCTGCTTGTCTGCTCTTGATTACGGCGGAACCGAAGGTTACAGGGTGCACAGATTCAATCTGGCGTGGAGGTGCGTGTGCGAAAGTATGAGTCGAGAGATCTCGGACGTGCCCTCCTGGCCTTTATATAGATTTAGGCAGGTCCCGGGCATAGTCCTAGTCGGTTACAGGTTCTAGGGTTTTACCCCTTTAAATTTCCTATCTATGCTAGTCTTGCTCTCCAAGGATCCGAAGGCGTCATGGGCCTTGGCCACCCAAAAATCTTCATGGGCCAGCGTATGTCTGCTGTGGGCCTTCCTTGGGCTGGACCAGGTATGCTGAAGTCACGTACCCGTAGGGTATAACCATGTCAGGGGGAAATCGGGATGGAGGTAGAGGGTGGTTGGCGTCTTTCAACACTGCTACTCGGCGTGTGGGGCTCGGGGCGTTGCGGCGGAGATGTAGGCAGCGGTGGCCGAAAGTGGTGCAGGGCGGGGGCGGTGAGGCCTCCGACGGCAGCGGAGGCCACAAGCCAGGGAAGTGGCGAGGCGTAGTACGGCCTCGGCTAGGCTGGGGAAAGATGAGGGAGAGAACAAGTGGATGAAAAGTTATCCACTTCTCACTCAGCGGTGGCATAGGTTCATAATTTTCGACTGCTCCGCGATTGACTGATCCGTGGATCGGCTAAAGTGGTGCTCCGCGTTTTGTACAACGGTTTGGTCCAGCTTCTCGGATTTGGCTTCGCGGATCTGGGACGTTTGGTACTGCTCCATGCTGGATTTGTGAGAAGCTAGAAGTTGGAGGTTCTCCGAACACACCCTTAAACCCAATTTGAAAAATACTGAAACAG
The DNA here is from genome assembly GCA_910589765.1 of Avena atlantica. Classification (NCBI taxonomy): domain Eukaryota; kingdom Viridiplantae; phylum Streptophyta; class Magnoliopsida; order Poales; family Poaceae; genus Avena; species Avena atlantica. The sequence goes on from OU342736.1 coordinate 457,730,884, forward strand.
AAAAACCTGAGATTGGCTAAATACTCATTCATTCTATTCTATTCTAGTAGAGAAATAAAGAGCTAAAATAGTGCTGACCAGTTATCTTTAGCTACTAGCTATATTTTAAGAGCATCTCCACTCGCCTACCCAGGACGACGATCCGGACGTCGAAATTAGGTCCGGACGCCGAAAATCGGCCCAGTCTCGTACCCAGGGACTTGTTTTCGTCCGTATTTGGGTGTGTCTTGGTCCGGCCTACCCAGGCCGTACCCAGGATCCCGGGTATGCCCTGGGAACGCCGGACTCAGTGAAAACGGGTGTGGGCCAGCTCTGTCGGCGAGAGAAGGCGCCACTCTCGCCACTTCGCCGAGCTCCCACCCTTTTCTTCCCCCTCCCGCCTTTCTTCCCCATTCCCCTACTCTCGCCGCTCCGCCGAGCCCGACGCCCGACATGCCGCCCAAGAGCTTCGTCCAACCCAGATCGATCCTCGGCAAGGGTCCGACGGAGAAGAAGGCGAGGAAGCTAAGAGCGCCGCCGACGAAGCCGGATGGCATGTCCTAGGCCGAGTGGGAGAAGAGGGAGCACGCTAGGAAGATCTCGTCGGCCGAGCGGAAGGACAGGAAGGAGAGGGCGAAGCTCCGGCAACAGCACGCGGCGGAAGAGCAGGCGATGGTGAAGGCAGCGGCGGAGGAGCAGGCGACGGCCAAGGTGAAGCAAGCGGTGGCGACGCGTTCGGCGTTGATGGCGGCGCCGTACCCACCACACTGGTGAAGCCAGGCGAGCGTGGGCTCACCCGCCGGATTCTCGCCGATCTCACCGGCAGGCTTCCAGGAGAGCCAGGCGACCGCTCGGCAGAGGTACTCCTCGTCGCCCGAGTTCGACGACGGGTTCAACCCCAACGTGATCTTCCCCTGCCCGGCATCGCGCCCTCCTTCGGCCTTTGGCGTGGACATCAACCTCCCCTACTCCACCTCTCCGGCTACGCAAGCCCCGCTCTGCGTCGGGGACCGCTGCCTTTCGGCGGAAGCTCGGCGGAAGGCCATCCTGCAGGGCGTGATCACGGCTTCCCCTTCCTCTGCGCCGAACGCTCCCACGCCGAGCTCTGCCTCTACTTCCTCCAACGCGGCGGACATCAACGACGAGACGGACGACAACGCCGCGTCGGCCACGCCACAGGAGCCCATCCCCATCAACGACTGAGAGTCATTTCCCCTGTTTTGTAATAAAAATCAGTCGCCGAATTCGTGGGCGTATCCGTCGAACACCTTGTGGCCGAGCACTCGTCGGCGGGAACGATAAAAAATCAAATATATCGCCTTTTTATGTTCGCATGGGTACTCGTCCTGGGTACGCGAGTGGGAAACTGGGCGTACCCAGGCCAAAAACTTGGGCCGTCCGGCCAAAAAAAAGTCCAGATGTCCAGATTTCGGCCTGGGTTCGGCCAATGAGTGTAGATGCTCTAACGCTCCGCTTGGTTCCCTGGATTTTAACCAGAAACATGTGTAAATATAACCGGGAAATCTAGGTTGAGACCAGTCGGTGGATGTCAAATTCTGGCGGACTCATCTTTAACTTTTGGCTAGCTCCGTACGTGGAGTGTGAATGCTCTAAATTACAAAAAAAACGAAGATTCAAAATGTTTTGTAGATCAAACCGTTTACCCGATTTATGATCCGTTTTCATCGTTGGCCTTCCCGCGACGAGATCTTCGAAACTAGATTCCATGTTGATATGTTTTTATGAAAAAAAATCGGACCAAAAAGTTACCCACCCCTAACACGTGAGTTATCCATGACATAATACGTAAATTATCCACCTATAACACATAAGTTATCCACCATATAAACATGTCGTATATAGGGGTTCTTGCATACGCGTTGAACAAGTTTAATTGAAACACGATAGCCTAGGTGTTAGGGTACCTAGATTTCATCGATTGTCGATGTGTAAGTCTCAGTATCCTAACACACTTGAAGGCTTCGTCACTCGTACACCACGAGAGTAATGACTAGCGATGAAGTCGAGTCACTAGACTACTCGTTGTACGTTACGTTTATTCACTACGACTTAGGATCGTGGATGGATGCGGTATATGACACATTTATCATATCTTATGCAAAATAAACTTATATTTAGTTTTTTTAAAAAAATTATGCTTGATTTTCATGCGGTATCCTTTCGAGGTTGATTTGCCCGTACACCGTGACAGAAAAGACGAACGACAAAGCCAAGACGCTAAAATAACTTTAAATTTTTATAATGATGGATAATTTGTGAATAACTTATATACTAAAGCTGGATAACTCTCGTGTTACTGATGGATAACTTTTGGGGTTAAAAAGATCGTGTTACCCATTCCTAACACGTGACTTATCCATGTTTATCAAAAACATATAAGTTGTCCAGCATATAAATTTTATATTCTATCTACAGGTAAATTTTGTAGTGATTGATATCTTACATATTATAGGATAGGTAACTTACATGCTGGAGCCTGGATAACTCTATTGTCACTGGTGGATAACTCTTGTGGCAAAAAATATCGTGTTATTTAGCCAGAACATGCACCCGGGACACTCGTGCAAGCTATCAGAATGTTCACCAAGTTATGTAATTCTGAGAACGGTCACCGGATACTTTTCTTGCATCCAAGTAAAAGAGTCTCCATACAACATGTTCATAGAGTGGGTAACTTATATACTCTGGTCTTGATAACTCATATGGTACGGGGTGGATAACTTTTAGGCTCGAAAAAAACGTTGTCGGAACATATCAATATGGGATCGGTTGATTTGCCCGTACGCCGCGATAACAAAGACGTACGACGAAGCCAAGACGCTAAAATAACTTTAAATTTTTGTAGTGATGGATAATTTACATGTTATTTAGGTGGATAACTTACATGCTAAAGCCTGGAGAACTCTTGTGTTACTGATGGATAACTTTTGAAGTTAAAAAGATCGTGTTACCCACCCCTAACACGTGACTTATCATAGTATGTAACTTATCAACCCTGAAACATATAAGTTATCCAGTATATAAATTTTATATTCTATCTACATGTAATTTTTTATAGTGGTTGATATCTTACATATTATAGGGTAGGTAACTTACATGCCGAAGCCTGAATAACTCTAATGTCATTGGTGGATAATTTTTGTGGCAAAAATACCGTGTTATTTAGACAGAATATGGACACGGGACACTTGTGCAGGCTATCAGAACGTCCACCAAGTTATATAATTTTCAGAATCGCCGGATACTTTTCTTGCATCCAAGTAAAAGTCTTCACACATGTTTATAGAGTGGGTAACTTATATACCATGACCTTGATAACTCATATGTTACGGGGTGGATAACTTTTTGGTCCGAAAAAACATCGTCTAAACATATCAACATGTGATCTAGTTTTGAAGATCTCGTCGCGACTAGCTCAACGGTAAAAACAGATCCTAAATCAGATAAACGGTTTGAGATATAAAGATTTTTGAATTTTCGCATGTGAATTGAGCTGGCTAATCAAAATTCTTGTCGTTTAGTGATTAGCCCGCTGGGCTCCCACGGTGCAGCGAGTGAGTCTGACCGCTTCGGTTGAAACGTCCGTCAGATTTGTTCTTTTTCAGACCGGTCTGAACGTAGCACAATCCAGAGCCAATGGAGCTCCTGCTAAAACCGTGCTCCGTAATATTCAAATCTGACCAGTAACTGAAAGGAAAACGCTGCCTTTCATCAGGGGGATCGCGCGCTCGCGTCCCCCGGCTCCTCCGCGTGACACGCGTCCGCTAAGAGAGACCTTATCTTGTACGGTTTCCACCACTCGTTCTTCTTCGTTCTTTTTTCTCTTTCTCATCCCGCAGACTCCCTCAGATCTCGTCGCCCTTCTCTCTGCCGGCATCTTCCTTGACATCTCTAACCAGCGGCGCCCATCCAATCTCCTCCCTTGAACCGCTCCTCCCAGTACCGTGTCGCGCCTCCTGCTACTCCCTACCATATCCTCCCGCTGCTGCAAGGTCTAGGATGGCAACCGGTAACCATTGTCGCAGAGGGTTGCTGCCAGCGGCGGCCGGCCTTGCTACCAACGGCGACCGACCTTGCTACAATTGCCGAGCAGCCTTGCTACAAGGGTCGACGGCTATAAGGGCCAACCAATGTTGCTACATGGAGCTGACGGTGTTGCTACCATGGTGCGTCCGCGTAGCTGCAAGCGGTCGTCTGTGTTGCTACTAGGTGCTGCATCGGTGACGACGGGACGACGGCCGGCCTTGCTGCCAACAGCGGCCAGACTTGCTACAATTGCCGACCGACGTTGCTACAAGGGGAGACATCACGGGACCTTTGTTGCCGTCGGCCGGCCTTGCTGCCGATGATGGCTGGCCTTGCTATCAACGACGACATGCCTTGCTATTGATGGCGTGAGGCCTTGCTACCAACAATGGCGTGCCTTGATACCACTGGGCGTGGCGCGTTGCTGCCGGCAGCGCCCGTTGTTGCTCCTGACAGGCAGGCGGTTTTGCTTCCAACAGACACGGCGGGGGTTCTCTTGTAGGGTTCGCAGCTGAAAGAACATGTGGGCCCCCATGTGTGGTTTTGGTAATTAATGACAATCTTTATGGACTAATGTGTGTATTAAGTTATACTTGTAGGAATTGTCCATTGGCATCGCTTGGAGCTTATGTGTGGCATCCTGCAAAACCACTGCTAGAAAATCGCGTTGTTTTTGTGCATTGCATCGTCATCGTCATGCATTGTTTGTCTGAAACCAATTCGAAACGCCTAGTTTTGTTTTCTAAATAACCCCCGTCCTTATCTCAAATTAAAACATCGGTCTGGTCAGATCTTTTATTTGTCCAAAAAGTATTTCCAAAATGTTTTACGAATAAAAGTAAATCATTAAAAATCTTTTGTCCGGAGAGGCAGTCCGACCGGTCAGGCCAGAGGCCCAATCGGTCCAGACTACCTACAAACGGTCCACCCGAACTCTAAATCCTTTTCCTACCCGAAACTATCCTACCCACCTATCCCAGCTTGCCATATCACCCTCTCCCCCAATCCCTACCCACCTTGCCACCTCACCAATCCTCTTCTTTTCCCTCCACTCCTTCTCTCACCCCAGTCCCACCTACCCCCTCTCCCTCTCCCTCACCGACACCCGGGCCCCACCCGCAGCCCCACTTCCCCCTGGCCCCACTTGCCAGCCTCACCCACTCCCCAACCCTCTCTCTCTACCCCCGGTCCCACCTGCCCAGCCGGACCCCTCCCTCTCTCCCCCGTGGCTCGACCCACCCCTGGTCAACCCACCCCGGCCCCGCCTGGACCCGCTACCCGGTCCCACCGGCCCCACCACCACCTCTCCCCTCCCCCACCCTCTCCTTCCCCGACGCGCCCCACCTCCTCTCCCCGGCGCTCCTTCCGCGTGCTCCTCGCCGGCCTTCCCCTTCGCCGCGTCCTCCCCCCCTCTGCCCCACGTCTCCCTCCTCCTCGGGCCACCGACGGCCACCGCCACCAGCCGCGTCCGCCTCGCCCTCCTTCATCCCCAGCCAGCCGCCTCCCGTGCCTACCTCCCTCCTTCCGTGCACCGCCGACGCGCTCGCCCCTCTCCTCCGGCGCGCGTCTGCCGCCTCTCCTCCTCTCCGGCCCCTCGCCCCTCCCGGCTCCGAGCTCCGCGCCCCGCCTCCCCCGGAGCGCCGCCGCCCGCCTCCGGCCGGCCCCGCGGCGCTGCCTCCTCCGCATCGGCCTCGCCCGCGCCGGCCTCCTTCGGCCACCACCTCCCCACCGACGCCTCCCTCACCCGAGCCCCACCCCGCTCGCGACCACCCTAGCCTTCCCCCTTCTCTTCGGCGCCGCCCGCCCGACGCCGCGCTCGCCCGCAACCCCCGCGGGTAGAACAACCTCCGGCCGCCCCCCCTCGTCGTGATTCGCCCCCTCCGCCGTCCCTGGCGCTCCCCCTGCAGCCCGCGTCCGCCAGCGACCTCGCCGCCGGCCGCCTTCCCTTCCTGCAAGCCCCGGCCCGCGTCCGTCGCCCCGCCACCTCGCCTTCCTCCCCCGCATCCCCGCCGGCGAGCCGACCTCGGGGCCGAGCCCTCCTCTGCTCTGTCCGGCAGGCCCGCGAAGACCGAGCACTGGGCGCGCGAGGCTCTGCCCGCTTCTCCGTCACCGTCCGCGTGCCTCCCCGTGGTCGCCCCTTTTCCGTCCGGCTCGCCCGGCAACCGACGCCAAGTCCTTCGATCTGGAGACCCTATTCTCGGATGCCAAGTTCGTCACCAAGATCTCCCGAAGTCTGAGTGTCTCGGAGATGGCGCGACTGATGGTTTCCAAGCCCGCCTCGATAGCAAGACGAACCGAAAAACGGCGAAGACGACCCGAAGGCCCCGTATCCAAAGGTCTTCGACAAGAAACGCCAAGATCTCCTTCCAGGAGGATGCCAAGTTTGCCTACATGAAGATCAAGACCGATCCTGGCGGAACTGAACCGGACCCCGTCGAATTCCCCAAGATCGTCTCTCGGACGCCAAGTGCTTCGGCCTAGAAAAACCGACGACCCGACCAAGATCCGAAGACCGAACCTGACCCGCCAAGTTCTTCAATCGGATCCGAGGACACCAAGACCCCGGTGCGACAAGTACTTCTTTCCGGACGCCAAGGTCGCCGATGCGATACGATAAGTACTTCGTCCCGAACGCCATGACCGTCGACATGACCCGAAGACCACGGATGCGCCAAGATCTACCTCAGTTGTCCGAGAACGATACCGTCGAAACCTGAACCCTGAGACCGACCCCGAACCCCCGGACCAAGATCGTCGAACCCTAATGTGTGACCCTTATCCGAGAACCCTATTTTATAAATGGTCAACTATATAAATTGTTGCATATTTAATTGTTCATCTCGCATGCATCTTGTGTGGTTTAGGGGCCTTATGCCGATTCACCTCATAATTAAATATGGGGCCCATATGCGGGCAAATCTAGTCTCATATTGGCCTCATTTAAATTTGTGTAGCGAACCGATGCTATCTTTTGTCTTGATCATGCAACATTTAATTGCGGGGTAGCTAAACAACTTGAACCACTTAAATATTTGTCGGGACCCTGGTTCCGCTTAATCTTACCTAATTGCATCGCACCTTTGCCATGTCATACATCATACATGCATCATGCCCGATCTTTTGCCATAGTATTAAATATTGCATCCGGTGTTTCTTCTAGTGTTTTGCTTCTTTGCGGATAAGGCCGTTGAGTTGATGTGAGCTTCGACCCGATCTTCGGTTGAACCTTCAGCAATGTTTTCAGGCGAGCATCTCCCCCTTTCTACCTATCTCACTTTTATAGTATTTATTCCCTCATGTTGATCTATTGCTATCTGTGTTGCGATGCTCTAGTTTCCGTCCCCGTGATATCCCGTGCAGCCTTATATTGCCTTGGACACATCCTATTACCTGTTGTTTGGTAGATAGTTGGACTTGCCGCGTCGTAGTCGCTTGCTCAAGTGCAGTTGCGTGTCGCCAAGTACCACAGTTGTTGGAGTATGGCCGCATGTTAATGTTGGAGATGATCATGACTTTAATTATCGTTCACTTTAATTACTGTTTAACAACTAAAATTGAAGTAAGTAAGCAGAGGCACAGGTGGGCAATAGATGTTATTTGGTTGTTAACCGTCCACTTGTGTCCCGTAGGACCCCGAGTACTTGATACCTGTTCCTTGAATTTTCGCGCTATCCACATCCGGGAGGCTTATGGGACCCCCCCTGAGCCAGAGCTTGATTCCGTCTTATTTCTTGGGGCCACAAACTAGTTTGAGGTTTTATTTACTATCCTGTACTTATGCCATGCTTTACTGCTTTATTTAATATTGTGCGAGGAGCACCTGTACTGTTTAGGATCGTGGCACGATTCCGCGGTATCGACAAGCCCAGTTTTGGGTTCCCAGTCGTTTACAGCCGTCCCCACAACCTTGAGTCCGTCTCAGAGCCGGCCGGCTTCATTGCGGGTCTACTTTAAGGGGTGGCCCCCTGAAATATTTCTGAATCCTGTGATTGCTTTGTCGTGAAGGCCTCGTTGGGTTTTGATTTGGTTTTTCCGAGGTTGATCGAGTGTGTGTTGCTATTGGTGCACCCCGGCCGGGTAAAAGTTTCTGAAAGCCGTGTCCGCGGTTATGGACGACTTGGAGCACAGCATCTCGATCATAGACAACTATAACTAAAGTAGTTCTATAAATTTGACTTTATAATGACTAGTAATCAGCTTCACTATAATGGAATGGCTAAATAAAACTGCCAACAATTGCTTGCTTGGGTAGTCGTTGCGACCATTGTACCTGACTAGTAAATATTGCAACTACAACGGAATGGCTAAATAAAAGTACCTACAACTGCTGGGTTTTTGGGTTATCTCATGCTATTTGTATCTGATTAGTAAGTGTTACAACTATAACGGAATGGTTAACTAAAATTGCCCACTGCTTATTATATCAGGATGACTATCTATACCTGACTAGTAATTGGTGCAACGATAACTGAATAAATAAAACTGCCAACTGTGTGAGTTCCTCGGTCGACTTCCTCGTTTGGTCTCGAGGGGGAACACCAGGATGGGTTTGTATGATGGTAGAATCATGTTGGTTCCGAACAGGTCTTTCTTATCCCTCTCTGATAGCCGCCAGTTGTATCGAGTCTCTATAGGTTGTTTAGTGCATGCTGCCGCTGCCGCTTCAGTCCACCATACCTATGTAGGCGAGGACCGCCGAATTCTAGCCTCGCCGTGTACTGGCCTCAGTACTGACGCTCCTCTTTTTCCTTTGCCCTTTGTCGGCACCCCTTTTGTTTAAGCAGGTTTTGAGATCGACATCGTTAGCAGGGTTACCCTTCCGGCTTGGCCTGGGCAGGGTTATGGACGCCATTGGTTATTCTTCAGGGCTCTTAGCCCATTTGCATCTTGTCCGTAGTCGGACGCTCCATCTTTTCAAGGTGATTTGGATCTTGGTTTTGTATATCTGTATTCTTGACTCATGGAGTCGTGTTGTATATATATCTGTTCTGTGGGTCCCATCGAGGACTGTTGTGTAATGTTATTACTTCGTTTTCCACCCGCACGAAAGTGCCTGGTGGGCACCTTTGAATCGTTTCTATGCGGGTTTTGGCGGGAAGCGCTGAAACTTGCATAGGGTCGATTCTGAGGGTGTTACATTATGTCGGCTTCAAGGTCGATGAAATGAGAATAAGATATGTTGTGCAAGCTCAAAATGCGCAATCTTTAGAAGATCTCATGTTTGATGCTTGCCATCCTCGGTGATCATGGATCGATGATGAGGAATAAAGAAAGGCGTTCCATCTTGAGAAGGAAAAGATCGTCTACATCGAGCTCAAGTGGAATGCTCAAGGCAAAGGTATAATCTTGATAGGTTTTCTCTTTTGCCGGTCTTATATTGTTAATGGAAGACCGGGTTTAGGATAGATAACCGTACTATCAAGAGGGGCTATCGCATGAGTAACTCGATCACATCGTTCGGAGAGAGCTCAAACCTTTGCATACTTGCATCATCGTATTTGGTTGTTATTTGGTCTTATCCATGTGAGGATATAGAGCTTGTGGTAATCACCATAACAAGCTCTTGTTCATCAAAATCGGATCCCTCTTTTATATCTTATTACGATTTTGATCTATGCGTTTTTTCGGTTTCTCACCAAGTGAGGTATATCACATTATTATACTTGATACATTCTAACTTGGTGATAACCAATATTTTCACCTTTTATAGGGAAGCTCATGTTGTCCTCTTTCCAACGCAATTGGAATCGGGTCGATCGGAGTTACCAATCAAAAGTTATAGCCGTTTGAATATCTGCTGGTCTCCTAGGTACCAAAATGCGGTAGTACCGCATTTTAGTACCTAGCAAGGCAAAAGGTTTTGGAAAGTTGCCAAAATCCACTGCCGGGTTAGGTACCAAAAAGCGATGGTACCGCATTTTAGTACCTAGCGTGACAGAAGGTTTTTTACTTTGTCATTTGGATCTATCCTCCCTTGCTGGACTATGATGTTTCTTTGCATGATATTGTATAGGTTGTTGTCCTCTTCGAAACGAGCCCAAGGTCATCGAAATCGGAGTCCGGATGCAAAAGTTATGGCTGTTTTCGTTCTGTGATGACCGGTAGTATCGGACCAGGATCCGGTAGTACCGGGGTACGGTAGTACCGCATTTTGGTATCGGGGAGCACAGAGAAAAAATGCGTTTGGAACCCCAGGAACCCCAGGAAATATTCGGTAGTGCCGGGAAAGTCCGGTAGTACCGGGAAAAAGTCCGGTAGTACCGGGAATCGCGTTTTTGGGCTGCAACGGTTGGATTTTGGAGGGACCTATATAAGGGGCCTTCTTCCCCAATGGTTCCTCAACCTTTCTTGCCAGTTTTCCCCTCCATTGTTGACCTTCTTGAGCTTGCTTTCTCTCAATCCCTCCGTTGATTCTTGCATATTCTTGAGGGATTTGAAAGAGGAGATCTAGATCTACAATCCCACCAATCAATCTCTCCTCTAAGTGAGGGGAACATATTGGGATCTAGATCTTGGACTATTTTGTGGATTTCCTCCATTGTTCTTCCTCTCTTATTCCCCCATAAGCTTTTGTAGCTTTTGTGGAATTTTGGAGAGAAGGATTTGAACACCTTTGTGGTGTTCTTGCCATTTGCATTTGGTGCATCGGTTTGAGTTCTCCTCGGAGGATTTGGTTTGTGTGACTCTTTGGAGCTTGTCCCTCTTGGGTTCTTGGAACCCTAGATGGTTTTGTGGCCTTGGTGTCATTGTGGCCTTTTGTGGCATTTGTTGATAGAATCCAATTAAGTTGTGGAGAAGTGCCCCAACCTTGTGAGAGGTTCCGGTTGCCACCGACAAGTGCACCGATAGTGGAAGCGTGGATCGATCCCGTTGGGGTGAGATTCACCGGAGAATAAGGGAGGCCTTTTGTGGCGTTGGTAGTTTGATACCACCCCCTCTCCAAACGAGACGTACTCCATGTTGGGAGGAACTCGGTAAAATATCGGTGTCCCCGCGTGCCTCGGTTATCTCTATACCCGAGCTCTTTACTTATGCACTTTACATTGTGATAGCCTTCGTGCTTGAAGTAATATATATCTTGCTATCACTTTGTTGCTTGTATTGCTTAGCATAAGTTGTTGGTGCACATAGGTGAACCTTAGTTGTTCTAGGTTGTGCTTAACAAAGTAAACACTAGTTTTATTCCGCCTTTGTTGAGCTACTCTAGGAAAAGTTTTAATCGCCTATTCACCCCCCCTCTAGGCGACATTTGTATCCTTTCAATTGGTATCAGAGCCCGGTCTCTCATTTTAGGCTTCACCGCCTTGAGAGTAAAGATGTCGGCTAGGGGATTAGTGCACAAGGACACGCTCACATTCGATGGCACAAATTATGATGTTTGGAAAATTCGCATGCTTAATTTATTTCGGGGAATTCACCCAATTATCAAGGGATATCTATATGTGGGTCTCTCTTCTCCTATGGATACCCAAAATGAATCTTTAGAGGAGAAGTTGAACTCTCATATAGATGCTCTAGCTACTAAAATTCTTTTGCATGTTGTGAGCAATGTAGTTCTTTCTTCTATCATGCCTTATTCAAGCGCTCGTGAGATATGGACCAAGCTTCAAGATAAATATAGCAAGTCCAACATTATTGAGGATGATTGTGTTGCTTCCACTTCTGGTCGAGATGAGTTCTCATCGTCTACCACTCCACCAACATGTGACTTTTCACAAGGTAATGATATGGTGAGTGGTGATAGAAATTGCAATATGGATAGTGATATTACTATTTGTAATCCTTCATCCCTATCTAGTTACAATGATCTATCTTTGGACATTAACACTTCTAGCACTCAAAACTCCTTACATGCTTGTGTTAATAGTCCTTGCATATCATGTAGAAATGACTTGAATAAATCTCATGATGATATGCTTGTGTTGTCTTGTTGCCATGATAAAAATGCTTCTATTTCCTCTAGTGCTTGTGTTGCTGACCATGTAGAGGAAAATGAAGATTCTATGGGCCAAGACAAGGTTTTGAATACAGCTACAAGTGCAATCTCATCATCATCCTCCTCCGGTTCTCACATATGCCTTATGGCTAAGGGAACAAAGGTAACCTCTTTGGATCCCATTGTATCTCATGATGATGATGAGGTTGAGAATGATAATGATGTTTATCGAGGTAAGTATGATATTACCTCTATTAAGAAAATGGGAGAGGTTGTCTATAGTGCTCTCTACAAAAATAAAATTGCTTCCTCCAACCTTCTTGAAATCTTGAATTATGCTATAGAAGGCATTGATCTTATTGAGGAGCAAGAAAACATAATTGATGAAAAGTTTGCACTTGAGCGTGAATATGATAATGAACTTGCTCAAGTAAAGGACTCCCTTGAAGAAGAACAAACCACCAAAGAATCTCTTGAGGAGACTTTTACTCTAGAATTATCTAGAGTAAAGGAATACCATGATAGAGAACTTGCGGTGGCTAACTCCTTCAAGATTGTAGAGGTCCCAATCTTTAATAAGATAGAGCCCCCTGTGTTTACAATGCTAGTCCCTGGATCAATAGCTAGCATCCACAGTTAAGATGTAATATCAAAAAACAAAGGTCATAATACAACTTTATAACCAGGAATAACATAGTTTTATTACATCTTACATAGCTCATTTGGCTATTACATTACATTGTAGCAGAAATCTATAAGCATGGGGTCCTTCATCTTCAAAGTGCCACAGGAAGATGTTGGTTGTAGACTTTGTAATCCTAATCAATCAATCTTCACTAAAATCAATCAAACCTGCAACATACAAGTTACAGCCACAAGGGTCAATACATTTGAATTGTATTGGCAAGTGATACTATGGTAGTATAGTGGAGTCTATCATCTATATGCATTTGGCTAAGTGGGGTTGAGGCTTGCATTGCTCAAAATAGATTTTTCCTTAACATTTGAAAATACTAAGTTTTGCTTGGCAAAATCTTTTTTTTTTCTCAATCAAAGATTTGAAGATCCTTTCAAGGCATCTCTCCATCAAGGATTGAAGATTTCAAACAACCCTTGTTCAAAGCACAAGTTTTTAACTTAGAAATTTGAATGATGAGATTCTTGATTGCTTCCATGTCTTGATGCTCAATTTGTCCTTTACCAGGGACATGGCTAAGTACTTAGATTTTTACACTCTACAGAGGTGGTGCACTTTCCCCATAAGACTTGGTTTCCCAAGACAAGATCTTTCAGAAGCCTTCCCTTAGACCAAAATGGACGCGCTCCAACCTATCAAACACTACCACCCTCTGTCCATATGGCTAAGTTCTTGCAACCTATATGATCATGGCAGAGCCCATATTGCCAAGTGGTTGCACTTGAAGCTTCTCAACATTTGACATCTCAAATCTCTTTGTTCCTGGGTGGCATACCACAAGTGAGATACACACGCCAAATCCATGGCCTTGTGAACCACTCAACCAAAAACCACCAAGCAAGCCCATTCCACCCAGGTGATTCATTAACTTAGTTGTTTTATTACACAAAAAATAAGTCCTCAGACTTAGAGATTTTTCCATAGTGTGAATATATTTTCCACCCATGTTTTCTATTAGCTAGGCTAAGCTTGATAGTAGTAGGAATCTTTAACTTAGGAAAATCCTACTAAGGATTCATCTACTAGGTTTTCTTATAGCAAGGTCTATACTTAGCAAAATCCATGCAAGTTTTACTTAGCAAAATCACTAATGCATAGAGAAAGTAATGGGACAAAAAGTATGAAGCATCACTTGCCTTTTTGGTAGGGAATGGTGGTTCACTCCTTGATATTGCTAGTCTCACACTTCACTACAAGTCAATCAAGCAAACACAAATTCAATTCACATTCCAAACCAAAGTCAAACAAACAATTTTTCACACACAAAGTAATGGAATCTAAGTCATGCATAAGCATGCAAAGGTTGGTTCTATTGCAAGGATGGTCTCCACTAGGATTCTAAACTTTGTAAGTCCCAAATTGGTCATTTACCAAAATGGCAAAGTCATTTGCAAATGGGTTTTATCCATAAACCATTTTTCAAATCCTTTCATCATTTTATGTGGTGAAAAAAACTTTTTTCTCAATACCACAACCTTAAATGGTTTCACCAATTAAGTTGTTGTTTCTTAAAACTTGGTGTTTTTGGTTAGTAGGTTTGGTAAAAAACATTTCCTCCAAAGTTTTTACTCAAAACCATTTTCATAACAAAACACTAGTTTTATTTGGCTAGAAATGGACTAAACTAATTAATCCATTCTAAACTTTTCCAAATTCATTTTCCAAACCATGGGCTGGTTCCTAGGGTCAGTAAGTTCACAACAAGCCATTTTGCCAAGGTTTCAAACTTAGAAACATTTTTGAATCATTTTCTATTCTAAACAAGCACACAACAGAATCTGTAAAAACAAGTAAACTAACAGATACTATTTGCTAAACCAAGGGCATGGTTGGCTAGGTCTTGCTCTCCTGAATCCAACGACATAAAATTTGTAATTTTTGGACGCGTGGATCGAAAGTTATAGAGGTTTCAAGTTTGCAAATAAATCTGATTCAAAATTTCTTTTTAAACAGATCTAGTGCCACGCGGCAGGGTTTCATTGGACGGTACCATTTCGTGCGGATTGACAGACGTGGACCGTAGGATCCAACTTGATCGCACGGTACAGATTCGCTCGTACCCTTTCGCTCTGGTTCTATTTCTAACCGCAGGATCTAAATCTAACGGTGTAGGATTGGTTGACCATATTCGGGCGGCGCTGACACGGCAGCGACTGGTGGCGCGGTCAGATGTGGACGGTGCCGGTGGTATAGGAAGCGAGAGAAGGGGAGGAGTGGCTCACCGTGATCGCTGAAGGCTGGGGAAACTCGACGTGGTTTTCTTGGGTCAAGGGGCGCTCGGGGTCTGCTGCAATTCCTCGCCGGAGCTTGCTACAGTGACAGACGGCTCTGGACGTGGTCGGGGACAGTGCTGTGGTCCACGAGAAGACAAACGGAGGACTGGATTAGCTGAGCAAGGCCATGGCAAAGATGTTTGCGTGATCGAGGAGACACGGGGTGGTCGGAATCTACCTGTGGGCTCGACGGAGTTGGAGCGGACGGCGACGTCGTTCAGAACTTGTCGTAGCCGACGCTCTGAGGCGCCCGCGGTCGAACAGAGGGTACGGGTAGGAGTGTCTGGGAGTGGGGAGTCTGCTAGCGTGCTCAAGGAGGCTTGGGGCGGTGTCGAGTCACCGGAATCGGCACCGGACTTCGTCGGAACAGAGGGTGCTCGGGGAGGAAATTGGGGAGGTCTGGGGCGTGCCGGCGCGGTGTGTCAGAGGGGAAATATAGAGGAGACATGGGCGTTTAAACCTGCGTGATCAAAGCTGGTAACGGTGGTCGAGTTAAAGCGAATTAAGGCCGCGAAATCATCGGCAGGAACGGTGTCGAGGGAGGAAGAAGGGGTCGCGCGGGTGAGGAGGAAGAACAGAGGAAAGTGGGCCTACCGGTCAGTGGGAAAAGAAAGGAGGGGAGGGTCCACTGGTCATACTCTGTACGGTTCAGAAACGAGGTGCGAATCGTTTTCTTTCGGGGAGAGGGGGAGCTAGGTTGCTGGGCCTAGTGGGCTTGGCCAGTTGGGTCAGGTCCTGAATCTTTTTTTTTCTTCCTGTAATCCTTTTCTTTTTCTGAATCTAATTTCTGTTTTGAATTTTCAAACAAACAAACATCAACCAAATCAATTCAAACAACACCACACTTCACAATTTTGAACTTGGTTCTGTTTATCAGCATAAACCTAAATTCCAAAATAAAATAATATTTTTTTTAATTCATTTTAAGATCCATTCATTAATTAAATAAGATGGACCTTTATTTATTTAATATGGTTTGATTTATTTAATAAAATCTTCATTTGAAATCCAAATACTTTCAAAACCAAATCAGTAGGTTTTATTTGAAAGTAAAGAATACTTGGAAAGCTTGTTTAAAATAAAATAAAATAACCTTTTATTTTAGGGTCCATTAATAATTAAATTCAATAAACCTTCATTATTAAATCAACTAGGATTTATTTTATTTAAAATATTTGTTTGAAATATAAAATAAAACCAAAACTCTTTAGTAGGTTTTATTTGAGAATATAAAATACTTGGAAAACTTATTTTAAATAATTAAATAAGTTTTGATGTTTTTGTAAATAGTAAAACCTTTATTAATAAAAACTTGGATATTAAATCCTTATTAATTTGTTTAAATAAACCCTTGCTATTTTTATTCAAAGTAAAATGTTTTAATTCCAAAGCTTGGCCAAGGTTTAGTTTGGCTTTATAAAATATTCTTTATTTATGAATCCACCTTTTCTTTTGAAAACCAAATCTTTCTATTTTAAAAGATCCAAAATATTATTTCCAAAATATTTTGTTTTCCTTTATTTAAAATGTTTATCTTTTTAAATCCCTTTAGGATTTTATTTAATTCAAATGGGTTTGAAGTTCCAATTGAATTCAAAAAGTTTCTTCTGGCCCTGAAAATCAAACAAAGTTTTATTTTATTCATTTATTTTCACATTACAAGATTTGGAAAATCTTGGGATGTGACAGGCTACCACCCTTAAAATAAATCTCGTCCCGAGATTTGGGGAGGCTAGGGGTTACAAGTAGGCTCAAAACAACTAGGGTACTACCACCCTTAAAATTTTTCAAACAAAATTACATATTGTCCTTCTTGGGATCCTGGGAAAACTTCTCTAAGCAAAATTTTTGCATTGTGTCCTTGGTTTCCATTCTTGACTCATGGGCCAAGGTTGAGTTTCTCCATAGGCTTGTTCAACTTGTTCATCATCTTTTCTGGACAATTGTTTACATAGTGGACTGGTTCCTTGCATTTGAAACATATCACTTGGCTGATATCTTTCTTTTCCTTTGGTATCATTGCCTCTTGTTTGTTTCTTTGGTTCTTCTTCTTCTCTGGGCACTCATTGGCATAGTGTCCCATCTCTTTGCAATTGTAACATTGCACTTGAGTAATATCCTTCTTGTTAGGGTTGGGGCATTTCTTCTTTTTCTTTTTTGGTCTCTCCAAAGCTAGGAGTTCTTCTAGTTCATGTTCTTCATAGGTGGGAGATCTTTCTCTCTTCTTGAGACATTGATCTTCATGTGCCTTGGATGCATGATCCTTGACTCTAAAAATATTGCTAGCTTGGGTTCCTTCTAGATTAACATCTTTGTCATCCTTGTTGTCATAGACCCTTTTGGGATAGCTTTCTTCCATGTTGATCATTTGAGTAACCAATCCTTGAAACAATTGGGACTGAAGTTTCAAAATCCTTTGTATGGCTGGGTCTAGTCCATTGTTGTTGGCTAAAAGTTGAGTTGTCTCTTGGCTCAACTGGTTTTGGGTTGTTATAAGTTCTTTCATGTTGTCCTCTTGGTTGTTGTTGGTGTCATCAACCTTGATGTTGGAGTTTCTTGGAGTAGTCATTTGTTTGGGTTGGGTAGGGATTAGAGTAGGCAAGATATTTCTAAGGGAATAATTCTATTCACACACATCACAATTCACACAAACAATTTGCATGCAATCACAAACCAAAACATTTCACTCAAACAACAAAGTTCAAGCACATACTTAGGCAACAAAATATTTTTGTTACACCACATAAGTTGGTGTGTTTGACTTAACTAAATCATGGTGGTCCATCTATATGGTTCACTTGTGATCTTTCTTCTTTCTTGGTTTCTTCCTCTTGCTTGGGATCATGGTTTCCTTGAAAAAAACTCTTGGTTACAATACTTCAAAGTTGTTGATGGCTCCTTCTTATTTTGCATTCCCTCAGTCTCTAAATCTTGAGTAAGATTTCCTTGTTTCATTTCTAGTCCTTAGTAGTTTCCAAGTTGGAAGTCCTTGATGATCATGCCGAAGATGTTGAAGTCATTAGAGTGGAAGAAGTTGAAGTCATTAGAGTTGAAGGTGTTGAGGAAGTCCTTTGCACATGGTGTAGTCTTGGGCCATGGGGTAGGCTTTTCCATCAAGTTGAAATAGAAGAGATGTAGAGTTGAAACCAAAATGGTTGAGGAAAGAGTTTACAAGTGTTTTGTAAGTAAGTTTTTGGAACAAGTACAACTCCTATTTTCTAAAGGTTTTTGTCCAATCCTAGGGTTTACAAATCCTACAGGCAACACAATGCTCCGATACCATCTGTAGAGGTCCCAATCTTTAATAAGATAGAGCCCCCTGTGTTTATAATGCTAGTCCCTGGATCAATAGCTAGCATCCACAGTTAAGATGTAATATCAAGAAACAAAGGTCATAATACAACTTTATAACCAGGAATAACATAGTTTTATTACATATTACATAGCTCATTTGGCTATTACATTACATTGCAGCAGAAATCTATAAGCATGGGGTCCTTCATCTTCAAAGTGCCACAGGCAGATGTTGGTTGTAGACTTTGTAATCCTAATCAATCAATATTCACTAAAATCAATCAAACCTGCAACATACAAGTTACAACCACAAGGGTCAATACATTTGAATTGTATTGGCAAGTGATACTATGGTAGTATAGTGGAGTCTATCATCTATATGCATTTGGCTAAGTGGGGTTGAGGCTTGCATTGCTCAAAATAGATTTTTCCTTAACATTTGAAAATACTAAGTTTTGCTTGGCAAAATCTTTTTTTTTCTCAATCAAAGATTTGAAGATCCTTTCAAGGCATCTCTCCATCAAGGATTGAAGATTTCAAAAAACCCTTGTTCAAAGCACAAGTTTTTAACTTATAAATTTGAATGATGAGATTCTTGATTGCTTCCATGTCTTGATGCTCAATTTGTCCTTTACCAGGGACATGGCTAAGTACTTAGATTTTTACACTCTACAGAGGTGGTGCACTTTCCCCACAAGACTTGGTTTCCCAAGACAAGATCTTTCAGAAGCCTTCCCTTAGACCAAAATGGACGCGCTCCAACCTATCAAACACTACCACCCTCTGTCCATATGGCTAAGTTCTTGCAACCTATATGATCATGGCAGAGCCCATATTGCCAAGTGGTTGCACTTGAAGCTTCTCAACATTTGACATCTCAAATCTCTTTGTTCCTGGGTAGCATACCACAAGTGAGATACACAAGCCAAGTCCATGGCCTTGTGAACCACTCAACCAAAAACCACCAAGCAAACCCATTCCACCTAGGTGATTCATTAACTTAGTTGTTTTATTACACAAAAACATAAGTCCTCAGACTTAGAGATTTTTCCATAGTGTGAATATATTTTCCACCCATGTTTTCTATTAGCTAGGCTAAGCTTGATAGTAGTAGGAATCTTTAACTTAGGAAAATCCTACTAAGGATTCATCTACTAGGTTTTCTTATAGCAAGGTCTATACTTAGCAAAATCCATGCAAGTTTTACTTAGCAAAATCACTAATGCATAGAGAAAGTAATGGGACAAAAAGTATGAAGCATCACTTGCCTTTTTGGTAGGGAATGGTGGTTCACTCCTTGATCTTGCTAGTCTCACACTTCACTACAAGTCAATCAAGCAAACACAAATTCAATTCACATTCCAAACCAAAGTCAAACAAACAATTTTTCACACACAAAGTAATGGAATCTAAGTCATGCATAAGCATGCAAAGGTTGGTTCTATTGCAAGGATGGTCTCCACTAGGCTTCTAAACTTTGTAAGTTCCAAATTGGTCATTTACCAAAATGGCAAAGTCATTTGCAAATGGGTTTTATCCATAAACCATTTTTCAAATCCTTTCATCATTTTATGTGGTGAAAAAACATTTTTCTCAATACCAAAACCTTAAATGGTTCACCAATTAAGTTGTTGTTTCTTAAAACTTGGTGTTTTTGGTCAGTAGGTTTGGTCAAAAACATTTCCTCCAAAGTTTTTACTCAAAACCATTTTCATAACAAAACACTAGTTTTATTTGGCTAGAAATGGACTAAACTAATTAATCCATTCTAAACTTTTCCAAATTCATTTTCCAAACCATGGGTTGGTTCCTAGAGTCAGTAAGTTCACAACAAGCCATTTTGCCAAGGTTTCAAACTTAGAAACATTTTTGAATCATTTTTCTATTCTAAACAAGCACACAAAAGAATCTATAAAAACAAGTAAACTAACAGATACTATTTGCTAAACCAAGGGCATGGTTGGCTAGGTCTTGCTCTCCTGAATCCAATGACATAAAATTTGTAATTTTTGGACGTGTGGATCGAAAGTTATAGAGGTTTCAAGTTTGCAAATAAATCTGATTCGAAATTTCTTTTTAAATAGATCTAGTGCCACGCGGCAGGGTTTCATTGGACGGTACCGTTTCGTGCGGATTGACAGACGCGGACCGTAGGATCCAACTTGATCGCACGGTATAGATTCGCTCGTACCCTTTCGCTCTGGTTCTATTTCTAACCGCAGGATCTAAATCTAACGGTGTAGGATTGGTTGACCATATTCGGGCGGCGCTGACGCGGCGGCGACTGGTGGCGCGGTCAGATGTGGATGGTGCCGGCGGTCTAGGAAGCGAGATAAGGGGAGGAGTGGCTCACCGTGATCGCAGAAGGCTGGGGAAACTCGACGTGGTTTTCTTGGGTCAAGGGGCGCTCGGGGTCTGCTGCAATTCCTCGCCGGAGCTTGCTACAGCGACAGACGGCTCTGGACGTGGTCGGGGACGGTGCTGTGGTCCACGAGAAGACAAACGGAGGACTGGATTAGCTGAGCAAGGCCATGGCAAAGATGTTTGCATGATCGAGGAGACACGGGGTGGTCGGAATCTACCTGTGGGCTCGACGGAGTTGGAGCGGACGGTGACGTCGTTCAGAACTTGTCGTAGCCGACGCTCTGAGGCGCCCGCGGTCGAAGGGAGGGTACGGGTAGGAGTGTCTGGGAGTGGGGAGTCTGCTAGCGTGCTCAAGGAGGCTTGGGGCGGTGTCGAGTCACCGGAATCGGCACCGGACTTCGTCGGAACAGAGGGTGCTCGGGGAGGAAATTGGGGAGGTCTGGGGCGTGCCGGCGCGGTGTGTCAGAGGGGAATATAGCGGAGACATGGGCGTTTAAACCTGCGTGATCAAAGCTGGTAACGGTGGTCGAGTTAAAGCGAATTAAGGCCGCGAAATCATCGGCAGGAACGGTGTCGAGGGAGGAAGAAGGGGTCGCGCGGGTGAGGAGGAAGAACAAAGGAAAGTGGGCCTACCGGTCAGTGGGAAAAGAAAGGAGGGGAGGGTCCACTGGTCATACTCTGTACGGTTCAGAAACGAGGTGCGAATCGTTTTCTTTCGGGGAGAGGGGGAGCTGGTTTGCTGGGCCTAGTGGGCTTGGCCAGTTGGGTCTGGTCCTGAATCTTTTTTTTCTTCCTGTAATCCTTTTCTTTTTCTGAATCTAATTTCTGTTTTGAATTTTCAAACAAACAAACATCAACCAAATCAATTCAAACAACACCACACTTCACAATTTTGAACTTGGTTCTATTTATCAGCATAAACCTAAATTCCAAAATAAAATAATATTTTTTTAATTCATTTTAAGATCCATTCATTAATTAAATAAGATGGACCTTTATTTATTTAATATGGTTTGATTTATTTAATAAAATCTTCATTTGAAATCCAAATACTTTCAAAACCAAATCAGTAGGTTTTATTTGAAAGTAAAGAATACTTGGAAAGCTTGTTTAAAATAAAATAAAATAACCTTTTATTTTAGGGTCCATTAATAATTAAATTCAATAAACCTTCATTATTAAATCAACTAGGATTTATTTTATTTAAAATATTTGTTTGAAATCTAAAATAAAACCAAAACTCTTTAGTAGGTTTTATTTGAGAATATAAAATACTTGGAAAACTTATTTTAAATAATTAAATAAGTTTTGATGTTTTTGTAAATAGTAAAACCTTTATTAATAAAAACTTGGATATTAAATCCTTATTAATTTGTTTAAATAAACCCTTGCTATTTTTATTCAAAGTAAAATGTTTTAATTCCAAAGCTTGGCCAAGGTTTAGTTTCGCTTTATAAAATATTCTTTATTTATGAATCCACCTTTTCTTTTGAAAACCAAATCCTTCTATTTTAAAAGATCCAAAATATTATTTCCAAAATATTTTGTTTTCCTTTATTTAAAATGTTTATCTTTTTAAATCCCTTTAGGATTTTATTTAATTCAAATGGGTTTGAAGTTCCAATTGAATTCAAAAAGTTTCTTCTGGCCCTGAAAATCAAACAAAGTTTTATTTTATTCATTTATTTTCACATTACAAGATTTGGAAAATCTTGGGATGTGACAAAGATTAAAAATGATGAACTTGAAGTTGCTTATGCTAAACTTGTTAAGGATTTTAAGCACCTCGAAAATGTCTCTCGGGTCGTTAAGAGGGAGCTCATCAAACTCACTGAGTCACATGAGCAACTTAAAGCTTCATATTTAAAAGAGCTTGACAAGTTGCCCTCACCTCTTGCTAATAATAATGATGCTTGTGCTACTAACTCTATTTCTTGTGAAGCATCTACTTTAAAGGAGAATGTTGAGCTAAAGGCTCAACTTGCTTTGCTAACTAGCAACTATGGGAAATTAGAAGAAAGTCATGATAAGCTCTCGAGCTCGCATGAGGATCTTCTAGTCTCCCATGGTAGGCTAAAATTAGCTCATGAGGCCATCGTGTCAAAGGTAACATCTAGTGGGCCGCATGTGGACATTAGCACTATATCTACTCCAAATATTATATTGCCATGTGCTAGTCCATGTAATTCATCCTCTCACAACCATGCTATATCACATGATGAATTACATTACATGCCTTGTTTCTCTAACAATGTGGCATCTACTTCCTCTAGTACATTTGTTGAAACTAACCATGTAGAGGAAATAAAAGAGCTCAAGGCTCAAGTCACTTCTTTGAGAAATGACTTGAAAAGGGGTCATCAAGGGAAGATCACACTCAACAAAATTTTGAGTGTGCAAAAATTCCCCAATGACAAGAGTGGACTTGGATTCAACTCCAATGTCAAGAACAAGTCCACTATCAAGTTGAAGCACAAGGACAACAATAAGAATGGCCAAGATCAAGTCAAGTATCCGGCCAACATTGTTTGCTTCAAGTGCAAGGAAGAAGGGCATCATGTCAAACATTGCCCATTAAATAAGAAGTTCCTTGGCAAGAAGCAATAAGGGAAGCGGCCTCAAGCTTACATCTTGTTAGAGATGGGCCTCCTCCCAAGAAGACTCAAGCTCTTCCTCAAGTTGTTGCTTCATCCAAAAATAAAGATGGCAAGAGAAGAACTTGCTACATATGTTGTGAGAAGGGGCACATTTCTTCTGCATACACTATTGGTAACCCCTCATCCCATCCTATCTTGATTGATGATTCTTATTCTCTTTGTAAGGATGAGGTTGGCAATGTGTTTGCCAAATTTATTGGTGCTCAATGTGGTGTCAAGAAAAGAACCATTTGGGTTGCCAAACCTATTGTGACTAACCTCTTAGGACCCAACTTGGTTGGGGACCAACAAGCCAAAACTTGATCAATAGGTGTGTTTTGGAGGGCATTGGAGACTTGGCTACATCATGAAGAATTAATGGATCTTCATTATTATATTTGTCAAGACAAGTCATGTGGTTTATATTTCTCTTATTATTATATTTCCAATGTTCCTCCTTGCGGTAACATATGCTTAACGCATTTCATTAAAAGTTACTCGCCCCCTTGTGCATGTGTTGGTTTTGTATCTTCCATGCTTTTGTACAAGTTGTGCTTTCCACTTAATTATCTTGAGGTATCAATCATATGTGTGTATGATTAAGTGGCACAACATGTATGCGTGTTTCTTGTGTTTGAGCCTTTCTTGATTATATTTGGTATCTTATTTGGCTCTTTTTGAGAGATTAATGGATTATCCCATTTTGGGGGAGTGTTATGCTTGGGCATTCCACAATCCTAAAATTGTGTGTACATGAGGAATACCACCTAGTATTTACATTGTATTATTGTCTAGCCTCTATGTGGTACAATTCTCACGAGAAATTTAAGTTTTATAATGTTCATTAATTATCTCTATTTGTATCCTTTTGCCTTGTGTTGGTTTTATGGTAGTATCACATTATGGGGGAGTCATATGCTTAGTGCATATTACAAATCCTAGAAAATGTGGATATTCGAGGTTGTGTCACTTAGAATTGATATTGATAATTATCTAGCACCTATGTGACACATTGTATCATACAATTTCCAATTTGCTTGAATGGCTTTATTGATCTTATTTTGGATCTTGTATATGGGAGTGGTTCTCGGTATGTGTTTCCTCATATTTAGATATATATATTCGCATGGAAACCATTTGCTTCAAGTTACTCTAATCACTAGTGATTGTGTGACTATTGGAAGCTACCAAGAATCTTGTTTGAAGTATCATGCTCAATTCTTATATTTAGTTATATGCTTATTGTTGTGTGTATATGATCTTGGATATCCATGTGAACTACCTAGGGAAAATTATTCCCAATATTTCTTGTCCTTGGACAATGAGTACTCAATTTAAGGTAGAATTTATTGATCATATTCACTTTGGCCTTTGTTTAATTTTATCCTATCTTTGGCCAAGAAAATGTTTTATGTTGTCTCCCAAGCTTCCTTGCTTCTTTTGGATCTTCTTATTTTACTGATATCCTCTTGTGTTTGAGTTAATGTAGGTAGTAGTGATGATCCCATTTGTGTGCATTTTGCATTCTAAAGGAAAATCCTACATAATGCACTATCCATGGGGGAGCTCTCCTATATTATTTAGAACATTCATATTTATGCTTCTTTGTTTGATCCATATCAGGTTTTATGTGCTTGGAACCTCAATCTTTTCGTTTTGGTATTTTGTGCCATCATGTGAAGTTTGGGGAGTTTGGTTTCTTGTTGGAACCTTGCTTTTTTTGGGAGTTGGTTTTGTCTCATTCCTTGTTTCTTGATTTGACCATTTTAGAATGAGATAAATCCTTGAGCATTTTTATTTCTATCTATTTTTGCTCTTTTGGCCTTAGCCTAGTTCATTTGTTGAACTTGTGAACTTTCATGTGTTGAATTGGGTCTTTGATACAATTTGGACACTGCTTGTCTTGTCACACACTTGTGTGTGCCATCTTGGTTTACTTGGTGTTTTTGTTCAAATTGTATCTCATTTTTGGTTCTTGAAAGCCTTGTGCATGCATATTTACTACATATATATATTATGGCATGCTTGCTTTCTTTGATCCAATATATAGGGGAAACTCCACCAAATCCCATCGGCTAAGTTGTTCATGAAATTCAATTTCATATCAATATGCACATATTTATTTGGAGTCTCTCCTATGTATTGTAGTTGCACTAACTACATTGAACCCAATAAGTTTGGGGACCATTTTGTACTTAAATGTGTTTTAGGTACATTGGAGATAGATTGGATGCTTGTCTCTCAATCTTGAAGAAGTGGTGCGTTAATGACAATTGGAGGCAAGCTATAGGATGATCAATGAATTCATATCCTCCACATCCTACCAATTATATCTCGGTAACAAGTATCTCTTGATCATGCATATTTATATTGCTTCCAACCTTTTGCAGGTTGCATCTTGGCATGGTTTCTTTGATTTTGTATTTATTGTTGTATCTCTAGCCATGCTATTAAGAGGACTCTCTATTGTATATGTGTATAAGTTGAGATGAGTGCATATAATTGGGACTATACAAAATCATGCATATGATCCTCCAATCCCAAATATGTCAATCTAGCAATTTTATTGCCTATCATTTCCTCAACTTCTCTCATGTGCAATAGTGAGATTTTGCTAGTCCATTTTCTCTTATGATACTTGTTGCCTTTCTCCATATATTCCAACTTTCTCCTTTTCCCTTGGTGATAGTTGTAATATATGTAGTGTGTTAGTGTTTGAAGCTCATTAATCTACAATAAGATATATTTGAGCCTTTGGCCGTGCTTTGAAGCAAAAATCTTATTGGTATATGTTATGACTTCATTTTTTCTTCCATGTGCTTCTTGTATATCTTCTTTATGTGTGCATATTTCTTTGTTGGCATATGTCTTTGTGATGTTTTCAACTTATAGACATATACACATATGAGAAGATAATTTTAGTTGATTTTTAATCCTTGGAGACCACCTTTCTATTCCTTTTGATTCTTCAGTGGCTTCCAAATTTAATTTCCTATGAGTGTTAGTTCCTCTTGTTTGCATATTTGGGCACTCATATTTGTTCTCCCATGCCTTACATTGTTAAATAAACTTGGATGAGTGAGGATTCCATGATTATGCACCTTGTTCCCAAATGCAATTATCATAATTGGTGCATTATCTTTGGGGAGCTCATCTAATTCATTTAATAGTTCTCATTTGTCTTATTTCTCATTTATTGTGCCTTAAATGTTTATGGAGAAATGAGGATTCCATATTTGTGCATTTTTGTATTGAAATACAACGATTCTAAAGTGTGCACAAATCTTGGGGAACTTCTATATTTTATTTAAGCATTTATTTGATCTTTCATTTGATGTGTTTTAAATGTTTATGGAGGAGTGAGGATTCCATATTTGTGCATTTTTTTGTATTGAAATATACCGATTTTAAAGTATGCACAAATCCTGGGGAGCTTCTCTATTTTCTATTTCAAACACTCTTATCCTCATATCATAATATCTTGTTGTTTCCATTTGGACTCATTTGTTGTTTTCAATTGGTTGTCGGACCTTGTAATTGCTTGCATCATTTGGCTTTATTTTGGAAATCTTCGGGTCCTCGATATAGTCCTACTCCCTTCCAAGTATTCATCATTGGATATGTGCGAAGGCACACCTTTGGAGGAATTATTACTATATTTGCCTTCTAGAACTTGTCACCCATTTCGGCAATCGATGCCAATGGGGGAGAAGTTTTAGAGGGTTTAAGGGAAGTTGGTTGATGCACTGAGTTTGTTCTTAAGCATTTGCCTTTCATGCTCTTGCATCTTTATTGTTTCTTAGCATGTGTTATATAGAGAGGGAACTCCACCAATGATAATGATTGGCAATATATGCAATGAAATTCAAGTTCATCACACATGCATAGATTGTGGGGGAGTTTGCTCTATATATGGTGGTGGTACCAATATCACATACTTTTGTAGTATTTGATATTGGTATTACCGTCTTATTCATTAAAATTCCTTATATAAACCCTCTTAAAGGGATTGTCATCAATTACCAAAATGGGGGAGATTGAAAGAACATGTGGGCCCCATGTGTGGTTTTGGTAATTAATGACAATCTTTATGGACTAATGTGTGTATTAAGTTATAATTGTAGGAATTGTACATTGTCATCGCTTGGAGATTATGTCGGCTTCAAGGTCGATTAAATGAGAAGAAGATATGTTGTGCAAGCTCAAAATGCACAATCTTTAGAAGATCTCATGTTTGATGCTTGCCATCCTCGGTGATCATGGATCGATGATGAGGAATCAAGAAAGGCGTTCCATCTTGAGAAGGGTAAGATCATCTACATCGAGCTCAAGTGGAATGCTCAAGGCAAAGGTATAATCTTGATAGGTTTTCTATTTTGCCGGTCTTATATTGTTAATGGAAGACCAGGTTTAGGATAGATAACCGTACTATCAAGAGGGGCTCTTGAATGAGTAACTCGATCACATCGTTCGGAGAGAGCTCAAACCTTTGCATACTTGCATCATCGTATTTGGTTGTTATTTGGTCTTATCCATGTGAGGATATAGAGCTTGTGGTAATCTCCATAACAAGCTCTTGTTCATCAAAATCGGATCCCTCTTTTATATCTTATTGCGATTTTGATCTATGCGTTTTTTCAGTTTCTCACCAAGTGAAGTATCTCACATTATTATACTTGATACATTCTCACTTGGTGATAACCAATATTTTCACCTTTTATAGGGAAGCTCATGTCGTCCTCTTTCCAACGCAATTGGGATCGGGTCGATCGGAGTTACCAATCAAAAGTTATAGCCGTTTGAATATCTGCTGGTCTCCTAGGTACCAAAATGCGGTAGTACCACATTTTAGTATCTAGCGAGGCAGAAGGTTTTGGAAAGTTGCCAAAATCCACTGTCGGGTTAGGTACCAAAAAGCGATAGTACCGCATTTTAGTACCTAGCGCGACAGAAGGTTTTTTACTTCGTCATTTGGATCTATCCTCCCTTGCTGGACTATGATGTTTCTTTGCATGATCTTGTAGAGGTTGTTGTTCTCTTTGAAACGAGCCCAAGATCATCGAAATCGGAGTCCGGATGCAAAAGTTATGGTTGTTTTCGTTCTGTGATGACCGGTAGTATCGGACCAGGATCCGGTAGTACCGGGGTCCTGTAGTACCGCATTTTGGTACCGGGGAGCACAGAGAAAAAATGCGTTTGGAGCCCCAGGAACCCTAGGAAAGTCCGGTAGTACCGGGAAAAAGTCCGGTAGTACCGGGAATCGCGTTTTTGGGCTGCAACGGTTGGATTTTGGAGGGACCTATATAAAGGGCCTTCTTCCCCAATGGTTCCTCAACCTTTCTTGCAAGTTTTCCCCTCCATTGTTGACCTTCTTGAGCTTGCTTTCTCGCAATCCCTCCGATGATTCTTGCATAATCTTGACGGATTTGAAAGAGGAGATCTAGATCTACAATCCCACCAATCAATCTCTCCTCTAAGTGAGGGGAACATATTGAGATCTAGATCTTGGAGTATTTTGTGGATTTCCTCCATTGTTCTTCCTCTCTTATTCCCCCATAAGCTTTTGTAGATTTTGTGGAATTTGGGAGAGAAGGATTTGAACACCTTTGTGGTGTTCTTGCCATTTGCATTTGGTGCATCGGTTTGAGTTCTCCTCGGAGGATTTGGTTTGTGTGACTCTTTGGAGCTTGTCCCTCTTGGGTTCTTGGAACCCTAGATGGTTTTGTGGCCTTGGTGGCATTGTGGCCTTTTGTGGCATTTGTTGGGAGCCTCCAATTAAGTTGTGGAGAAGTGCCCCAACCTTGTGAGAGGTTCCGGTTGCCACCGACAAGTGCACCGATAGTGGAAGCGTGGATCGATCCCGTTGGGGTGAGATTCACCGGAGAATAAGGGAGGCCTTTTGTGGAGTTGGTGGTTTTATACCACCCCCTCTCCAAGCGAGACGTACTCCATGTTGGGAGGAACTCGGTAAAATATCGGTGTCCCCGCGTGCCTCGGTTATCTTTATACCCGAGCTCTTTACTTATGCACTTTACATTGTGATAGCCTTCGTGCTTGAAGTAATATATATCTTGCTATCACTTTGTTGCTTGTATTGCTTAGCATAAGTTGTTGGTGCACATAGGTGAACCTTAGTTGTTCAAGGTTGTGCTTAACAAAGTAAACACTAGTTTTATTCCGCCTTTGTTGAGCCACTCTAGGAAAGTTTTAATCGCCGATTCACCCCCCCTCTAGGCGACATCTGTATCCTTTCAGCAGAATAGAAAACACAAATTTCCTATGATGGGAACAACTATGTACCAAGATCTATCTACTAGATAGAAACAACGGGCGGATGTATATCCGTAGAGAACATACCCTTGAAGACCGACAAAGCTTAACGAGTCCAAACTCGTGGTTGATGTAGACGATCTCTTGCCGATCTCAAGATCGAGAGGAAGTCCTAACGCCGCAAAACAGCAGCGCATCCGTGCTCGCACACACGTTCGAGGCACCGAGCAACCTCCGCCTCCTCGCTCCAGCGATGCAGCGGAAGCACAACTCTTTCTTGCCGAATAGCCACCGGGAACATGTATCTCGCTAGTCCGAGATCATGGGGGATAAATTCTAGAGGGGGAGAGAGATCCTTCACGAGGAGGTCTGAGTGAGAAGTGAGAGGAGGGGCTTCTTATATAGGGGAGGGGGCAGCCCAAGGGGGCATGGCCGCCGGCCATGGAGGGTGCCCCACCTCTCCCTCATTCATGTGGGTGGACACTCCACTCACAAAATGGCCCTTCAATTTTCTCCACTCAAAAAACCCACTCAAATTCCCATTAAATTTCCACCAAATTTAATGCAAACTCTCATTAAATAAACCTCTTTTATTTTATTCAGAATTTTGTCAATTACTTTAATGACAAACATTCACAAATAACCCCTTGCTAGAATTCTATTTCACATGCATAACCACTTTATGCAATTTCGCCCGAAAACCTGTTTCGGTATCTAGTGAAATAAATTCCTGCGCTTGTTCATTCTTTCGTCATGAAACTTTTGCTCCAATTGGATGTCGGTGTCTCTTAAGTGTGTCACCCTACGGTTCGTGAATAATGCAGACATGATCGAGACCCCTCTCGGATCAATAATCAGAAGCGGGATCTGGAGACCCATACTGACTCCCACACATTCAACGATGACTTTCTTGTGATCGTCGGAACCTTTTACGCTAGTATCTTAGTCCTTTTGTTTCGTGATATATTACATGTCCAAGATTCGATCATCGGTATCTCCATACCTAGTTTTATCTCGTTACTAACATGTATTCTTTTCTCGTTCCCATGATATAACATTCTAGTGATCAAATCACTTGCTTGCAAGCTAATCAATGTGATATCACCGAGAGGGCCCAGAGCATATCTATCCGTCATCGGGATGAACAAATTCCACTCTCGATCCAGTACTTCTGAACCCATCTTTAGTACTTCTGAACCCATCTTTATAATCACCCTGTTACGGTGTGACGTTTGATGTTATCAAGAAACTCTTCCGGTGTTAGTGATTGACATGATCTCATGGTCTAAGGATTAGGATCACTTCGTAAGTTGTTATAGCAATATAAACTCAATGACTTTGATCGTAATGCTATACTTCGGATGAATGTTCATCACACCATTACACTAATGTTGTGACCCTGTTATTAACAACATCCAATGTCCATGATGAGGAAACCTTGATCATCTTGTTAATCAACGAGCTAGTTTATAAGAGAGGCATAACTAGGAACTTCCTTTTTCTTTATTAAACACACATGTATTAACGTTTCCGTATTAATACAATTATAGCATGTAAAATAAACATTTATCATAAATAAGGAATACGATAATAACCACTTTATTATTGCCTCTCGGGCATATTCCCTTCAGTCTCCCACTTGCACTAGAGACAATAATCTAGTTTGAAAACTTTGCGTATTGAACACTTATGGCTTTCCGGTGTTCCATATACGCAATTGCAAGTGGTTAACATAATCTACGGATCTGACGCTTCAGGTCCGTGTGTATTTGCATGTCTTTGCGTCTTCACGCATCACGCATTCTCCAATGAGATGGCATTGTATAAATTTGGTATTTCGGTGAGACCTTTAGTTCCTTGGGGTTAAATCATGTCGATACTATTGTCATACAATATATCTTTAGTGTTAGCCCGTTGCGAACCACACCTTAGTTTGATAACAAACTTCTTGACACAAATTCCCTCCTTTGCTGCTACTATAGCAGTCATATACTTAGCCTTTTTGTTGTAGTATTCGTCACAATGTCTTAACTATGGATTTCATCCAAATCCATCATGGAATCTTCTTTCCATTACATTGTGCCACCCATAGTTTAAATTGAGATAAACTTAATTTGTATCTTGTGACAAAACTAGTATCAATGTAACGCTTTACAATGAACTATTTGTAATTGTTTGTCACCTCTACACAAATATATTCTTAGTTCTTCCAAAAGATCATAAAATTATCCTCACTATCGTCCAATGATCATTTTATGATTCATTCTGATATATGCTCATAACACTTAGAGCATAGGACATATCTGGATGTGTACATATCATGGTATGATTGATCAAAACATTCTCGTGATTTCACTCATCAAGTGTCAAAGCACTTGAATCTTGTTTCACTTACCAAGTGTCGATACACTTGAATCTTGATTCAATTACTTTTCCATGCGACAAGAACTGTTTCTTGTCGTTTCTATATTGAACTCCTTCAATATCTCATATATGTACGTTTGGCACAACCATATTGGTGTCACAGTCTATTCACTATAAACATTCACGCTAAATATTCGGGTTTTGCCTAAGTATTTCATCAAAATAAAATTCTTAACATTTGTCAATAAAAGATACATCATTTCCAATCAATAAGATGTCCTCCACATAATGTATTAGAAATATGTCTTAGCGCTCCCACTTAATTTCTTGCAAATGCAAGCATCTTCATCGTCTCCAGATGAAAACTCCTTTTTCATCACGGCGAAGATTCCAACTCCGCGATGCTTACTTCAACCATTGAAGTTTGCATGCCCTTTTAGCATCCTTTGAATTTAACAAAACCCTTTGGACCGTGTCTTGTACACGTCCTAGGTAACCATTCTATTAGAAGAATTTTTTTTTTTTATTCATCTACCATATACCAAATTATATGTAGTGGTTGCTACTTTAATCCATCCAGATATCGCTATGAAAGGTCCAATCTTGTCATAGTCAACTCCTTTGAACATTGTCATAAAATACTTTACGACATGTCGAATATTTCATAGATGTGAGACATCCATGTCTGTTTCTTTATAGATCCAAATACGACCGATAGGTTTTTACACCTTTCCGGAGGGTCTTCCAAATTCAAAACTTGATTTCTCGTGTATGGAACTATCATGGATTTTATGGCTTCAAGCCATTTGACGGAGTCAGGGCCCATCATCGCTTCTTTGTAGTCGGTTCATCATTGTTAAACAATAATTATTTACTCTCAAATCTCAACCATTTGATTGTTTATCCGACCTTCTTGGTTCAATAGGAACTTTAGACCTCCGTGACCGCAACCTTTGAGGCACGTAATCCATGAGCATTCTGGCTGCCTCCGGAACATTTTCTGGCGCTTCGCAACTCAGCACATATAGCTAAGGTTCGTTAACCTTATCAAAGTTCTATTGTCCTCCCACTTAACATTTATGAAAAATTCCTTCTTCAAGAAACTTCATGTTTCAAACGACAAACCCTTTTGTCCTTGGTATTATGGAGGAATAACCAATTGTTATCCGAAATAACCTACAAAGACATGCTCATTCGACTTCGGTTGTAAATATCTTACTTATGTTTAGCATACCAAAATTTAAAAAATGACAACTTGGGTTTTACCCCAAACCATAACTTCCATGGTGTCATTTTAACGGATCAATATGGAGCTCTTTTTAGTGTAAAAGCGATAGTCTCTAAAGCTTTTAATCTTTTAAAACATAATGGCAGTTTTATAAATAACACCTTTGATCCAACCATGACTTGCAACTCAAATAAATCCCTTTATGATAAAATCATAATTCATTTATTTTTCTTGTTACACTTGTAACTCAAATAAATCCCTTATGATAAAATCATAAACCATTTATTTTCTTGTCACAATGATTTTCACTTCATCTTGAAAGTCTTTGAACATTTTCAAATATTTCACACTTCTTTCTCATTAAGTGAATATTCACTCAAATTTTCGGAGAAAGTATATGAAGTTGAAACCCATCGCTTACGACTTACACATAATGAACTACATACATCAATATGTATAAATTCCAATATTTTAGTCATTTGTTCTTCTTTGGCCTTTGAACGAAGTTTTAATTATCCCGAGGAAAGTTTCACAAGCGTCACATGATCAAATCAAAGACTCCAAAAATCCATGAAAATGGAGTTTCTTCATGTTTTCTTTCCAATATAATTTAAACGGCAATGTCACTTCGTAAGTGATCTTACAATCATTTGTCTTGCGACATTTTAGAATTAGGCTTTATGGATGTGATTTCTCCAACTAGATTTGTAAATCATCCATCTTATATGGAATACAGTAATTATTTGAACAACCTTTGTTCTCATAATACCTGATTTAAATAACAATTATTAAAACGAATCTTGAAGTCAAGTTTTGATGTCAACGATAAATACAAACAACGGTTTGTTTGTTTTCGATGAACATCATCACATATTCTCTTGCTAGTTACTTAGGCCATTGTGGTTCATGAATTGCGTCGTTCCATATGAAATTTCATACCAACCAATTCGGTATCCAATACCCAAGAACCACATTGTTTAACAAGCAAAGAATACAACCATAACATGTATATGATCCATATACCTAAATTGGATATTTCTAATCTTTTCTTTTCTGCCAAGTATATTTTATAGATTCTCTTCCAGCATTTCCTTTTCCTTTTAAAAGAATCTATCAACATCAATAGTGGGGCCATATACATGACACATAGTCCAAAGCGTGTATATTCAAATAATAATACCTTTGGACTTGCACTTTGAAGTAGATCACCATCATCAAAATGATCGGTATTCTTTCAAAATCTATTCTTTAGTAATCTTTTAGTGTAGTAAACATTTTACATACATATTCTATTCACCCTTATCAAGACGACATTCATGATCAAGCTACTGTAGCTTATAAAGGCGAATCATGAGTATAACATTACTTTCCAAAACCCTTTTGGATGATTAGGATGTCTAGCATCTCCAACCTTCGTAAATTATCATCCAATATGAGAACATATATTATACTCTATCATATTGCAACCAAAACATTGTTTCAGATATCGTTATATCTGCCACACATGATGATTTCTGAAATAATTCTTTCAGCTCCTCGATAAACTTGATATTAAAACAATCAAGAATCATGGAGGCAAACATGATACTTAAGATACTAACACTGGAATTGTTACTCTCGATTTAATACCAATTATTAAATTTCACGGAGTAAACAGAGTTTTCTGAAAGTTTGCAATAGGACTTTAAACTTTAGATTGACACTCAACACAATACGATACCAGTTCGTAAAGTATATATCCAGAATTCTTTAGTTCTATTATCTCAATTATAACTAAAGCATAAGGTGGTGAACGAATGCCAATGACTACAACAAATTATGCAAATTTATTTTGATTTAATTTATGATAAATTGAGTTCTACTAATCCAAATTAGAAATAAACTCCCACTCAAAAACGACATCCCTCGTGTCCTTTTGGTGACTACATGAACCAAATCCACTACACCAAGTCCGATCATCACGTGAGTCGGTATAGCTTCAAAGGCGAGCATCCATATGGTCATCATATCAAAACATATGACTCATGCTTAACCTTTCGGTCCGTGTTCCGAGGCCATGTCTGTACATGCTAGGCTTGTCAAGTAAGAACCTTAGTATTCACGTGTGTAATTGTCTTACACCCGAGATATGCTCGTGGATTCAAGTACACCCGATCATCACGTGATGTCTTGAAGCAACGAAACATTGTCGGTGCATACTTAAGGAAGAACACATTGTTATCTTGATATCTAAATGAGGGATCATCTTATTATGCTAATAAAACGCCAAACAAGCAATATAAAGATGCAATCAAAACATCACATGTTTATAAGTGAAATGATGTGGTTTCCGCATATGATCTCCATCATGTGCACCGTGGTATGATCTCTATCATACCTTTATGTGTAAGGTCAAGGTCTATGGAACTTATACGCTATGTGTGTTGTAAGAGTATCATCTCATACTTCTACTTACAACATCACCATATCATAACACTAGCCCAGCAACAATCTAAACTAGACGCCTCTAATTTATCCATTGCAAGTTTTACGTGGCTTAGGGCTTTCGAAGATAGAACCGTTCTTACCTACGAACATGAACCACAACGAGGATAACCAAATTGTTGACAACTCGTTGCAAATTAGATATTGACTATAGTAGGAGAGACAGACACCCGCTAGCCACTTATGCAAAACTAGTTGCATGTCAAGCGTAGAACAGATCTCATGTGCGAGGACATGTAAAGTTTGTCCGGGCCGCTTCATCCCACTATGCCACCAATATCCCAAGTACAACTAAGAAGCAATAAAATGATCATCATCGCCCACATACTCATATGTGTACTACCCGTGCAAAGTATCTACGCATAGATCCGGCTCTGATACCACTGTAGGGTTCGCAGCATAGAAAACAAAAAATTTCCTACGATGGGAACAACTATATACCAAGATCTATCTACTAGATATAAACAACGGGCGGATGTATATCCGTAGAGAACATACCCTTGAAGACCGACAAAGCTTAACGAGTCCAAACTCGTGGTTGATGTAGACGATCTCTTGCCGATCTCAAGATCGAGAGGAAGTCCTAGCGCCGCAAAACAGCAGCGCATCCGTGCTCGCACACACGTTCGAGGCACCGAGCAACCTCCGCCTCCTCGCTCCAGCGATGCAACGGAAGCACAACTCTTTCTTGCCGAATAGCCACCGGGAACATGTATCTCGCTAGTCCGAGATCATGGGGGATAAATTCTAGAGGGGGAGAGAGATCCTTTACGAGGAGGTGTGAGTGAGAAGTGAGAGGAGGGGCTCCTTATATAGGGGAGGAGGGCAGCCCAAGGGGGCATGTCCGCTGGCCATGGAGGGTGCCCCCACCTCTCCCTCATTCATGTGGGTGGACACTCCACTCACAAAATGGCCCTTCAATTTTCTCCACTCAAAAAACCCACTCAAATTCCCATTAAATTTCCACCAAATTTAATGCAAACTCTCGTTAAATAAAACTCTTTTATTTTATTCAGAATTTTGTCAGTTACTTTAATGACAAACATTCACAAATAACCCCTTGCTAGAATTCTATTTCACATGCATAACCACTTTATGCAATTTCACCCGAAAACCTGTTTCGGTATCTAGTGAAATAAATTCCTGCGCTTGTTCATTCTTTCGGCATGAAACTTTTGCTCCAATTGGATGTCGGTGTCTCTTAAGTGTGTCACCCTACGGTTCGTGAATAATGCAGACATGATCGAGACCCCTCTCGGATCAATAATCAGAAGCGGGATCTAGAGACCCATACTGACTCCCACACATTCAACGATGACTTTCTTATGATCGTCGGAACCTTTTATGCTAGTATCTTAATCCTTTTATTTCGCGATATATTACATGTCCGAGATTCGATCATCGGTATCTCCATACCTAGTTTATCTCGTTACTGACATGTACTTTTTTCTCGTTCCCGTGATATAACATTCTAGTGATCAAATCACTTGCTTGCAAGCTAATCAATGTGATATCACCGAGAGGGTCCAGAGCATATATATCCGTCATCGGGATGAACAAATTCCACTCTCGATCCATGGGCCTCAACATAACACTTTAGTAGTTCTGAACCCATCTTTATAATCACCCTATTACGGTGTGACGTTTGATGTTATCAAGAAACTCTTCCGGTGTTAGGGATTGACATGATCTCATGGTCTAAGGATTAGGATCACTTCGTAAGTTGTTATAGCAATATAAACTCAATGACTTTGATCGTAATGCTATACTTCGGATGAATGTTCATCACACCATTACACTAATGTTGTGATTCCGTTATTAATAACATCCAATGTCCATGATCAGGAAACCTTGATCATCTTGTTAATCAATGAGCTAGTTTATAAGAGAGGCATAACTAGGAACTTCCTTTTTGTTTATTAAACACACATGTATTAATGTTTCCATATTAATACAATTATAGCATGTAAAATAAACATTTATCATAAATAAGGAATACGATAATAACCACTTTATTATTGACTTTCGGGCATATTCCCTTCATCTCTAGCGACGCCACGGCGGATTTGACCATGGGCTGCGCCGATGTGGTGCTGCTGGCGCGAGCGATAGGAGGTCTGAGAGGACGATGCTATGATGTTGTCGGGCATCCTTTTCTTTTATGCGTGAAAGGGCAGAGTCAAGTTGACCCAGATCGAACGGTTTCGATTGCTCGCATCGTACGGATGCTAACCCGGGGGATCGCGGGATTTGATCCACCGGGGGACGCTCGGCACGCCCCTAATAACTGAAAACAAGCGGGGTCTAAAGTATACTATGCTTGCACCGAGCAAACGTGGCCAACGGGCCGGCCCGGCACAGCCCGGCACGCGGTAAACGGGCCGACACGCGGCACGGCCCCTCGTGGCCCGTCAGGTCACGTGCCGTGCCGGGCCGGTACGCGTGCCCCGCCTGGCGGCCCGAGCCCGGCACCTGAGCTAAACGGGCCGGCCCGCGGCACGTCAAGCACGTGGGCCGTTATGTGGGTTGTTGCTGTTTTCTGTTGGTTGGTCCAAATAAACCTATAATATGCACCGAATCTGTTAGATATCAACAAATTGATGGTGGTCCGGTGGTTGAGTGGGGTGTGGGATCCCGCGAGGGTGCGAGTTCGACTCCCACTGGCTCGTTTTTTGACTTATATTTCCGAAAAAAAAGACATATGCTAAACGGGCCGTGCCGGGCTGGCCCGCGTGCTTGAGATCGCAGCCCGAGCACGGCACCGCGCTTCGCGGGCTGGCACGTGGCACGGCACGTCACGGGCCGGGCCGGGCCCGTGCCGTGCTTTTTCCGCGGGCTGCGGGTCGGCCCGCAAAAGCCCGGCCCCTTGGCCAGATTTGGCACCGAGATCGGGCGGCCCTTTTGGAGCCGCGTGGCCGTGCTTCCTCGTATCAGAAAGGCGCGGCCGTCCTCGTGGCGAAACCATCAGCTGTCGCTCGTACCCACGCCCCGCGCGCCTCACCTCCGCCTCCCCAATACCCATGGCGGCAGCGGCTGCTCACCTCCTCTCTTCCCCACCCGTCGCATCCGGCCTCCCTCCACGGCCGAGCCCTTGGCATCAACGCCGCACCGGCACACACCAGACGGAAGCTGCCAGGACCATATCCTGCCGCGCGACGCTTGGCCCCGAAGGCCCTCTATCCGCGCTCGCCGCACCCGGACCGGCACCCGCCCGGGGGAGGACGTACCTGCGGGAGCACTCCTGCCTCCTCTTCCCGCCTCCGCGCGGCCGCCGCCCGCTCGCTGTCGTCAAATTCCTCGGCGGCGCCTTCATCGGGGCCGTCCCAGAGGCCACTTACGGGTAAAAACTGGAGCGGAGTCCATCTAATCCAACCTCACTGAAATCAGTACGATTGCTATGTATTGATCTGCGTTTGGTCCGCATGGTTTTGTTACAGCTACCTGCTGGAGCTCCTGGCGCAGGAGGGCTTCCTCGTGGTGTGCGTGCCGTACAACGTCACCTTCGACCACGCGGCCGCCGCGCGGGAGGTCTTCCAGAGGTTCCACGGCTGCTACGATTCGCTCCTCGCGTCGGGGCTGCCGGAGGCCGGGCTAAGCGCTCTGGACATCGCGGAGCTCCCGCTCTACTCTGTTGGTCACAGGTGATCTGAGCCACGGAGTGTCGCACGCCACATGTTCGATGCTTTGCCACAGAGGATGTTTGAAGCTTTGTTGTATTAACGGTATTCTTCTTTGAGTTTCAGCAACGGCGCGCTGCTTCAGCTGTTGGTGGGGAGCTACTTCTCGGAAAAGATACCAAAGGTTTGCCTTATATACTTGGTTAACAATAAGGGGCTCCACAAATTTATGTTTCCTTTAACAATGATTTGGGCGATCGAGTA
This sequence comes from Avena atlantica, assembly GCA_910589765.1. Classification (NCBI taxonomy): domain Eukaryota; kingdom Viridiplantae; phylum Streptophyta; class Magnoliopsida; order Poales; family Poaceae; genus Avena; species Avena atlantica. Next base: position 457,770,337 of record OU342736.1, read on the forward strand.
GGGATGTTGTGGTTCCTATTTTTTTGTATAATTCCTGGATAACAATGCCTATTGGTTGACTTTCTTTCATTGGTTTCTGATCATTGTAGGCTAATGCCATCATCTCATTCAACAATAGGCCCGCTTCGGAGGCTGTTCCTTACTTTGAGCAGGTATTTGGGTATGCGCTTTCTTGCACATTGCATCGTAGTTACGTTCTGGCCAACAAGAGTAACTATTCTGTTTGCTGCATGTATCCCAATTTTGTACAACTGGAGAGGGAAATGAGCAATAAGGCTTGATCATTTAGCAACTATTTTCAGCCTAAGTGTTTGATTTCTGGCCTATACACATGCTCTTGATTGATGCGTTAGAATGCATAGCAGACAAAGCAATACTCATGCCGGTGACTTTGCTTGGGAGTTCGGTCAATTTAAAATTTATGTTATGCTCAAAATAGCCATAACAAAAGCAATTCCCAGTGATCCGACCTGAGACTCGATGTAACAGAATTTCAATTGCGCAACACACACTCAAAGAAATGCGCAAGTCTGTGGAGTGGAACCGGTAATCTCACAGTGAAGACCGATGTTACCAAACTGAAGAACTGGAAAATTTGACCAAAGCAGCTATAATGGAGGCGAATCTTGGAAACACCGCTTCAGAAACCGGTCACATTGATTCTGAAGCACAATATCTGGAGCAACCTTTAAAAACGATGTTCCCTAACTCTTTCAAAAACAATGGCTATTCTCTGTAGCACCGAGCTGTAGTGCCTTCATGACATGCCTGGTACCAGTTCGGGGCAAGATGGCACACGCAGCACCATTCCCCCACGAACCCATGAGATGACTATATAGACGTTCGTGGACTTGGCATCTGGCCAAACAGACCATGTCGACATGTTTAGCACCAACTTTGGTCTCCACTAGCGACGTGTTCCTGCAAGGTGTATCCCTTGCACGCCCTGATAAGGCTGATGGTCATGAAGAAGTCTGAGCCAAGTGAACGTACAGGCTACCTTGACTACATCCAATCTATGTCGGTCAAGACGTGGCAAGGACAACCGTGGCCGGTGCAAAAGCCATGCTACCGGTGACGCATGTACCGACGAGGACACATACTCTGCCGTGGCCCTCACACACTACGCCATCACCATGCATGCAGAACACAAAGCGAAGACAACAAAGACGACCACACAGCTTAATTGGAGGTGTCCCATGGGAATAGTTAACCGGGAGGCTTCCAAAGCCTGAGAACCAGGAGACCACGTCGCCACAGTCATGCTAGCAAACCACGGAATGCAAAGCATCCGGGAATTGTACTTGTTAACTATAGGATTAATAAATTACTTTTTGCATCTCTTTTCCTTCGTGTATTACGGTTACACCGGCGCACCCACATTTTCATGTTCCCCAGTGCATGAGAGAAATATGCCCTCCTCACGAAGTAGTAGCTTTTTTTTTTCTCGCGTAAGTAAGAAAAAAAAACTTTGAAGAAATAGCATTCGTTTATTTGTCAAAATGAACAACTTATTTTCTGTGCTTCCTACATTTGGACTTACGCTGCTAAGGTTTTGGCCAGTGGCGGAGCCAGGATATTTATATTGGGTATTCGAAGTAAAAAAGATGGAAAGAGAATTGCTCACGTCTCAGGTCGAAGTGATCTTCAATTTCTTTGAAGCTATGTCCCACATACGTTGCAAAGCACTGCACTTGTCTTACTTGTTCTTCATTTTTAGACCTACCAATTAATGAATTATCTAATTAAAAATCATCCTCTAATCTAAATTGGGGAAATTCAGAAATTAAACAAACCAGGCCCAAATTAAAGTTGAGCCTGAAGTGCGCTGAGCGGTTGCAGCATGGCATCCTATCGATCTTGGCTGCCTCGCTGGGAAAGACATCGGGACAAAGCGAGATGACCGGATGCAGCCCAAATTAAACAAACCAGGCCCAGTAGAAGGCGAGTAATGCTTTACGGCCCAGGTTTGGAAAGGTGCTCGCGGGACTCCTCTGGAGGCCGCGTTTTCACGATTTTTTCGAGTTTAGCATACGGAGAAGAACACTATCATGCATATACACCTATATAAGAGCATATGTATTGAAAAAATTTGGCAAATAATATTAGGTATTCATTGCATACCCATGAATTAGGCTAGCTCCGCCCCTGGTTTTGGCTGTAGGTGTATCTGCATCTTGTACAACAATATCAAGGTTTTTGTATCATGCTAGTTTAGAGCAACGCAGTATTTTTTTTCCGAAACACTTAAAATAATGTTGGTTTAAGTAACTTGTTTTATTAGTCTTTGAAAGCTACTCATAAGGTCTTTTTAGTTTGTTATCGTATGCTCTCTCCTGTTATTTGTTGTTTGGTTATTTTCTCGTTACTATGATGTTTGTTTTGTGCAGATAGGCCCCCTATTTAGTCAATTAATGCCTATGATGGAGGCATCACCTGTATACTCTGTGGCAAGAGATGTATCAGGTGATTGTTCATTTAACGATTACCTTATTACATTTATCAATTAATATTTTAGTGCAAGGGAGATATTGTGGCTTACCTCTAACCCTCCATATCAATCAAGTCATAAAAGAGCCCAATAACTTAAGCTTAATGCTAAATATAAATGTTAATGTTGATGTTCTTGCTTCTGGAGTTCTAGTTCCTTCATGGTATTGCATCATTGATGCTATGCCTCAGGATCTTCTATTATCTCCATGACATGTTAGAAATGTCTAGTGTCAAAACATTAGTTTGATGCAAGGGTAAGTTAGAACAAAGATATAATTTTTTGCTAAAGAATTGGTTATGGTGGCTTCACAGTAAGATGTGGTGAACTTTGCAGGGGACGCATGGAAGGCTCTGTTTGATTTAGCTGGAGGTTTCATACGCGAGTATGATCAAGAGGCTATGGCATCTGTGAGCAAATTTGTCGATCAGTTACCCTCAGTAATGAATCAGGTACTGTATGAATCTAAGTTATTTGAACATGTTCATTTATAAATATTTTCCTCATCCTGAGCATATATGTTTCCCATATTATTTACAGGTACTATATGAATCTAATTTATTTGAAGATGGTCATTTATAAAATTTTTATAATACTGAACATATATGCTTCCCATGTTATTCATAGGTTACAGAGGGTGTATCTGAATTCAAACCAACACCTCCTGAGAACCGGGAATTCTGCAAGAACTCCTACAGTGTACCGAATACATTATTGGTACGGTTGACAAAGTTGCACTTAGGCTAACCCCTTTCTGTTATAAGTTTAGCATTTATTAATTTTTCATTTATAGTTTATCATTTATTAATTTTTCATGTATGTATTGTAGGTGAAATTCAGCATTGATGCTATTGACGATACAGACATAATTGAGGACATCTTGAGACCTCGGGTAGAATCAATTGGTGGACAAATAAAGAAGGTTGTACTGTCAGGAACACATCTAACTCCATGTATACAGGTATGGCTAGTCTTACTTTTCATCTATAAACTGTACTATGATGCATCATAAGAAGACATATAACTTGGTATTCGCATTAGGATCTTTTAATTAGGGCATTTATCACCAATAGTATCTACTTGGTGGTATCATAGTATCGAGGACTGCTTCTCTGCTTATGTGCTATCTCATTTATGTATATGACATTAAAATTCATGTGTGCCAGGCATTAACTATGCTATACTACAGGATGTTAAATGGCAGGCTGGTTCACAATACACTCCAGCAGATGCTCTGGCCCAGGGTTTAAAATCATTGGCTCTCAATGAGATTAGGGTCCTCTCAAGAACTATCGCTGATTGGTTCAGGTCCCTCTAGAAGTTCAGATTCTTGATGACTGTGATGTCCATTGAAGGTCAGAATGCTGCTTATGAAGGTATGCAATACTTCTGTACTTATATAGAATCCATATATGTAGTAAATTCACAACCATTCACGGACTTGACACGTCTGTGCAACTTCTGTGGTGTAAAAACCTAGGATTAAGCCTGTGCAAAAACGGTGTGACCGGTTTGGGCTAGTTCAAAATTTTGTACTCCCTCCGTCCCAAAATAGATGTCTCAAGTTTGTCAAAAATTGAACGAATCTAGACACTATTTAGTATATAGATTCATTCAAAATTTGAAAAACCTAAGACATCTATTCTTGGACGGAGGGAGTACTAGTTTCAAAGTTTGTGAATGAGATTGAACTAGAATTTTTTTGGCCGGTTTGAACGGTTTGAGCAATTTCACTTTTTGCACAGGCTTACCTAGGATCATTGCTTGCATTACTCATGCAGTTACCGAACTGCAGAACTGTCTGGAGAATCTATAGTGCTATACGGTCTTCATTCAGTTAACTTGGGATCATGCATCACATACATTTCATTGGTTCCTGCAGAATTGGCTGGTGCAATTTGGCGAATGTGGAGGTTGCCATTGCAAGGATACATAGGAGTAAGTATTATAGCGCCTACGACTCTAGGAGCGATGCATTTGGACCGAATTGGATGGATGTCCAGCTTGGTCATGCAAGCTCCCGGCAGTCCGTACTATTGTCTGATCACAAGATTTGGAGGTTGGGGCCACGTGTTGGGACCCTAGTCAGACTATGCAATGCATTTGACCTGGATACCAGGAGGAAAACAGTGATCTAATCTCAGGTATGGCGCCAGCGAGGTTGAGTTGGCCTTATACACCTTGCAGCAGGCAGGGCCTTCTGGTTGGCGCTTTACGCCTAATACGACATGTGCGGATTGCTATGTTATATTTTTCTGTATAGGTAACATTTGGGACGGTTTTGTGTACTTTGTTTAGTATCGAGGATGCTTGTAGTGAGCACTGGATGCGAACGAAAGCTGTCAAGCACTTTGAGGTTCTTCAGAATATATACAGAATGCATACGTTGTACTAGAACTATCTACACTAGGGTGTCAAGTAGGATCCCGCCAAAATCCCACCTCTAGTTTATTTATCAAAATCTAGTTCAATTTTTTGCTCAAAATTTACACTAGATTTTAACAAATGAACTAGAAGTGAGACTTAGGCGGAATCCCACTTGACACCCTAATCTACACCATAGAAGGATATTAGTAACTGTGAGTTATTTTTTTAACTGAACTGTGAGTTACTGATCATGAATGGCACCGTTTGGATTAAGCGCAGCAAAATCGTACCGTTTGGATTGGTATTTCCAGGCTCCAGTCAGAATCACGGTGCAGATTCTTTTTCTTTATTGAGCAAAAGTTGGGCAAATAGTTACCGAGTCTTCTCTTGTTCTTATATACCGGAAAATATCTACGGTTTGTTCTCATATTTGAGGATCCTTGGGGCAGGACACGAACACATGTACCGCATGAACCGAATCGATCTTTGTCGGGGCGTTGCAACTTGTACGCAGTGTGCAGGCTAGCACAAATAACAGTTGTACAGATTAACGCGAAATAACAGTTTCGTGCCGTGTCCCCTTCAGTTTAATCTGTGTATGTATGTATCGTCGCCTGCGCTGCCGGTAAATCATCCAACAGCAGGGGCGTCCCAGCTGCACTACCCAGCGATCGAGGGACCAGCCGGACAAAGTACTGACACGGTGACACCAGTAGGTAAGCATCATTGATCGTTTCGTAGAAAACCTTGTTTGTCTTGTCATTGCTGTCTCGTACAGCACGCACGATCCTGTCAAATGATTGATGGGGGCAACACTGCGCCGTTCTAGACGAGTTTCGGCCAGTGACAGTGTATAGGAGGATATGCGAATAATCCATACGTGCACGCCGCGCCAAGGCTTAGCATCTCGACATCTCGTGCATGTTCGCTCAACAGTTTAGCTAGCTAGTGGCCGAATAATTTTACAGGGTACACGTAGGGCACTGTTACGCACTGGTTACACTTATCGTGCCAGGTTGAGCCGTTCAGGGACAGATGATCCATGCTCACGTGCTCCCTCGCTCCCTCCGTCTGAAATATAAGATATTTTAGTTCTATAAAACGAATATATCTAAATATCTTTTAGCACGAAGATTCACTTTGAATCTATACATAAAAGTTGTGTAGATACATTTATTTTATAAAGCTAAAACGTCTTATATTTCTATACGGAAGGAGTACGTCCATAGATGGGTGGGCTGCTAGCGTATGGCAGCTCCGGAGGAACCCCTTGAAACCCTTAAAATCTCTATCTCCGGCAGAGCTTCTCGGCCACTGCCGCCGAAGGCGGTGGGGGGGCACTGCGTGCCCCATCAAAAAAACCCCACACACTGGGAGATCGACACCGGGGCGTCGCGGGCGAAGACCGTGCGATGGGGCAGTGTCATTTGCTCCGGTGGGACGGTGGCATTTGCAGCGACACACATCCGGGAGGCGCAAATGAGGGCAGGGAAGGAAGCGGATATAGCCGGAGGCGATAGGGAGGCCTGCACTTCGTGGCGCCGGTGTTGCATCTCCATGGCTCGTTTCGAGGGTGGAGACCATGCAGTGGGCGACGACGTCTCTCTTGCGGGACGACATCGTTTACAGCGACACACAGCTGGGAGGCGTGGAGGAGGCCAGAGAAGGACACGGAGATGGCCGGAGGTGGCAGGGCGGCCTGCACTTCGTGGCGCTGGCGTTGCATCTCCATGGCTCGTTTCGCAGGCCTAATCTGGGGCTACCTCGATCTTGTCTGGGACAGAGGTCGGCCCTCTCGTTCCGATCAACTTGAGCCGGCCGGCGGTGTGGGGACTGCTGGATCAGCATGAATAAATGAGGTGGTCCTAGGGTTCCTCCCGTGCCAAGACGAAGATTTGCTGGCTGCCTGTTCTGCAGAGGTCGAGATCTAGAGTTGGGCGCGCGACCACTGCTTGGGCTGGCGGCGGTTGCAGCTTCGGGTCGAGATCCTGGCGGGGGACTAGGCAGCGCGGCCATTCCTGGCTGTCTCGAGGTTGGGCCATGGCAGGCCGTGTCAGGGCCTGGCCGTGACGGAAGGGCTGCTTGACCGGCTTGGTGTTAGGACGCACATGAAGCGAGTGCTCGGCGAACTCCCTCGGTACTCCCGACATGTCTTTGGGAGACCATGCGAAGATGCCCCGATTCTCACGGAGGAAGTCGATGAGCGCGCTTTCGTATTTGCTGTCCAAGCCGGCACCAACGGTGACACACTTGGAGGGGTCAGCCGGGTCGAGCGGGATCTGCCTGGTGTTCTTGGACGGCTAGAACGCCATGTCCCCAGCTGGCTTCAAGTGCTGCAACATGGCAACATTGCGCATCATCTCGCGCTTCTCCTCGGCGATGAGCAGGGCCTCAGCTATTTTCGCGCCTTCCTTTGCGCATGCCATGGACCGTCTATAGCAGCCGACCACAGTGATCACACCATTCGGCCCTGGCAACTTCATTTTGAGGTATGTGGGGGACCGCCATGAACTTCGCGAGGGCAGGACACCCGAGAAGGACATGGTAGGTGCTGGCGAGGTTGACCACCTCGAACCATATTGTCTCACGCCGGAAGTTCTCCTCCAAACCGAATATGACATCCAGCCGGATCTTGCCCAGCGGGACGCACGGTGGCCTAGGCGCGACGCCGTGGAACACAGTGGTTGAGGGCTGCAGGTCGCACTCCCAGATGCCCAGCTTCTCCATGGTGGACCGATAGAGCAGGTTGAGGCTGCTCCCGCCATCTACCAGCACGCGCGAGAATCGGCAGGTGCGCACGTCGGAGATGACGAGGGGGTCTAGCACCATCGCATAGCCCCCGGGATTCAGGAGCACGTCCGGCTGATCTTCCTGGCTCCAGGTGATGGGTGTCTCGGACCAGTTGAGGCACATGGGACTGGGGGAACGACAACGTTCACCTCCGCACTGCGCTACTTTCGGACGCGATTGTCAATCGGCTCGGCCTTGAAGATATGGTAGTTCTCGTGCTGCTGAAGGGAGCCCGCGTTGCCACGGTTGTTGTCGGCTACCCTAGCCGGTGGTGGGGGTCCACCGGGAGGGGGTGGGGGAGAGGAGGCAAGCCAACCCGCTCCTTGATCTGCCGGGTCTAGCTGCACTGCCGAGTGGTGTGCGTAGCCGTCTTGGCACCGCTATACTTGCACGGCCCGTCGAACATCTGCTCGAAGGTGAAGGCGTTCATTTGCCTCTTGTCGTTGTGAGCCGACACGCCCTGTATCGCATTGACTTGCCTCTGGTGGTAGCGCGGGCTCTACTGCTCAACCGGGCGCTTGCCCTGGTAGAGGCTGTCACTGCCGTGCCGCCTGGGCGACCCTGCCTCTCCGTCTTGCCCGACATGCTTCTCTCGAGCCGGCTCGGTGGGAACCGGCCGTCCCTCCGCGTTTACTCGGAGGGGATTCTTCATGGCCGCATCTGCGGTGGCGTACTGGTCAGCGACGGTCATGAGCTCCGCCATGGTCTTGGGCTCGTCGCACAGCAGCCGGTGGCGCAACATCGTGCCTTCGCGGCACCCCTCGATGAAGAAACTGATCGCCTAGTTCTCCACCACCCCTTCGCAGGAGTTGCGCAGCTCGGTCCAACGGGCGAGGTACGCGCGATCCGACTCGCGGTCTCCCTGGACGCATAGAGAAAGATCACGGGGCCTGCCTGGACGCTTGTACGTGCCGTTGAAGTTCCGGATGAAGACTTTCTCGAAGTCGAGCCAGGCGTTGATGCTGTTGGGCGCGAGGCTGTTAATCCAAGTCCTTTCCGAGCCGGTTAGCTTGAGAGGGATGTAGCAAACCACCACATGCTTATTGCCGTGGGCTATTTCGACTACGGTGACGTAGTCGGTCAGCCAGTCCTCTGGCTTCATGCTGCTGTCGTACTTGGGGGTATCTCGCGGCAGGGAGAATTTGTCGGGAAGGGCTCCTTCCGGATGCGTGGCCCGAAGCACACTGGGCCGGTTGCATCCTCCTCCTTCGTGAGACGCGCTTCCATCAGGAGATCGATGCGGTTGCACGCATCTGGCTCAACCGGATTGGGCGTTCCCACCTGGCCAGTGAGGCGGGACGGTGGAGGGTGGTTCTGGCCAACCGGCGGTGGATGGCTCGTGGCACCTTGCTCACCGCGAGGTTGGTTGCTGCAAGATTGGCGACGCTTGGAGCGTGGGGGTTGCTAGCCTGGGGATGCGGAGCACTCGGTCTAGCGAGGTCCTCCCCGGTTGTTTCCACCCGGGTGGTTCCCTCTGGAGTCGGCTCCTGCCTCGAATGCGATCCGAGCAGCCTCGGCTTGCTCGTCCGCCACGCGCAGCAGGTGCTGCACTCGCTCGAACTGGCGCAACATTTTGTCCCCCTCCAGGTGAGGTAGATCCTCCACGACGGCTCGCGCCCCCCGGGCATTCTTGACCGCGATGTCATACACGGGCGGAGGGAAGTACGTGCGGGTAGCCAGCTCGGCGTCTAGCTCAAATCGTGCGGCCATCTCTCTTCCATGGCGCTGCACGGAGCCCAGCCGGGGTCGACCGGCTCGCGGAGCTCCTTGATGACCTCATCCACTACGCCTTTCTCGCGTAGTGGAGTGGACGGGCCTCCCAAGTCTCTGCCGCGCTCGAGAGGAGGACGACGACTATGGACAGAGCCGGCCATCATCACCTCCACACTGCAGGGCACGAAGAGCACGCTGTCGGCTGAGGACAACGGCTTGGCGAAGGAGACTATCTCCTGAGGGAAACTCTCCTGTACGGTGGCGACATAGACGGGCAGGTCGCCGAACAGCAGGACAGAGCCACCAGCCGGAAAACTGGCACCGGTGAAGCAGCGAGCGTTGTCGATAACGAAGTTGAATTGGCCCAGCTTGAGCACGAGGCTAGAAGCCACGCGCTCACCGGATGAAGTGCGGGGTCCCGTGCAGAATGTCACTCTGGTCGCCGCCATCTCTGCCCCACGGTGGGCGCCAACTGTCATCGTTGTGGAAACGACAGAGACTAAGAAGGCTAGATAGAGGTGTGGGAGCGAGTAGGGAAGCGAGCGACAGCATCCGCAGGCGGGATTGGGCACAAGCAAGCGTCGGGGACACAAGAAGTACCCAGGTTCGGAGCCTTCGGGGTGAGGTAAAACTCCTACGCTTGCCGATCTGACTATAGGGGTGAACACAAAGAACTACAAGGCTCCTTGAGCTGTATCTAGCCTAGCTATCCGTAGATGAGAGTCCAACCCTTGCAATGTTGCCCCTGCCACCCCTTATATAGGCCGAGGCGGCGTGGGCAACGACCTGGCCGACTGGCGGGTCCCACAGGTGGGCCCCAGCCGGCTAGGTCATCTACAGTGGTCGGCTGAAGGGAATATGCCCAAGAGGCAATAATAAAGTGGTTATTATCGTATTCCTTGTTTATGATAAATGTTTATTTTGCATGCGATAATTGTATTAATATGGAAACGTTAATACATGTGTGTTTAATAAACAAAAAATAAGTTCCTAGTTATGCCTCTCTTATAAACTAGCTCGTTGATTAACAAGATGATCAAAGGTTTCCTGATCATGGACATTGGATGTTGTTAATAATGAGGTCACAACATTAGTGTAATGATGTGATGAACATTCATCCGAAGTATAGCATTACGATCAAAGTCATTGAGTTTTGTATTGCTATAACAACTTATGAAGTGATCCTAATCCTTAGACCATGAGATCATGTCAATCACTAACACCGGAAGAGTTTCTTGATGACATTAAACGTCACACCGTAACTGGGTGATTATAAAGATGGCTTCAGAACTACTAAAGTGTTATGTTGAGGCTCATGGATCGAGAGTGGAATTTGTCATCCCGATGACGGATAGATATGCTCTAGGCCCTCTCGTGATATCACATTGATTAGCTTGCAAGCAAGTGATTTGATCACTAGAATGTTATATCACGAGAATGAGAAAAGAGTGCATGTCGGTAACGAGATCAAACTAGGTATGGAGATACCAATGATCGAATCTTGGACATGTAATATATCGTGAAACAAAGGGATTAAGATACTAGCGTAAAAGGTTCTGACGATCACAGGAAAGTCATCGTCGAATGTGTGGGAGTCAGTATGGATCTCCAGGTGAAAGAACATTTTATAATCCCTAGTGTATTGTGTGTTAGATAACAATATCAAGGATTATTTGATGTGTGTTGAAGTGTTGCAGCTCTCTCTGAGAAAAAGGGAGAAGGATTCTGCCTTTGGGGGGCGGATAATCCGCCCCCACAAGGGCGGAAACTCCGCCCCCCAGGGGCGGATTATCCGCCCCTACCTCTTCCCCAGCAGGCGCAAGCCCCAGAAGGGGGGCGGAGTTTTGGCCGGATTTTCTGGCCCCGCCGGATAATCCGCCCCTAGGGGGCCGGATTGTCCGCCCCCCCTTGCTCACCGCCAAGGCGCAAGCCCCAGAGAGGGGGCGGAGTGTTGGCCGGACTTTCCGGCCGGGCCGGATAATCTGCCCCAGGAGGGGGCCGGATTATCCACCCCCCAAGATCTTCACCAAGTCGCGTAGGCGCCAGTCCCAGAGAGGGGGCGGAGTTTCCCCCGGAGAATCCGCCCTTGGGGCGGAGTTTCCCCAAGGGGGCGGATAATCCGCCCCTAGTGGGGGGGGGGGGATAATCCGCCCCAAAGTTGTTCAACGGCCAGATCTAGGGAGGGGGTATTTAAGCCAGCCTTCCCCCTCTTGCCACATCTCTTGATTCATTCGAAAAAGACGAGATCTGATATGCAACCTTCATCCAAGAGAGCTCCACCTAGATCCACCCAAAGGCCCCGTCCCTTGGGGAATCGAAGGAGGAGAACTCGATCTTCATCATCAGCAATCAAGCGCTTCATCTCCTCTCCATTCATTTGGAGAACCACCGATCTAGTATTTCTTGCAAATACCTAGATCCTTGTTTTTGTTTATATTGATAAACCTTGTTCTTGTGGCAGCTTGTTGTCATCTCGGGAGCCCCCAATTCGGTTGTGGGTGTGTGCCCCGATAGTGTTGTAAAAGGCACCAGTTCCCGCCTCGAAGGGATCCAATAGTGGAGAAGGTGGATCAGGCCTCTCGTGGCGAGATCCATCGGAGAATAGGGTGAGGCCTATTATGGCGTGGTGGTCTTAGAACCGCCCACCCCTCCAACGCAGATGTACTTCCCTTAACAAGGAAGGAACTGCGGTAAAACAAATCCCTGTGTCTCCGCGTGCTCCACTACGGTTTCCTCGCTCCTCTCTTTACGTGCTTAGTAGTTAGGGTTGCATATAGGGAAATTCTCGTAGTTGCATATCTAGAGAATTTACTTTGTGTCAAGCCTAAAATTGAAAAAGTATTAAAAATTGGTTAGCACCTATTCACCCCCCTCTAGGTGCCCAAACGATCCATGTCAATTGGTATCAGAGCCCCGACTCTTATTTCGGGCTTAACCGCCTAAGAGAAGTATGGGTTCCAAGGTAGATGGGAGTGATGCTCCGGAGGTAGTCACCATGAACGGTCTCAAGACATTGGAAACAACCTTGGTGAGTTCAATGGAGGCTAAGATGGAAGAGATGCGTCAATTAATAATGCGTCTCTCCACATCCGCAGCATCACCTCCATCTAACTCTGAGGATACCACTCCGCAATCCAAGGAAACGGGTAAAACTGTTTCCAAAGATAACGAAGTGGTTGGTGATGACATTAGTAAGAGCTCCTCCTCAAAAAAGTATAGCGGTAAGGATGGATACAATGAGGTTTCGCATGTGTATTCCCCTGATCCACCTATCCCTCACCCACATATATATAATAGGGGTGATCCACCCAAACTTTCTGCATCTACTTTTACTCAGTGGCAATTTTTGATGAAATCTCATGTGTGTAGTTCCTCCATAGAGTTGTGGAAGATCATCGAAAATGGTCTTCATGTTGGAAATCCCAACAATCTTACAAGAAGAGAAGTTGTCGATAGCCAACTCAACGCTACAGCTCTACACATGATACAGCTTGGTGTGGGTGACAAAGATATGCCACACATTCAGCATCTTAGTATAGCTAAGGAAGCTTGGGATTCTCTCACCGAGCTCTTCATCGGAAATGAAAGTATGAAAAGGAATAGATATGATGCATTGAGCAATGAAGCTGAAGGATTCTATATGTTGGATATAGAAGACCATGAAGACATGTATATGAGGCTTAAGGCAATAGCCACAAATTTCAGAAATCATGGTGCCGCTCATGTTGATGATGCATGGATCAAGCGCAAGTATGTCAGTGCTCTTATGCCATTTGAGCCCACATATTTGAAAAGTCTCCAAGGTAGGCATAACTATCACCTCATGACATCCAATGAGGTAATGCAAGAAATGGCCGCTTTCAAAGTGGCTGCCAAGAATGCCGAAGATTCTCGTGCTCGAGCTATGGGGATGCAAAAGGGGGTCAACGTGGCCTTGAAGACTAGTGTGATTGATCATGATGAATATGCCATAGAAGGTCTGGACTGTCCCGAGGATATAAAAGGATCCACGGACAATACTTGGCCCTTTATGCTAGAAACTTTTGGAAAGATCCAGCCAAGGCTAAAGCTGAACTAGAACGCAAGAGTGGAGCCTATGGAAGAAAAGAAAATGGTCCCAAGCTGAGAACATGTTTCAAATGTGGTGATCGGTTGCACTTTGTAGCCGAGTGTCCATACCAAAGTAGGGAAGATAATGGAGGAAGACTTATTTTCAAGGACAAGTCAAAGGCTCCACGCAAGAAACAGTTTGTAAAGAAGAATGCTCCCTTCAAGAAGCAACCAAAGATTGTTCTAGTGGCTCAAGAAGAATATTCACCGGGAAGTGAAGATGAGGACGAAGACGATAGCTCTCAAGAGGTGGCTGCTATACACGTCTCCTTCAACATCTCTCTTCAACTCTCCGAACGAAAACATCATCAACAAGAATGCTACTTGTCTCATGGCAAGAAGCTCCGAGGTAACTTCTTCTAACTCTTCTTTTCCTAAGGCTATGATTGACATGGATGATCCTACTAGTCTTAAGGTTAAAGAAGAGATTATTGCTTTGGATTATTTCTATACTAACTTGAAAGGTGAGCACAAAGTTCGTTTTGAAGCTCTTATGGATCAGCTGACCCAAAACGAAGCTCTCCTCGAAGAAAAGGGCAGAATTGAAAGGGAGGATGCAATGGAAATTGCATCCTTAAAAATTGCTCTTGAAGAAGAAGAAGAGGCTCGGGTCTCTCTTGAAGAGAGGCTTGAGTCTATTGAAGAGTCACATGAAGAAATTGTGACTAAACTTGTTAAGGAATGTGACAATGTAGTCACCAAAGCAAAGAAGTTAAAGAAGGAAAAGATTGACTTTGGGGCTGCTCATGATAGACTCTCCGAGGAATTGGAGAAACTTGACAATGCTCACAAGGCGTTGAAAAACTATTTCTCCATTCTCAGTGAGTCACATGATCAGCTTCAAAGTCGATTGGCCAAATATGATGCTCCTAGCTCATCCAACTTAACATTTTGTCACAAGGAAAATGCTAGTGTGGAAAAAGAAGTGATCAAGGACATCAATCCCAAGGATAAAGGTGTGCTTGATGAGGTCCTTGGCAAGAAAAGGTCAAATCATGGTAAAGAGGGACTTGGGTATGTCACCAAGTCCAAGAAAAAGAAAACCAAGAAGAACAAGTCCAAGAATGTGCAATCAAAGACAAGCACCGCTGAGAAGAATGTCACAAAAGACAAGACTAACAATATTGGTTTTGCAGGGTCTCACAATCCAAATTATGAACTCTTTTGTGATGATTATGGCGACATTTATGCTTATTATGTCGGTTTCTTTGATGAATATATTGCTTGGTCTATTTTGGTCCCAAAGACCCTTGTTACTAACATGAAAGGAACCCATTGAAAAATGGGTACCTAAAACCAAGAAGTAATTATCTTGCAGGGCTATGCTTCCGGTGGGTCGAAATGGGTGCTGGATAGTGGCTGCATTAGTCATATGACCGGAAGCAAGGAGATCATCACGGAGATGCGTCTAAATCATGATAATATCACAGTCTCCTATGGCGATAAGTCTAAATCTCAGGTATTGGGTCTTGGCAAGGTTGTGGTTGCCCACGATATCTCTCTCGTGGACGTCATGCTTGTTGAGACCCTCGGTTACAACCTTCTTTCTGTTCATGCCCTTGGCAAGATGAGTTTTTCTGTTTTTATCGATGATGATTTGGTGGTACTCTTGTGGAGCAAGTCTCTAAAGGTCGCTTTCGTTGGATACGTCGAAATGACCTGTATGTGGTGGACTTCTCGGGGTAAACCACTTCGGGTCCGATGTGTCTATTCGGAAAGGCCGACGTGGGCTGGCTATGGCATTGCCGTTTAGCCCATGTCAACATGAGAACTTTGCAAAGTCTCCATAAGGGTGGCCACATCCTTGGACTAAAAGACAATGTCTCTTTTGCCAAAGATCGTGTTTGCAGGGCTTGTGTAGAAGGAAAAATGCATGACTCTCCCCACAAGAGGAAGACTATTGTGTCATCAAAGAGGATCTTGGAATTACTTCATGTAAGTCTTGGTGGGAAGAAAGTCTATTTGGTCCCCCCTCACATGCAAGTCTTGGTGGGAAGAAATATTGCTTGGTCATTGTCGATGATTACTCAAGATATACATGGGTCTATTTCTTCAAGCTGAAAAGTGAGACTCAACAAACTGTCATTGACTTTGCCAATGAAGTTCAACGTCAACACAATGTTCCTATCTTGGCAATAAGAAGTGACAACGGCTCCGAATTCAAGAACTACACTTTGAATGAGTTTCTAAGCGAAGAGGGGATTAGACATCAATATTCCGCTGCGTACACCCCTCAACAAAATGGTGTAGGCGAGAGGAAGAACCGGACTTTGATGGATATGGCAAGATCAATGTTGGCTGAATTCAAGTCTCCTTATAATTTTTGGGCTGAAGCCATATCCACTGCTTGTCACTCATCGAACCGGCTCTACCTCCAAAATATTTTGGACAAGACTCCATATGAAATACTTACCGGTAACAAGCCCAACATCTCATACTTCAGGGTATTCGGGTGTAAGTGTTTCTTTCTTATTAAAGGTGTCCATTTGTCAAAATTTGAGTCCAAGGCTTTAGAAGGTATTTTTGTTGGTTATGGTGCTGAATCCCACACTTATAGAGTCTACAACAAGCTCACTAGGATTGTTATAGAATCTTGTAGTGTGGAGTTCGATGAAAATAACAGCTCCTTTGTAGGGCAAGTTGATGTTTGTGATGCAGATGTTGAAATACCCCAAGATGCCATAAGAAGAATGGGCGTGGGATTTTTCCGCCCCATTGAGGAACCCCTTGTGGCGGATCGGGAAGGACAATGCTCCACTCATGTGGAGCCCTCATCTACACAAGATCAACAAGCTCCTACTGTTGGAGAAAACTCTGCACCAACACCGCAACCTGCTGAAGATCATCTGTCTCCTGGACAAGTTGGTAGTCCCAGGCCGGACTATCCGCCCCCTCCAAGGGGCGGACAATCCGCCCCTGGCACTCCACCTTGTTCCAGGGGATCCGGAGGAGAAGACAACAACCACGAAACTCCCAGGCCGGACTCTCCGGCCCCCGAGGGCGGATTATCCGGCTCTGATTCTCCAAGTCCTGTCAGGCATGCTCAGGAAGAAGCCTCTGGTGTTTCATCTCCCAGGCCGGATAGTCCGGCCCCTCCAAGGGGCGAATTATCCGGCCCTGAAGAACAAACTCTGCAACAACCTCCCGGTGTTAACTCAGATCAAGTTCAAGGGAAAGGAAGTGATCAAGACAAGGATACAAATACTGAATCAAATCCTTCTAGAAACAATAAGGACATTGAGGCTCGTCGCAAGGGTCGTGCTGATCGGAACCTTGAACTAAGGGGTCACACTCTTGACAAGGTTGTTGGTGATTTACGAAGAAGGGTATCTACTAGAAGAGAACTTGCAAGCTTCTATGATCATCAAGCTCACATTTCCATGGTTGAACCGAAGAAGGTCTTTGATACTCTTGAAGACCCCGATTGGGTTGTTGCAATGGATGAAGAATTAAATAACTTCGATCGCAACAAAGTTTGGAAGCTCGTAGAGAAACCCAAGGATTGCCGCAATTTTATCGACGCCAAGTGGATCTTCAAGAACAAACAAGATGAAAATGGCATTGTTGTGAGGAATAAAGCAAGACTCGTGGCTCAAGGATTCTCTCAAGTTGAAGGAATTGATTTTGGCGAGACTTATGCTCCTGTGGCTCGTCTTGAGTCCATCCGTATCCTTCTTGCATATGCATTCCATCATAATTTTAAATTACAACAAATGGATGTTAAGAGTGCATTCCTTAATGGTCCTCTACATGAGTTAGTATACGTCAAGCAGCCGCCGGGTTTTGAGGACCCCAAATTTCCAAACCATGTCTACAAACTCGATAAGGCGCTCTATGGCCTTAAACAAGCCCCACGTGCGTGGTATGAGCACCTTAAAGAGCTTTTGTTAGACCGTGGATTCGAAGTTGGGCAAATCGATCCCACTCTTTTTACTAAGAAGGTTAATGGGGGATATTTTTGTATGCCAACTTTATGTAGATGACATCATTTTTGGCTCTACTAACCAAGCTTTTAACGATGAATTTACAAAGCTTATTACTGACAGGTTTGAGATGTCCATGATGGGTGAGATGAGGTTCTTTCTTGGATTTGAGATCAAACAACTTAGAGAGGGAAACTTTATTAATCAAGATAAGTACATCCAAGACATGCTCAAAAGGTTCAATATGACGGATCTCAATGGCGTTGCTACTCCAATGCAAACAAAGTGTCATCTTGAGCTCAATCCCAAGGGTAAAGACGTGGATCAAAAGGTATACCGATCCATGATCGGCTCTCTCCTTTACCTTTGTGTATCTAGGCCCGATATCGTGTTAAGTGTAGGAGTGTGTGCAAGGTACCAAGCCGCTCCTAAAGAAAGCCACTTAGTGGCGGTCAAACGAATCTTCCGATATTTGGTTCATTCCCCAAATTTTGGGTTATGGTATCCCAAGGGTTCAAGTTTCTCTCTATGTGATTACACTGATTCAGATTGGGCTGGTGACAAAGATGATAGGAAATCAACCTCTAGTGCATGTCAATTCTTGGGCAGGTCTCTAGTGTGTTGGTCTTCAAAGAAACAGAATTGTATTTCACTCTCAACCGTCGAAGCTGAATATGTTGCTGCTGCAAGTGCTTGTACACAATTGTTATGGATGAGGCAAACTTTAAAGGAATATGGTGTCAATTGTGACAAAGTGCCTCTACTATGCGACAATGAAAGTGCTATCAAAATTTCTTACAATCCCGTGCAACATACAAGAACAAAACATATAGAGATTCGCAACCACTTTATTCGGGATCATGTTGCTCGTGGTGATATTGCCCTATCCTTTGTGAGCACGAAGAACCAACTTGCTGATATTTTCACGAAGCCGCTTGATGAAGCAAGATTTTTTTATTTGAGGAATGAGCTAAATATCATAGATTCAAGGAGCTTGGTTTGACTACCCTTGCACACCCACTTGCTCTTATTCATGTATTTGGTTTAGATGCGGGCATAGACATAGGGGGAGTGTGGTCCTAATTGATTGGGCCAACCCTCCCCCCATAATGCCGAAAGCAAGTAAAATCATTTCCCTTAATATCATTTTGTGATATGTGGGTCATCGATGAGCATTGGTTTTGAACTCAAGATACATCTTCGTGGTGTCATGCCATGCGCTCCAACATGGTGGCTTCAGCCACCGCCCTCTTCCTAGAGAAGAGTTGGTTTCTCATGGGTCTCGTTGGATTTTCTTGCATACCTCTTGTTCTTATGGAAAACACACCCAATTTTGGCTTTTGTTTGATTTGAATCTTGCAAATTTGGGTGTGTAGTACCATCTCAGTTTGATGCTCTCAACCCAAGCCTTTCTTTCCCTCCTTAAACCATCTATTCTTGCACACAAGTCCTCTAAAACACCATCGAGGGGTTTTGCTAGGTTGCTCCGGCCTGAATCTGTAATTAACAGATTTTTCAGAGGGGGGCCGGACTTTCCGCCCTAAGTGGGGGGCGGATTATCCGCCCCGGGCGAAATCTGCCTGTTAAAGGCAGGGTCGGGGAGGGTAGGCTCAAACAGAGCAGCCAGTCCTCCCCCAACCCTCCCTCAGCCCCCAGCCGCCGCCGGAGCATCCGCCCCTCCCGGAGTCGATTTGACCACCGGATTCTCCGGGCTCTCCCCGGATCTTCTTCACCTCGCCTCCGGGTATCTTCTCCTCCGCGATTTTCCTCCAATGAGTGAGGGTAACCCCCTCATCTCTCTCCTTTTGTATGGGATGCATTTTATTTGGTGGAAATCTCGTTGTAGAAGATCCTTGGTGTTGTTACTTACATGCTAGAATCAGTAGAATTGCAACCTTAGTGCCCGATCTGTTTTGCCATGGTAGATCTGGGCCAATCCAGAAAATTTCTGTGGGGGGCGGATTATCCGCCCCTGCCAAGGCCGGATAATCCGGCCTGGAGATTGAACTCTGGTCTGTTTTGGTTCTGTTACTGCAATACCCATCATTGGTTATGGGTTGCTTTGCTACTCTTTCTTCTTGTTTTCTCCTGGACTTGTGTGTATGCTTATCTCCATGCTATCCCTCTAATGATTTTCACAAGTGGTTCCAAGCCGACCAAGACCTTAGCCCGTCGTTCCCGTGCCCGTTATCTCTAGCCTACTACAGAAGGGAAGTTCATTGACGAGACCGAGGTTAGCAGAGCAGCAAGAGAGGATGAACGGATGGCAGAGGCAAGTAAGAAAACTAAGAGGACCGCATCTCGCAAGGGCAAACAGTCTCGGCCCAATTACAAGTCTATGGACAGTATTTAGTATGCCACCATTCGCCAGACGGATTACTATGATGAGGCTGACAGTGATGGTCCCCCCGAGGACTCCATGTTTTGGAATGCCCACTTTCGGGCTATTCATGATGATGTGTATGCCACCCTCAGGATTCGCCCCATGCACCCCATCAACTTGACTGTGGCTCAATCCAAGGCAAGGCTCCTTGAGTCTTTGGATGTGACTAACAAGATGAGGCTCCACCACCTTATGACTATTCAATGCAACTATGACTCATCCGTGGTGCGGCAGTTTTTCTCCACACTTGTGATATGCGGTGATGAGTGCTGCACTATGAAGTGGATGACCGGGACTACAATGATTCAGTCGGACTTTCGCACCTTTGGGCAGGTTCTTGGTTATGCATTCCATGGTCGTGACACTCCCTCTAGCCACCGCATCATTTCTCCACTGAAGCCATCCAAGGACACTGTGCTCGCCCCTTGCCTTTCTTCTGATGGTATTGCTAGTACTTTCGCTGGTCTCTCTCCCTTGTATGCCTCCCTTGTTGGCATACTTAGGGACTGCATCGCTCCTAGTGGTGGCAACAATGACAAGATCCGTGGCCACCTGGTTCCTCTCCTTGCTTTTGCTCACAAGTGTGCCACTAACTCTAGATCAGCCACAGGTTACAAACTGGATGTCATGGACTACATATATCATGAAATGACGTATGCTATGATCAACAGGCTCTCTATTCCTTATGCTCCTTTCATTATGATGCTCGTCAAGCATATGTTGCCCCATGAGGATTTTGGCACTGCTCTGGATGGGGTTCACAAGTCCAAGAAAATCTAAAACAAGGCTCAGAAGACCCATCACCCTTCCACTGCCCCGGAGTCCTTCATGCGTGATGCTCGGGCTAGTGGTCGTCGTTCCACGGTGTCCCCAATGGCACGCGAGGTTAAGCAGCTCACTTGGTTCCAGCGGCACATTCTTTGCATGGGCATTGACACTCACAAGGGCCAATATGAGGCGTACCGCAGGGATCATGAGAGGGATCACACGCAGCAGCTTATTCTCCACCATGTCTCAGCTGCCACTGGCCATCCACCTCCTCCCACTGCTCCGGAACCGTATGCTTAGTGGAACACTTCAGGGATCAACTATGGCGAGCTCGAGAGTTGCCTCTTTACTCCACCACTGAGGGCACCCACTCCTCCAGCTGATTATGATGATGATGAGTATGATGAAGAGGAAGGGGACGGGAATGACTACGACGAGGATGAGGAGGAGTGATCTTCAGGGGCGTTAGCATCGCTCTTCTTCCTTTTTGGCGTTTCGATGCCAAAGGGGGAGAAGTAGTTCTATTAGGTCTCGTGGATTTGCAAGGGTCGGGCTCAAGCATCTATCTTTCAGTCGTTTTATTTGCTTGCTTGTGCCTTTTCAGCGTGAACTTATTTGCTATTTGTGTTTGATTATGTAAGACTTTGTTGTGCTCCACTAGTTTGGTACTATGTGTGGTATTCATGGAATTCTGGATTTATCTAGTATGGATCTCATGGAATTCTGGATTTATCAATGGAGCATATTTGATGGCATATGGAATCATGGGCCTATCTAATGTATGCATCAATATTGTTGGTATTGTTGGGATGTGCTTGGAGGCTATCAAGCTAATTATATTCTTTGGCTATAATCACATCCCGGTGGTATGACCTTGTTTCCCAACCCACCTTGTTTCAATTATCTTTGCTATGGAAGTTGTGTTCTCTCTAGTGTGTGTATTTGTATTCAAATGCAAATTATAAGTATGCACACATCTAGGGGGAGCGCCTTTCCTTTTAAGGTGGCATTAGCCGGTTTCATTGCAAATCCTAATATTGTCATCTAACACCAAAAAGTGGGAAATTGAAAGAACATTTTATAATCCCTAGTGTTTTGTGTGTTAGATAACAATATCAAGGATTATTTGATGTGTGTTGAAGTGTTGCAGATCTCTCTGAGAAAAAGGGAGAAGGATTCTGCCTTATCCGCCCCCACAAGGGGCGGATAATCCGCCCCTCCCTCTTCCCTAGCAGGCGCAAGCCTAGAAGGGGGGCGGAGTTTTGGCCGGATTTTTCGGCACCGCCGAATAATCCGCCCCTAGGGGGGCCGGATTGTCCGCCCCCTTGCTCACCGCCAAGGAGCAAGCCCCAGGGAGGGGGCGTAGTGTTGGCCGGACTTTCCGGCCCGACCGGATAATCCGCCCCAGGAGGGGGCCGGATTATCCGCCCCCCCCAAGATCTTCACCAAGTTGAACAGGCGCCAGCCCCAGAGAGGGGGCGGAGTTTCCCCTAGAGAATCCGCCCTTGGGGCGGAGTTTCCCCAAGGGGGCGGATAATCCGCCCCTAGTGGGGGGGGGGAGGATAATCCGCCCCAAAGTTGTTCAACGGCCAGATATAGGGAGGGGGTATTTAAGCCAGCCTTCCCCCTCCTGCCACATCTCTTGATTCATTCGAAAAAGACGAGATCTGATCTGCAACCTTCATCCAAGAGAGCTCCACCTAGATCCACCCAAAGGCCCCGTCCCTTGGGGAATCGAAGGAGGAGAACTCGATCTTCATCATCAGCAATCAAGCGCTTCATCTCCTCTCCATTCATTTGGAGAACCACCGATCTAGTATTTCTTGCAAATACCTAGATCCTTGTTTTTGTTTATATTGATAAACCTTGTTCTTGTGGCAGCTTGTTGTCATCTCGGGAGCCCCCAATTCGGTTGTGGGTGTGTGCCCCGATAGTGTTGTAAAAGGCACCGGTTCCCGCCTCGAAGGGATCCAATAGTGGAGAAGGTGGATCAGGCCTCTCGTGGCGAGATCGATCGGAGAATAGGGTGAGGCCTATTGTGGCGTGGTGGTCTTAGAACCGCCCACCCCTCCAACGCAGATGTACTTCCCTTAACAAGGAAGTAACTGCGGTAAAACAAATCCCTGTCTCTCCGCGTGCTCCACTACGGTTTCCTCGCTCCTCTCTTTACGTGCTTAGTAGTTAGGGTTGCATATAGGGAAATTCTCGTAGTTGCATATCTATAGAATTTACTTTGTGTCAAGCCTAAAATTGAAAAAGTATTAAAAATTGGTTAGCACCTATTCACCCCCTCTAGGTGCCCATACGATCCATTTCACTAGGTCCCGCTTCTGGTTATTGATCGGAGAAGGTTCTCGATCATGTCCGCATTATTCGCGAACCGTAGGGTGGCACACTTAAGGGACACTGACATCCAATTGGAGCAAAAGTTTCATGCCGGAAAGAATTACAAGCGCAGGAATTTATTTCACTAGACACCGAAACTATTTCGGTTGAAATTGCTGAAACTGGTTCTACATGTGAAATTGAATACTAGCAAGGGTTTTTATGTGAATGTTTGTTAATTAAAGTAATTAAAAAAATTCTGAATAAATAAATAAAATATTTTTATTTAAATGAGAGCTTGCATTAAATTTGGTGGATTTTAATGCATGTGAGTGGATTTTTGAGTGGAGGCTGTTTTATGGGAGTGGAGGCTTTTTATTTTGAGTGGGAGCTCCACCCACATGAATGTGGAAGAGGTGGGGGCAGCCACCATGGCTGGCTCCATGCCCCTTGGGGTGCCTCCCCTCTCCCTATAAAAGGCCCCCTCTCCTCCTCTCAAAGCACACCTCCTCGTGAAGGATATCTCTCCCCCTCTAGTATTTATCCCCATGGTCTCGGACTAGAGAGATACATGTTCCCGGTGGCTATTCGACAAGAAAGAGTTGTGCTTCTGCTGCATCGCTGGAGCGAGGAGGTGGAGGTTGCTCGGTGTCTTGTACGTGTGTGCGAGCACAGATGCGCTGCTGTTTTGCGGCGCTAGGACTTCCTCTCGATCTTGAGATCGAAAAGAGATCGTCTACATCAACCACGAGTTTGGATTCGTTAAGTTTTGTCGGTCTTCAAGGGTATGTTCTCTACGGATGTATATCCGCCTGTTGTTTGTATCTAGTAGATAGATCTTGGTACATAGTTGTTCCCATTGTAGGACATTTTTTGTTTTCTATGCTGCAAACCCTTCAGTGGTATGAGATCCGGATCTATGCGTAGATGCTTTACACGGGTAGTACACATATGAGTATGTGGGTGATGATGATAATTTTATTGCTTCTTAGTTGTACTTTGGATATTGGTGGCATAGCGGGATGTAGCGGCCCGGACAAACTTTACATGTCCTCACACATGAGACCTGTTCCACGCTTGACATGCAACTAGTTTTGCATAATGGCTAGCGGGTTTCTTTCTCTCCTACTATAGTCAATATCTAATTTGCAACGAGTTGCCAACAATTTGGTTATCCTCATTGTGGTTCATGTTCGTAGATAAGAATGGTTCTATCTTCGAAAGCCCTAAGCCACGTAAAACTTGCAATGGATAAATTAGAGGCGTTTAGTTTAGATTGTTGCTGGGCTAGTATCATGATATGGTTATGTTGTAAGTATAAGTATAAGTCGATACTCTTACAACACACATAATGTGGAAGTTCCATAGACCTTCGTCTTACACATAGAGGTATGATAGTGATCATACCATGATGCACATGATGGAGATCAAGTGCAAGAACCATATTATTTCACTTATTAACATGTGATGTTTGATTACATCTTATATTGCTTGTTTGGTGTTTTATTAGCATAATAAGATGATCCCTCATTTAGATATCAAGATAAGAATGTGTTATTCCTTAAGTATGCACCGGCAATGTTTCGTCGCTTCAAGACATCACGTGATGATCAGGTGTACTTGAATCCACGAGCATATCTCGGGTGTAAGACAGTTACACATGCGAATACTAAGGTTCTTACTTTGCGAGCCTAGCATGTATAGACATGGCCTCGGAACACGGACCGAAAGGTTAAGCATGAGTCATATGGAAGATATGATGCCCATTTGATGCTCGCCTTTGAAGCTACACCGAGTCACGTGATGATCGGACTTGGTGTAGTGCATTTGGTTCATGTAATCACCAAAAAGGCACGAGGGATGTCGTTTTTGAGTGGGAGTTCATTTCTAATTTGGATTAGTAGAACTCAATTTATCATAAATTAAATCAAAGTGAATTTGCATAATTTGTTGTAGTCATTGGCATTCGTTCATCACCTTATGCTTAGTTGTAATTGAGATAGTAGAACTATAGAATTTTAGATATTTACTGTTGGAGATATGCCCTAGAGGCAATAATAAATATAGTTATTATTATATCTTTGTGTTTATGATAAATGTTTACATTCATGCTATAATAGTATTAACAAGGAAACATTAATACTTGTGTGATTTGTAAACCTAATTTGAAGTCCCTAGTAAAGCCTCTTCATAATACTAGCTTGTTGGTTAATAAATGATTGTGGTTTCCCTATCATGAACATTGAGATGTTATTAACAACAAGATCATATCGTTAGGATAAAGATATGATGGACATACTCCTATCGATAAGCGTAGCATAAAGATCAAGTCATTTTAATAGTTCAATTGCTATATGCATTCTGATACATAGTAACTTAATTCCTTCGACCATGAGATCATGTATATCACCATCACCAGAAGGATGCTTTGATGACATCAAACACCACACCGTAACTGGGTGGCTATAAAGGTGGCATTGAGTGTTCGGAAAGTATTGGTTGAGACACATGGATCAAGAGTGGGATTTGTCCATCCATATGACGGATAGATATACTCTGGGCCCTCTCGGTGGAATGTCATCCAATTGGCTTGCAAGCATGTGACTGGCTCACAAGGGATCACATATCACGGGAACGAGAAAAGATTACTTATCAGTAACGAGGTTGAACTAGGTATGCAGAGATACCGGCGATCAAAACCTCGGATAAGTAAACTATCATGAGACAAAGGGAAATTGGTATCGTATGTAAGTGGTTCATTCGATCGCAAAGTAATCGTAGAAATATGTGGGAGCCATATGAATTTCTAGATTCCTCTATTGGTTATTGTTCGGAGAAGTGTCTCGATCATGTCCGCATAATTCACGAACCGTAGGGAGACACACTTAAGGATTCGACGTTGTTGAGTAGTTATGGAATGATGAGTAAGAGACCGAATGTTGTTCGGAGTCTCGGATGGGATCCAGGATATCACGAGGAGATCCGGAATGGTCCGGAGAATAAGATTCATATAAGGAAAGTCCTGTTTCGGGGTTGGAGAATGGTTCCGGTGTTTTCATCGGGAATGTTCTAGAAGGTTCCGGAATGTCCGGCACTCCGGAGGGGAAGGGTACATGAATGTGTCATAACAAGTTGGAATGGTTGCATCATGTACTAGGTGTCATCGCTGAGCAAAATAAAGGGATAAATCAAATCCTAGTTTGAAAAGTCAAACGCCAATTTGAAAAGTCAAACGGCTATTTTGCTTGGTGGAGGGAGAGTAGGAAACCTACTTGGGGAGGAGTTCCTCTCCCTCCACCCGCCGGCCTTGGAAGCCGAGTTGGGGAGGGACTCCCCTCCCCTTGGCCGGCCCCCTCAACCTATATAAGGAGGGGCAGGGCTGCCCCTCCAAACACATAACTTGCACCCCGCAAACCCTAGCTCCAAGCCGCCGCCGACGCCGCCACCTGCTGCTGCCGCCGCCTAGGGCTAAACCCTAGCCGCCGAGTTGGGGCATCCCCTTGCCCTAGCCGCCGGCCTAGCCTCTCTCCTTGGTGCGTCTAAACCCTAGATCACCGAGGGCTCTCTCATAGTCCACCATACTCTCTCCGGCTTAAGGCGAAGCCCTGCGAGATCTCCCCTCTACTTCCGGTTCCACGCCGTCGTGCTGCCAGAATCGCGAGGAGAGTGCTACAACCTCCGCTGCCTGCTGGAACAAGGGATAGGAAGGTCTTCGTCGAGTACCGAACATGTGACCGAATGTGGAAGCGCTGCCGGAACGCAGCGCCGGAAGGATCGTCTACGCGATCTTGAGATCGGGAAGAGTACGACTACATCACCCACGAGAATCCGCTCTCGTAAACACTTTGGAATCTTCGAGGGTGAGTTATTCTATCGACTCGTTGCTACAATCTAGTAGATAGATCTTGGTTTGCTTGTTTGTATGCGGTAGAAATTTTTTGTTTTCCATGCTACGAACCCCTACAGTGGTATCATAGCCGTGTCTATATGTAGATCTGTTGCACGAGTAGAACACAATGGTCATTGTGGGCGGTGGTGTTTTTATTATCAATTGCTTCTTGTGTACTTTTCATCTTGCAGTATGATGGGATGAAGCGGCCCGGGCTAACCTTACATGACATCGTTCATGAGACTTGCTCCACGCTCAACATGCAACTTGTATTGCATAAGTGGCTTTGCGGGTGTCTGTCTCTCCCATTACAGTATAGATCCAATTTACAACGGGCACTTGATAGTTCAAACATCAACGTTGTGGTTCTTGTTCGTAAGTTAGATCGACACTTATTGAAAGCCCCAAACCACGTAAAACATGCAAAGAAATTAGAGGCGTCTAACTTTGTTTTGCAGGGGTGTGCTGTGATGTGATATGGCCATGATTGTGATTATATTTGATGTATGCAATGTTCCTTATTGTAAGTTGGCAACCGGCAGGAGCCATATGGTTGTCTTTAATTTCTATTAAGACCCGCGTGTCTATTCAAAGTTGTTGTAATAGTTGAAGCCGGTGGAGGACAACCATGGAGCAGCGTCATTGACCTTGATGCAATGCCGGTGATGATGGAGATCATGTTTGTGCTTGAAGATGGAGATCGGAAGCACAAAGAAGAAAGGCCATATCATATCACATATTATGAATTGCATGTGATGTTAATCCTTTAGGCATCTTGTATTGCTTAGTTAACGACGGTAGCATTATAATATGATCCCTCATGCACATAAATTTCAAGTTCTAAAGTGTTCATCCTTAGTAAGCACCGTTGCTAAAGCTTGTTGTTTGGAAGCACCACGTGATGATCAGGTGTGTTAGGTTCTGCAAGTGTATAGAACGTGAGCAAGCTAGATTTGCTTATGCGTAAGCTAAGGTTTGATCTTGACGAGCCTAGCATGTACAGACATGGTCTCGGAACACAGATCACTGAAAGGTAAAGCATGAATCATATAGTAGATATGATGAACATGTCGATTGTTCGCCATTGAAGCTACATCAACTCTCGTGATGATCGGTGTTGATGTGGTGGATTTGGTTCATGTGATCACTAAAACAATGTGAGTGATATTGTTTTGAGTGGGAGTTCACCTAGATTAATTTAACTATTAATTAGAACTCAATTTATCATAAACTTAGTCTAAACTATTGCAAATATGTTGTAGATCAATGGCGGCCCCTACCATCAATTTTAATGCGTTCCTAGAGAAAGAAAAGTTGAAAAACAATGGAAGCAACTTCGCGGATTGGTTCCGCAATTTGAGGATTATCCTCAATGCTGGTAATTTAACTTATGTGTGGATGCACCGCTGGGTGACCCGCCTGCACCTGATGCTACCGATGAAGTAAAGAATGTTTACCTCGCTCGGAAGAATCAGTACTCCACAGTTCAGTGTGCTATCTTGTATGGTTTTAGAATCGGAGCTTCAGAAAAGGTTTGAGAATTCAGACCCACATGATATTGTCCGTGAACTCAAATTGATCTTTGAGACTCACGCGGCAGTTGGGAGCTATGAGGCTTCTGAAAAGTTCTTTAACTGCAAGATGGAAGAAGGCAGCTCCGTCAGTGAGCATGTGCTTAAGATGTCTGGGCACGCAGACAAACTTCAAAGCTTGGGTATAGTGATTCCTAATGCTTTGGGGATTTACCGTGTCCTCCAATCACTACCACCAAGTTACAAGAACTTTGTGATGAACTACAATATGCAAAGCATGAACAAGCAGTTGCCAGAACTCTTCTCCATGTTAAAATCTGTAGAAGTGGAGATCAAGAAAGAGCACAAAGTGTTGATGGTCAATAAGACCACCAAATTCAAGAAAGGCAAGTCTAAGCAAAAGGGACACTTCAAGAAGGGTGGTAAGAAAGTTACCGCACCGACGAAGAAGACTAAGGCTGTACCTAAGCCTGATACAGAGTGCTTTTACTACAAGGGAGAAGGTCACTGGAAGCGGAATTGCCCAAAGTACTTGGCGGATTTGAAGAACGACAACATCAAGAAGAAAGGTATATCCGATATACATGTTATTGATGTGTATCTCACTAGTACTCGTAGTAGTGCCTGGGTATTTGATACTGGTTCGGTTGCTCATATTTGTAACTCGAAACAGGTGCTGCAGAATAAACGGAAGCTAGCGAAGAACGAGGTGACGATGCGCGTGGGAAACGGATCAAAGGTTGATGTGATCGCGGTCGGCACGCTACCTCTTCATCTACCATCGGGATTAGTTTTATACTTAAATAATTGTTATTTGGTGCCTGCGTTAAGCATGAACATTATATCGGATCTTGTTTATTGCGAGACAGTTACTTGTTTAAGTCCGAGAATAATGGTTGTTCAATTTATATGAGTAATATGTTTTATGCACATGCACATTTGATAGATGGTCTATTCTTATTGAATCTCGATAGTGGAAATACACATATTAATAACATTGAAGCTAAACGTTTGAAATCGAGCGATAACTCGACCTATATGTGGCACTGTCGTCTTGGTCACATTGGAGTGAAGCGTATGAAGAAACTCCATTCCGATGGACTTCTTGAATCACTTGATTTTGAATCACTTGAAAGATGCGAAGCATGTCTGATGGGTAAAATGACTAAGACTCCATTTTCTGGTATGATGGAGCGAGCTACGGACTTATTGGAAATCATACATACCGATGTGTGTGGTCCAATGAGTGTAGCATCGCGTGGTGGTTATCGTTATGTTCTTACCTTCACGGATGACTTGAGTAGATATGGGTATATCTATTTCATGAAACATAAGTCCGAAACTTTCGAGAAGTTTAAGGAATTTCAAAGTGAGGTTGAGAATCAACGTAACAAGAAGATTAAATTTCTACGTTTTGATCATGGAGGTGAATATCTAAGTTACGAGTTTGGCGAGCATTTGAAGAAATGCGGAATACTTTGACAATTGACACCGCCGGGAACACCACAGCGTAATGGTGTGTCCGAATGTCGTAATTGAACTCTCTTAGATATCGTTCGTTCTATGATGTCACTTACAGATTTACCGCTATCATTTTGGGGTTATGCATTAGAAACAGCCGCATTCACTTTAAATAGGGCACCATCTAAATCCGTTGAAATGACACCGTATGAATTATGGTTTGGGAAGAAACCTAAATTGTCGTTCCTTAAAGTTTGGGGTTGCGAGGCCTATGTAAAGAAGTTACAGCCGGACAAGCTTGAACCCAAAGCGGAAAAATGCGTCTTCATAGGATACCCAAAGGAAACTATTGGGTATTCCTTCTATCATAGATCCGAGGCAAAATCTTCGTTGCCAAGAATGGATCCTTTCTAGAGAAGGAATTTCTCTCGAAAGAAATGACTAGAAGGAAAGTAGAACTCGACGAGGTTGTCGAACCTTCTCTCGAACTTGCGAGTAGCGCAGCACCGGAAGAAGTTCCTGTGGTGCCTGCACCAATAAGAGAGGAAGCTAATGATGATGATCATGAAACTTCGGTTGTAGTTGCTACAGAGCCTCGCAGGTCAACGAGAACTCGTACCACTCCAGATTGGTATGATCCCGTTATGGGTGTCATGTTGGTGGATAACACCGATGACCCTGCGACGTATGAGGAAGCGATGATGAGCCCAGATTCCAATAAATGGGAAGAAGCCATGAAATCCGAGATTGGATCCATGTACGAAAACCAAGTATGGACTTTGGTGGACTTACCGGATGGCCGGAAGGCTATCGAGAATAAATGGATTTTCAAGAAGAAAATAGATGCTGATGGTAATGTTACTGTCTATAAAGCTCGACTTGTCACAAAAGGGTTTCGACAAATTCAAGGAGTTGACTACAATGAAACTTTCTCACCTGTAGCGAAGCTAAAGTCTGTGAGGATTATGTTGGCAATCGCTGCATATTATGATTATGAGATATGGCAGATGGATGTCAAAACAGCGTTCCTCAATGGAGACATTGATGAAGAGTTGTATATGATGCAACCCAATGGTTTTGTCGATCCTAAAGATGCTAACAAGGTATGCAAACTTCAACGGTCCATATATGGATTGAAGCAAGCATCCCGAAGTTGGAATCAACGTTTTGATAAGGTGATCAAAAGTTTTGGTTTTATACAAAATTATGGAGAAGCTTGTATTTACAAGAAAGTGAGTGGGAGCTGTGTAGCATTCTTAATAATATATGTAGATGACATATTGTTGATTGGGAATGATGTAGACCTTCTTAATAGTGTCAAGGAATATTTGAATAATAGTTTTTCAATGAAAGATCTTGGCAAAGCAGCTTACATATTAGGCATAAAGATTTATAGAGATAGATCGAGACGCCTAATATCATTGTCACAAAGTACATATTTGGACAAAGTTCTAAAGAGGTTTGGAATGGAAGATAGCAAGAAAGGGTTCTTGCCCATGTTGCCCAATACGACCTTGAGTAAAACTCAAAGTCCAACAACGGCAGAAGATAGAGAAAGGATGAGTAAAACTCCCTATGCCTCAGCCATAGGATCTCTAATGTATGCCATGCTATGTACTAGACCCGACATTGCATATGCTGTTAGTTTGACTAGTAGATATCAAAGTGATCCATGAGTGGATCATTGGACAGCGGTCAAAAACATCCTTAAGTACTTGAGAAGAACTAAGGATATGGTTCTTTCTTATGGAGGTGATGAACAACTCGTTGTTAATGGTTACACCGATGCTAGTTGGAACACCGATCCGGATGATTCTAAATCACAATCTGGATACGTATTTACTTTGAATGGTGCAGCAGTGAGCTGGAGGAGTGCAAAGCAAATCGTTGTGGCGAGATCTTCAACTGAATCGGAATACATGTCTGCTTCGGAGGCTTCACAAGAAGCGATATTGATGAAAGAGTTCATTACAGAGCTCGGTGTGGTTCCAAGTGCGCTGGACCCAATGTCTATCTACTGTGATAACATGGGCGCCATAGCCAATGCGCAAGAACCAAGGTCACATAAGAAGTTGAAGCACATCAAGCTACGTTTCCACGCTATTCGAGAACATGTCCAAGATGGTGACACAAAGATTTGCAAAGTACACACAGATCTGAATGTGGCAGATCCGTTGACTAAACCTCTCCCGAGGGAAAACATGACCAACACCAAACTGCCATGGGTGTTCGGTATATTACCATGTAATCTAGATTAGATAACTCTAGTGCAAGTGGGAGACTGTTGGAGATATGCCCTAGAGGCAATAATAAATATAGTTATTATTATATCTTTGTGTTTATGATAAATGTTTACATTCATGCTATAATAGTATTAACAAGGAAACATTAATACTTGTGTGATTTGTAAACCTAATTTGAAGTCCCTAGTAAAGCCTCTTCATAATACTAGCTTGTTGGTTAATAAATGATTGTGGTTTCCCTATCATGAACATTGAGATGTTATTAACAACAAGATCATATCGTTAGGAGAAAGATATGATGGACATACTCCTATCGATAAGCGTAGCATAAAGATCAAGTCATTTTAATAGTTCAATTGCTATATGCATTCTGATACATAGTAACTTAATTCCTTCGACCATGAGATCATGTATATCACCATCACCAGAAGGATGCTTTGATGACATCAAACACCACACCGTAACTGGGTGGCTATAAAGGTGGCATTGAGTGTTCGGAAAGTATTGGTTGAGACACATGGATCAAGAGTGGGATTTGTCCATCCATATGACGGATACATATACTCTGGGCCCTCTCGGTGGAATGTCATCCAATTGGCTTGCAAGCATGTGACTGGCTCACAAGGGATCACATATCACGGGAACGAGAAAAGATTACTTATCAGTAACGAGGTTGAACTAGGTATGCAGAGATACCGGCGATCAAAACCTCGGATAAGTAAACTATCATGAGACAAAGGGAAATTGGTATCGTATGTAAGTGGTTCATTCGATCGCAAAGTAATCGTAGAAATATGTGGGAGCCATATGAATTTCCAAATTCCTCTATTGGTTATTATTCGGAGAAGTGTCTCGATCATGTCCGCATAATTCACGAACCGTAGGGAGACACACTTAAGGATTCGACGTTGTTGAGTAGTTATGGAATGATGAGTAAGAGATCGAATGTTGTTCGAAGTCTCGGATGGGATCCGAGATATCACGAGGAGATCCGGAATGGTCCGAAGAATAAGATTCATATAAGGAAAGTCCTGTTTCGGGGTTGGAGAATGGTTATAGTGTTTTCATCGGGAATGTTCTAGAAGGTTCCGGAATGTCCGGCACTCCGGAGGGGAAGGGTACATGAATGTGTCATAACAATTTGGAATGGTTGCATCATGTACTAGGTGTCATCGCTGAGCGAAATAAAGGGATAAATCAAATCCTAGTTTGAAAAGTCAAACGCCAATTTGAAAAGTCTAACGGCTATTTTGCTTGGTGGAGGGAGAGTAGGAAACCTACTTGGGGAGGAGTTCCTCTCCCTCCACCCGCCGGCCTTGGAAGCCGAGTTGGGGAGGGACTCCCCTCCCCTTGGCCGCCCCCTCCAACTATATAAGGAGGGGCAGGGTTGCCCCTCCAAACACATAACTTGCACCCCGCAAACCCTAGCTCCAAGCCGCCGCCAACGCCGCCACCTCCTGCTGCCGCCGCCTAGGGCTAAACCCTAGCCGCCGAGTTGGGGCATCCCCTTGCCCTAGTCGCCGGCCTAGACTCTCTCCTTGGTGCGTCTAAACCCTAGATCACCGAGGGCTCTCTCATAGTCCACCATACTCGCTCCGGCTTAAGGCGAAGCCCTGCGAGATCTCCCCTCTACTTCCGGTACCACGCCGTCGTGCTGCCGGAATCGCGAGGAGAGTGCTACAACCTCCGCTGCCTGCTGGAACAAGGGATAGGAAGGTCTTCGTCGAGTACCGAACATGTGACCGACTGCGGAAGCGCTGCCGGAACGCAGCGCCGGAAGGATCGTCTACGCGATCTTGAGATCAGGAAGAGTACGACTACATCACCCACGAGAATCCACTCTCGTTAAAGACTTTGGAATCTTCGAGGGTGAGTTATTCTATCGAATCGTTGCTACAATCTAGTAGATAGATCTTGTCTTGTTTGTTTGTATGCGGTAGAAATTTTTTGTTTTCCATGCTACGAACCCCTACATTTACTTTACGAACTGGTATCGTATTGTGTTGAGTGTCAATCTGAAGTTTAAAGTCCTATTGCAAACTTTCAGCAAACTCTGTTTACTCCGTGAAATTTAATAATTGGTATTAAATCGAGAGTAATAATTCCATGTTAGTATCTTAAGTATCATGTTTGCCTGCATGATTCTTGATTTTTTTAATATCAAGTTTATCTAGGAGCTGAAAGAATTGTTTCAGAAACCATCATGTGTGACAGATATAACGATATCTGAAACAACATTTTGGTTGCAATATGATATAGTATAATGTATGTTCTCATATTAGATGAGAATTTACAAAGGTTAGAGATGCTAGACATCCTAATCATCCAAAAGGGTTTTGGAAAGTAATGTTATACTCACGATTCTCCTTTATAAGCTACATTAGCTTGATCATGAAAGTCATCATGATAAGGGTGAATAGAAGATGTGTGTAAAGTGTTTACTACACTAAAAGATTACTAAAGAATGGATTTTGAAAGAATAACGATCATTTGATGATGGTGATCTACTTCAAAGTGCAAGTTCAAAGGTATTATTATTTGAATATACACGCTTTGGACTATGTGTCATGTATATGGCGCCACTTTGATGTTGATAGATTCTTTTACAAAGGAAAAGGAAATGCTAAAAGAGAATCTATAAAATATATTTGGCAGAAAAGAAAATATTGGAAATATCCAATTTAGGTATATGGATGATATACATGTTATGGTTGTATTCTTTGCTTGTTAAACAATGTGGTTCTTGGGTATTGGATACCGAATTGGTTGGTATGAAATTTCATACAGAACGGCGCAATTCATAAACCACAATGGCCTAAGTAACTAGCAAGATAATATGTGATGATGTCCATCAAAAACAAACAAACCGTTGTTTGTATTTCTCGTTGACATCAAAAGCTTGACTTCAAATTTGTTTTAATAATTGTTATTTAAAACAGGTATTATGAGAACACAGGTTGTTCAAATAATTACCGTATTCCATATAAGATGGATGATTTACAAATGTAGTTGGAGAAATCACATCCATAAAACCTAATGCTAAAATGTCGCAAGACAAATGATTGGAAGATCACTTAAGAAGTGACATCGCCGTTTAAATTATATTGGAAAGAAAACATGAATAAACTCCATTTTCATGGATTTTGGAGTCTTTGATTTGATCAAATGACGCTTGTGAGACTTTCCTCGGGATAATTAAAACTTCGTTCAAAGGCCAAAGAAGAACGATCGACTAAATTATTGAAATTTATACATATTGATGTATGTAGTCCATTATGTGTAGTCCTAAGCGATGGACTTCAACTTCATATGCTTTCTCCGGAAATTTGAGTGAATTTTCACTTAATGAGAAACAAGTATGGAATATTTGAAAATGTTTCAAAGACTTTCAAGATGAAGTGGAAAATCATTGTAACAAGAAAATAAATAATTTATGATTTTATCATAAAGGGATTTATTTGAGTTACAAGTGTAACAAGAAAAATAAACGAATTATGATTTATCATAAAGGGATTTATTTGAGTTGCAAGTTTAGCAAAACACCTAGATTTACAACTCCCGAAACACCATAGGAGTATGGAGTGTTTGAGATTTGTAATGAAACCTTGTTTGACATGGTTGGATCAAAGGTGTTATTTATAAAACTACCATTATGTTTTAAAAGATTAAAAGCTTTAGAGATTGCCGCTTTTACACTGAAAAGAGCTCCATCTTGATCCGTTGAAATGACACCATGGAAGTTATGGTTTTGGGGTAAAACCCAAGTTGTCATTTCTTAAATTTTGGTATGATAAACATAAGATGTTTACAACCGGAGTCGGATGAGCATGTCTTTGTAGGTTATTTCGAATAACAAATTGGTTATTCCTCCATAACACCAAGGACAAAAGGGTTTGTCGCTTGAAACGTGAAGTTTCTTGAAAAAGGAATTTTTCGTAAAAGTTAAGTGGGAGGACAATAGAACTTTGATAAGGTTAACGAACCTTAGCTAAATGTGCTGAGTTGCAAAGCGCCGGAAAATGTTCCGGAGGCTGCCATAATTCTCATAGCTTATGTTCCTCAAAGGTCGTGGTCACGGAGATCTAAGTTCTTATTGAACCAAGTCGGTCGGATAAACAATCAAATGCTAAGATTTGAGAGTAAAACATTATTATTTGACAATGATGAACCGACTACATGCAAAGAAGCGATGATGGGCCCTGACTCCATCAAATGGCTTGAAGACATGAAATCCGTGATAGTTCCATACACAAGAAATCAAGTTTTTTGAACTTGGAAGACCCTCCGGAAAGGTGTAAAAACCTATCGGCCGTATTTGGATCTATAAAGAAACAGACATGGATGTTTCACATCTATGAAATAGTCGACATGTCGGTAAAGTGTTTACGACAATGTTCAAGGGGTTGACTATGACAAGATTTGATCTTTCACAGCGATATTTAGTATAGACGGATTAAAGTAGCAACCACTACATATAATTTGGTATATGGTAGATGAATAAACAAAACAAAGTTCTTCTAATAGAATGGTTACCTAGGACGTGTACATGACATGATCCAAAGGGTTTTGTTAATTCAAAGTATGCTAAAAAGGACATGCAAACTTCAGTGGTTGAAGTAAGCATCGCGGAGTTGGAATCTTCACCGTGATGAAAAGGAGTTTTCATCAAGAGACGATGAAGATGCTTGCATTTGAAAGAAATTAAGTGGGAGCGCTGAGACATATTTCTAATACATTATGTGGAGGACATCTTGTTGATTAGAAATGATGTAATTTTTATTGACAAAGGTTAAGAATTTCATTTTGATGAAAGACTTAGGCAAAGCACGAATATTTAGCATGAATGTCTATAGTGGATAGACTGTGATGCTAATATGGTTGTGCCAAACGTACATATATGAGATATTGAAGGAGTTAAATATAGAAACGACAAGAAAAGGTTCTTGTCGCATGGAAAGGAATTGAATCAAGATTCAAGTGTATCGACACTTGATAAGTGAAACAAGATTCCACTATTTTGACACTTGATGAGTGAAATCACGAGAATGTTTTGATCAATCATACCATGATATGTACACATCCAGATATGTCCTATGCTCTAAGTGTTATGAGCATATACCAGAATGAATCATAAAATGATAATTGGACGATAGTAAGGATATTCTTATAATATTTTGGAAGAACTAAGAATATATTTGTCTAGAGGTGACAAACAATTACAAATAGTTCATTGTAAAGCATTACATTAATACTAGTTTTGTCACAAGATACAAATTAAGTTTATCTCACTTTAAACTATGAGTGGCACAATGTAATGGAAAGAAAGTTTCCATGATGGATTTGGATGAATTCCAAAGTTAAGACATTGTGACGGATACTACAACAAAAAGGCTAAGTATATGACTGCTATAGTAGCAGCAAAAGGAGGGCATTTGTGTCAAGTAGTTTGTTATCAAACTAAGGTGTGGTTCGCAACGGGCTAACACTAAAGATATATTGTACAACAATAGTATTGACATGATTTAACCCCAAGGAACTAAAGGTCTCACCAAAAGACCAAATTTATACAATGCCATCTCATTGGAGAATGAGTGATGCGTGAAGACGCAAAGACATGTAAATACACACGGACCTGAAGCATCAGATCCATAGATTATGTTAACCACTTCCAATTGCGTGTATGGAACACCAGAAAGCCATAGGTGTTCAATACACAAAGTTTTCAAACTAGATTATTGTCTCTAGTGCAAGTGGGAGACTGAAGGGAATATGCCCGAGAGGCAATAATAAAGTGGTTATTATCGTATTCCTTGTTTATGATAAGTGTTTATTTTGCATGCTATAATTGTATTAATATGGAAACGTTAATACAAGTGTGTTTAATAAACAAAAAGGAAGTTCCTAGTTATGCCTCTCTTATAAACTAGCTCGTTGATTAACAAGATGATCAAAGGTTTCCTGATCATGGACATTGGATGTTATTAATAACGAGGTCACAACATTAGTGTAATGATGTGATGAATATTCATCCGAAGTATAGAATTACGATCAAATTCATTGATTTTATATTGCTATAACAACTTACGAAGTGATCCTAATCCTTAGACCATGAGATCATGTCAATCACTAACACCGGAAGAGTTCCTTGATGACATCAAACGTCACACCGTAACTGGGTGATTATAAATATGGCTTCAGAACTACTAAAGTGTTATGTTGAGGCTCATGGATCGAGAGTGGAATTTGTTCATCCTGATGACGGATAGATATGCTCTGGGCCCTCTCGGTGATATCACATTGATTAGCTTGCAAGCAAGTGATTTGATCACTAGAATGTTATATCACGGGAACGAGAAAAGAGTGCATGTCGGTAACGAGATCAAACTAGGTATGGAGATACCGATGATCGAATCTCGGACATGTAATATATCGTGAAACAAAGGGATTAAGATACTAGCGTAAAAGGTTCCAACGATCACAGGAAAGTCATCATTGAATGTGTGGGAGTCAATATGGATCTCCAGGTCCCGCTTCTGATTATTGATCAGAGAAGGGTCTCGATCATGTCCGAGAACCATAGGGTGGCACACTTAAGGGACACTGACATCCAATTGGAGCAAAAGTTTCATGCCGGAAAGAATTACAAGCACAGGAATTTATTTCACTAGACATCGAAACTGTTTCGGTTGAAATTGCTGAAACTAGTTCTGCATGTGAAATTGAATACTAGCAAGGGGTTTTATGTGAATGTTTGTTAATTAAAGTAATTAACAAAATTCTGAATAAATAAATAAAATATTTTTATTTAAATGAGAGCTTGCATTAAATTTGGTGGATTTTAATGCATGTGAGTGGATTTTTGAGTGAAGGCTGTTTTATGGGAGTGGAGGCTTTTTATTTTGAGTGGGAGCTCCACCCACATGAATGTGGAAGAGGTGGGTACAGCCACCATGGCTGGTGCCATGCCCCTTGGGGGTGCCCCCCTCTCCCTATAAAAGGCCCCTTCTCCTCCTCTCAAAGCACACCTCCTCGTGAAGGATCTCTCTCCCCCTCTAGTATTTATCCCCATGGTATCGGACTAGCGAGATACATGTTCCCGGTGGCTATTCGGCAAGAAATAGGTGTGCTTCCGTTGCATCGCTGGAGCGAGGAGGCGGAGGTTGCTCGGTGTCTTGTATGTGTGTGCGAGCACGGATGCGCTGCTGTTTTGCGGTGCTAGGACTTCCTCTCGATCTTGAGATCGGCAAGAGATCGTCTACATCAACCACGAGTTTGGACTCGTTAAGCTTTGTCGGTCTTCAAGGGTATGTTCTCTACGGATGTATATCCGCCCGTTGTTTGTATCTAGTAGATAGATCTTGGTACATAGTTGTTCCCATCGTAGGAATTTTTTTGTTTTCTATGCTGCGAACCCTTCACCGGCATGGAGGGCGCGTACCCACAGTCAAGCCCATGCCGCCACACCATCTACAGTGGTCGCCATGCGGGTAGTTATGTACAATGACTCCTACTGTCCACTGTTACAACCGTCATCGGTAAAGTCGTCGGTATGGGCCGAGTGTCTGAGTCTCCTTTCTGTCTTGTCCGCCGTCCTGGGCGTACCGCGTACTGTGCTCTGCATCATCTTGTACCTTGCCTGTCTTGAGTTACCGGCTAGGCCACCCTGGCCGGCTGTTCTATCTTGACCGGGTGGTTGGTTCCATCCAGCTAGTCTTCTGCCTTTGATCGCATCATCCGGCTGGTGGTTCTACCGGTTCGTTCTTGGTCTATCTAGCTCTATCCGGCTGGCATGATCCAGCCGGCTAGCTGCCTTTGTGATGATTCTTATCCGGCTGACTGGTTCACCAGCTTGGTCTTCGTCTGGCCTTCTTTCTGGTCTGTCTTTGAGTTTCTGGGTTCGGCTGTCCCCAGCCGACTAACAGGTTATGTCGCTCCTGTATCTTGTCCGGTTAGCCTACCCGGGGGTGATCCCCCTGACAGGTCTGGTGAACCTTCTAGACCCTTCTAGATCATTCCGGTGAAAACACCAAATCATTCCCGAACTCCGGAATTAGACTTTCCTTATATGAATCTTATTCTCCGGACCATTCCGGATCTCCTCGTGATATCCCGGATCCCATCCGAGACTCCAAACAACATTCAGTATCCCTACTTACATTCCATATCTACTAAACAACATCAAATCCTTAAGTGTGCCTCCCTACGGTTCATGGACATGACCGAGACACTTCTCTGATCAATAACAATCAGAGGAATCTGGAAATTCATATGGCTCCCACATATTTCTACGATTACTTTGCGATCGAATGAACCACTTACATACGATACCAATTTCTCTTTGTCTCACGATAGTTTACTTATCCGAGGTCTGACCATCGGTATCTCTGCATACCTAGTTCAACCTCATTACCGATATGTACTCTTTTCTCGTTCCCGTGATATGTGATACCTTGTGAGCCAGTCACATGATTGCAAGCCAATTGGATGACATTCCACCGAGAGTGCCCAGAGTATATCTATCCGTCATATGGATGGAAAAATCCCACTCTGGACCCATGTGCCTCAACACATACTTTCCAAACACTCAATTCCACCTTTATAGCCACCAAGTTACGGTGTGGTGTTTGATGTCATCAAAGCATCCATCCAGTGATGGTGATTAACATGATCTCATGGTCGAAGGATTTAGGTTACTATGTATCTGAAAGCTTATAGCAAGTGAACTATATTAAATGACTTGATCTTTATGCTACGCTTAACTATAGGAGTATGTCCATTACATCATTCTTCTAATGGTATGACCTTGTTGTTAATAACATCTCAATGTTCATGATCAGGAAACCATGATCATATATTAACCAACAAGCTAATTTAACAAGAGGCTTTACTAGGGACTCTTACATGTTTACAAATCACACAAGTATTAATGTTCCCGGTTAATACAATTATAGCATGGTATGTAAACATTTATCATAAGCATGAAGATATGATAATAACCTCTTTATTATTGCCTCTTGGGAATATCTCCAACAGTCTCCCACTTGCACTAGAGACAATAATCTAGTTTCAAATCTTTGTGTATTCAACACCTATGACTTTTCGGTGTTGTATGTACACGATTTCTAGTGGTCAACCGATCTTTGGATCCGACACTTTCAGGTCCATGTGTAATTGCATGTCTTTGCGTCTCTACGCATCACTCATTTATATAATGAGATGGCTTTGTATAAATTTGGTCCTTTGGTGAGACCTTTAGTTCCTTGGGGTTAAAATATGTTGACAATATTGTCGTACAATATATATTCATAGTACTATCCTGCTGTGAACTACACCTAGTTTGATAACAAACTACTTGACACAAATGCCCTCTTTTGCTGCTATAATAGCAGTCATATACTTAGCCTTTTGTTGTAGTATCTGTCACAATGTCTTAACTTTGGAACTCATCCAAATCCATTATGGAACTTACTTTCCATTATATTGTGCCACCCTTAGTTTAGATTGAGATAAACTTAATTTTTTACTTTGTGACAAAACTAGTATCAATGTAGTACTTTTACAATGAACTAACCATCTATTTGTCACCTCTACAAAAATAATACATTCTTAGTTCTTCCAAAAGATCATAAGAATATCCTTACTATCGTCCAATGATCATCTTATGAATCATTCTGGTATATTCTCATAACATTTAGAGCATAGGACATATATGGATTTGTATCACAATATGATTGATATAAATACTCTTTGTTATTTCATCCATCAAGTATCAATCTATACTCGAATCTTTGTTCCACTTACCAAGTGTCAATACACTTGAATTTTGATTCAATCCTTTCTATGCGACAAGAACTTTTCTTGTAGTTTCTATATTGAACTCATTCAATATATCATCGATCTACTTTTGGCACAACCATATTAACATCTCAATCTATCCTTATAGACATTGATGCCAAATATTTGGGTTTTGCCTAAGTCTTTCATCAAAATGAAATTCTTAACTTGTGTTAACAAAAGATACATCATTTCTAATCAATATTTCTTCCACATAATTTATTAGAAATATGTCTTAGCGCTCCCACTTAATTTCTTGCAAATGCAAGCATCTTCATCATCTCCGATGAGATTAAACTCTTTTAACAGTTTCATCATGGTGAAGATTCCAACTCCGTGATGCTTATTTCAACCATTTAAGTTTGCATACGCTTTTAGCATCCTTTGAATTAACAAAACCCTTTGGATCGTGTTATGTACACGTCTAGGTAACAATTCTATTAAAAGATCTTTGTTTTGTTTGTTCAACTACCATATAACAGAATTATATGTAGTGGTTGCTGATGGCGCCTGAGAGCGCTTCGTTGGGAAACCCCAAGAGCAAGGTGTGAAGAGAACAACAACAAGTCTTGCCTCAGTAAGAAACCGAGGTTATCGAATAGGTAGGAGGAAGGAAATGTCTCAAAGGTGTTGCAAGCAACTTGGAGACCTGCACAACACAAACTCAAGAATTTTCCCCAAAGAACAATGAGGTTGTCAATCTCACCGGTTGCTGTAACAAAGGATTAACTATATGGTGTGCAAGGTAATAGTAGTTTGAAGAAAGTAAACAGTAACAGTGGAAGATGTATCAATGGTAAAGATTGGACCGAGGTCCATAGTTCACTAGAGGTGTTATCCTTAGATAAACAAACATGGCATGCAGGGTAAACAAATTACAGCAGGGCAATTGACAGGACTGAGCAGGGCATAATAATGCAATACTAGACATCAAGATCCTATGAGATTCGATTGGGCAATACAACAAGATACATAGACCGCCATCCAACTGCATTCTATGACTAGAAGTCCACCTTCAGGTTATCATCCGAATCCCCTCCAGTATTAAGTTGCAAGCAACAGACAACTGCTTTAAGCAAAGTGCGTAAGGTAAACAATCCACTTGTTCCATGAACAAGAGACCATTGTTTTCTCCCTAGTGGCAACAACACATCTACAACCTTAGAGATTTCTGTCACTTCCCTTAGATTAAATAGAGGCATGAACAAACATAGTTCACTAGAGGTGTTCTCCTTAGATAAACAAACATGGCATGCAGGGTAAACAAATTACAGCAGGGTAATTGATAGGACTGAGCGGGGCATAATAATGCAATACTAGACATCAAGATCCTATGAGATTTGATTGGGCAATACAACAAGATACATAGACCGCCATCCAACTGCATCTATGACTAGAAGTCCACCTTCAGGTTATCATCCGAACCCCCTCCAGTATTAAGTTGCAAGCAACAGACAACTGCTTTAAGCAAAGTGTGTAAGGTAAACAATCCACTTATTTCATGAACAAGAGACCATTGTTTTCTCCCTAGTGGCAACAACACATCTACAACCTTAGATATTTCTATCACTTCCCTTAGATTAAATAGAGGCATGAACCCACTATCGAGCATAAATACCCCCTCTTGGAGTCACTAGCAACTACTCGGCCAAGATAGCTACTAACAACGGAGAACATGCAAGATTACACAAACAACACAGACATGATAGAATCAATAAGACAAAATCATTAATCAATCTGACATAGTAATCTCAATATCCATCGGATCCCCGCAAACACAACATGCATGATTACAAATAGATGAGATGTTGATCATGAATGGATCTCACAAGATCTAGACATGAAAGCACAAAGGAGGAGATACAACCATCTAGATACTACATGGACCCATAGTCCAAGGTGGAACTACTCACGCTTCATACCGGAGAAGAAGGCCTCCGGGATGATCTCCCCTTCGGTAGGGTGCCGGGAAGAACTTCAGATCCCCCCGATCTAGGGACGATGGTGGTGGTGGCTACAGACGGTTTCGTGGAATATTGATCGGGTACTTAGGGTT
This sequence comes from Avena atlantica, assembly GCA_910589765.1. Classification (NCBI taxonomy): domain Eukaryota; kingdom Viridiplantae; phylum Streptophyta; class Magnoliopsida; order Poales; family Poaceae; genus Avena; species Avena atlantica. The sequence continues at coordinate 457,814,222 of OU342736.1, forward strand.
TAGGCATCAGGGGCTTCTTATAGGCTAAGAGGCGAGGCAGGAGGGTGGACAGGGGGCCCACACCCTGCCTAGGCATGGCCTAGGGTGGGCCCGCGCCTAGGGGGGTGCGACCGCCCTGTGGCTACCCTCCATCTCTCCTCTGGACTCCATGTTCTCCTCGGTGAAATATTGACTTTGGCATTTGTACCATCCAATTCCGAGAATATTGATTTTCTGCCTTTCTAGAACCAAAAAATAGAAGAAAACAGGCAACTGGCACTGTGGCATCTTGTTAATAGGTTAGTACCAGAAAACATATAAAAATACCTCAAAGTAAAGACAAATCAAAGCAAAGTAGATACTAAACAAGCATGGAACATAAAAAATTATAGATACGTTTCCGATGTATCAAGCATCCCCAAGCTTAACTCCTTTTCATCCTCGAGTAGGTAAGTGATAAAAAAGAATAATTTTTGAGGTGACATGCACCATCAAAATCAAGATCAAACCATTTGCAAGCATTGAAAGATGGGATCAAAGAACTCTAAACATGAGCATCCAAGATGGAGTTCTAACAATAAGACAAAGTAACTATGCATGCAACATGAAAGATTACAAACAAAGATCATGAATAGCATGCATTGAAAAATGTTTGTTTGTTTCACATACAGAAAACATAGCATAGTGGCATTTAGCTTGTCCCTCATGGAGTAGCAAAACATAAATGCATAGGACGCCTTGAAAGTTCATAAGGGAGACTAGATACAAATAGCACAAGAACAAGTAATATCAACAATATGAATCAATCAGTAAGTCTTGGGACAATGCACATAGAACTAAGAATGGCAACTATGCTCTCATAACTGTTGCCTATGGATAGAAGGTGGAGACTCAATATAATAGTGGAATAAAGGCCTTCATAAAAGGGAAGCAGTGATTTCAATTTTCAAAAAGAGCTTCCAAAAATTATGGTACTTGTTAGCTTTCAGCCCTCATTGCCCCTATCATAAGCATCTTGAAGTGATTAAGGTTAAAGTGCACGAACTATGGAGTATATGCTTGGAAAATTATAAGTTGGCAATCTCATGTCCCTTGAGTACGAGGGACGCTCCTCATGCTACACAAATTTAGTTACTTGCAAGTTCTTATAAAAGTAAGTATATGCGTATCATAGAGAACCGCCAACGGGGTACCCCTTGAACATGCTACAGGAGCTTTCCCATAACAAAATGACAAGGCAACCAGACAATGAGCATCTCAGCAATCTTCTTATTTACCATGGGAATATGGTGCTTTTTTCTCTCTTTTCCTCTTTTTCCGAATCTCATATCTTTTTTTATAAGAAGAATGCTTCATAGATGTCATTATGGTGATGCTGTAAGTTTCCACCATGATTAGGCATGGCTTAGGCTAGCGGCCCATGCATTTCTCTAACACAAAATACATAACTCCATGGACTTACAAGCTCCCTTTTTATTTCACATCGACGACATCCGCAAACAAAAGAGCATGATATCAACTGGATAGAGATCCATAAGTGTTAAAAGCGTTCCCCATGACAACATGGTTCTGCTAATCCCAACGTATAAGTGTAAGCATATACAACTTAGATGACACAATGGTTCAAGTTTATTTGTAGAGGCCTCAACCTGATAAGGTAGATTCCTCCTGTGTTTTACAATGCTAGTCCCTGGATCAATAGCTAGCATCCACAGTTAAGATGTAATATCAAGATAAAAAGGTCATAACATAACTTTATAACCAGGAATAACATAATTTTATTACATCATACATAGCCCATTAGGCTATTACATTACATTGCAGCGGAATATCATTAATCATGGGGTCCTTCATCTTCAAAGTGCCACAGGCAGATGTTGGTTGTAGACTTTGTAATCCTAATCAAACAATCTTCACTAAAATCAATCAAACCTGCAACATACAAGTTACAGCCACAAGGGTCAATACATTTGAATTGTATTGGCAAGTTTCACTACTTTGTATATTATGAGTGGATCTTATCAATACATGCATATTTGGCTAAGTAGAGTTTAAGGCTTATTTGCATAAAGCAACATTTATCCTATCTTTTCAAAATGGTTTTGGTCCTTTGTCAAATCCCTTTTCCAAGATCCTTGAACTCCTTGGTAGAAACTCAAGTGTTCAAGACCTTGTCAAAATCCCTTGAGCTACTTGGTAACCCCAAGTGCAACAAGTTTTATGAAATCTCATGAGTTCCTTGGTAACCCCAAGTACATCATGCTCTTGAGCACCTTGGTATCCCCAAGTGCAACAAGTTTTATGAAAACTCATGAGTTCCTTGGTAACCCCAAGTACATCAAGTTTTTATATTAGAAATTGGAATGTCGAGATCTCCCATGGTTCAAACTTTAGTTTCTCAGTATTGTCCATAACCGGGGACACGGCTAAGCACTTAGATTTTTATTAACTTCTGCAGAAGGAGTACACTTTACCCACATGAGACAATCCCATCTTGTTGCCACCAGTGGCCTACTGGATTAGTGCTCACCAAGATGGAGTACCGGCAGACTGAGAGTGTGACGAAGTCTTTCCAAAAGGTCCTCCCATACATCATTTCTAGCTTGTCTTCAGCCCCCATGAAGCATTCCAGATCCCCATGTCCGGTAACTAAAGACAATGTATGGGTCTTCCTAATGTAGTTGACTAAGCCAGAGCCATAATAGCATGTGGTTGCACACGAAAGCCACAATTGGAGAAACATGTTCAATCTCTAAGTTTCCTAGGTGGTTTTCATTTGGAGCACAACACAAAGTGATTGCCATAGACATGGTTCCTTTTGTTGCCACCTTCTCCAAAACTTCAAGTGTCCTCCACCTAGGTGGTTCATTGAGTCCTTGTTTTATTATGTAAAACACAAGTCCTTTTTTCAATCTTTGTAAAATCTCAACAAGTATCTCTTTTCAAAACATAGCATGGCTAAGCATGTACAACTTCAATATTTTCACTAAGGAGTGTATAGGGAATCCTATTAGGATTTAGCATAGCATAAGTATAAAATATTTTAATGCATGTTTTCAAAATCCACTAAGTATAATGAAAATAGTACGAATTTTGTTGATAGTGTCACTTGCCTTTTTGGAAGAGAATGGTGGTTCACTCCTTGATCTTGCTAGTCTCACACTTTGCTAAACTCACTACAAGTCAATCAAGCAAAACACAAAATCAACTAACATTCCAAACCAAAGTTAAACAAACAATTTCACACACAAGGTAATGGAATCTAAGTCATGCATAAGTATGCAAAGGTTGGTTCCATTGCAAGGATGGTCTCCACTAGGTTTCTAAACTTTGTAAGTTCCAAATTGGTCATTTACCAAAATGACAAAGTCATTAGTTAGAGGGTTTTGTCAAAATAACTATGTTAAAATCCATTCAACATTTTATGTGGTGGAAAATGGTTTTATCAAATCAAAAATCTTTAAGTTTCTCACCAAGAAGTTTCTAACTCTCAAGTCTTGGTGTTTTGGGTCAGTAGCTTTGAATCAAATATTTTTCCCAAAGTTTTTATTCAAAAATCCTTTTTCATAATAAAACCATTATCTTTATTTGGCTAGAAATAGACTAATTCAATTAATCCATTCTAAAGTTTTCCAATTTCATTTTCAAAACCATGGGTTGGTTCCTAGGGTCAGTAAGGTCACAACATACCAATTTGAAAAAGATTTAACCCTAAAATCAATTTTAAACAATTTTCCTACTCTAAATAAGCTCACATATGAATCTGCAAAAACAAGAAAACAAACAGATACTATTTTCTAAACTAAGGCCATGGTTGTTTAGGTCTTGCTCTCCTGAATCCAACGACATAAAATTTGTAATTTTTGGACGTGTGGTTTGAAAGTTACAGGGGTTTGAAGTTTGCAAATTATTCTGTTTTCAAATCTGTTTTCAAACGGAATAGGTGACACGCGGCACACTCTGGTTGGACGGTACCGGTTCGGCTGGATCACGCACTGCAGACCGTTAGATTTAAGTTAAATCGTGCGGCACAGGATTATTACTTACCCCTTCGCTAACGTTCTATCGTATCCGTCCGATTCAGATCCTGCGGTTGCTACTGCCTGGCCAAAAACTGGCGGCGCTCAACAGTGGCGCGCGGCGGCGCGGCTCAGATGATGACGGTGCCGGCGATGCGGGAAGCTAGAGGAACAGAGGGGTGGTTTACCAGATTCACCGAAGCTCGCTGATGCTCAACGTGGTACTGGTGGGTGAAGGGGCGTACGGGGCTGTCCTTGATTGCTCGCCGGAGTTGGTTCTGGCGACGAACGCGCGTGGTCTAGGTCGAGGATGACGCTACAGATCACGCCGAGGCAAGCAGAAGGAAAGGTTAGCTGAGCAAGGTCGAGGCGGTGACGCGTGCGTGAAAGAGAAGAGGAGGGGCGGTCAGATACAACCTGTGGGCGTCGTCGGAGAAGAGGCAGACGGCGGCGGTACTGGAGGTTGTCGTTGGCGAAGCTCAGGGGCGTCCGCGGTCGAGCAGGTGGTACGGGGAGTAGTGTCTGGGAGTGGGGAATCTGCTAGGGTGCTCGAGAAGGCAGGGGGTGGCGTGTACTGGCCTGAATTGGCCAAAGACGGTGGTCGGAATAGAGGAGTTCGAGGAGGAATCGGGGCGGCCTGGGGGCGTGTCGAGGAGGGGCGTTTGGGGGAAACGGAAGAGGGAAGGCAGGCGTTTTATCCTGCGTGCTGGCTGGACGAATTTAACGCGGCAATTAACGGGATTGATGGAGTGTTCAACGGCCAGTAACTGCGACGTGGTTTGGGGGAAGGAAGGAGTCGCGGCGAAGAAGATGACTAGATAAGTGGGGCCGTTGCGTCAATGGGAAAAGAAACGAGGGGGAGGTCCACCGGTCAGTGACTTAACGGGTTGTTTCAGCGGTGAGGAAAACGGTTCGGGGGGAGAGGTAGATGGGCTGTTGGGCTGGGCCTTGTTGGGCTGCTGTTGTTTCTCTTTTTTTTTGTACAGAAACATTTTCCTTTTCTATTTCTATTTACTGATTTGAAATTCATTTCACAATTCAACAACAAGTCAATCATTCAAATAATTCAAACAATCACCACATTTGTAATAAGTTTTTGGTTCTGTTTATCACTCATAAACTAAAGTCCAAAATGAAATAATATTTTTAAATCCTTTTAGATTCCATTTATTAATTAAATAAAATGGACCATGGTTTATTAATCAAATAGGGTTTGATATAATTAATAAAAATCCCCATTTGAAATCCAAATATTTTCAAAATCAAATCAGTAAGTTTTATTTGAAAATAAAATTCATTTGAAAATCTTGTTCAAAACAAAATAACCTTTTTTATTTTAGGGTCCATTAATAATTAAATGTAATGGGCCTTAGTTGTTAAATCAAATAAGATTTGTTTTATTAGAAACTTTATTTTGAAATCTAAAATAAAACTAAACCTTCAGTAGGTGGTATTTGTGAATATAAAATATTTGGAAGACTTATTTAAATTAATTTAATAAGTTTTTGTTTGTTTTAATTAAAATGGTAAAACCTTTTATTTAAATAAGGTTGGATATTAAATCCTTATTAATTTATCTATGCTAATTTTATTTAAAGTAAAATGTTTTAATTCAAAAGTTTGGCCAAGGTTTAATTGGGCTTTATAAAGTAATCTTTATTTACAAAACTTTTATTTCAATTGAGAACCAAATCCTTTTATTTAAAAGATCCAAAATAGTATTTCCAAAATATTTTGTTTTCCTTTATTTAAAATGTTTATCTTTTTAAATCCCCTTAGGATTTTTATTTAATTCAAAATGGGTTTTGAAGTTCCAATTGAATTCAAAATGTTTCTTCTGGCCCTGAAATTTAAACAAAGTTTTATTTTATTCATTTATTTTCACATTACAAGATTTGGAAAATCTTGGGATGTGACATTATTAGGGGCAGAAAAATAAAGTGTGCCATCAAGTTCTTGAGATGTTTAATCACTAAGTTTTCACATAACAAAGTACTTTTTAATTGGAAGATAGATGAAGAAAAGAATATACTTGGAATGGTGTAACACACCATGCATAGGAATTTATAGTGTACACTTTGGAATAACTTGGTTTCTTGGGAGTTGGATGCATCAGTAGAGCTTACTCAACAAAAGTGAAGGCTAGCAAAAGACTCGAAGCGACCAACTAAGAGACAAATAAAGGCCATAATCATGCAAAGCGACAAAACATTACTAATCAAAGCATAGATGGTATTACAAGTCAAGGACTAAATGATCATAAAGGCTAATGGTGACTTGTTAGAATAAAACATGGTGTGAGCATGTGCCAAGTCAACCCGAACAAAGCATCAAAGGAGAATACCACAATACTATGATTTTATATGCTAAAATAACGCATGATTCCTTCAAAGCACACTAAACACTCTCAATGACTAGGAGAAAGCCATGCTACAACAATAATCACTAAGCATAAGGTCAAAACAACATCTAGCATGACAAGATAAAGCCTAAGCCATAGTCAAAGCAAGCTCACTTTTGTACCACTATAAGCAAGAACTTTCTACTCCTTTCCAACACCAATCAACTTATTTGAAACAACACAGTGAGAACGGGGGTCCAAAATAATTTATTCAAGAAAACTAAGAAAATCAAACAAAAACTAAGACGCTCCAAAAACAACACAACAGTGCATGAAACAATAAAAATGAAGTGTCTAGAAAGACCTGAGCTTTTTATTGATGAAGAAGGGGATGCCTTGGGCATCCCCAAGATTTTACGCTTGTACCTATTGAATATTTCTTGGGTGACAGAGGGTGGCATACCTAAGCTTGAGCTTTTGTCCATTCTTCATCTCATTACATCATTCTCTCTCTACACCTGAAATTTTCCTTCATACAAAACTTCACACAATCTTCATTAGCAACATTAGTGTATTCAAAAGATAATAGACCTTTGGGTTTAGCTTTGGAACAGCAAAAATTTCAATAAAAACAGAAGCTACTGTAGCAACTTACTTTAAAAATCTCAATTCCCCAAAATAGAACTAAAAAAGAAATCAATAAGAAGCAAATGCAAATAATGGAAGAAATCTGTAAAAATAGACTAGCAGGTAGAAACCGATTTTTTCAAAGACCTTTTGTCAATCAAATAAAAAAGTTTTGAAATAACTAAAGTTATCTAACATACCTGGGGATTTGTTAGTAAAATATAAGTTCAATCCGACTTACCGAGATTTTACTCGAATTTTTACGTTGGAGCAAAAAAATCTGTTTCGGGACAGCAACTCCCCAAATCTTACTTCCCTCTCATTAGAGGTCATTCTTGGCACAAAAAGCAAATAAAAAGGATAAGGAGAGGTCATTACTTAGGTAATAACTTCCAAGTCTCAAGAAAACTCTTGGGTTATCTCCCAAAAAGTTCTTTTCTTTAACGCCTTTAAGTTAGGCACAAGAAGCAAGGATCAAGTATTTCCAAATGAAGAAGCATTAACATCAAACCTTGCTTTCAAAGGAGGAGCAAAAAGAAACTTATATCTCCTCATAAGGAAGTGTTCAATACCTTTCTTGAATGGAAATTGATATTTAATGGTGCCTTCTTTCATATCAATGATGGTACCAACCGTTCTAAGAAAAGGCCTTACCAAAGTAATAGGACAGGAAGCATCGTATTCAACATCCAAAACATAGAAATCAACAGGGACATAAGCATTGTTAATCATAATGAGAACATAATTAACACTCCCCATGAGTTTCTTTTTGGCATTATCATTAAGTGGGACATCCAAATAACAATCTTCCAAAGGTGGCAAATCAAGCATCTCATAAATTTTCTAGGAAAAATAGAGACACTAGAACCAAGGTCACATGAAGCTTTGAGATCAAAGTCATTCACTTGCATATTAATGATGGGTTCCCAACTATCTTCTACCTTCCTAGGAATAGAGGCTTTGTGTTTCATCTTTTCTTCCTTAATTTTAACAAGAGCATCTGTAATGTGTTTGGTGAAAGCTACATGCATATCACTAGCATCAGGACTTCTAGCAAGCTTTTGTAGGAACATAATCACTTCAGAAATATTGCAACCATCAAGATCAAAATCAAACTTAGCATCAAAGGTAGTAGGCTTAGGAGTAGTGGTAGGAGGAATAGGGACTTCTTGTGGTTTAGTGACATCCATATTGGTGGTGGTGATAGTGCACACACTATTGTTTCTAGCAATTTCAGCTTCTCTTTCCCACTTAGCATGCAGTTGGGCTAACAATCTAACATTTTCATCAATAGTAACTTGTATGGCATAAGTAGCAACAAAGGTACTTTCCAAAGTTTTAGGTTTAGCAGCCATTTTATTATTCAAAGAGGACCGTGCTTCAGACAAAGAGGAAATATTTTTCTTAGCACTCAAAATTTTGGACTGTAAACTAGGTATTTCCCTATTCAAATTCTCAAGTTGATGACTAATATTTTTCAAAATAGCAGATTGTTCTTCCATAGTTTTTGTGAATATTTTGTTCTGCTCATATTGCATTTGCATAAAGTTTTTGGTGGATCTTTCAATCTCTAGAATCCTATATTCCTATTTTCACTAGGCATTCCTGATCTACCATGATAAATATTATAATTATGAAGATAAGGTCTATAGTTATTACCATAGGTGTTGTTGCCAAAGTTATTATTCCTAATGAAGTTCACATCGACTTTCTCCTCTTGAGCAACCAAAGAGGCTAAGGGAACATTATTTGGATCTAAAGGATCTTTCCCATTAACAAGCATAGACATTATGACATTAATCTTATCACTCAAAGAGGAGGTTTCTTCAAAAGAATTTACCTTCTTACCATGTGGAGCTCTCTCAGTGTGCCATTCAGAGTAATTAACCATCATATTATCAAGGAGTTTTGTTGCAACAACCAAGGTAATGGTCATAAAGGTACCTCGAGCAGCTGAATCCAACATTTTTCTTGTGGAGAAGTTTAAACTTGCATAAAAAGTCTAGAGAATCATCCAAGGAGTAATTCCATGAGTGGGACAATTCTTAATCAAAGATTTCATTCTTTCCCAGGCTTGAGCAACATGTTCATTATCAAGTTGTTTAAATTTCATAATATCACTTCACATAGATATAATCTTAGCAGGAGGGTAGTACTTTCCAATAAAAGCATCTTTCCACTTAATCCAAGAATCAATACAATTTTTAGGCAAGGATGTCAACCATTCTTTAGCTTTTCCTATCAAAGAGAAAGGAAACAACTCAAGCTTAGCAATATCTCCATCTATATCCTTATACTTTTGCATATCACGGATTTCAACAAAGCTATTAAGGTGGGCAGCATCATCATGATAACTAACACCAGTAAATTGCTCTCTCATCACAAGATTCAACAAAGCAGGTTTAATTTCATAAAAGATAGCATCAGGCACAGGTGGAGCAAGAGGTGTACTCAAGAAATCATTGTTGTTGGTGCTAGTGAAGTCACACAACTTGGTGTTCTCAGCAGAGTTCATTTTGGCAAAAGTGGAGCAAGCCAACAGCAGTAGCAAAGAGCAGGAACTAATTTTTTTGTGTTTTTGATAAGAGAGAGCAAACCAAACTAAACTAATTTTTTGGAGTTTTTGATAAAAAGAGGCAAACAAAACCAAGCAAAAGAATCTAAGCATAACAAAAACAAAGTAAAGAGAAAGGTTGAGAAGGACTCCCCTTGTGGAGACGTCCTTAGCCTCCCCGGCAACGGCGCCAGAATACTTGTTGATGGCGCCTGTGTTATCGCCACATTTTGGCCAAAGGAGGAGATGGGCCGTAATAAAGATGGGCTTAGAAGATACGTATATGCAACGTATTGTTGAATCGGCCTTGTGCGTTGATTTGGGCTAAATTGCCCGTGTATCTTATATTGTAATAGGTTCCGTTTCGGTTTAGGTAAGAGATAGAGTTGTTAGAGTTATTCCAAAGATAGAAAGTCTCCGGACTATAAATATGTACCTAAGGTTATTGAGAAAAGACGACGATCACGTTCACAACAAACACAATCTCGGCGCATCGCCACCCCTTGTTTCTAGGGTTTTTCTCGGGTAAGTGCCATGCTGCCTAGATCGCATCTTGCGATCTAGGCAGTATCTACTTATGCGTTATTTGGTGTTACTCGTGCTGAAGCCTTGTTGATGGCGAGTAATACTGTTATCATAGATTTGTTTAGGCTAGCATCGGTACCCTTTTGCTATGATTGCTTAGTTATGCTGCCTTTACTCATCTCGCTGCCTTTGCACCTTTTTTGGGTGCAAGGGTAGCACCTTGCTTGATCTTTATTCAGTCGATTTGATCTGTTATAGTTATGCCTTGTTCTCCAAGGTCTAGTTTGATATCTACATGATCAGGCCTTGCAAACGGGTTGAACGATCCAGTAGTATGTAAGATATGGTTTGCCAATCCGAGGGGAGTTGTTCCGGAAATTGACTTTACGTTGGTTTTTAGGCCTTCTCTAGGGTTAGTTTTCTATCATCTTTTGTATCTACCAGGCTCAATTACGTGTAGGATGTTCCAATTATGTGGTGAAAACATTAAACTGTCGTAGATCGATTTGACTTGTATTGATGAAGCAAAACCCCATGTTATCGTAGATCTAATGCAGAACCATGGGATAATCGGCTCCAGGAGCCGATTCACAGGGAAACCTGGGAGCCGGTTGCGGCTTGAATTTTACGTGTGTTTGTTTGCCATGCAGGAAACCACTCGAAGCAACCCATCACCTTCCTGACCAGGTATAGGTTAGGTGGCACGCCCTCGCATCCGCCAGGACGTGTGCCGGAGTTTTGCGGGCCGTTGCCCGAGGGACCAGGGCCCACCAGCAGTTCTGGGAGCCTCCCGGCTCTTCGTGTTGCTCGTCGCTGCTCGCCGGTGGGTTTTGACAGGCAACACATTCTGGCACGCCCGGTGGGACATTCAACAACATCTGCATCAACATCCGACGATGCGATGGAGGGCAGACCGGTCACGTACGACGATTTGCCTGAGGAGCACAAGGCGAAGTATGATGATATCAAAGCTCTCTTCGAAGCCGACCTCATCGGCTCTTTTGAGAGGACCCGTAAGCATGGCATCAGGTGGAAAGGGTTCTCACCCGAAGGTGCTCTTGATGTGGTGGATCTGTCTGTTCCTTCAGAGGAGCGCACCAGAGCTCTGCGACAGGAAGTCAATTACATGGTGGCTCATTCTCTTCACCGCCATTCAGAGAGCCTAGTGAACGCTTTCGAGCGTGTCGCGGTTCGCGTAGTTCAGGAGATCATGAAACATCAGTACTCTCCGTCGGGGCCTACTTTAGGAACTCACCAGGGAGAAAGACCGCTCCAGACCAGGCCACAACTGCCATTCACGCTTGCAGCTCCGGAGCCACCAGGGGCACCGGCGTACGTCGTCTACAAGATCGGAGGTGACCCTGGCGATTGCCAATTCCTATGTGAACCACCTAAAGAAATCCCACATGGATATGTGTGCACCTACGTGCCGGACTGCAATAGCCTGACGCGCACGAACCAGATTGCAACCGCAGGGATCGCTGGGGCAGGAGTTTCTGGAGCAGGAGCTTCAGGAACAGGTGTTTCTGGAGCAGGGATCTCTGGGATGGACGCTGATAAACAGGCATGGCTAGCCAAGTATGCCACCAGAACGAGTCATGAGAATTTAGCCCCTGCAGCTCAAACGGTGGAACAAATCCGTACTATCTTGAGAGACCAGTTCGGCTTCCTGCCGAAGAGAAGGACAATCGGCTATTCCAAGCCGTACCCCAACGAGTTTGATCTGATTCCGCTGCCACCCAAGTATCGGCTCCCTGAGTTCTCAAGGTTTAGCGGATCAGAAGGGTCGAGCTCGATCGAGCATGTGAGCCGATACCTGGCACAGTTAGGCATGATTTCAGCATCAGATCAGTTACGCGTAAGGTTCTTTGCGCAATCTCTGACAGGACCAGCTTTTGGATGGTACACTTCGTTGCCGCCGGATTCGATACAGACCTGGAAACAACTAGAAGAGCAGTTCCACATTCAGTATCATTCAGAAGCTACCGAGGCTGGCATTGCAGATCTGGCGCAGGTGCGGCAAAAGCGGGGAGAAACAGTAGCCGAGTACATTCAGCGTTTCAGGACTGTCAAGAACCGATGTTATTCGGCTCGTTTAACTGAGAAAGAATCAGTCGAGCTGGCAGTATTGGGTCTCTCAGCACCTATCAAGGATCTGGCTTTCCAAGTAGAGTACAATTCATTGGCGCACATGGCCTAGAAGCTGACAATGTATGAACAGCGCCACCCTGAGTTGTACCAAGACAAGTTCAAACGTCCGATAAGCCTGGTCGATACAGAAGAAGAGGATCCTGTACAAGACCAGGAGGTGGCCGTGGCTGAATGGGCTCGGGGGACAGATCCTGTGTCCTGCAAATGGGTAAAGCAGCAAGGGCCTGCAAAAGGGTTCGACTTTGATGTGAGCAAAGCTGAGCAGATATTCGATTTACTGCTGAAAGAAAAGCAGCTGAAGTTACCCGAAGGCCATAAAATCCCTACGGCTCAAGAGATGAACGGGAGACCATACTGCAAGTGGCATCACTCGTTCACCCACACCACCAATGATTGCAAAGAGCTACGTCGCCAGTTCCAAACGGCCATAGAACAGGGTCGTCTGATCCTTGGGCAATTCGCCATGAAAGTAGACACAAACCCATTTCCCGGCGTCAACATGGTAGAACACAGCCACTCCACGAGGCGCCAGTTGGATTTCTCGTTCGATGTTAATATGGCAGGACCTGTGTACCACCGTGGCTCATATAAGGAGGAAGGCGGTCGCTCTAGGTACAAAGACGAAGAGGATGCTGGTCCATGCGACCGGCCCCATTATGATGACATGCGGTATTTAACCGAGGAGCAAGTGAGAAGCGTGCGATATCAGAAGCCACACTCCACGCATCTCCTTAACAAGTATGAGCGTCAGTACGACCGACATCGCCGACGCGATAGAGATGATGAAGGATATGAGCACCTTGCTAGGGGAAAGTCAAAGGAAAAAGAAGGCGTGGATAAACATTGGGATTGTCCTTTCTTCAAGTATTGCTGGGATGCGGGAATGAGCCGATTACCTACAATCGATAACTGCCCGGAATGTGGACAGCAGAAGGAGGACACGGGGCCAGTTTCAGTGTTCAAGCGTCTAGGGCCTCTCCCACCTCAGAGCCGACACAGGGAGTCCGCTCGAGCAAAAGATCTCGAGGAGCCAATGGATGACAAAGAAGAAGACAGATATCACCGTCCAAGGTGGTGTCCCGATGGACTCAGACACACCCAAAAGCGTAGAGTTCAGCGGCTGCGTAACTTGGAGGAAGCCGAAGCGCAATACCTCCACGCTTTAAGGAAAGCACGGCCCGATCTGGCCGTTAAAATTTGGCAGACCTTGGAAACGGAAGATCGCCCGAAAAGGAAAGAGTGGCGCCCCAAACCGATAAAAGCCGATGCGAAGACATCGGCTGGCACAAACATGGTGTTCATACTTCCGTCAGAGTTTTGCGCTCCAAGAACCAACGAGCTACCAGTGGCACATTTTGACTGTGGCCCACGGCCGGTTATCTTTGAAAAGCCACGAGAGAAGAGCTACAAACATCTGAAAGCCCTGTACCTGCGAGGTTATATCAATGGGCAGCCTGTCAGCAAGATGCTGGTTGACACCGGAGCGGCAGTCAATATAATGCCATACTCCATGCTACGGCGTTTGGGACGCTCCACTGCAGATCTGATCAAAACCAACGTCACGTTAAGCGACTTCAACGGCCAAACTTCAGAAACGCAAGGCGTACTGAACGTGGATCTGACCGTGGGCAGAAAAACCATCCCTACGTCATTCTTTGTCGTGGACAGCAAAAGCACCTACGCTGTCTTGCTGGGGAGAGATTGGATTCACGCCAACTGCTGCATTCCATCCACGATGCACCAGTGCCTAATACAGAGGGATGGAGATGAAGTGGAGGTCATTCAGGCAGATGATTCGATCGAGATCTCCATAGCCGGCATGAACGTCTGGGAAGCAGACGACCAAGAGCCGATCTCTGGAATCAATATAGACGGCTGTGAGCGCATTGAAGTTACAAAAAAAGGGGTGAGGCTGGTCTTATCCACTGGCCTGACAGAGTAGCAAAGTCCACGATCGTACGTGGTATGGCCGATCCCTGCGATCGGCCGCAAAAAATAAAAAGCAGTAATCTTGCGACAAGCAGGTCATGAAGTCGTAGTAGGGAGATGCCCTGCCATTGTGGAGCACAAATAAGTTGTAAACCTTCCTTGACTAATGCAATCAAAAAGGGGGCCGATTCAGGCAATCGGCCCAAATTATTTTTGTTACCCTCACCAACTGTTTGCCCCGTCTTTAGCATCGATTTAACAGGTGATGGAAAGCTAGGGTATGGGTTTACCTCCGCTGATGAGCTAGAAGAAATTGACATCGGTCCTGGGGATAAGACACGACCAACATTTATCAGCAAGAAGTTAGACCCGAATCTGCGGGTTCCGATGATAGCTTTGTTGAAAGAATATCCAGATTGCTTTGCCTGGGACTATACAGAAATGCCCGGGCTAGACAGGAGCATCATCGAGCATAGACTCCCGCTTAAAAAAGGGTTTCGGCCGTTCCAGCAGCGAGCACGACAGATGAAGGCCGAAATTTTGGAAGAAGTCAAGAAAGAGATCGAGAAAATGTTGACAGCTAAGTTGATCAGGCCATGCAGGTATGCTGAGTGGATTTCTAGTATCGTACCTGTAGAGAAAAAAGATGACCGCTGGCGTGTTTCCATAGATTTTCGGGATCTCAATAGAGCCACTCCAAAGGATGAGTATCCGATGCCGGTAGCAGAGACATTAATCAACGCAGCTGCTGGTCATAAAGTCTTGAGCTTCATGGATGGCAATGCCGGTTACAACCAAATTTTTATGGCTCCGGAAGATATACACAAGACTGCATTCAGAGTCCCAGGCTTGGTGGGGTTGTTTGAATACGTAGTCATGACGTTTGGACTGAAGAATGCCGGCGCCACGTACCAAAGAGCCATGAATTACATTTTCCATGATCTGATCGGCAAGCTGGTGGAAATTTATATCGATGACGTGGTGGTCAAGTCTGCCTCAGTAGAAGGACACTTGGGCGATCTGCAGCGCGTCCTGGACCGAACAAGAAAATTCGGCCTACGGATGAATCCAAAGAAGTGTGCCTTCGGTGTAACGGCCGGTCAGTTCTTGGGTTTCTTGGTCCATGAACACGGAATTGAGATCGGCCTGAAAAGTCAAGAGGCAGTGCGAACAATGAAGCAACCTACCACGAAGAAAGAACTGCAGTCTCTCATCGGCAAGATCAACTTCGTCAGAAGATTCATCTCCAATCTGTCAGGAAGAATAGAGCCGTTCATGGGATTGGTAAAAATTAAATCTGATGAGGAGTTCCGCTGGGGAACAGAACAACAACGAGCCTTAGACGAAATCAAAGAATATTTAACGAAGCCGCCAGTGTTGGTGCCACCCCAGCCAGATAGGCCATTCTACATTTACTTGTCAGTAGCTGACACGTCCATCGCCTCGGTGGTGGTGCAAGTTTACGATGGCCTGGAGCGAGTTGTGTTTTACATCAGCAGAAGGATGCTGGATGCAGAGACAAGATATCCTGAGGTTGATAAGTTATGCCTCTGCCTGTTTTTCACCTGCACTAAGCTGCGCCACATCTTGCTCTCAGCAGAGATTATCATTATATGCAAATCAGATGTCATAAAGCACATGCTGTCGGCTCCTATGTTGAAAGGCCGACTCGGCAAATGGATGTTTGCATTATCGGAATTTGATATCCGGTACCAACCCGCGAAAGCGGTTAAGGGTCAGGCGTTGGCCGATCTTATTGCTGAAAGAATCAACACCAATATAGCAGCGCTGTCTATACGAGCGTGGGCTATGTTTTTCGATGGATCGTTTTGCGATGATGGTTGCGGCATCGGCATTCTACTTGTGTCGCCCCGAGGGGCAACATATTCCTTCTCCATCAGGCTATCTACCCCTTGCACCAACAACGTCACTGAGTATGAGGCGATACGCAAGGGAATGGAGTTGCTCATCGAAGCTAGAGCAGAAGCAGTGGAAATTTTTGGAGACTCCAAATTGGTGATTTCCCAACTCACAGAGGCATACAAGTGCGAGAGCGAGTCGCTCTTCCCCTTATGGTTACAATGCCGTGAGCTGATGGCACAGTTCCGGTACATAAACTTGAACTGGATCCCGCGATCGCAGAATATCGAGGCGAATGATCTCGCACAAATGGCTTCAGGCTACAAGGACGTAGCAGAGTGAGCTGATGTTCAGGTACAGTTCCTAGCGGCGGACGACTGGAGAGCCGATATCTTCAATTACTTGAAAGATTCGGCTCGGGGGGCACCTAAACAGATAAGGTACAAGGCCATGAAGTATGTGCTTATTGGGGACGATATGTTCTACAGGACTCTGGAAGGGTTACTACTCAAATGTCTGGGGCCAACCGAGGCCAATCGGCTCCTACACTAGGTACACGAAGGCGCCTGTGGAACTCACCAATCGGCTCACAAGATGAAATGGTTGATCAGGCGATCAGGGTTTTATTGGCCCACCATGCTTGAGGACTGTTTTAGGTACTACAAAGGGTGTCAAGCATGTCAGAAATTTGGAAAAATTCAGATGGTACCCGCGTCAGCAATGAACCCCATCATCAAGCCTTGGCCATTCCGAGGTTGGGGCATGGATATGATTGGCAAGATCAATCCTCCGTCAAGCAAAGGCCACATGTGGATTTTGGCCATTACGGATTATTTCACTAAATGGGTCGAAGCCGTCCCTATGAAGTCAGTGAACTCGATGGATGTTATCGATTTTGTGAAGGAACATGTCATTCATAGATTCGAGATTCCCCAGACTATCACGACCGATGGAGGTTCGGTCTTCATTTCCCACGAGTTTAGAAAGTTCTGTGAGGACACGAGAATTAAGCTGATCCGATCATCCCCATACTATGCGCAAGCAAATGGGCAAGCTGAAGCGTCCAACCAGAGCCTTATCAAGCTGGTCAAGAGGAAAGTCGATGAGCACCCTAGGCGTTGGCACGAGGTTTTGTCAGAGGCTTTATGGTCTTATCGCATGTCTTGCCATGGAGCGATAAAAACCTCGCCATACCATCTAGTATATGGACAAGAAGCCGTATTGCCCTGGGAAATTACGGCTGGATCGAGACGTGTCACTTTTCAGAACGATCTAACAACTGAAGAATATGCGGCCCTGATGAGTGACAGTGTTGAGGATTTGACTGAACTTAGGCTGTGGTCGCTTGAAAAAATCAAAGAAAACAAGGCCAAGGTAGCTCGTGCATATAATAAGAAAGTGAGACCAAAGGAGTTCCACGTTTGCGATCTGGTATGGGAAGCTGTATTGCCATTGGGGACTAAGGATGCAGCATACGGTAAATGGTCTCCAAATTGGCACGGGCCATACAGGGTCGATCAGGTTTTAAGGGGGAACGCGTACATGCTGGAGGAGCTGGATGGCGTGAAATTCCCAGTGGCTGTCAACGGTCAGCATCTCAAGAAATATTTCCCAAGCATGTGGGATGATGGACAGTGAAATATGAGGGCCGATACATGAAATCGGCCAATAAAAAATAAAATATACAGCCGATGCACAGCCATCGACTCTAGAGGTTCAAACTGTTACAAGCAGGTGCTAGTTTACGTGAACGAGCTACTAAAGGAATGCCTCGAAGGCGTGGAGGGCGTCAGCACGGACACGATCCACCTCGGCGATCTCGGCTTCGTCATCTTCATCCTTGCCCGTCACTAGCTGCTTGTTCAGGGCACGTATTTCTGCCAGATCGGTCTTCAGTTGAGATTTGAGGCCTTCTGCTTCATCTTGGGAGCGGGCGATGGATGCTTCCTTGTCACGAATGAGCTGTTTAGTCGCCCGGACCTTCTCTTCAAGATCTTCCAACTCCCTTTTTAAGGATGCGAGCTCGGCGGTACTGACAGAGGTGTCAGTTTTGGCATCCAGAGACGCCTTTTTCTCGTTGAGCTGCTGACATCTGTCTGCAATATTGGCCTTCAGCGGAAGTTGGGCGCGGCGCAGATTGATCCTTTCACGAGCTAACTTCACCCTTGACCCGTAGAAAGACAGAGTTACAACTGGCCAAAGCTTCACCTGCAATGATACTGGGAGTTGGTCCTTGATTTCGGCAAGAACGCTCTTCACCTCCTCAGAACCCTCGATCAACTCCTCGATCGGGGAGGACAGCAAGGCTTTAAGACGCTGGAATTGAGGTAGAACAGCCCTGGCTCGTGGTTCATCGCTGGCGACAGAGGGAGTTGGTTCGATGGATTCAGGGTCGAACGTCAGCAAGCCTGAAATATCACAACCCTGGCAGCCCGAAAAAGCGTCAGTGTGCGTCCAACATGGAAGGATGAGCCGAAAGAAGCTAACGTACCTCTCCTAAGATCGAGGGGATAGCAGATGACGAGACAATCGGCTTGTGTGTGGTTGCTGGGGGCTTGGCCAAAGTGGTAGCCGTTTCATCTGCACCTTCGGGGATTGCTAGGTCCGGCTTGGCTAAAGGCATCGGCACGGCCCCGGCCTTCCCACTAGAAGCGTCGGTCGTCTGCATGAAAGGTGCTTAGCCGATGCAAATGGTGATGAATCGGCAGATGAAGAAACAAGTAGTAAGATCATGAAGGGTGATGACTTTCGAAACCTCTTGGCTCGACGAAGAAGTTTGCAGTCCCTTGCGAGCCCGTTTGGGGCTCACAGGTGGCCCCGCCTCGACTGATGCTCGGGGGGCAGTAGGTTCAGGAACCGGCCTTTTCCTGGGAGCCGATGGTGGCAAATCTGGCTGGTTTGGTGTGGCAGTCCTCTCAGAGTCTGTTGGGCTCGATTCTCCTCGATTGGGTTGTGTGTCCTCGTGGGAGGTGTCTTCGACGGAAGCCTGCAAGAGAAGGAGAGCTAGTAAGCACGAGCATGTCTACAAGAATGAAAGAATGAGAGAGATCAACCAAGGCATGGATCAGCGTACATGTGAACTTCCTGGAGAAGGGCTCCGGCGCCTCAAAGTCTTCCTGGCAGCTACCTTCTTCACCACCGTTCTTGTTTTAGTTGGAACTCGAGGGGCAGCTGACCTTGAAGTTACTTGGTTCTTAGAAGCCGATTGTGGTGATATCGGCTGGTTCTGCATCACGACCTTTTTCAAAGGTGGCGAGTTGTTGCAGAAAAGGACCACTGGAGCTGGTGGGAAGAATTCGAAGGGGGAGCCATCACCGTGTGTAGGTTCAGGACCATCTTGTTGCTGCAAGGAGACAGAGCGGGTTATTAGGAGAATCATTTGTGAGATGCCTCAAGAAATTTTACAAGTAATGGTACCTGTTCTACGGGGATATCATATTCAGCATCGAGCTGTTTCAGCAACGGTCCCAGAGCTCTCCTGAAGACATGAGTCTTCCACATCGACCACCAGTTTTCAAAGCCATCGGTTGATGAAGCGAAGGTGAGGTCGTTAGGAATTGGGATGGTCAGAGCATCGAAGAAGGTATAACACCTTTGACTGGTGAGAGGATCGGGAAGGTCGGCTCTGCTCTCTGTAAGATGGTGGAGAAAGAAATGGGGAGGTACTTGTCCAAGGCCAAATTGCCGAGCCACTACGACCGGCTGGTAGAATTCATACCCAGGCTTGATTATTCTGTTGGATGTACTCATGCCAACTGGAAGGAAACAGGGACGGATCACAGTGGAAAAGAGCTGCCGAGTGCTGGTGTCATCGGCAAAGTTGTCTAGCCTGAAGGAGATTGGATTTTCAAAATGTTCCGATTCTTCCATGTAAGGGAAGAAGATAGGATTGTCCAGGCCTTGAAAGAAAGTGCTGAACCACTTGGATGCTTCCTGAGGGATCAGTTTACTACCTGGCAGTCTATACAAAGCTTGGCCGTAGCTGGTGCATCGGATCTGCTTCCCTTTGACATCTGGAAAGGTGCAACTCGCCAAAAGGGGGAAGTTTGGGACGTGGTTTTGAAAATACAGCTGAGCCCATAGCTGAATGAACCACCAAGGACCTCCTGTTTTGACTGCTATGCCAGAGAATAGTTTGACAGACATCAACTGGAGATATCGATAGACCTCTCCAAGGAACAGTTTGCCGATGCCAAGTTGAGTGGCTTTGGCAAGCTCGTAGGCTAAGGAGAGATAATTCTTGGTTGGAGCAAGGGAAGGGCCACCGAATATGAAATGTTCCAGCCAGAAGTTGAGAAAAGCTGTGTGTTCTTTCTCTGTGACAGGGCCTTTAGTTTTCATATGGCGTTGGAGGTAGGCACCCCAGTTCGTGCAGTCTGTTTTGGAAGACAGCTTGTAGGGGACCTTGGTCAGCTTAAAAGCAGAGGGGCTGGGTGATGTAACATCCAGACCAGTAATCATCACCACGTCTAACAGAGTTGGTGTCATGGGGCCATGACCGAACATAAAGCAGTTCAGAGCATCGGACCAGAAATAGCCGATGGTTTTAGAAGATTTTCGTGTTTTTCAAGGGGAGACAATGACAAATGCAAGGCATCGGCTATTCCCGTGGTTTCCCATTGGGATTGGTAAGCTCTAGCTACCCTGCTGAACCAAGAGACCCAATGTTCAGGGGGATTAGGCCAGGCTCGCAAGCAGTCGGCCCAAGAGTTCAAATCTAGGTCTTGGCTTATGAAGGGGATTCTGTTTGCTTCGCAAGAGATCAGATGGGCAGGACTAAATTCTGTACGGGGGCCAAGACAGAGAGAATTTGGGAGAGAAGGATGCGGCAGCAGAATGTCTGAAACCTAAAAATTTTTAATGGTGGAATAAAGCATTAATTCAGGTGTTTGCCATTAATTCTAGCATCGTGTTCAGACTGCGAGGAGTAGGCGTACCTTCAGACCAGAAACCGCTGGGTTGGTGTTGGACGATTCCGCCATCTAGTTTGCCGGCGGAGATGGATCTATGCAATTGGGAATCGAGGGTTCTTGTCGCTGTGAGCTCGATCTGGTCGGTGAGCAATTGGAGATCTGGGTCGCCCTTTTTTGAAGAGGGTCGCAGGCTACCGTTTGAAACTGGAAAGTGGCCGCTCAGATTTGTCTAAGTATGCGACCAAATTTGACCTTGTCAACGTTTTTGGGAAAGCCGATGTTTTACCATCGGCTCTTTGGGCTGTGACTTGGTTGACTGTATGAGCGTAGCATGGTGAAAGCCGATACATTACTGTCGGTTTCTGGAACATCGACTTATTTTGACTATCGGCAAAATTGAGTTGGAAAAGCAATCTTCAAGTTGAAAAAAGCAATCTTTGTTCATTCAAAAGACGATTGTTTACAATGGAGCTGATTGCTTACAAAGGAAATCTACTACTAGTACTACTATTACTAGTTCCTAAATCTAGAGGCCGGCGTCATCGCCGCTGTCTTCACCGTCGTCGTACTCGCTGTCATCGGCGCTGCTGCCGGCGTCGTCTTCGCCGCTGCTGCTGAAGATGTCAGCGGGGGCCTCCTCGTCCTCGTCGTCGTCTTCGGTGTCCTCGCTGGACCCGGCGCGGAAGCGCTTCACTGGCGGGTATTCGTCGGAGGAGGTGTCCTCCTCCGCTTCCTCTTCCTCATCGGAGGAGTCGACGCCGTCCCAGGACATGGCGTCGTCGGTGCTCTCCGCCTCCAGTTCCCCATCGACGAGGAACTGCAGGCCCTCCTCGCCATCGGTCAAGGACTCGTCGTCCTCGGACCAGGCGGCGAAATCCCAGTCCCTCTCGTCCCACCATTGTGGGGCGAGAGCGTTGTACGCCGCCGTCGGCGGGTGCTCTGGCGTCGGCTCCCAGTCGCTCATTGCATTGGAGGCTTGGGAGGAAAGGCCGGATGATCTGGAGGAAGAAGAGGCGGCCATGGCGGAGAAAGAGGGTTTTTTGGCTGATGGAAGATGGGGGTACAAACTGCTCAGATGAAGTTAAATAAGGGGAATAGTGGGAGGTGGTTCAATGCTATAGCGGTTTCCCAGAATGTGCTGCCGAAATTGTCAAATCATGCACTGCGGAGAAGTGGAGAAGACAGGGCATCATGATGAGGGGGTGGCGTGACGATTCTGCTCTGCAACGCATTCTGGCAACGCGTAACCCGATACAAAAAAAAAGAGGAGAGGGAAAAAACAGAGTGGTTTTGGAATTATTATTGCCAAAACCAGGGGGGCATGTGTTATCGCCACATTTTGGCCAAAGGAGGAGATGGGCCGTAATCAAGATGGGCTTAGAAGATACGTATATGCAACGTATTGTTGAATCGGCCTTGTGCGTTGATTTGGGCTAAATTGCCCGTGTATCTTATATTGTAATAGGTTCCGTTTCGGTTTAGGTAAGAGATAGAGTTGTTAGAGTTATTCCAAAGATAGAAAGTCTCCGGACTATAAATATGTAACTAAGGTTATTGAGAAAAGAGGACGATCACGTTCACAACAAACACAATCTCGGCGCATCGCCACCCCTTGTTTCTAGGGTTTTTCTCGGGTAAGTGCCATGCTGCCTAGATCGCATCTTGCGATCTAGGCAGTATCTACTTATGCGTTATTTGGTGTTACTCGTGCTGAAGCCTTGTTGATGGCGAGTAATACTGTTATCATAGATTTGTTTAGGCTAGCATCGGTACCCTTTTGCTATGATTGCTTAGTTATGCTGCCTTTACTCATCTCGCTGCCTTTGCACCTTTTTTGGGTGCAAGGGTAGCACCTTGCTTGATCTTTATTCAGTCGATTTGATCTGTTATAGTTATGCCTTGTTCTCCAAGGTCTAGTTTGATATCTACATGATCAGGCCTTGCAAACGGGTTGAACGATCCAGTAGTATGTAAGATATGGTTTGCCAATCCGAGGGGAGTTGTTCCGGGAATTGACTTTACGTTGGTTTTTAGGCCTTCTCTAGGGTTAGTTTTCTATCATCTTTTGTATCTACCAGGCTCAATTACGTGTAGGATGTTCCAATTATGTGGTGAAAACATTAAACTGTCGTAGATCGATTTGACTTGTATTGATGAAGCAAAACCCCATGTTATCGTAGATCTAATGCAGAACCATGGGATAATCTGCTCCAGGAGCCGATTCACAGGGAAACCTCGGAGCCGGTTGCGGCTTGAATTTTACGTGTGTTTGTTTGCCATGCAGGAAACCACTCGAAGCAACCCATCACCTTCCTGACCAGGTATAGGTCAGGTGGCACGCCCTCGCATCCGCCAGGATGTGTGCCGGAGTTTTGCGGGCCGTTGCCCGAGGGACCAGGGCCCACCAGCAGTTCTGGGAGCCTCCCGGCTCTTCATGTTGCCCGTCGCTGCTCGCCGGTGGGTTTTGACAGGCAACAGCCTGGGAGCGCTTCGTCCGGAAACCCCAAGAGCAAGGTGTGAAGAGCACAGCAGCAAGTCTTCCCTTAGTAAGAAACTGAGGTTATCGAACCAGTAGGAGGAAGGAAACGTCCCAAAGGTGTTCCAAGCAACTTGGAGACCTGCACAACACAAACTCAAGACTTTGCCCCAACGAACAGTGAGGTTGTCAATCTCACCGGTTGCTGTAACAAAGGATTAACTGTATGGTGTGGAAGGTAATAGTAGTTTGCAGAAAGTAAACAGTAACAGTGGACGATGTATCAATGGTAAAGATTGGACCGAGGTCCATAGTTCACTAGAGGTGTTATCCTTAGATAAACAAACATGGCTTGCAGGGTAAACAAATTACAGCAGGGCAATTGACAGGACTGAGCAGGGCATAATAATGCAATACTAGACATCAAGATCCTATGAGATTCGATTGGGCAATACAACAAGATACATAGACCGCCATCCAACTGCATCTATGACTAGAAGTCCACCTTCAGGTTATCATCCAAATCCCCTCCAGTATTAAGTTGCAAGCAACAGACAACTGCTTTAAGCAAAGTGCGTAAGGTAAATAATCCACTTGTTCCATGAACAAGAGACCGTTGTTTTCTCCCTAGTGGCAACAACACATATACAACCTTAGAGATTTCTGTCACTTCCCTTAGATTAAATAGAGGCATGAACCCACTATCGAGCATAAATACCCCCTCTTGGAGTCACTAGCAACTACTCGGCCAAGATAGCTACTAACAACGGAGAGCATGCAATATCACAAACAACATAGACATGATAGAATCAATAAGACAAAACCATTAATCAATTTGACATAGTAATCTCAATTTCCATCGGATCCCCGCAAACTCAACATGCATGATTACGAATAGATGAGATATTGATCATGAACGGAGCTCACAAGATCTAAACATGAAAGCACAAAGGAGGATATACAACCATCTAGCTACTACATGGACCCATAGTCCAAGGTGGAACTAGTCACGCTTCATACCAGAGAAGAAGGCCTCCAGGATGATCTCCCCCCGGCAGGGTGCCGGGAAGAACTTCAGGTCCCCCCGATCTAGGGAGGATGGTGGCGGCGGCTATAGACGGTTTCGTGGAATATTGATCAGGTACTTAGGGTTTAGGCATCGAGGGGACTTTATAGGCGAAGAGGGAGGCCGAGGGGGTCGCTAGGGCGGCTGCACCCCCAGGCACGGCTGGGCCCAGCCCGCGCCGCCAGGGGGTGCGGCCCCCTGGTGAATCTCCTCCGTCTCGTATTCAGGCTTCATGTTCCCCACGGTAAAATATTTACTTTGGCTTTTATCCCGTCCAATTCCGAGAATATTGATTTTCTGCCTTTCTGGAACCAAAAACAGAAGAAAACAGGCAACTGGCATTGTGGCATCTTGTTAATAGGTTAGTAACAGAAAACATATAAAAACACCTCAAAGTAAAGACAAAGCAAAGCAAAGTAGATACTAAACAAGCATGGAACATCAAAAATTATAGATACGTTTCTGACGTATCAGTTTCTACATTAATCCGTCTAGACTAAATATCGCTATGAAAGATCAAATCTTGTCATAGTCATCCTTTGAACATTGTTGTGAACTCTTTCCCAACATGTAAAATATTTCATAGATGTGAAACATCCATGTCTATTTCTTTATAGATCCAAACACGACTGTAAGGTCTTACACCTTTCAAGAGGGTCTTTCAAGTTCAAAGCTTGATTTCTCGTGTATGGAACTGTCACGGATTTTATGGCTTCAAGCCATTTGACAGAGTCAGGGACCATCATCGCTTATTTCCATGTAGTCTGTTCATTATTGTCAAATAATGATTCAACCCTCAAATCTTGGTATTTGATTGTTTACCCGACCTACTTGGTTCAATAGGAACTTTGACCTCCGTAACCACAACTTGAGGCACGTGAGCCATAAGTATTGTTGCTGCCTCCGAAACACTTTTCGGAGGCTGTGCAACTTTGCACATATAGCTAAGGTTCTTTTAATCTTATCAAAGTTCTATTGTCCTCCCATTTAACTTTTTACGGAAAATTCTTTCTCAAAGAAACTTGACGTTCTAAGCAACAAACATTTTTGTCTTTGGTGTTATGGAGGAATACTCAACGATTATTCGAAATAACATACAAAGATATGTTCATCCGATTTTGGTTGCAAACATATTTCTTATGCATAGCATGCCAATGTTTAAGAAAGGACAACTTGGGTTCTATCCCAAACCATAACTTTATATGGTGTCATTTCAATGGATCATGATGCAGCTCTTTTCAGTATAAAAACAGTAGTCTCTAAATCTTTTAATCTTTAAAATATAATGGCAATTTTTATGAATTACACCATTGAGCTTACTATGTCAAACAAGGTTTCATTGCATATCGCGATTATTCCATACTCATATGGTGTTTTGTGAAACACAAATCCATGGAACGATTCCTCAAATCTTAGGTGTTATGCTAAACTTGCAACTCAAATATCTTCCTTTATGATCCTATCATAAATTCTTTATTTTCTTGTTACATTGATTTTACACTTCATCTTGAAAATCTTTGAACTTTTCAAATGTTTTACACTCCATCCTTTTTAAGTAAATATTGATATATTCACTAAATTTCGGAGAAAGCATATGAAGTTGAAATCCATCGCTCTCGACTACACATAATGGACTTCATACAACAATATATACAAGTTCCAATAAGCTAGTCATCTGTTCCCTTTGGCCTATGAACGAAGTTTTAATTATCTCTAGGAAAGTTTCACAAGCGTCATTTGATCAAAAATCAAAAGACTCCAAAATTCCATCCACATGGAGTGTCTTCATGATTTCTTTCCAATATAATTTAAATGACGATGTCACTTCCTAAGTGATCTTTCTTATCAATTGTCTTTAGAAATTTTTAGCAATAGTTTTATGGATGTGATTTATCCAACGAGATTTGTAAATCATCCATATTTTATGGATTACGACAATTATTTGAACAACCCTTTTGTTCTCATAATACCTGATAAAACAAATCTTGAAGGCAAGCTTTGATGTTAACAAGCAACACAACAATCCTTTATTTGTTCTTGATGAACATCATCACATATTATTTTTCTAGTTACTTAGGCCATTGTAGTTCATGAATTGTGTTGTTTCGCATGGAGATTCACACCAACAAATTAAGTATCCAATAATTAATAACCACATTGTTTAATAAGCAAAGAATATAACCATAACATGTATATCCTCTATATACCTAAGCTAAACAATTCTAGTCTTTTCTTTTCTGCCATATATTTCTGAGATTCTCTTTTAGTATTTCCTTTTCTGGTTGAATGAATCTATCAACATCAATAGTAGAGCCATACACATGACACATAGTCCAAGCATGTATAGTTAAATACCAATGTCTTTGGACTTGCACTTTGAAGTAGATCACCATCATCAAATGTTTGGTGTTCTTTCAAATTCCATTCTTTAGTAATCTCTTGGTGTAGTAAACATTTTACCTACATCAAATATTCATCCTTATCATGGAATTATTCATGATCAAGCTACTTTAGCTTATAACGGTGAATCACGAGTGTAATGTTGCTCTCCAAAACCTTTTGGAGGATTAGGACAACTAGTGTCTCCAACCTTTTGCAAATTCTCATCAAACATGAGAACATAAATTATACTCTATAATGTTGCAACCAAAACATCATTTCAGATATCGCAATATCTTCCACACATGATGGTTTCTAAAAAAATACTTTCAGCTCCTAGATAACCTTGATATTAAAACAATCTTTTGAATATCAAGAATCATGGAGATAAACATGATACTTATGTACTAACACTGGAATTGTTTATTTAATACCAATTATTAAACTTTACGGAGTAACCGAAACTTACTGAAAGTTTGCAATAGGACCTTTAAACTTTAGATTAACACTTCAAAACAATACGATACCAGTTCGTAAAGTAATTAACCAGAATTCTATAGTTCTAATATCTCAATTATAACTAAGCGCAAGGTGGTAAACGGATGCCAATGACTACAAAAACTATGCAAATTCACTTTGATTTAATTTATGATAAATAGTGTTCAACTTTTAATCATATTTTTGTTGAACTCCCACTCAAAACAATATCCCTCACATTGTTTTAGTGATTACATGAACCAAATCCACCACACCAAGTACGATCATCACGTGACATGATGTAGTTTCAAAGGCGAATAATCATCATGTTCATCATAACATCTATATGAATCATGCTTTACCTTTCGGTATTCCGTGTTCTGAGACCATGTCTGTACATGCTAGGCTCGTCAAGATCAAACCTTAGCTTCCACATGAGCAAATATGGCTTTCTCCCGTTGTATACACTCGCAGAATCTAATACACCCGATCATCACGTGGTGCTTCCAAACAACGAGTCTTGGCAACGGTGCCTACTAAGGACGAACACTTTATAACTTGATATTTTGTGAGAGGGATCATCTTATAATGCTACCGTCACGATCTAAGCAATACAAGATGCATAAAGGATTAACATCACATGCAATTCAAAATATGTGATATGATATGGCCTTTATTCTTGTGCTTTCGATCTCCATCTTCAAGCGCGAACATGATCTCCAGCATCACCGGCATGGCGTCAAGGTCAATGGCACCGCTCCATGGTTGTCGTCCACCAGCATCAACTATTACAACTACTTTGAATAATAGACACGCATGTCTTAATGTAATTAAAAGACAACCATAAGGCTCCTGCCGGTTGCCGACTTACAATAATGATCATTGCATACATCATATATAATCACAATCATGTCCATATCACATCACAACACACCCCTGCAACAAAGTTAGACGCCTCTAATTTTCTTTGCATATTTTACGTAGTTTGAGGCTTTCAATAAGTACCGTTCTAACTTACGAACAAGAACCACAATGTTGATGCTTGAACTATCAAGTGCCAGTTGTAAATTGAATCTTTACTATGATGGGAGAGACAGACACCCGCAAAGACACTTATGCAATACAAGTTGCATGTTGAGCGTGGATAAAGTCTCATGAACAATGTCATGTAAGGTTAGCCCGGGCCGCTTCATCCCACCATCCCGCAAGATGCAAAGTACACAAGAAGCAATCGATAACAAAAGCATCAACGCCCACAATGACCATTGTGTTCTACTCGTGCAATAGATCTACATATAGACACGACTCTGATACCACAATAGGGGTTTGTAGCATGGAAAACCAAAAATTCTACCGCATAAATACAAACAAGCCAAGATCTATCTACTAGATTATAGCAACGAGTCGATTAGAGTACTCACCCTTGAAGATTTCGAAGCGGTTAACGAGAGCAGATTCTCGTGGGTGATGTAGTCATACACTTGCCGATCTCAAGATCATGTAGACGATCCTTCCGGCGCTGTGTTCCGACAGCGCTTTCGCAGTCGGTCACACGTTCGGTACTCGATGAAGACCTTCCCCTCCCTTGTTCCAACAGGCAGTGGAGGTTGTTGTTCTATCTTCGCGATTCCGGCAGCACGACGGCGTGGTGTCGGAAGTAGAGGAAAGATCACACGGTGCTTCGCCTAAGCTGGAGCGGGTTATGGTGGAGTATTAGGGTTTCCCTGGCGATCTAGGGTTTAGAATCCGGAGAGGAGGAGGTGGAGTCGGCGGCGGCTAGGGCGGCGGCGGTGCTGGACGGCGGCTATGTGGGGAGGGGCTGGTGTAGTGTGTTTGGGGGGGCACCCCCTCCCCTCTATTTATGAGAGGGAGGGGCAGCTTGGGAGAGGGAGTTTGAATCCTTCCCCAACTCCTTCTCCTACTTGGCTTCTGGTGGAAGGAGAGAAGGATTCTTTCCTTCCTCCACTAGGATACATTGTCCTAGTTTGATTTTTCAAACTTGCATTTTGACTTTCAATTTAGAGCTTAATTTCTTTCTTACAAACACCCAACCATGTGGCTTAGGAAATGACGCAATCATTCCACTTAGTCATGACACATTCATGCACCCTTCCCCTTCCGGTCCGGTGAACCTTCTAGACCCTTCTAGATCATTCCGGTGAAAACACAGGAATCATTCTCGAACTCCGGAATTAGACTTTCCTTATATGAATCTTATTCTCCAGACCATTCTAGATCTCCTCGTGATATCTTGGATCCAATCCGAGACTCCGAAAAACCTCCGGTCTCCCTATTTACATTCCATATCTACTAAACAACATTGAATCCTTAAGTGTGTCTCCCTACGGTTCGTGAATTACGCGGACATGACCGAGACACTTCTCTGATCAATAACCAATAGAGAAATCTGGAAATTCATATGGCTCCCAAATATTTCTACGATTACTTTGCGATCGAATGAACCACTTACATATGATACCAATTTCCCTTTGTCTCGCGATAGTTTACTTATCCGAGGTCTGATCGTCGGTATCTCTGCATACCTAGTTCAACCTCGTTGCCGATAAGTACTCTTTTCTTGTACCCGTGATATGTGATCTCTTGTGAGTCAGTCACATGCTTGCAAGCCAATTGGATGACATTCCACCGAGAGTGCCCAGAGTATCTATCCGTCATATGGATGGAAAAAACTCACTCTTGAGCCATGTGCCTCAACACATACTTTCCGAACACTCAAGGCCACCTTTATATCCACCCACTTACGGTGTGGTGTTTTATGTCATCAAAGCATCCATCCGGTGATGGTGATTAGCATGATCTCATGGTCGAAGGATTTAGGTTACTATGTATCTGAAAGCTTATAGCAACTAAACTATATTAAATGACTTGATCTTTATGCCACGCTTAACTATAGGAGTATATCCATCATATTCTTCTTCTAATGATATGACCTTGTTGTTAATAACATATCAATGTTCATGATCAGGAAACCATGATCATATATTAACCAACAAGCTAATTTAATAAGAGGCTTTACTAGGTACTCTTACATGTTTACAAATCACACAAGTAAAATGTCTCCGGTTAATACAATTATAGCATGGTATGTAAACATTTATCATAAGCATGAAGATATGATAATAACCTCTTTATTATTGCCACTTGGGCATATCTCCAACAATATCTTCTTTCTAAATCCCCTTAGATCGTCTTCTACATCCAACCACCATAGGTGATATCGAGCGATATCTTGATCTCACCAGAGCACACTACGATAATTCCATCCACCACAAACAGGAATTAGGATTTTTATCGGACACTGTTCGTCTAGGCCCGAACTTGTATAAATCATTGTCTCTATGTGCTACCATCCCGATCTCCAAGCGTGACCCCTCCATACATAAATCTATAGTTGTAAAATATCTCGAATGTTGGCTCGCGTGGTAGGGGTTGCACATTTCGGATCTTGGATCAGGATGGCCAATCTTCCTTCAAACACTGAAGCCTCCGAAAGAATCGAAAGATACGATGCTTGGCAAGACCCAGGAAAGATCTCGACCTGAACACTAATTGAACCCTGGAAGAACTCGAATGGGTGCCCGATAGCGCGGTGTATGCGGAATCGTACGTGTAACCAGAAAAAGGAGGTCCGGAATATTCGAGAAATTTCTTGAAGAGCCACTATGCCCACGGAGAAATCCCCACTTCACCCGATCCTCGCCTCGGGCCCGGCACCAACCTTCGTCCTAAAAGGGAGGAGAGTGAGGAATATTTCCTTGGAACGCCCAATGGTGACAAACTGAGAACCCCATGATCACTTTATTTCGTTAACATTTTAGGGTTTTATTTCGTGTTCATAGTTATATGTATTTTGTATGATTTTTTCAAATTCTTCGTACTAGGACAATCGTTTAATTTTTTTTTCGAGGTATAGTTTTTTCTTGCCGTTTGTCACAACTTTCGTGCTGTAAGTTTTTCGCCCTAATATTTATAAACGAGTAGATCTAAACTGTCATATTAATATACCGTATGTTGATGTAGGTCTACTCGTATACAAATGTTAAGATAGAAACTTACAACATAAAGACGTGTGAAACGGTGAACTGAAGTTTCACCTCAAACTGAAATTTCAAACGAACAATTTCGCAAAAAAAAATTCAAACGATCGACCGTGTATGAAAAATTTAGAAAATTCTTCCAAAATAGCTCCCAAAGGAAAACTTAAATGGAGTTTGAGACGCTCAACGGAAGTACCGGTTGTGGGAATAAAATCGGCCAAGGAAAGAACGATAGAAGCGCAATACGCGTTGCGTTGCGTTGCGTCGTCAATCGCAGTACGCTGCTCTGTGCTAAAACCCTAGGCTGCAAAACCCCCCAACACCGCGCGCGAATAACATCACGGAAATCAAGCCCAGTGTCGGCGGCATGTCGTCCTCCGCGTCCGCCTCCGTCGTCGTCGCCGACACGGCGAGCGGGTACCACGACTTCAAGATCGAGGGCTACTCAAGCCTCAAGGCCCTTCCCAACGGCTACCGCCTCAATTCCTGCCCCTTCACCGTCGGAGGCCATTGCTGGAGAATCCTCTGCTACCCCAACGGGTACCGCCAGACGAGCGCGGGCCACGTGTCCGTCTTCCTCGCCCTCCACGAGAATGTGGTGGGGGAGGTAACGGCCTCGTTCCGATTTAGTTTCACGGCGGAGAAGCCATGGATCTTCTTCCTCAACAAGAGAAAGGCCACGCTAGCGCCGCAGCCATCACTGGCTGGACACAACTTGGCTAGCCAGGCTAGTTTTGGGTTTTCAAAGTTTGCCAAGTGGGAAGCCTTGGAGCAATCGAGGCACCTCAAGCACGATTCTTTCACGATCAGGTGCGACGTCGTCGTCGTCAATGGGCACAAGATCCGCAATGCCGAGAAACCTTCTCCTCCGAATGTCGTCCTGGTGCCCCCGTCCGACCTGAACCAGCACCTCGGCGACCTCGATCTCCTCCTCACCGGAAAGGGCGCTGACGTTGTGTTCAAGGCTGCTGGCGAGACGTTCGTGGTGCACCGGTGCGTGCTCGCTGCCCGATCTCAGGTCTTCTCGGCGGAGCTCTTTGGATGCATGAAGGAGGGCAGCACCAATGATCCGATCTCCATAGATGACATGGAGGCGCGGGTGTTCAAGGCTTTGCTCTGTTTCGTGTACACTGATTCGTTGCCTGCAGAGATGAAGAAAGAGGAGGATACCATGTGCCAGCATCTGCTTGTGGCCGCGGACAGGTATAACATGGAGAGACTCAAGTTGATCTGTGAAGACAAGTTGTGCAAGCACATTCATGTCGGCACGGTGGCCAACATCTTGGCCCTAGCCGAAGCTCACCACTGCCGTGAGCTGAAGGGTGTATGCTTTGGTTTTCTCAGCCGTAAGGCAAATCTGATGGCAGTCATGGCCAGCGATGGCTTCGAGCATCTAAGCATAAGCTGCCCCTCTGTTGTCAAGGAGTTGTTGGCCATGCACTTGCTAACTTAGTTCAGTGATGCTCATTGTGCTACCAATGGTTTCTAGGTATTTACCATCAGCTAGTTCTCCTGTTTCAGAGAAAATTGCCAATAACCACCACAATTGGGAACATTGCTTCAAAAAACCACCATTTTACAATTTTTTTTGCAAAAAACCACCACTATTCAGTAATCCGGTGGCAAAAAACACTAATCATGCGGTTTTCTGACAGGTCAGGCCCTACGCGGGCTTACGTGGCAGCTCGGAGACGAGAAGGGCCTTATACGAGTATATCAGATCCACGCGGGCTTATTCCCTTTTTCAGCAATTCCGCTTATTGGTTCTCTTGGCATGCCAGTAGGATATGACTATATCAGATTTATCCTACTCCCTCTATTTTAAAATATAAGATGTTTTAGATTTGTGAAAAAATTATATCTAGACTTTTTTTAGTGTGTAAATTCACCTCAAACCTTAGTAAACCTACGTTCTAAAAAAAAGTCTAGATATATTTACTTCACAAAGCTAAAACATCTTACATTTTAAAACAGAGAGAGTACTTTGTAAGGACTTGCGAACTATTTTCTGTTTGTCCGTTTTGTTACTTCATTGATGCGTGCAACCTTGCCGGGTAATCAGAATTGCTATTGTGTCTACTATTGTGATTGAACCTGTATTGGTTATTGCCCTTTCCTCGTTTTTAAGAGCTCTGACGAGTAACTCAGGGCTGTTGTGCTGAATCTGTTTCGTCAGGAAATGTCAAAGTAATTCTCAAAAAAAAAAAAAAAGGAAATGCCAAAGTAGTTTTATCACTGGTTGCATGATAGTTCATTCCGTATCTGCAACTCTACACGTTAATCAGAGAAGAAATGCAATGGTCCCAGGTAGTTCGATGCTAGTTATGTGCATCTGCGATAGGCTTACAATTTTTTCCTTGTTACCCTGTCCACTTCAGCCTAAAAGTGGGCACGGGCTGCCTATGGCACCGCTAACGCAGCCCACTTAAATCGTTCAAGCGAACACCCACGGGCATGGAAACAAACTTAGCGGAAAGTTTTAACAAAATCCCGCTGCTCTGCATCAGGCCATGCCCCCAGCATGGCGCTGTGGGCGGAGGCCATGGCTGGGTGGAAAATTTTAACAAATGGACGCGAGTGGGCAGTTGGTGGGCACCCACATTGTTGTCTCTGCTCGCAGATTCTTATAAAATCATGCTCGCAGCCCTGGGCAACACATATTATTGCGCCGTTTTGGAAACACGACGGTACGGTGACATTATTCAGACGGACGGCGCATCTCGTCCATGTTGGCTCAACAGTTAGCTAGTGATCTAATAATTGGCCAGTGGTACACGTAGGGCACTGTTACACATAAAACTATGCGGTTATCGTGTCAGCAGGTTCGGCGACCGGTACAAGGCGGATCCACGCTCGATCGTGTCGTACGTCATGGACGGATCCGCGCGCCTTGCCGCACCGTCGTCACGCCTCCCGTGAATTGCTGCTACGTACCGCGACGGATTCTTGCTTGGTCTCGCATCAGCGAGGCAGGCGCGCTATCTCATTGGATACTAGTACCACCACATGCTCGTTGCTCGGGCTGCCTCCGTACGTCGATCTCCATATATATATACTAGAAAACTTGGCGCGGCGACACGCCACGCCCGTGAGGTGAATAGCTTCATTGTTAAGTATGTCGTTTGGAGAGTATAAGAGATGATAAGTAAAATATAAAAGGTATTTGTGTTACTTGTTTCAAGAAATTGAGTGGTTGGTTGTTGTCTTGGTGTTGGCTAATGGGGTGTACAATTTAATCTCAGGAAAAATGGAATTTTTATTCAAGACGAACCGTACTATGATAAATGAGAAAGTGCAATTGATTTGAGCAGCGAATCACCTCAAAACAATTATAGAACATAACAGGTTCTATCTTTGTAACATATGCCCAAAAGGATAAAAAATCCAGTAAAACCTACAAAAAAGCCCTGAAGATGAACCATACTGAAGTGAGTAAAGTAAGGAAATCTGAGATTGATCTGAGCAACCTACTTACTGTCCAAATGAAATAGTTGGCTATAACAGGTGCTATTTTCTCTAAAAAAGACTGGTACTATTTTGGCCAAAATATGCCAAATAAATATGGAAGTGTAAAATATTCGAGAACATTCCTCAAGATGAACCATACTGCACTAAGTGAACTGGGAAATTTTGAAATTGATCTAAGGTTGATCTAAGCAGAGTTTGAGGTTACAATGATCATCCATAGGAAATTGTTTGGCAAAACTGAAGCTATGTTAACTAAAATACATCTGTGAACAATGTAATTCAGGAATAACGACATGCCATTTAGTAAAACACACAAATATCTTATAGAGATTGTTGTGTATTTAGTAAAGGATATAGCCATATATGTAATAAGGTAGTATGCTCTATTGGGTAGAATCAGAATTCAAAGTGCATATTTCTGCCAATATGACCTTAGTCTAGCATCTTTATTCCAGGACTCATGACTCTAGATATGTACATCTAATGTTGCACTGTTTCATATTAGGCTAGCAGTTTTGCTAAGCATATCCTGAAACCCGGGCAAAAAGTGTGCTCAAAAGAAAAAGGCCAAGCTCCTAAAGGTGTACAATGTGGAGGACTCATAGATACATTTTTCATCCATTCATAAAATAGGGAACACGGTTCAGCATGTTTTTATTAAGCTGATCTGAACATAGTGCTGGTTTGCCGTGTCAAGCGCATGTGTTCCTTCAGTATACGGCAGGTTTCCTCTTTGGTGCTGGAAGGGTTAGGCTCCGGTGGTGAAGGGGGGATGCCAACTTGTCGTCGGTGTGGGCGTCGTCGGCGATCTGCACTGGGGGCGCTCCAGGAAAGACTGCGGTGGCGGGCATCCGCACCATGTGCACGCTGTCGATGAAGGAATTGGCATGATGCCCTGGTAACAAATACAATAATTCTTAGTCAAGCCCTTATTTAGGCATAGCGGCCATAAAAGTAGAATTATCATATTGTGGTGCTGAGTGCAATTTTCCAATTTGAAAACAATGATTTGATTTTTTTAGCTTCAAGCTCCAAAATTAGTAGAATCATGACACCTGAAACTACACATGGTAATTTTCTGTTGTAAACTCCAAGATGATAATGTCTTTCTGTAAAAATGCGTTCAAGAAACAAACCTTTCCTGAATGTTATCTGGCATGTTGTTTTTATGTAGAAAATGCAGTCAAGAAACACACTTTGCCCAAATGAGAACTAAATGTTACCTGAATGGAAACTGGATTTGTTTGAAGATAGCAACCTTACTTGTGTGATTCATCAGCACGATGGATACCCTCCTCACGCTAATTTCTGCACGCTTGATTGTTTCTCAGAATTGAATAGATTAATTAACTAATTAATTGTGGAATACAGTATATTACAAACAAATTTAGATAGACCACTAACAATCTGTAAAACTCTCTGTCATAAATTCTGGAAGACATGTAAAGCAACACTTTGGTAGAACATAGGTAAAGATACCTTTGGTATTTCTCTACTTTACTCCCTTGTGAAATTCAACAACAAAATTGTTGAGATTTGACATGAACATCAATAGAAACCAAAAGCTAGACATTAAACAAATTGACATATATATCCTTGCTCAATCCTATGAAGAGATGCAGCCCATGAAGTAAACATGAATATGATGATTCTTCCCACGTGCTAGATAAGTAAATATAGGTGAAGGATTAGCGGGGCCGCATGTTCTACCTCAACGGAGATGGCAGTCTATTTGGTGGGAAACAGTTCTTTGTTTACTTTCCTTTTCTTGTTAGATCAGATGTGAGGAAGAAATATGTCTATAGAAAGGGCAACCAAAATAGGAAATGTATATGTAAATATAGGCATAGCCGTATGTATCACGATATCAAGTGTAACAAAACTTGTTAGAGCTTCTGTCCTTTTGCATATAGAAAAATACTCTGAAAATGGTTTCTTTGTTGCTGGCTATGTTTAAGACGATGAGAAAGAGTGGCGTGTGAATTTACCTAATAGTCATCTGAATACCTTGCTGCACTTATGTGGATCTGGCTTCTTGGCTGTTGTTTGTTGATGATGGAGTGATGGCCGTCAGTGCAATCACTGAGACCACAACATCTTTTGATGGAAAAACATGGTATTGAATTTTTACAGCCAGAGAATTTCAACATAGGAAAAACATGAAAATAGGAAAGATAATGAGTTATATGTAACACAAGATAGAGTTTAGGCATACTATTTACTGTAGAAAAAATGTGCTATACTTTCTGAAGCCCCATTGCCTGCTTAAGCATCTCGAGAAAATGCTTCTTTTCCATGCAGCGTAGGATTCCTGGAGCTTTCGGCAGCACATCCATAGATGGAGCCATGGAGAAGCACAATTGCACCATAGTAGATAAAACATCCTCGATCCCAGTCCTTCATATATAGTAGAGAAACAATGAGTATGTGCTTAGCGCCAAGAAAACATAGCTTGTCAAGATCACTAAAATCTAGATATTTCATAATGATGCTTTGGAAGTAAAGGCATATGAAAAACTACAACATTATTTTTCTTGGAGTGGTTTGCCTGTCAAGGTCGTTCAGCACATAGCGTCGAACACCACTGCCCCATCTCCGGTTCGTCACTGCCCAATCAGCTACCTGTCTAGGTCCTTTTCCTTTGAGATTTGTCGCCGCTCTATGCAGTCCGAGCTCCTCGCTATCCTGGTTCTCCCATTGAGATCTTCCCCGTCAAAGCTTCAACTCTCCCATGACTTGGCTAAAGAAGAAACACATGTATCTTAAATCGTGCACACATTTCTGTTCTCCGAATTATAGACTGGAGTTAGCAATTTTTCTGAGATAAGCACGGGTCTACACTCTATAGTATATAGAGTGCTTCATGAATGACATCCCTTCACAACTCCACCTGCACCGGCAGCCACCTCGCGGACGCCCGCGTCACTATTGATGTGCATCAATAGCCATTTACTTATGTTTCGCCTGAAAATCAAAAGTTCATGTACGAATGATGTTCAATTTTCTATTTCAGAGAAGAAATCGCGTTGACATTAGTAGATTTGCTGCATTGATAACTCTTATCTAGAATATCGTAGCTCCATACACTGTCAGCATGCTAGATAGCGAGCAGAAAATGTAGCGATACCTTGCAGGTCCTCACATGGCCGGCCGGTGCTGCTCCGCCTGCCTGCAGAAGCATGGTGCGCCGCCGTGATGCTTGCCCGTGACTCAGCTTCTCCTCGAGAGACGTCGCTGGTTGCGTGCAGGTGTCGACGGAGAAGTGGCCACGACCTTTTGGCCTTGAAGGCAGTGTATGGCACCTTCGCTGCTGCACGCCCGTGGTCGTCTGTTCTCTGCAGCCTGTACTCCACCATGCGCCCGTGGTCGCCTTCTCTGAACCTACATCCGAGAGAGGAGCAGTAGACGTCTTTGCCTAGATTGAGGAGAGGGAAAGGATGACGTACCCTTGGAAGCGATGCTGAGAGGGAGATCGCGCTGGAACACGCAAAATCTTGCCGTGCTTGTCCACCAAGTCGGCCCGAGGAAAGACCGTGGTCAGGGTCGCGACCAGATGACGATTCCTCCGTTCTCCATGGAATCAAAGACGCGGAACGATCCCGGTAAATCGGCGCCGTCCCGTGGATGCTCTTCTTGACGACCTCAATGGACTGGTTGACCAAGCCGCCGAGGCGCCTTCCACTTTCTGGGAGGAGGGGTTGGAGGCGTAGGGAGTGGAGTACTGGCAGGGGTGGAGGCGTGGGGAAGTGGAGTACTGGAAAGGACGGCGGGCGGTGAGGAAAGCGATAGAAGATTGAGGAAGAAGCGACGTAGACGCGTGTCCATAACCCACGTTTACAGGTTTACAGTACGATTCGGTGATTTGGCTCGCTAACGCACTGTAGAAGTGCTTCTACAGTTCTATGGATGACGTGGCCGTACGAATCGATGGCTGCAATGCTTCACTTTTATATAGGTAGTAATGCCACCTCGACACCGTAGCACGTGCGCCGTGCGGACTAGACCAGACTGTCACCGCTACTACTAGTAGTTTTTTCTACGTCACATGCGATTTTCTTCCTCTTATCCATTAGCAGTTTTTTATCACCCGGCCATCGACATCGAGCGAGATTTTTCATTACTACTGTAGTTGAGCTATTTTTCTAAGTCGCGTGGAACTAGTGCCTAGTAGTACTCCACAGTGCAAGGAGACAAGTGTATCTGGCCACCTGGCAGATTCCTCCGCCAGTTTATGCGTGGTTACATGTTCATGCATGATCCTGATGCATGGATCTAAGACACTAGTGATCTCACTCGGCAATGCAAGTAAGCACATCACATGCACATATACCGTAGTATCCAATCTTAATCTTTTGTGATGATCGGTCGGTTTTATCCAGAGCAAAGGAGAATCAAGATCCGGTCGGAGATCAGTCGTCTTTGATCGATGCTCCGTTTGACTTGACGTACGTCTTGACCCATCTGCATGTTCCGCTCGTGTCCGATCGCGCCGATCGATCAAACCGGCGCCCTGCTTGCTTGCTCCAAACAAGCGGCCGTCCGACGGTCTCGGGGGATTATTGTTCGCATCCGCACGTGCCGCACTGTGCATGTGCACTGCTAAGGTTGCTGTTGGCTGGCGACTTTTTGGGACAATTAAATCGGAGGATGGGAGATTGTGTTTCAGTTCATGGTTACGTGCCACCGGCTGGCTAGGTACGCACTCGAAGAATGGACAAGCGGGGGCGGAGCTGGAGCTCGAGTCATCCTGATGCACCATCTTACTATTGTATAAAATTTTCGAGCAACAGTGTACTATATAAATGTATGATTTATATCTTCGAAATAAATAATACGACGTAATAAGAGATGGTGTACACTACAGAGAATCGAGAATCATGTAATTAAAATTTCAAAATTCTTTATATATGGATGCAACAAAAGAAAAAGTTACTTGCAAAAGATGCCTTACATTTTCGAATTGCAAAATATGTCGTCAAGCACAAAGGCTCAAAAAGCTGCAAAACAAAAAGTAGGTCTAGCTGTCAAGTGGAATAATTGAATGACCATAATTACAGTGTTGAAGTAGATAAAATTTCTTTATTACCTTCTTATGTTTTAGTACAATCGATTCTTCAAAGCCATGAAATACTTAACCACTTGATCATTGGTGACTTTCTTCATCTCCTCTTTCTCCACATAACAAATAACATCATCACTCAAGCTGTCATCATTGAGGCGATTGCGCAAAAATATTTTTACTAGTTTCATGGCTGAAAAGCACCTCTCAACTTTAGCGGTGGCAACTGGCAACACAAACACTAATTTCCACAACCGATAAAACAAAGGATACATAATATGCCTCCTTGTCTCCACCATTTTTTTAGAGAGCTCAATAATTGTTGCTATGTTGGAAAAGCTATCATCTGTGCGTATATCAACAATATAGAGGCGTAGATCCTTATCAAGATCCCTTAGCTCTCCAGAATCAAAATCTTGAGGATATAGTTTAGCCAAATTTATCAAACTCTCCAAATTAAAATCACGAAATGAGTCTCTTGGACTCAAAGCCGCTGACCAAACAAGCAAATTGGAGGATGTTTCACTGAATCTACCATCAAGCTCTTGAACTAGCCAATCAAAAACATCATTAAAGCAATCGACTTGATAGTGATGTTTGTTGGTAATTCCGGTTACCTATCTTTTCTTTTTTGGATTAGCATAGGCTGCTTCCATATCTAACTCTTCAATATCATGTCTCTCACAAAAACCATGAACTTCAACCAGCAGAGATTCCCATCCATTATCTCTAAGTTCATTCAAAACAGTTCTAGTTGACTTCACACATTTCATAGCATTTACTATATCTTGATCCTTCCGCTGCAATGCTAATAACAATGTGTTTGTAGTTGTAAAAGTAGTCAGCATGAGATGCAAATAGAACACAAAGTCAAAGGACTGAAAGTACACCAAGAGACCATTTGCAAGGTCTCTATTTGTTCTATCAATGTCTTCTTCTCCCACATATTCTAGAACTTTAATGACCGATCGAAATAGGTCCACCAAACTTTTAAGTGTCTTGGCATGAGAACCCCAATGGGTGTCTCCAGGTCTTTGAAGGCATTGCTCTTGATTCAGCCCTGTACTAGTTGTAAGCTGCCCACACTCTAAAGCCTTGCTCATTTCTTCAAGATTGATATCTCTAATCATATCCCTTCGCTTGGCAGATCCACCTACGACATTCAACAATATAGTAATCATAGTAAAAAATTACTAACTTCTTTATGCTTTCTTAACACAACCACAACAACCAACTGAAGTTGATGAGCGAAGCAATGGACATAATACGCTGTACTGTTTTCTCTCATTATCAATGATTTGAGGCCATTAAACTGACCTTGCATATTGCTAGCACCATCGTATCCCTGTCCTCTGACTTGATTGTAACTCAGCTTGTACTTTGCAAATAAAGAATCAATTGCAGCCTTGAGGTACAAAGAAGTTGTTTCTTTCACATGAACAAGACCAACACAACTTTTTTTAGAATCTCCAGAACTATCAACATACCTTAGAGCCACTGCCATTTGTTCTTTGCAAGAGACATCCCTGGATTCATCAATAATCAAACAAAACACATTACTACCAATTTCTTGGAGAATAGATTGCACTATCTCATGTGCAAAACCTTCAGCAATATCTTTCTGGACCTCCGGAGCAATCATCAAAGCATTCCTTGCAGCATCTTTTTCCATAGCCTTTCCTAAAACTGGATCATGCTCGGCTAAGAAGTCACGAACCTCCAAAAAAAATACCTTTATTATGGGAGTTCTTCGACTCATCGTGGCCTCGAAAAGGTAATCCTTGCTTGAGCAACAACCTAGCTATGTCAATTGAGGCATTCAGTCGAGTAAAATAAGCCTTCTTGGCTGCTTCATTTTGAATGTTAATAGCAACATCAATGTGTTGGTCTCTCTTTAGAAAATCAATACATTTTTTCATTGCTTGATTGTGGACACTATCCACATCACCAACATGATCTTTTAGCCTTGCCTTCACGTTCCAGGTATCCCAACCATTCAGAACAAATGCCTCATATCTAGCTTCCTTCTTGCTGCCACGGTCCCTAAACAAGAAACAACAAAACAATATGCTTTGTCCTTCTCTTCACTATATTCAAGCCAACTTCCGAACTCATCAAACCAATCAGGATTGAACCTTCTGTTTTTTACCCCAAACTTCGAATACGGAAAATTAAATTCTCTTGGTTGGCAAGGTCCATTAACCAAGTATTTTCTTCTTACCACTTTTTTCAAATTCGGATGATAATATTCTATCAATTTTCTCTTCCCTGGATCATATTGAATCTCCTCTTTCCAATTCATGTCTTCTGGAACATCTTGTGATAGGGCTTTTCTTTTAATAACAAACCTGTCCATAATACACCTGTTACCTGTATTTGATAAATAAATATACACGTCAAACTTGAAAAAGATTAGAAAATTATCACCGGAATAAATTCAATCTGTAGAGTTTTTGACTGAGAAAGATCTACGCACCAGGTTGCCGGAACGGAAACTAGGCGAACAGATAAAAATTGAGAGAGAAGATCGTCTAATCGGAGGAGCTTCCGAGGCGGCGCTGAGATGTGCGCTTGCTGCTTGCGTCCGTGCGTCAGGAATCGCTGATGCCTGCTGTAGCGATGCGCCGCCAGACGCCAGTTGCCTTCTCCTCGTTTTTGCCCGAGGGATCGGAACGATCAAACCATCAAGGAGTAGTACGTGCGGTCCCCTGCGCCTCCCTGATGCACAACTTCCGGCCCACCCTGATGCCCCTTCGTATTTAACATGTTAAGTACCGCTAAAAAATAAATTGGACCGTGTGTCCCGTGCATCAGGGTAGGCACATTGGCGTCCGCCCCTGTGGACAAGGTCGAGCATTTAGCAAAGTTACACGTCAGAACCAGTCCGTCGCGTGGTAAACCTGCCCGCCTTCACCCACCCGTGCCAGGAGTGTCGTGCTGGAGTGCGGGTTGCTCGACATCGACGAAGCTGGCGAGGTTTCTTCCGTCAGGGATTACCGGAGCTTGGAAGCGACATCGGCGAGCTTTATCTCGACGGCCGCATGCCGTCTGTCAAAGCCGGTGAGCTCCGGCATCTTACTAACCTCCATCGGAGGCCCTTTTCCAGGTCAGCGGCCGCGTCCAACATCGGTTCTGAAGCAAGTGGTTCTGTCCCCACGGAGGTGCTCGGCGGCGGTGCAGCTGACCTTCAGCTTGACAGTGGAGATAGGGAGGGTCCTGATAGTAAATCAAATTTTTCAGCAGGGCCTTATCCACTTAGAATGGGGACCTATGTGTTTATTTCTTCTTCTGGGGTCTTCTGTAATATTGTACACGTTCGACTGTTGGTGATTAATATAAAGCTTCCGGGCCCTTTGAGGCTCTTCTCGTTAAAAAAAAAAAGTTGCATGCGATGCGATCGAGTTGCCGCCGCGGGCGCACCCGAATGTTCGGCGTGCGTCTATAGTAGTACACCGATCCAGCAAGTGGCCGCGCCCACGCCTACCCGCGGTGCGCGCGTGTCTGCCTGTGCCTGTCCCCTGCCGCGCCGCGGCATTCATGATGAGGCCGCCGGGTCATGCAGAAGCACACCGACTCGCCCGTACGGTACGTGCGTGAAATAAAGACGAGCTGCCGGCCGGCAGGGCTGGGCCAGGCGCGCCCCGGCAGCTCGCGCGCGCGCACTGTGTTCGTGCCGAGCGCCGACGGCCGTGAGTTTGCGGCACACAGACATGGCAATGGCATTCCGTCCGTCCATTAATTTGTCACAGCTGAGACATTATTACAAGCCTCTTGATTCCGGTAGAGATGTCGAATAATTCTCTAGGAAAACCATTGTAAAGATCGATGAAAACCGGAGAAATGTCGCCGTCGTCATCGGTCGGTCGCCGGGTAAAACATTCACCAAGCGCACCCTTAAAATGGATGTAACCTTTTTGCTCAGCTGACTTTACATACCAGCCGCTAACTACATCCGGTGCGGCTAGGCGACCAAGTCCACAATCTTATAATTAGTTCCTTAAATTTGGGAATTAGTATACACATTCCCTTCATCGATTTCTTTTACACTGCACTAACGACATGAAAGCATGTCTTCGTCGTTTGCCACATCAGCTGCTGCCTCTCGATCTCATTAGCACACTCCAGAGTAAACATATTATAGTTGATGGCCGATGAGACCGATTAATTTAAGTGCTGCTTCTCCTCATACGTCGCCACGTCCTATATTCTCTCCGACCCCTTTGTGCATCAACGTAGTATATCAAAACGATAGGGATAGGAGGTCGTTCTCCTATGATTGCTAGTGGGAATCAAATCCTACTAGGTGACAAACGGCAAAGTATATAA
This sequence comes from Avena atlantica, assembly GCA_910589765.1. Classification (NCBI taxonomy): domain Eukaryota; kingdom Viridiplantae; phylum Streptophyta; class Magnoliopsida; order Poales; family Poaceae; genus Avena; species Avena atlantica. The sequence goes on from OU342736.1 coordinate 457,858,429, forward strand.
TTTTAGATTTGACGACCACGCCTCTAACCACTCTTCTAATGCTAGATATTGTGTCCTTGGAGGTTAGGAAGAATCTCAGGGACCGCTTGATGGCTTTGTCAAATCGCCGAATAGCTAGCTAGCTTCCTAAGAACAAGATTAATGGCACAAAATAGAAAACGGTCTCCTGTTACTGATTTGTTTGGCCAATCTTGTGGTTGGTTTCCCTAAATTAATGTACGATCTTGAAGAAAGATTAGGGCCCAAGCGTTTAAGATTTGTCAACATCTACCGGCCGTATGAACTGATTCTGCCTAGTTAGTGTGAAGGCTAGAGGACCTACATAATGCTTCCCTCGTGTCACACAATATATATGCCACAAGTCGGTCAAATGAAGTTTTTTAAATATGTATGAGCAGTGGGTCAAATAGAGTTTTTTTTTGCAATAACTAAATGTACAAGAACAAACTAATACAGTTGGACATTACAATACGGTGTACTCCCTCCGTGTCAAATTAATTGACTCAATTTAGTCTAGTTACGCATGTATATAGACACTAAAATGTGTTAGATACATGTGTATATAAACGACAACATCTCTAAGTACTCTTTTAATGCTAGAAATTTTATCCTCGGAGAAGTTAGGAGGAATCTCTGCTCGAAATAGGCTTTCGCCCCTCTATATTAATATAGCACCCACCGATACAACAGAGATATCACTGTTGGGACCAATCAACACAAATCTAGCCCCAAAAGAAACAAGAAATAAAAAGAAGAGAAAAATAATACCGACAACGGTGGTTCGACCAAAGAGGATATGACTCGCCACCACTACACCCTCTGAAGAAATTCCGCCCCGCTCCTAGCACTCTAAAGCGCCGCATATCAAGCAACACCTCCAACAAGGGAAGCAATGACAACACTGCTGCCTCCCGAACCGACCCAAGGGGGCCTCCGGAACGAGTTCTAGGGTTTCCCTAATACGCTACAAGGGATGGTGGAGAGAGGTACATCCGAAGCCCTCTAAGGAGGGTGGCGAAACACACGACCGTCACCACGTCGGAGCCGATGGCAAGGATTTCTCCTAGCCCCTCACACCAGAACCCCACACACTCTAAATCGCTCCACCAGACTTGCCACCCATGAACACACCCCACCAGGGTCTTGCAGTCATCACTGATATGTCATCGTGGTCCACGAAGCAATGCCGGTAATACCGAGAAGCAGAAAGTCTAGCGAGGGTCAACGGTATAGTGACACACGAAAGGGAACTACCTCCACCGTCGGGAGGAGGTAGCCAACCGGGTGCAGCAGCAGGACAAACCAGGCTCTTAACGGCCTGGCCGAGCCCGAGAGGGCCCGTGAAGTCCCACCGCCGCACTGCAGTAGGAGCACCACCACTGACACCAACAAGCCATCACCTTATCCTACCCTCAATCCAACGGAGAAGACGCCTCCCCATCAGGAACGACCTGCCCAAGAATAGATTGGGCCAAAAGGGCCCTGATCTGGGCTGGGTCGCCGGCGATGTGTTGGCTGCCATGCCTCCCGGCGACCAACCTGATGGCTAGCTTCTTAAGACCAAGTTTTTTTTTGCGAAATTCCACCGATCTATTAATAATCATCAAAAGCAGTACGAAGAGCGTCAAAAGTAAGAAAATTACAAATAGGTCATTAAACCACCTAGCGATGACTACAGATACTAGCACGAGCCTGACGAGGTTCGATCTCGTCAATGCCTATTGTTATGGACTTGGGTTTTGGAGAAGATGGGGATGCTGGAAGTCGCAGAACGGTTAACAGACAAGCAACACAGGGACACGAGATATACCCAGGTTCAGGCCCTCGGAGGGAAAACACTACTCCTTCTTGTCTGCTCTTGATTACAGCGGAATCGAAAGTTACAGGGATGCGCAGATGCAATCTGGCGTGGAGGTGTGTATGCGGTGTTGAGAGAGATCCTTCTTGCCGTACCTCCTGGCCTTTATATAGATAGGCAGGTTGTAGCACCCCGGAAAAACACTACTAGAAAATCACTTTATATTTACTATTTTGTGCATCGTCATGACATTATGCATCATTTAACCTAAAACTATTTCTTTAAAGGCCTCCATTTGTTTTACAAATATCCCCGTCTTTTATTTCAAATCAAAACCTTAGGTCTGTCTAGATATTTTATTTGTCTAAAAAATATTTGCCAAGGTTTTGTTTTAAAAAAAAAAGAAAATGAATATTAAATAAAACTACTTTACCTGAAGGAGACCGCTACCGGCCAGGCCCAAAAGGCCCAGTTGGCAGCAGCCTACTACCCCAAATAAAACCAAAAGGACAACGCTCTGCGTCCCCCGGACGATAGGATTTTTCCATCGTCCTCTTTCCCTGCGCGGCACGTGTCCACAAAATTGCCCCAAATCCCGCTTTTGCTGCATATGTCCCCGCTTTTGCTTCCGAAGCAAAAAAAACGGTTCGTTTTAGAAATAGAATGTCTCGCCGGAGACCTCACCGGAGACCTCGCCGGAGAGCGTGCAGCAAAAAAATATACTAATGCAGCAAAACCGATTTCGTCGGAGACATCGCCGGAAAACTCTCGCCAGAGACCTCGCATGAGACATTGTAGCAAAAATTTTGCGCAATTGTAGCAAATCTACAAAACGGTGGTAGCAAATAAAATATGCTAATGTAGCAAAAAACGACTTCGACGGAGACTTTTACCGGGAGACCTCGCCGAAAAACATTGTAGCAAATATTTTGCATAATTATAGCAAAAGCACATAACGTATGTAGCAAAGAAATTATGCCATTGTACCAAAGACGTATGTAGCAAAGAAATTATGCCATTGTACCATAGACGTATGTAGCAAAGAAATTTTGCCCCGACGTGCCGTTGTTGCAAGTCGCCTTCACGATGGTAGCAGCCCCTCCCGCCCCTTGTAGCACGGACGCCTAACGCCGGCAGCAGCGGCCACACCCGCAGGAAGCAACTTCGGCCGCCGCAGGGACCAACCCCGACCGTCGTAGAGAGCTTGGATGGCCGGAGAGATTGAGGGCGCGACAAGGCTGTGGCCGGTGCTGGTGCTACGGAGGCCCAGCGTGGCTGTGGTTGGAGGGCCGGTGTCGCGCAAGAGAATGGCGCGGCGATGGAGATCGGTCGGCGTGTGGAAGGAACTTGCCGGCGCGCCGAGCACGGAGCTGGACGCGGGGCAGGCGAAGCGGCTGCAAGGGAGGAGTGGCGGCGGGGGGCTCCATCTCCGGCGGCGGGTGCGGCATGGCGCGTGCGGCGCGAAGGCGGAGCAGCGGGATCGGTTGCTCGCGGTGCCAGATTTGCTCGGGAGGGATAAGGAAAGAGAAACGTGGGTGGGTCCTAGGCCGTGCAGAAAAAAAAACTACCTACGTACGGACTGCGGAGCGATCACGACCCGGACGACCATCGTCCGGGGGATACTGATCATTTCCCAAACCAAAATCCAAACCCTAGTCTACCCAAAACCTAATCCTCCCCACCTACTCCCTTCCCAGCCGCCGCCACACCACATCCTGGCAGTAGCACTCCACACAACCCTCGTGGTACACAACACACACACGTCGCTCACCACGCACGCACACACACCGATCGCACACACACGCCTGTACCTGACCCCAGGTCCCCAACCACATCGCAAGCCTCGGTCGCCCTGCCTCTCGCTCACCCGTGCAACGACAGCCCCGCCGCCAGGATCCTCCACCTCCCCTCTGCACCGCCGGTCGCCCCTGTTCCCTCGCCGCCTGCCTCTGGCCACTCAGCGCCCCCGCCCACGAGCTCGTGACCACGCCGTCGTCCTGCGTCCTTTCTCCTCCACGCCCGGCCGACCTTTCTCCCTCGGCACGGACACGCCCTCGTGCTAGGACCTCAGTCCGTCGCCAACCACCGCCTCCGCGAACCTCCTCCGCCAACAACAGAGTCGTCGCCGCCAGGCCCCTCCTCGCGCCGCCTCTGCGTCGCCTCCACCTGACGTCGTTCCGCAGTCGCGCTTGGCTGCCACCACAGGGGCCATGCCGTCCTCCTCTCCTCCTCGGCCGCGTTCGTGCCTGCTGCCTCTTCAGCACCGTGCCCAGCGCCACCGGCCTACGCGCCCTCGCGACTCCCTGCGCTGAGCCTCCTCTGCCCGCTGCCAGGGGTCCCTCCCTGCCTCGTCGAGCAGACGCCAACTATGTCGTCCTTGTCGTCGATCCCCGCCGACATGCCTCTGTCGCACATTCTCTGCTGAATGTGTGCATGCCGGATGTTGGCATATGTGTGGATGTGAGGTTATGTTGCTAACCGATGCCCTGGCCCTTGTGCAACCTCAAGTGTCTCAATTGTGGATTCCTAGTGATGCTCCAAAATCGAGTCGAAGAGCCATGATACGCTACCCAAGTCCAAGATCTTCGGCCCCGTTGGAACCGAGACCGACACGAGGCGAGACCCCGAAGCACCGCAAAAGACCGTGGGTACCGAAATCCAAGATCTTTCCGGATTCAAAGACCGATCCCCCCATCAAACCCCAAGACCGTCCCCGAACCCCAAAGTTCGTCGAACCAAGATGTGTGACCCTCTTCTCGAGACCCTATTTTTATAAATAAAAATATATCTTGTTGCATCTAATCATTCATACTCACATATATATCATGTGGTTTGGAGGCCTTATGCCGATTCACTTCATAATTAAATATGGAGGCCATATGCGGGCGAATCTAGTCTAATATTGACTCCATTTAAATTTGTGCATCGAACCGGTGAAATATTTTATTTGATAAGACAACATTTAAATTGCAGGGTATCTAAACAACATGAACTTAATAATTGTCGGGGCCCTGGTTCCGCTTAATATTAACTAATTGCATCGCATCTTTGCCATGCCATACATCATACATGCATCATGCCCAATCTTCTACCGTAGTATTAAATAGTGCATTCGGTGTTTCTTCTAGTGCTTTGCTTCTTCACGGATTAGGCCGATGAGTTGATGCGAGTGTCGACCCGATCTTCGGATGAACCTTTGGCAATGTTTTCAGGCGAGCATTCTCCCTCTTTCTACCTATTTTACATTTATAGTCTTTATTTCCTCCTGCTGATCTTTTGCTATTTGTGTTGCAATGCTATAGATTCCTCACCCCGTTATACTTCCCTGCATCCCTTATATTGACATGGACACATCCTAATACCTGTTGTTTGGTAGATAGTCGGTCTTGCGAGTAGTAGTCGCTTGTGTGGTGTTGTTTCGCGTCGTCGATGTTCCACAGTTGTTGGAGTAATGCCCATGTTTAATGTTGGAGATGATCATGACTTTAATTACCGTTTAATAACTAATATCGAAGTAAGTAAATAATGTAGAGGGACATGTGGGCAATAGATGTTATTTGATTTTTAACCGTCCACTTGTGTCCCGTAGGACCCCGAGTACTTGATATCTGTTCTTTGAATATTCACACTATCCGCATGTGGGACCATGAATCCCCCTAGCCAGAGCTTGAGTCATATATTATCTCTTGGGGCCACAAACTAGTTTGGGGCTTTATTACTATCATGTACTTATGCCATGCTTTACTACTTTATTTATGATTGCGCGTGGAGCGTCTGTACTGTTTTGGATCACGGCACGATTACGCGGTATCGACAAGCCTAGTCACACTTTCGGGTTCCCAGTCGTTTACAGCCGTTCTCGCAAACCTCTGGGTCCGTCTCAGAGCCGGCCAACTTCGTAGCGGGTAGCTTGGTGGGGTGGCCCACTGAAATTTATATGAATCTTGAAATTGCTCTGTCGTGATGCCTCGTTGGGTTTTCATTTGGTTTTTCTCGAGGTTGATCGTGCGTGTGTTGCTATTTGTGCCCCCCTGCAGGGTAAAAACTTTCTGAAAGCCGTGTCCGCGGTTATGGACGATTGGGAGCACAGTATCTCGATCATAGACAACTATAACTAAAGTAGTACCATAAATTTGACTTCATAATGACTAGTAATCAGCTTCACTATAATGGAATGGCTAAATAAAAGTGCCAACAGTTGCTGGTTTGGGTTGTCATCTATTACCATTGTATCTGACTAGTAAGTATTGCAACTACAACGGAATGGCTAAATAAAAGTACCAACAACTGCTGGATTTTAGAATGCCTCATGCTATATGTATCTGACTAGTAAGTACTACAACTACAACGGAATGGTTAACTAAAACTGCCCACTGCTTATTATATCAGGATGACTCATGCTATCTATATCTGACTAGTAATTGCCGCAACTATAACAGAATGAATAAAACTGCCAACTGTGTGAGTTCCTCGGTTGACTTCCTCGTTTGGTCTCGAGGGGGAAATACCAGGATGGGTATGCTTGGTGATAGTTTCAGGTTGGATCCGAATAGGTCTATATTATCCCTATCTGATAGCCTCCAGTTGAATTGAGTCTCTATAAGTTGTTTAGTGCATGTTGTGCTGCCGCTTTAGTCCACCATACCTATGTAGGCGAGGACCGTCGAATTCTAGTCTCGCCGTGTACTGGCCTCAGTACTGACCGCTCTCTTTTTCCTTTGCCCTTTGTCGGCACCCCTTTTGTTTAAGCAGGTTTTGAGATCGACGTCGTTAGCAAGGTTACCCTCTCGGCTCGGCCTGGGCAGGGTTATGGACGCAGTTGGTTATTCTTCGGGGCTCTTAGCTCAATTTGCATCTTGTCCGTACTCGGACGCTGTATCGTTTTCAAGGTGATTTGGATCTTTGTACTGTATATCTTTATTATTGACTCATTGAGTCTTTGTCGTATATATATGTTTTGTGGGTTCCCTTGAGGACTATTGTGTAATGATATTACTTCGTTTTCCACCCGCACGCAAGTGCCTGGTGGGCACCTTTGAATCGTTTCTATGCGGGTTTGGCGGGAAGCGCTAAAACTTGCATAGGGCCGATTCGAGGGTGTTAAAGAGTGGTATTAGAGCTCATCAGTTATGATACCCCACTGGTCCAGCCTGTAGGATAACCTAGCTAACGGCCGTGGTAGAGTGTTAAAACTATTTAAAAAAAACGGTTGGATAAATCTGATTAGGTATGCTTTTACTCCTTACCCCTATGCTTTTCTCCTCTTACCTTTGCGTGTTTTGAATATGCTCTCTTATCTTTTCTTTGAGTCCAGGAATTTCCGTGGTTGGGTTTTCGTTGTACCTTCAGGGTTTCACTTCCTCCTCTTGTAACGGTGCTTTGATATTCGGCCTTCATGCTATCCGAGGAATGTTTCATCTGTTGTACCTTCTAGTGGACCCAAAAATTCACTGAAATGTTTCTTTGTATCTTCCGGTGTTTTTCAATGCGACGACCTCATCTGCATCATGTATGATGAACTTACATCATTCTTTTGTTTCCAAAACTCGATTATCGAGATCTTCATTCTGATTCTGAGAGTTGGTTGCATAATCCCCTATTCATATGAAGAGTAATGCTTTGGGTGCGCGATGGACTGATCACCATCCGACTATTATCATTCGCTCTTGTACATCGAATGGTGGATTGATGCAATTATACTCCTTCTATGGAAGTTGGAGGTGGCCTTACCTTTTGAGACCTTTACCTTCGACTCTGTTCTCCGGAGTGCTCTCTCGACGAACGTGAGCAACGACCCTTGTTGGTGGTGTCGCCAATTTCAAGATGAAGAAGGAACCCTTGTTAGTGGTGTCGCGAGGATCTACACGAAGCTCGAAGATTCAGGTCATCAAGTTTCTTCCCTGTACTAGGAGGCGGATCTCGAGGGCGAGATCCATTGTTAGTGGTGTCAAATTGTAGCACCCGGTAAAACACTACTAGAAAATCGCTTTCTATTTACTATTTTGTGCATCATCATGACATCATGCATCATTTAACCTAAAACTATTTCTTTAAAAGCCTTCATTTGTTTTACAAATATCCCCGTCTTTTATTTCAAATCAAAACCTTAAGTCTGTCTAGATACTTTATTTGTCTAAAACCTATTTGCCAAGGTTTTGTTTTGAAAAGAAAGAAAATGAATATTAAATAAAACTATTTTACCTGGAGGAGACCGCCACCAAAAGGCCCAGCTGGCAGCAGCCTACTACCCCAAATAAAACCAAAATCCAAACCCTAATCCTCCCCACATACTCCCTTCTCAGCCGCCGCCACACCACATCCTGGCAGCATCACTCCACACAACCCTCGCGGTACACAACACGCACACGTCGCTCACCACGCACGCACACACACACCGAACACACACACACACACACACACACACACATGTACCTGACCCCAAGTCCCCAACCACCCCGCAAGCCTCGGTCGCCCTGCCTCTCGCTCACCCGTGCAACCCTAGCCCCGCCGCCAGGATCCCCCACCTCCCCTCTGCATCGCCGGCCGCCCCTGTTCCCTCGCCACCTGCCTCTGGCCGCTCAGCGCCCCCGCCCACGAGATCGCGACCACGTCGTCGTTCTGCGTCCTTTCTCGTCCATGCCCGGCCGACCTTTCTCTCTCGGCACGGACACGCCCTCGTGCCAGGACCTCGGTCCGTTGCCAACCACAGCCTCCGCGAACCTCCTCCGCCAACCACCGAGTCGTCGCCACCAGGCCCCTCCTCGCGCTGCCTCTACGTCGCCTCCACCTGACGTCGTTCCGCAGTCGCGCTTGGTCGCCACCACAGGGGCCATGCCGCCCTCCCTCTCCGCCTTGGCCGCGTTTGTGCCTGCTGCCTCTGCAGCACCGTGCCCAGCGCCACCGGCCTACGCTCCCTCGCGACTACCTGCGCCGAGCCTCCTATGCCCGCTGCCAGGGGTCCCTCCCTGCCTCGTCGAGAAGACGCCAACTGTGTCGTCCTTGTCGTCGATCCCCGCCGACATGCCTCTGTCGCACATTCTCTGCTGAATGTGTGCATGCCGGATGTTGGCATATGTGTGGATGTGAGGTTATGTTGCTAACCGATGCCCTGGCCCTTGTGCAACCTCAAGTGTCTCAATTGTGGATTCCTAGTGATGCTCCAAAATCGAGTCGAAGAGCCATGATACACTACCCAAGTCCAAGATATTTGTCCCCATTGGAACCGAGACAGACACGAGGCGAGACCCCGAAGCACCGCAAAAGACCGTGGGTACCGAACTCCAAGATCTTTCCGGATTTGAAGACCGATCCCCCGTCGAACCCCAAGACTGTCCCCGAACACCCAAGTTCGTCGAACCAAGATGTGTGACCTTCTTCTCGAGACCCTATTTTTATAAATAAAAATATATCTTGTTGCATCTAATCATTCATACTCGCATATATATATCATGTGGTTTGGGGGCCTTATGCCGATTCACCTCATAATTAAATATGGAGGCCATATGCGGGCGAATCTAGTCTAATATTGGCTCCATTTAAATTTGTGCATCGAACCGGTGAAATATTTTCTTTGATAAGACAACATTTAAATTGCGGGGTATCTAAACAAAATGAACTTAATAAATGTCGGGACCCAGGTTCCGCTTAATATTAACTAATTGCATCGCATCTTTGCCATGCCATACATCATACATGCATCATGCCCGATCTTCTGCCGTAGTATTAAATAGTGCATCCGGTGTTTCTTCTAGTGCTTTGCTTCTTCACGGATTAGGCTGATGAGTTGATGCGAGTGTTGATCCGATCTTCGGATGAACCTTTGGCAATGTTTTCAGGCGAGCATTCTCCCCCTTTCTACCTATTTTACATTTATAGTCTTTAGTTCTTCCTGTTGATCTATTGCTATCTGTGTTGCGATGCTATAGATTCCATACCCCGTTATACTTCCCTGCATCCCTAATATTGCCATGGACACATCCTAATACCTGTTGTTTGGTAGATAGTCGGTCTTACGAGTCGTAGTCGCTTGTGTGGTGTTGTTTCGCGCCATTGATGTTCCACAGTTGTTGGAGTAATGCCTCATTTTTAATGTTGGAGATGATCTTGACTTTGATTACCGTTTAATAACTAAAATCGAAGTAAGTAAATAATGCAGAGTCACAGGTGGGCAATAGATGTTATTTGGTTTTTAACCGTCCACTTGTGTCCCGTAGCCTGTAGGACCCCGAGTACTTGATACCTGTTCTTTGAATATTCGCACTATCCGCATGTGGGACCATGAATCCCCCTAGCTAGAGCTTGAGTCATACATTATTTCTTGGGGCCACAAACTAGTTTAGGGATTTATTACTATCCTGTACTTATGCAATGCTTTACTGCTTTATTTACGATTGCGCGTAGAGCGTCTGTACTATTTTGGATCGCAGCACGATTACGCGTATCGACAAGCCTAGTCACACTTTCGGGTTCCCAGTCGTTTACAGTCGTTCACGCAAACCTCTGGGTCCGTCTAGGAGCCGGCCAACTTCGTAGCGGGTAGCTTGGTGGGGTGGCCCCCTGAAATTTATATGAATCTTGCAATTGCTCTGTCGTGATGCCTCGTTGGGTTTTCATTTGGTTTTTCTCGAGGTTGATCGTGCGTGTGTTGCTATTTGTGTCCCCCTGCAGGGTAAAAACTTTCTAAAAGCCATGTCCGTGGTTATGGACGACTTGGAGCACAGTATCTCGATCATAGACAACTATAACTAAAGTAGTGCCATAAATTTGACTTCATAATGACTAGTAATCAGCTTCACTATAATGGAATGACTAAATAAAAGTGCCAACAGTTGCTGGTTTGGGTTGTCATCTATTACCATTGTATCTGACTAGTAAGTATTGAAACTACAACGGAATGGCTAAATAAAAGTACCAACAACTGCTGGGTTTTAGAATGCCTCATGCTATATGTATCTGACTAGTAAGTACTACAACTACAACGGAATGGTTAACTAAAACTGCCCACTTCTTATTATATCAGGATGACTCATGCTATCTATATCTGAATAGTAATTGCCGCAACTATAACAAAATGAATAAAACTGCCAACTGTGTGAGTTCCTCGGTTGACTTCCTCGTTTGGTCTCGAGGGGGAAATACCAGGATGGGTATGCTTGGTGATAGTTTCAGGTTGGATCCAAATAGGTCTTTCTTATCCCTATCTGATAGCCGCCAGTTGAATTGAGTCTCTATAGGTTGTTTAGTGCATGCTGTGCTGCCGCTTTAGTCCACAATACCTATGTAGGCGAGGACCGCCGAATTCTAGTCTCGCCGTGTACAGGCCTCAGTACTGACCGCTCTCTTTTTCCTTTGCCCTTTGTCGGCACCCCTTTTGTTTAAGCAGGTTTTGAGATCGACGTCGTTAGCAAGGTTACCCTTTTGGCTCAGCCTGGGCAGGGTTATGGACGCCATTGGTTATTCTTCAGGGCTCTTAGCTCAATTTGCATCTTGTCTGTACTCGGACGCTGTATCGTTTTCAAGGTGATTTGGATCTTTGTACTGTATATCTATATTCTTGACTCATTGAAGCTCTGTCGTATATATATATGTTTTGTGGGTTCCATCGAGGACTATTGTGTAATGATATTACTTCGTTTTCCACCCGCACGCAAGTGCCTGGTGGGCACCTTTGAATCGTTTCTATGCGGGTTTGGCGGGAAGCGCTAAAACTTGCATAGGGCCGATCCGTGGGTGTTACACAGGTCCCCGGATAGGTCGAGTTGGTTACAAATTAGGGTTGATACCCTTTGAAATTCTACCTAATCTAGACTTGTCCTCCAAGGAGTCGAAACCATCACGGTCTTGGGCCACCCTAAGTCTTCATGAGCTGCATGTCCTTACGTGGGCCTTCCTTGGGCTGGACCAGGTATATCAATGTCGTGTACCCATGGGGTATATCCATGTTAGTAGGCCCCGAGTGATCAGTAGAATTGTAGATTCGGCTGGAGACTCTTCAATCTTTTGGGTGCAATTGAGCCTGCTATTTCAAGGAGAAATGTTTTAGTTCTTAGGGATTGTTCATGCGTGTGCCTAACTCACCCGACGGATCAGGGCCAGTTAACTGTCATAGGACAAAACACCACGATCTTCATCAAACTCGAGTCCCTGGACTCGAATTCAGAACGATTTCTGTTGTGATTTGACTCAGGCCGTTGTGGTCTTACATGAGTCGAATCCCAGTTATTTTCTAGTGATGTATCCAATGCGTCCATCAGGATTTTCTTCGTGCCCGTTGACATGGGAGTTTACTGGCAGAGCGCAGTCAGGTGCGTTACTAGGCCATCAGATGATATCTGTAGGGCTTATCTTTGCATCATAGACACAACATTCAAAGTTTTATCATCGCGGAGGTGTTTCGGGTGGCCAAGTAGACTGCTTCTCACTTAGCGTTGTTTTAGGCAAAGTTGCCAAAAATATTTTTCCATATTTGATCTGAAGGATCGCAATCGAGGAATTCATAGGGTGCGTGGCCAGCGCTCCTTATGGGAGTAGCCCCCGAGTGTCTGTTCGAGTCATAGACTCGAGCAGAGACTTTAGTTCAGCCATTTTCAGCATAGGTCCGAAGGACACAATTTTTTCAGATGCTCAACCAATGCTCCCTATGGGAGTAGCCCCCGAGTTCGTAGTGGAGTCGTAGACTCGACGTAGGACTCGAAGATAATTTTGAAGTGATGTTACCTTAGCAAGTTCTCAGGTGTGCGGCCAGCGCTCCTGATAGGAGTAGCCCCCGAGTAGTTTCTCGAATCATAGATTCGAGTAAGTACTTGTATGATCAGCCGAAATCTTCGAGTCGTTGCTGGCTTTGTGATAGGTACAATGGTTGTATCAATAGAAGGGATGTCCACATCACTTTGCCTTGATGACGTCAGTACTAACGGTTGGTGATCTCAACCGTTTGCGGCAACAGATATGATGCGATGAGACGATCGTGGGTCCCACCGCCTGACTTGACATTGACTAGTCACGTGTAGACGGCGTGCTGGCGATAGTTCTGTGTGGTGCTGACACGTGTATGGTGAGATTTGAGTGGCATGCTAGGGCTTCTCAATCGACGGCTCGTGTGCGTCGTCTTCGTCCTTCTATAGCATGGGAAAACAGTGATTTTTCTTTTACCCTTCGTCATTTTCTCATCTCCGTTGCCTCCGCGAGCTTTTCTGCCCTCCGTTGCGCACTGGACATTCTCCACACTTTTCCTTCCTCGTTCATGCGCTCACATCGCCGCACTCGCCGCTGTAAGTTGGGCAAGCCGAACAAGACAACTGCTGGAGCTAGGTTGAGTGCCGCCGGCGTCGGCAAGAAGGTCGCCGCTACGGCCCGCGCCACTGACGGCGGATGGAAGCGCACTAATATGCACGAATCGGATCTGCTTAAGCTGCCCGATGATGGATTGATCTCCAAGGACAAGGAGTACGCCATCCTTCCTGGCGACGAGGTAAATCCTCGCCCATATGAAGGGTTTTGGGTGATGTTTTATGCCTTCGTTGTTCGGGGTGTTTCTCTTCCTACTCACGAATTCCTTCGTGGACTCCTTTTTTCTATGGGATTCTGTTGCATCATCTGTCTCCCAATTCTCTTCTTCACATTGCTTGTTTCATCACTCTATGTGAGTGTTGGCTCGGTATCAAGCCGCACTTTGGCCTCTTTCGGAAGATCTATTCCGTGAAGAGGCAGTCCAGCACCGGCGGTGTTTATTCGCTCGGCGGCTGCATCATCTCCATTCGCTCTTCTGTCAAATTCTTTTCCTTCTCCATTTGCGAGTCCGTACAATACTGGCGGTGGAAGTGGTTTTACATCCGCGATGTCAAGATGGACGGGAAGCATTTTTGTCTTGACCCTTTCGATTCTACCCAGAAGATTACCCCAAATAGGTCGTGGAAGAAGGACATCTTAGAGGGTGAAACGACGGAGGTGGAGGAGATCTACCAGCGCGTGGAGGCACTCCAGCTGGTGGCTGGCAAGGAGGTCAATGGTGTCGACATCATTCGCACCTTCCTCAAGCGTCGGGTGCAGCCGCTCCAAGCCAGGGCGCACCCGATGTTTCTATATGCTGGCCACAGCGATCCGACGAGGGTCTCACCTGAGGAGCTGTCTTCAGGTGATCTTGATAGAGCTCTTAGGCCCCTGCTAAAGTTCAAGGTCGACGAGGGCCTCTCTAGGAAATCCTTGACCTCCCCGTTCAGCGCAAAAAAATGCGATTCTGCAGGTGGAAACTTGTAGCTTGCATGTTGCGCTTTTTCGAGTACTTTGTTGCTTGTTAGTGTCACTTATTTTGTCTGCGTTTGTCTTTTGTTTGCAGGACATCAAGGTAGCTGGGATGACGCACCCTCTACCCGAGAAATTTTCGGTTGCGCCGGAAAATGAAGTTGTGGAGTCCGAATTCGAGCTTCCTCCAGTGCAATCTCCTACTACGGAAGCCCCCGAGCAGAGCGAAGGGCGGACTCGAAAGTGCTCCCGGAGTGAATCTTCAGATGAGGCGACACCACCAACTCCAAGGGGTCCGTCCTTCCTGGAGCAGCACGTCGAGGATGAAGGTGTGTCGTCTGTGCCTTTTCCTGCCGTGCCCCTTCGGGATATGGCCCCGCAGGCACCAGCCAAGAAGAAGAAGGAGAAGGCGGCTCCTGTCTTCAATTTGTCGGACATCGAGTCATCAGTCTTTATGTTTGAGGCTTGTTTCCATGTTCATCTACATAATTTTAGTTTGTTGTTGATCTGACTTTTGCTTGCAGCAACCCTTCGGAGGAGTCCCTTGATGGGGACACCGAAGATATGATAGCGGAATCGAAACTGACAGCTTTGTTTCCCCAGGTGGTGGCCAACTCCGAGAACGAGGACTCGATCTTCGGTAGGCGAGAAGCTCGTGCACTCCTAACTTGGAAGGCAACAGGCAAACCTTCGGAGTCCACACCGGAGTATGTAAGTGTCGCCCTTTAACTCCATGGGGGGAGCCCCCGAGTCTTTTTTTATCTGATCTGTTGGTCTTTTACTTTGCGGGGGGAGCCCCCGAGCCCTTTATTCATCGAGTTTGTTTTTTTTTCTTCTGTAGCCTTTTGTGCACAACACCAACCTCCTCATCCAGCAGCATCTGAAGCTGGAGGGTGAGCTGAAGCAGCTCCAAGGTGCGTAGCATTTCACCTTGTTTATTGTTCGAGTGCTTCAAGTTTGTTGCTTGTGTTGACTCGATATTTCTTCATGCTGCATATGATAACAATGATGAACTCCGAAGGCTGAATGCTCTCGAAAAGAGCCTCGGCCAAGCGAAGAAGAAGGCAGCGGATGCTGTGGAAGCCAAGGAGCGCCTGCAAAAGGAGGCCAAAGATCGCGAGCAGCAGCTTGCAGCTGTTGCAGCCACTCGGGAGAAGGCAATGGCCGATAAGCTCATGGCTGCTGCCAAGGCTATCTCTGGTAACTTTCTCTTGCATCTTTTGGGTGTTCTGATTTTTGAGTGCGTTTTATCCTTTCTCATTTGAGTCTTCTTGTCTTCGTCTTGTCAGATGCTTCTGGCATCACGTTTGATCGTAGTGTGCTGGAGCACGGAGATGCTTTGGCCGATGCTGATGTTGCGATCGAGGATCGCTACTCCACTGCCGCTAGCTCCTTGGAGAAGGCCAAGAAAGTGCTTACGGGCTTCTACAAGGAGGTCGTCCCCAAGGGCATTGCCCTCGACGACGTCAACTCTGTTGCAGATGCTCTGTCGGAGGATGCTCCGGCGGACAACAAACGCAAGCAGAAGGGCATCGGTGCTTCTATGGGGATGGCTATGGCGATGGTGTCCGGGGCCAAGCTGGACCTGGCCCAAGTCACATCCAGGATGCCGACGGTGGCAGATGCCTCCGAGGTAGCTTTCACCCTTATTGCTTCTTGTTGTAAGCATTACGGGCCTAAGCTCATCGACCTCCTGGCCAATTATGTGGCAAAGCAGCAGCAGGAGGCCAAGAGAAGGCAGTCTGGCTCCGAGGCTGCTCCGGATGCGGGTGCTTAGGCCCTTGTACTGTAGCTAGTGTAACTTTTTTGCTTTTGCTATTTTTGTAACATATTGCGGATGAATAAGTCCCACTTTTCCACGAGGTGGCTTTATTTATGTATATAAGTCTACCTTTTAACTGCTATCAAAAAGTATTTGTGATATTCGTACTTGCTTCTTTACCCGTAGGGTCCTTCGGGTGAGGCTCTAGTGATCATTCCTCCTGCGCAAGCTCCTCTCCCATCATTGGATGAGGCGTCGCAGTTGGCGTTCTTGCGTGATCGCGTCAGTAGTTTGGAAAAGGACGTCCTCAGCATCTGCGGTCATGCGGATGTGTGGAAGTCGAAGGCTGAGCGAGATGCTGTGGTGACCCAGCATACCAGTGCATGATGTAGTACACTATAGTCGTTGACATAACACCAATGAAACAATGTTCAGTAGTATTACATCCCTCAAAGTGGTACAATAGAAACACAGCAGGTCCAAGACATGACTATAGGTTACAACTCAACTCTTTATACAAGATCCAGAGAACACTCTAGGTTAAAGAGAGAGAAAGAAACTTCTTACAAAGAAGAATCAGATTTAAACAACTCAAATACTATCATACTATTAAGACTAGTATTTTTAACTAATGGTATGGCATTGCTGCTATTGCAATATGCTACAGAATAGGTTCTAGGGCTAGAGATTATATTCCTATCCAATTAGTAACTTCGTCTTCACTTGAGTTGATGTATATGTTGACTTTATTGACTTCATTGAAGAGCTTTATCTTTTGATGATGATTCCTGGAGTATAAGTTGATGTAGACGTCATTTGAATGGCTTCAGAATCTAGCAAGGGTTAAGAAGATACGTTGAGTACGAGCATACTCAGCAAGTTCACTAGAAGGGAGTGTTTGATGCACTATATCTATAGCCACAGACCAAAGGTCGTAGGCAATGCAAGTTTTCATAAACATTTCTTCAAAGGTTGCTTTTATTCTGAAAATCTATGTCCGTCAGCCTTCACGGGTTTACGAGAACTTTCATGGAGTTCCTTTCCCGCCGCGTTCGTAGATCCTTCCCAGAACAGGGAGTAACAAGTTACAGTTCTTACACTCTGCAGAGGTGCGTTACTTTACCCATGAGATATCTTATCTTTGTTGCACATCCGGGCCGCGAACCCGTTCATACTTCCTTGGTATGAGGCCCAGACTAAGATCCAAGCCAATCACTGCCCTCTTCATGACCTCATATGTCCGCACGATCCTTCGGGGCCGGCTCACCTCCGTTAAGCCCCCTTTTGGGCAGGCTAAAACCCTGATGAGTTCCCGAAGACTCTATGACCTGGTGATGCCCGAACAAGTACCATTTAAATGGACTATATCCCTAACACCATCCATAGATAATCTAGACACCAAAAGTGTGGGGCGTAAGGCTGCCCACCCATATGTTGGATCCGCACAAGGAATCACAACGTCACGTTAAGGTCGTCTTGCCTCCATATGAGAGGAAAAGGATACAGCTGACTTCTCCGTCCCATTCCAAATCTCATGGTTAACGCATAATATTCGGCGCAAGAATCACTGACGACATTGGTTGTTAGATCCTAGGTAATATGTTCCTTTACCACCAGAACTTTCATAGTAGGTTATTACCTCATGGTAAATAACCTATAATCATTTATTATGAAAACAGTGTTTTCCGATTTTTTTCAAATACAGGTGATGACAACACTGGATTTGCAAAATACTTTACAGAAAATAATCAAAGGACATGAGAAAGTGTGAACTTGCCTGTTGTGATTGCAAGATTATGCACTCACGGTCTTCAAGACAATATAAGATCCAATATCTGGAATCAACATCATTGGTCTGGTAAGGACTAATGTTTAAAGAAGCAAGATGCAGTTATGCATAAGTAATGATATGCATTTTGTAAAACTCCCAAAGTGAATCCCCAATGCTTTGAGTGAAGTGAATTTAGGTGATTCTTTTAAGAGTTGGTTTATCTTTAAATTTTATTTTATAAGTGATGACCTTTATAAGGAACCCAAGGGTTAACAATTCAACATATACAATTAAAGTATAAAATAATGTGATTATGGTTAATGGTCATTTGGTGACTATTGATAAACATCCTTGGAATTGAAGAACTTATTATAAGATTATTGTTTGAAGTGGCAAAAAGAATAACATTTGAAGAAAAGGTTCCCTTTCTAAGGTTTAAACAATCTTTATTGTTAATAGAACATGATCAATATCTTTTGATGTTTGATTGATTAGTTTGGATTTGAGATGCTTTATGTCTTAGGTTAAATAGACCAAAGTTAACTATAAAAACATAAGTAGTTATTAGACATGATGTTTATAAACTTTGAGACTAAAGTTAACTTTAAAAGGGTAAGTAAACTTAAGGTGTAATATGTTTTAATTATTCCCAAGTTTTAAATTTATGATAGGTATAACTAAGGTGTGGAATTATTCACTTATATTTAAGTGAATGACTAGATTAACTTTGTTTTGCTATTATAAAGACAATATGCAATTATTCATTGTAAGTATAATTTGATGATCTTAGTAATTTGTTAGAATTTGAGGTTATGTTAAGAATGGTTAAATTATAATGATAATTCACCATATCATATATGAGTTATAAACATTGTTTATTTAAGAGGTTTCTTAATAAGATTTTTAAAAGAATATTTTAGAATTAAAAGTTATACTTATGCTTGATTATGAATTGAAGTTATGAGTTTGGAATTAGTACTTAGATATTAATGGCTCAAGGTTTTATAAAAATTGTGATTATTTCATACTTAAGAAATGTTTTTAAAGAATTTACAAAATGGGTAATAAATCAGGCTTTATTACTTTAAAATCTTTAAAACCTTTCTAATAATATTTTTAATATTTTTCTAGTATAATATATTTATTCAAGATCTTAAAAATTATTTTTAATTTTATAAAATTCCATAAAGGATTAAATGTATTTAAATATTTACTTCAAATTTTATTTATAAAAGATTTAAGATAGTATTTTTATAAAATAGTAGATTTATTTTTACACAAAAATGTTTTTTATTCATTTTTAGGATTTTTCCTTATTTTATGAATTTCACTTAGGATTTACTAATTATTTGCATTTTATTTAACTTAAATAAGTAAGATTATATTTTTATTAGGTAGAGATTATTTTGTGAATACTTTGATGTATCATAAGTATTTTTAAGATTTTATATGATTTTTTTGTTTGGAAGTATTTTGGAAACTGAGTTCCGCTTATTTCTAAGCTCTAATGCTGGGGTGTTACAGCTGCTGCTAGGGAAGAGTTCTTGCTTGGAGAATTTTAGCAGATTGGTGACCAACTCCATTGGAAACGGATGCCTTTTTGACTGCGCCGCATTTTATGCTTGGCTCACCCATTGTTTGTGCAGTTGTGAATCTCATTCTAAAGGAAGAGAAGGAGCGCGTCGCAATTCGGATGAACTGTCTGACGCAGCAAGAACTGGGGTGAAGGCAGCCCTGTCTCTTGTTCAGCTGCATCGTCGTGATGTCAATCTCGCGGAGATTGCAGCTGGACCACCTCCTCATCCAGGTGGAAATGTATGGGATATGCGCCCTCATTACACGGCTGTAGCGCAGTACGCCGAAGAAATTGTAGATTTGTTCGAGGAGCGGACGGATGTTGTGCTCCAGAAAAATTAGGTCATGTAAATAAAACAAGGTAATGTAAAATTTGTATTGATTCGAGTGGGCTTTTGTGATGCCCTTTGTAAAGTTTATATGTATTGGCACGTGGTGCGATTGTAATGTGCATGTCCTTTTCGTTAGCCTGACGTGGTCAGCTACTTAGGTTGTATGCATTGTTTTCAGTCAACAGAGTCGTAAGGTGAGGTGCGGCCCTGAGCGTATTTAGCGAGAAGTAATGTAAGGAGAAAAATATATTTGGGCCAAGGAACTTAGCTTTTATTCATAGCAAACGAAGAGGTACATTGCTCGGCTGAATAGCCTTGGTTGAGTAGCCTTATTGAAAGTAAAGGGTAATTAGGGGTAGAAGCGTTGAATTCGTGCGACGTTCCAGGGGTTCGAGTATTCGACTCCTGATGCGATGTCCATGAGGCGGTAGGCGCCACCTAAGATAACTTCGGTAACGATGTAGGGTCCTTCCCAGGGTGACTCGAGCATTTTGTGCCCTTTTTGCTTGAGTTGCAGGACGAGGTCTCCTTCGACGAAGTACCTTGGGCACAGCCGGTGGCTGTGGCAGTTGCGGAGGCTCTGCTGGTATACTGCTGAACGAGCCGCGGCGATGTCGCGTGCCTCGTCGAGTGTGTCGACAGCGTCTTCGAGTGCTGCCGATGATTCGGCTTCGCTATAAGCGATGACCATGGGGCCTTGTGGTGTACGTAGGCGGGTAGCATGGCTTTGGCTCCGTGCACCATGAATAAAGGCATGTAGCCAGTTGAGCTGTTTGGCATTGTACACAGGCTCCAGAGGACGGAGGGTAGCTCATCTTCCCATGCTCCTGCAAGCCTTTCGAGCGGGCATAGCAGGCGTTTCTTGATGCTGTTGCCTATGAGGCTGTTGGCCTTTTCGACTTGTCTGTTGGTTCGCGGGTGCACCACAGAGGCGTATGATATGTTGATGCGGAGGTTCTCGCAAAAGGTTCAGAATTCTTTCGAGATGAAGTTCGAGCCGTTGTTCGTTATAATGCTATGAGGCACGTAGAACCTGTAGACAATAGACTTGAAAAACTTGACGACAGTTTTGCCACTTTGGCTGGTGACGGGCATGGCCTCGATCCACTTGGTAAATTTTTCGACTACTACCAGGAGGAAGACGTGGCCTCCTGGCGAGGAGTTTGGCATTTTGACGATCATGTCGAGGCCCCATTGGGCGAAGGGCCGGGCCAGCGGTATAGGCATCAGCTCCGATCCTGGCACGTGCGGCTTGTCCGTGTACCTTTGACAGGCGTTTCACCTCTGGACGATGTCCTTGCCGTCGTTCATTGCCGTTGGCTAGTAGAACCCAACTCGTAGAGCTTTGGCGACTAGAGCACGGCTGCCTGCATGATGGCCGCAGATACCCCCATGGATGTCTTGGAGGATGCTTTTGCCATCACCGATGGTGACGCATCATTGGAGCACACCCGAAATGCTGCGCTTATACAGCTCGCCATTGATGGTGGTGAAGGCTTTTGACCGGCGAGATATGCGTTGGGCATCCATCGGGTCATCGGGCAGTTGATTTTTTATCAGGTACCGAAGGTACGGTTGCGTCCATGTTTCTTCAACTGCCATAACCTGCATCAGGCTGACCAGCTCGGCTTCTGTGTCCAGCTTTTCGGGTCCTTCCTGGCCTTCGGGTAGCACAGCCCCCGAGTGCTCTGCTTCTTCGGCTGAGCCTTTTGGGAATTTTTCTCTTGATGGAGGGTACGCAGATTTGTTCAAGGAACAAACCTGGCGGCACCCGTGCACAGGTGGAGCCAGTGTTGGCGAGCATGTCGGCCTCTTTGTTGCTTTCCCTGCCGACGTGCCGAATCTCGCAGCCGTCAAAGTCCCCTTTGAGTGAATTGTAGAGCGCACGGTACGCGATCATGTTGGTGTTGTGAGCATCACACTCGTTCATCGGTTGCTGGACGACAAGGTTCAAATCACCATAGATGACGAGGGGTGTTGCGCTGCAGACCTTGCCCATCCTCATGTCGTGGATGAGGGCCTCGTATTCGGACTCGTTGTTAGAGGCGCAAAACTTCATCCGAAGGACGTACTTCATCCCGTCGCCTTGAGGGGACGTCACTATGACACCGGCCCCTGCTCCAGCCTCATGCTTGGAGCCGTCAATGTGCATCGTCCAGGACTGCGACATGTCTGGAGTATCCGGCAGCTTGAGTTCCATCCAGTGTACGAGGAAGTCAGGGAGGACCTGAGACTTGATGGCGGTGCGCCGCTCGTAGATTATGTCCAGAGGGGAAATTCGATGCCCCATAATACTACATGCCCCGTGGCTTCGGGGTTGTTCAGGATGTTTGACAGCGGGGCGGCGTTGATGACCATGATCTGATGCTCCTAGAAGTAGTGGCTCAGCCAACGCGTCATCATGAATACGCCGTAGGCAAGCTTATGGTAGTGAGGGTACCTCTGCTTTGTTGGGGTCAGTACCTCGCTGAGGTAGTAGATTGGGCGTTGGACCCCATGGGTCTTTCCATCTTTGGGTCGCTCGACCACGAGTACGGTGCTGACCACCTAATGTGTGGCTGCGATGTATAGCAGCAATGGCTCCCGTTTCTTTGGCATGACCAAGACATGTGATGTGGAGAGTAGTCGCTTGAGGTCCTCGAACGCATCGTCTGCTTCGGGTGTCTACTCGAAATTGTCCGCCTTGCGCAGAAGCTGATAAAAGGGTAGGGTCTTCTCACCCATTCGGCTGATGAATCTGCTGAAGGGATTCGCGGCATAGTAAATCAAAATTTTCTACGGATGCGAACAGAGGGAAAGCCAAGATCTAATCTAGGAGATGCAAACAACGAGAGAGATTGGATTAGATCTTCATACCCTTGAATATTCGCACAGCGGAACGTTCGTCGGAACGTGGGTGATGTAGTCGTACTCGCTTCTCCTCCTCGCGATCCAATCCGATCTAGCACCACAAGTGGCGGTGCCTCCGTGAGATGCACACGTGCAGCACCTCGACGTCTCCTCCTTCCTCGGACCAGCAAGTATGGTGGAGAGGTAGATTGGATCTACAACACGACGGCGTGGTGTATATGGTGGAGAATTTCTGCCGCAGGGCTTCGCCTACAAACAGTCGGGAGGGAGAGAGGAATGCAGCAAGGCGGCTAGGGTTTGGAGGAGAGGTGTAGGGGTTTGGTGCGCCCCCACCCCTCTTTATATAGAGGGGGGCGCAACCCTAGCCCCTCCCCCAAGCCCAAAGGATAAGGAGTGGGGGGTATGGACTCTCCCCTCTTCTAGAAACCCTATCTCTAGTTTAAACGATTTAAACTCTCTAGGATCGGCTGGGCCCTATGGGGCCTTGTGCCCCTGGCCCAATGCGGCCAGGACACTCCCTCATAGGCCCATGCCCCCTCCCGGAAGGTGGGGCCACGTTGGTCCCCTTCCGGAAGGTTCTAGAAGCTTCCGGTACAATACTGATTAACCCGGAACAATTCCGAACTCCAAAAACTGCACTGCCTTATATGAATCTTATTCTCCGGACCATTCCGGAATCTCTCGTGATGTCCCGGATCCCATCCGAGACTCCAAACAAAAATTCATAAACCAATTATCCAATCTATCATAGCGTCAAGACACGTTAAGTGTGTGACCCTGCGGGTTCGAGAATATGCACACATGACCTTCTATCAATAATCAACAGCGGGGTCTGGGCACCCATATTGACTCCCACACATTCATCGATGATCATATCGGATGAACCACGATGCCAGGATTCAATCAATCCCATATATATATATTCCCTTCGTCTCGCGATATTTTACTTGCCCGAGATTCGATCGTCGGTACCGTCATACCTAGTTCAATCTCGTTCACAGCAAGTACTTTACTCGTTCCGTAATCCGATATCACTTTGTTATTAACTCCTTAACCACATGCTTGCAAGCGGTGCTGATATCGATTACCGAGTGGGCCCGAAGTATATCTCTCTGACTTGGGAGGGACAAATTCCATCTCGATACATACAACCCAACAGATACTTTCCGATCACCTGAGAGACACCTTTATGATCACCCTCTCATAGGATGACGTTTGATGACCTCAAAGCTTTCTTCCGATACCAGGGAGTTGTATTATCTCATGGTCTAAGGAATACAATATTTGACATAAGAAAAGCTTCGCAAAGACGAACACGATGACATGATCTAATTGCTTTGCTTAGTTTGGGTCTGTCCATCATATCATTCTCCAATGAAATGATCTCATTATCAATTGACAACTCATGTCTATGGTTAGGGAACCTTAACCATCATTGATCAATGAGCTAGTCCTTAGAGGCGTACCAGGGACACGGTGTTGTTCACAAAGCACACAAGTATTAATGTTTCCGCTTAATACAATTCTAGCATGGAATATAAACTTTATCATGAACATGAATTATAATAATAACATCTTTATTATTGCCTCTAGGGCATAATTCCAACAGTCTCCCACTTGCACTAGAGTCAATCATCTAGTTTACATCTGGTAACAATCTCACACCCATGGCACTGAGGTGTTGATCATGTTTTACACGTGGAAGAGGTTTAGTCAATGGATCTGCGACATTCAGATCTGTATGTACTTTGCTAATCTTCAGATCTCCGTCTGCAATATAATCTCGGATTATATGAAACTTGCGGTTGATATGCTTGGTCTTTGGATGATATCTTGGTTCCTTAGCGAGTGCTATGGCGCCAGTGTTGTCACAAAATATCTCCAGTGGGTCCAATGCACTTGGAACCACGCCAAGCTCAGTGATGAAGTTTCTGATCCAAACTCCTTCACTTGACGCTTCTGCAGCAGCCATGTATTCCGCTTCTACTGTAGATCCCACGATCACGCTTTGCTTGCAGCTTCTCCAGCTCACAGCTCCTCCATTCAAAATATAAACGTATCCTGTCTGAGATTTGGAATCATCCTTGTTGGTGTCAAAACTAGCGTCGACGTAACCTTTTACGACAAGCTGTTCATCACCCCCATAGACTAAGAACATTTCTTTAGTCCTATTTAGGTACTTTAGGATGTTCTTCACGGCTGTCCAGTGTTCCACTCCTGGATCACTTTGATATCTGCTCGTCAAACTAAGAGCATTGGACACATCCGGTCTAGTACAGAACATGGCATACATGATAGAACCTATGGCCGAGGCATAAGGCACTTTGCTCATAGCTTCCCTATCATTTACCGTAGCTGGACACTGAGCCTTGCTCAATATCTTACCTGACAACATAGGCACTGAACCTTTCTTTGCCTTATCCATTCTGAACCTTTTCAGAACTTTGTCTAGGTATGTACTCTGGCTTAAAGCTATCAGGCATCTTTGTCTATCTCTATAGATCTTGATGCCCAATATATAAGCAGCTTCACCTAGGTCTTTCATTGAAAAACACTTGTTCAAATAACTCTTCACATCGTTAAGCATGTTGATGTCATTTCCGATAATCAATATGTCATCCACATATAGTACCAGAAACTTCACCGAGCTCCCACTCACTTTCTTGTAGATACAAGCTTCGTAGCAATTTGGAACAAATCCAAAGCTCTTGATCACTTGATCAAAACGAAGGTTCCAACTCCGAGATGCTTGCTTCAGTCCATAAATGGAACGTTGAAGTTTGCATACTTTACTAGCATCCTTAGGATCGACAAAACCTTCGGGTTGCATCATATACAACACTTCATCAATGTTGCCATTGAGGAACGCAGTCTTGACATCCATCTGCCATATTTCATAATCATGAAACGCAGCAATTGCTAATAAAATCCGAATGGACTTAAACATCACTACGGGAGAGAAAGTCTCATCGTAGTCAACACCTTGAACTTGTCGAAAACCTTTCGCGACAAGCCGTGCTTTATGGACGGTAACATTACCATCCGCGTCCGTTTTCTTCTTGAAGATCCATTTGCACTCAACGGCCTTTCGGTCGCTAGGAGGGTCCACCAAAGTCCATACTTGGTTTTCGCTCATGGATCCCAATTCGGATTTCATGGCTTCTAGCCATTTCTCAGAGTCTGGGCTCATCATCGCTTCCTCATAGTTCGTAGGTTCACTGTCTTCTACTAACAAGACAGTCAAGACAGGGTTGCCGTACCACTCAGGAGGGGCACGCGACCTTGTCGACCTGCGACGTTCAGTAGCAGCATCGTCCGAAGCTTCATGATCCTTGTCATTAGCTTCCTCTATTGTTGGCGCAGGCGGCACTAGAACAATTCCAGGTGCTGCGCTACTCTCCAATTCAAGAGAAGGTTCAATAACCTCGTCTAGCTCTACTTTCCTCCCACTCACTTCTTTCGAGAGAAACTCCTTCTCAAGAAAGGAACCGTTCTTTGCGACAAACACTTTGCCTTCGGTTCTGTGATAGAAGGTATACCCAATAGTTTCCTTAGGGTATCCTATGAAGACGCATTTCTCCGCTTTGGGTTCGAGCTTGTCCGACATCAACTTCTTGACGTAAGCTTCGCATCCCCAAACTTTAAGAAACGACAACTTAGGTTTAGCACCAAACCACAGCTCATACGGTGTCGTCTCAACGGATTTTAGATGGTGCCCTATTTAAAGTGAATGCAGCGGTTTCTAATGCATAACCACAAAATGATAACGGCAAATCAGTAAGAGACATCATTGATCGGACCATATCTAATAGGGTTCGATTCCGGCGTTCAGACACACCATTGCGCTGTGGTGTTCCGGGTGGCGTGAGTTGTGAAACGATTCCACTTGCTTTAAGATGCGTGAGAAAATCATAACTCAAATATTCACCTCCACGATCGGATCGTAGAAACTTAATCTTTCTGTTACGATGGTTCTCCACTTCATTCTGAAATTCCTTGAACTTTTCAAATGTTTCAGATTTATGTTTCATTAAATAGATATACCCATATCTACTTAAGTCATCGGTAAAAGTAAGGAAATAGCGATATCCACCGCGCGTCGAAATACTCATCGGTCCGCATACATCGGTATGTATGATTTCCAACAAGTCCGTTGCTCGCTCCATCATTCCGGAGAACGGGGTTTTGATCATCTTGCCCATGAGGCATGGTTCGCATGTGTCAAATGATTCAAAATCAAGAGACTCCAAAAGTCCATCAGAATGGAGTTTCTTCATGCGCTTTACACCAATATGACCTAGACGACAGTGCCACAAATAAGTAGTATTATCACTATCTACTTTGCATCTCTTAGCCTCAATGTTATGGATGTGTGTTTCATCCCTTTCGAGATTTAGAAGAAATAAACCATTCATAAGAGGTGCACGACCATAAAAGATGTTACTCATATAAATAGAACAACCATTATTCTCCGATTTAAATGAATAACCGTCTTGCAATAAACACGATCCAGAAATAATGTTCATGCTCAACGCAGGCACATAATAACACTTATTAAGGTTTAAAACTAATCCCGAAGGTAAAACTAAGGAGAGCGTGCCGACGGCCATCACATCAACTCTTGATCCGTTGCCAACGCGCATCGTCACCTCATCCCTCGCAAGCCGCCGTCTATTCCGTAGCTCCTGTTTCGAGTTACAAATATTAGCAACTGAACCGGTATCAAATACCCAGGCACTACAACGAGGGCTAGTAAGGAAAACATCAATAACATGTATATCAAATATACCTTTGATGGTGCCAGCCTTCTTGTCCGCTAAGTACTTCGGACATGCGCTTCCAGTGACCCTTGTCCTTGCAATAGAAGCACTCAGTGTCCGGCTTAGGACCAGACTTGAGCTTCTTCTCAGCAGGAGCATTGCGCTTGCCGCCGCCCTTCTTGAAGGGCTTCTTTGCTCCCTTACCTTTCTTAAAGGAGGGCTTGTTGACCATAAACACATGATTATCCTTTTTGATGTCCACCTCCGCAGCCTTCAGCTTTGCGAAGAGCTCGGTGATCGTATCAGTGGAGCCAATCTGATTATGAGTCACTACAAAATTTTTGTAGCTGGGAGGGAGTGATTGCAGAACCCTGTCAATCTTGAGCTCCTCTGGAATCGTGCATTCCAGTTGCTCAAGGCGTTGAGTGTAGCCCGACATCTTTATGGTGTGCTCACTAACGGAACTCCCTTCCTCCATCTTGCAGTTAAAGAACTTCTCAGAGATCTCATATCTCTCAGAACGGGC
The DNA here is from genome assembly GCA_910589765.1 of Avena atlantica. NCBI lineage: Eukaryota > Viridiplantae > Streptophyta > Magnoliopsida > Poales > Poaceae > Avena > Avena atlantica. The sequence continues at coordinate 457,886,043 of OU342736.1, forward strand.
TTGAGTCTGAAACATGGTTTTCAGCTCCTCGAGAATCTCAAAGGGCCCGGGATAGGTTTCAAAACGATTTTGAAGTTCCGGTTCCATAGAAAACAACATGGTTCTCTTAATCACACCATAATCATCTTTGCGCGACTGATAGACAGCTTTCTCATCAGCCGGCGCAGTTGCAGCAGGGGGGTCACCTAACGCTTTCCCAAGGACATAGTCCTTTTGTCCGCCAGACAGAATGATTCTTAGATTGCGGAACCAATTGGTGAAGTTAGACCCATTGTTTCTAAGCTTTTCCTTCTCAGCAAAAACGTTGAAGTTGAAGTTGGATTTGGCCATGTGATCTACAGTATTTACAAGTACAATTTAGACTATGTTCATGATAAATAGTTCAACTTAATCAAATTACTAAATGAATTCCCACTAAATTCAACATCCCTCAAGTTGTTTAGTGAACACGATCCAAATTCACCACACCTAATCCGATCATCACGAGAAGAGATGTGGTTTCAATGGTAGACAACAAAGTGTCGATCATATCATTCATATGACTCATGCTTAACCTTTCGGTTCTTGTGTTCCGAGGCCATGTCTGTACATGCTAGGCTCGTCAAGCTAGACCCAAGTATTTCCGCGTGTGCAAAACTGGCTTGCACCCGTTGTATGTGAGCGTAGAGTCTATAGCACCCGATCATCACGTGATGCTTGGACACGACGAACTTTCGCAATGGTGCATACTTGGGGAGAACACAGTTTTTATCTTGATCTTTAAGTGAGGAATCGTCTTATAATGCTACCGTCGCGATCTAAGCATAATAAGATACATAAAGGATAAACATCACATGCATATAACTTTATGTGACATGGTATAGCCAATCTTCGCGCAATGATCTCCATCTTGTGCGTTCCGGCATGATCTCCATCACTCCACCATGATTGCCTTCACCACGAATAGCAACTACAACTATTGCTAACTACTTAGCGATAAAGTAAAGCTATTACATGGCGTATAAGAAGTGGACTCGCAGGTCATACACAATTATAAAGACAACCATATGGCTCCTGCCGGTTGTGTACTCATCGACATGCAAGTCGTGAAACATTACAAAACATGATCATCGCATACATTATACACATCACATCTTGGGCCATACCATATCACAGAAAACACTCCCTGCAAAAACATGTTAGACGCCTCTACTTTATTGTTGCATGTTTTACGTGGCTTATGGGAGTAGATGCTAAGAACGATTCTTACCTACGAAAAGCCACAACGGTGATATTATGGTTGCCAAACTCCGGTGTTAATCCCATGACAACTATAGTGAGAGAAACTGACATCCACCAGCCGCATGTGTGGAACAAGCCACACGTCAAGTGCGGAGCCGGTCTCGCGAACGACGTCGCGTAAGGTTGGCCTGGACCGCTTCAATCTCACTATCCCGCGTCATAAGAAGAACACAAACAAGAGGCTTGCAACAGAAAACATCAACGCCCGCAACAACCATGTTGCGTTCTACTCGTGAAACACATCTACGCATAGATCTAGCTCTGTACCACTGAAGGGATTCGCGGCATAGTAAATCAAAATTTTCTACGGATGCGAACAGAGGGAAAGCCAAGATCTAATCTAGGAGATGCAAACAACGAGAGAGATTGGATTAGATCTTCATACCCTTGAAGATTCGCACAGAGGAACGTTCGTCGGAACGTGGGTGATGTAGTCGTACTCGCTTCTCCTCCTCGCGATCCGATCCGATCTAGCACCACAAGTGGCGGTGCCTCCGTGAGATGCACACGTGCAGCACCTCGACGTATCCTCCTTCCTCGGACCAGCAAGTATGGTGGAGAGGTAGATTGGATCTACAACACGACGGCATGGTGTATATGGTGGAGAATTTATGCCGCAGGGCTTCGCCTACAAACAGTCGGGAGGGAGAGAGGAAGGCAGCAAGGCGGCTAGGGTTTGGAGGAGAGGTGTAGGGGTTTGGTGCGCCCCCACCCCTCTTTATATAGAGGGGGGGCGCATCCCTAGCCCCTCCCCCAAGCCCAAAGGATAAGGAGTGGGGGGCATGGACTCTCCCCTCTTCTAGAAACCATATCTCTAGTTTAAACGATTTAAACTCTCTAGGATCGGCTGGGCCCTATGGGGCCTTGTGCCCCTGACCCAATGCGGCCAGGACACTCCCTCATAGTCCCATGCCCCCTCCCGGAAGGTGGGGCCACGTTGGTCCCCTTCCGGAAGGTTCTAGAAGCTTCCGGTACAATACCGATTAACCCGGAACAATTCCGAACTCCAAAAACTGCACTGCCTTATATGAATCTTATTCTCCGGACCATTTCGGAACCTCTCGTGATGTCCCGGATCCCATCCGAGACTCCAAACAAAAATTCATAAACCAATTATCCAATCTATCCTAGTGTCAAGACACGTTAAGTGTGTGACCCTGCGGGTTCGAGAATATGCAGACATGATCTTCTATCAATAATCAACAGCGGGGTCTGGGCACCCATATTGACTCCCACACATTCATCGATGATCATATCGGATGAACCACGATGCCAGGATTCAATCAATCCCATATATATATATTCCCTTTGTCTCGCGATATTTTACTTGCCCGAGATTCGATCGTCGGTACCGTCATACCTAGTTCAATCTCATTCACAGCAAGTACTTTTCTCGTTCCGTAATCCGATATCACTTTGTGATTAACTCCTTAACCACATGCTTGCAAGCGGTGTTGATATCGATTACCGAGTGGCCCGAAGTATATCTCTCCGACTTGGGAGGGACAAATTCCATCTCGATACATACAACCCAACAGATACTTTCCGATCACCTGAGAGACACCTTTATGATCACCCTCTCATAGGATGACGTTTGATGACCTCAAAGCTTTCTTCCGATACCAGGGAGTTGTATTATCTCATGGTCTAAGGAATACAATATTTGACATAAGAAAAGCTTCGCAAAGATGAACACGATGACACGATCTAATTGCTTTGCTTAGTTTGGGTCTGTCCATCATATCATTCTCCAATGAAATGATCTCATTATCAATTGACAACTCATGTCTATGGTTAGGAAACCTTAACCATCATTGATCAATGAGCTAGTCCTTAGAGGCGTACCAGGGACACGGTGTTGTTCACAAACCACACAAGTATTAATGTTTCCGCTTAATACAATTCTAGCATGGAATATAAACTTTATCATGAACATGAATTATAATAATAACATCTTTATTATTGCCTCTAGGGCATAATTCCAACATCTGCTCAGGGCCGCGATCCGCCCAGCTAGCTAGTGGACGCCTTTGAGGTTCTTCGGCTTCTCCATGGCTAGTATGGCCCTAATTTTCTTCGGATTTGCCTCGATCCCCCGTTGGGCAATGAAGTAGCCAAGTGACTGGCCAGACGGGACAACGAAGGCATATTTGTCTGGGTTAAGCTTGATCTTATAGCGATCAAGGTTATCCAACGTCTCGCGGAGATCGTCGATCAGCGTCTTGGCATCCCTGGTCTTTATTACTATGTCGTCGACATAGAGCTGGATGTTGCGACCGATCTGGTTTTTCAGGCAACGTCTGCATGCACCTCTGTTACGTCGCGCCTGCGTTCTTCAGCCTGAAGGGAATTGTGTTGTAGCAGAATACTCCCAACAGCGTGATGAACGCCGTTTTCTCCTGGTCCTCGACCTTCAGTCGAATCTAGTTGTAGCCTGAGTAGGCATCGAGGAAGGAGAGTTTCTCGCATCCTACAGTCAAATTGATGATCTGATCGATTCGTGGTAGAGGGAAGTGGTCCTTGGGACAATGCTTGATGAGTGATGTGAAGTCCACACACATCCGCATGATGTCCGTGTCCTTTTTGGGGACCAGCATGGTGTTTGCAAACCACTCACTCTCCTTGATTTCCCTGATGAAGTTGGCATCGAGCAGTCTGTTGACTTTGATTCCAACTCCTTGATTCCACATCGGATCAACTATTTGACTGGCTTCGCATCCGGAAACAAATTGAGTGCGTGCTCGGCGAATTCCCTAGAAACTCCTGGCATATCCGCAGGACACTAGGCGAAAATTTCTCAGTGCTCACGGAGGAATTCGACGAGTGCGCTTTCCTATGCGGCACTGAGGTCATTGGCGATCAATGCCTTCTTGGAGGCGTCTGTTGGGTGGACCTGCACCTTCTTCGTATTGACTGTGGAGTCGAATGACATATCTGGTGCGTTTTTCTTGGTGACTGCGGGTGCCCCGTTGGCCGTCACCTCTCTGAGCCTCGTGAGCACCTCCTGCATGCCGAACGACTGGGAGATTCTATTGAAGTCTCTATCGTAGTGGTCGGACCTGGTGAAGCTTCCTTGGATGGTGATGACGCCCCTAGGTCCTGGCATCTTCAGAAGCAGGTATGCGTAGTGAGGTATTGCCAAGAATCTTGCAAATGCCACGCGACCGAGGATGGCGTGGTACTGTGATGGCCACCATGCTGCCACAGGCCGGCCAAGGACACCGAGGATCCCATCCACCCTAAACTGCCAAGATTTACAACACATCCAAAGCAGATTCGGCCCGCCCTCCTAACCCAGATCTGGACCCAAATGGGCCCACTCTGGGCCGCCATGACCATGCCCGCCGCGAGCTCTGCCTGCCACGGATCGCCGCGCTGCCCCACCGCCCAAGACCATGCCGCCGCGCTGGCTCGCCCCCTGTCGACGCAGGCCCACCCAGGAGGCGGGCTGGGGAAGCACATGACCAGATCGGGCCCGAAAGGGCCCAGATCTGGGCCGCACCACCCTGGCCGCTTGCTCCTGCCAAGCCCCGCCGCAGCACCCACCGCCGCCTGCCGCCTCCAGGGCCCGGCCGCCAGCGTGGAGCCGCCCCACCACCACCGGTCGCCATGCCACCGGAGGGCCGCACCGATGCGCCAAGAGGCCAGCGCGCCACCCAGGGCGAAGCTGCAGACCTGTGCTGCAAGCTCCACGCGCGGGGGAGAAGGTGCCCCGCCGCCGCCAGTATCCGGTCTTTGGTCGGCGACGCCCTCCGACGGCGGCGAGGGGAGGGAGGAAGGCCCCTGGGGGCGGCGACGCTAGATCCCTCACGTCGCCCATGGGAGCGACGAGGAGGAGCAGTTTTTCTTTCCGCACTCGCACCTTCTCGAAAATCTTCTCAAATTCAAATCACTTATTTCTAAACGGATGGAGTATTAATATACACCTACCAGTCAGGTCTATCGCGCACGGCGCAAGTGCTATAGTGAGGCGGTGGAAATCACCCTAGCAAGGTGGGATTAGTTCATATGGCCGGTACATGTTGAAAAATTATAAACGGTTGGTCTCTAATCTATTTTCGATGTTGACATATTAATTTAGAGAGTACAACCACAAGATAGACCTACCAAATCAGCAAGAGGAGTGTCCCTCATGGGCGGTCTCCAGTGGCCTTAGGACCCTAAAGGTGTGACGAACCACAAGCTTTCGCCCGGGGAATGGTTTTCGTTTTTTGTTTAGCCTTTTTAGTGTTTTTTGGGACGTTGAGGCGGCGGCTATATCCTGAAGTTAGAATAAGGTTCTCACTGCTCTATCCTTGTTCCGGTGGTGCGTCTAGCGCTGGCGGAGAACGCATAGAGTTTTGTGTCTGGTGGATCTCTTGGGATCCGATCGTTCTCCGTATTCGTTGGTGTGGTTTAAGGTCAGTCTCTTTCGATATACGGTTGTCATTTTTGTGATGGTTGTTACTCTGCTGATCTGGTCTTATGGGGTCTTAGCACGATGACTTCTCATCTGTCTACAATAACAAGCTCTACTATCTGTCCGGCTCCGGTGATGGAGGGGCGAGGACGGTGGCACCCCTTTGGCTCTGACATGGATATACCCCACGGGTATACGACATTGGTATACCTGGTACAGACCAAGGAAGGCCCACGTAAGGACACGCAGCCCATGGAGACTTCGGGTGGCCCAAGTCTGTGATGGTATCGACTCCTTGGAGGACAAGTCTAGAGAAGATAGAATTTCAAAGGGTATCAACCCTAATTTGTAACCAACTCGACCTATCCCGGGACCTGCCTATCTATATAAAGGACATGAGGGTACGGCGAGAAGGATCTCTCTCAACATCGCATACACACCTCCATGCCAGATTGCATCTGTGCACCCCTATAACTTTTGTTCCGCCGTAATCAAGAGAAGACAAGCAGGAGTAGGGTTTTCCCTCTGGGGGCCTGAACCTGGGTAAATATCGTGTCCCTGTGTTGCTTGTCTGTTAACCGTTCTCCGACTTCCAGCATCCCCATCTTCTCCAAAACCCAAGTCCATAACAATGGGCATTAACGAGATCGAACCTCGACAATTGGCGCCGTCTGTGGGAAGCGGAGACACTGATGATGAGTGCGCGAAGCTTCGTTGGGAGACCCGAAGCGGAAGGTATGATGAGCACAATAGCAAGTTTTCCCTCAATAAGAAACCAAGGTTATCGAACCAGTATGAGGAAGGAAACGACTCAAAGGTGTTGCTAGCAACTTGAAAACCCGCACAACACAAACTCAAGACTTTGCCCCAACGAATAGTGAGGTTGTCAATCTCACCGGTTTGCTGAAAACAAAGGATTAACTGTATGGTGTGTAAGGTAATAGTGGTTTACAGAAAGTAAACAGTAACAGTGGAAGATGTATCAATGGTAACGATTGGACCAGGGTCCATAGTTCACTAGAGGTGTTCTCCTTAAGATAAACACACATGGTATGCTGGGTAAACAAATTACGGCGGGGCAATTGACAGGACTGAGCAAGGCATAACAATGCAATACTAGACATTCATGATCCTATGAGATTCGATTGGGCAATACAACAAGATACATAGACCGCCATCCAACTACATCTATGATTAGTAATCCACTTTCATGTTATCATCTGAATCCCCTCCAGTATTAAGTTGCAAGCAACGGATAACTGCTTTAAGCAAAGTGTGTAAGGTAAACAATCCACATGTTCCATGAACAAGAGACCGTTGTTTTTTTCCTAGTGGCAACATCACATCTACAACCTTAGATATTTCTGTCACTTCCCTTAGATTAAATAGAGGCATGAACCCACTATCGAGCATAAATACCCCCTCTTGGAGTCACTAGCATCTACTTGGCCAAGATAGCTACTAGAAATGGAGAGCATGCAAGATCACAAACAACAAAGACATGATAGAATCAATAAGACAAAACCATTAATCAATGTGGCATAGTAATCTCAATATCCATCGGACCCCCGCAAACACAACATGCATGATTACAAATAGATGATCTTGATCATGAACGGAGCTCACAAGATCTAAACATGGTAGCACAAAGGAGGAGATACAACCATCTAGATACTACATGGACCCGTAGTCCAAGGTGGAACTACTCACTCTTCATACCGGAGGCTGGCATGATGAAGAAGAAGGCCTCTGGGATGATCTCCCCTCTGGCAGGGTGCCGGGAAGAGCGTCAGACCCCCCGATCTAGGGACGATGGTGGGGGCATCTACAGACGGTTTCGTGGAACATTGGTCGGGTCCTTAAGGTTTCTATATCGGGGGGTCTTTATAGCCGAAGAGGCGAGGAAGGGGGCAGCCAGGGCGGCCGCACCCCCTCCCCCCAGGCGCGGGCTAGGGTGAGTCGCGCGACTCGGGGATGTGGCACCCTGGTGGCTATCCTCCGTCTCGTATTCAAGCTCCGTGTTCCCCACGGTAAAATATTGACTTTGGCTTTTGTCCCGTCCAATTCCGAGAATATTTATTTTCTGCCTTTTTGGAACCAAAAACAGAAGAAAACAGGCAACTAGCACTGTGGTAACTTGTTAATAGGTTAGTACCATAAAACATATAAAAACACCTCAAAGTGTAGACAAAGCAAAGTAGATACTAAACAAGCATGAAACATCAAAAATTATAGATACGTTGCTGACGTATCAGCTAATCGTGCGGTTGTGACGGTTCCATCCGGAGCGATCTACAACTCATCGGCAATGGAGAGTCACCTCCTCTTCGGCGCCTTCGACTTCACCGCCCACTTGTCGTGGTATTGCCGACGAGTACGCCATGGAGGGGTCCTCACAGTGCGTGTTTAGAGACGTGGGGTAAGGCGGACGGTTGACGGGTACGAGGTAACACAGCTTACCCAGGTTCAGATCCCACAATGGTGGCGAAATTCTACTCCTGCTATAAATCACTATAATGGCAATACGCCGAGTTATAGAGATTAGGTTCGCTATGCGAGGTGTGTGTAAAACGATACTATGTTGTGCCCTAAAGGCTCCCATAGGCCCGACTTATATAGTCGCCAGGTCCTAGGGTTACAGGGAAAAGTCCTAACCGGACAGGTTACAGAGTTCTACACCGTCTATTACTTGTCTTGTGTATCTTGCACTCCAAGGCTCCAGGTACGCTGGTGACTCTACCGTAGCCTTCCTTTATCCGGCATGGGCCTCCCTTCTGGATCCACCTAACTGGGCCGCCCAGCAGGCCATAGGCCATGCTACCTACTATGGGCCACCCGGGTTAGTCGGATAAGAAACATGCTATGAGGATACCCATATAGCATATCCCCAACAGTAGCCCCCGGAGAACTCCGAGATCTTGCGTCGTCTTGCCTCTTCCCGTGGAATGCTTCGTCTAGATGGATGTCGGCAAATCGTCAAGCAACATCTTGTAGTCCTCCCAAAGAACCCTGCAAAGATTTTCCCCGTCTTCTATGAGTAAGTCGGAGAAATGCTGAATCTTCCATCGTACACTCCCATTGTCGGATTAAATCCATCTATGCCAGAATCTTCGATGGGACGGCTCATCTACCATGTCAGTTAAGGCGACGTAGGCTATAGGTCAGCTACGCCTCATAACTCACACATGCAGAGAACGTAATCATATCCGATTTTCCCACGCGAGCGATACGAACCATTGGCGCCGACGGTTGGAGACGTGGCGAAATTACCGCGCACGTTCACGAACACGTCGTCTACGCGGCAACCATCCGATTAGCTGCACGAATCTTGACACAGAGTAAGATAAATAGCGACCGTGGGACACTTTTCCACTTTTTCACCCCATTATCCTACGTCATCGTCTTATTCCTCCAGCCGCGCGCCTCCTCGAGCTCTCTGCGAAAACCTCGAGAAACCCTAGCCTCCTGCCTGCACCAGTCGTGTCCTCTCCCTCCTCCATGGCTAGCAGCAGCTCATCCCCATCAACGGCGGCGTCGAGCGAAGCCGGCGAGCTCCGTCGTCGTGCCCCCAGAAGGCCTGGTCATCCCTGCATCAGCGGTGATAGCCACCGGCGGCGACCATAACCTGGCGGCGATGGAGCCCCTGGAAGAGGAGCCAGACTCGCACAAAGGCGACTGGCGCGGCTCGGACATCACCGGCCGCGACCTCCAAGAGATGGTCGCTGAGGGTTACCTCCCTACGACGGAGGGGCTCGCCTGGCGGGCGGCGCCGGCCGGCGAGGTGACCCCTCTCCCCAAGCTGGAGAGAAAGTATAACTCAAGGCGCAATTGGTACGCGACGTTTCTCTGCCCATCTCCCACTTCTTCCTGTCCGTCTTGAATCACTTCAAGGTCCAACCCCACAACCTTTCCCCCAATAGTATCCTAGTGCTTAGCAACTTCGCGGCACTTTGTGAGGGTTACCTAGGGATTAGGCCTAGGTTAGATTTGTTTGTTTACTTCTTCACCGTCAAACGTGAAGCCAGACACATCAAGGAGGAGCTTAGAAATTGCGGCACCATAAGCTTCAAGATCCGTCCTGGCCGGTGGTTCCCCGACATCGTCGGCCACGAGTCATGCAAAAATTGGAGTAAAATGCATCTATAGTCCTAGAACTCTGTGGCTACGCTGGCAACGATCCTGGAACTTAAGAAATGCCTCATCACGGTCCTCAAACTTGTCTTGGATGTCCAACGACGGTCCTGTGTACGTATTCTAGTGACGTGGCGATGTGGTGGAACCGAAACGACGCGCAAGTGGCGACGTGGCCAAGGGCTCACGTGGTGCATGGGCGGGCTAACCGGTTAGATTGGCCCCCAATTCCCCAATTCCAGATCTCTAACCCTAATCGACCGAAGAGCAAGCGACGACACCTACTGTTGCAGATCCGTGGCGACAGCAGGAGCTCGTCGGCAAAGGAAGGTGAGCTTGTCCTAGGACCGCTCCTGTTCTCGTTCTCATGGGTGGCAAGAGGGGAAGCGCCCAAGATGGCTCATTTTATGCCATGCGCCGGTGACTCCCTCTCGTCATGTGCAAGGATTGCAAGGTTCGTAAGGTGAAGCGCTTTGTTTCGAAGACGGAAGATAACTACCTCCGCCATTTCTACAAGTGCCCAAATGATGCGGTAATTCTCTGAATTTTTGGCGCCCTGTCTGAATTTTCTCTGAACTTTAGCATCTTTCTCTGAATTTTGGCTCTGATTTGCTGATTTACCCTTTGCTACAGCCATACAGTGGTGGGTGTGATATGTGGTACTGGGAGGATGACTATGAGGAATATTTGCAGTCTTTGGAGAAAAAATCTAATTTGGTAGATGATCTCAGTCTTGGCAGTAGCTCAATGCAAAGGATCTATGGACAGAGATGAAGCAAGGAGGAGTACTCAAGCATGAAATCAAGCAATGAAAGCAATGAAACTCACAAGATGTTGATGGAGATTGTTTGGCTTTTAAAAGTTGTAATCTGTTGTTTAGGTTTGGTACTTTGTATGTTGCTTGTGTTTGTGTGTGTAAGAAGTAGGAGTATGTTCCAGATATGTGAACAAATGTGTAAGTTTGCCTATGTTGAAACAATATGGCAATTTCCAGACCTGGTGGTGAAATAAAATGGTGCTATGTTTAATGTACAATGTTTGAAACAATCTAGCTATGTTTCATGTGCAAATCCAGGCAGCAAAATCCAGACAGCAAAATAAGATCAGTACAACAGATTGAGTACAATAATATAGGAAACTATATAGGAAACTGATTGAGTACAAATCAGTTCAATAAAATCCAGGCAGCAAAATAAGATTAGTACAATAATATAGGAAACTGATTGAGTACAAATCCAGGCAGAAAAATAAGATCAGTACAATAGATCAGTACATCCAAGAGTTCTAGATGCAGCCAAAATTACAGTAGATATATATTACTTCTAACTAGATTGACTAGCAACATTTGCATCATTTGAAGCATCTGCAGTAGAAGGAAGGTATCACTACCAGGAGCAGGCCCTTTGAGATAGTCGAACATGGACCCAACTTTCTTTGGTATTTGAACTCTTGGTAATTTGTATGGTGCCCTGCTACTGTCATGTCCCCACTTTCTTTTAAATTGGCTAGATTTCTTGGCCTCTTCTTCCACTGCTCTCTTCTCCTTCCCTGCATGTATCTGTTCTATTTGAGCTCTCTCCTGAGCATCTCTCAGATATTTCTCTTTAGAAATTGCAATTCTATGTTGGTGCTCAAGCCAGGCTTGCTACTTTGCATCTTCTTCTGCTTTCTTTCTTGCCTCTTCTGCTGCTTTCTTCTGTGCTTCTTGTGCCTCTCTTTTCTGTTCTGCTATTGCAAGTTTAGCTGCTTTAGCTTCTCTCTTCTTTGCTTCCATAGCAAGCTTCTTCTGCTCAGCTTGTGCAATCTTCTCCAACTGTGCTCTCTGCTTTTTCTCTGCAGCAACCTTTTTCTTTTCCTCAGCAGCTAGCTGTTTTGCTTCCTTCTCAGCCTTCTTCTTCTCTTCACTTGCTAGTTTCTTAGCCAAGGCATCAGCTTTTTTCTTCTCTATTGTTGTTGCTCTCTTTTCTTCTTCTTCTTTCAATTTGGCCATAGCTGCATCAAATTTGGCCTGATCTGCTATGTCCCTTCTTGCAGCTGCTTGCTTGAGCTTAGCTGCTGCAATCACTTGTCTCTTTCTGAGCACATTTCCCTCCTTTGTCACTGTAGTAGGTTGAACAGGCTGGAAGTTGTCAACATTTTCCTGGATAAAAGTGGAATCTGGCAGAGGAGTAGCTAGACTTGGTCCTCTTTGTGTAGCATGGCCCTATAATAATAATTTGACAGGATTAAATCCTAATTTTTGGTGCTTTGCTTTTCATAGATATAAAGGAGATTGTTTTGGCTCTTACCTCAGCTAGCAACTCGGTGAGTACTTCTTGCTCATATGTAGATGTGTATTTTTGAACAAATTCCAGTGACTGCAATTGATGTTCCTGCAAAAAAAGAAAATTTCCTCAAAATCATCATTTATTGTGTCCTTTTCTCATCATCACACAATCAAATAATAAAACAAGGAACTGATGTAGTACTTGCCTTTGTTACAAGTGCAATTTCCTCAAAATCATCATCAGACACATCTGGTTCTGCCCTAATAATCTTCTTTTCCTTCTTAGCAGGAACTAATCCTAATTTCCAATCAGTACAACCACCTTTATTATGCCCTTTCTCTCTAAAGTAGCTGCAATGTATGAGTGTTCCATGTTTGCTCATCTTTTTCTGTCCATTCTTTCCTTCTTTCTCCTCTGGTTGCTGCCTTCTATTCTTCTGTGGCCTTCCAACTTTCTTCACATGCTTAGGTGCTTTACAAGGCATTGCATCAACCTTCTCCCACTCACTAACGTCCCTACATGGCCAAATTATGTGCTCATAAGCCTTGTAGTACCTTTGAATGGAGTAGCATGAACTAACATAAGCTTCTGGTGATTTGTGCTCATGTCTTAAAGTTGAGACAGCATGCCAGCAAGGAATGCCAGATAGCTCCCACCTCCTGCAGCTGAAAGTTCTGTTCTCCAGGTCAATAATGTATGAAGTTCCCCATTGCTCAACCTCAAAAACTCCCTTACCAGATGGCTTTGCTTCACAGTTGTTGGACCATTCAACATGTTTGAGCAGTTTTTTCCTAATTTTGGGACAGATAGTACCAGCCATTGATTCAGCTTCTAGTTGTTTGCAATATGTCCTAGTTGTTAGTTGGCACTTTATTTTCATAATCATTGCATGAATAGGCAGCTCTCTAGCTTCTAGGATATAACTGTTGAATACCTCACAATTATTATTCAATAGTACATCACACTTGGGGAACTCACTTTGAAAGGCTCTGACCCATGTGGCTGGATCCAACTCCTCAAGCCAGTCATGCGCAGTCTTACTAAGTACCAACATGGCATCCATACTTTCCTGCCACTTTACAGCAGTAGTTCTTCTAGCACACTTCCATAGTTGGTTCTTCAAAACTTCACCCTTGAAATTTTTGTTGAAGTTCTGCCAAAGGTGCCTCACACAGAATCTATGGCCTGATTCTGGAAATAATTCTCCGATAGCCTTTATTAATCCCTGCAAACACACATAAATGGTCAGTTAAGTCACCAATTATTAATCCCTTTAAAAACACATAGCTTACTACAAAACTGTTTGGGATCTTACCTTTTGTTTATCAGACATAATGGTCCATGGGGTTGTGTTGACTATGCCAAGATCTTGTTTAAGAGCTGTCAAGAACCACCTCCAGGAACTAGTGTCTTCAACTTCAACAATTCCAAATGCCACAGGGAATATGCAATCATTGGGGTCCAGTCCTATTGCAGTCAACAGAATTCCACCAAACTTTGTTTTCAAATGACAACCATCCAGAAATATAATAGGCCTACATCCAGCTAGGAATCCCCTTTTGCATGCATCAAAAGCAAAGTAACACCTCCTGAAATGCCCTAGATCATCCAACAATAAAAATAATGTGCTACCAGGATTGGACCTCCTTAGCTCCTGCCCAAAATCCCACAGTTGACTATACTGCTGTGTTTCATCTCCATATATGAGATCATAGGCATGCTTCCTTGCTCTTCCCAGCTTTCCCCTTTTGGGTGTCATTTTCCAGTCCTTCATGACCAACTGACCACGACCCCTCAATGACATCTTCTCATTAGCCCTTATTTCATCAACATAGAACTTGCCAATGTACTTAGCAGTAAAAGCATGAACTTTCCACTTGCTCTCACGTATGCTTAGATGCATACCTCTTCACCATGATGGCCCTAGTTCTGGTATCATATGAACCATATAATTCCCATGGACATCCTTTCTCACATGTAGCTAGAAGTCTTGACTTGTCATTCTTGGGGAATTTGATATTCTTTTGATGCTTGCAACTGTGTTGTCTTATAGCCTTCCTCAAATGATCAACAGATTGGAATAATTGACCAGTTTGGAACTTGGTATCTGTCATATCTTCTTCCACAAATGGCTTGAAAGCATTGAATTTATCAGCCTCTTCATCTGAATCTGCAGGCTCAAAAAAATCATCATCTGACCTGTCATCTACTGGAATCACTTTCTTCTTTGACCTTGGTTCTTGCTCTAAATTCTGCTTCTGTCAATCATCATCTCCTTCTTCTATATCATTTTCACTGTCACAAATCCCTGGATCATAATCTGAATCACTTGAATTATCACTGTCACAATTCTCAACTTGATCACCTTCCCTGCATGACCTCCTTGTACCCTGAAACTGAACAACAGCTTTTTCTTGCACCTCCACATCTTGAAATATGGTGCTTTTATTCACATGACTAATCACTAGTGGCAAGTTTGCAACTGTATTCTCTAAAACATCATCCCACTCCAGCCCATTCCTTCCTGGCTCATGATCAAGATACAACATGAGATACTTGTGCCCCTCTCTAACCTTTATAATCATGCCCACACTATCCTTGTCTTTAGCAATCAACCTCAAACCATCTTCATTGATTTGCATTCCTGGCAGCAACCAATACACAGCAATTCTTCTACCTGACTCATACCCTATCTCCTCTATTATGTCGTCAATCCACAGATAGGACCAAGTATCAACATCACAGTCGTCAAAGAATACTTTACGGCCATCAACATATGCTCTATTTGATCCATAACCAACAAAAAGCCACCATGGATCACCTCCACAGTGAAACTGTCACTCCCTTCCTCTACACATTGAACAAAACAAAAAAACGAAGAAATTTCAGACCTTTTACCACTACATAAACCCTAAATCGTGTAGAAGATGAACTAGAATAAAACCATTGGAATGGCGAACTATGTACACCAGCAAGTATACCATGAAAATCTAATCCGAAACAAAGTCAAAATCATCAACTTGTTGTAGTAGAATCGAACTCACCGTAGACCGGGGCAAGGTCTCCTTTCGGTCTCCGCATGGGTGCCATCTCCAGCGCGACAGAGGATCAAATGGTGCGCCGCCACGGTCACCTTCTTCGCCGCC
Organism: Avena atlantica; assembly: GCA_910589765.1. NCBI lineage: Eukaryota > Viridiplantae > Streptophyta > Magnoliopsida > Poales > Poaceae > Avena > Avena atlantica. Next base: position 457,901,267 of record OU342736.1, read on the forward strand.
GTCGACTTGCTCAGTTGCCGATGAAGATCACGTCTTTTTCAACGTCGATCACCTTGAGTCATCGCAGTTGCCCTCCACCTCGACCGCTCCGCGCGGCCAGAAATAGGGGAAAACAGAGGAGTTATGGCATCGTTAATTCTCCAAGGGCCCTTTCGACCGTCATGAGCCACCCTTGCGCGCCGTCTCGGTTCCACCACATCGCCACATCACTGGAATACGTACACAGGACCGTCGTTGGACATCCAAGACAAGTTTGAGGACCGTGATGAGGCATTTCTTCAGTTCCAGGGTCGTTGCCAGCGTAGCCACAGAGTTCCAGGACTATAGATGCATTTTACTCGCACAAAGGCGACTGGCGCGGCTCGGACATCACCGGCCGCGACCTCCAAGAGATGGTCGCTGAGGGTTACCTCCCTGCGACGGAGGGGCTCGCCTGGCGGGCGGCACCGACCGACGAGGTGACCCCCTCTCCCCAAGCCGGAGAGAAAGTATACCTCAAGGCGCAATTGGTACGCGGCTTTTCTCTGCCCATCTCCCACTTCTTCCTGTCCGTCTTGAATCACTTCAAGGTCCAACCCCACAACCTTTCCCCCAATAGTATCCTAGTGCTTAGCAACTTCGCGGCACTTTGTGAGGGTTACCTAGGGATTAGGCCTAGGTTAGATTTGTTTGTGTACTTCTTCACCGTCAAACGTGAAGCCGGACACAGCAAGGAGGAGCTTAGAAACTGCGGCACCATAAGCTTCAAGATCCGTCCTGGCCGGCGGTTCGCCGACATCGTCGGCCACGAGTCATGCAAAAATTGGCAGCGGACGTACTTCTATGGCCCCGACATTCCTTTGTCGGGCCGAGAAGTAACGTACCTGGACTTTGTGGACGGAGCCGCCGCCAAAGTCCCCACATGGAGGTCCCATGCCTCCCTTCCCTCCGACCTCAACGCTTCTCGCGCAATAAGGCGGATCGAATGGTTTGTAGAGACGGGTCTGACCGGCTTGGACCTAGCCATGTGCTGGTTCATCAGGCGGATCCAACCTTTGTAGCACCGTACGAAGCTTATGCACGAGTACACCAGCGACCGAAGGGATACCCTCCGGATCTCCGAGGACAACTTCTTGAGCGACTCCGTCAAGTTCCGCCTTAAGGACATCGTCAAGGTGAAGGACAAGAAGCGTGGCTTCACCCTCACCTACGACATGTTCATAGACGGAAAGTGCCCAAAGGTAGACATTTATTTTCCATGTATGACATTGCTCCATTTTTTCCGTCTTGCTAATACCATCTTGTCTAACACAATGATTTCTCACTTGACAGCTTAGCGATCTAGAGGAGGGCAACCTGGCCGCCCAAATCTATGATCCCAAGATGAAGGAAGTCACGATTGTGTCCGACGATGATGTCCTGTTGGCGCGAAAGCGGAAGAGCTCCACCTATGACACTGCCGACAGAGGCAAGAAAAAGAAGACGGAGGGTGGAGCCTCCAAAAAGAGTATTGCCGCCCTGAAGGCGGAAAAGAAGAAAGCCACCGGGATGTTTGCCAAAGTGCCCCCCTAGTGTAAGCTTCTTATTCTCCGACATTGTCTTGTTTATCTGTCTTATTCCTGTACTTATGCATTTTGCACGTTTCAGGAAGAAAGCCACAACCAGCCTCAAGAAGTCCTCCAAGACTCCTGGGGCTTCTAAAAATATCAAAGATATGCTGCATCGCGACTCTTCCCCCGCCATCGCCCCTGCTACTCCTGCCGCCAGGCCCTCCTCCGCTCCGACAAGCTCCCAAGCCCAGGAGGCACCAGGCCCTTCTGCCATGGAAGTGGATTCTGGCGCCTCTACCGAACTCGCAATTGTCGGCAAGCAGGCGACGCAAGAGAGCGCTGCTCTTCAAATGGCTGAAGCTCCAGCTAAGGATACCATCGGTAGCGGCAAGGCGGTGGTGGGTGCCGGTACTTCTGCCGAAGGCGGCGCCTCTACTCCCCAGAAACCCCTCGAATTGCCGAAGATTATCTTCCCGGTGCTTACGCCGGGTAGCACAACTATGGTTCCTGGAGGAGTGCCGTCATCTCCGACGTGCGGTCTTGAGGAGCTACTCCGTCAAGCGGACATCTTGCAAAGTAACAATGTTTCCTTTGGCAAGCTGCTGGACGATAGTGCTACAAACCTCAAGATCATCGCACTTGTAAGTTTTACTTTACCTTTTGCATTTCATATGAGTATCCCACTGTAGCCCCCGAGGATGTAGACATAAAACCATTGGCGTTGCATCTATATGCTCTAAGAGTGACTAAGTTAGAAAAACTCTCACTGTAGCCCCCAAGCATTTAGATGGAATGAATTATTCCGACTAGATGCTTTAAGAGTAGCAAACACAGTGTTCATAATTTAAGTGCCATAGCCCCCCAAGCTTCTAGCTGTAACTGAATTAGTTCTGACTAGATGCTTAAATAAAAGCTAAGCATTTTCCGAGTTAAAACTTTATACTGTAGCCCCCAAGCTTCTAGTTGAGAACTGAACTAGCTCCGACTAGATGCTTAAAGAAAAGCTAAGCATATTGCTAAGTTAAAAAACTCTCGCTATAGCCCCCGAGCACCTAGATGGAAAATCTCCGACTAGGGGCTCCAAGTAGACTGAACAACGACTTGACTTTGTATTTGTTTCCATAGAACGAGAATGCTCGGAGGGTCATGGCCAATTATAAGTACCAGAAGATGCGCGCGGACCTTGAAGCTGAAACGGGTAAAACCGCCATCTTGAAGGAACAAATCATCAAAAACAAGAGTCTGTTTTCTTTTTGCGCATTTTCGTCTTACTTTTGTGCCTTCCTTCTTCGAGTACTCACTGTGTACTTTGTTTTCTCCAACTTGCAGAGCATGTATCCAAGGCCAAGGATATTGTCGAGCAGTCCAAGAACATCCAGCAGCTGGACAGCGAGAACAAGATCCTTAAGAAGGAGAGGGAAGAAATGATGAAGATGCACGAGGATTCCATGAAAGCCCTGCAGGACTCCGCCTCCGCTGAGATCAATCGCTTGAAGGAGGAGCTTGCAATCTTAAAGGATCAGAAGCAAGCTGCCGATGAGCAAAACCTTCGCCATAGCGAGGCGTTTAAGCTCCTCCAACAAGAGAAATAATCCTTGGCGGACGTTGCCTGGAAGGCTAAGGCCAGCATCTTCAGTAAGTATCCTCCGCCTTGTAGCTCTGTAGTCTGGGTACTTAGAATTTTTGAACTCATGCAATCGTTGTCGGAATTTTCAGCGCCCCTGGGTTTAACCCGCTCGCCTCCTTCGGACAAGGAATGCATGATTCTTGCCGGCAACTTCATCAGCACCGCCATCGCCCAAGCCAAGGAGATCGCCAAGCCCCTCCAAATTTATATCAAGGCCTCTGACTCCGTGGTGAAGTACTCGGAGATTCTGCGTCGAGCCCCCGAGCGTGTCGCAAGATAGAAAGCTTCATGCGCACGGGCTGGTGCAAGGATGGCGTTGTCCATGGTAAAGGCGCACTATGAAGGTGCCGATATCGACACGATGACATCTGGTATCCCCGACGTGGATGATGACGGCAAGGAGATCGATCACGAAGCCATCCTGTCATCACTCGTGGGTTATGACACCAGGGTTGCCGAGTTTGTGGATGTCGACGTCTTCGTGCCCAGGAATTTTCTTGACAACGCCGACCCTGAATCCTCCGAGTCTCCTCACAGTGGTGACGCTGAGAGTGAATCTCCGTCTGGTGATGATGCGGCCTCCAAGTCCCCTGCACCCAAGGAGTGAAAAACACTTTGTAATTCTTGTTTCACCTTTGGAGTGTGCGTTGAGAAAACTTGGTGATGTAATCTTAAGGCGGAAAACAGTGGTTGTCGTATCCTGCTACTTAAGAGTTAATGCCCAGTATGTATATATTTTTTAAGCAAGTGCTGGCTTATCCGTTACTCTGGTTCTTATGCTTGACTTTTCGTGAGTCGGAAGACTCGTTGTCGGAACCATGCGCTTAGGTGATGATACCCAATGGCACCGTCAAAAACCTTAGCACAAAATCGCCGACAATGAGTGCCGAAAGTCACTACTCCAGAATCCACATAAAAACAACAAAGAACGTGTATACCAGAAAACTTAAGCTAACGCCCGTAGGCGGAATTTTCACAAGTGCAATCGCAAAGCTTGTGCATAAAGGTTTATATGATCAAAAAATGAACACTAAAGGAGGTAGAAGACTCAGGAATATGAGTGAACCAAAGAGCTTTATTTCATTGATCATATAAGAGGTACACGATTAGATAAAAAATGCTAAGTGTAGAAAGGACGTAGCTGTGCTATGTTCCATGGCCGATCAAGCTCCGGGTAGTCATCATCCGGGTAACGTCGCTTACGCTTATGATCCTTATTGGGCCTATCCTTGAGTTCACGATTGTCGACAAGGTAGCAAGACCCATTGAGCAGCGCCTTGCTTATGATGAACGGTCCTTCCCATGGCGGGGATAATTTGTGTGACTTCTCTGCTTAAGTCGGAGCACCAAATCCCCCTCTTTAAACGAGCGATGCCGGACGCGACGACTATGGTAGCTGCATATCTTCTGCTGGTAGATGGCGGATCTTTGGCATGCCAAAACGCGCTCCTCCTCGAGAAAGTCTACATCTAGGCGACTGGATTCTTCAGCATCATCTTCGTCGTAGGCGGCAACTCTTGGTGCATCGTGGAGGATGTCGGAAGGTAGGATGGCTTCTGCTCCATATACCATGAAATAGGGAGTGTACCCGGTGGATCTGTTGGGTTTAGTTCGTAAACTCCACAACACAGATGGTAACTCTTCCGCCCAGGCTCCAGCTGCTCTATGTAGCGGTGCCTCAAGACGTCGCTTGATTCCCTGCAGAATTAATCCATTGGCTCGCTCAACTTGACCATTGGATTGTGGGTGTGCCACAGATGCAAGGTCAAGTCGAATGCCTTTGTCCCAGCAATAGGCCTCCACTTCTCCGAGTGACAAGTTGCTTCCATTGTCGGTGATGATGCTATGTGGGAGACCAAGTCTCACCACTAGATCCCGGACAAATATAAGGGAAGTTGCCCCATCAAGCTTTCTAATGGGTTTAGCTTCTATCCATTTGGTGAACTTGTCAACTGCTACAAGCAGATGCGTAAACCCACACGGTTCCGTTTGCAACGGCCCCACCATGTCTAGCCCCCAGACTGCAAACGACCAAGTTATTGGTATTGTTAGCAATTCTGCAGCAGGAACATGTGGTTGTCGGGCATAATACTGGCATCCTGTGCATGTCTCAACCAGCTTGTCGGCGTCCGCCTTCGCGGTCAGCCAGTAGAATCCTTGCCGGAAGGTTTTCGCGACCAACGATCGAGGAGCGGCATGATGCCCGCAATCTCCGAGATGGAGTTTGCGTAGGATTTCCATACCTTCTAGCTGGGAAACACACTTTAGCTATACACCAGTAGTGCTCCTTTTGTAGAGTTGCCCATTGATTATGGTATAACCCTTTGCTTGCCGTACTATTTGCCGTCTTTCGACCTCGTCGTCGGGCAAAGTTCCATGTTCGAGATATTCCATGAACGGTTTTGTCCAAGCCGGAGGGATCTTTGTCACCATGTTGATGAAAGAATCAGCTCTATCCGGGTTGTCAATATCGGCGCCCTTCACGGATGGTGTGCGTAGATGCTCTAGGAAAACTCCTGGCGGAATTTGCTTGCGCCCTGATCCAAGTTTAGACAATAGATCAGCCGCCTCGTTTTGCTCCCTAGGCACGTACTTGACTTAGTAGCCCAAGAAGCTCTTGGCTATCTCGTCCACTTCGTCGCGATATGCCGCCATCATAGGGTTCCGCGCATTCTAGGTGCTAGCCACCTGCTGGGCAACCAAGTCGGAATCTCCACAGCAAACTATGCGCTTGATGCCAATATCCTTGGCTACACGCAATCCGTGAATGAGTGCTTCATACTCCGCCATGTTGTTTGTAGCCTCGAAGTGGATAAGCAGAACGTAGTGTAGCTTGTCTCCTTTTGGTGACTGTAGCAATACACCAGCCCCCGAGCCGTTGAGCAGCTTTGATCCGTCAAAGTGCATCACCCAGTACTCTGGTTCAGGCAACGGAGTGGCATCCAGCATCTCCGTCCAATCTGCAATAAAATCTGCCAAGGCTTGTGACTTGATAGAGTCGCGTCTTTTGTAGGTGATCTCGAAGGCGGCAAGTTCAATGCCCCACTTCGCAACCCTTCCTGTAGCATCGCTGTTGTTGATAATGTCGGACAGTGGAGTCTTGCTCACTACTGTGATTGGGTGCTCCTGAAAGTAATGCCTCAGCTTCCGCGAAGCAAGGAATACTCCATAAGCTATCTTTTGGTAGTGTGGGTAACGCTGCTTGGACTCCGTCAAGACCTCGCTTACATAGTAAACTGGCCGTTGAACTCCGTGCTCACAGCCTGGTTCCTTCCGCTCTACCACGACGACGATGCTGATAACCCGGTTGGTTGCCGCCATGTAAATTAACAGGGGCTCCCTAGGCTCGGGTGCTGCAAGGATGGAAGCTGAGGAAAGAATCTCCTTGAGCTGCTTCAATGCTGCATCTTCCTCGTCCGTCCATGTGAATTTGTCCGCCTTCTTCAGCAACTTGTACAGCGGCAGAGCCTTCTCTCCAAGTCGGCTGATGAACCGACTAACTGCTGCAACACAACCTATTAGTCGTTGGATGTCCTTTAGGCATGTCAGACGGTTTATGTTTAAGATGGCCTTGATTTTCTCCGGGTTGACCTCGATTCCGCGCTGGGAAACGATGAAGCCCAACAGTTTGCTGGCTGGAACCCCGAAGACGCACTTCTTAGGGTTGAGCATCATGTTGTATTTCCGGAGATTATCAAAGGTTTCTTTTAAGTCGGAGATTAAGTCGTTTGACTTTTTAGACATCACCGCGATATCGTCCACATAGGCGTGAACGTTCCGACCAATTTGGTCGTGAAGGCAACGTTGCATTGTCCACTGGTAGGTAGCACCTGCGGTTTTCAACCCAAAGGGTATCGTGACATAGCAAAACGTGTCGTATGGGGTAGTGAACGAAGTGGCCCATTTGTCCGACTTCCTCATCTTGATCTGGTGGTATCCTGAGTATGCATTGAGAAAACACAAAAGTTCCGAGCCAGCCGTCGAGTCAATGACTTGGTCAATGCGAGGCAAAGCAAACGGATCTTTGGGACATGCTTTGTTCAAGCCGGTGTAATCAACGCACATTCTTAATTCATTGGTTCCCTTTTGGGGGACAAGTATAGGATTGGCCACCCATCCGGTGTGAAGGACTTCTCGGATAAACTCGGCTTTAAGTAACCTAGCTATCTCTTTGCCAATGGCGTGTCTCTTCTCATCTCCGAAGCGTCGTAGAGGTTTTTTCACTAGTTTACATTTTGGATCTATGTTTAAGCTGTGCTCGGCAAGTTCCCTAGGTACACCTTTCATGTCGGCAGGTTGCCAGGCAAAGATGTCCCTATTCTCACGGAGGAACTCGACGAGCGCGCTTTCCTATTTGGGATCCAGGTTCGTCCCAATGGCGACGGTCTTGGAGGCATCGCCTACCACAAGTTCCACCGGCTTGGTCTCAATGGCGTCCTTGAACGCAGGAGCGGAGTCGGAGATATGCTTCTTCGACGCGGGCATCTCTGAGTCATTGACCTTGCTCTGGATCTCCTTGAATTCTTCGCTGTAGAGGATAGCTTCTGCAACGGCTGCTTCATTGATATCGCAGTCCCTTGCCTTGGTAAAGCTTCCGGATACGGTGATGACACCGTTTGGTCCGGGTATCTTGATTTTGTTGTAGACGAAGCATGGCTTGGCCATGAACGTGTGGAATATGTCGTGGCCGAATATGACGTGGTACACGCTCTTGAAGGGGACCACCTCAAAGGTCATGTGCTCTTGGCGGTAATTATTAACGTCGCCAAAGGCTACCTGAAGTGTAATGTACCCAAGGGACCGAGCCTCTCGCCCAGGAACTACGCCATGGAACACGGTGTTGGTCCGCCATAGGTTTGCCTCCGTCAAGTTCATCTTCTGCAGTGTATCTAGGTACATGATGTTGATGCTGCTTCCACTATCCACCATGCACTTGGTGAACTCCACGCCATCAATCAATGGGTTGATGACCATGGCGTATTGGTTCTCCGTGGGAACAAGGTCTGGATGGTCCATCATATCCTAAGTAATTGGAACCTCCGACCAGCGCAGGTATTGGGGGACTGGGAGGAGAGTGGCTATCAGGATCCTTAGAGAGGTCTTCTGTTGTCGGACGGTGGGGGCGCTAAGGAAAGTGTGGTAGACTGGGGCCTTGTTTGCGAAGGGGTTCTTGCCCTTGTCGTCGCTCTTGGCGGTGTGCTTGGGGTCAACGTCCTTGTCCATGTCACTTGAATCCTTGGACTCCTCATCCTTCTTCTTCCCCTTGCCCTTGCCTCGCGGTCTGTTTTTCCGACTTCGCTTGTAGCCGGACTCCGGGTCTTCCTTGAGGTCGTTGACGAACTTGCAGTGTCGATTGGTATGGGTGGCCTTGCCGTTGACATCGAGGTGTACGAGGCACGGCATATCACGGTACTCTTCGTAGGATTGGGGAACGCGGAGCAGCGCCGAGTTGGTTTCACTTCCTCGTTGCTTCCCACAGCCTGCTCCCCTTCCTCGGCCACGTTGTCCGCCTTCTCCTCGTCCTGCAAAAGTCATGGCGACCATGTCAGTAGATTGATTTTCTTCTGGAGCGGTTTTCCGCTTTGTACTGTTGTTCCTCCGAGCTTGGGTTGGAACGGCCGTTGCCGGCAAAGAGCCACGAGCATCGTCGTCGGAAGCTGCGAACTCACTAGCTAACTGAATCATCTGATTCAAGTCAAGCTGGTGATTGTCCTGCAAGCGCTTTAGCTTATGACGGAGTAACGTGCCCCTTTCCAATCCATCGATGAAGGAGGCCATGGCGGTCTAGGCGTGCACTTCTGGGCAGGAATTCTTCATGTCCAGCCAGCGGGAGAGGTAGGCGCGAGATGTCTCGTCTTTCTCTGCACGCACCGCTGTAGATCGCCCACAGTGTAGGGACGCTTGTATGTACCCTCAAAGTTTTTGGTGAACGCTTCTTGCATGTCCAACCAGTTGTAGACAGATTTCTCCGGCAAGTCGTCGATCCATTGATGGGCCGTGCCTGCCAACATTAGCGGGAGGTACTTGACGGCGACGTTGGGGTTGCCTCCAGCAATCTCCACCGTGTTGCCTTAGTCATGCAACCATGTGGCGGGCCTGGCGGTGCCGTCATAGGGCTTGATAGTCTTGTCAATCCGGAAACCTTTGGGGTAACTTACGGACCGTACTGCAGGTCCAAAGCAACGTGGTCCCAGGTATGGTCCTTCCCGGGCCTCGTGGATCTTATCGATCCGTGAACGTGCATCGTATGGCTCCGGGTTCTTCTTCTTGTTGTCAATAGGGGATGGGCTGCGTGAACGATGTGGGCCTCTTCCGTCATGGTGACTGCTTGGTGGTGACGGAGGCGGAGGTGGCGATGGGTTAGCCTTCTTGCTGTTACCCTCCTGCGACGCCCCACGCCTGTCACGGTTGCTTGCCGGACACGGAGGGTCATGGTGTGACCTGCTCTTATGTCCTTGGTGGCGCTCTCCATCAAGATGGGTTTGTGCCGCGTTGTCGCGGATGACGATGCCGCACTGCTTTAGTGGGGGCATATCCGTACGATGGTGAGTCTTGTAATCTTCCTGGCGTCGGGGGGATCGGGGCGGTGGCGATGGGCGGCGAGGTTGGGCTCTTTCTCCGTTGTCGGAGGATATGGGGATAGCATCCTTCCTATTGCGCACATCCCTCCGTCTTCGTTCTGATGAACTCGTCCGTGATCCGACATCCTGAGGAGATCTGTCCCTTGGCGGTTTGTACTGGCTAGATCGGCAGAGCGCTGGGTCAGAATCAAGCCTCTGAGAGGTGGCCTTTTCCTGCTGCTTTACCGCCTTGGCCACTAGGTCATAGACCTGCTCTACTGCCTCAGGCGATCTATCCTGCTCTAGAAGGGTCTTGGCGACGGCGAGGTTAAGGAGTGGGGTGGGCATCACCTGCTTTCCTTCACTATCAATGTATGGCTTGGCCTGTGCCGGCTTCGAGGGAGCCCATCCTAGGTTGCGTCGTACTCCAGGATCATTGATGACGCGAGCCGGAGCTTTCTTAGCCTTCTGCTGTTGCAGCAGAGTCTTGTACTCGGCCTCCATTGCTCTTGCTTTCTCTATGGACTTCTGCGCGTTGACCAGATCTCGATCTAGTTTAGCGCCTTGCTCCGCGATGGTTGCACCTCCTCTAGTAGCTGCTGACGCTTCTCGTCAAGTTGAGTCACGTTCCGGATATGATCAACGGTTAGTGGTTCAACGAGGAGATTGCCGTACATCACTCTATCAGCTGGAGTAACATGGGCTACTGCCGACGTGGATGCTGGAGGCGGCAAGTTCGCGGTGTTGTCGTTGCTCGGACCGGTGCCGAGTTCCTGCGACTGCTGCACTAGGTTAGGCGGAGGCGGCATGACCTTTGCGCGATCAATGTCGTCAGCAATTAGTGGCCCCTTCCCCTTATCCAGTGCCGTAGGCGGAGCTTGCCTGGGCTGGTCTTCGTCCATCGCTGTCCCGATGGTGACGAACACCCCTCGAGACATGACGGTGTTGTTAGCTTGTTCATCGCGCGAGTACTCCTCCTCCATCTCCTGCATGGCGGAGTCTAGCTCTTCTGGACTGAAGTCTATTTCCTCTGAATCTGCACTGAAGTCAGCATAAAGCGCGTCAATGACAGAGTCGGAGGGTGCCAGGACTTTCTCGATGACGGGTGGTGGAGGTGCAACGGCCTCGACGATGTCTGGAAGTGGTGGTGCTACTGCGACGATGGCGGCCGGAGGCGGTGGCTAAATCGGAGGGGCTCCGTCAATGAGCGCAAGCGCTGTCTGAGCAGCCGCTTCAGCCTCCACGTAGTTGTTGACGGTGTTCACCATGCCTTCGAAGGTGAGGCGTCCTGACGCCTGTTGCCGTTTTAGAGAATGTGGGAGAAGCGTGCCATGGTCCAGTCCTTCCACAAAGTGATAGATGGCATCATCATTGGGGTAGTTGGCTAGATCGGCTCGTATACGGAGCCACCTGGCCAGGTAATCGCGGGGGTTTTCGCCCTCTCTCTGAACGCAGCGCACCAGATCGAAGATGGTAACCACGCCGACGAACTTGGATCTCTACTGTCTAGACGCACGGACAAAGCCGGCGGATTTGCAGTGATCTTCCACCTTTATATCCTGCACAGGGGCGGTTTGGGTAGGTCTTGAATTTTTCCGATCTTTGCCGGCAAACTCCGAGGAGAGATCCGACATCGATCTTCCGTGAATGTATCCTGCCCGTAGGCGGTCCGTGCGGGTCTTGATGCTCCTCCGACTCCCAGGGAACTAGTGCCCGAGTCGGTTTCGCCAATGAAGAGGTGGATGTCTCCGATAGGAACGATCGAACACCGCGTAGGGTTCGTCTTCGCCGGGATCCAGAACTCGTCGGGGGGGACGATCAGAACATTGCCGGAGAAGAGAACGTGACCGATGGCCACAGTTTTGCCGATTCCCACGAAGATCTTGGTCCTCGCCCCTGAAGAGCCCGAAGCGCCTCTTGCCCCACGGTGGGCGCCAACTGTCGTGGTATTGCCGACGAGTACGCCATGGAGGGGTCCTCACAGTGTGTGTTTAGAGACGTGGGGTAAGGCGGACGGTTGACGGGTACGAGGTAACACAGCTTACCCAGGTTCACATCCCACAACTGTGGCGGAATCCTACTCCTGCTATAAATCACTATAATGGCAATACGCCGAGTTACAGAGATTAGGTTCGCTGTGCGAGGTGTGTGTAAAACGATACTATGTTGTGCCCTAAAGGCTCCCATAGGCCCGACTTATATAGTCGCCAGGTCCTAGGGTTATAAGGAAAAGTCCTAGCCGGACAGGTTACAGAGTTCTACACCATCTATTACTAGTCTTGTGTATCTTGCACTCCAAGGCTCCGTGTACGCTGGTGACTCTACCGTAGCCTTCCTTTATCCGGCATGGGCCTCCCTTCTGGATCCACCTAACTGGGCCGCCCAGCAGGCCATAGGCTATGCTACCGACTATGGGCCACCCGGGTTAGTCGGATAAGAAACATGCTATGAGGATACCCATATAGCATATCCCCAACACCACTCGCCGGCCACCCTGAAGGATTTCGAGTCCCTCGGCGGCGGGCTTGAGATGCTGTTCGCGAGCTTCTGCTTCCAGGTGGGACAGACCGGCACCCTCCGCCTCCCAGATCGGGTGCCACCACCGTCCATCAGGCCTCTTCGTGGGTCCCACCCACCGGCGCGTTGAACGCGTCGATGCTGACAGACGACTTGGATGACAGCAGCAGATGCAACTCCGATCTATGTGCCCCCCCTCGGATGAAGGAACTTACGGTTCCGGATCTGAGAGTTGTGGCAGCAGCAGCCCGCGCCGCGAGCACTACCTATGCTCCACCATAAACAACGGAGCAGACCCACCACTAGGTTCGAGTGCGCAGGAAACACCCAATCCCCCTCCCAACCCGCAAACTGGGAGCGGAGGAAACGGGGGATATCTTCCTAACAGAGCCAACGAAGGCGATGCTCACGCCTACAACCAGATCAACCTCAACGAGGAAGGCTGGCGCCAAGCACGTGAGGCCGTTGCAGGCAACATAATCCTACCTGTGAATGCCTCCTGAGATCTACTGATGGCCTACCACCTCCTCCTGATCAATGAGCACAACCGACAGATGAAGCTGATGAAGGAGCTCGACAAGCGTAAGAAAGTAGCTGTGGAATCCAGCACGCGGCGAGCTACGCTCTCCGTCGCTGACGGCTCCACTTCGCATGGCAACAACGCCATCAAGTACCATTCCCGCACTGAGCGCATGGACCCCGCCGCGCGACACAAGGTCACCAGGGCCCTGAACACATCCTTCATGACGATGGACTCGCATGGCAACGTCATGCTGAAAATGCCGCAGGTTGCGATCATGGCGGCCACTACCTATCTCGTGTCCCATCCACCTCCGATAGGTGACCCTAAGATCACCATGCACAAGTCCACACTAGCAGGCCTCGGACTCGTCGGAGCTGCGCTCCACGACGAAACTACCTCAGAGGCGAAGAAAAAAGTTGCGGTCAAGTTCACTCGAAGCCCCACACCCTCATCCGAGGAGGACGAGCACGACATGCCCCGGCGCTGCAAGAGCCCACGGCCCCGCAGCAGCAACTATGACGCTCGCAACGAGCTCACCCAACGCAAGATCGACAAAGCACGCGCTAAACGCGCATGCTCAATTGAGTCCGAAGAGGATGACGACGGAGAGTTGTGCAGAGCTAGATGCTTTAGCATATCCGTTCGGCGAACGCGGATGCCGAAAAATTTCAAGCTCCCTTCGGACAATCCAAAGTTCGACGGCACACAGGACCCAAAGGCTTGGCTCGATGATCACCTATCGTCAGTCAAGCTCCACGGCGGAAACAGAACACCGACTTACAATGCCTTCAGCTGCAGCTGACAGGCACGGCTAGAGTCTGGCTCAGCAGCCTATCCTCTGGCTCCATCCGAAGTTGGGAAGAGCTCATGTACAACTTCATCCGCAACTTCAAGGGCACCGGCAAGAGCCCAGCCTCAATCGAAGAGCTACAGGCCTATACCCAAAGGTCTAACAAGTCCATCCGCTCGTACATATTACGCTGGTCCCACATCAAGAACTCCGCCTTGCACATCTACGAGGAAAGAGCAATCAACGCCTTCAAGGACGGTGCCAGGCGCCTGGATTTCAAGGAGGAACTTGGGCGCGTCAAGCCCAAGACACTCGACCACCTCATGGACATCGCCAACCGATGGGCAGATGGCGAGGATTCCGTCAACCGAGCACATTCGGATGACGAAGAAGACTACGGTCGCAGGCGCGAACGACACAACAAGAGAAGATCGCACGTCTACGATGATCACTACAGAGTCAACATGGTTGCGACTGGATACGCCCATTGACGTGAAATCGACAACCGTAATAGCGGATATCGCGACAGCAACTACCGCGACAGTGGACGACCCACCCAAGCATGGCAACGTCACATATGTGACGACAAGCCTTCGGCATACGACAAGCTGTATGGTCCCTGCACCATCCACTTCTACATCGACAAGCAAGATAGTAAGAAGAAGGCCAACCATATGCTCAAGGACTGCTGAGAGTTCCAGAAGCTTAGCGAGGGCTTCACCCAAATGCGCTGTCAGACCGTGAACCTTGGATTCGGGCCCGCACCCGTACCAGGTGACATCACCCACAGAGATCCTCCACCACTACTGATGGTGCGTGGAAGCTTCGTTGGGAGACCCCAAGAGGAAGGTATGATGAGCACAACAGCAAGTTTTCCCTCGGTAAGAAACCAAGCTTATCGAACCAGTAGGAGGAAGGAAATGACTCAAATGTGTTGCTACCAACTTGGAAACCTGCACAACACAAACTCAAGACTTTGCCCCAACGAACAGTGAGGTTTTCAATCTCACCGATTTGCTGAAAACAAAGGATTAACTATATGGTGTGGAAGGTAATAGTGGTTTGCAGAAAGTAAACAGTAACAGTGGAAGATGTATCAATGGTAAAGATTGGACCGGGGTCCATAGTTCACTAGAGGTGTTCTCCTTAAGATAAACAAACATGGCATGCTGGGTAAACAAATTACAGCAGGGCAATTGACATGACTGAGCAAGGCATAACAATGCAATACTAGACATTCATGATCCTATGAGATTCGATTGGGCAATACAACAAGATACATAGACCGCCATCCAACTGTATCTATGACTAGTAATCCACCTTTAGGTTATCATCTGAACCCCCTCCAGTATTAAGTTGCAAGCAACGGATAACTGCTTTAAGCAAAGTGTGTAAGGTAAACAATCCACTTGTTCCATGAACAAGAGACCGTTGTTTTCTCCCTAGTGGCAACAACACATCTACAACCTTAGAGATTTCTTTCACTTCCCTTAGATTAAATAGAGGCATGGACCCACTATCGAGCATAAATGCCCTTCTTGGAGTCACTAGCATCTACTTGGCTAAGATAGCTACTAGAAACAGAGAGCATGCAAGATCACAAACAACGCAGACATGATAGAATCAATAAGACAAAACCATTAATCAATCTGACATAGTAATCTCAACATCGGATCCCCGCAAACACAACATGCATGATTACAAATAGATGATCTTGATCATGAACGGAGCTCACAAGATCTAAACATGGTAGCACAAAGGAGGAGATACAACCATCTAGCTACTACATGGACCCGTAGTTCAAGGTGGAACTACTCACACTTCATACCGGAGGCTGGCATGATGAAGAAGAAGGCCCCCGGGGATGATCTCCCCTCTAGCAGGGTGCTGGGAAGAGCTTCAGATCCCCCCGATCTTGGGACGATGGTGGCGGCGGCTATAGACGGTTTCGTGGAATATTGATCGGGTACTTAGGGTTTCTGTATCGGGGGGTCTTTATAGGCGAAGAGGCGAGGAAGGGGCAGCCAGGGCGGTCGCACCCCCTCCCCCCAGGCGCGGGCTAGGGTGAGCCGCGCGGCCAGGGGATGTGGCACCCTGGTGGCTCTCCTTCGTCTCGTATTCAAGCTCCGTGTTCCCCACGGTAAAATATTGACTTCGGATTTTGTCCCGTCCAATTCCGATAATATTGATTTTCTGCCTTTCTAGAATAATAAATTGAAGGAAACAGGCAACTGGCACTGTGGCATCTTGTTAATAGGTTAGTACTAGAAAACATATAAAAACACCTCAAAGTGTAGACAAAGCAAAGCAAAGTAGATACTAAACCAGCATGGAACATCAAAAATTATAGATACGTTTCCGATGTATCAACCACCCGTCGGACCATCACAGCCGTTGGTCGCACCAGCACCAAATAACGGTGCAGGTGGGTACCCACCACCAAAAGGGTCCCCGATGATCCAGAAGGGACGCCCAACCAACTAGGTGCAGAAGAAAATCACCCGCCAAGTCAGCTTGGCCGAGACCTCTCCACCAGCCATACCTGAGTACCTCAGCGGCTCGGAGTCCTGCATCACGTTCGATTGTTCAGATCACCCACGCTAGATCCCTCGCCCAGTTCATGCTGCCTTGGTGCTCGAGGCCTAGATCGGGGGATTCGAAATGAGCCGCGTCTTCATGGACGGTGGCGGCGGCATCAACCTGATCTTCGCCAGCACACTCGCAGCCATGCGGATCCCGCTGTGCAGCCTGGAGCAGTCCGACACGACATTCTACGGCATAGTCCCAAGGAAGGGCATATACCCCCTGGGCAAGATATGGCTCAACGTCATCTTCGGCCAGCCCAAAAACTTCAGGCGTGAGCGGCTAGAGTTCGAGGTGGTGGACTTTACGGGCCTGTTGGGGCTCGACCGGACCGCCATGGGACTGGTTTTCTTCCACGGAGGCTTTACGAGCCTGCAGGGCCCAGTCGGACCTATGGTGGACTGGTGTGTCTGCGGCCACGTCCGTTCGACTACCGCCGCTGGCGGTGGAGGAAGTTCCCTCTCGCGCGGCCGCGGTACTGCGGGCCCCGGTCCATTTCTATCTCTGTCGTGATGTTGCAGCCCTCGCGTCAGCTTGCTTGGTGAGACGATGATGGCGAAGTCGAAACCGGAGTGGCGCATGCTCGTGGGCGGCAAGATTTGGTGGTGGCGCGATCCTCGAAGGGTCTCCTGTGCTTCGGCTCGTCCAGGGGTTATGGATAGGGCCATCGGGAGAAATCCTTGTCGGCTCGACCGACATCGACGCGGTGCCGCCCGCGGGTGGCATCTTCCTTCCTGGAGGGTGTCGTGGCGTCCCTTCATCCATTCCCCTCTGTGTGCCAGGGGAAACCCTAGGGCCAGTTCTGGTCCGGGCAGCAGCGGCCGTTTTCCCCTTGAGGGTGCTGCTTGGTGCTTGACGAGTCGGAGGATAGGAGAGTGGTGGGCATTCTTTGGTGGGCGTAGCGGTTGCGGTCTTCCTCGTCTATTTGATCTGTCTCTATCTTTTTTTCCTTGTTTTAGTTCGGGCGTGTGTGCTGCTGCCCCAGCATCGTGTATCGTGTTGTGTGTCAGTCCTTGGGCGTTGTGCTGTCTGGCCCAACAGCGGTGTCACCTGTGTGCTTTATTTATAAAGCTGGACGAAAGTCTGTTTCGAGAGGACGAATTTGAGAAGATTTTCCTCCGTTTAGAAATAAATGATTTGGATTTGAGTAGATTTGTATATGTATCTTGACATCTTTTAATGGATAGGTACATACGAATATAGACAAATATAAGTCATTTATTTCTGAATGTAGACAAATACTTTGTCGAGATACATAAAAAATACTTTTCTCATTCACATGTATTCTTTTCTTCTATCCACAGTGGAGTAGTTTTTATCACTTGGCCATCGAGCGAGACTTTCCATTATTAATTGAGTTGTTTTTCTAAGTCGCATTTAGTATACTAGCATATTGTACATTTGCTTACACGAAGAAAAAAAACACTCAGCTAGTGCCTAGTACACATGGATGGATGTGGGCACACCAAGGCGACAACTGTTGTGATATTACTATTAGCAATATGGCCACCTGGCGGGTTATTCCACCAGTTTATGCGTGGTTACGTTCATGCATGGCCATGACCCATGATGCATGTATCTAAGACACCAGTACCACTACGGCGAGATCCCGCACTCAGCTAGTAAGCACGTCACATGCGTACACCGTACCTAATCTTAATCTTTTGCGATGATCGGCCGATCGAGATTATCCAGAACAAAGGAGAACCAAGATCCGGTCGGATATGATCGGGCGACGATGCTCCGTTTGACTTGACCCATCTGCATGCATGTTCCGCTCGTGTCCGATCGCGCGCGCCGATCCAGAAACATGCGGCCGTCCGGCGGTCTCAGCGGATTGTTTGCATCTGCACGCGCGTGCCGCCTTGCGCATGTGCACTGCTGCGGTGCTGCTCGTGGATCGATCGCAAGTTAGCCGTTGGCTGGCGATTTTTGGCGACAGTTAAATCGGATGCGAGACTGTGTTTCACACGGCAGGAGTAGTAAGCTAAGCCGACGCCCACGGTCGGTCACTGCGTCGACCGCCAGATGTCAGGACCTTCTGCGTAGCCATCGTACTGGCCAACCCCGCCAAGCAGTCGTCGTCGTAAAATTGTCTTCAGCGTATCCCATGCTACGCCGACGGCAGCCCTCGGCGTAGCTATTTTTTCTTTTAACTCATTAAACTTTGAAAAATCATAACTAAATTATTCTAATTCGGAAAAATACAAATGATATATCAAAATTTGTAGAAAAATAAGATCTATCTATCTACACTCAAATATTACACATTTGTAAATAAAAATTAAGTGAAATATAAAACATTATATAGTTTAAAACGGGCATAAATTTTTTAAAAACGATCAAAACAATACGAAACCTTCGCGTGGTGTCATATTATGTGACATAGTTAGAAGGAAAAATATCAAACTTGGTATATTGATTATGTCTCAAAAAAAATTTACAAAATGATCTATCTCATTCGAAGTATCTTGGCTTTTGGGTCAAATGACCAATGTTATAGCTAGAATCGAGGCATGGTTTGTGATAATGTGTCCAAATTGTGTATACATGTGCATCACCATATTTTACAAAAATACTACACCACCTTATATGTACAATGTCCTAACAAGGGGATCCGAAACCTTTCCGTCCATCCCTG
Source organism: Avena atlantica (assembly GCA_910589765.1). Lineage (NCBI taxonomy): Eukaryota > Viridiplantae > Streptophyta > Magnoliopsida > Poales > Poaceae > Avena > Avena atlantica. The sequence goes on from OU342736.1 coordinate 457,920,037, forward strand.
GTGAAAAAGATAAATTCCTGCCGAATCGATAGGAAATTGGTCATATATGAACTGCAGATACATGATCCGATACTCATGTTTTTTTACAAAAGTCATTTTTAGGTTCACAATATGCTATTTTATTAAAGATCCAATGCAAGTTTAGTGAGGCTCGGCCCCGAGCTAAGAATCTTCATGCCCGCTGTTTGACAAAGTTTGACGATAGTTTAAAACGGGCATAAAAAATTCAAAAACGATCAAAACAATGCGAAACCTTTGCGTGATGTCATATTATGTGACATAGTTACAAGAAAAAATATCAAACCTGGTATATTGATTATGTATGAAAAACCTTCACAAAATGACCTATCTTATTCGAGGTTTCTTAGATTTTGGGTCAAATAACCGAGGTTATGGCTAGAATCGAGGTATAGTTTGTGATAATGTGCCCATATTATGCATATATGTGCATCATAGGATGGCGAACAATATTGCAGGAGGAAGTTTTTCTTTTCGTCGCACCAAAAAGCCATTTTTTATTTTCCAAGCACAAAAACGGATGGTTTTGTGAAGCAGCTACCAAATGGCTAATTCAAAATGCTACCACCATATTTTACAAAAATAATAGACCACATTATATGAACAATGTCCCAACAGGGGGATCCGAAAAATTTCCGTCCACCCCAGGTGAAAAAGACAAATTCCTACCGAATCGGTAGGAAGTGGGTCAGATATGAACTGCAGATAAATGATACGATGCTCATGTTTTTTTTATAAAAATCATTTTTAGGTTTACAATATGCTATTTTATCAAAGATCTAATGCAAGTTTTCCTTTTCATCGCCGCAAAAAGCCATTTTTCATTTTTTGAGCACAAAAAGGGGTATTTTCTGAAGCAACCACCAAATAGCTAATTCAAAAACGGAGGGTTTGTGATTAGTTGATATGGATATCATATTTAGATTTCTTTCATTTTTTGATCAATTTATACATATTATTTATCAAATTCCGATTTACAGATTTAAAGATATTAATTATTCCATATTAAATATAAAAATACAAAAAAGTAAAATTATTATATTTTTATTTGAATTCAATAGTATTTTTATTTGAATCAGTAATATTTTTACTTATTAACTGTTGTTTATTTAAATAAGTGTTTGTAGTTTCAAAAAGTAAAAACATGTGACATAATGATATAAGAGTTAATAGGATTGGTATCACAGTATTAACAACTAGTTACAAATTGCTTCGCGGAAACTGATTCGGTAGGAACTGAGAAGTTAAGCGCTGGAGCTGAAGTAGTGCTAGAATGGGTGACCAAGCGGAAAGTTTGTTAAAGACTACAATTTAATCAAAGATTAAATGTAATTAGTGTTAAAAATGTTCCAAATGAGAGATTAATGATTCAAACAATTCAAAGATTTAAAAAAGTTGAGAAAAAATAAAATAAAAATATTAAAAAATATCAAAAAAAATTGAACAACCTACTGTTATTATGCCGATGGGACTATGTCGAGGACAAGACCGTCGGCGTAGCATACACCGACAGGCAAAAATACCTTCGTCGAGGGAGAGCTTTGCCAAGAAGACTACACCAAGAACAGCCGTCGGCGTAGTGTACACCAAATGCATTTTGGCCAACTCCAACAGCTTTTTGCTCTTGGCGTAGCAATGCCGTTTCTGTAGTGTCAGTTCATGCAAGGTACGCATTCGAATGGACGATCGATCACTGAACAAAGTTACACGATGAATCGATGATGTTGTCACATGTTGGTCCGTGCATGCGTCGAGGCCCAAGGTTGCATGCGATGCGATCGGGTTGCCGCCGCGGGCGCACCCGAAAGCTCGGCGTATATAGTACTCCAGCAAGTCGCCGCGCCCACGCCGGCGGTGCGTGTCTGCCTGTCCCCTGCTGCGCCGCCGCATTCATGAGGCCGCCCGGGTCACGCAGAAGAATACTAACTCGCCCGAACCGTACGTGCGTGAAATAAACACGGGCTGCCGGCATGAGCACCACCGGCAGCTAGGAGGCGCTGCGTACGCGCCGAGCGCCCACGCATTCTGGACAGTACGATTCGGTCGGTTCGAAGGGTGGACACGCGCCGCGGGCAGGCCCGGATGTAGTGCACCCAACCCTCCTCAGCAAAAAAAATAAAAAAGTTAGCAAGTAATTATATAAACCCGTGGTGACCTACGCGTGGTGGCCTACGTCGTGTCATCCTTGATCTTGATGAATAGAGGGGGCGGCGGCGGCAGACCTCCACACCGCTGTGGTTATGCGTCCTCGTCCTTGTCTCCTTGATCTTCATGAAGACCGGCGGCGGGGAAGCAACGGGGCCTATCTGCGCCGCAAGCCACAATTCGTGGAGGGCATGTGCGGTGTCGTCCCACTTGCGTTCCTCCTCGAGCTGGAACTTGAGGATGGTGGCCTGGGGCTCCTCCTCCTTCGGCATCCTGCCACGGTCCCGAGGCGGTGGCTCGTCCTCCTCCTCCTTGACGACGACTGGTGGGAACTGGTGGCCTGTAGCACCGGGTTCATCGAATGGCCACACCTCGGACGCCACGATGTCGGTTCCCCAATACATCGACCAGTCCGGCAATCCAGGCTGCACACGGTAGGCAATCCCAAAGTACATATAGTCCCCCTCGTAGTCCTCCTCTTCCTCCTCCTCCCTCTCCTCCTCATCGTCGGAATCCTCCAAGTACTCCTTGTCCGAGTCGTCGAGCTCCTCGAGGCGGGTCTCGATGGCACTGCGCTGGTTCTCGTGCTCAGCCTCAAACCACTTGTCCCATGGGCGGGAGTTGATGGCGTACGGGTCCCGTTCAGGTGTCAACCGACCGGCAATTGGACATCTGGGTACGGGCAGGGCATCCCCACCTCCTCCAGCGTGCAGGCCACAAGTAGCGGGAGCGGGAGTGGGGCGTCAGCGAAGAGCCGGCATTCTGACGGCGGTGGCCGAAGGAGGACCGACCTCGTGGTCGTTGCAGTCGGGCTTGAACCAATGCTTCGTCATTGGCTCCGGCCGGAGGGAGGCTAGGGTTTGTGTCGGAGGGGTTGGGTTTTCGGTTCGATCGGGAGGGTAAATATCGAGGATAGGGACGCCGTGATGACCCACAAGTATAGGGGATCACAACAGTCTTTGGGGGTAGTATTATCCAATTTATTGATTCGACATAAGGGGAGCTAAAGAATACTTGCAAGCCTTAACAACTGAGTTGTCAATTCAGCTGCACCTGGAAATAGTTCTTGCTCACAGAAGTTTATCAGTAGCAACAGTTTGTAGTAGCAACAGCAGCAGCGAAACAGGAGCAATAGTAACAGTAGCAGCAAACAGTAGGATATGAGTGTGGTAGGCATAGGGATGGATGGACGGGCGTTGCATGCACGAGTCTAAACATGTAACTTCAAGATCTAGGATATTGCAGATAAATAAGAACAAGCATCCAAGTACTAAACAATCCTAGGCATGTGCTCCATATCTGGTCATGCGTCCTTGCAATGAGAATTTGTACAACATCTTCTGTCCAGCCAGCCCGTGGCAGCGGGCCCTCTAGGAAACTACTGGCAATTAAGGTGCTCCTTTTAATAGAGTACCAGATCAAAGCATTAACACTCCGTGAACGCATGTGATCCTCACACCACAGCCATCCCCTCCGGTTGTCCCAATTTCTATCACTTCGGGGCCTTTGGATCCAGACAATGATATGTGTACACAACTTGCAAATAAGATCACAAACAATACTATCATAATGATTCAATAATAAGTTCAGATCTAAGATCATGGCACTCAGGCCCTAGTGACAAGCATTAAACACAACAAGTTGCAACAAAGTCAAATAGCACTAATAGAGATACTAGCCACTATGCTCTAACAATCTTATTCGATTACATGATAGAACTCATCCAATTCCTACCATCCCCATAGCCTAAAGCGGGGGTTACTCACTCATGGATGAGGGAAACATCGATGGTTGATGAAGAGGCGTTGGTGATGATGATGGCGATGATACTCTCCAAATTCTCCATCCCGGCAGGATGCCAGAACGGAGTTTCTGGATCCGAATCTTGGTTTCTGATGGTGGCGACGGAGCGGAACTCTTTCTAGAAAAACGACGAACCCCCCTCGGTTTTTAGGTCAAGGGGTAACTTACAGGCGAAGAGGGAGCCCGAGGGGGTGCCTAGGGTGGCCGCACCCCCTAGGCGTGGGGTTGGGCCCACCCGCGCCTGGCAGGGGTGTGGCCCTCCCAGGCCTCCACTCCGTCTCGTCTTCTGGTTCCGTGGGTCTTCTGGTGAAATAGGATTTTTGGCATATTTTTCGGGATTTTTTCTTATAGTTGATTTTCTGCACAAAAACTAGACACTAAGGTAATTCTGCTGAAAACAACGTCAGTTTGTGTTAGTTGTATCTAAATCACACAAGTTTAGAGGAAAAACAATAGCAAAAGTGTTCGGGGAAGTAGATACGTTTTAGACGTATCACTCCGCGGTCCCCATTAAAAGGGACCGAACTCTCCTTGATCCCTACCTCCCGCTGACGCGTGGACCTAGAGGTACGTAGTTTTGGGAGGACGCGCGAGCCATCCGTCACCCTCCAAACTTGGACCGCTCCACCGGTCCTGATCCGATTGCGGGGTGTCATTGGACCATGGTATCGAACCAGAATGGTCGAATCAGACCTCGGCGGTCCGTTTGCGCGCCCCCGTTGGAGTTTGTCACAACTAAGTCATGAATTATTTCAAGTCCCTTGATTCTGTTGGGGTTGCCCTGAGTAATTCTGCAGAAAAGCCAATGTAAGAGCATCCCCACTCGTTGGGCGTTTCCAGGCCAAAATCCGAACGTATTTTTGTCCGGACGAAACTAGTTTTCGGCCTGGGAATGCCGAGTTTTCCACTCGCGTTCCCAGGCGAGTTCCGTGTTTGGCTAAAATTCAACAAATTTCGGAAAACTTTGAGCAAATATAGGCGGTTTTGGGCGAACTTTGGGCGAATATAAGTAGTTTTGGGCAAATATGGGCGAACTTTGGGCGAATATGGTTGACATGGACGAACTTTGGGCGAATATGGATGAATATAGGCGGTTTTGGGCGAACTTTGGGCGAATATGGTCGATATGGACAAACTTTGGGCGAATATGGACGAACTTTGGACGAATATGGTCGACATGGATGAACTTGTTGGAATTTGGTGTATATTGGGCTGTTGGCCAATTAGACAAATTCTTAAATTCTCTTTGTCCTACTTGTATATGGCAGCATATGGCTATGCTAGTGGTGCTAAAGTTTAGTCCCACATTGCTAGTTGAAGGGGAGTTGGACCACCTTATATAGTAGAGTGTTGCACCACTCACTAAGGTGTGACAAGAAGAGTAGCCCTCGCGCACTCCTCCTTTGACACCGCCCGCCTCGCCTCGCCTCATCACGACGCGCGCGCGCTGCAGGTTGCGGGAATCTCGCCGAGCCGAACTTTATTTTTATTGTTGGGAAAACTGATTATGAGTAATTAACGGACGCGTTAATTACATCCGTTTCCAGTTTTTATGGACGTGGCTGTTACCGACTCGGACGTGGGCTGAGCCCACGATCTTCCTAACCTGCACTATATAAGCGCCCGGGCTAAACCTAATCGGCACAAAATCAATCCACACAAGCGCCTACCTCCAGAACCTTGCGCCGCTGCTTTCGTCTTCCTCATCCCGGCTTGCGGCGTGCACCGCAGATCGGGACAGTAGGCCTCCGGAACCCCGTCTCTCGTGAACCTGTACGGGTGAAGGGCGATCAGGTTATTGGGGAGCGCTCAAGTGACACTACTGGCAACCACAACGTCGTCCGACGATGAGTTCCCGAACGACGACTTCTTCCCGGACGTCAGCGACCTCTTCGACAACCTCAACATGGGCGACGCTGCTGGGACCGCTGCGGCTGCTATTCAGCCTACACTGTACGTAATCCTCAATTGTCTTTTTCGGATTATGCTAGAGTTCTTTGTTCTAGCGTTTGGTGTAGATGTGATAGGTTTATCTCCTATAGATGTAATCTGTTCATCTACTTTGTTGATCTGCATAATTGGTTTTAGAACCGTTTGTATGATCATGTTTTATCAATTTATTATTCGGATTATATCATATGGATTATTGCTTATATTTTCAACAATCCAAAAACCTGATTATAGGCAACTGAATTCCACTGGTGTAGCCGCGGCTACTAGGCCGCCTCCTTTTGATGGCATACACTATAAGAGATGGCGCAAGAGAGCAGTTCTCTGGTTTGAAAACCTAAACTGCTATAGCGCCACTCTTGGCAAGCCTGAAGGAGATATTTCTACTGAGCAGGAAGCGAACTTTAAGAAAGACGGTACCATGTTTATGGCGGCTTTGATCAGTGTTCTTGGTAATAACATTGTTGACCCTTATATGTCATTTGATAATGGCAATGACGCGTGGGAAGCGCTCGAGGCCAAGTTTGGGGTCTCGGACGCTGGCACTGAGTTGTATGTCATGGAGCAATTCTATGACTACAGGATGGTTGATGAGCGCTCCGTCGTTGAGCAAACTCATGAGATACAATCACTTGCCAAAGAACTTGAGCAGTTCAAGTGTTCCTTACCGGACAAATTTGTGGCTGGTGGCATTATTTCCAAGCTTCCTCCTTCGTGGAGGAAGTTTGCTACTTCTCTGAAACATAAGAGACAAGAGTTTTCCGTTACGGATCTCATTGGGTCTCTTCATGTGGAAGAGAAGGCGAAAGCAAAGGACAAAACTGCTCGAGGACTTGAGGGAGGTTCTACTTGTTGGAGATATGCCCTAGAGGCAATAATAAATGTAGTTATTATTCTATCTTTGTGTTTATGATAAATGTTTACATTCATGCTATAACAGTATTAACAAGGAAACATTAATACTTGTGTGATTTGTAAACTAAATTAGAGTCTCTAGTAAAGCCTCTTCATAATACTAGCTTGTTGGTTAATAAATGATTGTGGTTTCCCTATCATGAACATTGAGATGTTATTAACAACAAGATCATATCGTTAGGAGAATGGTATGATGGACATACTCCTATAGATAAGCGTAGCATAAAGATCAAGTCATTTTAATAGTTCAATTGCTATATGCTTTCTGATACATAGTAACCTAATTCCTTCGACCATGAGATCATGCTTATCACCATCACCGGAAGGATGCTTTGATGACATCAAACACCACATCGTAAATGGGTGGTTATAAAGGTGGCATTGAGTGTTCGGAAAGTATGGGTTGAGACACATGGATCAAGAGTGGGATTTGTCCATCCATATGACGGATAGATATACTCTGGGCCCTCTCGGTGGAATGTCATCCAATTGGCTTGCAAGCATGTGACTGGCTCACAAGGGAGCACATATCACGGGAACGAGAAAAGAGTACTTATCAGTAACAAGGTTGAACTAGGTATGCAAAGATACCGACGATCAAAAACCTCGGATAAGTAAACTATCGTGAGACAAAGGGAAATTGGTATCGTATGTAAGTGGTTCATTCGATCGCAAAGTAATCGTAGAAAAATGTGGGAACCATATGAATTTCTAGATTCCTCTATTGGTTATTGTTCGGAGAAGTGTCTCGATCATGTCCGCATAATTCACGAACAGTAGGGAGACACACTTAAGGATTCGATGTTGTTGAGTAGTTATGGAATGATGAGTAAGAGACCGAATGTTGTTCGGAGTCTCGGATGGGATCCGGGATATCACGAGGAGATCCAAAATGGTCCGGAGAATAATTCATATAAGGAAAGTCTTGTTTCGGAGTTGGAGAATGATTCCGGTGTTTTCATCGGGAATGTTCTAGAAGGGTCCGGAAGGTCCGGCACTCCGGAGGGGAAGGGTACATGTATGTGTCATAACAAGTTGGAATGGTTGCATCATGTACTAGGTGTCATCACTGAGCAAAATAATGGGATAAATCAAATCCTAGTTTGAAAAGTCAAACGCCAATTTGAAAAGTCAAACGGCAAGTTTGCTTGGTGGAGGGAGAGTAGGAAACCTACTTGGGGAGGAAGTCCTCCTCCCTCCACCGCTGGCCAAGGAGGCCGAGTTGGGGGAGGACTCCCTCCTCCCAACCGGCGCCCTCCCACCTATATAAGGAGGGGTAGGGGTGCCCCTCTAATACACACCTCTCACCACCCAAACCCTACCCCTAAGCCGCCGGCGCCACCACCCCCTGCTGCCGCTGCCACCTAGGGCACCACCAACTCGCCGAGTTGGGGTGAAACCCTAACCCTAACCGCCGGCTAGACTCCTCCCTTGGTGCCTCTAAACCCTAGATCGCCAAGGCCTCTCTCATAGTCCACCATACTCGCTCCGGCTTAAGGCGAAGCCCTGCGAGATCTCCCCTCTACTTCCGGTACCATGCCGTCGTGCTGCCGGAATCGCGAGGAGAGTGCTACAACCTCCGCTGCCTGCTGGAACAAGGGAGAGGAAGGTCTTCATCGAGTATCGAACGTGTGACCGACTGCGGGAGCGCTGCCGTAACGCAGCGCCGGAAGGATCGTCTACACGATCTTGAGATCGGCAAGAGTACGACTACATCACCCACGAGAATCCGCTCTCGTTAAACACTTTGGAATCTTCGAGGGTGAGTTATTCTATCGACTCATTGCTACAGTCTAGTAGATAGATCTTGGCTTGTTTGTTTGTATGCGGTAGAATTTTTTTGTTTTCCATGCTACGAACCCCTACAGTGGTATCAGAGCCATGTCTATATGTAGATCTGTTGCACGAGTAGAACACAATGGTCATTGTGGGCGGTGGTGCTTTTATTATCAATTGCTTCTTGTGTACTTTGCATCTTGCGGTATGATGGGATGAAGCGGCCCGGGCTAACCTTACATGACATCGTTCATGAGACTTGCTCCACGCTCAACATGCAACTTGTATTGCATAAGTGGCTTTGCGGGTGTCTGTCTCTCCCATTATAGTATAGATCCAATTTACAATGGGCACTTGATAGTTCAAACATCAACGTTGTGGTTCTTGTTCATAAGTTAGAGCGACACTTATTGAAACCCCCAAACCACGCAAAATATGCAAAGAAAATTAGAGGCGTCTAACTTTGTTTTGCAGGGGTGTGCTGTGATGTGATATGGCCATGATTGTGATTATATTTGATGTATGCAATGTTCCTTATTGTAAGTTGGCAACCGGCAGGAGCCATATTGTTGTCTTTAATTTCTGTTAAGACCCGCGTGTCTATTCAAAGTAGTTGTAATAGTTGAAGCTGGTGGACGACAACCATGAAGCAGCGCCATTGACCTTGACGCTATGTCGGTGATGATGGAGATCATGTTATTGCTTGAAGATGGAGATCGGAAGCACAAGAAGAAAGGCCATATCATATCACATATTATGAATTGCATGTGATGTTAATCCTTTATGCATCTTGTATTGCTTAGTTAACAACGGTAGCATTATAAGATGATCCCTCATGCACATAAATTTCAAGTTCTAAAGTGTTCATCCTTAGTAAGCACCGTTGCTAAAGCTTGTTGTTTCGAAGCACCATGTGATGATCGGGTGTGTTAGATTCTGCAAGTGTATACAACGTGAGCAAGCCAGATCTGCTCATGCAGAAGCTAAAGGTTTGATCTTGACGAGCCTAGCATGTACAGACATGGTCTCGGAACACGGATCACCGAAAGGTAAAGCATGAATCATATAGTAGATATGATGAACATGTCGATTGTTCGCCATTGAAGCTACATCAACTCTCGTGATGATCGGTTTTTATGTGGTGGATTTGGTTCGTGTGATCACTAAAACAATGTGAGGGATATTGTTTTGAGTGGGAGTTCACCTAGATTAATTTAACTATTAATTAGAACTCAATTTGTCATAAACTTTGTCTAAATTATTGCAAATATGTTGTAGATCAATGGCGGCCCCTACCATCAATTTTAATGTGTTCCTAGAGAAAGAAAAGTTGAAAAACAATGGAAGCAACTTTGCGGATTGGTTCCGCAATTTGAGGATTGTCCTCAATGTTGGTAATTTGACCTATGTGCTGGATGCACCGCTGGGTGACCCTCCTGCAGCTGATGCTACCGATGAAGTAAAGAACGTTTACCTCGCTCGGAAGAATCAGTACTCCACAGTTCAGTGTGCTATCTTATATGGTTTGGAATCGGAGCTTCAGAAAAGGTTTGAGAACTCAGACCCACATGATATTGTCCGTGAACTCAAATTGATATTTGAGACTCACGCGGAAGTTGAGAGTTATGAGGCTTCTGAAAAGTTCTTTAACTGCAAGATGGAAGAGGGCGGCTCCGTCAGTGAGCATGTGCTTAAGATGTCTGGGCACGCAAACAAACTTCAAAGCTTGGGTATAGTGATTCCTAATGCTTTGGGGATTTACCGTGTCCTCCAATCACTACCACCAAGTTACAAGAACTTTGTGATGAACTACAATATGCAAAGCATGAACAAGCAGTTGCCAGAACTCTTCTCCATGTTAAAATCTGCAGAAGTGGAGATCAAGAAAGAGCACCAAGTGTTGATGGTCAATAAGACCACTAAATTCAAGAAAGGAAAGTCTAAGCAAAAGGGACACTTCAAGAAGGGTGGTAAGAAAGTTGCCGCACCGACGAAGAAGACCAAGGCTGGGCCTAAGCCTGATACTGAGTGCTTTTACTGCAAGGGAGAAGGTCACTGGAAGTGGAATTGCCCAAAGTACTTGGAGGATTTGAAGAACAGCAACATCAAGAAGAAAGGTATATCTGATATACATGCTATTGATGTGTATCTCACTTGTACTCGTAGTAGTGCATGGGTATTTGATACTGGTTCGGTTGCTCATATTTGTAACTCGAAACAGGTGCTGAAGAATAAACGGAAGCTAGCGAAGAACGAGGTGACGATGCGCGTTGGAAATGGATCAAAGGTTGATGTGATCGCGGTCGGCACGCTACCTCTTCATCTACCATCGGGATTAGTTTTATACTTAAATAATTGTTATTGGTGCCTGCGTTACACATGAACATTATATCGGGATCTTGTTTATTGCGAGACGGTTACTTGTTTAAGTCCGAGAATAATGGTTGTTCGATTTATATGAGTAATATGTTTTATGCACATGCACCTTTGATAGATGGTCTATTCTTATTGAATCTCGATAGTGGAAATACACATATTAATAACATTGAAGCTAAACGTTTGAAATTGAACGATAACTCGACCTATATGTGGCACTATCGTCTTGGTCACATTGGAGTGAAGCGTATGAAGAAACTCCATTCCGATGGACTTCTTGAATCACTTGATTTCGAATCACTTGAAAGATGTGAAGCATGTCCGATGGGTTAAATGACTAAGACTCCATTTTCTGGTATGATGGAGCGAGCTACGGACTTGTTGGAAATCATACATACCGATGTGTGTGGTCCGATGAGTGTAGCATCGCGCGGTGGTTATCGTTATGTTCTTACCTTCACGGATGACTTGAGTAGATATGGGTATATCTATTTCATGAAACATAAGTCCTAAACTTTCGAGAAGTTTAAGGAATTTCAAAGTGAGGTGGAGAATCAACGTAACAAGAAGATTAAATTTCTACGTTCTGATCATGGAGGTGAATATCTAAGTTACGAGTTTGGCGAGCATTCAAAGAAATGCGGAATACTTTCACAATTGACACCGCCGGGAACACCATAGCATAATGGTGTGTCCGAACGTCGTAATCGAACTCTCTTAGATATGGTTCGTTCTATGATGTCACTTACAGATTTACCGCTATTATTTTGGGGTTATGCGTTAGAAACAGCCGCATTCACTTTAAATAGGGCACCATCTAAATCCGTTGAAACGACACCGTATGAATTATGGTTTGGGAAGAAACCTAAATTGTCGTTTCTTAAAGTTTGGGGTTGCGAAGCCTATGTAAAGAAGTTATAGCCGGACAAGCTTGAACCTAAAGCGGAAAAATGCGTCTTCATAGGATACCCAAAGGAAACTATTGGGTATACCTTCTATCATAGATCCGAAGGCAAAATCTTCGTTGCCAAGAATGGATCCTTTCTAGAGAAGGAATTTCTCTCGAAATAAGTGACTGGAAGGAAAGTAGAACTCGACGAGGTTGTTGAACCTTCTCTCGAACTTGCGAGAAGCGCAACACCGTAAGAAGTTCCTGTGGTGCCTGCACCAATAAGAGAGGAAGCTAATGATGATGATCATGAAACTTCGGTTGAAGTTGCTACAGAGCCTCGCAGGTCAACGAGAACTCGTACCACTCCTGATTGGTATGATCTCGTTATGAGTGTCATGTTGGTGGACAACATCGATGACCCTGCGACATATGAGGAAGCGATGATGAGCCCAGATTCCAATAAATGGCAAGACGCCATGAAATCCGAAATTGGATCCATGTACGAAAACCAAGTATGGACTTTGGTGGACTTACCAGATGGCCGGAAGGCTGTCGAGAACAAATGGATTTTCAAGAAGAAAATAGATGCTGATGGTAATGTTACTGTCTATAAAGCTCGACTTGTCGCAAAAGGGTTTCGACAAATTCAAGGAGTTGACTACGATGAGACTTTCTCACCAGTAGCGAAGCTAAAGTCTGTGAGGATTTTGTTAGCAATCGCTGCATATTATGATTATGAGATATGGCAGATGGATGTCAAAACAGCATTCCTCAATGGAGACATTGATGAAGAGTCATAAGTCCTAAACTTTCGAGAAGTTTAAGGAATTTCAAAGTGAGGTGGAGAATCAACGTAACAAGAAGATTAAATTTCTACGTTCTGATCATGGAGGTGAATATCTAAGTTACGAGTTTGGCGAGCATTCAAAGAAATGCGGAATACTTTCACAATTGACACCGCCGGGAACACCATAGCATAATGGTGTGTCCGAACATCGTAATCGAACTCTCTTAGATATGGTTCGTTCTATGATGTCACTTACAGATTTACCGCTATCATTTTGGGGTTATGCGTTAGAAACAGCCGCATTCACTTTAAATAGGGCACCATCTAAATCCGTTGAAACGACACCGTATGAATTATGGTTTGGGAAGAAACCTAAATTGTCGTTTCTTAAAGTTTGGGGTTGCGAAGCCTATGTAAAGAAGTTATAGCCGGACAAGCTTGAACCCAAAGCGGAAAAATGCGTCTTCATAGGATACCCAAAGGAAACTATTGGGTATACCTTCTATCATAGATCCGAAGGCAAAATCTTCGTTGCCAAGAATGGATCCTTTCTAGAGAAGGAATTTCTCTCGAAATAAGTGACTGGAAGGAAAGTAGAACTCGACGAGGTTGTTGAACCTTCTCTCGAACTTGCGAGTAGCGCAACACCGTAAGAAGTTCCTGTGGTGCCTGCACCAATAAGAGAGGAAGCTAATGATGATGATCATGAAACTTCGGTTGAAGTTGCTACAGAGCCTCGCAGGTCAACGAGAACTCGTACCACTCCTGATTGGTATGATCTCGTTATGAGTGTCATGTTGGTGGACAACATCGATGACCCTGCGACATATGAGGAAGCGATGATGAGCCCAGATTCCAATAAATGGCAAGACGCCATGAAATCCGAAATTGGATCCATGTACGAAAACCAAGTATGGACTTTGGTGGACTTACCAGATGGCCGGAAGGCTGTCGAGAACAAATGGATTTTCAAGAAGAAAACAGATGCTGATGGTAATGTTACTGTCTATAAAGCTCGACTTGTCGCAAAAGGGTTTCGACAAATTCAAGGAGTTGACTACGATGAGACTTTCTCACCAGTAGAGAAGCTAAAGTCTGTGAGGATTTTGTTAGCAATCGCTGCATATTATGATTATGAGATATGGCAGATGGATGTCAAAACAGCATTCCTGAATGGAGACATTGATGAAGAGTTGTATATGATGCAACCCAAAGGTTTTGTCGATCCTAAAGATGCTAACAAGGTATGCAAACTTCAACGGTCCATATATGGATTGAAGCAAGCATCCCGAAGTTGGAATAAACGTTTTGATAAGGTAATTAAAAGTTTTGGTTTTATACAAACTGTCGTGGTGGTATCACGGCATATGCCATGGGTAGGCTAAAGTTGGGGCCGATGGACGTGGAGGAATCCGGGGAGGGATGATGCAGTGAAGACCGCACTCATATGAACAAAGAGAAATACAATGTATATTGGATCGAAGCTCTCAAGTGGAGATAACACCTCATTATACACATCTAATCTCTTATAATCTTGCCATACATGTGGCTACAACCATGCTCCTTGAGCTGTATTTACTATGCTTCTACCTAGATCTCTCTGTGCGAGTGGAGGAAGAGGAAGAAGGAGAGCTCCTAGTGAGCAGAGAGGGGAGGAGCCCTTCCGGGGCCTCTCCGTGAATGATCCCCCTGGTGCTCCTTATAAAGGGGAGCCCAGGGGACAAATCTTGTTCCCCACGATTGGTATCTAGGCAGCATATTCCTTACATCTTCTTAGATGCTGAGCATATGCCTTGGCATCTTTGGAGATGCCAGGGCGTATTCCTTAGCATATTCCTAGATGCCATAGGCATATTCATTATTGCTCTTGTCAGTCTGAGGTAGAAATGTCCCAAGACTGGCACGTGACATGAAGATCTCGACTTGGCCTGAAGGCATGTCGATGTAGTGGTTGAGGCAGCGTTCGAGGGTGAATAATAGGGCGTCTGGGGCGAACTGATTCGGCCCAGACGTCTTAGGCGAAGGGGAAATTCGGCCCTGGTGATGGTTGATTCGGCCTGAGAGAGCTAAGGCCCAAACCGGTCCTAAATCACCTCCAGCCGGGTCATATGTGGCCTGCCGAATCTTTCTTTATTCGGCCCAGGTGTCGAATTAGTGGAGATGTAGCCCAGGTGAAGGAAACGATGAGATTCCCCGCGGTGGGCTGGGTCCAGCCGATGCCAGCCCACCCGGGGGAACCAGGCGGGGATGATGGGTAGGGAATTGGACTTCGGCACGGGAGGCTCCCCACGGTGGGCCAGGTTCGGCATATGCCGGCCCACCCGGGGGTGATGGCGGCAGTGAATCGGCGACCTGGTGAGCGTGGCGTGGACGCTGGACGAGGACGCTCGCCGGGTGGCTCTGGCGACGTTGGCGGGAGTAGGAGGAAGCGGGGAGTCGGCCATGGGCCAACTTTGGCTCAGGTCGGCCCATGGGCGTAATGATTCGGCTCGACCGGAGTTCTCTTATTCAGCACATAGCAAACTGGCTTTGGCCTAGTTAATTCGGCCCAAGAGGGGCAGATTCTGTCTTGACCAGGCCGAGTTATACTTAACTCGGCCCAACCAAGATTTATTCTTCTTTCTTTTATCTTTTACACCTCTCTTCACCCATTCTTTCTATTTAATTGTTTTATTCTTTTACATAGATCACTTTATAGATCAACTCTGGGGTACCTGGGGTCATATCCCCGACAGTAGTCCCCGAGGCTATGTGGGATTCGTAGAATCGTGCATAGACTTTATTCATAATATCTCCAGAGTTGCTTATTCGACTTATTGTACCTTGGTCATATACTTCTATGTCTTATAACCCTTTTTGGTAAGTTTATGACCCCTGGTCTTCTTGGGCATTGCTCATAACCCGTTTAGGCAAGTTTTTGACTTCTGGCCTTCTTGGGCACTGGTCATAAACCTTTTGGGTAAGTTACGAGGTTTAGCCTTCTCGGGCACTGCTCTTTTAACTTCTTTGGGTAAGTTATGACTTCTGGCCATTGTTAGCACTGGTCTTTTAACCCCTTTGGGTAAGTTATGACTTCTGGCCATTTTTGGCACTGGTCTTTTAACCTCTTTGGGCAAGTTATGACCTCTGGCCATTTTTGGCACCTGTCTTTTAACCTCTTTGGGCAAGTTATGACTTCTCGCCATTTTTGGCACTGGTCTTTTAACCTCTTTGGGCAAGTTATGACCCCTGGCCATTTTTGGCACCTGTCTTTTAACCTCTCTGGGCAAGTTATGACTTCTGGCCATTTTTGGCACTGGTCTTTTAACCTCTTTGGGAAAGTTTTTGGACTTCTGGCCTTCATGGGCACTGGTCATAACCCTTTGGGTAAGTTTCTAGACTTCTGGCCTTCTTGGGCACTGGTCATAACCCTTTGGATAAGTTTCTGGACTTCTGGCCTTCTTGGGCACTGGTCATAACCCCTTTGGGTAAGTTTTTGGACTTCTGGCCTTCTTGGGCACTGGTCATAACCTCTTTGGGTAAGTTATGAGTCCTGGCCTTCTTGGGCATTGCTCTATTAACCCTATTGGGTAAGTTATGGGTTCTGGCCTTCTTGGGCATTGCTCTTTTAACCCCATTGGGTAAGTTATGAGTTCTGGACTTCTTGGGCATTGTTCTTTTAACCCCATTGGGTAAGTTATGAGTCCTGGCCTTCTTGGGCATTGTTCTTTTAACCCCATTGGGTAAGTTATGAGTCCTGGCCTTCTTTGGCACCGCTCTTTTAACCTCTTTGGGTAAGTTATGATCCGAGTCATCTGTTTCCAAATCCGAGTTATCTTACTCAAAATTGACTTATGTCTTAAGTCTGAGTCTTCTGACTCAAATCCGAGGTATATGAATCAAATCCGAGTTATCTCATTCCAAATCCGAGTTACTTTACTCAATTTTGACTTACATCTCAAATCTGGGTCATCTGACTCAAATCCGAGGTGTATGACTCAAATCCGAGTTATCTCATTCCAAATCCGAGTTACTTTACTCAATTTTGACTTACATCTCAAATCTGAGTCATCTGACTCAAATCCGAGGTATATGACTTAAATCCAAGTTATCTCACTCCAAATCCGAGTTACTTTACTCAATTTTGACTTACATCTCAAATCTGGGTCATATGACTCAAATCCGAGTTATCTCATTCCAAATCCAAGTTACTTTACTCAAAATTGACTTATGTCTTAAGTCTGAGTTATCTGGCTCAAAATCCGAGTTATATGACTCAAATCCGAGTTACATGACTCAAATCCGAGTTACTTTACTCAAAATTGACTTATGTCTTAATTCTGAGTCACCTGGCTCAAAATCCGAGTTATATGACTCAAATCCGAGTTACATGACTCAGATCCGAGTTACTTTACTCAAAATTGACTTATGCCTCGAGTCTGAGTTACCTGGCTCAAAATCCGAGTTATATGACTCAAATCCGAGTTACATGACTCAAATCCGAGTTACTTTTATGTCTTAAGTTTGAGTTATCTGGCTCAAAATCCGAGTTATATGACTCAAATTCGAGTCATCTGTTTGCCACGATATAACTTGATATGGCGTGATGATGTTAATTTGCCTTTGATATGGATCCGGGATATAGATCCAAGATTAAGTTTTGGGATATGATAATAGGGCTAACCGCTGAGAGATTTGATTTGAGATGTAGATATGGGATATAGATTTGAGATATGATAAGCTGGCCAATAGTCATCCGAGATATGGGATAACCTGGCAAGATGGTGAGATATCAATCCGAGTCATAACTTAACCTGGCAATCTGGCGAACTGAATAAAGCTTCGGCCCGAATCAGAGATATGATTAGTACGCCGAGTCTGAATACAAATCCGAATTATAATATACCCTGGCAAGCTGAATCAAATGTTAGTCCGAATAAGAGACAATCTACTGAGCTGAGTTAAAGGTTATTCCGAAGCATAAATAAATTGACTCAAATTATATCCGAATCATCAATAAGCTGGCCGGTAAGCTGAGTTAAAGGATAATCCAAAGCATAAATAATCTGACTCAAATTCTGTCTGAATCATAAATACGCTGACTCAAATTCTATAATTATTATAAATAGGCTGACTCAAATCTTATCCGAATCATAAACATGCTGACTCAAATTCTGTCCGAATCAGCAATAAGCTGGCTGGTGGGCTGAGTTAAAGGTCGGTCCAAAGCGTAAATAAACTAACTCAAATTCTATCTGAATCATCGATAAGCTGGCCGACGAGCTGAGTTTAAGGTTAACCCAAAGCATACTAACTCAAACTCTATCTGAATCATCAATAAGCTGATTCAACTTCTATCTGAGTTATAAATAAGCTGGCTGGTGAGCTGAGTTAAAGGTCAATCCAAAGCATAAACAATCTGACTCAAAATCTATCTGAATCATAAATAAGCTGGCTGACGAGCTGAGTTTAAGGTTAACCCAAAGCAAACTAACTCAAACTCTATCTGAATCATCAATAAGCTGATTCAACTTCTATCCGAGTTATAAATAAGCTGACTCAAATACAGATCTAAATCAACATAATGTTCTCTTAATCCAAAGGTGACTCTACGGATAAGTTGACTAGTCCCCGGGTTAAGTTATTTTCTCCCCGGGGTGAAGGATTGAGTGTAGGTGGCTGAGTTATCTGGCACTTACAGTATACTTGGAGAAATGTTTGAGTGAGTCTTGCTAGGTCATACCTCCCCTGCTGAGTTACCTGGTACTTACAGTAAGCTTGGAGTAGTGCTTGAGCCCTTCTTGCTGAGTCTTACCTGCTTTGATGAGTCAGACTTGGAGAGCCTCTGCGCTTACCTCTTTGTTCTCTGTTGGCTTGGTGGAGCTGAATGAGCCCTATGAGGAAGAAGTTGATGAAGATGTTCCGGTCCGTATGGAAACCCAACCAACGCCACTAGAAGGCCCCACGGTGGGCGCCAAATGTCGTGGTGGTATCACGGCATATGCCATGGGTAGGCTAAAGTTGGGGCCGATGGACGTGGAGGAATCCGGGAAGGGATGATGCAGTGAAGACCGCACTCGTATGAACAAAGAGAAATACAATGTATATTGGATCGAAGATCTCAAGTGGAGATAACACCTCATTCTACACATCTAATCTCTTATAATCTTGCCATACATGTGGCTACAATCATGCTCGTTGAGCTGTATCTCCTATGCTTCTACCTAGATCTCTCTGTGCGAGTGGAGGAAGAGGAAGAAGGAGAGCTCCTAGTGAGCAGAGAGGGGAGGAGCCCTTCTGGGGCCTCTCCGTGAATGATCCCCCTGGTGCTCCTTATAAAGGGGAGCCCAGGGGACAAATCTTCTTCCCCACGATTGGTATCTAGGCAGCATATTCCTGGCATCTTCTTAGATGCTGAGCATATGCCTTGGCATCTTTGGAGATGCCAGGGCATATTCCTTAGCATATTCCTAGATGCCATAGGAATATTCCTTATTGCTCCTGTCAGTCTGAGGTAGAAACGTCCCAAGACTGGCACGTGACATGAAGATCTCGACTTGGCCCGAAGGCATGTCGATGTAGTGGTTGAGGAAGCGTTCGAGGGTGAATAATAGGGCGTCTGGGGCGAACTGATTCGGCCCAGACGTCTTAGGCGAAGGGGAAATTCGGCCCTGGTGATGGTTGATTCGGCCTGAGAGAGCTAAGGCCCAAACCGGGCCTAAATCACTTCCAGCCGGGTCATCTGTGGCCTGCCGAATCTTTCTTTATTTGGCCCAGGTGTCGAATTAGTGGAGATGTAGCCCAGGTGAAGGAAACGATGAGATTCCCCGCGGTGGGCTGGGTCCAGCCGATGCCGGCCCACCCGAGGGAAGCAGGCGGGGATGCTGGGTAGGGAATTGGATTTCGGCACGGGAGGCTCCCCGCGGTGGGCCAGGTTCGGCATATGCCGGCCCACCCGGGGGTGATGGCAGCAGTGAATCGGCGACCTGGTGAGCGCGGCGTGGACGCTGGACGAGGACGCTCGCCAGGTGGCTCTGGCGATGTTGGCGGGAGTAGGAGGAAGCGGGGAGTCGGCCGTGGGCCGACTTTGGATTAGGTCGGCCCATGGGCGTAATGATTCGGCCCGACCGGATTTCTCTTATTCAGCACATAGCAAACTGGCTTTGGCCTAGTTAATTCGGCCCAAGAGGGGTAGATTCTGTCTTGACCAGGCCGAGTTATACTTAACTCGGCCCAACCAAGATTTATTCTTCTTTCTTTTATCTTTTACACCTCTCTTCACCCATTCTTTCTATTTAATTGTTTTATTCTTTTACATAGATCACTTTATAGCCCAACTCTGGGGTACCTAGGGTCATATCCCCGACACAAACTTATGGAGAAGCTTGTATTTACAAGAAAGTGAGTGGGAGCTCTGTAGCATTCTTAATACTATATGTAGATGACATATTGTTGATTGGGAATGATGTAGACCTTCTTAATAGTGTCAAGGAATATTTGAATAATAGTTTTTCAATGAAAGATCTTGGCGAAGCAGCTTACATATTAGGCATAAAGATTTGTAGAGATAGATTGAGACGCATAATATCATTGTCACAAAGTACATATTTGGACAAAGTTCTAAAGTGGTTTGGAATGGAAGATAGCAAGAAAGGGTTCTTGCCCATGTTGCCCAATACGACCTTGAGTAAAACCCAAAGTCCAGCAACGGCAGAAGATAGAGAAAGGATGAGTAAGACTCCCTATGCCTCAGCCATAAGATCTCTAATGTATGCTATGCTATGTACTAGACCCGACATTGCATATGCTGTTAGTTTAACTAGCAGATATCAAAGTGATCCAGGAGTAGATCATTGGACAGCGGTCAAAAACATCCTTAAGTACTTGATAAGAACTAAGGATATGGTTCTTTCTTATGGATGTGATGAACAACTCGTTGTTAATGGTTACACCGATGCTAGTTGGAACACCGATTCGGATGATTCTAAATCACAATCTGAATACGTATTTACTTTGAATGGTGCAGCAGTTAGCTGGAGGAGTGCAAAGCAAAGCGTTGTGGCGAGATCTTCAACTGAATCGGAATACATAGCTGCTTCGGAGGCTTCACAAGAAGCGATATGGATGAAGGAGTTCATTACAGAGCTCGGTGTGGTTCCAAGTGCGCTGGACCCAATGTCTATCTACTGTGGTAACATGGGCGCCATAGCCAATGCGCAAGAACCAAGGTCACACAAGAAGCTGAAGCACATCAAGCTACGTTTTCACGCTATTCGAGAACATGTCCAATATGGTGACATAAAGATTTGCAAAGTACACATAGATGTGAATGTGGCGGATCCATTGACTAAACCTCTCCCGAGGGGAAAACATGACCAACACCAAACTGCCATGGGTGTTCGGTATATTACCATGTAATCTAGATTAGTTGACTCTAGTGCAAGTGGGAGACTGTTGGAGATATGCCCTAGAGGTAATAATAAATGTAGTTATTATTATATCTTTGTGTTTATGATAAATGTTTACATTCATGCTATAACAGTATTAACAAGGAAACATTAATACTTGTGTGATTTGTAAACTAAATTAGAGTCCCTAGTAAAGCCTCTTCATAATACTAGCTTGTTGGTTAATAGATGATTATGGTTTCCCTATCATGAACATTGAGATGTTATTAACAACAAAATCATATCGTTAGGAGAATGGTATGATGGACATACTCCTATAGATAAGCGTAGCATAAAGATCAAGTCATTTTAATTGTTCAATTGTTATATGCTTTCTGATACATAGTAACCTAATTCCTTCGACCATGAGATCATGCTTATCACCATCACCGGAAGGATGCTTTGATGACATCAAACACCACACCGTAACTGGGTGGTTATAAAGGTGGCATTGAGTGTTCGGAAAGTATGGGTTGAGACACATGGATCAAGAGTGGGATTTGTCCATCCATATGACGGATAGATATACTCTGGGCCCTCTCGATGGAATGTCATCCAATTAGCTTGCAAGCATGTGACATGCTCACAAGGGATCACATATCACGGGAACGAGAAAAGAGTACTTGTCAGTAACGAGGTTGAACTAGGTATGCAGAGATACCGACGATCAAAACCTCGGATAAGTAAACTATCGTGAGACAAAGGGAAATTGGTATCATATGTAAGTGGTTCATTCGATCGCAAAGTAATCGTAGAAATATGTGGGAGCCATATGAATTTCCAGATTCCTCTATTGGTTATTGTTCAGAGAAGTGTCTCGATCATGTCCGCGTAATTCACGAACCGTAGGGAGACACACTTAAGGATTCGATGTTGTTGAGTAGTTATGGAATGATGAGTAAAAGACCGAATGTTGTTCGGAGTCTCGGATGGGATCCGGGATATCACGAGGAGATCCGGATTGGTCCGGATAATAAGATTCATATAAGGAAAGTCTTGTTTTGGAGTTGGGGAATGATTCCGGTGTTTTCATCAGGAATGTTCTAGAAGGTTCCGGAAGGTCCGGCACTCCGGAGGGGAAGGGTACATGAATGTGTCATAACAAGTTGGAATGGTTGCATCATGTACTAGGTGTCATCGCTGAGCAAAATAAAGGGATAAATCAAATCCTAGTTTGAAAAGTCAAAAGCCAATTTGAAAAGTCAAACGGCAAGTTTGCTTGGTGGAGGGAGAGTAGGAAACCTACTTGGGGAGGAAGTCCTCCTCCCTCCACCACCGGCCAAGGAGGCCGAGTTGGGGGATAACTCCCTCCTCTCAACCGGCGCCCTCCCACCTATATAAGGAGGGGCAGGGGTGCCCCTCGAGCCTACACCTTTCACCCCCAAACCCTAGCCCTAAGCCGCCGGTGCCACCGCCCCCTGCTGCCGCCGCCTAGGGCACCACCAACTCGCCGAGTTGGGGTGAAACCCTAACCCTAGCCGCCGGCTAGACTCCTCCCTTGGTGCCTCTAAACCCTAGATTGCCAAGGCCTCTCTCATAGTCCACCATACTCGCTCCGGCTTAAGGCGAAGCCCTACGAGATCTCCCCTATACTTCCTGTACCACGCCGTCGTGCTGCTGGAATCGCTAGGAGAGTGCTACAACCTCCGCTGCCTGCTGGAACAAGGGAGAGGAAGGTCTTCATCGAGTACCGAACGTGTGACCGACTGCGGGAGCGCTGCCGGAACGCAGCGCCGGAAGGATCGTCTACACGATCTTGAGATCGCCAAGAGTACGACTACATCACCCACGAGAATCTGCTCTCGTTAAACACTTTGGAATCTTCGAGGGTGAGTTATTCTATCGACTCGTTGCTACAATCTAGTAGATAGATCTTGGCTTGTTTGTTTGTACGCGGTAGAAAAAATTTGTTTTCCATGCTACGAACCCCTACAGTTTGCAATGATGATGAGTCCAATGTTTGGCATTCACGACTCTGTCATATTAACTTTGGTTGCATGACGCGGCTAGCCAATATGAGTTTAATTCTGAAATTTACCACTGTCAAAGGTTCTAAGTGCCAAGTTTGTGTGCAAGCAAAGCAACCCCGCAAGTCTCATACGGCTGCGGAACCGAGAAACTTAGCACCGCTAGAACTTATACATTCAGATCTTTGTGAGATGAATGGTGTGTTGAGAAAAGGTGGAAAAAGATACTTTATGACTTTGATTGATGACTCCACTAGATACTGCTATGTTTATCTTCTGAAATCTGAAGATGACGCTTTGAACTACTTCAAAATCTATAGAGCTGAGGCAGAAAACCAACTTGATCTTAAAATCAAGTGGATAAGGTCGGATCATGGTGGAGAGTACTTTTCAAACGAATTTGATTTATTCTGTATGGAACATGGTATTATACATGAGAGGACGCCTCCCTACTCACCTCAGTAAAATGGGGTGGCCGAAAGGAAGAACCGCACTCTAACTGATTTGGTTAACGCCATGTTAGATACATCGGGTCTTTCCAAGGAATGGTGGGGGGAGGCGCTAATGACTGCATGTCATGTCCTAAAACGTGTTCCTGTAAAGGATAAAAACATGAATCCATTTGAGGAATGGGAAAAGAAAAGGCTTAAACTCTCTTACTTACGAACTTGGGGTTGTTTGGCGAAAGTCAATATTCCAATACCCAAGAAGCGAAAGCTTGGACCAAAAAACGTTGATTGTGTTTTTCTGGGATATGCTTTTCATAGCATTGGCTATAGTTTTTGATAGTAAAATCTGAGGTATCCGACATGCATGTTGGTACAATTATGGAGTCGAATGATGCGACTTTCTTTGAGGACATATTTCCTATGAAGGGTATGTCTAGCTCATCAAATTAGGAGATGACTAGTTCATCTAGTCAGGAATTTCTATAATTCTTGAACCCACTATGCCGATAGAACACTCTGATGATCCTGTGGAGGATGACAATGAAGCTCCCAAAAGGAGCAAGAGACAAAGGACTGCAAAGTCATTTGGTGATGATTTCATTGTGTACCTTGTGGATGATACTCCCACTTCCATTTCAGAAGCTTATGCTTCTCAAGATGCTGACAACTGGAAGGAAGCTGTCCGAAGCGAGATGGACTCCATCTTAGCTAATGGTACTTGGGAAATCACTGATCGTCCTTATGGGTGTAAACCTGTAGGATGTAAATGGGTGTTTAAGAAAAAGCTTAGACCTGATGGTATTATTGAAAAGTACAAGGCACGTCTTGTGGCTAAGGGTTATACCCAAAAGGAAGGTGAAGACTTCTTCGATACCTACTCACCTGTAGCCAGATTGACCACTATTAGAGTACTACTTTCCTTGGCTGCCTCACATGGTCTTCTCGTTCATCAAATGGACGTTAAGACAGCTTTTCTAAATGGAGAGCTAGATGAGGAAATTTATATGGAGCAGCCTGACGGATTTGTAGTAGATGGTCAAGAAGGAAAGGTGTGTAAGTTAGTGAAATCTTTGTATGGTCTTAAGCAAGCTCCTAAGCAGTGGCATGAGAAGTTTGAAAGAACTTTAACAGTTGAAGGCTTTGTTGTAAATGAAGCTGACAAATGTGTGTACTATCGCCATGGTGGGGGCGAGGGGGTTATTATGTCTGTCTATGTTGATGACATATTGATATTCGGGACCAACCTCGCTGTTATCGAGGAGTTCAAAGAGTTCCTATCTCGCTGCTTTGAGATGAAGGACTTGGGAGTGGCTGATGTAATTTTAAACATCAAGCTACTAAAGGATGACAATGGTGGGATTACATTGCTTCAGTCTCACTATGTGGAAAAGATATTGAGTCGCTTTGGGTATAGCGACTGCAATTCTTCTTCAACGCCTTATGATCCGAGTCTGCTACTTCGAAAGAATCGAAGGAATGCTAAAGATCAATTGAGATATTCTCAAATCATTGGCTCGCATATATATTTAGCCAGTGCTACTAGACCTAGCATCACCTTTGCTGTAAGCAAACTGATTCGATTTGTGTCAAATCCTGGAGATGATCATTGCCATGCTATTGAAAGAGTTTTGCGCTATTTGAAAGGCACTGCGAGTTACGGTATTCACTATACTGGGTATCCACGGGTACTTGAGGGTTATAGTGATTCAAACTGGATATCTGATGCTGATGAGATTAAGGTCACACGTGGTTATTTGTTTACACTTGGTGATGGCGCTGTTTCCTAGAAGTCTTGCAAGCAGACCATCTTAACGAGGTCAACAATGGAAGCATAACTCACAGCATTAGACACAACCACTATTGAAGCAGAGTGGCTTCATGAGCTCTTGATGGACTTACCTGTGGTTGAAAAACCAATACCCGCCATCCCGATGAACTGTGATAATCAAATTGTGATCGTCAAAGTAAATAGTTCTAATGATAATATGAAGTCATCAAGGCATGTGAAGAGGAGATTAAAATCTGTCAGGAAATTGAGAAACTCCGGAGTTATTGCGTTGGATTATATCCAAACATCTAAGAACCTGGCAGATCCCTTCACAAAGGGTTTATCACGCAATGTGATAGATAATGCATCGAGGGAGATGGGTTTGAGACCCACGCTATGAGTTGATCCCAGTGGCAACCCTCTCTATGTGATCGGAGATCCCGTGAATTAGAGCTGGGAGACAAGCTGTTGGTCAGCTGAGAGGAGAGTATCCCCATATTATATTTATATCTCCATAAAGATGCAATACTCTCTTAATATGCATGGCAGGTTGATATTTATCTTAATGTGTTCCAAGTGGTTTTTTATAAGCGGAGATGTTGTCCTGCATAACATCTCTTGAGGAACACACCTATGTGAGTCTAACTGTCAAACATCGTAGTCCGTGAGAGTTGGGTGCTCTCTAATAAACTCATGAAAGGCCCTGGAGTATGACGCATAAGCTCCAAACCGCGGGAAAGCCGACGGTAGCCCTGTACCGGTCTAGATTTTGTGTGAAACTAGCACGCAGAAAACTTGTAGTTCAAGGCATAGTCCACTATTCAAGTTGCAAGCTAGTGTAGCATGAAGTTTAACGTGGAAGTTCAACTTAACGGTCTCCACTACACACCGGTATATAAAACAATGTTTTGAAAGAAAAGTGATGTGATGTGCCAATGAGACTTTGTGGGAGATGGTTGGAATTTGGTGTATATTGGGCTGTTGGCCCATTAGACAAATTCTGAAATTCTCTTTGGCCCACTTGTATATGGCAGCATATGGCTGTGCTAGTGGTGCTAAAGTTTAGTCCCACATTGCTAGTTGAAGGGGAGTTGGACCACCTTATATAGTAGAGTGTTGCACCACTCACTAAGGTGTGACAAGAAGAGTAGCCCTCGCGCACTCCTCATCTGACACCTCCCGCCTCGCCTCGCCTCATCACGACGCGCGCGCGCTGCAGGTTGCGGAAATCTCGCCGAGCCGATCTTTATTTTTCTTGTTGGGAAAACTGATTATGAGTAATTAACGGACGCGTTAATTACATCCGTTTTCAGTTTTTATGGACGTGGCTGTTACCGACTCGGACGTGGGCAGAACCCACGATCTTCCTAACCTGCACTATATAAGCGCCCGGGCTAAACCTAATCAGCACAAAATCAATCCACACACGCGCCTACCTCCAGAACCTTGTGCCGCCGCTTTTGTCTTCCTCATCCCGGCTTGCGGCGTGCACCGCAGATCGGGACAGTAGGCCTCCGGAACCCCGCCTCTCGTGAACCTGTACGGGTGAGGGGCGATCAGGTTTTTGGGGAGCGCTCAAGCGACACTACTAGCAACCACAACGTCGTCCGACGACGAGTTCCCGAACGACGACTTTTTCCCGGACGTCAGCGACCTCTTCGACAACCTCAACATGGGCGACGCTGCTGCGACCGTTGCGGCTGCTATTCAGTCTACACTGTACGTAATCCTCAATTGTCTTTTGTCGGATTATGCTAGAGTTCTTTGTTCTAGCGTTTATCTCCTATAGATGTAATTTGTTCATCTACTTTGTTGATCTGCATAATTGGTTTTAGTACCGTTTGTATGATCATGTTTTATCAATTTATTATTCGGATTAAATCATATGGATTATTGCTTATATTTCCAACAGAACTTGGGCAAATATGGGCAAACTTTGGGCAATGAGCGATATGGACGAACTTTGGGCAAACATGGGCGATATGGACAAACTTTGGGCGAATATGGCGAACTTTGGGCGAATATTGACGAATATAGGCAGTTTTGGGCAAACTTTGGGCGAATATGGTCGATATGGACAAACTTTGGTCGGATATGAACAAATATGGGCGAACTTTAGGCGAATATGGACGAATTTTGGGCAAACTTTGGAGGAATATAGGCGAATATATGCAGACTGGGCAGGTCCACTCGATTAATTCACTTCGTTCGGCGTTTCCGGGATCCTGGAAATGGTCTGGGAAGCTCGCACTAAAGTTGGCCCAAATCAAACAAAAATAGGTTCTTAGAAATGCGACTAGATGAAATTTCAGCGTCCGGATCTAATTTTGACGTTCGAATCCGCGTCGTAAAAATGGAGATGCTCTAAAGATCGATGAACCGGAGAGAAATATCGCCGTCAGTCAGTGGTCGCCGGCTAAAACAATCAACGATCGAAGCGAACGCTTAAGATTGATGTAACTTTTTGCTCGGCTGACCTTACATACTACTGTAGCCGTTAACTGCAGCCGCTGCGCCTACGCGACGAAGTCTACAATCTTAGAATTTAGTTCCTTCGACTTAGTATACAATCTCTTCGTATCCGAGTGAACCTATATATTAAAACTAATTTAGATATATTTATTTCACAAAACTAAAACAATTTATATTTTGAAATGGATGAAGTAGTTCCTTAAAAATAAAGAGACACACTAACGACATTGAAAGCATGTCTTCGTCGTTTTCCACAGCAGCACCTGCATGCCTCTCGATCTCATTAACCGAGACCTAAGTAAACATATTATACCCGACAACCGATGAGATCGATTAGTTTAATTGTTGCTTCTCCTCATACGTCGCCACGTCCTATCACTAGGAGAAAACAGGTTTTTCGTTCAATCCATTTCTAGCTATGGCCGCGGCCGGGACTAATTGCCACGCCAGACGGCCCGAGGCATCTCAAACCATAGGTTCTCGGCCGGTTAGACCCCATCACTGGTGGAAAACAGGGTTGTAGTCCCGGGCCGCAACGGGCTCTAGTCCCGGTTTTGTCCGGGACTGCGAAATAGGGACTAAAGGCCCCCCCTCTAGTCTCGGATCGCAACGCCCCGCGACTGATAACAGTCACATGGCTGATTCAGCGTCGCGGGGGGCAGAAACCCTCTAGTCCCGGGCTGTAACACCACCCGGGACTAAAAGGTTTCCTGCCGCGGCAGAGAAACACCACATTTCTCTGCCGCGGCAGAGATTGTGTATTTCCTTTTTTTTGTCATTTCGTTCCTTTTTCGTTTTGTGTTTCACTATAATTCAAACATATATTTCAGTATACATATTATACGCTACTACATACACACTACACGTTGATGCATTTATATAATTAATTGATCCCTTGCAAGCATACATATAATCAATCATATCAAAAGGAAGAAATGTTTTGAAATTACATGGTCATTGATGAATATATATATATATATATATATATATATATATATATATGTATAAGCTACATGAAGATGACTAAGGCAAATCGAGTTCCACGTCATCCGCATAATGCCCTCCATGTACATCAAGGACTTCCTTCATCATAAATCCCGCCAGCTCCTCTTGAATTGCTCTTATGCGCTAGTCTGGCTCTAGTATCTTCCGCAAATCATAAATATAATGTGAGTCAACTTTCCGCTCACTGGTCAACTCGCGGATGTACTCGTAGACGTAGTATCCACATAAATGAGTTCCCGGTGGCTGCTGTAAACTCTTCACCATTTTATAAGTTAACTCCTCTTTGAATGGACCTGATATTTTCTGTCTGAACCATGTCCAACACCTGCTCGGCAAAGAAAATGAACAAAGGAGTGATTAGTTACTTGCTATCAGGAAATAAATAAAAGAGGACGATATAATGCGATAATGATTGAAATTACTTATGGAGCATTGCTTTCATGTCGCTCCACTGCTCTTGGTCCCAACTTAATGAGTCGTGGACTTCAACTAGGGAGTTGTCAACTTGAATGTTTAGCAAGATCCAGTGGAATCTGCTGACATTTACATAAGCATACATGCATAGCTCATTCAGTAAGCAAAAATAAAATGTGTACAAGATATAAACACTCACTTGAAGTTGTAAGGAAATAGTATTTCCTTAACAAAATTATGCTCGGTTAAGAACCTGCACAGGTCTTCCTCCACGTCTTTGGGGTGATTCTTTAACGTATATTCATTAATCATATATGGGTCAATGAATCCAACGTTGTATCTTCTAGCTCTTTTGCATTCAAGCATCTTCATTCTGCGGAATATAATATCATCATACAAAAGGATATATAGTTAGGATAATATATTAAATGCAATGAACGAGCTAAAGCTACAAAATTAATTATAGAAATAAATAACTTACAGACAGTAGCAACCAATGATAGATTTGTCGAGGGCGCGCTGGTTGTATAACTGAAACAGTTCGGTCATTTGAACCTGTATCGAGTATGGTTTGAAGTGATGCTCCTTTCTAACGTCCACCGGAAACCAATCTTTATGATGCTTTTTTTCTGCTTGCGACATGTACCATTCATGCAGATTTCGCATATGTGTGGATAGACGCGCGAGCTCCTCATTACTGACTAGAGGCTCCTCTTGGACATACTGTCGTACTATCTGCCCCACTGGCGTATCTTCATAGCCTAAATATTGACCAAGAGACATATTTGCTTCGTTAGCAAGTGCTTTGGCCTCCGATACAGTGATTTCCATAAGTGCAGCATTATTACGGGCTCTAGGGTCCATTATTTGCATGTTCATATCCATTTCAGCTCTGAAGGCCTTGTCGAGGTCTGAAATGACTTTGAGCGGGCCGACCGATTGATTCTTCTGTGCTTCGAGCTAGGCAACTTGCTTCCCGCTTTTTGCACTTGTGATTTTTTTTTCTTCTGTGCTTGCTTAATAATCTCCCGGTCATAGTCTGATTCCAGATTCATCGATATCTGGGATGGTTGCTCAAGAAAGGACTTAGCCCACTTTTTGGTTTTTTCGTTATATACCGGCTTTGGCTCAGGCTTTTTGGGTGCAAAATGCGCCTTAACTTGGGCAGCCACATCCGCGTTAGTTTCCTCATCGGTCTTGTCATAAGGTCTCTTTGGAAGAGCCGGCGGGATATCGACTATCTTCGGCGTTTGACCTTTCTTCGATGTGGAGCGCGGGGGACCGTCGAACTTCCGTTTCTTCGACGAGGTAGTAGTATTGCATGGAGGCAGAGGCGGAGATCGCGTTGATGTACTCCTGCTGTGGCGATCGTCAGCGGGGCGGGGTGGACTTGGAGGTTGGCGATAATCGGGTTGGGGTGGACTTGGAGGTTGACGATATTCGATTCGGGGTGGATTTGGATTCCTTGGAGTCGGTGGCCTTGGCGCCGAGCCTGGAAACTTGATGTACTTCTTATTCCATAGAATGATGTTGCGCTTGACATCTCCTAGTTTCGTAAGGCCTTCAGGCGTAGCGATTTCAATCTCTAGGTCCGCAAAATCCTCCACTATGTCATCCACCGTGACACGAGCATAGTCTGGTGGAATCGGAAGTGAATGGTGGAATGCTCCAGGTAGACAAGGTAAAGCAGTGCCGATCGCCACCTTGAAGGACAGGTTGTTCATTGGCTGATGTAGCTCACATTGTGCCATCTCTCTGACATCATCCACGGGGTAGTGAGGAGCTGGTGCATCATCCAGCAGTGCTTGATCATCAGCACGGACCTCCGCGGAAGCCACGTTGTTTCTCCATTGCCTAAGATCCAATGCAGGATCATCAGACCGCGGGTGAGTTGACGACGGCGGCCTTTGGCTAATTTCATGCATGAGGTTCTTCAGATCAGCTAGGTCCTGCTCTACCCTGGAGATCCGGTCTGCCTCCCGGTCCTTCTTTCTCTGACGGCTTCTGTAACTGGCATCGTACTGAGGAAACCCTTTCTTCCACGAGACACCGGCGCCTTTGCCTCGTGTTCGTCCTCCCTTTTCAGGATTCCCTAGGACGCGTGTCAGCTCGTCGTTCTCTCTCTCGGGAAGGAATAATCCCAATTGAGCATCGTTCATTGCTTGAATAAGGTCTTGGGAGGGTTTTAGAATTTTATCATGAAATAATGTCTTCCCTGTTTCTGGGTCCAAGGATCCCCCGTGCCCATACCACCAGTGCTTTGACCTCTCGGGCCATCCATCTGTACCAGGAGTGATGCCTCTAGCCCTCATATCCTTCTCCATAGTTTCCCACTTAGGGATGGCACTCTTGTAGCCACATGTCCCCATTTTATGATAGTATTTCTTGTTGGAAGCATTTAACGCGTTCTTTGCCGACTTTGCCTTTGCTTTATCAGATTGCTTGTACTATACAAAATCGGGCCACTGTTCTCTCAACTTCTCGTTTACTCCTTTGAAGTCTGGATTTTTCTTTTCCGCGACATATTTCGCGTATAAACTTTTCTTGTGGTTTCGGTACAGTTCAGCCATCTTGCTCAGTGCCCACTCCTTGACTTTTGCTCTATTTTCAAGCCCACCCGGCCTTGGGGTAATACTATCTACCTCAAATTCCTCATACTCTGGAGGTAGTATGAAATGCGCTATGAGCTTCTGCCAAAGGTCATCTTTGGCATCATCGGTGACATAGTTGTTGGATTCTTCACCGGCTTTCTTTGACTTATTCCATTCTTGGATGGTGATCGGCAGGTTATCCCTAACAAGCTCCCCACATTGATTTATAAACATCCTCCGGTGCTTGTCTAGAGCAATCGGTTCACCATCATCATCTATTTCTTCGATGGTGAACCTCTGATTACCATCCAACTTTTTGTTCGGCCCTCGTTTCGTTCGAGTTGTCGATTGCTTCGATCCAGTGGGCTAAAAGAAGAAGAGAGAGTGATTAATATATATCTAGATCAGTTAATGAATAGAGGTAACATGAGACTTTATATATATATATATATATATATATATATATATATGTACCTCGCCGGATCCTGTCGAGGGGCCATCATTATTGTTGTTATTTGTTAGCCCTTCGTCCATCTGGTCTTCCCCTTGGTAAATTAGGTTTTCCTCGAGTCCATCACCGGATGGATTCAGATATGAGGATATCTCTTCCTCGAGCAAAATATCTTCGGCGCCGGTAGTAATATTAAGAGGAATTTCACCTCTTATCATGCCTTGAAGAAAACCTTCACTGATGCGACCAGGATCTTCGGATGGATCCATGACTTAATTATCTATAAAAAAGAGAGTTAAACAGGTTAGACAAAACAATAATCCTAATAACTAAAACAATATAATCCTAATTATAATAATCCTAATATTATTTGTGCTAAAACAATAATCATAATAACTAAAACAAAAAATAACCCTAATCCTAATTCTAATTCTAATCTTAATAAATAAAACAAAAAAATCACTAAAACAATAATCCTAATCCTAATTCTAATATTTTAATTAAAAAAAATCCTAATACTAAAACAAAAAACCCTAATATATAAAAAACTATAGAAAAAAACTATAACATTTCCTAATATTAATTGTGGTAAAACCAAATATTATTTGTGGTAAAACAATAATCCTAATATTAATTGTGGTAAAACAATATAATCCTGGCTAATAACTAAAACAAAAAAATAACCCTAGCTAATTACAATAATTAATAACCCTAGCTAACTAATAATTACAAAAAAAACCTAGCTAATTCTAGCTAATTACAATTACAATAATTAATAACCCTAGCTAACTAATAATCCTAATCCTATCTAATTACAGTTACAATAATTAATAACCTACCTAACTAATAATTACAAAAAACCACACCCGCCCGACCCGTACTCCCTTCGAGCTCTCACCGATCGAGGCATGGCAGGGCGGCGCACGACGGGGCGGCACGCGGCGGGGCGGCACGCCGCAGAGCGGCGCGCGGCGGCACAGCGAGGCAGCGCCCGGCGAGGTGGCGAGGCGCGCGATGCGAGGCGACACGAGACAAGGCGGAGATCGAGCACGGCGCCGGAGCGGCTAGGCAGCGAGGCGGCGCGCGGTAGCACGGCGGAGCGGCGGCACGACGGAGCACGTACGCACGGCGGAGCGGCGGTGAAATCGGACAGCACCTCCCCTACTTCGTCTTCGTCTGTGTGCTTCGTCTTGGTCGAGAAATGCGAAATGTTGGGGCAGCAACTCCCCTGGCGCCAGAATATATAGGGACCCCCCCCCTTTAGCCACGGGTCAAGCCACGGGACGGGACTAAAGGTCTTTAGTCCCGTCTCGTGGCTTGAGCCGTGCCTAAAGGCAGGGTTTTTTAGGCCACTTCGTTTTCGCGCGCGCAGGCACCCTTTAGTCCTGGGTCCAGCCACGACCAGCGAATAATTGTTTTTTTGTAAATTTTCTTTTTTTAATTTAAAACAAATATAAAAACTTTGGAAAATCATATCTTTTATTGTAATAATCCAAATAAAACAAATAATATGTCTATTATTATCAGAAAAATATAAAGGATCTTAATATAATATCTATTTATCGGTTTGCATCATTTATAAATTATTTCATTTGTAAATTTTCTTTTTTTAATTCAAAACTAATATAAAAATTTGGAAAATCATATCTTTTTATTGTAATAATCCAAATAAAACAAATAATATGTCTATTATTATCAGAAAAATATAAATAATCTTAATATAATATCCATTTATCTGTTTGCATCATTTATAAATTATTTCATTTGTAAATTTTCTTTTTTAATTCAAAACTAATATAAAAACTTTGGAAAATCATATCTTTTATTGTAATAATCCAAATAACACAAATAATATGTCTATTATTATCAGAAAAATATACGAATTTTAATATAATATCCATTTATCTGTTTGCATCATTTATAAATTATTTCATTTGTAAATTTTCTTTTTTTAATTCAAAACTAATATAAAAACTTTGGAAAATCATATCTTTTATTGTATTAATCCAAATAACACAAATAATATGTCTATTATTATTAGAAAAATATAAAGAATCTTTTATCTGTTTGCATCATTTATAAATTATTTCATTTGTAAATTTTCTTTTTGTAATTCAAAACTAATATAAAAACTTTGGAAAATCATATCTTTTATTGTAATAATCCAAATAACACAAATAATATGTCTATTATTAATAGAAAAATATAAAGAATCTTAATATAATATCCATTTAGTCCCGATTGTAGTCACAAACCGGGACTAAAGATATTTCCCGCCATTTCCCACCGCTTCCCGCCAAGTTTTCCCGCCCTTTTCTTTCTACGAGAGCTTTTAGTCCCGGATGTAGTCACTAACCGGGACTAAAGATATTTCCCGCCATTTCCCAAAGCTTCACGCCAAGTTTTCCTGCCCTTTCCCTCTATATTTAGGGCGATCGCGCCATGGCTATCCACACATCCACACCTTCCTCTCTTAGAACAATGGACAACGCCTACTGGGTCATTCTGACCCTCGAGGAGACCGAGGCGCTGTGCGCCTCCAACTACCCTTGTCCGTCGGGCTACCGGTCGCCCGCCGGCTGGATGCTGAGCGCTGGAGGGGTTCCTATCCCTCATGTCCCTCAAGGTTCCGCACGCCAGGCGGCCATCACAAACCACTTCTACCACGAGCTCACGCCGGAGCAGCGGATGGATCCCCAGTGGGATCCCGACAACCACGACACCTGGAATGCCTTCTTCGCTAATAGGCGGGAAAGGGAGTTCGCCAGGTACGAGGGTGATGGCCCGCCACCGGTGAACCACAACGAAGCCGGTCGTCGTTTGTGGTGGGCGAACCGTACTATCATCGGAGTGATGCGCTACATCACCGGGGGAGACCATCCTCGCCTGCGGTGCCCACGAGTCCACCCGCCACAGAGCCACAAAAAGGATACCCCTCCCCCGCCAGCCGTGAATCCGAGGCTGGAATGGTCCCTCGTATATGCCATGGATGGGCTGAGGATCCCCGGAGTGGCAGGTGACGATGACGATGACGAAGAAGACCCTGAAGCTGCGTACTATAGGACTAGGCATGATTATGACTAAAGGGGCGGCTTTAGTCCTGAGTGTTAGCTAGTCCCGGTTTGTCCCGATTTTTAATATTAATAAATGTCTTGAGTGTTACCTAATAAATAGAGGGAAATGCTTATATAAAGAGAGGGTTCATCTTTAGTCCCGGTTGGAGAAACCAACCGCGACTGAAGGGATTGCGGCAGGCTGGGCCAGGCAACACTAATAATAGGAGTGAGTGTCAACATTATGTCGTGCAGCTTGTACCTTGTCCCGGATGGTGTCACCAACCGGGACTAAAGATGAACATTTAATCCCGGTTGGAGACACCAACTGGGACTAAACATGAGTCAGCACTAATAATAGGGGTGAGTGTCTACATTATGTCGTGAGTGTCGACATTATGCCGAGCTACTTGTACTATAAATAGGCATCCTTGTGAGTCCAGTCCTCCAGCCAGTTTGAGGCATCTCCAAGATGGTTTTCGAGAGCAGGGACACCACTACGGCCAGTTCCAGGGAGATGCCGAAGGAGCCCAGTCCTCCGGTATCTCCGAGAAACTCGTCATAGAGGCACTCCCTAATATGTGAAATTAGTTAGCTCCCAGGTGTATTGATCTAGTTAGAGAAGTTACAAGCTGCAAGATGGTTTTCGAGAGCAGGGACACCACTACGGCCAGTTTCAGGGAGATGCCGACGGAGCCAAGTCCTCCGGCATCTCCGAGAAACTGGTCATAGAGGCACTCCCTAATATGTGACATCACGCGTTTGGAGATCAGATCTTACTGGTAAGTATGAATCGGTACTAAAGGCCCTCCTTTAGTCCCGGTCCAGCCACAAAACGGGACTAATACACTCAAGATTATTTGCAGACAACACTATAAAAATGGACACATGCATGGAGCATCTTCACTCATAAAATGTTACAATTATTACATATCATTTCTTCGTGTGTGTTCCTTTCTGATCCCGTCGTATCCATGGAGCATATTCATTCATTAACATGATGCTTGGGTCATCCTTCACCGCGAAGGGTGGAATTTCATGAAACTTATCACAATCTTCTGACATGTTTGTCTTGTCCTCCACTCCCACGATGTTTCTTTTTCCTGAAAGAACTATGTGGAGCTTTGGTTCATCGTCTGATGTAATCTTTTTCTTATTTTTTCTTTTTCTAGGTTTGGTAGACATGTCATTCACATAGAAAACCTGAGCCACATCATTGTCTAGGACGACTGGTTCGTCTAAGTACCCAAGATTGTTGAGATCCAACGATATCATTCCGTATTTCTTGTCTACCTCAACCCCTCCTCCTATCAGCTTGACCCATTTGCACCGAAACAAGGGGACCTTAAAAGTAGGTCCATAGTCAAGTTCCCATATCTCCTCTATGTAACCATAATATGTGGTCTTTGACCCATTGTTGTCTGTTGCATCAAAGCGGACACCACTGTTTT
This sequence comes from Avena atlantica, assembly GCA_910589765.1. Classification (NCBI taxonomy): domain Eukaryota; kingdom Viridiplantae; phylum Streptophyta; class Magnoliopsida; order Poales; family Poaceae; genus Avena; species Avena atlantica. The sequence goes on from OU342736.1 coordinate 457,956,746, forward strand.
GGTTGGTGCTCTTTTTATCTTGGGCTATCGTGTAAAATGTATACCCATTTATCTCGTACCCTTGGAAAGTCGATATAGTCGAAGATGGTGACCTAGACAACAAGTATAGCTGATCTCCAAGAGTGTTGTTTTTTATGAGATGTTGCAACCAACCGCTGAAACTCTTCATGTGTTCATCTCTAATCCAAGAGTCATTCTTTCCAGGGTTGTTGGAGCGTAATATTTTCTTGTGTTCCTCGATATATGGGGCTGCCAAGATAGAATTCTGTAGAACGGTGTAATGTGCTTCGGTGTAAGAATGTCCGTCCCTACATATTATTGATTTCCTTCCTAGAGTACCCTTTCCACTCAGTCTCCCCTCATACCGCGATTGAGGAAGACCAATCGGCTTAAGGTCAGGAACAAAGTCAACACAAAATTCAATGACCTCCTCTGTTCCATAGCCCTTGGAGATGCTTCCTTCTGGCCTAGCACGGTTACGAACATATTTCTTTAAGATTCCCATGAACCTCTCAAAGGGAAACATATTGTGTAGAAATACAGGACCGAGAATGGAAATCTCTTCGACTAGGTGAACCAGCAGGCGAGTCATAATATTGAAGAAGGATGGTGGGAACACCAACACAAAAATGACAAGACATTGGACCACATCATTCTGTAACCATGGTAATTCAGGATTGATTATCTTCTGAGAGATTGCATTGAGAAATGCACATAGCTTCACAATGGGTACTCGAACATTATTTGGTAGAAGCCCCCTCAATGCAATCAGAAGCATTTGCGTCATAATCACGTGGCAGTCATGAGACTTTAGGTTTTGGAACTTTTTTTCTTCCATATTTATTATCCCCTTTATATTCTACGAGAAGCCAGACGGGACCTTAATACTTCTTAGGCATTCAAAAAATATTTCCTTCTCTTGTTTGGTAAGAGCATAGCTGGCATGACCTTGAAACCATTCTGGATGCAGGCCATCTGGGTCTTTCATACGTTGATGGTCCTTTCGTGCTTCTGGTGTATCTCTTGTCTTCCCATACACGCCCAAGAAGCCTAGCAGGTTCACGCAAAGATTCTTCGTCACATGCATCACATCGATTGTAGAGCGGACCTCTAAGAATTTCCAATATGGTAGCTCCCAAAATATAGATTTCTTCTTCCACATGGGTGCGTGTCCTTCAGCGTCTTTCGGAACAGATTTTCCTCCAGGACCCTTTCCAAAGGTTACCAGTTGATCCAAATCTTTGACCATATCAAATATATCAGCACCAGTACGCTCCTTAGGCTTCGTCTGGTGACATGCCAGACCGTTGAAATGCTTGCCTTTCTTTCTTAAGGGATGCTTGGCCAAAAGAAATCGATGATGCTCATTGTATACATTCTTCTTACAATGTTCCAAATATATACTTTCAATCTCATCTAAACAGTGTGTGCATGCATTGTATCCCTTGTTTGACTGTCCTGAAAGGTTACTAAGAGCAGGCCAATCATTGATTGTTACGAAAAGAAATGCTCGAGGGTTAAATTCTTCCTGCTTGTGCTCATCCCACACTCGTATCCCGGGTTCGTGCCACAACTGTAAAAGTTCTTCCACTAATGGCCTTAGGTACACATCAATGTCGTTGCCGGGTTGCTTCGGACCTTGGATCAACACTGGCATCATAATGAACTTCCGCTTCATGCACAACCAAGGAGGAAGGTTATAGATGCATAGAGTCACGGGCCAGGTGCCGTGACTGGAGCTCTTCTCCCCAAAGGGATTCATGCCATATGTACTTAGACCAAACCTTAAACTCCTTGCATCATCTTCAAAGTCCGGGTACTTTCTATCGATTTTTCGCCATTGCGACCCATCAGCGGGGTGTCTCAACATCCCATCTGACTTACATTTCTCTTTATGCCATCGCAACAACTTGGCGTGCTCTTTGTTTCTGAATAAGCATTTCAACCGTGGTATTATAGGAGCATACCACATCACCTTCGCAGGAACCCTCTTCCGGGGGGCTCGCCCTCAACGTCACCAGGGTCATCTCGTCTAATCTTATACCGAAGTGAAGTGTGTACCGGGCATGCATCTAAATTCTCATACTCCTCACAGCGGTAGAGGATGCAGTCATTAGGGCATGCATGTATCTTCTGAACCTCTAAACCTAGAGGGCAGCCAACCTTCTTTGCTTCGTACGTACTGGCAGGCAATACGTTATCTTTTGTAAGCATATTCTTCATCATTTTCAGCAACTTTTCAAATGAGGAGTCAGGTATAGCACACTCAGCCTTCCATCGTAGCAATTCCAGTGTGCTGCCCAGCTTTTTCTGACCATTTTCGCAATTTTGGTACAACAACTCTTTGTGATCCTCTAGCATGTGATTGAACTTCTCCCTATCCTTTTCAGTTTCACAATCTCTTCGTGCATCGACAATGGTCCGACCAAGATCATCAGCGGGTTCATCATGTGTCTCTTCTTCATCCTCCCCTTCAGCATCCCCCATGGAAGTATCTCCGTACTCAGGGAAACCACGATAGTTGTCATCCTCATCCTCATCTTCATTGTCTTCCATTATAACCCCTCTCTCTCCGTGCTTGGTCCAACAATTATAACTGGGCATGAAGCCGGACTTCAACAGGTGGCTGTGAAGGGTTTTTGAGTTAGAGTAATCCTTCTAATTCCTACATCCATTACATGGACAGAATACAAAACCATTGTGCTTGTTTGCATCAGCAACACTGATGAATTCATGCACGCTGGCAGAATCTGCATTAGAAGGTACCGTAAATCCATTCCCGGACAATCTGCATTATAGTAAAAGTATATCAAAAACCATTACACAACATGATAAAATTATTACAAGTTATATGAGAGCTTCTAGAGCATTACTTTTGAATTTTGAAAAATTTACATGCACCAATTTGTGAATTGGAGAAAACAATCAACATGATAAATGTGGAGTTTTTTATTATTGTTCTATCAGTGAAAACCTCATTCCATTCTAAGCTCTAAAACTCTAAAATTACACATTTCAATTTTCAGTAACTATGTGCCTCATCAAAATTTGTTACACATATATATCAAAATCCTTCTAGCTACTTCTAGAGCATGCATGCATTTGATCCGTATCTCTATACTTCTAGAGCATTATAGAGCTAAAGTAACAATAAGAGATGAAAGAATGAAGTTCTAACCTTTTAAAGCTTTGGATTTAGGTGTTGCAAACTAAATCTTGACAAATCTTGAGAAAAAAATGGCATGAACTCTCTTGCTTCTTTGAGAAAAATGGCCACCATATGCTTTAGGGCGCAGCTGGCCAGGAAGATGTATATATACTGATGGACAACTAGTCCCGGGCCGTGATACGACCCGGGACTAATAGTCCCGTATCACGGCCCGGGACTAGAGCTCTGGTCTGGCCCGGAACTAGTGTCTTTGGCCATTTCTAGCCGTTGGAGGCCTCACGACCCGGGACTAGTGCTAGCACTAGTCGCGGTTCGTGACGGGCTGGGACTGGTGACGTTGTTCAGATCGAACCGAAGGCCTGTTTTCTAGTAGTGCATTAGTCCCGGTTTGGGACACAAACCTGGAGTAAAGGGTTTGGGGACAGCCTCTCACTGCAGACACACCCTTTAGTCCCCGTTTGTATCTCAAACCGGGACTAGTGGTCTGGCCCTATATATATGGCACAGCCCCTCCCCTCTCAACTGTTTTTTTCCTGGTGGGAGAGGTGGTATTGTGCTATTTTTTTCATGTTCATATGCACTAGAGGTGTTCGGTGAATTTTCCATTAGAGCGATGCGAGTTTAGGTCACACAAGACAGACATGATATGAGGTGCCCGAGCCAAACTTAAGTTTTCTCATCTTTGTTTCTAAGTGTAACAAAAGGTTAGCAACTATTTTCTCGTTTAGACCGTGCGGTAATAATTTTAGCATAGTGATTGTGTTTGATATATATTTGTATAATACAGATGATCCATCCATGGATGTACGGTGACAGACGCTCTACCGCTTTCATAGAAGGCGTGCGTTCTTTTCGACTTGTGGCCGAGGAGAACAAGCGGCGGGATGGTTTTATGTGTTATCCATGTGTTGACTGTAGGAATCAGAAGGCTCACACTTCCGCAAGAGTTATTCAGAGCCACCTGCTTCGGTCTGGTTTTATGTACGGCTATAATGTTTGGACCCAACACGGAGAAAGAGGGGTTGTGATGGAAGACTGCGATGAAGAAGAAAACGATGATGAAAACTACCGATCTATGTTCCCTGAATACGCTGATACCGCAACTGAAGACAATGAAGAAGAAGGAGGTGAAGAACGGAAACCAGACCGGCCGCTGATGATCTTGGTCGGGTCATTTTTGATGCAAAGCGAGACCGCGACACAGAAAAGGAGAGGTTGCAGTTTGAGTAGATGTTACAGGACCGCAATAAATTGTTGTACCCAACTTGTGAAGATGCCCAGAAGAAGCTGGGTAGCACACTGGAATTGCTGAAGTGGAAGGCAGAGACCGGTGTGACTAACTCGGTATTTGAGAAGTTGCTGGTACTCTTGAAGAAGTTGCTTTCAAGAAATATCGAATTGTTCGCCAGTACATACGAACCAAAGAAGCTCGTCTGCCCTCTAGGATTAGATGTGCAGAAGATACATGTGTGCCCTAATGACTGCATCCTCTACCGCGGTGAGAAGTACGAGAATTTGGATAAATTCCCAGTATGCACTGCGTTGCAGTATAAGATCAGAAAAGATGACCCTGGTGATGTTGATGGGCGACCCACCCAGGAAGAGGGTTCTTGTCAAGGTGATGTGGTATGCTCCTATAATACCACGATTGAAACGTTTGTTCAGAAACAAAGAGCTTGCCAAGTTGTTGTGATGGTACATGGAAGAACGTAAGAACGACGGGATGTTGAGGCACCCCGCTGATGGTCGACAGTGGAGAAAAATCGAGAGAGACTTCCCGGACTTTTCTGGTGACGCAAGAAACTTATGGTTTGGTCTAAGTACAGATGGCATGAATCCTTTTGGGGAGCAGAGCTGCAGTCACGACACCTGACCCGTGACTCTATGTATCTACAACCTTCCTCCTTGGTTGTGCATCAAGCGGAACTTCATTATGATGCCAGTGCTCATCCAAGGCCTGAAGCAACCCGGCAACGACATTGATGTGTACCTAAGGCCATTAGTTGATGAACTTTTATAGTTGTGGGCCGAACCAGGTTTACGTGTGTGGGATGAGCACAAACAGGAGACATTCGACCTACGACCATTGTTGTTCGTAACCATCAATGATTGGCCTGCTCTTAGTAACATCTCAGGACAGACGAACAAGTGATATAATGCATGCACACACTATTTAGATGAGACTGAAAGTATATATCTGGATAAATCTAGGAAGAATGTGTACCCGTACAATCATCGTTTCTTAAGCCCAGACATCCCTTAAGGAAAAAGGCAAGCATTTCGATGGCGAGGCAGATCACGGGAAGAAGCCTGCCCCCCGTACTGGTGCTGATATATTTGGTATGGTCAAGGATTTAAATGTAATATTTGGAAAGGGTCCCAAAGGATAACCTGTTTCGAAAGACGCCGACGGACACGCACCCATGTGGAAGAAGAAAACTATATTTTGGGAGCTACCCTATTGGGAAGTCCATGAGGTCCGCTCTGCAATCGATGTGATGCACCTGACGAAGAATATTTGCGTGAATATTCTAGGCTTCTTGGTCTTGTATGGGAAGTCAAAAGATACACCGGAAGCATGGGAGAACGAGCAAAGTCATAAAGGACGAGACGACAAGCATCCAGGGCAGTTTCAAGGGCCTGTCAGCTACACTCTTACCAAGGAAGAGAAGGAAAGATTTTTTGAAGTCCTTTTCAGTATCAAGGTCCCGTCTGGATTCTCGTCTAACATAAAGGGAATAGTAAATACGAAAGAGAAAAAATTCCAAAACCTAAAGTCCCATGACTGCCACGTGCTTATGACGCAATTGCTTCCGGTTGCATTGAGGGGGATTCTACCGGAAAATATTTGGCTGGCCATTGTGAAGGTATGTGCATTCCTCAATGCAATTTCTCAGAAGGTAATCGATCCAGAAAGTCTACCAGGGTTACAGATTAATGTGGTCCAATGTCTGGTTAGCTTCGAGTTGTTGTACCCTCCATCTTTCTTCAATATTATGACACACCTCCTAGTTCACCTAGTCGAAGAGATTAGAATTCTCGGTCCTGTGTTTCTACACAATATGTTCCCCTTCTAAAGGTTCATGGAAGTCTTAAATAAATATGTTCATAACCGTGCTAGGCCAGAAGGAAGCATCTCCAAGGGATATGGAACAGAGAAGGTCATTGAATTTTGTGTTGACTTTCTTCCTGGACTTAAGCCGATTGGTGTTCCCGAATCTCGGTATGAGGGGAGGCTGACTGGAAAAGGCATACTAGGAAGGAAAACAATGATAAGTATGGACAGGTATTCTTTCAATAAAGCACACTACACAGTTCTACACAATTCCACCTTGGTGGCTCCATATATTGATAAACACAAGATTATTGTACGCTCGGAAAACCCGGGGAAGCCTGACTCCTCGATTAAAGTGGAACACGAGGACACTTTCAGTAGTTGGTTGTAGAAACATCCGATGAATAACAACACTTTTGAAGATCAGCAGTACTTGTTGCACGGTTACCATCTTCGACTATATGTACTTTCCAAGGGTACGAGATAAATGGTAATACATTTTACACGATCGCCCAAGATAAAAAGAGCACCAACCAAAACAGTGGTGTCCGCTTTGATGCAACAGATGACAATGGGCAGAAGGACACATATTATGGGTACATAGAGGAGATATAGGAACTTGAGTATGGACCTACTTTTAAGGTCCCTTTGTTTTGGTGCAAATGGGTCAAGATGACAGGAGGCGGGGTACATGTAGACGAAAAGTATGGTATGACAATAGTGGATCTCAACAATCTTGCGTACATGGACGAACCATTCGTCCTAGCCAGTGATGTGGCTCAGGTTTTCTATGTGAAGGACATGTCTATGAAACCGAGAAAAAGAAATCAGTAAAAGAATACATCGTCCGATGAGCCAAAGCGCCACATAGTTCTTTCACGGAGTAGAAACATCGTGGGAGTGGATGACAAGACAGATATGTCAGAAGATTATAATAAGTTTCATGAAATCCCGCCCTTCAAAGAAAACTGACCCAAGCCTTCTGTTAAATGATGAAGATTCTCCATGGCTATGGCGCAGAAGAAAACAACAACACTAGATAGGGATGTTGGTGATCTATGTAATATATTAAACCTTTTATGTAATCATATTGTGAATCATATTGTGAGTCAAATATTTTACCCAGGTCCACATGCATGCAACATTGGTCATCTTGCTCAATCAAACTAGATGGCGACTCCTAGTGCCTAAGCCACGGGAGGTGAAAACCCAAAGAGACGGAACCATCACACGAGCATAGATCGGCTGAGATCCCTGAAGAATCTGCCAGGTATCATCGACCCTGGTGTCCAACGCATCCATATAGCGACTAACATGCTCGTCCTCCTCCCTGACACGATGACGTACCACCTCCTCGGTGGCCGGCACCCTCTGCACCATTCCTGGACCAGGCGACCTCCACTAAAGAAGCTCTGGGTCGACGACGACACCCGAATTTCAAACCAAGCTACGCGTCCCGGAAGGTAGCACCATCCAGTGCCAGCCTGGCGGAGCCCAGTCTCGGACATGCCTGGTGGAGCCCAGTACTCCATCATTGCCGCCGAGTCGACTACGAGGATGCGGGATGTGCATCCTAAAGTAGGAAGCGAGGAATGTGTATATGTGAGTGTCGACATTATGTTGTGAGTGTCGACACTATGCCGAGTTGCTTGTACTATAAATAGGCATCCTTGTGATTCCAGTCCTCCAGCCAGTTTGAGGCATCTCCAAGATGGTCTTCAAGATCAGGGACACTACTATGGCCAGTTTGAGGGAGATGCCGGAGGAGCCTAGTCCTACGGCATCTCCAACAAACTGGTCATAGAGGCACTCCCTAATATGTGAAATTAGATTAGCTCCCAGGCGTATTGATCTAGTTAGAGAAGTTACAAGATGCAAGATGGTCTTCGATAGCAGGGACATCACTCGGCCAGTTTCAAGGAGATGCCGCCGGAGCCCAGTCCTCCGGCATCTCCAAGAAACTGGTCATAGGGGCACACCCTAATATGTGACCACACGTGTTTGGAGATTAGATCTTCATGGTAAGTATGAATCGGGACAACATCTTCATAGTTTGGGAAAGTCGTAGTACGAATCGGAACTAAAGGCCCCCCTTTAGTCCCGGTCCAACTATAAAACAGGAATAAAACTCAAGACATTTATTAATATTTAAAAACTGATACTACGGAATCGGGACTAAAGGCCCCCTTTAGTCCCGGTCCATCCATAAATCGGGACTAACACTCAATACATTTATTAATATTAAAAATCGGGACAAACCGGGACTAGCTAACACTTAGGACTAAAGTTGCCCCCTTTAGTCATAATCATGCCTAGTTCTATAGTACGCAGCTTCAGGGTCTTGTTCGTCATTGTCATCATCATCGTCATCGTCACCTGCCACTCCGGGGATCCTCGTCCCAGCCATGGCATATACCGGGGGCACCTGCCACTCCGGCCTCGAATTCACGGCGGGCGGGAACGGGGTCTCCTAGAATACGATGCCGCTACCGCCGGGCAGGGTAGAGGCCTTCTTGTGGCTCCGTGGCGAGTGGACTTGTGGGCACTGCAGGCGAGGATGGCCTCCCCCAGCGATGTAGCGCATCATAATGATGATAGTACGGTTTGCCCACCACGGACGGCGACCAGTTTCGTTGTGGTTCACCGGGGGCGGGCCATCACCCTCTTACCTGGCGAGCTCCCTATCCCGCCGGTTAGCGAAGAAGGCATTCCAGGTGTCGTAGTTGTCGGGATCCCACTGGGGATCCATCCGCTGCTCCGGCGTGAGCTCGTGGTAGAAGTGGTTCCTGATGACCGCTTGTCGGGTGGAGCCTTGAGGCACAGGAGGGACAGGAACCCCTCCAGCTCTCAGCATCCAGCCGACAGGCGGCCGGTAGCCTGGAGGGCAAGGGTAGCTTTAGGCGCATAGTGCCTCGGTCTCCTCGAGGGTCATAATGGCCCAGTAGGCGTTGTCCATTTCTGTGAGAGAGGAAGGTGTGGATGTGTGCATAACCATGGCGCGGTCGGCCTATATATATATATGCAAAGGATGGGAAAACATGGCGGGAAGCGGTGGGAAATGGCGGGAAATATCTTTAGTCCCTGTTAGTGGCTACAACCATGACTAAAAGCTCGGTTCAGAGGAAAGGGCGGGAAAACTTGGCGGGAAGCGGTGAGAAATGGCGGGAAATATCTTTAGTCCCTGTTAGTGGATACAACCGGGACTAAAGCTTATTCAAACAATGGATTTGGATTCATTATTCAAATTCAAGAACTTTTCATGTTGAAAGTTTAGTGAGATTCAAAATTATGCAAAAAACAATACTTAATGCATTTTTAAATTGATAATGGAAAAATGGTTAATAATTTGACTATTTAAAATAATTATTTTATAAAACAGAAAATGGATTTGGATTAATTATTCAAATTCAAGAACTTTTCATTTTGAAAGTTTAGTGAGATTCAAAAATATGCAAAAAAATAATAGTTAATGCATTTTTAAATTGATAATGGAAAAATAGTTAATAATTTGACTATTTAAAATAATTATTTTATAAAACATAAAATGGATTTGGATTAATTATTCAAATTCAAGAACTTTTCATGTTGAAAGTTTACTGAGATTCAAAATTATGCAAAAAATAATAGTTAATGCATTTTTAAATTGATAATGGCAAGATGGTTAATAATTTGACTATTTAAAATAATTATTTTATAAAACAAAAAATGGATTTGGATTAATTATTCAAATTCAAGAACTTTTCATGTTGAAATTTTTCTCAAATTCATAAGTATGCAAAAAAGTATAATTTAAATGTTTTAAATGATATATTCGAAATTTTGAAAAAAAAAGCACAAGGCGCGCTGGTATTGGCCAGCGCGCGTAAATTTGGGCCTTTAGTCCTGGCCCAGGTTACCAGCCGGGACTAAAGGGTCTGTCCAGCGCACGAAAATGAAACACCCCTCCCCCCCTCTAGTCCCGGTGTGTGGCACCAGCCGGGACTAGAGACCCCCCCTTTAGTCCCGACTGGTGCCACGCACCGGGACTAGAGGGGGGTTATAAAATGTGGCCTTCTCCCCCAAAAACTCCAACGAAGCGCCTCCCTCTCCACGCCCGCCGCCACCGCCGAGCCCGTTGCGCCCCGCGCGCCTGCTCGGCCGCGCACCGCGAGCGCCACCGCCGCCAGCTCCGACGAAGTGCCGCCACGCTTTGCCGCTGCCAACTCCGACGAAGCCCGCGCCTGCCGCCAGCGCCACCGCCGGCCGGCGCCACCTCCGGTGAGGGTTAAGGTTAGGATTAATTAGGATTTTGTTAGTTTAGGATTTTGTTATATTAGTGTATATATTTAGTTTAGGATTTTGTTATATTAGTGTATATATTTAGGATTAATTAGGATTTTTTAGTTTAGGATTTTTTTAGTTTAGGATTTTATTATATTGGTGTATATATTTAGTTTAGGATTTTGTTATATTAGTGTATACATTTAGTTTAGGATTTTGTTATATTAGTGTATATATTTAGTTTAGGATTTTGTTAGTTTAGGATTTTTTTAGTTTAGGATTTTGTTATATTAGTGTATATATTTAGGATTAATTAGGATTTTTTAGTTTAGGATTTTAGTATTTTTATTGTAAGACCCTTAGTCGCCCGCCTCTCCCGCGGCCAGAGTTAGGGTTAGGGTTAGTCGCCCGCCTCTCCCGCGGTGACCGGGAGTTAGGGTTAGGGTGGTGGTTCTCGCGGGAAGCCGCTTAGTCGCCCGCCTATCCCGCGGCCACCATCACCGGCCACCGCCACCGCACCTCCGGGTTTAGGGTTTATTTGTTAACTTCAAATAAATATCGTGTGCATTTTGCAGGAACTATGGATCCACCTAGTCCAATCCACAAAGACCGAGATTCAAAACACTTTCTCGAGGATATGATTCACGATGCCGATGAGGATCTCCCTCGAGGTATCTGAACTCATCCGGTGAGGGAGAGGAGACCAACAGACAAGAGGTAGAAGCCTATGGACGCGTAACACAGACCGACGAGGTATATATATATGATGTCCGATGATCGTCACTAGATGTACCTAGTTGTATATATATTATGTTGACGAATGTTTCTTCTCTTAGGCCTCTACATCGAGCAAGAAAACCAAGCGCGACCCAGCCAAAAAGTTTCCTAGGGTACTGTTTATGAAATTACAGAGGTTTCAGGAGACGGCGAACCATTGGAACCGAAAAAAACAAAACAAATATCTATACAACAATGCGGAGTTGTTGCTAGAGATCGCACCCTGATCACTATTCGAGAGTGGAATAAGACCAAAGAGGCGGAATGGAGTGATGTGTATATCGATGATAGGTTCAAATAGCAACTATTTACTGACCTCATGGCACATTTCAAGCTGCTAGAATGTGACACTGATGACGAGGCGGCTGAAATGAGAAAGAAAGTCAAGCAGTTTGCACTGAAGAAGATGACCGAACTATTCAAGAACTAGAAGAAGTCATTATGGCAATAGTATCAGAAGGACAAGAAAACTCCATTATTCGAAGGATATCTAGCGAAGCAACAACCTTACTGGCATGCATTTATGGAGTATATGAAGTGAGGAGTTGCAGAGGAAAAGTCTGAAAAGATAAGATAAATCTGCGAGGAAGAAATATCACCATAACATGGGACCAGGGGGCTACGCGGCTGCCATGCCTAAGTGGGATGCAAAAGAGAAAGAACTTAATACTAAAGGGATCATTGCAGAACCAATTCGCGAAGAATGTGATTTGAGGGCAAGAAATTGGTTCCTTGGGCATGGGAGTACGTATGACGAACTTATAGGGTACCTTGTTTGCAGTGACGGGATAAAGGTACCCAGGAGTGCATGGCTAAAAGTGGTGAAAGATATTAATGATGAAATAAAACAGTTTCATCCCGATAGAGAGAAAGACTTGCTGACCTTGGTCCTCGGGAATCTCGAACATGGAGGACGAGTCCGAGGCCTTGATGGGAGTTTCACGTGGGAGACTTGGTTTCCTAAGGACCAAGGTACCTATAGAAGCCGAGCAAGAGCAAAGCGGCGATGAGACGAGGATGAGGAAAACAACTTCAACCAGCTGCTAGTAAGACTTGACAACCAGCAGCAGTAGATCGACGAACTTAGAGGAATAGTGCACTTGAAGATCCTCCACTCGATATTACCGCCAACCCATCTCAGCGGAGAAGCAGCGTTGCTGAATCGGAGGTCCTGTCTAACGATGCACCCTATACAGATGGCGGTCCCGGCTACCCCGTGGGTGGAATTAAGGAGCAGATATCTTGTGAGCTCCATAATAAATTGAAGAATGTATCTGTGAAGGTGGCGGTCGGATCTGCTTTGCCTTGTCCACCTGACGTTGGTATGGCCGTGAGATTCCACCTGACTATGCTAAATTCGGGATGGATTAAATCGTAAAGGAGTGGGAGTCAATGGAGCTTGACATCCCTGGACCTGAAGGTGAGAGAACACTCGGAGAAGTACTTGGTGGTATCATTCTATGGGACAAGAACAACATACGGTTTCCAGGCTCGGCCCCAAGGATAACACTACCGCCTCCGAGTCATCGCAGGTCTCCTTCACCTCCATCACCTCCAATAAGCCCACCCCATGATGACTACGACCACCACATCCCGAGTCTATCTCGATCTCCGTCGTAGGCTCAGCAGTCTTCGCCGCCCGCTAAGGACAATAAGCGGAAGCGTGCTCCGTCAGTGAGTACTAAAGGACGCGGCAGCCCAAAATGGAAAATGTCGCCCCTCCCAACAGTGCTTCATAAGAATTTTCCCATCAGACCTTACGATCGTACGGATGCGGAATCTGCAGCGATAGCAAAGGACGAAGTGGCGGCGCATTTTGAGAAGAAGAAACCCGAGTCCGCTCCGGTATACACCGAGAAGCAAAAGGCATATGAAATTGATTTTCTGAACACAAAATTGCAATATGAGTTGTACCATAAGTCATATGACTATCTACGCACACTTCAGAAAGAAGTGGCGAAGAGCAAATCAAGTGCAAGCGGTAAAAAATCAGCAAGCATAGGTGCAAGCGGGACCAAAACTACAATCAGTAAAAAATCAGACGTTCCCCTTCTCGACAATAGGCCAAACAAATGATCGCACCCCTCAAGGTGTTTTTAGAAAATGTTCCCCTTCTCGCACAACAGCCACTAGATATGTCAGTAGCTGCAGAGTTGGCGGCCAACATGGAAATTAGTCTTCATGAACTGTTAGGCCCCCAACTCGACCTTCTATCCAAGGCTTCTATAGCCCCTAGATATGTCGCAGGTGAGGATTTGGTCAACAAAGAGAGGATGAAAGAACTGTCAACACAAATGCGGAATCTCCATCAATGGTACTCGGCGGTCATGAAGCAGGAGAGAATAATGCTCGTAGCCAATGTCCCACGTGAGTACTATTTCAGACCCGAAGAGGTCCATATTGAGTTTCTAGAACTGTTTCAGTTATACCATCTCGACGCCCTGGACAAATCCATCCTTAGCTGCTATTGTCTGTAAGTTGTTGAATTCATTGTCTACATGTTTAGTTTTTAGTTGTTCAGTTCAGAACATGTAATCATCCTTATTATGCAGAATGAAGGTCTTGTAATGTAAAAGAAAAAGAATCTATAATATTAGGTTCATTGACCCAGATAAAGTGCATATAACCACGCTAACGGATAACCCCAAGGAGACAGAGGAAAACATTCTAAGGTTTCTAATGGAGCAAAATTTCTCTGGCCACATACTGTTTCCTTACAATTTCATGTGAGGGTCTTACTCTGTTGTACACATTCACTTTTGATTAATCGATGCTAATAAGTGTAGCTGATGAGTTACTGATGTATATATAAATGTTTGCAGCTTCCACTGGGTTCTGCTAGACATTCAACTTGATAAAGAAAGAGTTTATGTCATGGACCCATCAAAGAGAAACCTGGAAGATTTTCGCAGCATGCAGGACATGCTCCAGAAATAAGTTTCGCGATATATCAGTCTCTTTCGTTGATTTCCTGAGATATCAGGTATTGAATAACTCATTCATTCATTTTTTTTCGTCGGGCAGGGTTTGGATCCGGTTCAAGCGCGAGGTTACAGGTGTATTTAGTGAGAAGTTGACGTTTAAGGCGGTCTCGATAAGTAGCACGTGATATGTCTGCGCATCTCTTTACTTCTAGTTTCATTACAATAATGATGCTAGATTATTATTTTGATTGAATTCTATTCTCGTAATGTGCGCGAGGCAGCCACAGGGTCGAATCTATGTGGATTATACGTATGCGAGTTCATTCGCATGTTTACCACCGAGCACAAAGATTATAGAGTCGACGTAAGCAATGCATTCACACCATCATTTTATTGCCGTCACCTTTTGTTATCATGATTGATATTCATATTGATCTCCTTTTTCTTATATATAGTTTGAGAGATTGCGAGATCAACTACTACCAGAGCAACGCGTACTAGCAATTACGAAGGAGCTGGCGGGATTTATTGTTAAAGACATCATAGACGATGCCGGAGAATTTAGTATGAATAGACGCTACTGATCTTCATGTAATCGAACAGACGTGCTCTAGTCCCGGTATTTTGTGATCTTCATGTAACTATGTAAATTGTATATATTTGTATGCTCGATATCGTAATACAAGTTTTCTTATATATGCACGAATTTATACTATGTGGTGGCATAGAAATATTCAAAAACTATGTTAAAATGAAAAATAAGTAAATAAAACAATAAAAATGAAATCTCTGCCGCGACAGAGAAAGAGCACAAAATGCTGTCGCGGCAGAGAACCACTAGTCCAATGTAATGCTCTGTCGCGACAGAGAAAATACGCAAATGCTGTCACGATAGAGCCCCACTAGTTCCGGTCCTTAAGACCAATCAGAACTAGTGGGTGCACCCTGCAGGGGCAGACGTGGACATACACTAATCCCGGCTAATAACTGGACCGGGACTAGTGGTGGGCCTCTAGTCCCGCTTGATCAAAACCGGGACTAAGGCTCTTGCGGTCCGGGACTAGAGACCCTGTTTTCACTAGTGTATATTCTCTATGACCCCTTTGCGCAAGACCGTTGCACGCAATTTTCTATATATCAAAACGACATGGAGAGCAGGTTACACTTGGTATTCTCCTATGATTGCAATGGTTCATGCATGCCATCTATTTCGTGGGAATAAAATCCTACTAGGTGACAAATGGCAACGTATCTACGGAGTAGTATAATTTTAGATTTGAGGACGACGCCTCTAACCAACCTTCTAGTGATAGAAATTGTATCCTCCCTTGGTGGTTAAGAAGATTTTCAAAGGACCGCTCGAGATGACCTTTGTCAAATCAACGAATAGCTAACTAGCTTCCTAAGAACAGGATTAATGGCACAAAGTAGGTCAAAAGAATTGAGCTGGGATCACCTGGCCAGACAGCACAACTTCCAAAAAAGATACCACTCGATATAAGATGTTGGGGCAGCACACACACCCGAACTAAAAAAGGAAAACAAAATAGAGACAAAGGCGAATCAACTAAATGAAGATGACCCACAACCGTTGCGCTCGCCAGAGAAGTACCACCACACTCCTAGCATCGGCTCGTCAAACACCAAGCAACACCTTCAAAAAGAAAAGCAAACGCTGCTGCCCGGATCATAGCTGGTCCTAGGGTTTCTCCCGGCACACAGAGGGCAATGATAGGGTAGCCACGACGCCCTCCAGGAAGGAATGGTGCCACCCGAGGGCGGCACCGCGTCGGTGTAGATCGGGGCTCATCTAGTTTGGAAAGTGGTACAATTCAGTCACCCAGGTTTTAAGGTCCCACAGACGCAGACTTGGATATTCTTATCATTTCAAAAAATAATATTATTATAGGGTCTTTCACTACCGCATTCCTTTAAAATATAAGATTATTGCCACCAAATATGATAATCAGTCCCGTGTTGCTGGTTTGGTAGGCCAATCTTGTGGTTGTACTCTCTAAATTAATATGTCAACATTGAAAATAGATTAGAGACAAACCGTTTATAATTTGTCAACATGTACCGGCCACATTATGAACTAATCCCACCTCGCTAGGGTGATTGCCACCGCTTCACTGTAGCACGTGCGCCGTGCGCGCTACACCAGAATAGCAGCAGCTACTACTGTATACTTATACTGGTACTTTTCTAATTCACATGGATTCTTTTCGTCCTATCCACGGTGGAGTAGTTTTTATCACTTGGCCATCGAGCGAGATTTTCCATCATTAATTGAATTATTTTTCTAAGTCACATTTAGTACTGTATGTACTTTTTCTAACCCATATTAGTTGACTCAATTTTGTCTTGATACGGATGAATCTAGACTAAGGCCCAGTTCTTTTGGTGGCTTCTCCGAGAAGCTGTCTTACCTCCAGCTTCCCGAGGAAGCCGGTTCGAGATTTTTGTGAGGCTTCCAAATTAGTTTAGTCTTAACCACTTTTAAAGCCTCGTAATTTTTTTGAACCGGCTTTTCCAGTAAGCTGCGGATGGGGCAGCTTCTCAGAAAAGCCGTCAAAAGAACTGGGCATAAATACTTAACTAGATACGTATAAATCTAAATAAACTTGAGTCAACTTATATGGATCGAAGTGAGTAGCATATAGTACATTTGCTTAAAAAAACGCACTCTTAGTAGTGCCTAGTACACATGGATGGATGTGCTCGTACGTACATGTGTGTGGGCACACCAAAGAGACAAGTGTTGTGATATTAGCAATCTGGCCACCTGGCGGATTATTCCACCAGTTTATGCGTGGTTACGTTCATGCATGGCCATGATGCATGCATCTTAAGAAACTACTACGGCCGGCGAGATCCCACACTCAGCCAGTAAGCAGCACGTCACATGCTTATAGATATAGCGCATCTAATCTTAATCTTTTGCGACGACGATCGGTCGATCGGTATTATCCAGAACCAAGGAGAACAAGATCTCGCTCCAAAAAAAAACAGAGAACCAAGATCCGGCCGGTCGGAGCTTAGTCTTCGATCGATGCTCCGTTTGACTTGACCCATCTGCTCGTGTCCGATCACGCCGATCCGGCAATAACCGGCGCCTTGCCCCAAACATGCGGCCGTCCGGCGGTCTCGATCGGCGGATTGTTCGCATCCGCACGTGCCGCCCTGTGCATGTGCACTGCTGCGGTGCCGCTCGTGGATCGATCGGAAGTTAGCTGTTGGCTGGCGACTTTTTGCGACAGTTAAATCATCGGATAGGTTAGATTGTGCGTTTCAGTTCATGGTTACGTGCCACCATGCCCGGCGGCTGGCTATAGGTAGGCATTGAATGGACGATCGATCATCGAGAAAAGTTACACGATGATCGATGTTGTCAGTACCAGTACGTCCCGTAGTTGCCAGCTACTAGCAAGTTTGTACAGTACGTCCGTGCGTCCGTCGAGGCCCAAGTTGCATGCGATCGAGTTGCGGCCACACCCGAATGCTCGGCGTACATAGTACTCCAGCAAGTGGCCGTGTCCATGCCCGCGGTGCGTGTCTCTGCCTGTCCCCTGCCCTGCCGCGGCACTCATGAGGCCGACGGGGCACGCAGAAGAATACCGACCTCTCGCCAGTACCGTACTTGCGTCGCGTGAAATAAACACGGGCTGCCGCCAGCGGCAGGCTGGGCCAAGCACACCCCCCCCAGCAGCGCGTGCGCACTGTGTTAGTGCCGAGCGCCGACGACCGTGACCGTGAGTTCCTTGAAAGAGGTTTTTCGTCATACTATATTAATATATATAGCAATCATTTGATACAAATTGCAACCATTGCTGAAGAAAATAACACAATCAAATCCAAAAGAAACAAGAAGAAAGAATCGAAAACAAAGCCAACAACGTCGGTTTGATAAAAACAGAGATAACTCACAATATTAGCACCCTTCAAATAAGTACCACCACACGCCTAGCACACTCCAAACCGTCACATACCAAACAACACCTCTAAAAAATAAAGAGAGGACGACCATGTTGCTGTCCGGTCTGGTCCTAGGGTTTCCCCTGATATGCTCCGGGAGGTGTTCCCCTGATATGCTCCGGGAGGTGTGGAAGGGATATATTTGCGCCCTTAAGGAAGGAATGTGACACCCGCGGGCTGTTAGAATATGTAATAGGGCTTTCATTTGCCTTTTATTTTCACCCAACAATACGTATGTGTATTGGAGTCCTTCTTGTTACAACTTTGGCCCTAGTTGGCCTTTATATCAACACGTAACCGAGGGGAGACGAACCCACTCGTTCAACCCTAATTCACAATATGGTATCAGAGCGGCTCTTCCTCGACATCTAGATGCCTCGACACCTAGCCGCCGCCGTCACCCAAAAAAACCTGCCGCCGCCGTCTACAACCAACACCAAACACCCAGCCCAGATCAATTCCTGGTCCTAGAAAACCAAAACAACAAACTCCCGATCGTGCGGTTTTGCCGATCTAGAAAACCCAACACCAAAAAACCCTCCAAAATCCAGATCGATCTCACCTTCCGCTGCCATGAGCTCCTCTGGTTCAACCTTAGCGTTGGCCGCTGCCCTCGGTGCACCTCCCATGCAGCAGCTGACGCGGAGCAACTTTCTCCTGGAAAGCCCTTGTGTTTCCTGCTTTTCGAGGTGCCAACGTCATGACTCTGCTTGAAGGCACTGACATCGCCCCTGCCAAGAGCATTGAAGCCGAAGATCTAGAGAAGAAAAAGATCCAGCCAAGACCATCGAACATCTTCATGGCCAACTCAATGACACCAAAAAGCTTTCCATGACAGCCGACAACTAGTACACCAAGATAAAAGGTTTTGCGTCAAAACTCTCATCCCTTGGTAAACCAGTTAAAGAGGATGAGATGCTTGGATACTTGTTGCATGGTTTAGATAAGGGTGAATACAATGCTCTAATTACCTCTGTTAATGGGAACCCTAGTACTACTCTTGATGGATTTTATGAGCAGTTGTGTTCATACGATATGCACAATGGAGTTTATACGATACGCGGAAGGGAACTACCACCATCACCGAAAGGCAGTAGCCGGCCGGATGCAGTCGCAGGGGCAAACCAGGCCCTCCTAACCCGACCTAGCCTGAATCGGCCCGTAAAGCTCCACCGCCGCACCGCAACAAGGGTGTCGTGGTGACCGTGAGTTCACAGCAAACAAATATGGCACCCGTCTGTGCATTAATTTGTCACGGCTGAGACATTAATTATTTTAAGTCTCTCGATTCCTATAGTGATGTCAACTAGTAGTAATTCTATAGGAAAATCAATGTAACGATGGATGAACCGGAGAAATGTCGCCGTCATCGGTCGGTGGTCGCCGGCTAAAACAGTCACAAAGCGCACTCCTAAAATAGGTGTAACTTTTTCCTCAGCTGACCTTACATTACATACCAGCAGCTAACTACAGCCGGTGCGGCTAGGCGACGAAGTCGACAATCTTATAATTTAGTTCCTTAAATTTGGGACTTAGTATACGCATTCCCTTCATCGATTTTTTTAGTTCCTCAAAAATAAAGAGACACTAACGACATGAGAGCATGTCTTCGTCGTTTGCCACAGCAGCGTGCTGCCTCCCGATCTCGTTAACACACTCCAAAGTAAACATCTTACTATAGTCGATGGCCGATGAGATCGATTAGTTTAATTGCTGCTTCTCCTCATACGTCGCCACGTCCTATATTCTCTCTGACCCCTTTGTGCATGAACGTAGTGTGTACAATTTTCTGTAGTATATCAAAACGACATGAGAGCAGGTCTATCCTCCTATGATTGCAATGGTTCATGCATGCCATGTATTTCGTGGGAATCAAATCCTACTAGGTGACAAACGGCAACGTATAGTACTAGTATATAATTTTAATTAGATTTGACGACCACACCTCTAACCACCCATCTAATGCTAGAAATTGTATCCTTGGAGGTTAAGAAGATTCTCATGGACCGCTTGAGATGGCCTTTGTCAAATCACCGAATAGCTAGCTAGCTTCCTAAGAACAAGATTAATGGCACGAAATAGGACAAACGGTCTCCTCTTGCTGATTTTTTTGGCCAATCTTGTGGTTGGATGGCCCTATATTAATATATGATCATTAAAGAAATAATAGAGACCAACAGTATGTACTTTGTCAACATCTACCGGCCGTATGAACTGATCATGCTACGTCACGGTGATGGCAGTAGGACCCACACCATCATTCCCATGTGTCACAAAATACATATGTCAGAAATCGAAGAAAAGGACATATTTTTTAATATTGATATGGTCTTGTATTAACTTCACAACACTAGGTATATAGTACTTTTGGTCCATCAAGAAATACTTCCATTACACATACTTATATTTACATTAAAAGACACTCTTTCGTTGAAATATAGAGGGCATAAATCTGCGACCTATTGTAAACAACATATAATATGACAAAAAAGGTACCTTGTTAAATGTGTGACAACCCAATGCATTGCTCTAGTTGCATCAGGCAGCCGCAAACACCGAACAAACTGTCGACCAAAATAAAAGGTGAACAAAATGCAAAAAAAATGACAACATATTCTATTTCACAAAAAAATAAATACAAGTTGTACATTTTAAAAACGTTCATCTAGTGTATATATAAATAAAAATGTCCCAAATAAAATCTTAAAACCCAATTTGCACATTATAAGTACACATGTTGTGCAACTAGTGTATATTTTAACGGCAATAAACCAAATAAAGTTTGCAAAACAAGAGTATATAGGAACCAAATAAAAATAGTTGCACATTACGAATATAGTGCCAATTTTAGTTGCAACAAACCATGGTCTAGATGGCTGCATTTAGTTTCTTGGTTGATGGATGTTCATCTTAATGACCAACCTGATAGTTTTATTTGGAAGCTAACAACTTCAGGTTCTTTCACCTCAAATCGTTATACCTAGGTTATATGAATGACCATACTCGTTTCCATCGTAAGTATATTTGTAAGATCAAGGTTCCAACAAAAATTAGGATTTTTTATGTGGTTCATAAATCACGAGGTTCTACTCACCAAAGATAATTTAACAAAACATAATTTATAGGGTAGTTCTAAGTATTTTGTTTTTTTATCAAGATGAAACAATACAACACTTGTTCATGTCTTGTCCTTTGGCAAATTGTTCACTTGGCCTTCAATATTATATCCCCAAACAATATTACGAATCATTTTGGGAACTAGCTGAGGATAGTTATGGAAGAAGAGAAAGTACATATTCGAATAGGAGTTTGTGCTTTGCTTTGGGCCATATGGAATGCGAGAAATGATTGTATATTTAACAATGTGAAATCTATTTATTTTATGCGGTTTATAACGTTGGCTACACGTACATAGTCCTTCCTAGAAGCCACAGAATAGCGCGAGATTTCAGATATTAGGTGCAACCGGTTGAAGAAGGTTGCATGAGATATATACAGTCAATGTGTAGAACGATACAGGAATAGAGAGGGATTGGTGGAATATGTTGGATGTATTATTGAGCCTTATAGATGAGTATATATAGACGTACATGAGATCATCTTGGAGTATAAGTCAAGTTAGAGTAAATTCCTAACTATCCTAAACTATCATAATAACCGTGTCTGTACAATACTCTAACATCCCCTCGCAATCGTAGCGGTAGCGTCGTGAACAACTGGAACACCGCAGACGATCGGACTGGAGATAAACCGAAGTAGAATCCAGTAGGCTGACATCCCCCGTAGTAGGAATGGGAACAGTGTCGCGTCACGGTAGCTTAGACTGTAGAGGAAGCTAATGATACTCAAGCGAGGTGGTAGCCCTTGTGCCGATGTCGAGGGAGCCAAGAGCGTGAGGCGGTGCCGAGGTCGGGGTAGCCGTTGCGAGGGGTCGCCGTGGTCGATGTCTTGGTCGGGGATGCCGGTGTCAAGGTAGCCGCATGTGAATCCACATGCGCAAAGAGGGTGTTGTGGTGATGATGATGGAGATGCGTCGAGGATCCGCGGAGGCTTGCCGAGGGTCGATGCAGTCCGACCCATCAAGGACGAGGTGCAACCATAGTTTTGTCAGAACTAGGCGCACGTCAGGGACGAACACACACTCCGATTTTGACAGAACCGAGTATTCAAAGAAGAATTTGTCGGTGACGCGGTCGAGGAAGTCATAGAGAAGGGAGGTGATGCCGAAGAATACCATGTCAAAGGCGATGAAGATGATGCATCGATCCAAGCTTGCCAGACTCAGGAACGCATCAGGGACGAAGACACTCCTAGTGTTTCCAGTACCAGACGTGCGATGGCAGGGACCATCATGAACTTGTCGCCATGTCATAGGGGCTAGCAAAGGAGGCCTTCAAAGCGGTTGCGAGGCGCAAAGCGGCGAAGGGAGAGATGCCAATGCTATCTGTGGTTGTCAGAGTAGAGGAGCGGGTGGTGTAGTCGGGGATGAGGCGATGATGTTGACAGCAAAGTTGTAGTGGACGAAGACGTAGAGCGCGGCGAAACCAGCGGCGACCCAGAGTGGTCATGTTGGACGCCTAGAGAGGCGCGGCGGCGGTACTCGATGTAGGCGAAGAAGAACCCGACAACATGATAAAGACCATGCGCAAACGGCGATCATTCGCGTCGTACGAGATGGCGCGAGAGAAACCGAGGACGTCAGTGTGTGGGCACGGCGAGGTAGACTGCGTGAAGCGACGCTACTACCCGAGGGGCTGTAGGGTTCGTTGAATGAAAATAAAAAAAATTCTACAACAAGAACGAACAAAACCAAGATCCAATCTATGGCGAAGCCAAGATCTAATCTACGAGATAGGTGCAACAAGATAGAAGAGAACTAACCCTCGTAGATCCAAAGTGTTAACGAGATCGGATCTCATGGTTTATGTTGTCGATCACTTGCCGATCTCAAGATCATGTTGATGCTCCTTCTGGCACCGTGTTCCGATAGCGCTTCCACACCCGGTCACATGTACGAAGTCGATGAAGACCTTCCTCTATCTGATCCAGCGGGCAGCAGAGGTAGTAGATCCCCTTGGAATTCCAGCAGCACGATGGCATGGTGATGGTGGAGGATAGAATACTGTATGGCTTCGCCTAAGCCGGAGCAGCAGGAAGGAGGTGGAGGAGGGTGGCGTCTAGAGTTGGGAGCAAGGGGCAAGTGTGGCGCCCTCCCCTCTCCTCTTTATATAGAGAGGGTGTGGCTATGGTGCCCCTTGGCCTTCCCCTCCTAGGGCCGGGCGCACATAGGGAGAGGGAGGAAAACTTTCCCCCCAAGTTTCCCCCTTTCCTATTTTAGGGTTGTGCCCCTTTTCTTTGGGGTTGACCGGTTGGACCTCTAGGGCTTGGTGCGGCTGGCCCATGAGCCCCTGCAGCATCCCTCCGAACCATGTGCCCCCCCCGGCGTGGTGGGCCCACTGGTGGCCCCCTCTAGAACATTCTAGAAGCTCTGGTCAAAACACCAAAACTTTTTCTGAACCCCAAAAAATGACTTCCATTATATGAATCTTATTCTCCGAACCATTCTGGATCTCCTCGTGATGTCCTGGATCCAATCCGAGACTCTGAACAACATTTGATCTCCAACTCATATCTAATTAAAACAATATCGAACCTTAAGTATGTCACCCTACCGTACACGAACTATGCAGACATGATCAACACACCTCTCCGATCAATAACTAATAGTGGGATCCGGAGATCCATAATGGCTGCCACATATTCAACGATGACTTCGTGATCGAATAAACCATGAACATATGTGATTACCTTTGTCGCGCGTTACTTTACTTATTAGAGGATCGATCGTCGGTATCTCCATACCTAGTTCAACCTCGTTACCAATAAGTACTCTTTACTCGTTCCGTGATACGACATACCTTGTGACCTAGTCACATGCTTTCAAGTTAATTGGATGACATTCCACCGAGAGGGCCCAGAGTATATCTATCCGTCATTTGTATGGACAAATACCACTCTTGATACATGTGCTTCAAGACATATTTTCAGAATATCCAATGCCACCTTTATAACCACCCAGTTACGAAGTGGCGTTTGATGTCATCAAAGCACTCATCCGGTGACGGTGATTAACATGATCTCGTGGTCGAACGATTAGGTTACTATGTATATGAAAGCTTGTAGCAAAATGAACTTAATGGCTTGATCTTATGCTATGCTTACTATGGGTGTGTGTCCATCACATCATTATCCTAATGATATGCTCTTGTTATTAATAACATGCAATGTCCATGATGAGGAAACCATGATCATATATTAATCAAGCTAGTTCAACAAGAGGCTTACTAGGAACTCTTTTATGTTTACAAAACACACAAATTTGAATGTTTCCGGTTAATACAATTATAGCATGGGATACAAACAATTATCAATGATAATAACCATTTTATTATTGACTCTTGCTCATATCTCCAATAGGGGGGCATAGCTGCAGGGCGCAAGTCGGTGCGGCGGCTGGGAGACCACCAACGATGTACACACCAAGGAAGGAGCGTTGGAAGCCGGTAGCAGCAACCCATAGCTTAATCGGTGGTAGGCTCGTGCTCGGGGACGTGCTTGTCATACACAGGAACGAGATCGGTTGATCGGACCGACGGTGCGTCGTATGCGCCATGGCGTGGACGACGCGTAGATCGGAGTCGATGGCGGCGTTGTCGGTGAAGTCCCAAACAATGACGACGAAGATGATCCGTAGGGGCGGCCAGGGGTGAAGCCAGGATTTGACATTGAGGGGGACGAAGATACTGATGATCATATATAAGATTTTTTTTCTCATAAAGACAACAACTACCTATCATTTTGTGTTGGAAAAACTGTTTGGATAAAAAATATAACAGTATATCAAACATAGAACTGATATTAATATGTAGCACCAAATCTTAGACAATACAAATCAAAAAATTAGTTTATATTAGATCTGCTTTATCTCTATGAGTATAAAGCCTGATAATTTCATTGCAGGTGACCTTCCTATTATTATTTTCCAATTATTATGCAATAAGTTGTCGTCATCACCGAGCAAACATCAAATAAAAGACGCATATTTTTTTGTAAATTAATCAATTAGACTATTATGCAATCTATCGACAAAATAAGACGATTTGGTACCTTCAATCAGAGTGAGGGAGATTGATTCCTATACTCGATGGCACAACATGCTTGTTGATGGCGTTGCGACATGATTAACAAAGGTAGAAACCGGCAAACAACATGGCTAGCTAGCATGGTGCCACGACCACGGCATCGCGTGACATCTGACTACTGAGTAGGAGAGAGCGATGGTTTAGTTGATCTGAACAATTGCATATGGTGCTAGATATTAGGTCTAGTTACACAAACGAAAAATGTTGGAACATGTTACCATGGTTGACTAATAAAACGAATTCATGAGATATATTTGGCTTTCGGTATAGAGAAGCACGACAAATTAATTAATTTTGACTTAGTGTTAATTAAGACTATGAGGCCATTAGTTTAGTAATAAAATCAGCACCTATGTATTGAGGGGGGGCGATGGTTAGGGGGGTCTAGCCCTCCTAACCCCCCCTTGGCTCCGCCCCTGGGGGCGGCCGTGGCAGCCTTCAAAGGAAGGCACAACAGTCGTCTGTGGTGCGCGGCAGCCTGTCGTGAGGCCGCGACAGCCTGTCGAGTCAGCGGAGAGGGCAGGCGTACATGCACAGTATAGATCGTCGATGCCGATGGTCGGAGTAGAGGCGCGAGTGGACGACGACAATGGTGACTCAATCTGATCTAATATCGGTAAACCAAAAAGGAAAACCGATCAAGAGATCGCAAAAAAAACTTATAGGACATCTGATCACGGATCGACGGACGAACCCCCGGTGGAGATCATGGAGATCAATATCCCTGTGGGCGGCGTGGCGGAAGCGTGTTGCTCGGCTAGCGCGGCGCCATAGGAGGAGGCAGCGCAAGGTTGGGGAGAGGCGGTGGCGGCGCTAGGGTTTTTGGCGGCGGCTCTAGGATAGGATCGAATTTAGGGCTCATACCATGTAGAACGATATAGAGGGATTGGCAGAATATGTTGGGTGTATTATTGAACCTCATGAACGAGTATATATAGACATACATGGCATCATCTTAGAGTATAAATCAAGTTAGGCTAGAGTCTTAACTATCCTAAACTATCATAATAACCGTGTTTGTACAATACTCTAACACAATGCAGCTGCCATTTGATCTTAGGATGACATGTTGATGCTTTGTCTTTTTTTTTAGATAGTTGATACACATATCAACCCTATCTGACTCATGATGTATTTTGTAACAGTTGAATATTAATAAGGTACTCCCTTCGATCCATATTAGTTAACTCAAGTTTATCTAAATTTATATGTATCTCGTTAAGTATTTAGTCTAGATGCATCCATATCTAAACAAAGTTAACTAATATAGATCGGAGAGAGTAATAAAAGATCCATGTATCAATCGATGAGGAAACCAGATTTTACCGCATTTCGAGAAAAACAAATGTAGTGGCCGCACATTTTCTAAATGTGCAAATTTGGGTGGGAATTTTGCAACTGTAAAGAAAATATACATTGTTTCCATTAAAAAAACTACTAGTGAATTGCAAACGAGAAAGAATCGACTAATCCCACCAAAAAACAGCCTATTGACCGCGCCAGAAAAAAAAGTGACTTATGTGATGTCACTGACTGTATCCAAATTTCTCGTGGTGGTAGAGTTGAAAACCTTTCACAACTTTATCGTGTATATACATATTCTGAGCAATCCGTATGAGGATGGAAAACAGGAAAAGTATAGTGAAGAACACCTGACATCCTCTTCCGCCTAATTCCCACCTGACACAGAACGACAAGTCTTGCAACACATCTACACATAGATCGAGAAACCGAAGCACGAAAAAAGCTACTCACTTCGACCCATATCAATTGACTCATATTTGTCTAGATTGGGTAAATCTAAACACCATTTAGATATAGATTCATTCAAATTTTGATAAATTCAAGTCAATTAATATGGGTCGGAGGAGGTAGGGAGTAATTAAAAGGTTGGAGCATTCTCCTATAGTAACTGCAAACTCTCCTTTGCACATTGCTTGGTCTTGTAATCTGACCCTAGAGCCGGTGGTTGGCTCATACGGCTAAGTGGGAACTGAAGAATATGTTTCGAGTTTAGAGCTAACTAACCCTGTGACCTCTGCTAGCTAACTGATGACTGTGGGCGGCCCGTTGGAGGCGTGACACGTATCTCGCGGCGGCGACGTATGCACTTTTTCAGGAAATCGCCATCGCGGCGGACAGCTAGCTAGGCTGCAAATCGCGAACGCAATCCGTGGCTGACAGTAGGTAGTGCTGCCACGAGAGTCTGAATCGGCAAGGGAATGATAATGGAAGGAGAGAAGAGTATCCTAATTCCTACGCGTACGAGGAACAAGATTATGCAAAATGCTGGAAGATGACGCGCTTGTTGCGTTTCATCCTCCATCGGCTGATCCACTGGCTGATCGAATCGGCAGTAAACTGGACTATATTCCGTGGGATCAGGATCACAGCTTAAATCCGCGACAGCCGACAGGGTATCGGCTGGACGTACATGTCACGGTCCGGTTCGCGCGCTGCCGTATGTGCTGCTGCCAACCGGAGAGAAAGAGATGCTTCACACACACACCGTCAGAGAGGAGGCCAGTTGCCACCCGACTGTTGTCCAGGTTTTTACCACCGGCGCCATGCCCATGCCCGCCCGACACCTTGACCTCCACCCTTCTCTCCCAAGTCTCCATCCCGCCACGTTGCCCGCGCGCCTCCCTCCTCCTATATAACCTCTCGTCCACCTCCTCCACCCTCCAAGTCATCCTTACATCTTCTCCCCCCGAACTCGCGGCGAAGACCATCCTCTGCTTCCCTCTCTGCTCAGCTTCTTGTTTTGGGGGAGCAAAAATGGCGAAGGGCGGTCTGAGCAAGCTCAGGTGCATGATCAAGCGGTGGAACTCGTCGAGCCGGATCTCCCGCGCGCCGTCGGGCGGCTCGCACGGCGGCGGCGGCGGCGAGGAGGACGGCCAGTGGGGCCGCGGGGCCGGGTCGGCGTCTTTCCACGGCGCCGACGGCGTGCCCGCGGGCCTCCACCCGGTCTACGTCGGCAAGTCGCGCCGCCGCTACCTCATCGCCGCCGACCTCGTGGAACACCCGCTCTTCCAGAACCTCGTCGACCGCTCCGGCGGCGACGTGGGCGCCTGCTCCGGCGGCACCATCGTCGGCTGCGAGGTCGTGCTGTTCGAGCACCTCCTCTGGATGCTGGAGAACGCCGACCCGCAGCCAGAGTCGCTCGACGAGCTCGTCGAGTACTACGCCTGCTGACCACCCCTGCCGCCCTACCACGGCACGGACTACATGTATACGCCGGCGTGCTCGCCGGAGCACAGGAGGCTTCTGTAGGGGGTAATTTTAATAATTGTTTATTTATGTTAGTGGTAGAGCTGTAATACACGCCTGCCGAGCGCGTGCCGACGGCGTCGAAGCGAGAGTGGTTAAACCGTGTGTGGAGATTATTTGTTTCACCTTGAGGTGTTCGTGGTAGCAGTAATCTGGAGATTAGCTCTGCGATTACCGCGCGCCCGAGAATGGTGCTCCTTAATCAGTTCTCTAGTGGTTGGTGCAATACGCCTGGTTGCTTCATCAGTATTCTATTCGTATACTATTTTCCTTTTCTTCTCTTCTTGCAATAGTATGATTTAGGGATGAATCCATGTACATTTCCGTCTATGTATAAAGTGCATGCAACCTCATTTCCTTCTCGGATATGGAGTACTACTACATTCTTCTTAAGTTTCTGATCTGAGATGTTTGAAAGTGAGATTCCTGATCTGAAATTTTCACCAGCGTTGGCAATTAAGGAAAAAATATATATTCAGTGCTTCAGGCAAATGTAGCTGGCAGTGGGATGTCTGAATAGACTTCATGTCTCCACAGACCGAGAAGCAGAGCTGAATCGGCTTCCCTGGACCAAATGTAGCAAAATTCATGATTGTAGAGAGACCAACCACACTGAAGGTTGATCATGAAGTTTAACCAAAAAGTCCCACAAAGACAAGACAGCTGTTGGATTGTTGATAAGCCAAACAAAGGGCAGCTTTGATCAAACTGAATGATTAATTAGCCATCATGCGCATGCACAAAGCAACACACTTAACTATATGATTAATCATATGGTTCAGTTTAAGTAGTATGAGAAGTAGTTTGGTGCAGAGTCAGATGATGGGTACGTACGTCCAATTCCTGGCTGTCATATGACCTTATTTTCCCTCCTTTTTGCATGGCTCCTAATATATTTGCATGCATGCTCTTGGTCACTAAACGAAGCTGCGCTTAATCCGGCAGCTTGATTGACTGAATGGATGTTGACAACTTTCGGGCATGAATTTGGACGTACTAACCATGGGCCATTTAAGTTGGTAGGTAAGCGAAAGCATTTGGTCCCCTGGATGTGGTATATCTTTGGACCACGTACGCATCCATACCGAACTACAGTAAACTGATTTCTTCTTTAGAAATTGCTGTAGTAGCTACCACAACTTGCTCAAGGCTAGCTCAGCAACCGAGATAGATGGAGTACACATGTTGGGTAAATTGCGGTGCTTAACTACACGGTAATCCTTCTACAATATCAAGTTACAACATCTCTAGCAGATGCCGCAAACCCGCGTACACGTCAAACAGATGCACCAAAAACAAAACTGCAAATTTAAAAACATCAAATGACGCCAGATTCATATATACGGAGGGTTTTGATCATCAAGATCTACATATTTACAACAAAAATCGATGTCGCGCCCTGCACGTAGACTAGCCCTAGACCTATCATCCACCGGCGGTACCTACTCACTGGAGCATCTATGGAGGCGGAGGCCTACTCCTCATCGGAGTCGGAGGTGTCGTCGGAATAGTCGACGACGAAGAAGCCTAGTCGGGGCTAGTGTTCGCGTGCGGAGCGAGAGACACGGCGGAGCTCACGCTTCTCGCGGTCGTGCTTGTCGCAGTGGCACTTCGCACGCTCCCACACGTCGGAGACGAGGGTCCCAAGCGAGTTGAACTCCGCCTCAAGGACCATGTCGTTGTCGTCGTCCCCTTTCTCGCTATCGTCGGAGACGTGGCCCCACCAAGCCAGCGCGCGCACCAGCGGCGACGGCGTGCGGAGGAGCGGGCCAGCGCTCGCCGCCACGCGGGAGCTTCCTGCTTCTGCATCGTGCGCGGCGGGCCCAAACCAGAACCCGGCCCATGATGGTGCGTGGTAGCACTTCGTTGGAAGACACCAAGAGCAAGGTGTGACGAGCACAACAGCAAGTCTTTTCTCAGTAAGAAACCGAGGTTATCGAACCAGTAGGAGAAAGGAACCGACTCAAAGGTGTTGCTAGCAACTTGGAAACCTGCACAACACAAACTCAAGACTTTGCCCCAACAAAAAATGAGGTTGTCAATCTCACAGGTTGCTGAAAAAAAGATTAAATATATGGCGTGGAAGGTAATAGTGGTTTGCAGAAAGTAAACAGTAACAGTAAAAGATATATCAATGGTAAAGATTGGACCGGTGTCCATAGTTCATTAGAGGTGTTCTCCTTAAGATAAACAAATATGGCATGCTGGATAAACAAATTACAGTGGGGCAATTGACAGGTCTGAGCAAGGCATACCAATGTAATACTAGACATTCATGATCCTATGAGATTTGATTGGGCAATACAACAAGATACATAGACCACCATACAACTGCATCTATGACTAGTAATCCACCTTCAGATTATCATCTGAACCCCCTACGGTATTAAGTTGCAAGCAACGGATAACTGCTTTAAGCAAAGTGTGTAAGGTAAACAATCCACTTGTTCCATAAACAAGAGACCGTTGTTTTCTCCCTAGTGGCAAAAACACATGTACAACCTTAGAGATTTCTGTTACTTCCCTTAGATTAAATAGAGGCATGAACCCATTATCGAGCAGAAATACCCCCTCTTGGAGTCACTAGCATCTACTCGGCCAAGATAACTACTAGAAACAGAGAGCATGCAAGATCACGTACAACACAGACATGATAGAATCAATAAGACAAAACCATTAATCAATCTGACATAGTAATCTTAATATCCATCGGATCCCCGCAAACACAACATACATGATTACAAATATATGATCTTGATCATGAACGGAGCTCACAAGATCTAAACATGGTAGCACAAAGGAGGAGATACAACCATCTAGCTACTACATGGACCCGTAGTCCAAGGTGGAACTACTCACACTTCATACTGGAGGCTGACATGACGAAGAACAAGGCCTCCGGGATGATCTCCCCTCCGGCAGGGTGCCGGGAAGAGCTTCAGATCCCCCCTCCGATCTAGGGACAATGGTGTCGGCGGCTATAGACGGTTTAGTGGAATATTGATCGGGTACTTAGGGTTTCTGTATCGGGGGGTCTTTATAGGCAAAGAGGCAAGGCAGGGGGCCGCCAGGGCGGCCACAACCCCAGGCATGGGGTGGTCCCACCCGCGCGGCCAGGGTGTGTGACCTCCTGGTGGCTCTCCTCTGTCTCGTACTCTCGCTTCATGTTTCCCACGGTAAAATATTGACTTTGGCCTTTGTCCCGTCCAATTTCGAGAATATTGATTTTCTGCCTTTCTGGAACCAAAAACAGAAGAAAACAGGCAACTGGCACTACGACATCTTGTTAATAGGTTAGTACCAGAAAACATATAAAAACACCTCAAAGTGTAGAAAAAGTAACGCAAAGTAGATACTAAACAAGCATGGAACATAAAAAATATAGATACGTTTCCGACGTATCAAACATCCCCAAGTTTAACTCCTGCTTGTCCTCGAGTAGATAAGTGATAAAAAGAATAATTTTTTAGGTGACATGCATCATCAAAATCAAGATCAAACCATTTGCAAGCATTGAAAGCTGGGATCAAATAACTCTAAACATGAGCATGAAAGATGGAGTTCTAACAGTAAGACAAAGTAACTATGCATGCAACATGAAATATTACAAACAATGATCATGAATAACATGCATTGAAAAACGTTTGTTTGTTTCACATATAGGAAACATAGCATAGTGGCATTCAGCTTGTCCCTGATGGAGTAGCAAATAGATGCATATGACACCTTTAAAGTTTATAAGAGTGACTAGATACAAATAGCACAAGAACAAGTAATATCAATGATATGCATTAATTAATAAGTTTTTGGATAATGCACATAGAACAAAGAATGGCAACTATGCTCTCTTAACTGGTGCCTAAGGATAGAAGGTGAAGACTCAACATAACAGTGGAAGAAAGGCCCTTCATAAGGGAAGTAGGGATTTCAAGTTTAAAAAAGAGCTTCCAAAAATTATGGTACTTGTTAGCTTTCAGCTCTCATTGCCCCTATCATAAGCATCTTGAAGTGATTAAATTTATAGTGAACAAACTATGGAGTATGTTGTGGATATACCAAATGGGTATACCTACGACATAGTCTCATACCGGCAAGCCTGGGTGGCCCATAGTTGGTGGTTCGGCCTATGGCATAATCGGGCGGCCGAGTTGCTCATAGACAAGACAGAGGTCCAGCAGGTATAAAGGAAGGCGACGTGCCACCGCCTTAGATGGAAGCCGGAGCCTTGGAGGACATGAAGACTAGTTAGTGTTAGTCTAGGACTCTGTAACCGTTTCCGGCTGGGACTCTCCATGTAACTCTAAGTCCTGACGTCCTTATAAGCCGGCCTACGGGAGCCTTTAGGGCAGAACAATCTCATAGACAAGTGCATAGCACTAATGGCACATAGCGAACCCCCCAATCCTGTAACTCGGTGTATTGCCATTATTGTGATTTATAGCTGGAGTAGGATCTCGCCACCGTCGTGAGATCTGAACCTGGGTAAACTGTGTCAAGCCGACCCGGACGCTCTCCGTCTTACCCCACGTCTCTAAACTCGCCGTTGGGATACCCCTCTGGCGTACGTGTCGACAAAACCACGACAGTTGGCGCCCACCGTGGGGAAAGAGGCGCTTTCAGCATGGATCCGCGCCGTCTTCGAAGACGGACAAATCGCATCTCCGTCGATGCTTCGGCTTCGTCATCGCTCTTGAGAGTATGGACATCTCGAGCGTCTGGCCAAGTCGGCCCTGTCGTGGGATCTTTCATCACCGTTTTCAGCCAGATCGTGTCCGGACGGCTCATTAGCCTCGGCGCATCCGGCTTGGCGTTATCGCAAGATCAATTTCGTCATCAGCAGGCTTTGCCGCGGACGATTTGGACCTTGTCTACTTTGGCACGTTTCCTGGACATCACCGGGTAGATCGATCTTATCATCTTTTCCGACTAGATTGAATCCGAACAAACTTGCTTGCACGTACGATCGCACGGAGGTGTTGCACACGTGCTGGTCAAATTAGTTTAAGCGAAGGGGACTAGTCCACACGGCCTTGTCCTATAAAAAAAGAAAAGGGGACACGTGCAACTTCACGGGAAGAGCATGGATTTCAGGCTACGGATCTATTTTTCATAGAATTTCAATCCGCATGTAGCCGTTGCCGGGCTCGATTCAGCTTCCATCGTCGAGTCGGCGTGTTGTGCTGACCTTGGAAAATATAGATGGAAAAGCTGACATGTTGCAGGCACTACAGCAATTCGGATTTGTTTCCGTCATGATGATCTAGACGACAGCAGTCCGTCATTGTTTCGTTGTGACAAACTTTGAACCTTTCGACCAGCTTTGTCTCGGTCAGATTCTTATTCGCTGCGAATAACACCTACTACGCTCAAACAGCTAAGTCCCTATTTATATTTATTTATTATTTTAATTATTTATAATTATGAGATTAAGATTGGTTCACTTATATTCTGAGTCTTTTACGCTTTTTATCATATGTTTTCCACGATTTGCCTTGCGTCCGTGAGTATAAACTTTTTACTGGCTTGCCGTTTAGGCCTTAGTACCATGCAAAAAAACCGCCTTCGGGCGTTAGCTTAAGTTTTCTGAATACACGTTTTCTGTTGTTTTTATGTGGATTCCGGAGTAGTGACTTTTCGGCACTCAAAGCCAGCGATTTGGCCGTGGGTTCTGGATGGTGCCATTAGGCATCATCACCTAAGGACAAGGTTCTGTGCTGCGAGTCTTCCGTCTCACGAAAGGTCAAGCATAAAAATCAGAATAATGGATAAGCCAGCACTTGCTTAAACAAAATTTTACATAAACTGTTCAAATTAGTTGAGTTTTTTCCTCCTAAACAGTTTTATGTTGTCCAACTGCTGCATTGTTTCAGCTTTAAAGCATTTGTTTAAAGGTCATGTTTGTCCCGCCTTATATTTGTTTGTTGGACACGATTAAAGGAACAATTTAATACATTTGTATTTTATGTTTATGTTTCAGGTACATAATGCTTGGACATTGCCACGTTCCTCGGAATAAGATGTTTTAAGCCAGATTTTTACTAGGCTTGACACCTCGGGGCTGCAATTGCAATTGTTGACCAAGACTTGAGCCACCTTTGAGGATGTCGGATTGACGCTCGAAGGCTTGACATCTCTAATTCAAAGTGCTTTTTTCCCGCTTTGCGTCCAAGCCGGAACAAACCTCGGGGCTACAGTATGATGATCTCCAAGACATGGTTTAGTTCTCTTTGAGCATCAAGCCGGAAAATTCATGTGAATTCCACCTTGACGCTCGAGGGCTACACCGATGCTGAATTTTTTTTGTGAAATTCTCTCTGGAACAGCAAGCCGAAATTATTTCCGACTTGGCGCTCGGGGGCTATACTATTCACATTTTCTATAAAGCTACTCTGAGAGCACCAAGAAGAATTTCTTTTGCAACTCCGACTTGGCGCTCGGGGGCTACAATAGTTTGATGTACAATTATGCAAGTTCTTTTGAGCATCAAGCCGCCTTCGACGAAGCCGACTCAATGCTCGGGGGGCTACATATGGTTATGTCAACAAAACTTTCAAGACGGTGAAAAATCTGGCTAGAGAAATCCGGGGGCTCGACATCAGCTTTGCCTTCACGGAAGTTTCCTGGGTTACATGGCTCGATGGCTTAAACGTCCGTAATATGAGAGGCTCTAAGACCTTAATTCGGCAAGCTCTTATGTCGGTGACTTTGCTGGCTCTAAGTCGGCAGTTTGGTAGCCTTTACGACCGTGGCCCAGTAGCCGTGATTTTTTTGGCTTGTATATCGTCCCGTATGGATGATGATACAAAAGACATTCCTAGAGCTTGGAAGAATCACTAAAGATTCGTTAGAGAATTCTTCGTCTTGGATTCGTTCACAGAAGCATACAAGCAACTCTCTTGCTAGTCTTAGTCGGATGAGAATATGATATGGGATCTCTCCAAGATTCTTCACGAAGCACACCTACAAATTGAAGACGACGTGATACATACACTCAAAGCTAGACGGAGGAACGCGAGGATCTTGAAGAACTCCGAGGGCTACTGTTATGGATATACCAAATGGATATACCTACGACATAGTCTCATACCGGCAAGCCCGAGTGACCCACAGTTGGTGGTTAGGCCTATGGCATAACTGGGCGGCCCAGTTGTTGATAGACAAGACGGAGGTCCAACAGGTATAAAGGAAGGCGACGTGCCACCGTCTTAGATGGAAGCCGGAGCCTTGGAGGACACGAAGACTAGTTAGTGTTAGTCTAGGACTCTGTAACCGTATCCGGATGGGACTCTCCATGTAACCCTAGGTCCTGGCGTCCTTATAAGCCGGCCTACGGGAGCCTTTAGGGCAGAACAATCTCATAGACAAGTGCATAGCACTAATCGCATATAGAGAATCCCCCAATCCTGTAACTCGGCGTATTGTTATTATAGTGATTTATAGAAGGAGTAGGATCTCGCCACCGTCGTGAGATCTGAACCTGGGTAAACTGTGTCAAGCCGACCCGGACGCTCTCCGTCTTACCCCACGTCTCTAAACTCGCCGTTGGGATACCCCTCTAGCGTACGTGTCGACAAAACCATGACATTTGGCGCCCACCGTGGGACAAGAGGCGCTTTCAGTATGGATCCGGGTGGGATCCCTCGCCGTCTTCGAAGGCGGACAAATAACATCTCCGTCGACGCTTCGGCTTCGTCATCGCTCTTGAGAGTATGAACAACTCGAGCGTCTGGCCAAGTCGGCGCTGTCGCGGGATCATCGTTTTCAGCCAGATCGTGTCCGGACAGCTCATTAGCCTCGGCGCATCCGGCTTGGCGTTGTCGCAAGATCAATTTCGTCATCAGCAGGCTTTGCCGCGGACGATTTGGACCTTGTCTACTTTGGCACGTTTCCTGGACATCACCGGATAGATCGATCTTATCATCTTTTCCGACTAGATTGAATCCGAACAAACTTGCTTGCACGCACGATCGCACGGAGGTGCTGCACACATGCTGGACAAATTAGTTTAAGAGAAGGGGACTAGTCCACACGACCTTGTCCTATAGAAAAAAGAAAAGGGTACACGTGCAACTTCACGGGAAGAGCATGGATTTCAGGCTACGGATCTATTTTTCGTAGAATTTCAATCCGCATGTAGCCGTTGCCGGGTTCGATTCAGCTTCCATCGTCGACTCGTCGTGTTGTGCTGACCTTGGAAAATATAGATGGAAAAGCCGACGTGTTGCAGGCACTACAGCAATTCGGATTTGTTTCCGTCATGATGATCTAGACGGCAGCAGTCCGGCATTGTTTCGTTGTGACAAACTTTGAACCTTCCGACCAACTTTGTCTCGGTCAGATTCGTATTCGCTGCGAATAACACCGACTACGCTCAAACAGCTAAGTCCCTATTTATATTTATTTATTATTTTAATTATTTATGATTATGAGATTAAGATTGGTTCACTCATATTCTGAGTCTTTTATCGCTTTCGTTTTTTATCATATGTTTTCCACGATTTGCCTTGCGCTCGTGAGTATAAACTTTTTACTGGCTTGCCGTTTAGGCCTCGGTACCATGCAAAAAACCCGCCTTCGGGCGTTAGCTTAAGTTTTCTGGATACACGTTTTCTGTTGTTTTTATGTGGATTCCGGAGTAGTGACTTTTCGGCACTCAAAGCCGGCGATTTGGACTTGGGTTCTGGATGGTGCAATTAGGCATCATCACCTAAGGACAAGGTCCTGTGCTACGAGTTTTCCGTCTCACGAAAGTTCAAGCATAAAAATTAGAATAATGGATAAGCCAGCACTTGCTTAAACAAAATGTTACATAAACTGTTCAAATTAGTTGAGTTTTTTCCTCCTAAACAATTTTATATTGTCCAACTGCTGCATTTTTTCAGCTTTAAAGCATTTGTTTAAAGGCTATGTTTATTCCGCCTTACATTTGTTTGTTGGACACGATTAAAGGAACAATTTAATACATTTGTATTTTATGTTTATGTTTCAGGTACATAATGCTTGGACATTGCCACGTTCCTCGGAATAAGATGTTTTAAGCCAGATTTTTACTAGGCTTGTGTAAGGTTCTCAACTTTTAATAAGGTAGAGATCCCTGTGTTTACAATGCTAGTACCTGGATCAATATCTAGCATCCACAGTTAAGATGTAATACCAAAAACAAAGGTCAAAATACAACTTTATAACCAGGAATAAAATAATTTATTACATCTTACATAGCTCATTTGGCTATCTCATTACAATGCAGCAGAATATAACAATAGCATGGGGTCCTTCATCTTCAAAGTGCCATAGGCAGTCATGTTGGTTGTAGACTTGTAATCCTAATCAATAAACTTCTCTAATTTCAAACAAACCTGCAACATAATAAGTTACAGCCATAAGGGTCAATACATTTGAATTGTATTGGCAAGTGGAACTATGGTAGTATAGTGGAGTCTATCATATATATGCATTTGGCTAAGTGGAGCTTAGGCTTGCTTTTCTCAAAATATATTTTCCTTACCATTTGAAAACACTAAGTTTTTGCTTGACAAAATCTTTCCCAAGGCATCTCCCAATAGAAATTGGTGATCCTTCAACCCTTGTTCAACCACAAGTTTTTAACTTAGAAATTGGGATGAGGAGATTCTTGATAGCTTCCATGTCTTGATGCTCAAATTGTCCTTTGCCAGGGACATGGCTAAGTACTTAGATTTTACACTCTGCAGAGGTGGTGCACTTTCCCCCACAAGACTTGGTTTCACCAAGACAAGATCTTTCAGAAGCCTTCCCTTAGATCAAAATGGACGCGTTCCAACCTATCAAACCCCTACCACCAACTGTCCATTTGGCTAAGTTATTGCAACCTATATGATCCAGGCAGAGCCCATAATGCCAAGTGGCTGCACTTGAAGCTTCTCAACATTTGACATCTCAAATCTCTTTGTTCCTGGGTGGCATTCCACAAGTGTGATACACCAGGGTAGTCCATTGAAATGGGCCCTGAGTAACCACTCAACACAAACCAAACCTTCCATTCCACCCAGTTGTTTCATTCACTTAGTTGTTTTATTAAACAAAACACAAGTCCTTGACTTAGAAATATTCCATAGCATGAATATAATATTCCCATGTTTTCTACTAGCTAAGCTAAGCATGATAGTAGTAGGAATCTTAACTTAGAAAAATTCTACTAAGGTTTCATCTACTAGGATTTCCCATGGCATAGTCTATACTTAGCAAAAAATCCATGCAAGTCCTACTTTAGAAATATCACTAATGCATAGTGAAAATAATGGGACAAAAGTATGAAGCATCACTTGCCTTGTTGGTAGAGAATATAATTTCACTCCTTGATCTTGCAATACTCACACTCTTCAATCACTACAAACCAATCAAGCAAGCAATATTTCAATCTACCATTCAAGCAACATCATATAAAATAATAGATACAAAACAATGCATGCAAGCATGCCAAACTTTGTTTTATTTACAAAAGTGGTTTATAATAGGTTATAAACATTCTAAAACACTTATTGGTCACTTTATTTTGGTTAGGTGCACAGATGAGTGGAGAGTATCGGAGTATCAAAGAGAAGAGGAGGCTCGGTCAGAGTCTACCTGTAGGGCTCGTCGGAGTAGAGGCAGACAGCGGCGGAGTTCAGTCGAGGTGGTTGCCCACGTTCTGGGTCAAGCGCGGGCAAGCTGAGGATGCATAGAGAAGCGCCAGGGGGTGGGGAGCATGTTCGTGTGGTTGAGGAGGCGAGGGGCGACGGCGACTGGCCAGAATTGCCGCCGGAGGGCGTCGGAGGAAGTGGGGTTCGAGTGAGTAATTCGTGCAGCCTGGTGGCGGGGAGGGTATGGCGACGGAGGGGAAAGAGAGAGGGTGTCGAGGCGCTTAAGATGGCACGGTCGCGGGGTGGTTTTACTGCGGCATTAACGCGAATTAACTCGAGCCTTAATCGACTGCAACGGCCGGCGAGGTGAGGGACGGGGTCAGCGGGGTGAGGAAGACGATGACGCGGCCGAGTGGGGTCTTGTTGACGGTGAGACAGAGAGGGTGTGTGGGTCCAAGCCGTCATAGACTCAGTGGGTTCCTTCGCGGGTAAAAGAAAACGTTTCGGGGGAGGGGGTGTGTGGTGGGCTGCTGGGCCAGGACTGGGCTTTGCCGAGCTGGGCTGCTTTTGTTTATTTATTTTTTTGTATAGATTCTTTTTTCCTTTTCCATTTCTATTAATCTGTTTTGATTTTGTTTAATTATTTCAAACATCAATTTGATTTCAAACCTCAACCAAAATTTGTGTAGATTCATATACTGATTAATAACACATTCCAAAGTCAAATTTAGAATAATATATTTATTATTTTTAGGGTCTTTTAATTATTTAAAATAGGCTGTAGTATTAATTAAATAAGATTTAATAATATTTTTCAATCTCTATTTGAATTCAAATCACCACCAAACTTTGGGTGAATTTTAATTCTGTTTATCAACATATTTCAAAGTCCAAAATAGAACAATTATTTTTAGGGTTTATTATTTATTTAAAATAATAATTAAATAGACTTTAGCCTTTAATTCAAAATAGGATTCAAATATGTTTAAAAACTCTATTTGACTTTATAAATTTTTCCAAAACCTTTTCAATAGGTTTTAATTGAAATTATAAAACACTTTGGGATTTTATTTGAAACACTTTAATAAGTTTTTTAATGTTTATTTTAAAATGAAATAAGCCTTTACTCAAATATAATTGGGTATAATAAATCCCTATTATTTTATTCAAATAATCCTTTACTCTTTTTATCAAATAGAAATATTTTATTTCATTTGTTTAGCCAAGATTTAATTTGGCCCTTTAAAATAGTCCTTGTTTATATTTCTACCTTTGCTTTTGAAAACCATATCTTTTTTATTAAAAGATCCAAAAATAGTGATTCCAATTTGTAAAATCTTATTTAATATTTATTTATCCTTTTAAATATTTTTAGGATTATTTTCTCACCATTGGGCATGGTTTTCAAGATAGATGCTTTATTAGCTCTGGAAATTCAATTTCCTTATCTTATTAAATTCCTAAGATTTTATCTATGGCTCCAAATTAAGTGAAACCAATTTTTATGGTTTTATAATATTTCTATTTGTCATTCTTGATCATTTTGAGATGTTTGTATGACCAATTTTTATATGGATCAAATCCATAGTCTTAGAGATAACTTGAAAATGATTTTGTTCCATTAGGGTTTTAGAGTTTTTGGTTTATTATCCAAGTGTTTAAATTTCAAGTTGCATTTTATGAGGAATGCATTCCACTTGATTTGAATTTATTTGGATTCAAACATTAACCAAAGTTTGTTCAAGATGGGATTTTAAGTTTCCATTTAGAAACAAAAGTTTCTTTTCACCCTAATTTTTAGGAATTATTTATTTTGTTTATTTATTTTTCACATTACAAGATTTGGAAAATCTTGGGATGTGACAGCTTGACACCTCGGGGGCTGCAATTGCAATTGTTGACCAAGACTTGAGCCACGTCTGAGGGTGTCGGATTGACGCTCGGAGGCTTGACAACTCTAATTTAAAGAGCTTTGTCCCGCTTTGCGTCCAAGCCGGAACAAACCTCGGGGGCTACAGTATGATGATCTCCAAGACATGGTTTAGTTCTCTTTGAGCATCAAGCCGGAAAATTCATGTGAATTCCACCTTGACGCTCGGGGGCTACACCGATGCTGAATTTTTTTGTGAAGTTCTCTCTGGAACACCAAGCCGAAATTATTTCCGACTTGGCGCTCGGGGGCTACACTATTCACATTTTCTCTAAAGCTACTCTGAGAGCACCAAGACAAATTTCTTTTGCAACTCCGACTTGGCGCTCGGGGGCTACAATAGTTTGATGTACAATTATGCATGTTCTTTTGAGCATCAAGTCGCCTTCGACGAAGCCGACTCAATGCTCAGGGGCTACATATGGTTATGTCAACAAAACTTTCAAGATGGTGAAAAATCCGGCTAGAGGAACCCGGGGGCTCGACATCAGCTTTGCCTTCACGGAAGTTTCCTGGGTTACATGGCTCGATGGCTTAAACGTCCGTAATATGAGAGGCTCTAAGACCTTAATTCGGCAAGCTCTTATGTCGGTGACTTTGCTGGCTCTAAGTCGGCAGTTTGGTAACCTTTATGACCGTGGCCCAGTAACCGTGATTTTTTTGGTTTGTATATCGTCCCGTATGGATGATGATACAAAAGACATTCCTAGAGCTTGGAAGAATCACTAAAGATTCGTTAGAGAATTCTTCGCCTTGGATTCGTTCACATAAGCATACAAGCAACTCTCTTGCTAGGCTTAGTCGGATGAGAATATGATATGGGATCTCTCCAAGATTCTTCACGAAGCACACCTACAAATTGAAGACGACGTGATACATACACTCAAAGCTAGACGGAGGAACGCGAGGATCTTGAAGAACTCCGAGGGCTACTGTTGTGGATATACCAAATGGGTATACCTATGGCAGTCTCATACCGGCAAGCCCGAGTGGCCCATAGTTGGTGGTTAGGCCTATGGCATAACTGAGCGGCCCAGTTGCTGATAGACAAGACGGAGGTCCAGCAGGTATAAAGGAAGGCGACGTGCCACCGCGTTAGATGGAAGCCGGAGCCTTGGAGGACACGAAGACTAGTTAGTGTTAGTCTAGGACTCTGTAACCGTATCCGGCTGGGACTCTCCATGTAACCCTAGGTCCTGGAGTCCTTGAAAGTACATTTCTTAATCCCTAGTGTTTTGAGTGTTAGATAACAATACCAAGGATCTTTTAATGTGTGTTGAAGTGTTGCAGCTCAGAACTCTGCCTTTGGGGGCGGATAATCCGCCCCTCCCTCTGCCCAAGCAAGCGCAAGCCCCAGAAGGGGGGGCAGAATTTTGGCCGGACTTTCCGGCATGGCCGGATAATCCGCCCCTCAAAGGGGCGGATAATCCGCCCC